>CM033446.1:123863241-125162741 GCA_019425775.1 Rafetus swinhoei | reverse complement strand
TGCACTGATGGGCCAACCATGCAGCAGTGACATGAGGTAACGCAGTGCTAGAGATGAGCCTAAAGGTGGATCCATGGGTCTCCTCAAGACATGGGCGGATATTGCGCCTTGTCTCCTGAGGGGTAGACCCAGTGGGATGAATGGAGCGCCAGGTGAAATCTTGAATGTCCTTCTTTCATCATTTTGCGCCACAATGCTAATGTTACATATGTTTGCATAGGCTGCTGTGATACAGTTGCTTGTATCTTCTTTTGCCTCATATGTTAGTTACAGATAAAAGAAAAAGAACAAATATTCCCTCAGAGACATGAATTAGAGATGATAGGACACAGTGTTAACAGCTTTATATAGACTTTTAAAAAATTGGGCTGTGTTACCGGCTTACTGGATTGTTATAGTCTAGTCTCCAAATAGATATTTAGAGAAGCATTAAAATAAGACTAGCTGACCAATATGTTATTAAAGCCAATCCAGTGAAAACATTCAAAATTCATAGCTCACTTACATAAGAGACTAATACCTCTAACACTTCCTTAAGGCGCAATTACTGTATCTATATATCTTCAGCATATGCACATTAAAATGCCCAAATGCACTAGGCCGTGTTTATGGATTAATGGCATGCAAAAATTTCAGACCAATGTTTAAAATGAGCATTTTTCTTCTTTAGTAATTGCAGAATTTGAGATGAGTAATTTAATTATTTCCCACCTGTAATTTAATACGCAGCACATTATTTGATTTTTCTCAAATATTGTAAAAAAGGATTTGATCCCAGGCTCAGACTTTGTTTGCTAAATTGCAGGCTGACAGGGTGTACATTTTTTGGCTGAATTTTTTTTAAAAACAACGAAAAATAGAAGTCATAATAGAAACATTGTCAGCTTTAACTAGTGGTGTTATAGTCGTGTGAATGGTAGTGCTATAATTATCGTTTGAAAAGCAATTAAGATAAAAGACAGTACAAAGAGATGAGCCAACTATCTAGAGAATATATTCGTAGCAAAATAAATCCTAACATCAAGCTAAACAATTTTTTGGTGGTCCATGAACTCTAGACTTCAATAAATATATATACATGCCCAAATAAGCTGGGTATTTTAACTTCCCTTGGGATCCATACAATTACAGCAGTTTCAAATTGTCTAGACATACACACACATCATGTTATAAATTATTGCAGTGTTACACACACACACACACATATATACACAAGACTATACATATACACATCAGATACACTGCGTGCGTGTGTATATGTACTCTCTATTTATCACATATCACACACAGGCATGTAAACACTTGGCAGGCACAAAGCATATACATTTCACCTTACAATTCAGTATTATATTCCATTCGTTCCTTACTGTTGTTTTATGTTTAGCACTAATTTTGCTTGCAAACCCTAATGGAAGAGCCCCATAGAATAGAACAGAAAATAATCTTGTGCACTGGTTTATTAATCCAATAGGAACCCTATGGGATTTAATACCTTTAATATCCTATAAAATTCCAAAAATAGTTTAAAAAATCCTTATAGAACAAATACAATTTTCTTTTAAATTCTATAGGCTTTTAGAGTCATTTCAATAGCGCACAACTGGGTTTATGTGTACTGTATTCAGTTTTACAGGACTTTTCCATAAGGGAATAGTTCCTGAGTTAACTAATGCTTTGCCTTTACACATAAGTATTTCTGAACCTATTAAATCAACCAACTAATCTTACGCATGAAACATTAGACAAGAATGAAGTATCTGCAATTAGCAAATGGCTTTGATGTGACTAAATATCAAGCTCTGTGCATCACCAGTGCTCTGGGTTTAAGTCCCAGATGTGGCTGTTGTCCTAGACACGCTGAATGTAAATGTTTGGAGTATACACATTTCCAACCAGCTGAGTCTTCAAGCAGCAGCACTACTGGGTTCAGAGAGATGGAAAACCAGATTCTACTTGCTATTAGCAGCAAAGAGGTCCTGTTTGCTTTAGCCCAGTGGTTTTCAAGCTACGGGTCCCAGCCCAGTACTGGGTCGCGGGATGTCACAGGCACTGGGTCTCATTGCTGCAGGGTGGGGGCGCTAAGGCAGCTACCTGTCTGTCCTGGCACTGCAGACTGTGCTGCACTCCCAGAGATGGCCAGCAGCAGGCCTGGCTCCTAGGTGAGGGCAGGGGGCAGAAGAATACACAGGGCTCCACACACTGCCCTGCCCTGAGAACTAGCTCCACATTCCCAGTGGTTTGGAATCTGCTGCCAGGAGAGGCAGGAAGCTGCGTTAGCCCCACTGCTGCACCGCTGACGAGGAGCTGTTTGAGGTCAGCCCCTCCTGTCCCAGCCCTGCCACCCCCAAAGCTAAGCTCTCATTCCAGCCCCACCCCAGAGCCCACATTTTAGTCAAATTATGTTGGATCACGGGCATCAACAGTTTTCTTCAACTGGGTTATGAGGAAACTAGCCTGAAACCCGCTGTTTTAGCCCACCGTGAATAAAAACCAGAACGAACCTGTCCCAATGAAAAGGCAATGAAAATACCTAGGTAGTTAGTGGCTTTACGCACAGAGATGTTCTTCTGCAACAAGATAACAGTAGTGTGACTAATAGGCCAGCTCCTTTGCTAAGTATGCGACAGCCTACCTCTCCTGACGTCAGATAAATCTTCGAGGCATAAGCAGTTCTAGAGGAGGATGTGTACTGGTGGTGATTGCTCATCTCTTTGTGCAAATACAAAAATACTTCCCCACCCAGGCTGCTGGGGAAAACACCCACCAGTATCATAGCAGAAGAGAATGCTATCAAAAGCATACTGACAGGAGACCATAATGGAAAAAATGATGGCTAGAACATAGAAATGCCTATATTCAAGGTTGTCGATAGGTGATATTGGGCTTATAATGCTAGTCAAATAACCACACTGTCACCTAGCCCTGGTGGACACTAGGGAGTTATTTTGAAATAACCCGCCTTATTTTGAAATAATAAGTGGAGTGTCCACACTACTAAGCCCGTTATTTCAAAATAACGGGCTGGTTATGTGGAAATCTGTACTCCTGCTTTCCTCAGGGAATAAGCTTATTTCGAAATAGTTATTTCGGGAGTTATAATTTCCTGGTGTAAACATGGCCTCAGAGAACTTAGATTCTAAGCTCTTTTGGACAGGGACTGTCTTTTTGTTCTGGGTTTGTGTATCTACTACAATCACAGAACACTAGGACTGGACGGGCCCTCAAGAGGTCATCAAGTCCAGTCCCCTGCCCTCACAGCAGGAATGAGGTGCGGGTCCATGCTTCAGGGTCCTAGGTGCTACCTCGGTACAAATGCTAATAGAGAACTGGGGGTAGGGTGGTGTGGGAGGGAAAAGAATGATGGAAGGAAATATGTTTCCCAACTGTTGAAAGGGTATGGGATCAGAAAATGAATATACCTACCTTTTTTTAACAATGCACTTGAAATGGGATGTAGTTAATAAATGATAACAAGCAGCCGTCATGTTCATAAAAAGTGTCTATTCTTTCTGAATTTCATGCATAACTAAAATTGATTATTTGCATAGAGAAACCTTGTACTTTCTCCAGCCCATACTGGTGATTTTCATCAAACAAGGGGAATCCAGCTAAGCTAACAAGTGCATAGAAACACTCTTTTACCTGATATCTGAACTTGTTCTGTGATCAGCAATTAATATGTCATGTTTCATGCAACATTCATCCAAAGATCTTAAGGTAATTGACAAATGTGAATTAATTAAGCATTGCAACACCCCTGGTGAGGTAGTTATCAGCATGCATATTTTGCAGAAAGGAAAAGCAAGACACAGGGCATTAAGTGACTTCCCTAAGGTCACGCAGTGACATGGAGTAATATGGTGCTTAGAGCACTGGATGCCCGGTCACCAGCCCTAGCTGCAACACGCCCATGAATGTCAGCAACAGCAATTTTGCTTTCTGCATGAGAAAAGTAAAAATAAAAAAATCACATCTGCATTCCCTTGCCTTCATGCCTTCTCCTGAATCTGCAGCTGCGGTCTTCAGCCTTTCCCCCTTTTTTGCAACAGTTTTAAGTGTTAAAATTGAGAAACAAAACAAAACAATCCTCCATCAAAACAATTTGGATCAATAAAAACAAATGAATATGCAGAATGTAAAGTGGTACACAAAAAATTATGAGATCCTCTGAAATCTGCTGATAAAAATCCCTATATAAGAGCTAGGTATTATTACTATTATTCTGAAGATGGACACACACACACACACACACACACACACACACACACTTTTCACTTTCTTCCTTCTAGATTCCTGTCAGCTTCAGGGCAGGAGCCTCTATGGGCCTGCAAATGGCAAAAAGTGACCTGCACTGATGGGTGTGAAGAACTCACTGCATCCCTCATCTAAATGGCTATTTCCATAACTGCAGCAATGACAAAAGCATCTAAGTGGCGGGAGGAGAATTCCCACTCTCACCTATAAAAATTACCTTCTCTGCATGACATACTGACCTAAGTGCTTATTGAAAAAGCTGCCTCGGGAGAGCCTAGAACAGATGAAGAGCTGACGCGCTAGATCTCTGGGTGAACTAGAACACAAACTGGGTTTTCAAAGGAGATGGTGGGTCCCACTTCTGTTCCTGCTGGAGGAAATGGCAACATTTCCAGATTCCATTTATCACTCACGAGCAGATTTACCTGGTGTGGCTCAGGAGTGTAATGCAAGAAATGGCTGGTTGGTTTTGTTGGGACATCAGAGGAGGAGCGGGGGAAGGGGGGAGGGGAGGGAGAGAAGGTACATCCGGGTGGGTGGGAAAGAACCTCCAGGCCCCATGAGAAGCCGGGTGGGGAGGAGGGGAAATCGCTAGGGAGCCTCACAGCGGGGGATCTCCATGTGCCTGTGTGGAGCAGCAGGGGTAGGGGGAGTGTGCAGGCTCCTGTAGGCGGTGGGGGAGAATCCCTAGGCCCCATGGCAGGGTATGGGGCAAGTCCCAGGCCCTGTGGCTGCCGGGGGGTGAGAGGGGAACCTTACCTGTAGTAGGTGGCCTGGCCGGTCGGTCTCGTGCTGGTGTGACTGTCCCCAGTCCTCCCTCTGCAGTATCCCGTCCCTCCTCTCTCTGCCCCTCTCTTTCCATGTTGGGGGGGAAAAGCCTCATTCCCGCCACTTTCTGTGTTCCCAGCACAACCAAACCCTGACCTTGTTTCACTTAGGGCAGGGCTACTCAACACGTGGCCCATGGGCTGCATGTGGCCCGTGGCCCGTTTGTTTGCGGCCCGCGGGTGGGAGTCAAAACAAAAAAGGAGTCAATTTGATGATCTTCTGTAGAGATGCGTTTTAGTAGTTAAATTCCTAGACTGTCATTGCTCATTAAAAGTGCTGTCATATGGGTGGAACTCGGGTACACACAGGCAACCCCCGCACTTACGACTTAATTGGTTCCTGGAGAACTGTCGTAAGTCGAGCCATTGTAACCCTTATTTCCCATAGGCACAATGATATAAATGGGGGTTCCGTTCCAGGCCCTATTTGTCTCCCGGGAGTTGTAGTCCCCAGAGCGCCGGGCCCAGAGCCAGCCGGGGGCTGTGCTGGGTAGAGGCAGCGCGGTGCGAGCTGCTCCCAGAGCGGACCGGGGCTGCAGGCGACTAGCTGACCCTGTGGCTCACTGTGCAGGTGGGCTTGAATGGGCTGGAGCAGGGCGGTCATAAATGCGGTGGGTTGTAAGTCCAGGGTCACCTCTATTGCATTTTATTACTACCAGCAGAACTGACTTCAATGGGGCCTGTGTGTTGTGTAGTCTCGCCTTAATCTTTGTATTCATGCCCGTCAGCGTGAAATAAGCTATTTGCATATATCTGCATATATATTTGCATGTGTATGCAACCACACTTAAGTTGCAGCCCTCGGCATGTGCTGTGAGTATCATTGTGGCCCCTGGGGCTTCCAAAGTTGAGTAGCCCTGATCTAGATGGTTCTTGGTCCTGCTGTTGGCTTGGGAGTGGGCTTGATGGTCTCTGAATTCCCTTCCAGTTCTAGGATTCTAGGATTCTATGAAGTGTGGGGTGTTATTACTTTTGCAATGCTATCCAGATGCCATGAAGATGGCCAGGTAAGCTATCTATGTAATGCACATATGGCTAAATGTACCAGAAAATTAAAAGACCTGGTGGTTATACAAAAGAAGACATTCTTCCTAAACTTAGCTACATACGCACCTAAACATAAGCACATATCCGTATAGAGTGTATGTAATGTACCGATACAATCACAGAGGATGGATGGAGAGGAGGGCAAGGTTTTCTTGGCACAAGTTTTGGATTGCTTGTGAGTGGCAGCTATTTTTATTTTCACGCATTATTTGCCATTTTCTCTCTGTTTCATTGGGATTCCGAAACAGGACCCTACTCAATTGCCTCGGTCTTGTCTACATCCATGAACGGCAGCTGCACTATACCACAGCAATGTGGATTGCTGTCATGATTTTAGCACCATGTCATCCAACCCTATTTGAGTTGATTCCATTTTACATAATGCGTCTCCCAGTCCTTAGATATTCCGAAGCATCGTTAGCTCTGCTGACGGAGTCTTTAGATGTGTTGAAGCAGACCAAACATCTGGAACGAACAGGTGGAATTCAGCTACACTTACCGTACATTTCTTTTTTAATGGTGTTTGGCTTCTCTTTAATTGCAGACTGATTTTTCCCGGCGACCCAAATGTCACTCCATGCATGTATGAATTTAATTTCATTGGTAATGAGTTAAAAACTGATCGTTTCAGAAGAATTTTTGATGTTAACTAATGAGGCATCACATTCCATATATATTCGTTTCTTGATTCTTTTTGTTCTCTTCCCTGCCTTTCAAAGTGGTGAGAGTCTCATGTCTTCCTAAAGTATTTCGGATTTGTCTACACTGAATTGTAAACCCAGGTCTCTGGGACCTGGGATTGTGAGCCTGCTGTTTCCCAGTCCATTCTTGAATGTCCACAGTGCATTATAAACCTGGGCTTACAATTGCTGGACCCTGGTCTCACCGCTGTGCCAATGTCCAGACTTGGGTCTGCAGCTTGAGTGGTGTCCACACTGCAAAGCAACAAGGCTTGGACCTGCGTCACAGCAGGACTTGGATACTGTCCCATCCCTTGGTACCATCCTAAGACTGCCAGCTGGCCCTTGTTGGAATGCTTTGTGTGTGGACAAAAGGGGTGCCTGGGTCACAGCCCAGGATCATGGTGCAGTGTATTCTCAGGGTACATCTACACACTCCCCAGCAACAAGCTTCTGAGCCCGGGTTGACAGACCCAGGCTCATGCTCCCCTATTAAAAATAGCTGTGTAGACAGAGCTTTAATTGTGGTGCGGGCTAGATTTCGGGTTTGGGAGGGGAGATGGGCTTCAGAGGTTCCAGCCCACACTGCAACATCTACACAGCTATTTGCAGGCCAGCTGAGATTAGGGCCTCATTGTACTAGGTGCTGAACAAACACATACTATGAGACAGTCCCAGGAAGCAATCCTCCGTGTTTTAATCTTTCTTTTTTCAGGTGTGCTGTGACACCAACTAATACTTTACCAAGTGTGTTTTCTTTGCTTTGTTAACAAAAACCACCCTTTTAAGGCCATGATCTGATTCCTGAGTCCTAAAAGGCAGGAGGTTCTGTGTGCATATGCCCAAGACTGCAAGGTCAGCTATTAAGAAAACAATTACAGTTTTTTTTAAAGCTCTCTCCAGAGGGAGGGTTAAAGAACTTGAGGATGCCCCACAGGAAGAAATTCACAAATGTGTCTTCCTAGGTTCTCGCAGGGGTTTCTGCATTTGAGAGGTGGCAGCAACACCAACCCAAGGCCAGGGGTTCTGTGATCTTGGGGAGTTTTAAATGCAAGCCTTTAGCGGCAGGGTATTTTAAAGTCTCTTGCGGGCCCTGCTTTTTGCAATCAAAGTGCCGGAGTGGGGAACAGCCTTGACACATGCCCAGCTGGACTCTCTCTGCTCCGCGGTTGGGATGGGAGCTGCAGCCTGATTCAGAGCTTGCTACCTGCTTGTCCATGTGATGCAGGTAAGAAGTGACCCTGGCTGAGCAGGAATGCGCGGGCTGATGACCCATCTTTGCCCACAGTTAGCGGACTGTTGGTCAGTACCTCTGCCAGGTCCTCTTTTCGACTGGACTTTCCCAACCCTACAGGTGTGGCCCAAAACTGCTCTGTTCCGTAACTCAGCATTTCCCTAGGAAACAGCCCGCAGTATTTCTCCTTTAAAATGTGCTTAACAATCCCAAGAGCCCAGGGTTTGCTCCAGAATCGCTCTCCGATGCACATCCCTGATAGGTAAGATGTTGCCTGCCTCTCAGGAAACGCCACAAGCTTGCTGAGGAACCTGCTCACAGTTCTGACCATGCCCACCTCAGCGGTGCTTCACAGCTGTTTCAAGATGCTCTGCAAATAGCGCAGGACGGCGTCACTTTTCCTAACCGTCCACGGCCTTCACTGCTAAGCTGTTTCCTCAAAAGGCATAGGGGGGTCCACTTGCGAGGGGCCCCAGGAAGGTTCTGCGGTGCAGAATGGGATGCAAGGTACAGGGGGCTGGCTGCTGTGGCATTCCATCAATGTTGATACACAGGAGGATTGTGGGGGCAGGCAGGGGTGAGGCCAGACCTGGGAGGGAGGTGTAGCAACCATGGCAGATACTGGACTGTGAGACTGCGTACTGCTGCTGGAAACTGACCCCTCTGCTGCCTGGCCCTTGTCAAAGTCCCCATGCATGGCTCAGACTGTGCAAAGGGACCAGGACTAGGGCATTAATGAATAGGATTATTTTCTCGGAATTCCTTGTTACATTTTACATGATATAACTAATATGGGCTGGATGCTTTACTTCCCTTCCTTGAGATGCCAGGTGATTTACACAGACCCAGCCATCCGTCATCTCCTAGCGGTGATGTATTTTCAGACTACAGGGAGAGCATGTGAAAAGGGTACCCCTGTTAGCACTGGACGGAACCATGTGTGTAAAGGTTTTTCCTGCTGACAAATGCGGCTTCATCAAAACCTGGATTTTTAGGGAGGAAATGTAAGTATGGCCCAAACCTTGGAGGTCCTCAGTGCCTTCAACTCCCACTCAAGCCTCAGAATCTCTTTCTCTTATTGTTATAACCCAGCCCTTCAGAAATAAATATTGTTTCTCTCTGTACCTGATATTGCCCTTGAGTTTGTATTTCACTGCATAGGTTATATTCTAAAAGAATAGAAAACCTTATTACCCAATACGCCTATGGATATACTGATTCCCCGGTAAGTGCAGGCCTCTCCAGGCCCTTATTTTGATGTAAAAATTCCCTGTGTGCTTCTAAAGCAAGTCTTGTAAACAGGGATGGTTCTCGGCTCTCTCTGAAAAGAGCATATACTGCGGCTGTGTTAGTCTAGCTGTATGTATCCCCTTCTGGGGATGTGGCTTTGCGAGATCTGGAAGCCTATTTTCGCCGCCTCTGTCTAAAGGAATATTTCCAACACACCAATGAACAACACACTGACCCTCCGGTTCCCCCGCGTCAACCCCACAAGAGGAAGGCCGCTGCGTGGACCCCTCCTGATGGTTGCAATGAGAGTCTTGGCTTCTACATGGATTGCTTCCACAAACATGCACGGGCTGACAGTGCCAGCAAACAACATGTAACATGCAACCTCAGCCATGCAGAATGCAATGCTATACACAGCCTCAAACACAGTTCTAACATTATCATCAAAGAGGCTGATAAAGAGGGTGCTGTAGTCGTCATGAACAGAACAGATTATGAACAGGAGGCTACCAGATGACTCACCAACATCAGATTCTACAAGCTTCTCTCCCTTGATCCCACTAAACAATGCCAAAAAGAACTAAACCACCTGCTCATGAAACTTCTTGCTACAACTCAGGACCAAATCTACACAAACACCCCCCAAAACCTCCGACCAGGAGTTTTCTATCTGCTACCCAAAATCTACAAACCTGGAAATCCCGGACAACCCATCATCTCAGCCATTGGCACACTGACAGCAGGGTTATCTGGTTATATTGACTCTTTCCTCAGACCCTATGCTGCCAACACTCCCAGCTATCTTCAAGACACCACCGACTTCCTCAGGAAACTACAGCACATCAGTAACACCATCCTGGCCACCATGGATGTAGAAGCTCTTTACACCAACATTACACATGATGATGGATTACTGGCCATAGAGAACACTATCCCTGATGACGCCACTGCACATCTGGTTACAGAGCTCTGCGACTTTGTTCTCACCCACAACTATTTCCAATTTGGGGACAATTTATATCTTCAAGTCAGTGGCACAGCCATGGGCACCCGCTTGCCCCCACAATATGCCAACGTCTTTATGGCTGACCTTGAATGTTTCCTTAGCTCTTGCCCCCTAGTACTCTTACTCTACTTATAATACACTGATAACATTTTCATCATATGGACCCACAGGAAGGAAACCCTTGAAGAATTCCATAAAGATTACAACAACTTCCACCCCACCATCAACCTCAGCCTGGACCAGTCCACACAAGAGATCTACTTCCTTGACACCACAGTACAATTACATGAGGGTCACATTTCCATCACCTTATACCAGAACCCTACCAACCGTTACACTTACCTACATGTCTCTAGCTTCCATCCAAGACACATTTCCCAATCAATTGTTTACATCAAGGCCCTAAGATACAACTGGGTTTGCTCCAATCCCACAGACAGAGACAAACACCTGCAGGATCTACATCAAGCATTGTTAAAACTTAAATATTCGCCCGGAGAAGTGATAAAACAGATTGACAAAGCCAGATGAGTACCCAGGCATCAGCTTCTTCAAGAGAGGCCCGAAAAAGAAAACAACAGAACACCACTGGTCATCACCTATAGCTCCCAACTTAAACCCCTCCAGAGCATTATTAACAATCTACAACCTATCCTGGAAAATGACCCCTCACTCTCACAGGCCTTGGGGGACAGGCCAATCCTCGCCTACAGGCAACCCCCTAACCTCAAACAAATTCTTTCCAGCAACCATGCAGCAGACCTCCATCATACTCACCCAGGAACCCACCCCTGCAATCAACCCCATTGCCAACTCTGTCCACACATCTATACAAGCGACATCATCACAGGACCTAACCACATAAGCCACCACATCAGAGGCTCATACAACTGCACATCCACCAACCATCTATGCCATCCAGTGCCAGCAATGCCCCTCTGCCATGGATATTGGCCAGACTAGATGGTCTCTATGACAATGGACACAAATCAGATATTCGAAATGGTAACACACAGAAACATGTTGGGGAACATTTCAATGTGCCCAGGCACTCACTAATGGATCTAAAAGTGTCTGTATTATTTCAAAGCGATTTCAAAAGTCCCCTGGAGAGAGAGACTACAGAACTGGGTTTCATTTACAAGTTTGACACTTTGAATAGATGTTTAAACAAAGACCTAAGCTGGACGGGCTGCTACTTTCCACATCCTAATGACATAAAATGCTAAGCACAGGGTACTTAGAATACTTCTAGCCCACTCTATTAGTCTCATTTAGCATGGACACTCTAATGGACAACATTTTTTCTCCTTCTCTTTCCCTCCCCATCCCCTCTCTTTCTCTGCTGTATATTTGCAACTTGGACCCCTTTTCTCCATTCATCTGAAGAAGTGGGTTGTGCCCACGAAAGCTCATGATACCATCTACATGTTTTGTTAGTTTCTGAGGTGCTGCAGGACTATTTGCTGTGTTTTAAGTTTTCTCAACACTGCAGGCAAGGGCGGCCCGTGAGCCTAGGCGAAATAGGCAGTTGCCTAGAGCGCCGCTGGCCCGGGCGCCCGATGATGACGTCATGGCCATTGACGGCCGTGCAGGCGGGGGCACCGATCGCGCCGCCCGCCTGGGGCACCAGCTGCCGCAGCCGGCCTCGGGCCGCTCCTGACCACAGGATACATTGCTAACCAAATTTCCTGTCGAGCCTAGCTGTTCCCATGGCTTTCCTTCATCCGGCTGCAAGAGCCTGTAGTCTGCCTCCTGGTCACAAGCAGATACAGTGATAATGAAGGAGTCAGAGAACAGCAAAGAGCCCTGCCCAGAAAGCCCAGCTTCTAGCCAGAGATCATAGGAAGCCATTGTCAAAAGTAGGAATATAATAATGTAGTCGATTAACTGATTAACTGATAAGCAAAAGCTTACAGGTTAATGCTATAGACTACACAAATTTCCCTCCCCCACCAGTAAATTTTTTAGCAGGCTGGTCAGCAGTGTGGCTCTGTCCTGGCTTGTGATGGATCCGGGACCTACCCTTGCTGCAGCTCTGCATTTAAAGTGTATTAGGAGTCGGGCAGGCAGCCCACTCAGTTCCAGCTCACACTGAGTCTGGGAGCTCAGACCCTACCCTAGACAGGCTGCTGCCACCCTGCACTGCTGCCTCTTTGTCAGAGGCAGCAGCATAGGGTGACAGGCAGCCAGTCTGCAAGGGAAGCTAGTTTTGAAACTGGCTTTCCTCACAGACCAGCTCCCGCCTGGCACCCCGCACTGCTGCCTCTGGAACTCCTGCCCCGGCCCCAGGAACAGCTGCACCACAGCCCCAGCTCCAGCTCCAGAAGCTGCCTGCCATGCGGCCCCATCCCAGGAGCAGCCAGGCAGCCACCATGCGGTCCTGGGCCCACCTCCAGCCCTGGAGAGCTGGGGACAGTAGAGAGCTGCCCAGCTCAGCCTCCCACTCCTCCACCAAGCCCACCACCACCACCAGCTAACCTTCTACCAGTAGGCCAGCGAGTCAAGGGCCGCAGACACGCTGCTACGCAGCTCTGCTAAGGAGGTGGGCAGGACTAAAATTCTCTCTGCGAACCCGTGCGAGCAGGCACTCTAGAGGGAACGTAGCTATGAGGGGTGGGTGGCAAAGCGCCACTCCAGTGCTGCCCCCTCAACCTTCTAGTTCTACAAAGAGCTGGATGACCTACCTGGGGGTGACCCCACCTCTGCTCCCAGGGAGGACCCCAGGGATACTTTGGGACCTCTGGAACCATCCCAGAGTGGACCAAACCAGCAGGAGGAAATGGTGGGTGAGGGTACCAAGGGAGACCCACAGAGGATGGTTCGGCATCCACAGATGTATGCAGCCAGGAGTTATTTTTTACCCTGAGGAGGCTAGCCAGTCACAGCAGTCGGAGGCTGGGGAAGCACACACAGCAGAGGATATGCCTGGTAAGTGGCTGTGATTTTTGGAAGTGCTGAAGCGAGTTGTTGGGGGCCGGAGGTTTGCAGAATGCAGACTTCGATCTGTGTGCTGCTAGTACCCACACAGGACTAGTCAGCTGTGGGACAGGATGTTTCCCTACAGCAGGGCCGGGCAATGAAAAAACCGCAGCCCACCAGGGTTAGTCCCTGGCAGGCCCCCACCACTGTGTTTACCTGCGCTTCTGCCGCATTGGCCGCAAATGGCGATCCACAGCCAATGAGAGCTGTGATCGTCTGATACCTGCAGAAGTGCAGATTAACATAGTGGTGGGGGCCCTCCAGGGATTAACCCCGCAGACCGGATCTGGCGCCGGCTGGAATTTGCCCACCCCTGCCCCACAGTGATATTCTAGTCTGGGAAGAAAGTCCCTGCTTGCAGCTTCCTGGACAGGCCAGTGTTCCAAAAAAATACATGTGGCAGGCATCTTTCTGGACCAGCCTGAGTTAATGTCAAAGAAACGCCCACAGTGGTCCACAGACGCCTGGAGAGCCGTGGAGAAACACCCCTTGCGATTAATGTATTTAAAAGCTAGGTGGGCTGGCGCAGAACTGGAATACGCGTGCCATCTATCACCCCTCCACAGTTAGATAAGCCCGACTGTGCAAACCCATCCGTGATTTCACGCATGTTGCCCGTTGTCATGGTCTTTTTGGAGCAGGATGCGATTAATGGCCCTGCACACGTCCATCAGCACGAATCCAACGGAGGACTCCCCTATGGCAAACTGACTGGTGAGTAATCAACATCTACCTGGTGTAGCCAGCTTCGGAAGGTTCGGCTGCCGCTGCTCGTCATCCCAGGCTTGCATCATGACAGGATCCCGCCACTCAGTGCTTGTTTCCCGAGCCCCAAAGCGGCGTGTGTCTGTGGTCAGCACCTCCGTGAATGCTGCAAGAAATCTTGTGCCATACCTACTACGCGTGGCAAGATCAGTATCGGACTCCTCCTCGTCAGTTTGCTGGGTAAGGAATAACTCGACTGCCCTTCGTGATGTGTTAGTAAGACCTTTCTGCATTCTCTTCGCCAGTTCGGGATCCATTCCCACCGACCAAGGAGGCAGAGCATGCAGCCCAAAAGCCATTGAAAGATGGTACCAAATGCAGACGGAAGCACATAGGTTGCTGGGATACAAAGTGATGCACCATGGGGCATTAGGACAGGACCCCAAGATGCCCCACAACTGCCCCCCTTTCTGGGTTGTGGGAGCTTGGGCTGTCAGCCCAGAGTTACACAGGGCTTGGGTACTCAACCCCAGCCCTGGTGACACAGGGCTTAGGCAAATGGTGACACCATGGGTGTGTCTAGACTACATGGCTCCGTCAACGAAGCCATGTAAAGTAGTTTACTCGACATAGTCAATGAAGTGGGGATTTAAATAATCCCCGCTTCATTAAAATAAAAATGGCCGCTGCGCTGTGCCGACAATCAGCTGATCCGGCACAGCGCGGCAATCTAGACGCGGCGCAGTCAACAAGGGAAGCCTTTGTCGACTGCTCCTGTAAACTTTGTTTCCGAGGCTTACAGGAGTGGTTGACAAAGGCTTCCCTTGTCGACTGCGCCGTGTCTAGACTGCTGCGCTGGGCCGGATCAGCTGATTCTCGGCACAGCACGGCAGCCATTTTTATTTTAATGAAGCGGGGGGGATTATTTAAATCCCCACTTCATTGACTATGTCGAGTAAACTACTTTACATGGCTCTGTCGACGGATCCATGTAGTCTAGACACACCCAATGTGTCTCTGGCTGGACTCTGTGTGCTGGATGGAAGGCTCAAGCCAGCCCTGCACAGTGTCCTGTTTTTACTTTGGGAACTATCGCCTCCTGAACACTATACTTGAGCCCTGCAGCAACTTGAGCCCTGCTCTACTTGATGAGTAATTCTGCTCATCCTGACAAAGCAGGAGCTTGTATATATTAGAAGGGCTTTCGAAACATGGACAAAACTGCACATTTTTCAAATTTTAATGTTTAAAAAAAAATCCTGTGTCCATTCAGCCTCACGCTTGAAGGGGAGAATCTCCCAGAGATCACCACAGGTGGAAAGGGCTTTTTTTGGAAGAAGGAGCTCAGAAGGTGTGCATAGTGGATGTGAACGACAGCGTTAACTATGGATTCCGCAGCGCAGATCCACCATCTACTTTATATTCCAGAGAGTTTGTGTGCCTGTGTATGTCTGTCTGTCTGTCTGTTCAAGAACTCCTAAATGGTAAGTGCTAGGACCACCAAATGCGGCATGCAGCTCCCTCTTACCATAACTTAAAGCAAGGTCAGGGTGTGGTTGCACAAGGAAAATGGGATGTGCCTAGAATGGGATTGCTTCTCAGAAAACCATACAGAAAAGAGACAATCACCAGGCAGGTGAAAGGGGCTGGCTCCTCCCACTCCCACATCTGGCGCGCTTTAGGGAGGGCGGGTGGAGCGGAAAGCAGCTCCCGCTCCCTGATTTGTATGAGAACATTGCTGGCCGTTACCCTTCGTCAGGGAGTGAGGGGAAAGTGCACAGTTTGCCGCACTCCTCACTCTGGCTGGGGAGCGCAGGGGACAGATGAACCTGGACCTGCCCCAGCCAGGGGACATGCAGTCCTCTTCCAGCTGTGCCCACTGGAGGTGCAGTAGCCATGGAGAGGCACTTCTCACCTGGCCCCAAGCTGCTGGGGTGAGAGAGGGCTGGGGTTGTCCTCTCTCCCCCTAGGGCAGTCTGCATACTGAACCCTCATCCCCATCCCCACCCCAGAGCAATGACTTAAATAAGCCTGGACCTTTTCATGTTATTTTCCAAAACCCCCCAAATTAATTGAGTTAAGGACCTGAGCAACGCTGGGTACATCTCCCAGTAATACATACAAAGGGGGGAAATGGAAAACCTGCTAAAGGGACCAGTCATAGATTTTCTGTAATTAACAGTTGATTACATTGATTTTTGAAACACTAGCTCTTTAAAAATAAGAGTGGGATGCACTGTGGCCCAAGCAGATGTGCCTGAACTCTCCTGTCACAGTTAGTAACTGATAACATTGATACTGTCACAGGCTTTAGTAAGACTGGGCGGGGCTGGGGTTGGCAAATGCAATGGATCTGGTAGGACGCCTTCCATATAATACATGGGACTGAATTGGAGAAGTGGGTTTTGGATCAGGTTTGTAGTTTAGTGAATGTATCCATAGATCTCATTTAGCTCTGTGTTTTGATGCAAGTTAGAACTGGGAGAGTCTGAATTAGACTCAGGGTAAATTCTCATTTTAAAAATATTTTTTCTTTAATGTTTCCAAGTTTTGTTGAAATTCACCTCGCTCAACGCCAGCCTTTGTTAAAGTAGCTAATCAGTTGCAATCTCTTACTGACTAAAATCCTACATCACTACATGCTCGTACTATCAAAGATATGCTAAAAATAGAGAAATTTTTGTATATCAGGACAAAAAAATGCATACAACTTCTTTGCTCACTGATGCAACCAAAACACCCAAGAGTTATTATAATGTGCATTCCCCTGACAGAGACTTTTATTTCATGCAAATTACTATGATTAAGATTCAAATACTTTTTTTCCATTTTCGCACATTACTTAATCAATGTGAAGTACTGTGTAAAAATTTCATCTCTATATAACAGTGATTTTGACCAAGTCAAGTGTTGCTGCTAGAATTCTAATCCAGACTTGTGATTCAATTATCATTTTGAGACTTTCTAAATTCAAATTAAGTTTACAAAAAAAGTTAATGTCAATATGGATCATTTGTAAGGTGTTATCAAAAGAATTTACTATTGCAAGGGAATGTAAAACATGCTAGGTGGGGTTTTTGATATTCAGCCTGTAAAATGTACTGCACCAAATGAAATCTGGGCATTAAAATGGATAGTGTGAGATACATGCTCATTTATGTTGTGCTTAGCTTTTAAGTTCAGCCATATTAATAGCCTACAATGTCTCCTGGCTATACCAATAGGTACATTTAAACTCATATTAGCGTATTTTAATCACATATTATTTGGAAAGTAGGAAAGCCCCCTTTGTAAACTTTGCATTCTATGCAATTACATGATGCTACTAGTAACATTTTAGATTTTAAGATCAGAAATAATGATAAGGATCATCTAGTCAGACCTGCACAACACAGATCATAGAATTTCCCCCAGTAATTCCAGCATCAAACCCAGTAACTTTTAGAAACTAGACACACCACTTAGACATACCACTTAGGTCTTCATGTCAAGACTCCAGATCAGTGGTGGGCAACCTGCGGCCTGAGGGCCACATGTGGCCCATCGGGACTCTTTGTGCGGCCCACAAGATATTTTGTTTACTGTTGTTCATGTGCAGGGTTGCCAGATTCTGCTGGCTGCTATCCATGTCATTTTTTCCTATGGGTACAGGTTGAACCTCTCTTGTCTGGGATTCTCTGGTCTGGCAACATATTGCTGGACCAGAGAGCCCCTGAATCACAGGGCAGGGTGGCCATGGGGTTGACATAAGCAGCAACGCTGGGATATCGGAGCTGCAGCAGCCCCGTTAGCATGGGGGAGTGGAGCCACGGTAGCTCCGGGGGCCCCAGGGCAGCGGAGCTGCGGTGGCTCCATGGCCCAGCATAGCGGAGCCACGGCAGCCACAATGCCCTGAATCCTGGTGGCCCTGGAGCTAGGAAGCCGCAGCGGCCCCAGGATAGTGGAGCCCAGCAGCTCTGGGGAGCAGAGGCCTGGCAGCCCCAGTGTTGCAGCAGCCCTGCCACTGCGGAACTGTGGTAGTGTTGGTGCCCGAGAGCCATGGCAGCCCCAGTGGCCCTGGGGCTGTGGAGCTGTGGTGGTCCTGGGACAGCGGAGTCCTGGCGGTCCCTGGGCATTGGAGATGAGGCAGCCCTGGGGTGGGTGGAGCCTGATGGCCCTAAAGCAGCAGGGATACGGTGGGGATTGGCCAGCGGTGCTGGGAGCCAGCAGCCTGAGGCAAGGGAGCTCCAGTAGGTCTGCTGACAGACCCTGGGAGAGCTCGGAGTCCTGTCAGCAGAGGGATGGAATTGACCTCCCCTGGTCCGGCAAACTCCCTCATTTGGGACCAGTCAGGTCCTGAGGGTGCCAGACCAGGGAGGTCCAACCTGTACTACCAAAGTGACACACATGTGAAATGAGGGCAGGTGACATGAGGTACGGGCTGGGTGCGCACAACATTGACCATGAGAGCCGTGCGCTCCCTCTGCCTCCAATCAAAGAGCTGCTACAATTCCGCCAGCACACCCTGCAAATTCTAAGGACACAAGCGCAGTGAGCAAAACTGCCCTGCCCTGGAAGACCGTCTTGGGTATGACAATCTTGTGGCCCCCTGAGATGAAGGAGGGCCACTCCCGCAGCCCACTCACTAGCCTAGGTTGCCCATCACTGCTCCAGGTGCTGAAGTATCCAACATTTCCTTTGCCATTGGACATCCCTGTGACACATTCTTTTGTGTATCAACCTGGAAAAGAGAATGGGAAGCTTCTAGATGTCTGCTGGAAAATGAAAGTGAGCCATTACTGTACCACAGTAACATGCCACGGTTACCTGGTCTCTGACACCCGGCATGTGTCTGGTTGTGGATATGATTCTGTTGGCGATTTTGTTTTGCTTTCCTTTCTCACGAGAAAGAAATTCGATATTGTTATTAAATATCGAGACACACCAAAAGGTGCATCAGCTCTGAACCGCTCGAGAATAATCCTAAACAATCCTTACCAGTTTCCTTCGGAGAAGGAGTGCCCTTCTGTGTACAATCATACAATCTTTTATTTGAATCTCTGGCATCTAATTTTAGACAGCTTGCCCTCTTAAAAAGGCCTGCCACTGAGCCTCCTCTGCATGTTTAATGGCAGCGACCAAAGATAAGCACCCACATAGGAAAGATGGAGAGTTTTAAAATTGATTTTTCCACTCCCAAGAGACATGACTTGTGTTTGATATTGTCTGATGAATCCATATAGAAGCGTCTCAGCACTGGTGCTCTTTGAAATGGCCCTCCCTGTTGCTAGAGATGATCTGAAAATCTCCAGAAAAGAGCAAGTTACCTAGGTACCAGCCTTTCCATTGACGTCAGCGGGGTCTTTCACCGAGAAGCGGCAATCTTTTCCTCTTAAAGCTCCCAGCAACAAGAAACAGACATTTAGAAACACTTGCCCCCTTCTCCACTCCAGCAAAAGCCCCTTCAGCAGTTGTTTAGGTCCAGTGCTTCTTCATGGGTCTGGATGGGAGAATGTGTAGTGCAAACCAGCTTTGTAGGCTCTTTCCCCAAAGATGTCCATGACAGGGCAGGTGGATGTACTGTCATGCAGCTCCCACCATGCAGAACAGAGGCTACTACAAGGCTGTGGCTGCAGTAGAGGCTACGGAGTGACTTTGTTCTTTATTGCCACTTCATAGCCTGGCGAATCAGGCCGTAAGTTTAATGAGCAAGTGCTGGGTGATGCTGGAGGCCTGTGACATGCAGGAGGTCAGGCTGAAGGATCTGGTGATCCTTTTTTGCCATAAGTTCTGTGACCTGAGGGCAGAATACGCCTTAGGTGCATGCTTTCCCTTCCAGTGACTGTACTGTAAAAATCAAATTACTGACTAAAAGGCAAGAAATTTAGGAGATAAATGCTTTACTGGATTAATGCTGTCACTGTCCATGTAATATTTCTTGTTTTCTGAATAGAGTGTTTGGCACAAGTTAGGGCCTCTTCATCAGAGCAGTCAAGAGGTGCAGCTTTGAATCACCACAGAAGTGTCTTCCCATTTCCACAGGATAGTTAACCCTCTTCCTTTAGATGCCTAACCAGGAGCTGAGCACTTCTGTAAATCTGGTGCCTGGGATCAAATCCTGCAACTTGTGACTTCCTTGGGAGTTTCACCTGAGCAGGGTGGGAGGCAGGCCTAGAATTCCAAACCCAGCCCTTCCTCTAGATTTTCAAAATGGCAGCCACTATTAGTGGGGTTTAGCTAAAACTCTGGATCTGCCTACCCCCATTTTTGAGTCTTCAAAATCCAGACTTGAACTTTGCAGCTTGGGTTCATCTGTGCTTCTGAGGGAGCAGAACTTTTAGGATATTGTAAGGAACACAGGGGGGATTTAGTGGCTGACTCAACTAGCCAGTGAAACCAACGGAACATTTCTTTTTGCCAGCAAGTGGAGTTAGATCCAATGCTTAATGTAAAAGAGTTTTTTTCCCCTGGTGCTGCTTCCTACCAGAGTCAAAATTTCATTTTATTACAATCAACTAGATCCATTGTGGACTGTAATGCTACGTCTACACTGGTGGCTTCTTGCGCAAAAACTGTTTTGTGGAAGAGTTCTTGCGCAAAAGGTCTTCCACCAAGAGTGCATCTACACAGCCATGTGCTTTTGCGCAAGAGATGTGCTTTTGCGCAAGAGCGTCTATGGCAGTGTGGACGCTCTCTTGCGCAAGAAAGCTCTGATGGCCATAGGGGGTTTCTTGCGCAAGAAATTCATGTTGCCTGTGTACACTGCCCTCTTGCGCAAGAGCTCTTGAGCAAGAGGGCTTATTCCTCGTGGGGAGAGGAATAACTCTTCCGGAAGAAGCCCTGTTTTCCGATGCTGCACTGTAAATTTACTTGCGCAAGAAAGCGCGTGCAATGTAGACACCCGGCAAGTTTTTGCACAAGAACAACTGTTCTTGTGCAAGAAGCCACCAGTGTAGACATAGCCGAAGTGTTTGGGACACAGTCTTGCACCCATTAATAGGAACCTTGCCATTGGTGTCAAAGGGAGCAGGTTTTTGGTCCTTTCATCTGTTGCTATTCTTCAGCTGCTGGAGTTAGCCCGATGAATATTGCTAGCCAGGACTCTCTAGAGACATAGGCAATGAACAGCTCCAAAGAAGGAGAAACCAGCTGAAAAACAAGAGCTCCTAGCTTCAGTTTCTGGGAGGGGACATTTTTTAAAACATAAAGTCCAAATTTGGGCCAAAGACACAAACTCCTCAAGGAGGATAATAAGACAGGGTGCTTAGAACTTTGTGGGAGCATTTTGTTGGCAGAAATAATTCTGCCTAGAGCCTTCGTTTCATGGGTTAACTTGATTTGGATTTTAATGAAGTGCATTGATTTTCTAATCAACACAATCAATAATCCATATGAAAGAAAAACATCTAAATGTAAACATAAAGGAGTGATCGATATCAACTAAGGGCCCATTCAAACAGGTGCCCCTGGGGGGCAACTCATGTGGGTGAAGTTACTTACAGGTGGGTTTGTTTGATCAGGTCCTCTAATAATTCTATATAGCAGTAAGCAACCAGGGAAATGTTTGACCAACAAGGGCAAGGGCAATGGGTTTTGCAGCTATGAAGTCTAACATTTGTATATATGCAGGCAGTAGACTATATAAAGCCCACAGGACAATGTTTAGATGTTTATAGTGCACAGGCGTTAATGAGGGCAAGCAGTTCGTGGAGCCCTTACCTCTAGCGTGGCAGAAAGAGTCATCTCTGGAATGCTTTGGAAGGTTGGGTGAAAGAGAGACCCAGCAGGCCCAAGGGCAAGAGCAAGCCATGACACTAAATAAAGAGAACAGAAGCCAGGAGAACAACTCAACAAGCTGCCTTTGGTGTGAGGACCTGTGGGCAGAGTCCTCCATCCACATTTGGGCAGGCAGGGAATGGGCAGGGCCTCTGGGAAGATCCAGGACGACCAGCCTGAGAGCGAGGCAAGACACTGCCCTCATCAAACCGCCTGTGAAGCACGGAGAGTGAGGAAAAAGAACCACCTGTCTGTTAGAAAGCGGGGGAGGTATGTGATGGAGGGCTGACAGATGGAGTCTGTCATTATGGCCACTATTAACAGGTTCCTCTGGAGAAGGCCTAACTGGAGGACCTGATGACTTGGCCAAACAGGGGCTAGGAAATTAATGAATAGGCCAGTTGTTGAAAAACAGCACAGGAAGGAAGTACTTGAGAAGAAGCCAGGGAAGGGAAGGAGAGAAACAGAAGGCTAGAGATCCTGACAAGCACAGTTCACTTTTTTGGAGAAGGGCTTAGAAATCTGAGATACAGTACAAAGGTGTGGAGACACCAATATGTATTGGCAGAGGGATTAAAACATAGTAAATAAACAGCATGATGAACTTTCCAAGCAAGAAGTCCTCAGAGTGCTCAGTGTTCATGAAATAGGTAAAGGTGAAGCATGCTGCCCTGTCACAACTACTACATCTTTCTTACTGTTAACTCTTAGGGAATCAAATTTTGCTGGCCTTGCTGATGTCAGGAATCACTTCACTGGCCACTCTCATGTGAATGAGGCCAGTAGGAATTGGCTTATGTGGAACATCTGCAGCTCTTTCACATTAGACTTGGTGGTGGCGTGGAAGACTCAGATTCAAAGCTGGCCTTGTTCCCTCGTGCAAATATTTGGAATTTCTCTTGCACGCTTCCTCTTAGAATTGGGTCAGCATCCTCTGTGACACTGGCTTGGCTTTTCATAAATATGCTCAGTTCGAATCACATATTGAGACAAGGAAAAATGTGAGTGTAACAATACCTTGCAGTAGGCCTAAAAATGCAGTCTTGGAAATCCTGAACTAATATCTTGAACCATTATACTGCAGGCCAATGGAAAACCTTCCCAGATCATCCAGCTGCTGGGAGGGAATGGGAAACACATTAACCATAAGATTGCGTC
The DNA here is from genome assembly GCA_019425775.1 of Rafetus swinhoei. Classification (NCBI taxonomy): domain Eukaryota; kingdom Metazoa; phylum Chordata; order Testudines; family Trionychidae; genus Rafetus; species Rafetus swinhoei. Next base: position 125,139,863 of record CM033446.1, on the reverse strand, counting down.
TACACGGCACCCTTACCTCGAAATAAGCGACACAATTTGCGCTATGCAAATCACGTAGCCTATTTTGATGTTATTTCAAAATAGCTTAGTTTGAAATTTGGCGCTGTCTACACTGTGCCAAATTTCGAAATAAGGCGGTATTCTGAAACGTCCCTTACCCCTCATGCAATGAGGTTTACAGGGATGTCGGAATAGCTTACTCTTAAGATGCAGAATAGCTATTTTGGGATACCTCTGGTATCTCAAAATAGTTCCACTGTGTAGACCTAGCCTAAATGTCCATACTAGTAGATTACTGGAGGCAGGCAGCAGAGATGGGTTCTGTTACTGGGAAACACAAAGGTCCTCACTTCTACATGTTGTGTTTAGTGTTAGCAGACATACATAAGGGTACGTCTACACGGCAGCGTTATTTCGGAATAACTGACACTATTCTGAAATAACAGTGTGCCCATCTACACTACAAGCCATTATTTCAAAATAATATAAATTATATATAAAAATAATTAGAAATGGGGAAGGAAGATCCTGATTCTGCTTAACCGATGTCACACATGGAGGAACAACTAGATTCAACAGCGATACTCCTGGTGGGAGGTCAGTATTTTGCCCACAGACTCAAAGTCCTTCAAAGAGCAGCGAGGAAGAAGGAAGCAAGAGCAAATTACAAGAAATCTCTACAAGGATCACTCCCACCTTTGCTACAACCTGAACCAGGGCTACTAGCTAAACCATTTCCTAATTATTTCATAGATACTTTCCATGACATTTTGTCTCCACCCTCCTTCCCCCGGTGCTTCCGGGTTGAAATAGTCTTTATTTTCTTTTGCCCAGACACATTTTCAATTAAAATAGATTTGTGCAAGCTACGTTGAATGCACTGCAAATCTCTTTGCATGGTTAAAGTTGATTAATTGGGGTCGGAAGTGAAAATTAAAAAATGGCAGTCGCTTACAAAAAACAGTCCCTCCTGGGCCTTGCGGGCGACACTGTGCAATCTAAGAAGTGCTAGCTGTGCCCTGCCTGGAGGAGGACCTGTCTGCTTTACCTTGGCTTAAACAGTCAGTAGCAGTGCTGAGGGGTTGGCCTCAAAGTGATATGTATATAATCCTCAAGAGAATCAATTTCTTCCAGAAGCTTTGTAAACTTTCTTGTTAGAGAGAACAGGCTACAGTACTTTTAAATCCCTAGGGGTTGCACTTGATAGCCATTTGTTGTTTCCTAATGCTATTCAATCATTTCTGAAGCTTGTCGCAATAAGCTCTGGTACTTAAATTTACGGTCCCCGCCATTCTTGCCATTATATGGTGAACTTTGCGCGCATTTCATATTTCCTTTCTTACACTCCCGATAAAAGCATTATCAGGGAAATTCAAAAGCAAGCATAAAACTGGCATAGCTAATTTAGCCTAATTAGTATGGCGGAAGCTGAGCCTTGTACTTCAGAGGTTCCCATGCCCTCCCATGTCTCCACCTGATTGCCTTGTCCAGCAGCAAACCCAGGAGGCAGTTCCAATTATATCATAACCTCTTCAAACACCAAGCCACTCAAGCTAATTTTATCCTATTAAACAGACTGAAGGATTCAGAAGAAAGGTTCTCCCCCAAAAGCTTCAATTACCAGTGTCCCTGATTACCATCTTTACAATCCTATATGCTACAGTTAAATACTTTTTTGCTTAGTGTTGCTTTCTTGATTCAGATGAAAAGCAAGTATTAAGAGCATGTCTTTTCAACTTGAGCAAGTGACATTAATAAAAAAGGGAACCTCTCTTGTTATTAGCACGGTTAATCAAAGTCAAGTTTAGAACGGTTCAAAGGCAAAGCAATTGTAACGATGTAAACATCTTAGCATTTAGAAGAGCCACAGGTAGCTGCCAGTAGCATGGCAGATGCCCAGAATTATTAGAGGTACAGACACAGCAAAATAAATAAAGACGGCAGCATCGGTGTACTCTGATGGTGAATAATGCTGTAAGTAAATCTGGTCGTGTAAACCAGTAATGATGACACGGGACAACAGATTGCACCATTCATTTTGTTATAGTCAATAAACCCATTATGTACCTGCCCCACATTTACTTAAAGTGCAATAAAACATCGGCCTTGATTCTGCAATCAGACCCACCATGGTGGTCCCCTGTGGCCTATATTATGGAGCCTTGTTATTTTCAGTTGGCGTCCCCCTACGCAAATAGGTTTGCAGCATGGACTGGGTTTCAAGAAACCAGCAAGCTAGTCCTGGCATTGCCACTGACCTATTGCATGGCCTTGGTCAAGCTGCTTTGCTTCTCTGTGACTCAGTTCCTTCAAACCCATTATCTGTCTTGTCTATTTAGATTGTGCAATGTGTGGGGCAGGGACTGTGTCTCACTATATGTTTGTACACTGTCCATCACAGCCTTGACTCTTAAGTGCTACTCTAATTCAAATAATTGTGTAATCAGGGCCATTATCCTTAATAACTTTCGAGGGAATTGAAAGTGAATGTGCGGTCTGAGCATCAGACGAATACTCTACTGAACACAGAACCTATACAATATTCAGTCTACTGAAACAACGGTTACTGCATAATTTTATACTGAAAACAATGAATGGGCAAGGATTCCACTGTAAAGTTTGACATTTCCAAAGTAAGACTTACAATTATAGCTAAAAGTTTTTACTTTGTAAAGAAACTTACTTTCTACCTTCCTAGCCTTTTCCAAGTTGTTTACTATTTCCGACCCTGAAACCCATTATTTGTAAGAATGGTCATGATTTTTAATATTCATATTTTCTTTCAGCATCAGGGTGACTCATTAAGGATTGGTCTAATACCGGCCCCCGAGCATGTATTGGGCTTAATGTCACTTCAGATGTTGCCCTGGCTGTCCAAATGAGCCTTTTCTTTTTCTTAAAAAAACCCTCATTTCTATCATTTAAAAGAAAGAATGAGTTTCGTCCAATTGCCTCTGTTTTGGAGATATACCAAAGCCATTGTCTTGAGACAATGATCCCCCATGCAAATGAAACAGCAGCTAAACAAGGATCCTCCCTATCTCTGTTTGGACCAATTTTCTTAATGTTTCAGCAAAGCTTAATCTGTTGGCATAAGTGTTTAGGCCCATTAACAGCTAAAGTCACAGAGTCCACAACTCACACTGCTGACAGTAAACAAGGAATTTGAGGAATGGCCTTTAAACAATGGCTAAGCCACAAACCATGTTGTCATCAGATGCAGTGAAATGTGACTACGCCAATGATTTTCTTCCTTCTGTTACTGCAATTAAAAGCACTGGTCTCTCCTCCCCTTCTCTCCTCCACCCCAAAGGGTTGCATTACAGCTGTTTTATTTGCCTTTCCAACACTATAGCAGTCTGATTAGTTATGCAGGTGTGGTTCCAGCAAATGACTAATTCAGCGGTTCATATTATTTATACTGCCATAACACCTAGAGGCCAGGGTTCCACAAACAACAAAAAAGCAGTCCTTACAGATTTTCCGTTAAAAGCCAGACGGGACTCTTATGATCATCTTGCTTCACCAATACCACCCAGGCCAAAGTGCAGTAATCACATGCAGTAATTCCTGCATTAGCCCTCTCCCCCCAACAAATAATGCAATAGACAAATGCATCAGAGCCAAGAAACTACTTTTTAGATAGAAATAAATGGCAATTATCAAGTGAATACCCATGCGACGGGTGCCTGGCTTTTATCAGACGCTAATAAAGCAAGCCTTTCTATTGAGCGTGATCTGCCCCCATTGCTTGTGTGGATTTACTACTTGAATTGTTGCCATCTTGTGGAGCATGACTAGTTAGAAGAGTTGTGGTCTAATTTGGTCTGATTTGGGGGGTTGGGTTTAATGTGCGGGTTGTTGGCTGGTGGCGGGGGGCCTCTGTTATACAGGACATCGGGCCAGATCATCCGGAGGACCCTTCTGGCATTAAACTCTACGAGTGAGGTTGACCCCAATGAAAAGGATACTTCAGCCAGCTGTTTCCCAGGACTTGTGACATTTGGAGACTACGCCCCTCAAACTTCCGGGGCTCACTGTCATTTCCTTGGTAGCCATGTTTATCGAGCGTGCAATAAATGGGCAACCAACTGTCACACTCCCGCCCCACCCTTCTCCCTGACCAAGAGGAATAAGAGATGACACAAACTCAGTTTGAAGACGTGGTAAAGTTGTGTTTTCCAGCTGGAACAGTGTGAATCTGAGAAGCTGTGAAGGAGAAAGGTGGGAATGAGCCTTAAAACAAGATCTAATAGGCCTGATCCAAGGTCCGTTGAAGTTAGTGGAGCTATGCCAATTTATAACATTCAGGATCCAGACAGTATCCTGTCCTCCAGCAGGGGCCAATACAGGTGTCCCAGAGGGAACGAACAGAACAGGTAATCATCAAATGATTCCTCTGACAGAGGCTAGGGACACCATTCCTACCCATCCTGGCTAATAGACGTTAATGGATCTATCCTCCATGAATGCATCTAGTTCTTTTTTTAACCCTGTTAAAGTTTTTCACAATATCCTCTAGCAAGGAGTCCCACAGGTTAACTGTGCGCTACATGAAGAAATACTTCCTTTTGTTTGTTTTAAACCTGATACCCAGGGCCAGCTCACAACATTTTGGCACCTGAGGCAGGGAGCTCAAATGATGCCCCCATGTCCCCTTGCTTGGGCCAAAACTTTGAAAGGTCTCTTGTGCCTTCCTTCCTCCAGCACAGCACTCCACCATCTCTGTGCATCTAGAGCAGAGAGAATACATATGCACCAGCAGCAGACACAATTTTCTACACTCTGGGTCCTAGTGGCGCCCCCCACAGTCTGGCACCTGAGGCAGCCGCCTCAGTTCGCCTCATGGTAGGGCCAGCCCTGCTGCTACCTATTAATTACATTTGGTGATCCCTAGTACTTGTGTTATGGGAACAAATACATAACTTTTCATTATTCATTTTCTCTACACCAGCCATGATTTTATAGACTTCTATCATATCCCACTTTAGTCTCCTCTTTTCTAAGATGAAAAGTCCAAGTCTTTTTAATCTCTCCTCATATGGCACCTGTTCCAAATCCCTAATCATTTTGTTGCCCTTTTCTGAACCTTTTCCAATGCCAAGATATCTTTTTTGAGATGAGGCGACCAAATCTGTATGCAGTATTCAAGACGTGGGTGTACCATGGATTTACGTAGAGGCAGTAAGATATTCTGTCTTATTCTCTATCCCTTTTCTAATTATTCCTAACATTTTATTTGCTTTTTTGACTGCTGCTGCACATTGAGTGGATGTTTTTAGAGAATTAGCTGCAATGACTCCAAGATCTCTCTCTTGAGTGGTAGATCTGAGACCGAGGCTACGTCTAGACTACAGGCTTCTTTTGGAAGAAGCTTTTTTCAGAAGAGATCTTCAGAAAAAACTTCCTCCCAAAGAGAGCGTCCACACTGCAAAAGTGCATCGAAAAAGCGATCTGCATTTTCCAAAGAGAGCATCCAGACTGAATGGACGCTCTCTCGCACTTAAGCTGTGATTGGTATGGACGGAATGGCCACCAGGGCACTTGTGCTTTTTCCTCTTTCTTCTTCATCTGAAAGAACTCCTTCTTCCCCGTCCACACACACCTTTTTGTGAAAGAGCTCTTTCACAAAAAGGCTTCTTCTTCGTAGAAAGAGGATTACCAATGCCAGGAAAAAACCCTGTGTTCTTTCAATTTTCTTGCAGAAGAACGCCAATTGCAGTGTGGACGTTCCTCAAGTTTTGTTGGAAATACGGCCGTTTTTCCGACAAAACTCTGTAGTGTAGACCTACCCAAAGAGAGGAGAAAAACAACAAGCAGAGCATGTAATCACATGGCCTGTTTTATAGGTGGATGTTCTGTACTTTGATTCATTCCAGTTTGCTTCCAACAACCAAAATGTTTTCAGTCAAACTTTTTTGTTTTGTTTTGTTTTGTTTTTTAACCAGGTCTGATTTTGCATTTTTTGGCCTTTTCTGTGATGCCTTTCATTTTTAATGAAACTTGCACTGGGCCAGTAGAAATGGATGGTCCCACTGGAAAAACCCCAAGTTTGTTGACTGGCAGGCAGCTGTGGACAACTTAGAACCTCTCTGCACTTCTATTCAAATCAAAAGGAATCCAAATGCCAAGAGAAGCTGGTTGCCTCAGGAGCTGTTTCAGACACGTTAGTTCCAGTGCCTGGCCACACAGCGGAAAGGGCTACACAATATCTCTGGGTGGACTCTCGTTCTCTTGTCCCCAGGAAATCAGCCACATTGAAATGAAATGGGCTGTGGTTTTATTGGATCACGGTCAGTATTTTGGATTGTGTTGCTCAACCTCGGTTCAGCTGAGAACTGAAGAACTAAATCACACACATGTGCACACGCACGTGACCACGCAGTCTCCTGGGTGAACAACAGCAAGCAGGGCCCCGGGAAGATGACCCAGGACTAGCAGAACATGCATTTGTTACTGGAAGAAGCAGCTCCTCTTCTGCTGCTGACTCTAAAGCCTTTTTCCTTTCTCCAGACAGGAAGGAGCATCCATACCCCACCCTTGCTGTCAGGGATAATGTTGGGGCCCTTCCCTTTCCGGCTTTCTGTGCATATTCCATACACACAAACCATCCTCACAGCAGCCCTGTTGCCGTATTCCAGATACCATTTGGGGGGAAATGGCTATATATTTGTCATCGGTGTTATTTGATAGAGACCCAGACAGTCGGGGCTGTATCTCAGACTTTTCCCAGGTGGATTAATTGCATTACCTCTGCTTCCTCCTCTGCAGAACGATGCTGATCCACGCCGAGAGGGAAAGGGGGACTGAGAGACCTATAAGTAGGGCCCTATCCAGGGCTGGCCCACAACATTTTGGCACCCTCATGCCCCCTCGCTTGGGCCAAAACTTTGAAAGTTCTCAATTCTGCCTTCTTACTGTTTTACTCCTCTCATAGTATTGCTCTGCTACCTACCCCAATAAAAGAGAACTAACAGCAACAGACACAATTTTCTACACTCTGGGTCCTAGTGGCGTCCCCCCCAGTCTGGCACCTGAGGCGGCCGCATCAGTTCGCCTCATGGTAAGGCCAGCCCTGGCCCTATCAAATTCATGGTGCATTTTGGTCAATGTCACCGTCATAGTTTTTTTTAAACGGTGAATGACATGCTGTTGGCTATTTAAATCTGAAATTCCACAGTGCTGTAATTGTGGGCGTCCTGAGCCAAAGGAAGGTTGAGGGCCGGTCACAAGGTTATTGTAGTGGAGGTTGCGATACTGCTGCCCTTACTTCTGCACTGGTGCTGGCAGTAGGGTTGTCTTTAGCGCAAGAGAGCGGGAGAGCCACGGTTACTGACTGGGCACGCAGCCAACCAGGACCATCCCCACCAACCTACAGAGTCACATAGCATACCACAGAATGTGGGGAACCCTTGCTCCAATTTTCATAGTGCCCTCCACAGCTGCATGGTGCATTTGTGGCGCCGGCTTCACTGGCCAGCCCATCCCTAGCTGGCCCCCTGCAGGCGGTGCCCAGCCACTGCTCGTCAGCTGTTTCCCCTTACCGTGGAAAGGGAAACTGCTGTTTGCTTCCAGCTGGCTGTGTGGTCGCCCCCTGCTCCATCTCTGGCCCACTGCTCATGCCACACGCCGCCTGGTGTCCAGGCCTCCCGCCTGTTTCCCTATGCCCCCTGCACCTGCCCCTCCCCCCAACAGCCCTTGAGCACAGCCAGCCTGAGAAGCGGCTGCACCCCGTGCGTGCGCGCACGTGTGTGTGTGAGAGCGAGAGAGCTACATAAGACGTGTGTGTGTGTGTGAGAGAGAGAGAGAGAGAGAGAGAGAGCTACATAAGACGTGTGTGTGTGTGTGTGTGTGTGTGTGTGAGTGTGTGTGTGTGAGAGAGAGAGAGAGAGAGAGAGAGCTACATAAGACATGTGAGCTACATAAGACGCCAGGATTGGTAAGGACAGTTCTGTAGCCACTGCCGGCACAGAAGTAAGGATGGCATGGTATGGTATTGCCACTCTTGCACCGCTATCTGGTGACCTGGGCCCTCAGTCAGCAGCTGCCACTGTCCGGCCATCCAGCTCTGAAGGTGGCAGTGCAGAAGAAAGGGTGGCATTGTGTGGTATTGCCATTGTTCTGTGCTGCTGCCACTGGGATGGTGCCTTTAGAGCCAGGTGCACGGCCAACAGCTGCCACCCTCTGATCACCCAGCTCGGAAGGCAGTGCAGAAATAAGAGTGGCAATATCTTGACCTCCACAAAATAACCTTGTGACCCTCCTGCAACTCCCCTCTTAGATCAGGATCCCCAGTGTGAGAAATGCTGGTCTTCCCCCAAGGAAATGTGTACAGTTTAACATATAAACGCACAATCCGCGCCCCCCTCCCCCCCCCCCAGATTTCATAGCCTGCCATGATTCATTTTTCATGGCTGTGAATTTGGCAAGGCCTACCTATAAGGATGTTAATCAGGAGCAGCTCGAAGGAGGTCAATGCAATGATACTGGTGCGGCATCAGAATGATTTCCTAAGTAATGTTGTAAAACATTTTGCACTTCTCGGGTGCTATCCATTCAAGGATCTCAGTATTATTGTGACAAGAGCGCGCGTGGAATCTGTATATATGTCAATAGATTGTTATCAGATTAAGGTGCCAGTAGATGGCACTCTAGAATACGTAGCATAGATTCTGGGTTTCGTAGGACCAATAAAATTAGCTCTACACAGCAAATGTCTTCCTGTAGGCAGCTTTTAACAATTATTACCATTTTCCCTCAGTGATGATTTCCACCAGTGTGCGTGAACGGAGAATCGAGCTTTTTAATTTGATTTGTTACTGCTGGCATATTATGTGAACAAGTACTGGAAACAGTTTTGTTTAATTTTCTCCAAACAGCTGGAAAGCGAGAGCACAGAAAAATATATACTGTATCAAGACCATTGTGCTATTGAACAGAAAACAACAGCGCAAGAAAAGGACTGCACAACATCAGTGCTGATGGATCAGACCCCTTAAATTGTACTAATTAGAATACTGAGACACACTGTAACAAAACCACTGTATTACTGCACTGAAAATGACTGTGTCAAGGCTTTGGTGCCACTGTCATGAGGACTATAAATTGTACCAAAAATACCGGGTTGAAAAAGACACTGTAATCAACCCAATGGAGTTTTCCAACCATTTCATCTTTTACAAGAAAATTTGCTGATGGAGCAGGTTAAATAAATACACAAAAAAGATTTATAGTGAGCCATGAAACCCGAGCCTACTCTGGGCCAATGAAGTTTACCTATTTACAGCAGCTTTGAATATGTATTAAGAGTTTCCATTAAAATAAAAATATACCCCAAGCCTGTGTGTGTATGTACGGGAGTGGGGGAAGGGGAAAGGGGATATAATTGAGAAACATGCGCAGGATTACTGATCTTGTATATCCCAGAGTGACATTCATGTCCAGTAAGGCCCATTTCTAGGACCAAACATGTGTAATGATAAAGACCTGCCAATCTGGCTGTAAATAGCTTGTGACTTACCAGCATGAGAGATCACTTCTCTCCCAGTCCATAGCACTGGAAAGACTCTCTCTGACTTTAGGGGGTTTTGCACCAGGCTCTGAAGGCACTCAAGCTAAAGCCCTCTCTATTTATAATGGAATGAGAATGGAAGCACTTTCTCCATGATGAGCTTTGGACTGGGGAAGGCGAGACTCAACCCCAGGGCTGAAATAACCCGGATCTGTTGATGACTAAGGCTTTTGCAAAACCAGTCTGTTTTCCTGTGCCTCTGGGGGAATCAAGCCAGAGCACAAGAAGGGCCGGTGCAAGTGGAGACGATGGGAGATTGGATTTTTTCGTTTGCTGGTTGGATAGCTTGGCCCTTGCTGGTAGGGATAAGAAGTTGCTGATGGTGTTTGTATGGATGTTGCTTCCCTAGTTCATGTAACCACTGAGGCTATGTCTACACTGCAGGGTTTTTGCGCAAGAAGTCTTTTGAGGAAGAGTTCTTACGCAAAAAATTATTGCTCAAAAGAGTGTCCAAGCCTCAAAGTGCATCACTTTTGCGCAATAAAGCGCACTGCATGGATGCTCTTGCACAAGAAAGCTCTGATGGCTATTCACAGAATGGCCGTCAGAGCATCTGTGTTTTTTTGGATAGGGTCTTTTTGCGCAAGTAATTCCTGTGGAACGTTCACACCTGCCTTTTTGTGCAAGAGCTGTAGCGCAAAAAGGAGTTATGCCTCGTAGAAGGAGGTATACCTACACCGCAAAAAGCCCTCTGTTCTGTCAATTGACTGTAGATTTTCTTGCACAAAAATGTGCTTGAGGTGTGGACACTCTATGCGGATTTTTGCCCCAAAACAGCTGGTTTTGCACAAAAACCTTGTAGTGTAGACATAGCCTGAATTAAAACACGTACAAAACAAACAGGCCTAGTAAGGGGCCCAATCGAGCAAGGCACTTAGCACTCTTCACTTTCATTGATTACAGGAGCTGAGGACTGCTTGTAGAATCAGGATCTAGGGGTCCAATCCTGTAAACATATAAACATGTGCATAACTTTAACCATACGCATTGTCTCCTGGAAGCTTGTGAAACGACTCATATGAGTAAAATCATGTCCATGGGGCCCGATCCAGAGCCCACTGAGGTCAACAGGAGTCTTTCCATTGACTTGAATGGGCTTTTGGATCAGCCCCATAAGTGTACTCGCAAGATTAAGGGCCTGAATTAGATAAGTGCAATATTTGCCTTGAATACCACAGAGCAGGGGTGGCCAATCCACGGCTCGCGAGCTGCATGTGGCTCTTCACCGCAGAAAATGCGGCTCGCGAAGCATATCCTGCGGCTTGGGAAGTCGCCCCTGCACTCCTACAAAGGGACCCCTGTGCTCGTCCGGGGAGCCGTCCGGTGCGGCGAAGCAAAATGTCACTGGTAAGATGGCGCCGGCTGATGGGAGCCTGATGTGGCCAAAAAAAGGGACAGTGTCCTTTTTTTTTTTTTTTGCTTGAGTAAACGCAGTGGCTGGGGCTTTTTTTTTTTTTTTTTTGGTTAACTTTTTTTCCTTGGCTCTTTGCCTGTGACGGGTTGGCCACCCCTGCCACAGAGAATAACATATACCACGGGTCTTCATGCATTAGTATTTCCTAGGCCCACAGATCTTCATGCATTAACATGTCCCAGGCCTACAGCAACTTACTACCTTCCTTTGGAATGGTGTCAATTTCTGTAAACCGAATGCAAGTCATTTTGCACATTAAGGGTAAGAATTGCTCACTGTCGTGTGTGACTCTCTCTATCCATCATCACCTTCCTTTGAGGATTGATATCCAAACCTCAAAGGAACCCAATTAAAACTGGTTCATTTAAAGATTTGGGTAAGACACGTTTAACAAATTGTAAAACTTGAAATCATATGTAAACTACATAGGCAAAAAGCTTTACCCATGTCAAGCAAGCTCTAAAAGGTGACTTCATTCATTTAACTTTCTTGGGAGATGTTTTTCACTCCTGTTTTAGAAATCTGAAAGGTTTCCCAGCTGGCACTTTCAGCGGTGACAGAAATTGGAAGCGGGTTGTTTTGTGGATAAAATACTCCATCTTTTGGTCTCAGAGAAGCTTTGTTTGGTCTATTTTGTCATAAGTGAACATGATCTTGGTGTGCAAAGCTTAGTCAAGATTAGTCAGAAATTCAAATAAAAGAAATCAAGTATTAATTCTGCCTGCAAGCTGATCTGCCGTTTGTGCTTCTGAAAGGGCCAGGAGTTTACATGTGGGCAGAAGCAATATTCAGTCATTCCTAAATAAAGGGGGATGGCTCAGTTGTGAGGAGAAAAGAGGGCTCAAAATGTGCTTCTTCTGGGGTAGGGATGAGACACAAACGCAAGATTTTCAGGTTTGTCTAGTTCTCTGTGGGCATAGGAGCATTTCTCTTTCGCTTACATCCAGCAACTCAAACTTTGCAAGCAGAAATATACATTCTAAATGTGCAAGTGGCATGAATTGAGCCATATGAGTTAATCATTATCATTAAATCTGTCAAACCAGCAGTTTATTAAAATCATCCTTATTTATTCTGAAAATGGAAAAAAATGTGCTCCATATTTCTGAGCCTGTTTGTCTTGTTTTCCCACAATTTAATATATGATCATATTTAAGCAATGTCCTCTATCTATCTTCATTAACATTGTGAACAAATTGTACTGGGATGTAATACGGCTTTTTTTTTTTTTTTTTTTTTGCATTGTGCAAATGTATAGGATGTACAGAAAATGGGCAATTTAATATGAAAAGAATATTGGGTCTCAGAAATTTTATTTTCTAAACAGTAATTTCAGTTGGGAATTATTGCATGATGTGTGAATATTTTTGCATGGATAGTTATTTAAATACAAATAGGCAAAATATGTAATTCCATATGGTGGCTATCTACCCTTTCTGGGTGCATCTCCTTATTTTTAATAGTGCAATAAACAAAAGATAAAAACATCCCTAAGCCACACACTAGTCAAAAGAAGATAATTGTGCCTCTGTGTGTTTATTGTAATTTAAATGTGCTTCAATTAACTTTCCTTAATATTTTCCAGTTCTTTTAAAAGAAACTTAAATTGGTTTTTATTTTTGTGAAATTTGTTTTGAATATAATAATAAAAAAACCCTTTGTTTACTTCATTATGAATACATCTTATCCAGGAGAAAAGATAGAACTCTTCATTCCAAACAATCTGCTTTCCAATTCTCAAATACTGCTCATGGTAGTTGAAGCAAAACTAGAATTTTCAACTGTATCTACCAAAAGAGAGGTTATTGCTTGATGCATCACACACAGAAGGTACAGAAAATTAAGAAAAAAAGAAAACCAAATTCTTACGCTTTCACACTGAAGTCATTTTTAAAAGATGACAATTTGTTACCCTTTCCCTTACACAAATCTTTATGAGGATTAAAATAGAGAGGGTATATATAGGATGCTTGTTGTAATTAACCTTGAGGCTTTTATTGAAACAAGGTCAAACATTTGAACAGCTTTATAAGTCAGGTTTGGGCCGCATGGCTCTATAGATCCGACTCATGACAAAATGCACTCGGGATCCTTATTAAACGGCCTTTATTTACAGAAAATATATCCTCAGAGCTTCTGAGGGGCAAAAATACAAGCTGACCTAGCACTGAGAAACATGATTGTACACACAGTTCCAAGTTACAACTAAACTCCAAAAAGCCCAATGTAACCTCACTTGCTTTATGGCACACAAAGGATCTTGCGCTGTATATTACTAAATTATGTAATTTACAAGTAATTATATATTTAAAATAAGCTGAGTTAACAGAAGAGAGACGACAATCACCCAGATGTTTTTATTGGCACATACGCAAAACAGCAGCAAGACACGATGCAGTTAATTCATTACTTCTTCTTTTGCCACAATGAACTACCCAGGGTTGCCAACAGTCCAGTCTGTGCCCTCAAGACAATCTATGCAGACTCCCCATCCCTTTCCAGGTTATCTTTCAGTTCCTACTAAAAACTGATTTCAATGGGAATTTTTCCTGAGTTAGGAGCATAAGATGTAGCCTTTGTTTTGCGCTCTACGTAAGCAGCACACATCATTAATGTCACAAGCTGTGTCCAGTGTAAGAACATTAGAAAAAAAGGAAATAATGCTAGGTAGGTCAATACACCTGCTTTAAATTAAGGATGCATTTCGTGAGCAAAACTCTCCTTGGAGTCCAAGGGGCATGCTGCATATAGAAAAGGTGCAGAACAGTGACTTATATTTGCTCTATACTGTTCATAAAATTATTTGGATAATGTTACCAAAGACTGATGATCGGAGAATAATTTCAGCATTCCCCCCTGATACTTCTTAGATCTCAAGCATTGTGTTTGTAACCAGCGCTACATAAAGCACCAACTGAATAACAAGATGGTAAAATACCCCCAAAAGAGATCATTGGTTTGATTTACCCATTATTCCTTTCCTCTTAAGCCCAATCCTGCAACTAGACCCCTGTGCTGATGCAGGGTCCCAGTGAGGTTAATGGAGATCTGAAACCTATGCAAATCAGTTACAGGGTTAGGACTAGAGCCCTTAACTCTTTTCTTTCAGCTGACTATGATTGCATCATATTACATCCAACCAAAAGAAAGGGTGGATGGCTAGTGGTCAGGTGGGTGATTGTCGCTTCTCCTCTGTTAACTCATCTTAAATATATAGTTACTTGTAAATTACATAATTTAGTAATGTACAGTATAAGATCCTTTGTGTGCAATAATGCAAGCAAGGTTACATTGGGCTCTTTGGAGTTTAGTTGTAACTTGGAACTGTGCGTACAAGCATGGCCAGGCTGCATGTTTAAGCTGGGTTTCTAAAGCAACGTTTTTCTGTGAAATATCTTCACATTTTTAATTAACTTTCCTTCCTTTTATGCTTCTCTTGTGATCTCCTACCATAAACACGCAAGGGACTGAGTTTCAGTGACAAAAATATTTTCAGGAAATCAGATTTTAAATTTGGGCATTTCAGGATCCATGCTGGAACATTTTGTGCCCTCTGCCAATCAGAGACTAGAAACAATACCATGTGATTTATCTGATCCATTTCAATGAAGCAACGGAGGTTCTGAAGATTTACATTCAGCTGATAGTTTGACTGAATAATCAATGAGAACAATTTGAAAAGAGAACTCTGTAAAATGTGATTTGAAAATAAATACAATGAAATCATAATCTGTGGACTGCAAAGAAGCAGCATTGTTGCCCCTGTATATTTATGTTTTCAGATTTGCTCCGATCTAAGCAGAGAATGCTAAGTTTAAGTATTCTCTTATTGTGGGCTCAGATACATCAGTTCAACGCCAGTACAGACTTTTGCAGTCAATATAGACTTGGACTTATGGACAGCTTCATGTCTGTGTGTTTCAAACCAATAAGCAGGTCAAATAGTTCCTCTTTATTCCAATTTTCATACAAAACTGCACTTTCTACTCAGAACAATTCACCTGCAGATTTTGGAAGCATATTGTGGCACATATTTGGTTTGAATGTGGATTTTTAAGTCAAATACTCAGTAGTTGGAATAGCAAAGGAAAATATTAAAGTAATATTAAAGTTGGAATAGCACAGAGAAAATATTAAAATATTAACCTATCTACAAGCTACATCTGTGCTCTCTCCTCCTTACATACAGATGCATTTAATGTACCTAAATACACAGTGGACAGATATACTCCTTTTCTTCTCAATTTTGCAATGATTGAAAACCAGGCTAAATCATTTCCAAACGTCCATTCATTTCAAAATCAAAATGTTATGTTCCTTGTTTTTTTTTTTTAATAATTATAAAGTCACCAATAGCAGTAGCATCCAAGTTTTTATAGCTAAATTATACAGACACACAGAGAATATGCAAGGATGGACAACATGATACATTTTTAATTTTAATAACATTGAGAGGGACTATTCAGCTGGTGTTTGGCAGAGGGAAGTTGCCTGTGTACACCGTACATTATCCCTAGCAAAAGAAGAGAAATAAAATGCTCTGCCATGCCCAGTGCTCTATATTACACTTATCAGAGGTGGTGGACAAAGAAACATTTTATATCTGTAGCTGCTCAGGTCATGAGTCCAGCTCTAAAAACCAATTTGCTTCTTTCTAGCTTCTATTCAGTCAGGATGTTTATTTTTCCAGAGCCAAAGTTGATGGCTGATTGTGTCTATAAATGTTATAAACAGTATTAAAATGGTTTTCGCTGGCAGACAAATCCTGCAATTTCACGAATGTACAATCAGCTTGTGATGCACTGAATCGTATGCATTAATATAATGCACCAAGTCCAATGCGGATAACAAAAAAACAACATCTCCAAACTGGTCAGCTTTCCCTGTTCTTTCTTTTAACATCCTCCCCCAAGATCTAAGCTAATTTTCTCTGTCCATAGGCTTAAAAAAAAAAAAAAAAAAAAAAAGGACTGTATTCACTAATTATATATCCTGAAAAGAATTTGGTTCAGTGTAAGATGATCCCAGTGATATGCTAATCCTTTTTTCTGCTTGGTGCTGCCTGAAGCCTGTGTCTAACATTTTTTTCAACTGTATGACAATAAAAGTTGTGGCAACAAAAGAAATAAATGGGCAGCTCAAGAAGGTATAGCTGAAACACATGGCAGACCATTTCTCTCCTCTCCTTCTGGCTGCTCTTTTGTGGGCTCTGGTTTGGTATCCACAAGTCAATAGCTGAAATGCAGCCACCTTAGCAACTTAGAATGACACCCAAGCCCTCTCTCTTTACA
Organism: Rafetus swinhoei; assembly: GCA_019425775.1. NCBI lineage: Eukaryota > Metazoa > Chordata > Testudines > Trionychidae > Rafetus > Rafetus swinhoei. Next base: position 125,123,587 of record CM033446.1, on the reverse strand, counting down.
TTCATGAATAGTCAGCAAGCGGCGGCAGACAAAATAGAACTAATCTTTTTTGACAGAATTGTTCAATTTTGGAGGAAAGGCTTTAGAACCCCCGTCCATACATTTGCAGAATATGAGCCGACAAGGGATGTGATCAAATTTTACCAGAGGATGACCAGGGGGGCTCCTCACCCTCGCTTAAAAAAAAAAAAAAGTCTTGTTTGAGAAAATACCACGCCTAAGTTCAAATGATGGCTGACTCTGGAAATGGCAAAATTAAAGATATTTGTGTCGTTCCAAAGCTGCTGCTCTCTCTCTCTAACAGAAGTTAGTCCAATAAAAGATATTCGCTCACCCACCTTGTTTCTCTAATATCCTGGAACCAACATGGCTACAACACAGCAAATTAAAAGGTGGCAGGCAAGAAAAAAAATTACATTGATATGATTAGGTATTACACACACAATTATGTATGTGTGATTTTTTTTATTAAAGAAAGTTAAAAGTTCAAAGTTTCAATTAATATCCAATATTTATTTCCCGTCATAACCAATGATTCTTATTTCAAAATGCATTCAATCCAGCCAGATCGTGTGTGTCTTTAAAACTGGTTTTACCATTTAGAAATCCCGGAGTACACCAGCCACTCAGAAGTCTAGCATGTGCTAAAAAGGACAGTCCGCTCCCCCCTCTCTATTTAATGCAGCCATCTCTCTATCTTTGAATACAGTCTGAACAGGAAGAGGGGGAAAAATCTACCCAGTCTATGGGCAAAACCAGAAGTTAGCAACATGGTCCATGCAGCTGCAACATTGCATTTAAAATTCAGTTTACTCATAGGAAGAGGGCTAATCCTGCCCCTGTAATTCCCTACAGCCAAAATGTACCCCCTCCCTGAGTGACAGTGCAATGCAAAGACACTCGCACGCTTATCTTGCCCAACCAGATGGCCGACTTGGATCAATGCACACACGCCACGATCAATGGGAGCGATAAAGAATTAGGAAAACAGTGGTACATGCTCCCAGAAAGCTTGTACACTGCATAATTATTTTATGATTCTACACATGGCTACATGTGATACTGGAGTCGAGAAGGAAAGGATAATTAGAGTGCCAGAAAGAATTTTGTACTGCACTGCACACTTTGTCAGTCAGCAGTTCCCACTCTGCTAAACTCACTGCTGGGTTTGCTGTGTGTATGTGTGTGTGTGTTTTAATGAGGCGAGGAATATGTAAAATATGAGGGGGAGGTTCTTTCTGTCTTCTAGTCACAGGATGCAAGAGATTACTGGGTCCTGTGATATAACACCAAAAGTTTTGTCCAAAGGTTGAGGGTGATCACGAGATTTCCCAGGCACCACTTGCATTAATGAACCCTGGTGTGGCATCTGAGGAGAGACATAAGATTACCGTCTTAGGCTGTAATGAAGAAAGGTTACATTTGAACATTCCCAGTGCTTTGTCATAAGAGGGAAGCATTCACATCTGAATGTCCCATTCATTCAGTAAAACATAGCTGTATATGTTACTACCTTATTCCTCCCGCCTCCCCACTTTCTGCCAGCAGCTAGTTTTTTGATTGGCTCCTTATTTCGATCAAATTTGTGACCAAGCTGCCATACAACAACCAGGAAGGAACGACCTAGCCCCTATCTCAACAAATGGTAGAGAACAACATCAAAACGCTATTGTGAATTCAGATGCGAAAAATCACAAGACAAAGATTAGACCCAGCATCATACAATGCAGAAAATTGGCCCTTTGTGGCAATGAAAGGAGCAAGAAATGAAATAAGCACTGGACCCTTTCATAAAGCATTTTTACATCTTACCAACGTGAACCAACTGATCCTTCCCACGCCTCAGGCGTGCTTGCCTTATTCTCCCCATTTTATAGATGGGAAATGGAGAGGAAATTAAGAGCCTTGCCCAATTCCAGCAAAAGTGGAGACACACTATGATGAGGATACCCATTCATAAGAACAGTCATTCTGGGTCAGACCAAAGGTCCATCTAGCCTAGTAGCCTGTCTGCCAACAATGACCAATGCCAGATGCCCCAGAGGGAGTGAAGAGAACAGGGAATCATTAAGTGATCCCTCTCCTATCACCCATTTCCAGCCTCTGACAAACAGGCTAGGTACACCATTCCTACCCATCCTGGCTAATAAATATTGATGCCTCAAACTTCCATGAATTTAACTAGTTCTTTTTTTAACCCTGTTAAAGTCCTGGTATTCATATCATCCTCTGGCAAGGAGTTCCACAGGTTGACTCTGTGCTGCAGGAAGAAATATTTGCTTTTGTTTGTTTTAAACTATTAATTTCATTTGGTAACCCCTAGTTCTTATGTTATGGGAACAAGTAAATAACGTTTCCTTACTCACTTTCTCCATATCTGTCATGATTTTATAGACCTCCATCATATCCCCCCTTAGTTTCCTCTTTTCTAAGCTGAAAAGTCCCAACCTTTGTAGTCTCTCTTTATATGACACCTGACTGCTGCTGCACATTGAGTCATATGTGCCACCAAAATACCCATTGTGCATCATCATCACCTTTCAACGCTATGCCCTGATCGTAACAGGGAAAACAGCTGTTTACCACGGAACCAAATCAGTGTCTCCTCGTCATTCCACACCATCACTATGCGATAACAGAGCGGGGAAGGCATGACGCTCTGAGAATGATGAGGAGAGGCAAGAGAAGAAAAAGCCAGTTTCTCTATCAGTGGTTCTCAAACTTTTCGGCATCATGCCCCCTTTTTGATTTTTGAGAAACCCTCACACACACACCAAAAAATAACAGCAAAACTTGTTGAGCAAAAAACAAAACAAAACAAAACAATCGCCGAAAAACAGTCGCATCTCCTTTAATTCCCGGGACCAGAATAAAAAAAGGTGCCAGTACTCCAGGGGAAAAGTTTGTTGACCAAAAAAAAAAAAAAAAGGTTGCCCTTTTAAGAGCAGAGCAGGCATTGCCCTTTTAAGGTGGCCATTTTGAAGTCTGCCCGGGATGCTCCAGTCTCCCTCGGCCCCAGCCAGCCCGAGCTGAGCACGTTCCAGTGGACACCCAAGCCAGGAAAAACAGAAAATACCGGACATTTCATATGGTATTTTCTGAATTTTTTTAACTGGACGGACCGGGCTCTTTCTTGGGTGGGGGGATGACGGGGGAGCTGGATTGCCTCGCATGCCCCCCTGGAATTTCTTCACACCCCTCCAGGGGGGTGCGCCCCCCAGTTTGGGAACCTATGCTCTAGGTAAAGACAGGTTCTGTCCCCTGAATGGAGCCTCCTCCCAGTCCAACTTCCCATAAAGTCAAACCACCTGGCATGTGGTGTTTTCTGCAGACGGATTCGGTGTGGTAGGCACAGGCGCAGCTGTGCATCCCTGGCACTCAGGTTTCAGTTTGAATTAGCTAATTAGCCATCTGACAGGATGATTTTTTGGGGAGGGGGAGATCACCCAGAATTGCTTTACAGAACTGGGCAGAGAGATTCACTGTTGCTAAAATGCAGCAATTCCCTTTGTCTCCTGCTCCTACGCCCCAATCCTCCAAAAGGGGAAAGAGTAGAATTTGTGGAAGGTGCCCAGAATTATTTCTAAGGAAGGGAGGTGCTGACTTCTTCATTTTTGTTTTAACTAAACATGGCTTTTTAGTCTTCCCCAATGCCAACAGCTGGCTGTCTCCTCTCTCTGAATGCACAAGACAGGCTGGCTGGCTGAGAGACAGCCGGACTCAAATTCCAGTCCAATCTCTTTCTTCCTGAGCTGTCAGTAGGTAGGAGCCCGGGGCACCTGGGGCTCAGGTGCTGAGGCAGGAGAGCTTTGCATCACTCCAGAGCGACTCCTTTGACAAATTCAAATGTGGCCCCGTGGCTGCCAGCACTGTTCAGTCTCAATTTGTCAGGCTGGTGGCTGTCACATGGGGTCATAATAACGGCAGGGAATGGGGGGGTTAAAATGGGGAAAATCCAAGCTCCCCAAGGGATATGGAGGATTTCACTCCAGCCCACAGAAAAGCCATAATCCTGGAAGCACAGGACAGCACAAATAGGAGCAGCTGTTCAGAGGAGGGTGAAACCCCACAGGAATTAATAACACTCCCTATTTCCTCTGTTGTGCTTTTTCTAAGCAGCTCTCAAAGAGCTTTACAAAGGAACTGTCCTTATTCCCATTTCAAAGAGGGAAAAACTGAGGCACAAGCTAGCAAACTGACTTGCCTAGGCCAACCCACATCTCCTGAGTCGATCCACCAGGCCTATCCACTGCCTCCGCTAATGAAGGACACTGTGTTTTCAAAAACAGACACTTTCGTAATGATTTTTTTTCAGGGTTGTGAAATACTGGATCCACCAACCAATGCGTGCACTTTTAACAAGGCGAGCTGGTATTACCCTTGCTGGCTTGTGACTCAGTTGTAACACGTGCACGTTTCTCAAACCAGAGGTTTTGTGCCCGACAAATGAATATTCTGAACACGTTTATTGCGAAACACTGAACATGAACGCGCCCTCTGAGCGAGCGAGCAGCTCTGGGTGTATCTGTGCTTGTTCAGCTTCTCTCACCCCCACAAGGCACTGTTCATTCCACTCTACACTCATTCCACTGGCGTACGTGGAGCAAATTCTACTTTGTGCACCAGTACGTGAACGAATGTTTTGTACTTACCAGAAAGTTTCAATGGATGGCACAAAAAGTGGGACATTTAAGTTGTCTCAACAGCCATTCGCAGGGCCCTGGGGTATCATATGGACTATCCAGTCAAGTGGACTGTGTGATCATTTTCAGTGGCACTGCATCTAAATAAGGGCGCCACCCAAATTCCACTGAAATCAGTAGGAAGGTTCCCATTGACTTTAAGGGGCTGTGAATCCGGCCCTCAGGATTCCTTCCAGATCTTTGCAGAAAACTCTTTATGCCCTGAAATGTACACTCTGGTTATGCTAGTCATGCTGCACCCTGCATAGTCACAAACTTTATTCGTGTTAATAAATCTACCCCGTCTTTTGGATAGCCCAGCAGTAGCACTTAACACAGTGGCTGCCTGTTCTGCTTAAAGCAATATTTTCTTGTATTAGTTCAATGGTTTAAACAAGAATGATTGAAGGTCTAGAGCAGTGTTTCTCAAACATCTCCAGGGGCTCCGCAAGGTTGACAAACTGGAAACATCGATAGGTACAACACATACAATCAGTGGACCGCTGGGGCTCTGCATAAATTTTTACGCGTGTAAAGGGCTCCGGAGCCCAAAAAGTTTGAGAACTGCTGGTCTAGAGAACATGAGCTATGAGGGAAGACTGAAAGAACTGGGCTTGTTTAGTTTGGAAAAGAGAAGACTGAAAGGGGACATGACAGTGGTTTTCAAGTAGCTAAAAGGGTGTTACAAGGAGGAGGGAGAAAAATTGTTTTCCTTGGCCTCTGATGATAGTACAAGAAGCAATGGGCTTAAACTACAGCAAGGGAGGTTTAGGTTGGACATTAGGAAAAACTTCCTAGCTGTCAGGGTGGTTAAACACTGGAATAAATTGCCTAGGGAGATTGTGGAATCTCCATCTCTGGAGATATTTAAGAGAGGGTTAGATAGACATCTATCAGGGATGGGCTAGACCAGGGCTACTCAACTTTGGAAACCCAGGGAGCCACAATAATACTCACAGCACATGCTGAGAGCCGCAAAGTAAGTGTGGTTGCATATACATGCAAATATATATGCAAATAGCTTCTTTCACACTGACAGACATGAATACAAAGATTACAGCAAGACTACACAACACGCGGACCCCATTTTAGTCAGGTCCGCTAATATTCATAAAATGCAATATTTACCCAATTTCCACACATATGACAGCACTTTTAATGAGCAATGACAGTCCAGGAATTTAACTACTAAATAGCATATCAATAGAAGACCATTATATTGACTATTTTTTTGTTTTTGCTTCACAATTTTAATAAATCAAACAAAAACTGCCAATACAGTACTAGAATTTACTGGAGTATAAGTACAATAAATGTGAAGATTGTGTCTGCAAACTTTTCACCAGCTGTTTCACAACAGGCATGTATTCCCTTGTAGCAGCATGGAGACAGTCAGCAGTCATGGAGACAGGTGCGCAGTTTTGACTTGATTCCCATGCAGGAGAATGAACTTTCACAGACCAAAGCAAATTTGCATCTCCCAAACAGGGTTGAAAACCCTGCATTCATCCAACAAGCTTCTCTTCTTCGTTGCCATTTTTAATGCTTCTTATTAAAAAGAAAATTGTATACCAGTGTTTTGGGAGTTTAGCTTGAAGTTTCAGGTTGTGCATTTCTTGGAGTGATTTTACTGTCTGATCCAGCCAGCCCATCCACTTGCATCTTTCAGTGCTCGTCCCACCTGGGAGGCACCTTGCCGTTGTGAAGTGTATTCCCAGTGGAGGCCATGTTCAAAGGATCCCACTTGTGGGCCACATGTTGAGCTCCATGTAACCCAAACTGCATTGCAGGCCACAAACAAACAGCCGCATGTTGAGTAGCCTTGGTCTAGACGGTGCTTGGTCCTGCTGTGAGGGCAGGGGACTGGACTCGATGACCTCTCAAGATCCCTTCCAGTTCTAGTGTTCTATGATTCTATGGTTCTAAATTTATGCAAATGCAAGTTTCACTATGCAAATTGCGTATCTTATTTCAAATCTATTTCAAAATAGCTTATTTTGAAATCTGGCATGTCTACACAGCACCCTTATCCCCCGTGCAATGAGGTTTACCGGGATGGCAAAATAGCGTGCTCGTTATTTCGAAAAATATTTCAAAATAATAGGTGGCTTGTTTAGACTTGGGGTAGCTATTTCAGGATAGCTCCGGTATCCCGAAATAGCCGTGCAGCACAGACATATCCTCAGTCTCATATTAGGGAGTAGGCCAACGGGAACAAAATAAGTAGTTTCTACGAGGCCCCTCTGCAGCAGATCTCACTGGCTTCCTCCTCTTCAGTTGCACTGTTTGAAATCTGCAGTTCTCTCCAGGTCCCTAAATATCTTTGCCCCACCCATTAGTCTCGTGTACCATTCTTAATGCGTAGTTGCTTGCCAAACACACTGTATCCCAACAACGCCAATATTTCCTCTTTAAAAGAAATTTTCCAGCTGCCCTGTGGGTTTGCCTCCCTGAAGGATTTGTGTTGTTCCTCCTGGCTGTCTTTGGGGTCGGAAGTGATGAGGTCTGGGCTAATGCAGATGTAGACAGAGGAGTTCAGTTTAATAGATGGCCACAGACTGGGTGTGCAGCCCCAAAAGAGACCTTTGTCAGGCACAGGAGAAAGCTCTGAGCTGCAGACAGGCTGCCAGGCCTACTGTGGGCATCAGGTGTTCAGAAAAGGAGTCTGGGGACTTCAGCAGGAAGAATGAGGGCCTTAAAAGGTACAGTGCCCTTAGCAAGAGTGGAATGCATTGTCGATGACCGATCCTAAATCTCCACCTTCAAAACTGGCAACATAGGACACAGGCCACGGAAGTGTTTGGAAATGGGGGCTCCCCCACTTTTGTCATGCATGGGGCCATAAGTAATGGAAGATAAAGGTGGGGGATATTTTGTAAAGCCTCAAACCTGTTTTTAAGGAGGTGTTCGCATTCTCTGAATCAAATGGCCTGCCTCTGCAATGAGGGACAAGTTCATTGGGGTGGCAGTCCTGCGGCGGGCTGTGAAGCTGGTTGTATGATTCGCCCATGGAGAGAACAGTCTGAAGAACAGGTTTTTCCTACTGAAAGTAACATTACGAACAGTTGCTTGCAGCATCGTGGGACACACAGCCCAATGCAGGTGTGCCATGCGGGGGGGCCTGAGGACAGTTCCACTCCATCCCCTGATGAGGTGCCTGAGGGAGGCAGATTTAAGGGTAGAGGGTCTCCTGCCCAAACTGCCCTCACATTCGGCCCATCCCCCGCACAATTCGTGAAGCAGCACCTTGCAATTCATGAAAACTACCTGCCTGGGCCTCCCAAAATTGATAGCACTAGACTATTCCCTCCCCCCTCTGCAATTAATACTGGTACTGCTTCCCCACCCACACAGGTCTGTCCCCCATAATTGATGCCAGCTGCGTCGACCTTAACGCTGCTGCTGCAAACCCCTTTCTTCCCCTCTTCTCCAAGGAGAAGGGGCTAAGAGGTAAAGCTCAGAAGGAACTGGTACAGGGAGGCTGCCACTGGGCCAACATGTGTTATTTGCCTCCTCCAGGGTAGCTCCCTTGCTTCTCCCACAGGCCTCTCTCCGCTCCTTGGGGAAGGAGGGGCAAAGGGCCTATCGCTGCAGCAGAAAGAGGTTCCCGTCTTCCCCTGGTGCAGTCAGACCGGGAAGCCGAAGTGGCTGGAATGAGGGGCAGCAGAGAGCTCTGTACCCAGAGAGGGACTCTGCCACATCTCAAAAGTCCTTCCTACATCAATAGCCTGATTCCGATTCCAGCCGGGTCCCTTTTTCAGCTGGTTCTCAAATGATCTCCCATCCCATCCACAAAACCCCCATGCTCCCTGCCCCACAGGCTGTGCTACAATGGGGCATCCACTGGTCACTAGATGGTTTGCTCCAGTGGCATTGGCAGCATGCAAAACCCCATCACGAGCACTGAAAAATGCACGTAGAAGTAGTGGGGGGGAGGGGAGGATGGCAAAGGTCTGCCCTTTGCTAGCTGGTTCAGAACAGCGCCCCCCATCTCTTGACTCCCAGGCCTGTGCTTTAACTACTAGGCATGCTTCCGCTCTTTTAATACCCAAGCCTTCCATCCTGAATTCAGCAAAAGAACTTGCCGTGCCTGTTCCATTTGGTTGCCTTATTGCTTTTCTTCTCTGCCTACTCATGGGAGCTGGAGACCAGGAGGATAGGAAAGAAAGTCCCATTGCTGGGGATACTTTGTCTGTCAGAACATCCTCCCTGTTTGCCTCAGGAGAACGTACTATTTCAGTTCTGCCTTTGCAAAAAGAATCCAGCAACGTCTCCTTCCAGCACATCTGCTGGCACCAAGCAGTACAAATGGGTCAGTTTGGAAGCTTGGTCACTGTAGCATCAGGGATATGTCATTGACTGATGGATGTGGTGAAACAGACAAGGTTGCTGACTAGTTCCTTCTCTTCTTCCTCTCCCTCCTCCTTCAGACTGACACTGATCTGAAAGCAGATAAACAAAAGTGATCCTTGAGGCACACTTAGAATCACTTTAGAGCAGCAAGCAACAGTCGTACTAACTCTTACTCAAAGTAGCGCTCACCTTGATTGGCCAGGATTTTTGCTGACTGGTCACTGCTATTAGATTCCATAACAACCCCCTTCGAAGGTTCAGCATATAAGATTTTACTGTTACTTCTCCTGTCTCCATGTCACAATTGGATTCTCTATAACATGCAACAGTTGTACCATTCGGGGGTTGTTGGGTTGTAAACTGACACATCTGGGGTCACTATGAAAAAATGTTCCTTAGATGGTCTAGTGACTTAGCTTCTCCCTAATGAATCTCTTTTCCCAACCCAATCCAAACTAACTCATACTAAAAACAACTGGCACTTTGCACATGTGGTGCATATGTAACCCCCCACTGGCTGAATGTCTCCCTCTAGGGGCTGGTCTACAGGAGAGGATAAGAGCTTTCTGCAGCTCATGAAGTTACTTCTTTAGCTAAACTAGAAGATGCTCATGCTTTTATCAGCAACAGGTCTAGGTTCAAACCTCCCTGGTAGCATGTGTAGGGAGTCACAACGGTGTTTCATTCCAGATTTGGGAAGTACCCATGATTTTTGGCTAGGTGTGGGAAGAATGGTGAGAATCAACCACAATTAGAGCTGGATGCATTTTTTTTTATTGAAAGTGTTTTAAAAATTATCTTTTGAAATGAAATGAACTTTTTTTTGGGGGGGGGGGGGGGGGGAGGGAACTGTTTGCTTTGAAATTCCCCAGCATTAAACCAGAAATTGAAAATCATTAAGATTTGTAGTAAATATTTGTGCTGGAGATTTCCTAGAATTGAAGGAGAACCAAAAGTGAAACATTTCAGGTTTTGAAAAGCATTTTTCACTTTCAGCTTTGCTGAAAAAAAGTTGTGGGAAATTTTATTTAAAAAAAATGTGTTTTACAGTTTCCAATGGAAAACCATTGCCATTTCTCAACCTGCTCAAATTACAGCACTGGCATTTCACAGGCCAGCAAGGAGCTGGTAATTAGCACTCTCCTCTCGCAGGACAGGTTCTGTGGTTAACCCTCTGAATTACTGGCTTTCCACAGATTAGTAGTGTTGATACGTAGTTCCAGAACTGGGCAGTGGTGTGATTAGAAAGGCAGGAGGGAGGTGTCCCATCTACAGTTCGGCACTGATCTGTATGTGAATTCAGTAGATTGGTATTGGTGCAAATCCATTTTCCAATGTAATTTGATTACTGGCTATGAGGCGGCAGCCATTTTGGATAAGCGCCTGCTCTCTCCTGCCAGCCTCATTCTACATGAAGTCACAAAATTCATTATACTCTCATGGCCCAGAGTCCTGCGTAGAGTCACCCACTCACTGCTTGGCTCCCTCAAACTTTCCCCCATTCTGTGGTTCCCTTCCCTCCATAACAGTCTAGCTTCAGTATCCCCCAGCTAATGATAAGCAACATCTGGTATGTAAGGAATAATGAAAGGTCTATACTTAGCTGCAGTCTAGAAACTCAAGATGCTATTATCTATGCATTAATCGGACCTGTTTGCTCTCTCAGTGTAGGATATAATCGCCTGAGAGCTGCTCTAAATTACACCAATGGTCCCAAATGGAAGTTGTAGTTGCCTGGGGGATCAGTGGGGTGTTTGGATACCCTGCCTATATCCCCTTTCCATTGACCATAACTCTTCTGCAAGCTGTAGGTAGAGGGCAGCATCAGATCCATGACACAGGCACTGAGACGCTAGAAGATTCCCTTAGATCACGACCACTTTCCCATTGCCACATGTCAGCTTAAGTGGCTCAGCTCAGAGTGACTATCACAAGGAGAATCTCGGCCAAAGAGCCTAAAGGCTTATTAGAATCTGAAAGGAAGCGGGTTTGTTATGTCTTCTTGTTAGACCTTCTGTTGCCATTTCCTCTTCCTCTGATCAGTTTCTTCCATTGAGAAGGAAGAAGAGGAGCAAGTGAATTCTCAGTGTCGCTCAGTTGTATTCCCTGGGGCAGGTTGACACTTTTGTAGGCATCTTTGTGCTGTTACAAAAGGACTCTTTGTAGATGAAGCCGGTATAAATTCTGTCATTACGGGTTCCACCCTCATGTGGTCAAATTTTCATAGGGGGGTGCAAAAGGACATCTGTGTAAAATGTGATCAGACCCATCATGCCCACAAACCCCAGCGTTGCTGCGGATGGCAGCACTCATAGTTGGGCAGGTCTTGTACCCACCCCTCTTGGAAAAATTGTGGTCCTCGGACCCCGGTGCAAATTTAGCTTGGGGTTAGATCCAGTGAATGAAATTTCAGCTTCACTGAAGTCAATGGCACAACTCCCAATTGGTCACCATAACAACAACAAAATGTTCCATGAATCAGTTGTTGATATTGGGGGGGAACCTTTAGTTGCCAAAGATATAAGTAGTCCTATGGCCAAATCAGCAGCCCTTTCCCTTATTTTGTCTGTATTTTTCCTCCGTTGGGCTCATGCAGGGCTAAGCAACATATTTCTTTCTTTTCTCTTCCACCGTTTTTTACCTGGTTTTAGGTTCCAGGTCTGGCCCTGAACAATAACACCTTCATTACAGAGCTGCCCCCTGGAACAGTGCAGGTTTTTAGAACACATTGGTGCCCTCTCCTATAAAACATTTTAAAGACATGCTATTTGTTTTTAGCCTCCCTTCTGGTTTTACACATTGAAAAGAGGACATTTAATATGTACAATAGAATTAATGGGGATGGAGTGTAAGCAGGACTTACAGTCAAAATACACTCCTGCAAAACAAAGGCGCAGCTGTGAAAATGTAGACTCGGCTGAATATTTTTTACTTGGGTATCACATTTGCTAAAAGATTTGCTCTGCAAAGTTTTATCTAATTTCCCATTCATTCAATTAAGCGGGGGGATAGCTGTGCGGCTCCCAAGAGCCTAAGAAGCACTGAGTTGAGCGCCGTCTTACACTGGCGATGCAGGCCCTCTTCAGTTTCACTGTTAAAATTGTTCCACCATCCCTCTGCAGATGCTCTGCAGCTAAAGGGTTGACTCTGAAAATGACAAGCACCCTCAGTGTCCACCAACAGGGTCCAGTGGCAGGGGAGGGGCTGAGGTGGGCTAGACAGAAAATTGGAGGGCGGGGGGCAGCAGCCCCTCTCTGTGGTCTTCCCATTGCTTCTTCTCAGGTAAGTGCCAAACCTGCCTCCTCTTCTTCCCTCCCTTGCCCTGAGGCCCCACACCCTGGCCAGGTTGGAGACCAAAAGCAGGCAGAGTGGGGGGGGGGGGCTCACTTCTCCCCCTGCTGCCGCTGTTGGTGCCTGGGGCCCCTGCTACGCCCAGGGGTAGTGGAACAATTTGTACAGTGGGGGTGCTGAGAGCCACTTCAAGTCCGTTATACACAGGGTTTACAGTTTGGCTCAGTCCACACCTCTAGTTCCAGCACCCATGGCTACTCCTCAGCTCTTCGCCACCCTTCAACCAGTAACAGCTGCATAGGTGGGGGTGGGCCGCCCCAACTCTGGGGCCAACTGTCCAACCATGCAAACTCAAGTACCCTTGCCGGGCCCCCTGCTCTGCCCCTCTCCTGAGGGACATCTGGGTCACTCCATCCCGTCTCCCTGTCGCTCACTCTCCCAACTCTCTTGCGCATTCTCTGGGCTGGGCAGGGGTTAGGGTGCAAGAAGGGGTGCAGGGTGCAAGCTCTGGGAGGGAGTTTCGGTGCTGGAGGGGACTCAGAGCTGAGGCAGGGGTGAGAGAGATGGGAGGGAGCGTGGGGTGCTGGTCCTGGGAAGGAGTTTGGGCGTGGGAGGTGGCTCAGAGCTAGGGAAGAGGTTGCAGGCTCCAGGAGGGAGCCCAGGGCTGGGACAGGGGGTTGGGGTGCAGGAGGGGGTGAGGGGTGTGGGCTTCAGCTAAATGGCACTTACCTTGGGTGGCTCCTGGGTGGCAGCACAGCAGGGCTCAGGCAGGCTCCCTTCCTGTCCTAGCCCTGCACCACTCCTGAAAGCAGCTTGCATGTCCCTAGCACAGGGATCAAGTGGCTCTGTGCACTGCCCCTGCCTTCATGCACTGCCCTCACTTCTCCCATTGTTTGCAGTTCCTGGCCAATGGGAACTGTGGAGTCAGTTCTCAAGGTGGGGTCAGTGCCCAGAGATCCCCCCTCACCTCCCCCTGGGGACTGTAGGGATGTGCCAGCCACTTCTGGGAGCAGCACAGTGCCAGGCAAGGCAGGGAGAATAGTGACGACAAGAGGGTGGGGGGACCTATAGGTGCTGGAAATAAGGGTGTTAGGTTTACTGCAGCTGGCTGGAAGTGGTTTCCATTACATACAGGGTTTGTGGTTTGCTTCAATGGCTTTCAGCACACCCATTATAAAAAATTGTTCCAGGACCCTTGGGGGAGGGGAGGGGGAAGGGACAGAAGCCCAGGCTAGGACTGGTCAGCCTGGTCCACTGTGGGGGGGGGGGGGGCCTGGATCCTCCACCTGCCCTGGGTGGTTTGCCCCAGTGGGCAAAGACATGGGCCAGAGGCAGCTCTCAGGCTCCAAACTCCTCCCCTGGTTTGGCCTTGTCTACACTGGCATGTTTTGTCACCAAAACTTGCCTTTTGGTGACAAAACAGTGAAAGCATTTACACTACAACGTGGCTTTTGTTGGGAAAAACACCCAGTTTTGGCAACAAAAAACTTTCACCCCTGCAAGAGACTTTTGTCTTTTTCCCTCCCTTTATTGTCGACAATAAGCCAGCAAGGACTCTGCTGCTTATTATGTACAGAGAACTGGCTTCTGCCAGTATCCACAATGCCTGCCCCGATGGCTGTGCTGAACGTTTTGTGATCTCTGCTGCCCTGCAGGCATGTCCCCCTCCCCTTTCAAAGCTCAGAGAATTATCTGACAGCTGAGTGAGCTGCTCCCTTTGGGGAACAAACAAAAAACAAATCATTGGAATGTGTCTGTTCTGCTGTGTCAGGGGCAGGGCTGGAGAGACTTTGACATTCCTCAGCTTGGAGAGATCACAGAGCTACGAGGGGATCCCAAAAAGTGCAGGGATCATATCTGCCTTCCCACAACACTGCACTGTGGGATGCTCACCCACATTGCCTTGTTCTGTCTGTCAACAGGTTGCTAGCAATGTGGCCATGAAATGTCAACAATGGCTGAAAAACTGGTTTGACCTGTTTTCAGTTTTGGCAACTTTTGCATGTCGACAGCACTTTCGTCGCCAAAGTGTCGACATAGCCTTAGTACTGTGCTGCTGCTGGTGATGCTGCTGCTGCTGCTGGTGATGCTGCCTTTAGAGCTGGGTGCCCAGCTAGCAGCCAGCACTCACTCTGTTCTGACTTCAGAGCTGGGCAGTCAGAGAGCAGAGGCTGCGCTGGGATGGCCATAATCCTTGCAAGCCTCCCTACCCACCATGCCATCTTTGTCCACCAACTTCAGTAGCAGTGAAACAAGCTGCACTGACTTGGCGAGTCCAGCATCTGAGCCGTTTAATCAGAACTGGGAAGGCTAGACATAGCTTGTGGGTTACCAGAGCCACTGGTTCAGACCCAGAAGTAAATGCCCGCAAAAGGCATCACTACAAGATTTTCAGCACTGCCACAATATGGCTAGATTGTCACCCTTGCATTGGTGAGCTATGAATAGTGCAAATGACCACTCGCCATTGAGAGTTAAGAGTGGCCCAATGTCACCCATAGAAAATATGCAGTATTTGGTTTTAAATGAAGCTTCTGAGCCTTCAGTGTGCTGTGTTTGCCGCACATATTTTTGTTGTTAAAAAAAATTTAAACAAAAGCTGAAAATATTTCAGTCTTCCAAAACCAGTTTTGGTAACAATTTTTGGCTGCTGTTTTTTCAGCATTTTTCCACTCCAGCAAAATTACATGTGGGTAGGAAAATTTCAGACAGCTCTATTGACTACCCTGCAAGGTCTGTCTCATCCCTGAACCAAATGAGACTAAAGTTGTGTACAAGGAACACTCCAAACAGTGAAACTGAAAAGTAGCTCCCTATTGGAAGCTTCGGGGGGTAGCCGAGTTAGTCTGTACAGGATAAACTTAAAAAACAACAAATAGTCTGGTAGCACTTTATAGACTAACAAAACATGTAGATGGTATCATGAGCTTTCGTGGGCACAGCCCACTTCTTCAGATGACTAGAGTTTTCCCTATTGGAGTATGCCTTGTTCTGTGCATGACCAAAGGGCTCCGTAGTACTCACCTTGTGTGCCTATCTATATTCAGGGCAACCAACAGACATGCCGGGCCTCTGGGCAAGGTGGGCACGGCACCGTGTTCCTGAAAGAGGCAGGGCCTTGAGCAGAAGGGGCAGAGCTGCCAGTCGCAGCACTGCATGGAGTATGCCATGCCACAACCCCCTCCCCCGACAGCCCTCAGAGCCTCCTGGAGAGTGCCGTGTGGCACTCTGGTGACGATTTGAAGGGCCAGGGGCTCCAGATGCTGCCACTGCCATAGTAATAGCAGTTGCAGCCAGGAGCCCCAGGCCTTTTTGAATCGCCGGGCCCAATGGCAGTTGCCCCCTCCCCTCCATTGGCAGGCCAGGCTATATTCACTTTCTGAAGTTAGCAGGCCCTTTGACTCCCTGTGTTCCCCACCATAAGAGTAGGTCTCTCTGTAGCGAGAAATCTGAATTGAGCACAGATCATGACTGGCAACAAAGTTGTCACTCATCTCAATTTTACATCTATTTATATATAAGAAGGCTTGGAAGGATTCAATTTTTATCTGTAAATGCCAGTAAATGTAGATTTCCCCGTACTGAGAGGAATATTTTCATATATAATAATCAAAACGCACACATAGGCAAATGAGAAAAATGCTGCTTGAGAACTTATCTGAGTCCATATCCAGCGATTTAGATTTTTGAATTAGGCTTGTCACAAATAGAACCGTGAATGAATAGTAAAAAGAGGTACGATTTGTTGATTTAGGGATATTTACTCTGTGTATTCGGACATGGGATGTTGACAATTTGCACGTTAATGTTTTACCTTCTTGTGTCTCAACATCTGCTGCTATGAAATCATTGTCTGACCCCTCCAGATTTCCCACAACTATCAAACATTAAATCAATGCAAATCTGAAAAAAAAAATGCTTAAAATAAACATTGATATTATCCATTGAAATTAGAGTAAAAAACATCTAATTCTCCAATGCCTAAACAATGCACACGCTTCCCCACAACATCTCCCCACCATCACTTTCCAGGAAGATAATAGAGCTAACATTCCCTCAATAATGTTGGTACCTCCTCCGAATAAATGAACTAGAGCCTGTAAGGTCTGATCTAACTCTCAGCTCTGGTCTACACTAGGACTTTATTTCAAAATAACCTCTGCTAGGTTTAACTTATAAGCGGAGCGTCCACACTACCAAGCCCGTTATTTCAAAATAACTGGACACTTAGTTTGAAATCTGTACTTTTGCTTTTCAACAGGAATAATGCTAATTCCAAAATAGTTATTTCAAAATAGCATTAGTGTGGACGCTCAGGTGCCACTATTTCAAAATTACTACTCCCCATTGCTTCCTGGGGCTCTAAGTCCAAGGTAACACATCCACATTAACGGAACCTGCCTCGGACTAATTTCAATGCTTCCCCATAGTGAGAACACACTATTTCGAATTTGTTAAATTGGGAGTTATTAAGTCAAATTTAGTAATTTTGAAATAGTTTCCTAGTGTGTAGACATGGCCTCACCGAAATCAAAGGCATTCTTTCACTGGGCTTTGGATCAGGCCTTGGGTGCTCCAAGATATTTACTAGGTTTTTTGATGGGCTTACATGTGAAAATATTCACCTTCTCATTTCCCATCATTTTACAATCCCTTAGATTTTACATTATTGGCACTTTCAAAGCAATGACTAGTTTTGCTTGAGAAGAAAGCCATCCAGCCTCAAAAAGTAGGCCCTGTTTTGCTACTTTTTGTTAGAAACAGGTCTTTTTCAATTTACCCTTCTGGAAAAGTGGAGGAAAATGCCTGATTTGTCTCAATGAATGTACCTCCGTACAATTTTTCTGCAAAATTGACTTTTTCAAACTGGTAACAGAAACTTTTAATTTTGCATGGCATTGCAATGATTTTGCAAATTTGTAGCAACAGTCACATGTCATTCTTAATGAAAGTCATTTCCACCCTCACATTACAGTACATGGAAAAAACAGACAAGAGGTAAAAAACTAAATTAGGTGCTAAATGCTTCATAGTATGATGACTCCAGGTTTACACCAATGTAATTCTATTGAATACAATGGAGTTACACCAGCATAAAACTGGAGTAAGAGTCATGGTGAATCTTTAGAATTAGAACACAACATCCCAGTGTGAAGAGAGTGAGAGAGGTAGCAGTTAAACGTGGTTGCATTAAAATGTACATAACCTCTCAGAATACAGTTGTGTCTGAGACTTTTGAGAAGAATTCATTCTTCTGCCCAAAGACTGGTTTAGTTAGAGCCAAATTCACTTTTAAGACTTTGACAATGCTCAAAAAAGGTGAAACCTGGTGAAATATTTATAATATTGGCATTTCAGTAAAAAGCATTTCCTCAGGAATTTGCAAGGAATCTTCTTCAGTGCCTAATTCGGTTTTTACCTCTTGTCTGTTTTTTCCATGTACCTTAATGTGAGGTTGGAAATTATTTTCATTAAGAATTTACACAGACACTGCCCATTAACACAGGTCCATCAGTTGTGTCCAAATTTCATTACCTCTGTCCCTGCTGAGTTTGTTTTGAATATCTGGGGGAAAACAAGAAAAAAAAAAGTAAGTGAAATTCCCTATCAAAGTAAATAGACATTTGTTTTGGCTAGTTCTCAGAATTCTTACCTATTACTGGTTCCCCTGCTCAGATGAACGTCATTTGAGTTTTTAAGAAACATCACCTCTTAATCCTGCAGGTTTGTGAATTGAATATGCTAAATATCAGTGTAGGCAGCTGTAGAACAGCAACTTCTATTATTGCAAAGACAAAACTAAACCAAATATTCATTCAAATTTGTAAATGAATTTGTTGGAGCTTTTTGAGTTCTCTTTCTAGGAATATTCATGCAGCCTCACCTGACTGACAGAAGAATTAGTGCAGAACAAATTTCTAAGTTAGATACGCATGCTAAGTAAAGTGTGCCAATATAAGGAACCCTAGATAGAAGTACTTGCAAAAAAACAAATTTTAGATGTGTACACAGTTATTAGATCTGAAAGTGCTTGAGCACTCATCTCATCAGGGTATAAGAGCACTGTAATGTGACTTATGTATCTAGAAAGTATTTCTTTACATACGTACAGTCAACCTGTGGAACTCCTTACCAAAGGATGTTCTGAAGGCCAACACTATAACAGAGGTAAAAAAAGAACTAGATAAGATCATGGAAGATAGATCCATCAATGTCTATTAGTCAGGATGAGCAGGACAAATTCATTTTTCTGAAGTGTCCCTAGCCTCTGCCAGAAACTGGCTGGACTTGATGACCTTCTGAGGTCTCTTCCAGCTCTATGGTTCTATGATTCTATGGGAATGGGTGACAGGAGATGAATCACTTGATGATTATCTGTTCTGTTTATTCCCTCTAAAGCTCCTGGCATTGGTCATTGTCAAAAGATGGATAGATAGATGAAACATTGCCCTGACCCATTATCATAGAATCTTAAGGTTGGAAGAGAACCCAGGAGGTCATTGAATACAACCCCCTGCCCAAAGCAGGGCCAACCCCAACTAAATCATCCCCGCCAGGGCTTTGTCAAGCCTGGCCTTAAAAACATCTAAGGATGGAGATTCTACCACCTCCTTAGGGAAGGAGGTGCTTCACCACTCTCCTAATGAAATAGTTTTTCCTAATATCCAACCTAAACCTCCCCCACTGCAACTTGAGATCATTGCTCCTCATTCTGTCATCTGCCACCATCGAGAGCAGCCTCTATCAAATAGGAGCTGCTATCAAATCCCCCCTCACTCTCCTCTTCTGCAGACTAAACAAGTCCAAATCCCTCAGCCTCTCCTCATAAATCATGCACTCCAGCCCCTTAATCATTTTTGGTGCCCTCTGCTGGAACTATAGTATTTAGTTGACCTCGTAACATCATTAATAGCAATAAGAACAAGCGGGACTGGCGACAGACTGTGCCAGGCCCTAGGCCATGTGGGGGGAACTCGGTTCTGGGCCCCCAAGTGGGCGGGGCCTTAGGTGGAAGGGGTGGGACTAAGGGCAGCCAGCCCTCAATGCTGCACAGACCACACCGTATCTACCCCTGCTAGCCCGCAATGCTGCCCGGATCACACTGCGATGGGGCTCCGGCAGTGATTTAAAAAGCCCAGAACCCCAGGTCTTTTTAAATCACTGGGCTCCAGGGCAACGGCCCCTTTTGTCAGCAGTCCTGAGAACAAGGTAGACAACTAGGAACAGATTGTTATTGGTTAACAAATCCACAGACACAGAAAAAGAAACAAGAAAGTAAGCGTTGTAAAGGGCTCATCTCCTTGGGAGGTGATTCTTGTATGCATTCCCATGAGCATTCCCAGGAGTTATGGCCATAATCTTTGCACATCAAGAGGAGACTCTAACCCCAAGTGACTAGGAATTAAAAGCATTCTGAGGGGTGTAGAGCCTCATTTTAAGGAAGAGAGTCAGTGAACGTGCATAAATCCCTGTACACTGAGAGGAGAACTACGCTAGATGCACAGCAGTAATGACGACTACACAGCTTGTACTATGCTTTTGAAACTGGATGACACAAATGAGCTATTTTAAATTCCAGGTGGCGTGCCGCTTTGGTTTTCATCCACACCGCCTCCTCTGTACGCTAAGGGACGGCGCCACTAATACGGCACTGCCCAGATGTTTAGGCCCCAGGTGTGCATCAGTATTGCCATTGATGAGATTTAAATTAATTTTTGGTGCTGCTTATTGAAGGAGCAAAGCCAGCTAGATCAGGTCATATCTCTTGTTATCATATAAACTCCCTTCCTCATTTTATTTCACAAGGATTTATTTTTCTTTCAATGTATTTGTCGTCTGTGTATGTATGTGTGCTTATAAGTACACACATCTATAGCTTATATATAGTTGTCTGGAGCAGCATAGCAACTCCCTTGGGCATTCATATGTACATATACACCTATATTTTCCTAATTAATATTCACTTGCATTTTCAATTCCGTTTTACTTTGGTTATACACACATTCCTTTGAGGCTTGTTTGTTTCTTTACCAACATTTGTGCATCCTCGGAATGTAATACAGAGAGCAAATTTCAAAGCTTCATCATTCATGGAGACTAAACATTCAGATCTTATGTCTAAGTGTTCATGCTAGCATTGCACGTGCATTGATCTCATCAGGGAACGCAAACAATAGCATATGACTCATCGGACCCTTCACAACTAGCCAACATAGAGCACAGAATGTTGGATATTCACAGGAAACTGGTCACAATCAATCCACAGATTTAAAAAATATCAAATCGGCGAGTGGAATACTTTTGCATAATGCATAAAGGTGAGGAAATCATTATCCATTGCTGGTGTAGAATGAGCAGAAAGAGGCTACCTTTGCTGAACAGAGTATTCTTTGTGGATCATTTTACTTCTCAAGGGTCTGATGCAGAGTAGAGAGTGTGAAAGTGGAAGACAGCTTGGGTGAAAGTGATCATGACATGACAGAGTTCATGATTCTAAGGAATGGTAGAAGGAAAACAAATAGAATAAAGGCAATGCATTTCAAGAAGGCAGACTTTAGCAGACTCAGGGATTTGGAAGGTTAGATCCCATGGGAAGCAAGTATAAGGGAGTCTGTGGGAAGTGGCGTGGACCGGGACACCGCTTCCTGCAGCTCCTATTGACCGGGAATGGCGATCCACAGCCAACAGTCTGCAAGTGCCTGTACCTGCGCAGGTGCAGATAAATAGTGGTGGTGGCCTGCTTGGGCGTAACACTGGCAACCCGTGTCTGGTCTGTAGGCTGGTTATTGCCCACAACTGCATTAAGATGTTCTTTGTTGAGCACCCAAATATAGAGGAATTGATGATTACAAGTCATAGAATCAGATGTGTAGGACTGGAAGGGACCTCAGTAGATCATCTAGTGCAATCCCTTGTATTCAAAGCAGGGCTAAGTAATAACCAGCCCATTCCTCACAGTTGTTTATCTAACTTGTTCTTAAAAATCTTCAATGATGCAGATTCCACAATTTCACTGGGCAATTTATTCTAGTACTTAACCACCCTGACAGTTAAGAAACTTTTCCTAATGTCCAGCCTTATTTTTCACCCTCCTTCCTTCTAAAAATATTTTAGGTACTTGAAAACTGTTATTTCCCCTCTCAGTCTTCTTTTCTCCTGGCTAAACAAACCCGTTTTTTCTAATCTTTCCTCATAGGTCATGTTTTCTAGACCTTTAATAATGTTAGTTATTTTCTTCTGGAATTTCTGCAATTTATCCACATCTTTCCTGAAATGTGGTGCCCAGAACTGGACCCAATACTTCAGCTGAGACCTAATCAGCGCAGAGCAGAGTAGAATTACCTTTCATGTTTTGCTTACAATACTCTTGCCATTACAGAATATTTGCTTTTTCCCCCCACACTGTTGACTTATTTACCTTGTGAGCGATGATAACCTCTAGATTCCTTTCCACAGTACTCCTTCCTAGATTATAATTTCCCATTCTGTATGTGTGCAACTGATTGTTCTTTCCTAAATGTAGTACTTTGCATTTGCCTTTATTGAATTTCATCCTATTTACTTCAGACCATTTCTTCAATTTGTCCAGATTATTTTGAATTTTAATCCTGTCTTCCAAAACACCCTCCCAGTATGGTATCATCCACAAACTTTATAAACATTTTTCTCTATGCCATTATCAAAATCACTGATGAAGATTCTGAACAGAATCTGACCCGAATTGATCCCTGTAGGAACCCACTTGATATATGCTTCCATCTTAACTGTGAGCCACTGATAAGTACTCCCTGCAAATGCTGTTCCGGTCAATTATCTACCCATCCTATAGAAGCTCCACATAAATGCCATGCAAGACAGTATCAAAAGCCTTACTGAAGTCAAGATATAGCACATCTACTACTTCCCCCTTATCCACAAGGCTTGTTACCATGTCTAAGAAAGCTATTAGGTTTGACAGACATTTGTTTTTTGCAAACCCATGTAGACTGTTATTTATCACCTTATTATTCAGTTAACTAAATTGACTTTAAGGCTTAAAAACCATAGACAGTGGGCCCGAGAGTGTCTCCAGGAATGCTCGGGAAGCAGGAAATGTTGGCCTGAAGCCAGGAGAGCCAATGAAAACAGAGTGTGGGTTTTTGAATAGGAAGCAGTGATCTTCTTGTTCCAGTCTTTGTGTGACCAGCTCAGAGCTGGGAAACATGAATTAAGCCAGGGAGTAAGGTATGGAATATCCAGCAACAACCACGCCTCAGGAAGGACTAAACCTTGGACCACAGACACGTGAGTAGAACAGAGGATGTTTAGTCAGACATGATCAGGTTATTTTCAGGTCTGTTGGACTTCTCTGTGCTGAGCCAAAGTAACACCTCTCCCCCCTTACACTGTAACTTTTAAACTGAATCCTAGGGAAGCAATTCTCTGTGCTTTAATCCTTCTTTTTTTAGTTGCTTTGTAACACCTACTAACCAAGCAATGTTCACCAAGTATGTTTTCTCTGTTTTGTTAATAAAAATCACCTTTTTAAGACCAGGGTCTGATTCCCGTGTCCTAGAAGCAGGGCTGGCTCGAGCCATTCCTGCGCTCCGGGCAGCAGGCACACGATGCATGCATCCCCGGGCGCACGGCGCGTGTGCGGCCCCGCCCTCCGGCGCGCTGCGCACCTTACAGCTGCAATCGGGCGTGTGGTGCCCCCCATAGGTTGGCGCCCTGGGCAGCTGCCCAGCTAGCCCCCCCCTTAATCCGGCCCTGCCTAGAAGACAGGAGGTTCTGTGTGCACATGTCTAAAACTGCAAGGTCAGCTACTGAGGAAATTACAAGGTGGTTTTTTTTTTGTTAAGCTCTTTCCAGAGGGAGGGTTAAAGAACTTGAGGATGCTCCATGGGAAGAAATTCCCAAGTGCATTTTCCTAGGTTCTCTAAGGGGTTTTTGCATTTGGGAGGTGGCAGTGATACCAGTCCAAGGCCAGGAAATCTGTGACCTTGGGGAGTTTTAAACAGAAGCCTTTCTTGGCAAAGTATTTTAATGTCTCCTGTGGGCCTCTGTCTTCTGCACTTAATGTGCTAGACTGGAGATCATCCTTGACAGCATTCATAGATTTATTGTAGCCATGTTGGTCCCATGGTACAAGAGAGATAAGGTAGATGATGAAATACCTATTAGCGGACCAAATTCTACTGGTATAAGAGACAAGTTTTTGAGTTCCATAGAGACCTGAAGAATAGCTCTGGGAGTTTGAAAGCTTGTCTCATTCATCAACAGATATTAGCTCACCCACTCTGTCTTCTCTAATAACATTCCTGACAATTAAGGATGCAAAACAGTTTTCATTATAACCCCATGTTTTCTCATGCTCGTAACTTTCAAAAACATTTATTTGGGGTGTGGGGGTTTAGATTTTCCATGAGCTGTCTGTATCCATATGGGTGATATAAAAAAACAAATAATTTTTCCTTTAAAAAAAGAAGCCCTAACCACATTTTTAATAAAGAGTTTGATATAAAATTGCAGTTGGTGATAGCATTAGTGTTAACGTAGCTGAATTTGTTAGGTTGAGGTTTAGAACATCATTATTGGGTCTTATTTACCAAATGTCTTACTCATTATATTATCTGCTTTTTCAGATGTGTACTGTTTTTGATTTTTAATTGGTCTTATTTACCAAATGTCTTACTCATTAGACTATCTAGTTTTTCAGATGTGTCCTCTTTTTGATTTCACTGTGAAGACAACTAGCATATCAAGTCAGTGGCATGATTAATAACACAAGAGTTTTCCAGCATTCTGTCTCTTAGACATTGTATCTAGTTGCTCAAATCCCCACATGCTAACTAACAAACAGCTCCCTGTCCCCTTCAGTCTCTGCCATTCAACTTTGGCCACAATCAATCTGAGAAATTAAGATACAAATATATTGGAGAAATCAACTGTGATCGGCCTGGCGTAGAACTATCATAGATTCCCTTTTAGAATCACCTCCTAAGTAATTCATGAATAAGGTCTTCAATACAGGATTTGCTTGTATGTGTTTGGAGCATCTTAATATGATTTTAAAGAATTGACTTTACAACTTGAAATGGTTTCAGATTTTGCTTCTTAGCTGATTGTCTCAATGCCAAAAGTTCCTACCCCGTGCCAACCTTGACTAAAATCCCAAACAATTGAAGCACTTAAGTAGATTCTTAAATGTAAACATGTGAGTACTTGCTATGTACTTTGTTCCTAGATGGACAAATTTATATACGTCCATATTAAAAGGCATTTTGTTTGCTTGAGCCCATCTTATCCAGTACAGCCTCTCCCCCGAGTTACGAACAAGTTACAGATCAAACACTTGGCCGTAACTCGATCTGTTCGTAACTCGGACCCCATTGAGTTACATAGCGACCATGATGTTCGTAAGCGCGGGTCGCGTTTGTAACTCGGGGACCGCTTTTTTACAACCGCTCCATGGGAGCTTTGGTCATAAATGCAAACAGTCGTAACTCGACCGTTCGCAACTTGGGGACCGGCTGTAATCCTGATCATTGAGTAGCAGTGATATATCTTCTTTTATTTACCAGTTCCCCAATTTTTGTCTCACCTGCAGGCTTTATCAGTGACGATTTTAGGTTTTCTTCTGGGTCATTGATAAAAATGTTAACTAGTGTAGGGCCAGGAAACAATCCCTGCAGGACTCCTCAAGAAACATGATATTAATATTTGTATAGGTCTTGGTGGATCAGGGCATGAACAACGTTGACTTGAGAAGGTGCCCAACAGCAATCAGGTCATTTGGTAGCCTCCTGATAGCAATAATGGCTGCTACTGCCGGGAATGAAAGGTTTTAAGGCAGTAGGAAGGATTTCTCCCCACCCTTCTGGGACAGAGGAGAAGT
This sequence comes from Rafetus swinhoei, assembly GCA_019425775.1. Classification (NCBI taxonomy): domain Eukaryota; kingdom Metazoa; phylum Chordata; order Testudines; family Trionychidae; genus Rafetus; species Rafetus swinhoei. The sequence goes on along the minus strand of CM033446.1, from coordinate 125,098,384 downwards.
TCTAGGAAATGTGATGGGAAATTAGGAAAAAATTCCCCACAGATTTGTTGCAAGCCAGGCCATGACTGTGATGGGGCTTACTTCCAAGGAGTTAAGAGTATCTGTAAGGGTATGTCTACACTTGCAGCCTATTTCGGAATACGGCTGCAAATGTAGGCATTCGGAATTGCAAATCAAGCCCAGGATTTAAATATCCGTGCTTGATTTGCATCTTCCAACGGCGCCATTTTTGAAATTTACAAGCTCGAATAACTGCCCGCGTCTGCGCGGCAGTGAACGGCGTTGAAATAAAGCCCTATTTGAACTACCTGTTATTCCTCCTGCAATGAGGTTTAACAGGTAGTTCGAAATAGGGCTTTATTTCGAACGCCCGTTTCACTGTCACGTGTAGACGCGGGCAGTTATTCTGGGCTTGTAAATTTCAAAAAATGGCGCTCAGCTGGGAAGATGCAAATCAAACGCGGGATATTTAAATCCCGGGCTTGATTTGCAATTCCGAATGCCTATATTTGCAGCCCTATTCCGAAATAGGCTGCAAGTGTAGACACACCCTAAGTGAAAGATTGATTTGACTCCTGGCTAAATTAGGATCATTAGGCACCTGGGCTTTATAAGAAACTTGATTCTGAGGGACAATGACTGTAGAAGAGATAGGAATTTCTTGGGGTGATAATCTCACAGGGGTCAGGTGACATTGGCCCAGCCCATGGTGGGAGGAAGAACTCGGAGACAGGGCTTATATAGATAAGAAGCCAGGTAGGAGGATCTGCAGAGAGCAGTTTAGGCTCTTGTGGGGGAGACACTGAGTTAGGGTTAGGTAAACTCATTTCAGTGGAGATCAAGAGGAGTGGAAGAAATCCTTTTGCGAGTACAAGTTGTATCTCCACTAGAGACATAGGTGCTTACTTCCCCTCTAGCTGGGGGATGCTCCACCCACGCTCTGCCCCAGACCCCACCCCAAATCCACCCCTTCCCTCCAGCCCTGCCTCCTCCCCTGAACCGCATCCCATTCCCACTCCTTCCCCGCCCTCCTAGAGCTTCCTGAATGCCACAAATCAGCTGTTCATGACATTTCAGAAGTACCAGGAGGTTGGGGAGAAGTTGGTTAACTGGGCCACCCATGAGCGAGAGGCACGGGCAGGAGGGAGGCAGGGGGAAGTCGTTTAGCATCAGTGGGCGCTCTGTACCCACTAACTTTTCCTCATGGGTGCTCCAGCCCTATTATCAAAGCTGGTATAACTCTATCAGCAAAGCCTTTGTAATGTTGACTAGGCCCTAAGACAGGGGTGGGCAAAACAGTCTTCATGGGCTGGATCCAGCCCACCAAGCGGGTGGATCCAGCCTGTGGAGGCCCTGCTGCTCCCTCGCCCCCAGGTCAATTAAGGGGTGGGGGTTGGGGAGCGCGCGAAGCCTCCTCCTGCCCTGCCAGGAACACGTGGTGCTTTGAAGCTCTGCGTACAGCTCGCAGGGTGGAGGGAGAGTGGAGCAGGCTTCGGGCACTTCCCCGCCCCCAGGCCCCAATTGGCCTAAGGGCAGGGGAGTGAGGGAAGTCTCCTCCCATGCCAGGGGCATGGGCACCTTGGGGGAATGAGGGGTTGGGGCAAAGACACTCCCTCACCCTCAGACCAATCACTGTCTGAGGGTGGGGAACCCAGAAATATCTTGGCCACGCCCCTTCTGCTTGATGCTCCACCCCTTCTGCTCAATGCCCCGCCCCTTCCTGTGTGGCCCAGGGCTACTTCAAAAATTTCCGAAGTGGCCCCTGGCAAAAAATTATTGCCCACCCCTGCTCTAAGACCATATGCAAATCCACTGACTTTCTTTCATTAAATGCTGGAGTATTTTAAATAGCCCATCATTTAGGATACTTCACAGTGTATTGATTATATTTATTAATTTGCACCTTTCAGATGGGCTGAATTTTAAAGCAGGCTTTTGTTTTGTTTTTTTTAAAGTGCGTTTTCTCTGCTAATTACAAAAACAATTATTGGAATTGATGGCTTGATATGTGAACTTTGATCCCAAGCAATACATTCATATGTGTCCACTGCAGTTAAAATGCCAAGTGAAGACATTTTCAACAATAAGTAATAAAGATACAGCATTCCAAAGACATTCTTCCTGTTTATGCTTTGGCAAAATAATATAAAATTGTGAATCACAATTAGTGAGAATTCTTTAGAAGATCCATTTGGTTCAAACACACAAAACAAAAGTAGAATAAGTAAATGATGAAAAAATTAAGAGGCAAAATATTTTCTAAATTAAAAACAGTTTTAGAGCCTTAATTTAAACTCATTAGGGAATTAATTGATATTACAGTGCTCCTTGAATATACACAGTATTAATGTTTCCTTGTCCGGTATAGAAAGTCTTACTTTTTGTTCTACATAGTTTTCATTACTTATTTGAATTTATCTGGGACAGTGCTTCTACTTCATAATCCTATCAAACTAACTCTACCCTTCAGCCAATCTCTTAGGGGCATATTGTCACCTTGGTGCATTGGGAGTTTTGTGCAAATCCCTTGATGCATGTAAGAAGAGAGTATATGCCCATACTAGAACTAGCAATGCTGGTGCCAACAGCAAAAAAACATTTTCCTGATCATGCAAAGGGATGACTACGTTTTACAGGCCAACGGAAACACCATCATTCTGCTTCATGTTTTCAATGGGAAAGCACAGAGATTCCCTTGTTGGGAGCTAGAAAGTTTCTATCCTCCCTTTCAAGGGGGTACTAGGTCGTTGGTATTTGGCAAAACCTACCTACGTCCCATTGAAATTGATGCAAATACACTTACTGATGTCAATGGGAGGACCTGGATTGGCTCTTAAAGCCTCAGTTCAGCAAATCATTAAACTATGTGCTGAATTTTAAGCATGTACGGAAACCCATTCGATAGGTTTTTATGAACACACTTAAAGTGGAGCGTGCATTACCAAACTGAGCCCTAGCTGTCTGACCTTAGCCAAGATGAACTGGTTTAATATCTGCTCACATTTCTTTTCTGAAAACTTGAGTTCAGGTGTGACTCAGAGCTCAACTTAGACAAGTTGGCAAGTCAGACTGAGACTGGTAAGGTTTTTAAAGTATGCTGACAAAGACACTACACTGATGAGTGCCCTAGCACTACCTAAGTGAAAGAGAAATAAATTGGCAGGGCTGTGTGAGGAAGTTTGGCCAGGATAGTACCTGCATTTTATTATTTGTTTTTTGCTTTCAGCCAGCGCCTTCTAACTTTCATAGACAGTAACAAAAATTCCGCCCCCCCCCACCCCCAAAAAAAATGAATCCTGCTTTTATTCTGGATAAAACTAGGTCAGCATTTACCATCCTTGCTGTCAGTTTTCTGCTGTGTGTGTCTCACAATGAGGCACTGTTCTAGAAATAGGTATTTATAAAGTATGTTTTGACAAAGAATTGCAAACGTTTGTCAAAGGTTTTAGTATCTTATGCCAGGGCAGAATCAATAAATGGGTAAGATTCTTACTATAACTCTTACTATAACTTAGTCTTCATTGAGATTTGAATAGATTATTAGATTAATGTTTTAAAAGACTCCAATTCAGCAAAAAGAAAGAGCTGGCTGGAAAACGGACATTTTTCCATGGGTCAGAAACAAAAACAATAAATGGAAAAAACCTGAGAGTCTGGGCTTCCTAGTAATCCATTCCTCCCATGATGCACCACAGCTTTATACAGAGCTCATCTCCTTACTCCTGTGTGAGAAGGCAGAACAGAGATGATTAGAGCCATCACCTTTGAGATCGATCTTTTAAAAGTAGACTGCACATGGCACAGAAAAATATACTCAAGGGAAAATCCCTGCATTAGCAACAGGAGCTATGGGCAAGATGACATGATAGGCTCTTTCCACTTGTTGAAAATCATGAGGGGAGATTGGGAACATTTTTCTTTTTTCAGTCAAAATACTGAAATTTTGAAATTTCATTGAAATCTGAAAAAAAAATTGGCTGGCTGTATAGTGAGTTGAAGAATATGGGAAAGGATGCAAAACTAATTTTCTTTTTTTCTGGTCAAAATTTCACTTCAGTTTTAGGTTTTTTTTGTTTTTTTAGAAAAATGTTTAAAACCCCTCAACCAGTCTAACTAATTTCTAGGTTTCTATTTTTCCGTATGAAAACAGGGTCTTGTTTTGGAAAGTGGTTTTTGTGTGTGTCATTCAATATATTCCACCTCAATAGAATAAGGCTTAGATAAGTATTGAGAAATGGAACAAGTCCAACCAAAAAAACAAAGCAAAACAAAACAAAAGCCCTACTGTGTACTCAGGAATCTGGAGTGAAAGCAGCTTTTGCTATAATTCACATCTGTGTCTCCCTTCAGAAACTCACTATTTACACAGAAATCTTATCCACGTATTCAACATCCTTCACAAACACCTTTCTCCCAGACACCTGAATGTCTGACATTTTTAAAAGCTTTTTGTTTTTTGTGAAAGCTAAAATAAACCAACTTGGAAAGCCCATCATGGTGCCTGATAGGCATAACTCATGCTCCCCTTCTCCTCTAACAGACTACATCTCCCATGGTGCACCACTGTTTCCCCTCATTGTCGGGTAGTTGTTGGATCATGGGAGATTACTCTTCACTAGAGCTTCTTACCTGGTACATCAGCAGGGTGATTTCAGTCAAAAGATGAAGCTCTGACAATCTAATAGCAAGTTCCCAAGGCAGATCACACCTTAAAGAGAAATATACAACATAACCATTCAAATCAACTGCAAAAAAATTACTGTTATTGTTAAAGACAATTTCCATAGTAAATGGCACAAACATAAGTCAGGACTATAGTTCTGGGGTGGGAGTATGAAGAGTATTATTAATAAGGGAGGACTGCCTGATGGGGTAGATTTTAAGGAAGAAAGAGAAGGCAATTGCTGCAGAAATGTAGAACGCTTGTCCCAGGCAATGGAATTGCATGGTAAAAGGCCCAATGTTGAGCATGAGAAGTCTAGTAAAAGTATTTATATCTGGGAGTCTGAGGATGCACAGGCGGAATAAAGGGATGAGCCAAATTATGGAAGCGGCCAGGAGCTTATTTGATGTGGTAAGAGACAGGAAGGCAATGGAGGGATGCATAGATGGTCTCAAGGCTGTTCCCACTCTGGCACTCCGAGTGCAGAAGGTAGGGGCCTGCAAGAGACCTTAAAAATATCTTGCCTCTATAGGCTTCTGCTTAAATGCTCCCCAAGGTCACAGATTCCCTGACCTTGGGAGGTAGCTGCCACCACCGAACGAAGGAAAAAAAACCCTTTCTTCTTGAACCCAAGAAGAAAGCACTTGGGAACTTTTTCTCATGGGTACCCCACGCTCTTTTACTACAAGAGAGCTTTAAAAAAAAAAGAAAACAAACTGTAATCTCTGATAGCTGACCTCTCAGTCTTAGGCTTGCATACACAGGCCTCCTATTACCTTCCAAGACACAAGGATCAAATCATAGCCTTTAAAAAGGTGATTTTATTAACAAAACAGAAATATATACTTGGTAAAGCATACATGGTTGCTCAGTGTTTTAAAGCAAATGAGAAAAGAACAAACTAAAACACAGAGAATTTCATCCCTGGGATTCATCATAAAGATATAGTATATGGGAGGGGAGGCACATGGACTTAGCACACAGAAGTTTAACCAGAACAACAAAACAAAGTAAATAACCTGATCGTATCTAAATAGACATTCCCTACCTACTCTCATATCCGTGCTCCAAGGTCCAGTCCATTTCCATGCCCAGTATTCTTTGTAGGCATGGTATTCCTGCCTGGTTCAATTCATCCTGTTCCCCCAGCTCCTGGCTTAAACTCACACACAAAGAAAAACAGCAGGCAGGTGCCCCTTTCAATTCAAATCTGAACACCTTCTCTCCCATTGGCTCTCCTGGCTCCCTGCCAACACTTCCTAGTTACCTGAGTATAACCCTTTAGTCACCGAATGCTGGGATGCCCAGAAAAGGACAGCACTCTTCCTATCCATCACAGATGGGAGAACACGTTTGACGCTTTGGGTCAGGAAGATGGATTTGTCAATGGCATTTTGAGCAGATAGAGGAGAAAGGAGACTGAGAAGGCCAGGCTAGAGAAGGTTACAGCCAGTGCTTTTTTTGTGACGGTACGCACAGGTATGGCATATCGGCACCATTTTTTAGGAGCACTCGCGCTGCGCCGCTTTCCCCCGGCACAGCCCCCAGCCTGAGTGACTCCTTCTGCGGGAACAGCAAGATGAAAAATTTGCTTTTTGCTTATGCACATGCGTATGTTGACATGATATAGGCAGAAGAGCGGGAGAGATATTTTTTCAAATTTACTTTCCTCAAGAAATGAGTACCGGCACCTTTTTTTTTTTTTTTTCCCCCACTAAGAAAGCACTGGTTACAGCAATAAAGGTGAAAATGACTAAAGTGTGGTCAAGGGTTTTAGTTGTGGGGAAGAGAGGAAAGAGGATTTTGGGGGTATTAAGGAAGAAGAAGCGGACTTTCAAGAGGGAAGAGTTAAGGATTATGGTGAGATTTGGGCCTGTGAGACAGGGAGGGCAATGGAATTTTCAGTGGAGGTCAAAGATGGAAGTGAAGGGAAGGTACAAAGTTCAGCTTTGGATAGTAGCTGAACATCTAACAAGAGACATCACTGAGGCGGCAGGAGATGCAGGACTGGACAGAAAGGGGAAGGATCAGGAGGAGCAAAGTACATTTGAGAACCATCAGCAAAGAGGAAAAAGCTGAAGCCATGAGACGAGATCAAGACACAATATAAGAACGTCCTTAATGGGTCAAACCAATGGTCCACCCAGCCCAATATCTTGTCTTCCAACAGTGGCTGCTGCCAGATGCTTCAGAGGAAATGAACAGAACAGGGCAATTATCAAGTGCTCTATCCCTTGTCCTCCAATCCATGTCTGGCCTTTCTGCCTGAGTAGCCCCCTGCTCTTGCCCCTTCTTGGGCTTAAAAAGTCCACCCAGAGGATAACTCAGGGCCTTACCTGTTTATTCACAGTGCCTCGAAGTCACAGTGTAGATGGGGGCAAATATTCCTTATATGCCCCCACTTGCCCACAAGCAAAACACCCCCTTTGTTGGGCCTCCAACCTCCATCTTCCATTGTATCTGAGAACTTGCACTCTCTCCTTCTGCGGAATCCTCACACAGTACTGCAGCTGCTCCTCAAGCTATGCCAATCATTGCCATAGACCTAGTGGCATTGCCAGCTATTCACTATCCTGCCTGCCTCCAGAAACAGGACCAGGGACTCCTGTGGCTGCTGCCAGTGTCCCTCCATCTGCCATCTTGGGATGGTGAAGATCTCCCAACCAATAAGGTTTCTGTTCTTCTGCTCCATTATCCCTCTTTGGTGGGATGGGATTGCAGATGCTGCCGACTATGCCATTTGTAACACATTATCAGGAATGGCAATACACAAAAACCTGTAGGACAACACTTCAATCTCCCTGGACACATAGTAGTAGATTTAAAAGTAGCCATCCTGCAACAAAATTTTTTTTAAAACAGACTTCAAAGAGAAACTGCAGAGCTACAATTCATCGGCACATTTGATACTATCATCTTAGGATTAAACAAAGACTGTGAATGGCTAGCCAACTACAAAGCAGTTTCTCCTCTCTTGGTATTCACACCTCCACATCAGTTGCTAGAAGTGGGCCTCATCCTTCCTGCCTGAATTGACCTCATTATCTCTAACCTTACTCTTGATTGGAACTCTTTTCTTATGCCTGTATATTTATACCTGCCTCTGGAATTTCCACTATATGCATCTGATGAAGTGGGTCTTTGCCCACAAAAGCTTATGCTCCAATAAATCTGTTAGTCTATAAGGTGCCGCAGGACTTCTCGTTGTTCTTGCAGATTCAGACTAACACGGCTACCGCTCTGATATTTGTAACACAGTGGCTGCCACCTCAGTGCCCCCTCATGGCCAGGGGTGCCTGTGCAGTGCCCTGCATCTGTTGTGTCCTTCTACCAGGCTCATTAAATGCCACACAATCTCTCATCCAATCACAGTCGTTCTTGGGGCCTTGTTAGTCATGTGAGGCTGGCAGATCAGGAGCCAACTCATGCCAAGGCCCTTCAGCCTCACTGGACACTGACAAAAACATTGCTAGACACAAGTCTGGCTCACCTGTGCGTTAGCATTATTAAAATAGAAATTAGTGTTCTATTAGTAGTAGTAGTAAAATAAGAGTGTGCCCAGAGTTTATGAAATGCTTATAGGATGCTGCATGTATTAAACTTATTTATAACGTGTGTATCCTGTGTCATAAGGTAAAATATTAAGTGTTTGCTCTACAATTATAAAAATGTTTGCTAAGATTTTAAACCTGCCACAACCCTTATGGCCCACCAGTCAGGAGTGAAGTATTACCAAGTGTGAAATATTAATTTACCACAAGAGGTGTCATTTCATCCCCCACAAAGGAAACTTAGAGGCACTAGACAAACAATCATGGAACATCAGTGGACAAAAGACCTCATTGCTTGCTTCCTTCACAGCCCTGAGGAGGGTACTTAACACAAGTTCTTTTTCCATCATAGCTTGAGTGCCAGGGGAAGGGAATAAAAATCTCCATTAAAGAGAAATTATTGAATTCGGAGAGGGCAATATTCTAAGTATAAGTAAGGGATCCCCAAGCTGTTTAGGCTGAGTCAGACCTAAAGGACATATAGAAATTGTGCATTAGAGCAACTTCTACTACTTTTGAAGCCTAAGATAGTAACACTTCGTTTATGTATATTAATCTGCCTTATCTCAATGAAAAAAACCACAGAAACGTTCAGCTTCGATTCCAAACTTGTCCCTTCGTTCGGGACCTCCCCCCCCAACTGGTTCAACTCAGATCACAGATGCCTATGAGTGCTTCACCCCCACTCTTCCTCCAAGGCCCTGCCCAACTCCACCTTTTCCCACCACCCTTTTGTCCCTGGTCTAAACTAGGGCTTTATTTCGAAATAATCCCCCTTAGGTCGACTTTTATAGCAGAGCGTTCACACTGCTCCTGCTTTTCATCTATACTCCTGCTTTTCATCAGGAGTAAAGCTAATTCCAAAACTGTTTTTCAAAACAACGGTAGTGTGGATGCTCTGGTACCGTTATTTCGAAATAACTACTCCCCAGAGTAATTCGAACTAAATACTCCCCAGTGCTTTCAGAGACTCTGAGTCCAAGGTAGCACATCCACATTCACGGAGCCTGCCTCAGACTAATTTCAGGCTTCCCATAGTGTGGACACCCTAGCTCGAATTTCTTAAAATCGGGAGTTATTAAGTCGAATTTACTTATTTTGAAATAGTTTCCTAGTGTACATATGATCTATATCAATCTCATGTCCAAATCCCTAAATCAGTCTTATCTGGTTCATTCAAAAACACGGTTCCTGTTCTTCAGATGCCACCAAATTATTTTTTTTAAAAATCGGCCAGCCTGGGTATCATGAACAAAGTAAATAAGTCTAGGGTTTTCCAAACACAGTTCGTCAGGGAACAATGCTGTCGGAGATAATCCTACCTGCCGAAGTTTCCTTCCCACCACTGTGAAGATTCTCAAAGACATGAAGTGTAATCAGGATAGATACAAATTCTGTCCCTCTGGAAACAAGAGAGATCCAACTGGTCCTGAAAATTGCATTCTTACAGCGAAGAGAATGACAACAAGTACAGTTCTGGAAGTAGTTACTGTCGGCAATTTCCTTGCTAGAAGTATCCTAGGCATGAACACCACAATCAGGGAGATGGGTAAAGGGATGGGTGTGATAAAGTAATTCATTCTGTGACATTTAGACAACAGAGCCAAGACACACCTGCTTTGTGTTCTGCAGGAGTTCCCAGTAGCTGCATTTTCTGTAGGGAAGCTTTTCTAGTCTTGCTTGAATACATCAGAAATGTATGCTAGGCAAATGAGGAGCACTGCAGGCCGGCGATACACATCTCTATGGGTACGTCTACACTTGCTCCCTATCTCGAGATAGGGATGCAAATATAGCCGACCAAAATTGCTAATGAAGCGGGGATTTAAATATCCCGCGCTTCATTAGCATAATCTTGCCCACGTGCTAGTCCGCTCACCAGCTGATTCGAACCAGGAAGTGCGCTCTGAGCCGCGTTAGTTCGAATCAAACCCCTTGGCTACTCATTTTTTGAGGAGTAACGTTAGTTCGAACCAAGGCCCTACTCCCCCATCTGTTTTGGCAAGCTATTCTCAAATATACATCTCACTACTACAGAATTCACCAATATAGTCATTGGAAGACGTGTTTGTTTTCTAGACAGCCATGAGGGAAGAACAGTTAGGCTATGTCTACACTCGCGCGGCTTCTTGCACGAGTAATATGCAAATGAGGCTAAGTGTGGAATATCACCGAGCCTCATTTGCATACTTAATGAGCCAACATTTTTTTCAGAAGAGGCTCTTGTGCAAGAAGGAGCGTCTACACTGCCCCTTCTTGTGCAAGAAAAACCCTCTTGTGCAATGCCGTTACACCTATTACTTTTCAGGAAGAACGGCATTGCGCAAGAGGGTTTTTCTTGCGCAAGAGCCTCTTCTGAAAAAAATGGTGGCTCATTAGGTATGCAAATGAGGCTTGGCGATATTCCACGCTTAGCCTCATTTGCATATTACTCGCACAAGAAGCCGCGAGTGTAGACATAGCCTTAGAGTGTGGCCCTGGAGATACAATCAGGATAACAATACAAGTTGAATATCTCTAGTCTGGCATCATCCGTGGTCCGGCATGATTTTAATAAGCCAGATGTCCACTTATCATGGGTGTAGCCAAGTTTCCCCCCAGTACCATAAAGTTTGTTTACAGCCACCAGTCTTGGATCTCAGTGTTCTGTACTGTTATTTAGCTCTAATTTACCCTGAAATGCCTTTTAAGAGCCCAGTAAGCAGTGAAAGTGTGGGTAATGCTGCTACACAATATTGACCTCCTGTTGTTTGGCAAATTCTCTGATTTGGCTTTGGTCAGGAGAGGTTCAACCTAATATATGGAAATATACCATCTCATAGAACTGGAAGGGACCTTGAGAGGTCATTGAGTCCAGTCCCCTGCCCTCACAGCAGGACCCAGTACTCTCCCTGACAGATTTGCCCCAGATCCCTAAATGGCCCCCTAAAGGATTGAACACACAATCCTGGGTTTAGTAGGCCAATGCTCAAACCACTGAGCTATCCCTCCCTGCATTATTTTTCCCACAGGGTTGTTTTGAGGATAAATACAGGGGCGGCCGGTGACTATAGGCCAACTCAGCCGTCGCCTAGGGCACCGCCTTCAACGGGGCGCCCGGGGCACCCGATGATGACGTCACTCCATTGACGGCCGTGCAGATGGGGGTGCCGATCACGTGTTCCACCTGGGGCGCCAGCTGCCGCAGCCCGCCTCGGGGCGCTCCTGGATAAATACATTACGATTGTGAAGTGCTTGTGAGATCTACTGACTTATAAAAATAAGTATCATCATTTTATTGTTAAGTTCCTCCTGGGGGAAATTTTTCCAGCAATGTCCATTATAGTGTACAGAGTCTTTGTTTAATAATTTTAATGAAAAGCCTGCTTGCTATTTTTTCCCCATTCTGAGGCTTTAGCCCAGTGTTTCTCAACCAGTGGTACGAGTACCCTTAGGGGTACATGAGAGAAGCCTGGGGGGGGGGGGTTCATGAACACAACTGAAATTTGGAGAAAACTGAATTTTTGTTTTAAGTTTTATAGCACTTTATTATTTTTGTACTTTTTACACCCAAAAATGTCATCGCCCGCCCGGCTACAATTAACTTGTTTAAACAAATGTGTTGCAATGGTAGAAAATTTGTGTGTGTGTCTGAAAACTGTAGGTATTGGGGGTACTTATAACTTTTTTTTAAAAAAGGGGTACTTTATAAAAAAAGGTTGAGAAACACTGCTTTAGCACATAGATATGCTATTTCCTTAATGATTGAGGGGCGGATGTTGTTATTAATTACTATTTGTATTTAAGTAAGCTCCAACTGAAATTGCAGTATCTCACACAAGGGATCCCCTACATACACTTAGAAATAGAGACAGCTCCTGCCCCCAAAATCTTAGGCTATGTCTACACTCGCGGCTTCTTGCGCCAGTAATATGCAAATGAGGCTAAGCGTGGAATATCGCCGAGCCTCATTTGCATACCTAATGAGCCACCATTTTTTTCAGAAGAGGCTCTTGCGCAAGAAGGAGAGTCTACACTGCCCCTTCTTTCGCAAGAAAAACCCTCTTGCGCAATGCCGTTCTTCCTGAAAAGTAATAGGTGTAACGGCATTGCGCAAGAAGGTTTTTCTTGCGCAAGAAGGGGCAGTGTAGACGCTCCTTCTTGCGCAAGAGCCTCTTCTGAAAAAAATGGTGGCTCATTAGGTATGCAAATGAGGCTCAGCGATATTCCACGCTTAGCCTCATTTGCATATTACTCGAGCAAGAAGCTGCGAGTGTAGACATAGCCTTACAGTCTAAATAGCCAAGACAGACAAGGGAACTATCATTAACTTCATTTGGAAAAGTGAGGCACAAAGAGATTAAATGACTTGCCCAGCGCCTGTGGGAGAATGGGGACTCAAGCCATATCTCCTGAGTTCTAGCCCAGTGCTACATGCTTTTGAGACACTCTTTCCTGCCTCTGTTCTCATCTGCCCTGTGTTTTCTTACCTGCTTCTAATAACCTTCAAGGTGGCTCTGCTGGATCTATTACTAGTTGAGTCCAGATTAAATTCAGCCCTGCCAAAGAGAGGCAAATATATCGGTTTTCTGAGGATACTGATGGCTGTGTTAATGCTCTAAAGGTTTTCCAACTAGGCAACACTGGAAGTGTCATTTCTATTCATCCATCTCAAAATCTTTAATAAAGTTTCAGCATTATAAAGTAACGGGAAGTGATTTATAGCCAGACGCCTGCTTCTGGAGGTCAGTGGGAGTATCCACATGAGAGAGGCTTGTTGGATCAGGGTCTTAAAAAGAAGAACTATCTTAAAAGTGATGGATTAAGTCTACGTGAATTATTCATAGTGCACTAGCACCTAGAAGTCCCAGGCAAGATCTATGGCTTTGTTGTGCTAGGCACTGTACATGCATACATAATACAAAAAAATGCATGCTCCAAAATATACAGTCTAAGGGGTGGACAACAATTTTTGATGGGGGGGGCACTCCAAGAATTTGGTAAGTGGTCAAGGCCCACACTCTTCTATATTAATGGAAGAGTTGTGGGGTCTGCAATGGAGGTTGGGTGCAGAAGGGAGCTTGGGGTAGAGCATTAGGGAGCAGCAGTGGGTGTAGGGTCTGGGAGGGAGTTGTGATGTGGGGGTGGAGGGGTTTAGGTTGTGACCTAGGGCAGGAGGGGATTGTGATCTGGGACAGGGGGCTAGGGCACATGTTCAGGGGCCGGGACGGATCTGGGTGCAGGAGAGGATTTTGCCAAAGGATGTTGTTCCATGCCAGAGGATGTGGGGAAGACTAGGACTTCAACAGGGTTCAAAAAAGAGCTAGATACATTCATGCGGGTTAGGTCCATCAATGGCTATTAGCCAGGATGTGTACGAATGGTGTCCCTAGCCTCTGTTTGTCTGGAAATGGATAACAGGAGAGGGATCACATGATGATTACCTGTTGAGTTCACTCTCTCTGGAGCATCTGGTATTGGCCACTGTCAGCAGACAGGACACTGGGCTAGATGGACCTTTGGTCTGACCTAGTATGGCCTTTCTTATGATCTGGACCGAGGGGTGCAGGAGGGAGTGCAGGGTGTGGAAGGAGTTGTGACCTGTGGTAGGTGTACTGAAGAGGGTGCAGAGGGTTGGGTTGTGACTTGGGGCAGGGGATTGGGGTGCAAGGTCTGTGAGGGGGTATAGGTGCAGGAGGGGGGCAGAAGATTTGGGTTACATGGGGTAGGGGTGAGGGAGGAGAGCCAAGAGGTAGGGGGAAGGGGAGAGGTTGGGGTGACAGAGGCAGGAGGTACTTATTTAGGTGGCTCCAGGCCAGCAGCCCTCTCAGGCAGGCTCCCTGCCTTCCACATCCCCGCACACCCTTCAGAGCAGCCGGTTGTGGAGGCCATGTGCTGCTCTGAGCTCCAGGAGAGGGGTAATTTGTGCGCTGCCTGCCCTGCAAACAAGCAGCTCCCATTGGCCAGTCTCTGGCCAATAAGAGCTGTGAGATTGTGCTGGGAGTGGGGTAATGTGCAAAACCTCTCCCCTCTACTGGTGCCAAAACACAGAGAAGCACATGGCCCCCATAGCAAGCTGCTCTGAGTGGCCTGCGGGGGCGGGACAGGGAGGGAGCTGGGTCACAGGCCAGACATGGTGGCTTGGCAGGCAGGATCTGGCCCGTGGGCTTATTTTGCCCACCCCTGGAGTAAGGGTATGTCTGCAAAGCAAATACAAAACCAAAAGCCTGCAGCAGTGCGTCTCAGAGGCCAGGGCTGGTGACTGGGGCTCATGGGGCTTGTGACATGGGGCTATAAATAGCCGTGTGGATGTTTGGGCCTGAGCTGGAGCTCAGGCTATAAAACCCAGAGAGGCCCTGCCAGAGCCTGACCATCTACATGGCTTTTTTTAGTCCTAATTGTGGGAGCCTGCATCAGCTGATCCAGGCTTTGAGACTCACTAACACAGGTGTTTTGGGCACAGGGTGATGGAGCATCTGCCCCGCCCTGGCCCTACCAAGGGTTAAATGTTGCCTGTGGAGCCGGAAGCTGAGGCAATTAGCAGCCAGTTAGGGCCCAGCTGGGTAGTATACATAGGGGCTCCTAATGAGGGGACTCTTGCTCCAGCTGTGGAGCAGGAAGGGCCTGGCTGCTGTAGGGTAGAAAGGGGACCTGAGGCAGAGCAGGACTGAGGAAGGGCAGGCAGAGCTGGGGAGCTCTAGCTAGGCAAACTCCTAGCTGAGGCCTTGCCCTCTAGGCCTGAGGGCATTAGGGCTGCAGGGAGGTAGCCAGGGCAACAGAAGGCAGCAGGTCCACCCCTTTGCCGATGATGGGTGGCCGTTTCAGACTGCAGTTTGCCCCTGGGGTAGGGCTAGATGACTTGCAGTGGGTCACTGAGGCAAGGTGGGCATAGGGGATTTGGGGAGGGGAGGACCCCAGAATGCAGGGGCACTGCCACAGGGCAGTACTGTGAGGAAAGGGCACCATGGGCCAGAAGGGACACGGGGCCTGCACCAGTGCAGGAGACCGGTATCTCAGGGCCATACGCCAGCCAGCAGAAGGCACGCTGATGCTGAAGAGAGAATTCCTGAGAAGACCAGCAGGAGGTGCTGCAGTGGTGAGTCACAACCTGTTACAGGGGGGTGTTAGTGTGCAAACATACTCGAGGGGTCTGATCCCAGGCCCACTGAAGTCGTTGGCTCAAAGGGTTTGGCTCATCTCCTAAGTACGGGGCAAGAACGGCCCTTCATGAAAAAGAAACTGAAATTTCCCCCATTTCATGGGTTCGCTGCTACGAAAATGTTGTAAGCCAGACTGATCAAACATACTGCACTTCATTAAAAAAACTATCTAAAGGCCACAATGAAAATATTACTCCGGGCAACCCTAGAAAGACAATTTTTGTTGGTGGAATGAGATGGGTCTTTCCAGTGAACCAAGCAACGATGATATTTACCATGCTGTTTTATAAAAGGTCAAACGTTTGTCCTTTGCCAACAAGTGATGCGTTTGCTTGCAGAATAAAAGTAGGGCTGGTGTGTTAACCCAGCACACAGCGAAAAGGGGCACAAAGGCAGAGGGCGCCCCCAAGCGGCTTTAATTTCAACGCCTGTCAATTCAATTGCAGTGGGTTAGAGATCACAGGGAAGCAGTGATCTCTACAGAAGAGACATCAGACAGTGTTGCAAAAAGGGTAATCCATTTATTTTTAGAGAAGTTTTCCACTCAGAGATGATACACACTGCAGATCACAGAAACACATGCAAGCATGAAATTTAATTTTTAAGAACTCTTTTCCTGGGGCTTCCATGTAAAACAGCAGTGAATCGGGGAGGAGACCCTCTAATCATGACAAGGCAATTACAGAGGGGAGTTCTCCTAAGCAATAAACTTGGAGAAAATATTTGGGGGCAGAGGGAACCCTCAAAGTCATTTTTTATCCAGTTGACTTGTTCCACTGAAGCAGATTAGATATTGCTTCACACAACTGACATTTTAAATAATTGACTTCAAGGTACCTGGCGGGAGGGGAGAGTTTGAACAAGATTGATGTTTCTCTAAAACATCTGCTCTAGGAATTACAGTAAAACTCCAATAGTCCGGCACTCCTGATAGTCCGGCATCAAAATGGCAAGAGCCTAGTGAGTGAGCTTCGGCAAAAAATGAGTCACAAGGTAACAGCGGCAGCAGCTGAACTGAGCAAAAAGGGTAAAAAAGGCTGAAAAAAAACTAAAACATTACAGTATACTGTATGCAGTATGTACAATAAAAAGGGTTAAGAACACTTTATATACAGTATATAATGTATACAGTAAATATATAACCAGCTTATAGTACCGCCTGATAGTCCGGCATATTTGATAATCCGGCACCACCTAGATCTCATAGGTTCCGGATTATCGGAAGTCTACTGTATATGGGGGAAGTTTTGGGCCTGGGCTATCGAGGCAATCAGGCAAAGGTGATCATAGTAGGCTGTTCCAGCCTTAGAAGCTACAAATGTAGATTTCTTGATTTCATTCTTTTGCCAGTGATGCAGTCTGTGTAAATGTGAAAAGTGTCTGAAAACTCTGGAATGCTCAGACACACACGCTCCTGCTTTTGTTATGAAAGGACTGGCAGACACGTTAGGCTTTGCTGGATTATGGTATGAAAGTGGCAACCTGAATGGTCTTTAAAAAAACAAAATGAGTGAAAAGACAGAAAATGGGAAGTGCCTTTCTCTTCTCGCTAGCCTTCCCTTCCCCAAACCCAGAATGAGCTAGCATGGAACAGGAATCCCTTGTCATTTTTTCAAAGAGGCAATTCCCTCCCAAGTCGGAGTTCACTGATGTGGCAATGTGGGAAGCCCATATTTTGAATGTCTGAGCCAGACTTAGCCTGTGGATAAACAGAGATGTTAGTTGCCACAACAACTTGCCTGTAAAACTTCTTAGGTAGGAAATATTCCCTCAGAAATGACTGCATAGTGTACACACAGAGTCATTTTCAAACTTGCAAGGTAACCATGCTAGCATAAAAGGCTTTAATGATTTTTGTATCTTTATCTGAGAGGGAATTTTAACCATGTTGGGCAGTCAAGATATCTAACATCTAAACATTACAACTGGTCATTTCTCAGAATTATCTCCCAAAAGAGAAGCAACTGGACAGCAGAATTAACAATGGCCTCATAGCTATACTGTTCTAGTTGCTTAACGCAAGAAAACAAACTGAAATTCAAATAGACCAGACACGCAACATACTGGTTCAACCACACAGTACTTGAGGGATCTGGGAGATAGAAAAGCATCCTTTAACCTTCCTAACTGCTTTTATTCAAAATGCTATTTTCTAAACATGTACCATCAGAAGGCACATTAAAAGAAAAGAAAAAATGTACCTGATTTGGAGAGAGACTTGCTTTTGAGCCTTGACATAGTGTGCACCATCCCCCAAGCAACGGTGAGAACACCACCGGGTCACGTTTCTGAATCTAGAGACACACAACAAACTAATTTGTCAAAACTTACAGCCATCGCAGTGGAGCAGACACAGAGGAATTTTGACAGACTTTGTGCCTTCACCCCGCCCCTCCGATCACCCCTGGAGGTTGTAAACATGATGGGTAAAGTGACAGTCTGGCTACAAAACTGGCTGGCAGCTTCATTAGACATCTTTCGCCTGACTGATTAGACTGCAGTGGGGACTCGCTTGCATTTTTTTCCAAGGCTTTTGTTTAAATTAAAAGGTCATGTTTTCAAGCAAGCCCCTTCCCGCCCAGCCCCACAATACAGTTACATTATGGCAAGTGTTGCGCAGAGGAGCGTGAATGAGATTCACAGACACCAACACATGTTGCAGGCAGCGGAGGGTCCACAAAGGCATTTGTTGTCTGTCTGGTTTACAGCCCAGCAGGGAGACAAGCTCGAAAAGTCCACAGGCTCACTCTTGTTTTGGACAGTGAACCAGGAGGGGCAGAGGGACACCCGCCGTTTCTTGATCAAGGCGCTCGGTCCTCCTCCTCGCAGTTCACTCACCCTCCCTTTCACACCGCTCCCCCGCCCAGCACAGCGTTCCATAGCCAGAACAGAAAGATGTTGACAGAAAGGACTCCCTAGTGTTAGGCCAAATCCTATGAGGCGTTCGGAGCCCTGCGTTGCCATCAGTTTCAGTAGGACTCGAGGCTGTTCAGTCCCACACAGAATTGGTCACTGCTGGGGTCACAGAACATTTATTCCGAAGACGAGAAATGGGAATTCGAGGGCCGGCTCTCCACTTGATGTAGCTCCGCATTGCTCCATCGATATCAAGGACACAATGCCAGCTGACAATAAGGCCTATAGCATGGACACGCAGACACATTAAAATGGCATGTTCTAGCCAAGGGTCCTGACATGCTCAGAGTCTCAGATAGTACAATGAATGGGTTCTTAACCGGGGAAGGGTCTTCAACCAGTTTTGCGAGTCCCTCCTCTTCCATTCTTTAAGGCTCCATGAGAAGTGGACTCCCAAGTCAGTTTTCTGTCCTATAGGGTAATACCATATAGGAAAGGTTGAGAATCACTGGTAGCATAGACCAGGAATAGACACATATGCTAGTCGAACGACACTGTCCTAAGAGTCGGAAAGAAAAAGAAATTGAATTTCCTTTATCTTGTGGTTTTCTTGTTGGCATCGAAGAGGAGAGAGGCATAACCATTCCCAAGCAAGGTTATCGTTGGGGGTGGGGGTGATTGATCAGCATTGCAGGCAAGAGAGAAGAGGTCCAAAAGGAACTGGCTGTACTGGGATGAAAAACAGAAATAAATGGCCTGAAACAAAAGGCAAAAGAAGAAACACTAATGTGTTTACAAGCCGTGTTGGGTTGGTGCTTTAGCTAACGCCTGTCACTTTAAATGGAGGCATTATCTCCACAGTGATAGAGCTGGTATAATGGTATTTGGTCACACTTTATATTAAGCAGTCCTTTATAAAGATTCTGAAGGGTCAATGAATGATTGATGGATGTTGTAAGTAGGGATGTCACATTGTAAAACTAGTAAACAGTTAACCAATGAGCCTGGGCTCATCGGTTAATTTTCACGGTTACACCCCCCTTCCCCCCGCTGCTTCCATATTAGAGGCAGCAGAGTGGGGGAAAGGGGTGGCAGGTGGCTTAGCGGGAGCCAGTGCTCGCGGGTAGCCAGTATAAAGCCAGTTCCCTACATGCACCAGCTTTGCGGAGCCAACCCCCCACCCTGCGTGTAAATGTGTACCCGCTGAAAATTTCAGCAGGTACACGTTTACCAAAATGAATTAATTTTACCATCCCTAGTTATAAGCAGGGCTCGACAAATCAGTGAATCTACTCGCCCGTAGTGAGTAGACTTCAGCCGGTCACCCTGTTCACCGGCGGCACGCGCATGCGCAATGCGGGTCTGGCGCATGCGCAGTGCGGGGCTGGTGAGTAGATTTTGCCACGGTTTGTCAAGCCCTGGTTATAAGTATGTTACTAGTATGAGTAATATATGTTACAGTTGGTTATGAGCAGTGCCGTCCCTACCCATATGCAGAAAACGCAGCTGCCCAGGGCATCAGAAAATCTGGTGCACCCCTGGCTCTTAATATCCACCCACTGGCCTCTTCCTCTCCCTGTTCTGTGAGGATCTAGTTAACTAAAAAGTGACACAGCCTGCCAGAGCTATTAGCAGAACAGGAAACCTGTGAAAGAGCCATTCAAGTGGGAATGAAGCCATTTAACAGGCATTTGCCAACCCCAGGTATATCCTATCAGTTTCTGATTTTACTGTGTTAGTTTACAGGGTCTTCGTTTAAGATCTGCTTTAAAAATATCACATTAGTGCGTTGCTGAAGATTATAAGATCACTTCTCTTAAAAATCATTATCCCTCTCGGGTTGCCATGGGGCACAGAGGCACCAATTTAACTGTACTGCATAGGGCCCCAAAAATCCAAAGAAGTGTAATGAGTGTGAATAGAAGTTGTAAGCAACCTCATGACCGGCTAGCCTCCATTACAGTCCATAACCTGTGAGACTATAAGGGCCATATCACCGTGTTAATAATTTAATTTGGTAAATTGGGCTACAAGCAAATTGGATTGAACTCTTCACCATGTCTTACACTGAACTTCCCCCCCCCCCCCCACTAGTATATTTTTTAGAAGACTCTGAATTTGAACTGGTTGTAAAATTTTATGCAAAAGTTATTTTTGGATCAGATTTTGTGGCAGTTCCCCACCCTCTTCTATTAGAATTAAATCCTCTGTTATCAAGGGTTGACTAGAATTGGAGTTGGCAAACTACTACTGAGCATGCAGAAACTCCAGGTGAACAGGGCTAGTGAAGCATATTGAAGAAAGAGCGTTTCCTTTTCATTTTAATTTCAATGAGATTCGATGTATAATAACCTCATTTGTGTATTGACACTGCAAACACAACCCAGAATGAATGCAACATTTTTCACTTATTTTGGCACAAAGCAAGCTACATGAGATCTGCATTATTTTCTAAAACTACATTAGCTTTTTTGACCTATGGAGATTTAAGTTGCTGCAATACAATAGCATAATCTTTTCTTTTAGGACTTATTTTTGACTCATTGACATGTCTAAGTTTCTCTCACACATAGGTACTGACAAGAGAGTAGACCCCTTTAGCTTTTAAATGCAAATCCTTAATACGTCTCTCCCTTACCATAACTCCAAGCATTTCCCTGATGGTGTTTCTTCCAATTCATAAATCTTACACATGATAAAAAGGAAAATAAAATGTAAAACAAAACAATACCCAGCGCTTGTGGAATAAGGTGGAAATCACTAGGAATAAGTGGCAGAATCTGACCCATAGAAAATGAGTCTAAGCTTTGAAATAAACAGGAATTAAACATGTGCTTAAATGATTTCCTGAATAGGTTTTAAGTGCCGGATCCTGTTCTAATTGAAGTCAATGGGAGTTTTGCCATCATTTTCCTTCCTAATATCTACTTGCAGTGGCCTGGACTCATGGAAAGCTTTGATCTGGTCTGTTTATGCATACAAGCGGTTATATTGTCACAACAGTTTCACTACTGAGAGTCACATTCAGCCCACTAAACCTCCCTTAGTGTTACAAACCATTATAGCTGTTACCCAGTACCAGACATGCCATTTAATACATGCATTCATAAAGTGAGAGATGAAAAGGAAAACTACCATAAGATATGTTTTAATTATGGAGCTGTTTAGAAACATTCCAATGAAGAATGTTTTATTTCCTGTGTCTATGACGCGGAGGCAAATAATTAAGAATCAAAGGAATTCAAAGTATTAGGTAACAATCAGGAAACTTGTGCAAGATTTCCCCCCTCCTCCTTTTCAAGTTTAATTGGTCCATTGTTCCCATGAGCTATAAACCAAGAGGGTGATAGCGGTGCTAAAGTTTACTTCTATAAAGGAAGATTAACATAATCTGGAACTTTACCCTAATCCTTGTTTTGAGTTAACTCAAACAGATTGGATTAGTAATTCTTACCTACCACCCACTAGACGAAAACCAGCTTCTTTTCTTAGACAACCAGCTGTATTGTACCTTCTCGTGCATTCTTCTCACTGAAAGGATTCTGCAGAAAGAAATTATGTTAAGTAAAAAGGAAAGACTTTAACGTTTTGGTGACAAGAAACAATCGCTGGACTTGCGGCGCCTGAATTCTAATGAAAGATTAGGCCGGTTTTGCTGTGATTTGTATGCGGTTAGTTCAGGAAAATTGCAGAATAAACCTCCCTGAGCTTTTCATTCATGGGATTCATCAAACATTGTCCTGGGGGTAAATTGACTTTTCCTAGTTGCAGACCTGTAGGGTGCCTGTGGAAGAAGGATGGGTTTGTGGTTAAAGAATCTCTGGGGCTCTGTAGGCCAGACTTCAAACTTTGGTACTGTCCTGTGTTGCCATGGTGTTCACCTGGGGGGTCATGTCGACCTTACCCTTCCCATGATGCTAAATAGGAGGGAGGGCTAGTGTGGGAAAGCTTGTGAGAGCTTCTGCATTAAGCAAAGCCCTCCTTGAGGTGGGTCTACAAAGGAAAGGCAAACTTCCAGCACCAAGTCTCAGAGCCCAGATCATTTGAATGGAGCTCACAGGGCTTGGATTGCAGGGCTAAAAATAACACTGTAGACATTCCCGCTGGAGCCCAGACTTTGGAGCCCAGCAACAGGGGAGGTTCTTGGAGCCCAGGCTCCGGCCCAAACAGGGACATTGAGGGCATGTCTACACTAGGAAAATGTTTCAAAATAACTAAATTCACCTTAACTCCCGATTTTACAGAATCAAACTAGCATGTCCACACTATGGGGAAGCCTCAAAATTAGTCCAAGGCAGGCTCCCTTAATGTGGATGTGCTACCTCAGACTTAGAGCCCCAGGAAGCACTGGGAAGTAATTAGTTCAAATTACTGTGGGGAGTCGTTATTTCGAGATAGCAGCACCAGAGCGTCCACACTACCACTATTTCAAAACAACTATTTCAAAATTAGCATTATTCCCCGAGGAAAGCAGGAGTGCAGATTTCGAATTAAGCAGCCCATTATTTCGAAACAACAGGCTTGGTAGCGTGGTCGCACCGCTTATTAATTTGACCTAAGAGGGGTTATTTCGAAATAAAGCCCTAGTGTAAATGGGGCCTAGACTGCTACATTTACCCGGTGAGTCTGAGTCAACTGACCCAGGTTCTGAGACTCAGTGCTAGGATAGGAGGGGGCGTGCAATTCAGGCATACCCTTGGTCCCTCAATTCCCTCTCTGCAGTCTCTGGGTAGAAAAAGCTCCCTACCTCACAGGATTGGTGTGTGGATTAGTTCACTAATATCTGTGCATCTCACAGTTGTGGTGGTGGAGCCATGTAAATACCTAGTTAGGTCCTAGACCTTTGTAAAGTCCTGTGAAAAGATCCAGTTCTTAAAAAGAGGATGGAACTTGTCAAGAGGTGAGCTCCAGAAGTCCTTATCTGGTCACAATTCTCATGGTCCTCACTGCAAAAATTGTCTGAATAAATACTGAGAGCCAAAATAGCCATAGACTTCTCCCGAAGCAGGACTGAGTGCTGGCTATGGAGTTTGGGTGATGTTTGCCACTATCTCAAAGACTAGCAGGAAGGTTTAATACCAGAAGTCTCACTCTAAGATCTGTAGGCTCAAGGGCAGGTTTATATTTCCACAAGGGTGAGGGTGAACTTCACTCTGTGAGATTTTGCAGAAGGTGAGGCTGTTATTTTTTGCTGCCCAGTTCACCTACAAAATATACCAGTTAGCTGGAGCTTTCTGAGAAGTAACTTCTCTGTACCATGTTTTTGTGACCAATGAAATACTAAGGACATGGTGGTTGGCTTTCACGGGTTAAACATGCAGAGTCTAAGGGCCCTTACAGAGCACAAGACTGACTGATGCCACGTTCCCCTTCCATTAATTTCTTAATGCCATCAAACTAGACAATGATAAACTCACATAAAGTGGCCGTGGTGCACAAGAATACAGAAAAAGCAATCGCTAGCTTCTTTTTGTTAGTTGCTTTTGCAGAGCAGATGGCCTTCTCGTAATGATGGAACAAAATTAATTACTGTTTTTAATATTAAGCAATGATTGTAACTCAGGATAGCAGTTAAAATATTCAGTTGCTAGGACTACAGGAGGCAGTGCTCTAACAAACAAAACACCCAAACTGTTAAAAATAATCTGTACAAACACTGTCGCGGTAATAGTTCTCCTGCCATGGAACAATTGTCTTCTACTTGAAGGAAGGAGCATATGTCATAGGGAAATAAAGAAATGACATATAGAGTTTTTACTACTAGGAACCAAGCCCATTTTAAACTTCATTATTAATTGGACAATACTAGTTAGTGATAAATCTCATTTACTCATGTTAATTAGCAATGAGGGATATTAATTAGCACTCTACCTGGGAATGAAAGCAAATGCCTTGTAGAACTCCAGCTGTTCCAACAAGCTGCAGCCCACCTGCTAAGCAACACAGAGCTGATATAAGCACGTCCCCCTCATGCTCCGGCCAGAGCAAATTCATTACACCGTTCTTGAGCTTCAAAGAACTCAAAGGGTCAGGCCAGGGCCATCTCGGAGAGCAACACTTCTCTCTCGACAGGCTCTTCATAGAGTAGAATCTGTTACCACCACCAGTGAAACTCATAGAAGAGGAGGACATAATTTTCTTGGTGGCTGGGCTGTGGAACTGCAAGGCATCAGGGGATAGCAAAGAGATTAGGTTACTCATGAATATTACTCCATTCAGGACAAAATGTCTGACCTTCTCCACCAGAGATTTCTGATAATAACAATCCCTCCCTGCTGAATAGAGTAAGACGCTGAGGATGGTCTGAGTGATATTTGGTGGTTTCCTTCAAGTCCCAGCTCCTGAAGTCAAGTGATTATATGATAATTTCTGCTTTCATTTAAGGGAAAAGACCCTCATTGTTACAGAGAAGCTTGAGAACAAGGGCCAGAAAAGGTTAAAAAAAAACCCAGAAGGCAAATGAAAAGAACCCCACTTTTTCAATATCATTATTTTTACACCAATTTCATGATGTTTTGGGAACTGGCTATATCACTTGTGGCTATCTGGGGATGACAATAGCACCTCCTGCAAAGAACCCTAACTGAACGATGAAAAGACACACCATTATAAAAGTATTACATTTGTTGTGCAAAAGTGGCACCTTTAAAAACAACCACTGCCTTCTGCTGGGAAGAATTCAGATCGATGATGGAAGGAAAATGCTATGAGGTTCATTTTCCATCCCGCCATACTGAGAGGCAGAATGGCCTTACAATTACAGTTCTTTGTAGTTTTATTGTAGCTATTTTGGTCCCTGGTTATGACCAAGATTAGATGGGTGAGATAATGTCTTTTATTGGGAGATAGATCTGTTGGGGAGAGTCAAATTTTCAAGCTCCAAGAAACTATGAGGGGAGTCATAGGAAAAAGGAAAGCTGTTATAATGAGACATGAGACTCTCTAAGTCCATGATTTCACGAGGCATACTGGAGTGGTCGACAAAGGCATCCTTTGTCGACCGTGCTGTGTCTAGACTGCCGCACTGTGCTGGATCAGCTGATCGTTGGCACAGCGCAACGGCCATTCTTATTTTAATGTAGCGGGGATTATTTAAATCCCCACTTCTTTGACTATGCCAAATAAACTATTTTACAGGGCTTCGTCGACGGAGCCATGTAGTCTAGACGTAGCCAGAGATAATTACAATGTCTTCAGAGTCATATTCAGAAAACATATATCTCAGCCACCTACTCTGCTCACTAGGTATGCCAACCCCCACAGAGAAAACTTGTTGATTCTGCCCTATCACAAACACAAGAAAATGAAAAGAGGAGCAAGCAGTAAATTACCCAGAGACTGTTACAATCCCATGAAAGAAATGAGCTATTGATCCATGCACACACATATCAAGCTCTGTCATTGAGCCACATAAAATAAATTGTGTGTATCGTTTACTGTTTGGAAGTTTAGTCTTAAAAAAAAAAAAAAAAAAGAGAACCTCCAGGTACTGATTTCAAACTGTTTCACTGAGCTCCATTTTTAAAAATTTCATAATAGTCTTTTGTCCTCGGTTTTCCCTCTGTTTGCTAAACATTTTTCACTTGAAGACTCAATTAGGACAAAAAAAAATTCCCCACACAACAATCATTCAATTCAAAAATTAATTTGGAGATCAAGGGACTGACTTAGACCTATGCCAGCAACTAAAATCTATTCAAGCCTTTGTCACATGATCCAAGAGAATGGAGAAACAACAGTTTAGCTGCTTTAATCCTGCTTAATTTGAGTGCAAAGAAACTCACATGTACTACTAAGAACATTTGTAGAGTACAGTGTGTCCATTTTCTGGGTCCCCAAGTCTAAAGACTTTGTTTCATTGAGCACTCACAACATGATAGATTAATTAAAAAACATAACCCAGCACAGACAAGGAAAATCTGTTTAGCTTCACAGAGGTAGTGAGAGATTCTCTCCAAAAATAGCTTTTTGCTGGAACAACTCATCTGACAGTTTTCTTCTATTCGTATTTATTATGATAGCACCAAGGGCCCCCAGTTGTGATCAGGGCCCTGTTGTGCCGGGCTCTGTACAAACATACATTGAGAGACAGTCCCTGCCCCAAAGAGCTTACAGAATAAACAAATAAGAGAGGCAAAGTGTGAGAGGATCTATCTGTGTAACTATGGTGGGGGGGAAGGGCGGCAACCTCCTTTTAATCAGATGCAAGAGAGCTCAGAAAATCTTACCCACCACACTCACGCGCTATGTCCTGTAAATTCACTCCTCTTGGAAGAACTTTAATTAAGTCAGTCTTCAATTTCCAAGGGGAAAAAAAAATCCTTTCCACGAAATTCATGATGATTGTTCTGGCTTCGCTCTGCCTCTCTCCCTGACTGGTCTCACGCTGATTCAAAACAATCAGATCAAAAAGTTGGAACGGCTGGGGCTTGCTTTCCATCCTCTGTCACGTAAAGTGAGTCCCTGAACCTTTCAGCATGACCCAGCAGCAGCGTAATTCCTTTCAGAGTCTCAATCCACCTGCACCTGCTTCTCTGGTTTAGGGGCAAGAGAGCTGCAGCAAGAGGGTGCACAGTCCAGACAATCACCACGCCCAAAGCCATGCACAGAGGAGATCTGCAGAAATCTCATCCCCAGAGGTACCGAAGAGAGGGGCCAGCTGTGCTGGCTAGCTGAAATCACACAATGGAAGGGCTAAAATTGACATACATTGCCCCCTCTTCCACCCAGCAGATGTCTCCAGCATGGAGATATAGTATCTTTCATACAGCACTCTTCTTTACCGTAGGCAGCTATATCTGGCGTGGCTCTCAGGGACAGTGCCCATAGGATTTGAGGGCATGCCCCACTGCCTCTTCCATGGAATTGCAAACCCACTGGTAGAACAATATGGCAGGATCCCTTTGAGGGGATCCCACCAAGCCGTGCACTGAATTGCACCCCCTGCTGCAGGGATTTCTGTCAAAGAGGACAACCAACCATCATGTGGACAGGAACTGACTTACAACGATTCAAGACTTCCGTGCTTGGGAATTTTCCACCATTATGGGGAGCGGGTGTCAGAAAACGCCAATTTGTCACATCCGAAACAGCCCGCATCTCACAATTCAAAACCATGTTGGAAGAAGAAAAATAAAAGTTCTGAAGTTGTGGATTTCGAGATTTTGGAACTCAAAAGTGTCGTCGTTTGGTTTCAAACCGACCATTCGATATTTCAGTTAATTTAGACAGAAAAATGTTTTAAAAAAACGTTAAAAGCTCGCACTCAAGATGAAACGTTCTGAAGTTATGTAAACAAACCATTTCAGCTGACCCGAACGGAGGGGAATTTTTCTTTGGCGTATCAATGATGATAAATGTTTTGGAGATTCAGTGTGATTGCCCCGTCCTTTCCTGATTCGGGATGACATTTTCAAAAGCTCAAAAATTCTGACAGGAGGGGGTAACAGCTTCCGATTTCATTCTAAATGTACCTGATCATGCTTCCTTCCACTCAGTAGCATTTCACATGGCACTGTGGTCTGTCCTCATTCCCTGGCAAGCTACAGGATATTTGCTTTGTCAGGCCAGGCCACCAGAATCAGCCAGCCCTTGCCTTTCAATGTCAATGGTCATCACAGTTTCTGGATTTATAATTTGTACAGAATTAAATGCCCACAGGCCAACCCTTGTGTCTGACTGTGCCTGTTCAACTTCCCATGAGCACAGGGATCCATTCCCATGGAACGAATCACAGAATCAAGGCCAAACGTCATAGGCTGAACTAACCCCAGCTTCGCCCCTGGTTTAATTCAAAGCCAATGGAGTTACATCTGGGGTGAATCTGTCCCTGAAGAACCATCCAGGCATTGACCAGTACCCCCTGGTGTAGGTGTTTCTGTGGACAATCTGTAATACTCTATTGACCATGTATAAACTATAAATGGAAGCTTAACATAAAGCATGGTCAGGAATTTACTCACAAAGTCGGGCACTGTGCTAAAAGCTTGTCTCTCCCCCCAACAAGCTTGTCTTTCCCTCCCTTCTCTCCTTCATTTTCCCACGATTACTGACACTACTTAAAGGCTTGCAGTTAACTGACTTCTGCAAAAGTTTCCAAAGAGATCCATTCATGAATAAATAGAGGTGAGGGGTTGCTTCCTTTAGATTAAAATTAGCCACAAACCCAGCAAGACGTTATGAGAAAGAAGCAGGGTTATTAAAGAACATCATCCATGCAGGAACAATCCCTCAGAGAGAGCAAAGCAATAGCAAGGGACGTGCGTCCTGCCCTTACGCACATCTTGTATTTTATCTCATCCGAGTGGCAGTTCTGGCGACGCACCAAAGGAGCTAGCCAATAAAGCCAAGCAGCGCTGATTAAGGAACATACCCAATTAATGGTGGAGGAGGGCTGAATCTTGGTGCCGGGTTCTCACTCATTCTTTGGAATGGATTTCCCCAGAAAGAGTCAATTAGTGCAGGGTTTCCTCATCTTTTGCCCCAGAGGCCTGCTCTGTCAATTGAAATCCCTCTCTACGAACCCAAAGAGAGCAGGTTGTAGTTAGAACCAGGCTTTCTGTTTCTTGGTGGCGTCTGAATATCTGTCTCCCATGCACCGGTTTTTAAGTTGCAAAAGTTTGGCTTGGATTTCACCCAGTATTCAGGATGGGATCCCACATTGTGTGTGCTCAGCCCTGGATAAGACGGGTAACTCTCATAGCTACCCTAACTCATTATGCAGGAAGTGTATAATCTAGCAACACGTGGTCTGCAGCATGGAGATGGCTTTATTTTTAAACATATGTTATCCCTCTCTCCTGCATGTTAACAGGAGAGAAGGATGATTGGTCTTCCAATCTCTTTTTAGAGTTGTATTATTGTCTGGGTGTCCTTATTTAATTTCCTTACCTAAAATGCCAAAGTCCCCCCTAGCCTGGATTGTGTGTTTCAGCTGGGGTCAACAGAGTCCTGCTTGGGAAGCAGTGAATTAACTTAATCACACCCTCTAGTGCTGTGACAATAGTAAAGACAGACCCAGGATTTTAACGTATTTCAAATGAAGGCCATTTGCCTCAGCACCACAGAGACACACACCCTTTTTTTTTTTTTTTTTTAAACAAGTCTGAGCTAGAAACATACAAGTGCTAGAGTCAGACTTATCTGGTGCCGTGCGCTTTGGCACTCCAGCTTCTTTGCAATGTACTGGCAAGATGAGTCCTGATGCTTTACTCTTGTAACCCCTCCCGCCACCGACCTAATCATGTGTAAATCACATCTTGCTGCATATTTGCCCTAATGCTAGAGCCAGTCTGTCCCACTGCAAATTAGGAGCCAAAAGGATCTGGGCGTGATAGCTTAAATTCAGGAAAAACCTTTCCCCTACTTCACTCCCCTTTATCCACAGGAGCGAAACAAACAGTAACAAGACTCATTTCCATGACACTTTTTGCAAGCAAGCTGATCTTGGTTTGAACTTGGAGATGGATTTTGTAGCCTAGAGCTTGGAGTTTTTGCATTATGTTGTAGAAAGCAGCAAGTTAAAATCCTGTGGTGAAGGTCACGTTTGTAGACTAAATTCTTCCTAGCCTTTATTGTCTCTGGGTTAACTGGGTAGCATTAATTATTGTTATCATCCAAAAATATTCTTCATGGCATGGAAACATTTCAGTGAAGCTTTTGGCTCTAGAAGGAAAACATAATATACCATCTTATGGGTCATTTTCATGAAATTGTGCATGCCGATAGATCTTACGAGCTGAAGAGCACACTATGTTTGAACTTTTTAGCCTTCTTCTCATTCTTTTTTTATTAATAACTTTCCCCTAAGTACTCAATAGGTTTCTTTTGCATTCCGGGAACAATATCAGAGCCCTCCTGCAGCTAATTTAATATGTGTAAATTCTCCTGGCTGATAAGCAACAACTGTGCACACAGAAGGGAGAGTAAAACAGCAAACATGCAAGAAAAAAAACCACAATAAGCAGCATAGAGAGAGTCAGAAGATGTGCTGAAGAGGTGATCATTGAAAGAAATTTGCCTTTATGTGGTAAAGACACCACCCCCAAAGAAAAACAATAGTCTATTGCCATCAGAGGGAAAACAAACTCTTGTGTTTGGGGTTGTTATCATCCCATTGAATTTATTTTTTAGCCCAGATTCAGCAAAGCACGTGTCTAACTTCCAGCACAAGCGTAGTCTGACGTTATTGGGAATTTGGTCACAACTCTGTAGGAAGGAGCTAATCATAGATGGTTTGTACTAGCTCATAAATGATGGTTAGGTGTTAAAAGCATGTAATGTGCATAAGTATATAGGAACATGCACAGTACATAGGACGGGAAGAGACATCTTGGGTCATTGTACGCAATCTCCCCATCAC
Source organism: Rafetus swinhoei (assembly GCA_019425775.1). Taxonomy (NCBI): domain Eukaryota; kingdom Metazoa; phylum Chordata; order Testudines; family Trionychidae; genus Rafetus; species Rafetus swinhoei. The sequence goes on along the minus strand of CM033446.1, from coordinate 125,067,814 downwards.
AGGCAACCTAAGTTCCCTTTCATCCCACCCACCTCCTCAGCAGAGCCACATACTCACCTTCCTTGCAAGTGGAAGGTAAGCTGCTGTTGGTGGAGGTGGGCTTGGTGGGAGAGTGGGGGGCTAGGGCCACATGGTGGCTGCCCAGCTGCTCCGGAGGCGGAGCTGCAGGGCAGGTGGCTGCCCCAGGAGCATCATGCGGCCCTGGCCTCAGCTTCAGCCTTTCCCCAGGGCTGAAGCTGCAGCCAGGGTGCGGCTGCCGGAGCTAGGGCCGGGGCAGCTGCCCACAACACCACCCCAGGAGCATCTGGGCAGCTACCATGCAGCCCTGGCCCCAGCTCCAAGCTTTTCCCAGGGCTGGAGCTGCAGTCAGGGCTGCGTGACTGCTCCGGGGTCCGGGGCTGCTCCAGGGGCTGGGGCCAGGGCTAGGTCTGCAGTGCGGCTGCTCTGGGAGTCAGCTCCAGCTCTTCCCCAGGTCTGGAGCTGCGGCCTGGGCTGTGTGGTGGCTGCCCAGCTGCTCCAGGGCCACATGACAGGTGACTGCAGGAGCTGGAACCAGGCTGCAGTGCAGTCACTCCTGGGGACAGGGCTCCCCTTCCCACTCTCCCTCCCCCCCCTTATTCCCCTCGCTGTCCTCTGGCTCTGAGCCCTCCCACCCCACGCAAGCCCTGCCTCCCCCTGATGCATCTCCATGTGACATGCAGCCCTGTTATGCCCATTTAAAATCATCTTTCATTATTCTCCTCAGTTCTGGGCTGTCGTTTGAAATGTTAGCACATGAGCAGAAACAGCAAAACAATGGACACGAGACAATCCTTTCGCAATCTCATGCCACAGCCTTTCTGCCATCTGCAGGGTCACTGTATCAGGAAGCTTTCATCCAACTATTAGACACGGTCCTACTGTAAAGAGCAGACTAGGCTACAAAGAATGGGTCTAGGTGTAGGGTTACAGTGCCAGGATGGAGGGTGGTGCCCCTCAGTCCAGTACCCCCCTTTGAATGGGACAGCTACATCCAGCCCTGGCTAAAGAAGAAGGCTGGCTTGGCTAGACTGGAGGACGGCCTGGGGAAAGAGGGACCCTAGCATGGAAAAATGGGTTCCCCATATGGGAACTGTTGAGAACCACAGATCTAGCCAATTCCAGAGCCACCTATTGAAATTCCTTTGCCATCTCCCTCCTCACAATCAATTTAATAATTTTTTTTATTCACTTGCCTTTGAAGCACTATTATCCCATCCTGCTTTCAGAACCCTTTGTTTGCTGCCTTCTCACTAAAGAGAGCATACGCTGATGTTTCAGTGTTACAGTATGATGCCCCAAAGACCCCAGACCAGTGTTCCCTCTATTTTTCCATCCATGTGCAGAATAAATTGTATCATCTGCACCGAGGCATGTGTAGATGTGCACCACCTGTAGAAACACATGCCACCAGCTGTGGATACTCTGCTAATCAGTTGGGCGGCACCTAAAATCTCTCCTGGATGGCTGCCCATGCACTCAGCTTGCAGGCAACACTGCCCCAGACTTCAGGTGCCATTTTCAAGATATTTTCTGCAAAACCAAAACCTCCCAGCTGTATTCGCCAGAAAAATCGCACACATTCAGAAGGCAAACAGGTAGATTATGGACCCCTGCCTTCCCCTGCTCCAGAACTGGCAGGAAGAGCAGGTTGACAAAGCAGTTTCTGGCAAGAGTAGAAAAAGAGATCCAAAGCGGACTAGCAGCATTGAGTAGCATCAGCTGTATTCACATTCCAACTGGAGAAAAGACCCCCCTGGAAAAGTCAGACAATTTAATGCACATTAAAAATGCAGGCAAAAATATTGCTGCACAAAGTGTGACATATCTGAACAGACAAGATGGCGTGGAGGGAGAAGAGGAGGTCCAAATTCTGCCCCACCTATGCAATAAGGTCTAGTCCCACCACACTTCTCCATCCAGGTAGTTCACAGGGCTAGACAGAGCAGCTTCCAGAATAATGGCCTAACATTGCTCCGACTTGCTAAAGGAAATAATTAACTGCGATGCAGAGATGTGGAGCTAATCCTGATGCCATTTGCCACGACTTATCGACAAGCAAATTCTTTTCCAACCTTGCACATACCCCGGCATCCCATTCCTCACCTCTCTAATTAAAAATGAATGTGAATACTTCAATAAAGCAGCCCAATCCATCATGTTCAGGATGCAATAAAGGAACACAGAGTCGACAAGAAGCTTTCCCCTTTCCCATGTGCCGTACGCTAGGTGTTTCACTGCAGGAAAGCATGTGCTAATTTTTTTTTACCTCTATGCTGTCTGCACTGTCCTTTCACATAGCTGCTGCTAAACTGCACGGAAGGTATTTCTAATCTCGTGACAGTGACTGAAAAGGGGTGAAGGACACAAATTACGTCTCATAGCAATACCACAGCCCAGGAATGGAAGGTCAGCCAGCTGACTCTTCCCAGAATCCCCTATACAATGCAATTATTCATGAAGGAAATTTCAAATTATTTTCATTAGACTTCTGTTTTACCAATCTAACCAAAGTGATTAATTAGGGATTAAAATATTTACTCTGCACATGTTGTCTTGGCACGGCGCTAGAATATTTAAGCATTGTGCTAAAAGGGTCAGCTGTTTCCAGAATCGTTTGCAATTCATTCGGTATTTTCCATGTAAAAGGGCATTGACATGCATGTCTATACTGTACTTATGAATCTATTGGGGGTATAGATAGAGACAGTGGTGTCACATTGGAGCTGTCCCGTCCTCCCCAAGTTCTCCTTTGTCAGGACCACTTTGGATCAGCAACTAAAACAGCAGCAGCCCTAACGTTACAGTTTGTCACACAGCAGGTATGAGGCTCAAAACTAAGCAGAAGAGCTAGGTGATATGGTTGGAAGTGGGAAGGGAGATCTAATGCATGGAGACAGGACTGGGCTACAAGAGACCTGGATTCAGCTCTGGCTTAGCTACAGCTTTCCTAGGTGACCTTGGAAAGCACACATACTGAAAAGGTATTTAGGCACCTAATTCCCATTGATTTTTATTAGGACAGAGGGCCAAAGAATTACACTGTGCATTTGCCAAGGAATGCTGTTACCTAGGTGACTGCGTGGGTACCAAAGTCTTTGGTGGCCTGAGAAGATTGGTTAGGTGTTGAGTCTGTGTTGGTCATTGGCAGTCTTAAAGATCTAGCGAGAGATCAACTGGCAAAGAAGCTATGTCCCTTTGGGATTTGTCTTGATGCTAATGATAGGCTCTTAAATACTTCTGAGGATCTGGGTCTTAACTCTACCCTGTGCTTGAGTTCCTTCTCTGTAAAGTGGGGTTCACACTACCGTATCTCACAAGGGTGTTGCAAGGATAAAAAAACCCAGGAATAACCATGAAGCCCTCAAATACTACAGTGGGCCATGGAAGCAGGGACCAGCTATCATTTTTTCAGGCCCAATACAGACTTGTAACATGGGCCTTCTCCCACACACACAGCACAATTTGCAGCCTCCAGGCCCTGGTAAAGAGTACCCTCCCCCCACGTGGGGGTTTTGCATGTAAGTACCTACATAGCTAGAACTTCAAGTTCTTTTTCTACCCAGGGGAGTAGAACAAGGCTATCCAGTCAGCCACTTAAGGTGAGAATTTCCCTAAGGATGAGTTATACCTTGCTCTGGGGTCTTCTGTGGGGAAAAAAGTACTGTTCAAAATCAGGCTATGAGAATCTGGTCCATAAAACACTAGATGCATGGACTTCACCGTGCAGAAGCCAAATACTCATCCAAACCTTTTGAATCTGAACAGCTGATCTGAACTGGGGGTTTAGTTGCATTTTAACACACAAGTGTTAAGCAAAAATTGTACATTCTGGGGTGGATACCCCACAAACATTTGTTGTAGGTGCATTAAATCCTTGCATGCAGGTTAAGTTTAAAGGCAACTGTCAAGCTTTTCTTGTCCCGTGAACATCTGAATTTAGTAGCATATTCATTAACAGCGGTGGAAACACAGCTAAAAATTCAAGTGCAGACCAAGTCTTAAGGATGTCAGGATCTGATCTCAATTGGTTGTGTCTGCATTGCAGTGAGCTGGTTAGCAGCTCAAGGACATATTCAGGGCCAATGTTCCCTCATTCTCAGGGTCAATCTTTCCACCCATGTGCAGAATAAATGTACGTGCCCTGAGGCATGTGTGAATGTGCAAAAACCAGGCTGTGGGCGCTCCGCTAATCTGCTGGGTGGCGTTTGAATCTCTCCTGAGTGGCCACACAAGGGCCCAGCTTGGGCTTGGACATCCTGTGCTGCAGCAACTTCACGGCTCTTGTTATTTCACTTAGTTGGATCAACACTTGCTCAGGTACGATCTACATGTTCTGCCAGGCGTCACACCTCTGATTGGCGTGTAGACAAGTGGTGCATAACCTGCAGCCTGAGGGCCAAGTGCAGCCCATTGGAGCTCTATATGTGGCCACAAGACTTTTGTTTACCATTGCACATGCACAGGGTTGCCAGATTCTGCTGGTTTTCATCTGCGTACATTTTTCCCCCCCTTCTACTGGTATTAAGTGGCACGCGCGTGAAACAAAGGCACATGAAGTGAGGTGTGTGTTGATGGCACACAACATGGACTGTGAGAGCCGAGGGCTCCCCCTGCATCCAATCAAAGCACTGCTACAGTTCACTTGCAAATTCTAGATACACAAGTGCAGTTAGCAAAACTACCGCATGCCGGAAGACAGTCTTGGTTTTGACAATCTTGTGGCCCACAGAGGGTATGTCTACACTACAGAATTTTTTCGGAAAAACAAATGTTTTTCCAAAAAAACTTCACTTATGTCCACACTGCAATCGCGTTCTTCTGAAAAGAAAAACAAAAGAACAGAGGGGCTTTTCCGACATTGGTTATCCTCTTTCTATGAGGAAGAAGCCTTTTTGCAAAAGAGCTCTTTCGGAAAAAGGGGTGTGGACAGGGAAGAGGGAGTTCTTTCGAAAGAAGAGGAAAGAGGAGAAAGCACAGGTACCCTGGTGGCCACTCCATCCGTAGTAATCACAACTGAAATGCGAGATAGCATCCATTCAGTGTGGATGCTCTCTTTTGAAAAAGCAGATCGCTTTTTCGATGAGCTTTTGCAGTGTGGGCGCTCTCTTTCGGAAGAAGTTTTTCCAGAAGATCTCTTCCGGAAAAGCTTCTTCTGAAAGAAGCCGGTAGTCTAGACATAGCCTGAGGTGGGGGAGGGCCACTCATGCAGCCCACTCACTAGCCTAAATTGCCCCTCACTGGTGTAGACACACCTATTGTCTACTGTGGCACCACATTAGAGAAGGGCTCGTTTTACACAACCGAGTTCACAGAGCAAAGTGGTGTGATGGTAACACCTCATTACAACTGCCTGCCCGCTGGGCTGCTTTCTGTGAGAGGTGTGACACAAAATATTCCCCAGAAAGTGGGATTCTACTCCTGCCCTACAGCAGGATGCAAACTGGCTCACAGCCAGGCAAGCGCGTCCCCTCGTCGGACCTTTGAAGTGTTCCGGAATTGATTTGCTGTGCATCCCACTCTTCTCCTGGGAACCGAATCCGAAGCGGGCGGGTAAGTAGCAGTGAACGAGTCCAAAGATGGGAACACGGGCTACTCCACCGCTAAGGACATGTCTACTCAGAACAGCTCAGTGACTTTGAGGGGAAGAGTCAGGTTTGTGTTGTTATTGAGAAACAAAATGGCTTTTGAAACATCCCTTGCGTGACAGCGTGGCACATCTGAAGTCGAAGTGCGCAATGAAGGGACTTGCTGGAGTGCACCGTACCTTACAGCTGGCGGCTAGCGCCATTGCAACTTCACCAAGATGAAAAAGATGTATAACAGGATTTGCATTCCTTTCCAGAACAGGACTGCTGCAAGCTAACCTTTCAGCACTTATTTGTTCCCAATAGCATTAGAAGTCTCAGCCTATTTCCTGGCTAGGGCATGTTTCCTTGAGGCGACAGAAGTCACCTGTCACTTTCTTTCTCATGTTACTTAATCATTTTAGTCCATGCTGTAAACTGCCAATCATATTTAATATTTGGTCACCTTGAATGCATGTCGACTGATTAAACAGAACGCTATTTCTGTCAACAACCGACGAGAGAATACTTACAGCTTCATTAGAATGAGACCACCAGATAGGAGAGCATTTTTCATTCACAAGCCCAGAGAATATTTAGGTCTTCTCCTATTTATTTCACAAACAATGATTTAATTGCTGCCATATTAGCAGAGCAATCAGTGCTAATTGGATAATACTGCTTCTAAAGATTTTCTTATAGCAGCACTGATTTTTTTTTTATTTTTTTTTTAAACAATTATTTTTAATTATCTATGAGGGTCTGGCATCCCAGAGCTTCTCAGCAGGGCTCTTGCCCATATTCACCATGGAACATAAGAACGGCCAGACTGGGTCAGACGAAAGGTCCATGTAGCCCACTATCCTGTCTTCCAACAGTGGCCAATGCCAGGTGCCCCTGAGGGAGTGAACAGAACAGGTAATCACTAAGTGATCCTTCCCAGTCACCCATTCCCAGCTTTTGGCAAACTGTGGCTAAGGTTTATTATTTGCCTACAGGCCCCAACTGAGATCAGGCCCCATTGTGCTAGGTACTGTACAAATGCATTGAGCTGGCACAGTGAGTTGACCAAGCTCACACACCAAGTCTAGGCAGAGCCAGTAACAGAACCCAGGTCTCCTGAGTCTCAGCACAGAGGCCTCGCCACTGGATCACCCTGCCACTCTAAAACCTCTTGAAGGACCTAATTCTGCCTATAGTGAATACAGCTGACTTGTATTAAAAAGTTCTTATTTGTTTTATCCCCATTCCTTAACCCGTCTCCTTGTTTATCTGGTCTAAGAGGATGATATCTTCAGCACAAGGCCCATTTCTTCTTGGTAGACTGGAAGACACCTTGAACATCATGGGTGCTCTGATAAAGATATAATGAGAATGAAATGATGAATGAACCTACAGGACCAGATAGCAACAATGACAAAATATCACTTTATATCTACAGCTCAGTAGGAAATTTCTCCCCTTCCTCTTATCGCAGGAGTTGGCCATAGTGATCCATGCATTTGTCAGTTCCAGGCTGAATGGGTGAAACTCACCGTATCGTCACTTGAAAACAATGCAAAGGCTTTAACTGGTTCCGAATGCAGCAAACTGAGATCGTCATGCATCGCTCAACCCTACATTCCAGGTCATCCATTGGCTCCCAGCTCCATCTGGTGCCACTGCCATTTCAAGACCTCAGTGCTGGTCTCCGTAGCCACTAATGGATCAGGCCCCAAACACAGAGATTGCTTCTCCTGTTGTGAATTACCAAAAGAGCTGTGGCCCTCTGGGCGCCAAGTGCATGAGCGTTAAATATACAGCATTTTTGGCCTAGGGAATCCAGCCACGGAAGGCATTTCCAGAAGAGATCAGACACCTCTGGAATTTGGCCCTTGTTAGGCCATACTGGAAGACCTTCCTTCTTTGATAACTCTCCTTCACCATAACCAGTCCGACAACAATAAGTACACCCAGTAGACCCTCCCATCACCAGAGGAGGGAGAAGAGCTGAGATTTCACCACACCTACCAGGGGCTTCCCTTTGCTAATCTTATAGGAAAGATTCTCAAAGACTAGGGTGATGGGCATTAATACAAAACACTGACATGGATAAAGCCTGATCCAAAGTCCACTGAAGTCTATTGGAACGGGTGTTAGATGAGGGTCAGAGATGCATAGATAATAGAAATATTACATATACACAGCAACTCCAGGTGTGGAATATTACTTGCTATTCATAAAAGAAAAATAGGCTTTTGCTCAAAACTCATTACATTCCTGTTATGAGATTCATAACATATTTTTCTCACCAGCACAGGTATGGAAACGTTGAGAAGAAATATTACATTTTCAGTCCTCCATACAGAACACAGAGCTCTTTTTATGTTTGTTTTATAACTTTGCTTAATCAACTTTTTATCCATTGAATCCCTCCCAAGTTCCATTCAATAAAATTAGCCTTATCTAAATTAGTTATCACCCAAAATTACTTCCTTTTTGAACAAAAGGTTTTTTATTTTAAATTATAGGTGTAGCCATAGGCTGTTCCAGAACTATATGCATGGGCACATTTTTAGTAGATAATATTTTTAATCCTAATTAAAAAACCCTTTCCTATATAAAATGTTAAGATTTGTGAATGACCTTATTTTCCTTTTGATAAACACAATGTACCAATCAACTGATTTTCGTTCATATACCTACATTTCATTGAAATGTTATATTTTGCTGCTAAACTTTTGTATAAACCAGATTCATGTTTTCATTTGACCGGATTTTATTTTCTAAATCTGTATTTTCATGCCTCCATAAGTGAGTGGATCTGATTTTGTAAAGGTGCTGAGCATGTTTAGTTCCTCTTGATGTCAGTGGGAAGTGCAGATGTCCAGTATCTCTCTAAAACAAAAATAGACAACTTGTTTAAGTGGAAACCCTTGCTTTGACCTTGAGAAGGCTTCTGACCACCTTCTGAGAGATCTCTGGTGGTCTATGAGAATGGAAAAGATACCTGGAGACTGTCAGGTCAGGAGTGCTAGAATCTATGCAAAAGTATGTGTGGGAAGCCCCACCAGCGCTGCAGCCACAGCCCCATGCCTGCTCCTCCTCCTGCTCTGTGGCCACGCCCCTGCTCCTCCTTTTCCTTTGTTGCCCCACCCCTACTTCTCTTCCAGATCCACTCCCTGCTCCCCTCTCCCCCTGAGGCCTCAGCCTTTGGCCAGGCCAGACGATAGAGCCAGCTCAAGGAGCACAGGGCACTGTAGGGAGCCCTTGTCCCTCTACCTGCTCTGGGTGGGGAGGCCTCAGAACAGCCCGCATCCCATGTCCCCTCCTGGGGCAAGCTGCCCAGGGCAGGTGGAGGATCTGGGGTTCTCCACAACATCCCAGTCTCCCTGGGTGGCTCTTATTACAACCTGTCTCTGGCTTCTGGCCTGGCTGGGGGAAGATGAGGAGGGGCCCTGTGGTGAAGGGAAGGATGCTGGTGCTGACAGGAAGCACAACCCCTGTAATGTATGTGGACATGGCCCCCCTGCTCTCTCCCACGATTCCAGAGATCATGTATCCGAGGCACCCAAGATAAAGGATACTGTCAGATAATTACTGTCTCAGGTTGGGCACCCAAATATTAGGTATCCGAAAATCACAAATTGCATTTGAAAATTTTGGCCCACAAGCTTGAAAATTTTGCCTCCATATTTCATACTCTTTTACGTCTTTCAGACCTGGAAAGGAATATGACTGTTGATTGACGAATTGCACATGAGTCCAGATGGTTAACCCAAAGGCCAACAGAAGTTCAGATGGCTCCAGACAGTCTGACCGAGACCAGGGGTCTGAGGAACACACCTAAAAATTAACCCATCTTCTAGCACTACAATGGGTCTGTCTGACTCTCCTCTCGCCTATGAGACTCAAGAGGAAGCGTACTGAAGTCAGTAGCACAACACTGGCATGGGAATCAGAAACTGGGTCCATATTTGCAAAGCCAAGAACTGCATCTTGGGATCAGGCAAGCCAGATTACAATGACTGCGTGGTATGAGCTTTTTGAAAGCTGTCTGTGAAAGGAAGATCTAGTACATCATGTTCACAGTCTCTGAACTTCATTTTTAAACAAGCTAACAAACCGACTCTATTCAAGCTAAAGCTATGTCTACACTGCAGAGCTCTTCCGGGATACCAGAGGTATCCCGGAAAAAGCTATGCTGCGTCCAAGGAACGCGTCCGCTCTTTCCGAAACTGTTTCGGCATGCCTGTATTCCTCATTGTATGAGGAATAAGGGATGTTCCAAAAGAAGAGGTTTTTCCGAAATTTGACCCTGTGTAGACGGGCCAAATTTCGGAAAAGCCTCTTCTCAAAAAATAAAAAGCAGTTCGCAATCTGCGTATATTTTTTCCAAATATAACTCTGCAGTCTAGACATAGCCTATGAGACACTGCTCTATTGAAGACACGGACATAAAACATTACTCAGGGCTCCTTCACATTTAACACCACACACAAGCCTGAAAGAACTATCCCAGCAAGTCCTCTCAACACATTTCTCACTAGAGTTTGGTTTCTCCTGTCTCTACTCTCTGCCATTCCATTGCTTTGGGCAGATGGGTGTGCACAGGGAAATGGCCGCAGAGGGGCTCCAGCTAGAATTTTCAAGGGCCTGTGGGCACCCATGTCAATGCTTTAATGCAACAGCACATGCGGAGTAACCCCCTAGTAGTCTGACTGCTCTGAGATCAGTGATGGGGTGAGGATGGTTTCAGGGCCAATGAGTCAGGGTTTCCTAGAGTGCTGAATGAGCCGCTGTAACATGGTGCAACTCACCATTGTCACACCTCCTGCTGGCCACGTGGGAATTAGCTCCGCTCAGCGCTGGAGCGCCCCCTTCTGGCCGGTGTCTCCCCTACTGTTACCTGTTTATGTGTTAATGGTCCTGCCACCTTACATTAGGGTCTCTCCCAGACTGCGGGCCCTCCCCTCTGGGTACTCACTCTGGGGGGCCTCCCTCTCAGGGAACCCCTAACGCCCTATACCGACCTTGCCTCAGTGACCCACTGCCAGTCATCATCATCTAGCCCCTTACTACAGGGCAAACTGCAGTCTGGAATGGCCACACCCCATAGGCCAGAGATGTGGACCTGCTGCCTTCTTCTAGCCCAGCTGTCTCCATGCAGCCCTAGTGCCCTCAGGGTTTGCCTCAGGCCCTGCAACCTGGGAGTGAGGCCTTCCCCCCCCGGCACTGCTCTGTCTCAGGAAGCCTCTAGCTCCCCTGGCAGCCAGGAGCCCCATCACAGCCGCACATACTCTGCAAGGCACTGCTGGTCTATTTGCATTAGGGCCAAACTTAAGTATGGGGCATTTTGAGCCACATGCCCATGGATTTTGCCCATATCCTCCCACTCCCTCCCCCAGCATCCTTCCAGAACGTGGCTCTTTTCCTTGATAGCAATTCCAGTTGAGAGATGGATGCAGGAGAACAAATTCTCCAGTCTGGGCTTGTCAGTTACATCACAGGACTGCACCCGAATTGCAAACATACCTTTTGATCCACTCCCCAGGAACAACCGGTGATCTTTAACAACAACTTTACCACAGGGAATTTTCAGAGGGTGAATCGGAAAGGCTTTTTGTAACACACAGACAGCTACACCTGGGGTAAATGTTGCATTTTCATCCTTTTGATTTTCTTATGGGTGTATTTGCCTTTTAAAAAAACAAAACAAAAACTTACCTGTTTCGCGGTTGCTACAAAAGTTAGTTTCTGTTCAATAATTGTAATTAAAAATGTCAAAAAAAGTCAGCTTTAGAAATGGACAGTTTTCTCCCTTTAAGTACTTTCAGGTTAGAAAACAATGTGTGATTTATTTGTTTATTAATATTCATTTTTTACTTTCGGGGATCTGTTTTGTATCTCACCAATAGCAGGAGTAGCATCTGATGTGGCATTTGCTCTGGTAATTAAGCAATTTTTGCAAATAGCAGAACAGTCAGGATGAAAGTTACCACTGCCCTGAGGTTGCAGTAATTTATGCGCCTTTCTCTATACCAGTTTTCAGATGATACATGTAAATGATAAGAGCTCTTTGATTTCAGTCTCATTCTCTGGTATTCAGAGTCACTTTACCCCTGTGGTGTGTAAATGGGGGACACGGGGGTGAATACCATTATCATAGCTGGTTACTGCAGTAACAGAGCAACCATAATGCTAGTTACAGTGAGTTTCTTCAAAGTAGGGACTAGATTGGGCCTCTGGGCTCAGCCCTGGGGAAGGGGCAATTGATAAGCAGCTCAGCTCCAGGAAAAGACCCATTCTCCTCTACTGCTGAGGGGGAAGTAAAGGCAACTGCCCTGACAAGGGGACAGTTTGTAGCGATGCTGGATGGCGAAAAGGGGAGAAAACAGCGAGGGTTCCATTTGCTTTTCATCAGGCCTGCCGCTGGGGAGTGTGGGGGAGGAAAAAGGGGGCAATTGCTCTGGGGCCGGGCAATTCAAAGGGGCCCAGAACTCTGGCTGCTGCTACTGCCGCAGTAGCAGCAACGACGGCAAGAGCTGCGGGCCCTTTAAATCACCGCCGGAGTGCAGGGCTGCACGCTCCAAGCAGCACTAAGGGCTGGAGAGGCAGGAGCACGCCACACTTTGGGCAGTGCTGAGGGCTGGCTGGCCTTGGCCCCACCCCTTCTGCCCTGGGCTCCGCCTCTTCTGGGAGCGTAGCACCTAACCCTCCCTATGTTGCCCAGGGGCCCCCAGAGGCTGTTGGCTCTGCTACTTCTCACCCACATGATGCCTGGGAGGAGCTCTGTGTCCCACCAAAACCCTGGACCCAATGTCCAGGTAGCCCTAACACTGCTCAACTATGGGGTGGAAGGAATCTAACTTCTAGTTACTCACCTGTGTGGCTGCATTAGTCACCATCTAACCCTATGCAGTGAAAGCTCCATTATTCGGCATTCAATTAACCAGCATTTCCGATATCCTCCCACACCAATCTTCAGTCTAGTAACTGGGGCTAGTACACTGCCCAGGAGTTTATGCAATTGCACATTCTGTGCTCCACTTTTATGCACAAGAGGCACACGACCAATAAGCAAGTTGAAACCAGGGATGTATTAAAAAAAAAAAAAGTTTCCAGGGTGTGGCAAAGGGTCATGGCAGATTCAGCCCAATCTCTTACACCTTCTACATCTACAATGATAATTGATCTTGATAACGATGACCTGACTCATCAAAGAAAGATTAAATTTTGTTCAGTATAATTTTAGGCTTAAATGTATTTTTAGTGATTTGGGTGCCCACCATGTACTGTCTATAGTCATATGTAGTGCCATAAGATAACCTACGGCATAGAAAACTTCACCAGTATACACGTAACTAATCACTCTGGCATGTATTATGCCTACTGGATTGGTGAGCACCTGTACACTATTTTATATTGCATTCATTTTATTTTATTCTAATGCTTTGAAAATTGCCATTCCTTTGGTAAAGTACAACTCTCAGTTAACCAGAATATTTGATTAACTGGCACCCCTTCCCCTACATACTCCCAACATGCCGGATAACACAACTTTTCCTGTATACGTTTCCTGGGACTCTTGTGATTGTCATGCTGAAAGCAAATCAGGCAGGCGACTCAAGGCAAGATTTGCTTTTGTGTTGCGATCAGTTGCGACCTTCTCTCCTTGAATGTTCCATGAACTCTCATGACCTTTATTTTGCCTCAGAAATAAACCTCAGGGGTCAATTTAATGATCACGAAAGAAGGGGACCAATAGCATGGGGGCAAAATCTGACAGTGCATTTTGTCCCTAACCTGCAACATCCTTTTTGTCCTAGCATGATCCTGCCAGTCATATCAGATGGCAGCATGTAGACACACGGAGGCTAGCCAATGATCAAAGTCACTTGGAACTGACTGGATGGTGGTGGCATGTGTTGAATTTTGGAGAACCTGGGGGCAACCCAACTCTGTTTACACCTTGAGCCCCACTTGAGGGGAATGAGGCATTTTTCAATAAAGCACAGAAGGCCACTGCAGTAAGGAGGAAAGCTTAGGAGATTGCAGTGAGTGAGAGACTGCAGCGAACACCCTGAGACCAGGCAAATTGTTCCAGCTAGGGAAGGGCTGGGAGTAGCCTGCTAAGGCAGGAAGGACTCTGACCAGACCAGGGGAATTTTGATGTCTCGAGGGAAGATTTGTGTGCTTAGCCTTGAATTTTAAGTTAACCGATTAGAACCTTGGGGAAGGCTGCTGTGATTGGCCTGGAAAAACCAATGTGGCGTTTGTTTGGGCATCCCAAAAGGGAGACAGAGCTGAGGGGCTGCATGAAAGTGTGTCTGGAGCCACCAGGGGGTGCTGTGAGGCAGAGCTGCACCCACAGATGGGAAGGTGGGTGGGATGTTGAATTTTAGATAGGAAGGAGTGATGGTGGGTAAGAGATATGTGTTGAATTTTGCCCTTCAGATCTGGGTACCACTGCACATGTGGTAAGTGGATAAATCCCAAACTCAGGGGCACGGTCAAATTGACACACCTATGTTCAGAGCTACTGTCCCACTTTCTCGATATCTGTGTTCACGGTTCATATCCTGCTAGAATTTGGTTGGTCACACTCTCTTTTTTTTCCTCTTTAGAGTCCTACTCTTCCACGTCTTCCCGCAGAAGGCAGTGGCAGGATGGTGTTTGGAGATGGCCGGCTGTATCCTCACCTGGTTAGAAATCAGCATAGCTCCCCTGAACTCAGAGCTGTGCTGATTTACGCCAGCTGAGCATCTGGTCCAGCATTTTTTTCCTGATTAAAAGAAGGCTCTTTGAATGACTCCAGAAAAAGAAACTTAATATTCTTGCCAGGAGAGACATACCCCCATATACTTTAAGGATTTAAAATATCCTAACCAGCTACAACAGAGCATCATAAATAAGGACCCAATCCTGCAAGTATTCCAAGCAGACAATCCCGTGCACCCACTCAGAGTACCAGATCCTCCAGCTGCTTGCAGGACTGGAACCTTAACTAAAGGGATTGAGTCTTTCCTCTTATGTTAAAACCAGCACTGAAAGACAGTAGCTGGCCACTTTATATTAAGATTTAATTTAAAGTTTATAAAGGGTTAATAAATGACTAATAAATGTTTTAATAAATGGCTACTTGATTGTTATAGATTCCAACAGGCTGCTTGTAACCCATGCACAACACCTGCTAGTGATGTGTCTGTAGCCATCTGAAGCACACTACTCGTATTGTTAACATGCTTGTAACCCCCTTTTTCCTCCCCTGGTTACTCGGGAGCAGGTCACACTCACAGGTGTGCCGGGGCGCCTGATGTTCTTGACATAAAAGGAGATCCTGAGTACCCCAGTGGTGGTGATGTTTGGTTGGGGAAAACCTATCCACCCCCTTGCTGCAGTCCCTTGCTCATACAGAACATACAATGGCAGTGCCTCCACCTGGCTGGCCTTGTACACACTTACTGGTGTGCCTTAAGAGCCTCCAGGAATAAACTCATTCCAGCAATAATCTGGATCTAATTCCAGAACAACAACTACAAATCATATACATCTAATAGATTACATTAAAATAAACAATCTTTACTTAACTTAAATAAACAGGGTTTAACAGATTAACAATGAATAACATTAACAAAGTGCACAACAATAATTGGAACTTATATATCTAGCATTTGCACTGCCAATATTGATCCCACCCCAGAGCGTGCACACCCCTGGACTCCGAGTCCCAGACTCTTGCTTGCGTGGGCGCGCGTGAAGAACTGCAGCTGTAATGGAGATTCTCTGTAGGCAGTGTGTATGAGGGTCCAAGCTAGGCTGCAGCTCTGTCCCAGGCAGCACTTTCCCAAAAATGCCCAATTACTTACAGTCTCATGCTGTGCCTATCAGAAGCAGCCTGCTAGATCCCAGTTCCAAAGGCATCTAGTCCCAGTCTGTAGCTGCACTCTTAACAGCCCCTGGACTGGATCAAACTCCTCCACAGCAGCCTGGTTCCCCTTCTGTTCCAAAATCCGAGGGGGCAGAGCCCCAGACTGCTAGGCCTCTCTTCTCATGCATGTGGGGAGACCCCCATCTCCCACGCAAGAGTCACTTCCTTCCTGTTTTTCCCAAGGGCTTATGGGAATTGTAGTCTGTGAGGCTAGACTGCAGCACACAGTCTTCCCAGAAAATAAGCAGAGGCACCTTTAGTAAGGGGACTACATGCTTATATAACAACTATTAGTCATTTATTAACCCTTGATAAGTTATTTATAAATTCACCCTTAAGATAAAGCAGGATCAAGTGGGGAATTTGACAAGCCTGTCATCCTAAATGGCAAGGAAGTGACACAGGTTCAAAAAGATAACTGAAAAAGACACTGTCTTTTAGGTAAATACAACCCAGGAAAGTATTTTCAGTGGCCCTGTCAATTACCTATTCAGACAGCCAGGAAATAACTTCTAGGTTGGATTTACATCCTTTGCTTTTCTACACACTAGGTATTAAGGTATTTTTCACATTTGCAATGACTCACATTTAAAGAGTAATTTGCTGACATTCCTGAGAGAGAACGCTTTAATTCGCCAAATATTATTCATCAAAATGCTACAAAAATGGCAGTTTTATTTTGATCCTAATCTATAAAGCGTTTTTGTCTATCTCGAAAGCTATGGTTATCTTGAAGTGCTTAGTCTCATATTCATTGCTTTTATAATTGGACAACACAGAACAATGGGAGATTTACGAGTTTATTAAGAACCAAAATGGATGTAATCCAATATCGCCCTTTGTTGAAAGCCACCTACAAAAGAATTGCATGAGGATGTGAAATGAATAATCTTCCTTGGTTTTCTTCCCTTGAAATCACCATATTGCATTCCCAGAGCATAGTATATGGAAATACGTCAAGGAATATTACTGTGGTGGTAAACAGGCTTACGGTACCTTTAAATTCATGAATGTGTGCTGCCTATGTCTCAAACATCCTGGATAAAGAATCCCTGTTTGAAACTTCTCTGAAAGTTGGCTATCACCGGAGGGTAAGATTGTCCCTCCTTTAACAAGACCCCACCAATAGCCATCAAAAGTTTACTTTAGGCTCCACCCTGACACACAGTAGACCATGCTTAAGTTAAAGCCAGTGGAACTACTCACCAGTTTGGTATTTGCAGAAGGATTGCAGGATTGGGGCCTCAGACAGGCGATTGGGACTTTTAGGAGCTGCAAAACATACCATGAAAACTACCATAACTCAGTCACAGTGAAGAAAATGAGACTGTTCCTGATAGCTGCCACATAACAAGATGGGATCACTTACAATGCAGAGATGCAAATGATCTTCATCATCATCATCATCATCTAATAATTAAGGACCAATAAAATGCTTGCACAGGGCAAGATGCAAAATGTGGGCATCTGAAGGAATGTGACTGCTCAGTTTCTCAGTCATTAATATGAATGGGAACCTAAAATCCCAATCCCCCCAGGAGAGATTAAAATTGAGCTTTTTCAAGATGGCTGCTCAGGGATTCGGATGACCTGCTGTCACTTATTTAACTGGGTGTTCAGGGCTGGTTCCCTCCCAGGCTGAGATGAAGTTAGAGCTGGTTGAAATTTTTTCATCAAAGTATGTTTGAGACAAACACTGGCTGTACACTGAAAGACTCCTAGAAAGAGTCTGTTCGTTTCTCCATCTTGGACCTGGCAGGTGGATGCAGATAGTGGGTCTGATTTTGCATTGCCTTATTTTGGTTTCAATCAATGTGCTAGGCAACTCAATGCTTTATCCATGGGTAACTGCCCCCACAATAAGTCTTTTTCTATTCTAACTTTTTCACAGGCTTCAAATAGGTCCTATCTTTGCATCCAGCAAGAAGAGTACTTAGCACTTCTAACCAGGAGATCTCAAAGTGCTTTGCAGACGGGCTGTGTCATTATCCCTGTTTTACAGAGAGAGAAACCGAGGCACACAGAGGTGAAGTAACTTGTGTAAGGTCACCCAACCAGAAATGGAACCCAGCTCTCCCAAATCACAATCCAGAGTGGCCACCCTGCCTCCCAGAATGAGACAGCTCTCACCTGCCACAGTTGGTCACTGGGCATCAAGCACTGCTTTCGGATGCATTAGCATGGGCATTCATGGGTTGATTTGTGATAAAATAAGTACAAGTTGAACCTCTCTAGTCCAGCACCCTTGGGACCTGACTGGTGCCAAAGCAGAGAATTTGCTGAACCACGGGAGGTCAATATTGTCTAGCAGCATTACCAACACTTCCACTGCTTACTGGGCTCTTAGAAGACATTGAGGGGTAAATTAGAGCTAAATAACAGCACAGAACTCTGGGAGCCAGGACTGGTGGCTGTAAACAAACTTTATGGGACCACGGGAAAATTGGCCACACTCATAATAAGTGGACATCTTGCTAACTAAAATCATGCCAGACCATGGATGTTGCTGGATCAGAGAGTGCTGGACTAGGGAGGTTCAACCTGTATATTAAATTGCTGCAGTGGACGGCTACACAACTTTATAATCAAAGCCGGAGCACATTACAGGTCTGATGCTGCTCCCATTGAAGTAAATGATAAAATACCCAGCCCCCTGGTCTACACTAGGACTTTATTTCAAACTAACCCCTGCAAGGTCAAATTTATAAGCGGAGCATCTATACTACCAAGTCCATTATTTCAAAATAACGGGCTGGCTCTGACACTTGCCGGGAGTCCCTAGGCACTAGCACAATACGAATACTACATGAGAACAATGAGCTACCTCTGGAGAAACAGATCCTTGAAAATGACGCCTACACACAGTCAGCTTGTCATAATGCAGCCCTGGTCAATGATACATTAAAGGCTCATTCCTCTCACCCGAGTTCACAGTGCACAACTGCCTTGTTCAGAACCTCAGCTCAGGTTTTCCCTTTAGGGGTAGAAGGTAGTTCAATCTCCACATCTAGTCAGTCTTTTAGCTTTGCTATGTCGTCTATGGCTATAGCACTTTGGGTCCCAGGCTGAAAGCAACAGTGTGGGACCCAATGTGCCTGGCACTGTACATTCAAGTAACAAAAAGATAACACCAGTACATCATCAGCACTAAGTGCTGTGAATGACAGGGCCAACTGTCTGCTAGAAACTGGACTAGTTGCATTTTTTTTAAAATTTGGGGACCAGATCTCCTGCTGGAGGCAAAGGAGCTATGGTGATTCCCCCCATCTGAGGAATTGTCCCTTTATAGTTTATGGGATCCATTTCCAATGTTCAAATCGCGCACTTAAAGCTCCCTAAAATGGACTGCTCACAGGATCTGAAACTGTCTTTCTGCACAGTACATTATTGCACACTTGTTTAAAAAGGAAATACTGCTGTAATTTGCTCATCGCATTACAATTAATAACAGGGCTGCATTTTAATTGTTTTTCCTCAGGACTTCTACACTGTTCTCCCCCCCTCCTCCCCGACGCTTACTATCAAAGAATAAAAAAAATGTAAAGAATAAATTGAATAAATGCTTGTAGCCCCAAAAGAAAGAATGCAGCTATTATAAAATAAAATCTCTTTTAGGAGCTATTAGAATGCATTAAAATATTCACAGAGCTCTGCCCTCCAGTTACGTTGCAATAGCCATGCAAATAGTAATTGTGGCTGAGTGCACGACATTGACAGTCAATATTGTGCTTCCCAAGCATGTGCTCATTATTCTTTGCAGAACTCATGCATTTTGTGAAAGATCAAAAGATTTACATATCATATGGAGTGCTTCAGGGAATAACTTGCTGAGCACTTTAAATGCACAGTGTTCCGCAGCTTTTTAAATACAGATTTCATTTCTCTCTCCTGTGTGATCGTTAAAAAAAAATATACGATCAAGTTGGGCATTTTTGTTCACATCATAAAACCCCATCTTAACCTGGCTTTAATACAGAAGTTTCCTGGGTCCCCCCCAACACATTATGGAAGATTCTGCAGTGCTCATTCCTGGCCTTTGCAGAAGAATAAAATGAAAGGAAAAAAATGCCTTTTCAGTTAGGACGATGGGCAAGACTATGAGCTATTCCATGGAGGAGAGTCACAGATATGGTTTTATTTCCCACCCCCAACCCCATTGCATCACTGGTTTGTTCTGGTCTCTACACAGGTGGGTGGGGCCTAGTGAAGAATGGGTGGAGCCTGAACTGAGCATGCTCAGAGGAAGAAATAAGGTGCATCTACCATTTGAGCAGCAAGAGCAATTTCCAGCTTGAGGGGGGGTCTGCCCACATGAGCTCTGAGCCTAAAAATAGAAGTGCAGCTGTGCCAGCATATGCGGTGGGAGGGGCTAATTGCCCTGAGTACACATATGTAGGCTGAACTCCCGGTAATAGTAATCAATCATGTAAATATGTTAATTATAAAACTGTATGTTTATTTGATAAAGTTAAATGATATTTGTGGGCTGTTTATGAAAAACAAAATGGAGTCTATACCAGGTGACCTCAGAGCAGGGAGGGGCTCTGCTCCTCAGAGGGGTAAACAAGAACTGGCACAGACCGGAGTTTCCCGCCTTTTTCCATTTACCTCAGAACTGGTCCCTGCTGAGGGGTCACATGGTAAAAATCACCTCAGGGGTTTCCCGCCCTCGAGGCTTTAGAAGTCCTAGGAAAGCTATAGGCTGTCACTGTCCAGCTGAGTGGCAGTGTTTGCGGGGGTCATCAAGACTCATCCGAGATCATCGAGGATCCGACACAGCTGCAAACCAGTCAGAGGAAGAGAAGAGGACATCCCATCCACCACCTAACATCAGCGCCAGCATCATCTGCCTGCAGTGCTCTCCAGGGTTCCTGCCATATCAACGCGGGACTCCCCAGTGCTCCTCCCTGAGGGCTCTCAATCAGCCCAAAGGTTGCAGGTCCTGGGCACCATCTCTGGCCACTCCCGTCCAAGAGAAGTAGAGTATTCACTATATTAGTGGGGTATAACTCAGTGTTCCTCAACCAGTGGTACGAGTACCCTTAGGGGTACTCGAGAGAAGTGTGTGTGGGGGGGGGTATGTCAACACTACTGAAATTTTGAGAAAACTGAATTTTTGTTTCAAGTTTTACAGCGCTTTATTATTTTTGTACTTTATACATCCAAAAATTTCATCGCCCACCCGGCTATGATTAAGTTGTTTAAACAAATGTGTTGCAATGGTAGAAAAAAATTTTGTATGTCTGAAAACTGTAGGTACTGGGGGTACTTATAATTTTTTTTAAAAGGGGTACTTTATAAAAAAAAGGTTGAGAAACACGGTTATAACTTACCATTTATTTTTGCGCAGTCTAGTTGGGGCATTAAGGGTCCTGGCAGTTGTTTTACTCTTCACGTCCACTGTTTGGTTAAAGGTTACTAGTTTGCGTTGGGTTTTCTTTCCAGTTTCCCCCTCATATTGTATAAAAATCCCTAATACAGTTTCCTTTTGTTTTCACTCTTAATTTGAGTCCATTTTTCTTGATCTATCAGCCTAATTCACAGGTGATAGACCCCGAAGAGGGCGGATCTGTTTTCTTTTGACAGGGGGTCACCAACAGGCTATATTTGAGTGTTATCCAGGCCCCAGGGGTAACACATAGGGTATTGGATAGGCTCATACTCAAGGCAGCTAGCCCCTCCCACCACTCTACTGCTGTGACTACACATCTGTTGAGCATGACGCCTTCCAGGCTGAGTGTGGACACACCTGCGGTCTGTTAGTGGTATAGGCCAGTGGCAGGTTCCCTCTCCCCATCCCCCAGCCCCCACTGCACAACCTAGGGAACCTGAAAAGAAGGATGGTCCAATGGTTAAGGTGTTAGCCTGGTAAGAATGAGACCAGGGCTCAACTCCCTGCTCTGCCACAGAGTTCCCGTGAGACTTGGGCAAGTCTCTTCATCTCTCTGGTTATGCCGACAGGGCCCACTGCACCTGGGCTCTGACTTAGGTGGGAGCCCAACCCCTACTTCCATCCACACAAATCAGTCTGGCTCAGAGGGGTCCTAGAGCATTGCCGGGGTCTGGGGAGATTGGAGCCTGATTCCCCCTGTGATTCAGGTCAAAGCCTCATCCTTTGGCAGCGTGGATGCAACTTGAGCCTCCAATTTCTGAAGATCTGTGCAGTGCAGCATGGATGTGTTAGCATGGCTATGAGACCCCACTTTACAATGCAATGCAGACATTCTGGTTATGTCTACACTGCAATTAGACACCTGCACCTGGCCCATGCCAGCTGACTCGGGTTTAGGGGTCGTTTAACCCAAGCTCTGAGACCCTCACAGGGTCCTAGCAAGCCCAAACGTCTTGCAATTAAATAGCAGCATGAGCCCGAGTCAGCCAGCATGGGCCAGCCCTGGGTTTTTAATTGCAGTGTAGATGCACCCTAAAGCATGGTTTTGGAAACACTGAGTCCACAGAACCAGGTTTACAATGTAGTGGTGACATACCCTCAATACTCCTCTTGTAAAATGGGAATGAGAGGATTTCCCTACCCACCGTGATGTTGGGAGAACAAATCAATATATTAAAGATTGTGATGTACAAGGGTAATGTGGCCATGTGAGCACATAATATAAGGCATGGAACTGAACCTCCACATCTTAGTTCCTTCCTGGGGCAAGGCATCTGTGCTCCTGCCCTCACTTAGGTGGCAGGAAAGTCGAACTCTTGTCTTATAGCAACGCCAAGAAGTGGCGTTTATACAAACCATGCAATGCCGATTCATCTGCTTGGCATGCAGACTGTTCAGGTTACTTGATTCTCCAGGCACACTGCTCTCAACCTCTTACCATGGCCTATCCTAGCCTCTTGAATGAATACTAAAGATCTGTTATACATGTACTCCGAGCTCTAGAAGAGTGAGCAGAGATGAACTGGATCAACGTGGGCTGAAAGGAGGTAGTAGAGAGACTAGGGAAGCTGGAGCCTTGGTGTCAACTCAAGTTTATTTCCAATGTGATTTGTCACTTTCATCTCAGAGGCATTCAGGCCTAAAAGTCAGACTTGCTAGTGGGGCACTGGTGATCAGACCCTGGTGACTACTAAGCCGTGTGGCACTGGTGATCGGAGCCTGGTGACTGCTAAGCCGTGTGGCACTGGTGATCGGAGCCTGGTGACTGCTACGCAGTGTGGCACTAGTGATCAGATAACTGTGGCAGGCAGAAGCCATTTCTAGGTGCTAGTTGAAGGAATGAGCCAAGATGATGCTCATGTACCCATGCCAATGTGGGGCTATACACCAGGAAGAAAACAATTTGAGCCATCAATAGATATACCAGACAGGTTGGATCCTAATTTGTCCCAGGGCTTGCCAAGACTGAGTTCTGGCACCTCTAGGCTTGGCCGTTCAGAGCCCTGGCATTTCTGGGCTTGCTGCATCCATTATGAATGTAAAAAAAAAAAATGTTGAGCCCCAGCGCCACTGCCATTACAAATTAAGCACTGGCCAAGACAGGCACACCCCGAGTTACAGATATCCGCACATACAAAGAAAAGCTCCCCTGCAGCCCCACGGGAGTAGGCAAGAGGCACAGGTGGTGGTGAGCAGTGCAAGTGCTGGCCAGAGGAGTCTGGAATAGAGGGGGTGGTCGCAGAACCAGGGCTGGAGAGAAGCAGCGCTTTGAAGGGGAAACAGCTGCTTCTCTCCAGCCTCCGGCTGCACAGTTGCCCCCTGCTCACGCCACTCACTGCCTCCTGGTGAGTGGGGACTAGCTGCAGCCCACGGGGGGCTAAGAGGGTGGCTGGGGCTGGCTGCAGGAGCCAGAAGAGCCCATGTAGGGGGGAGGAGATGGCAGCCAGGGACTGCTCAGAAGTCCCCTTCAGAATCTTCACCTACCTCCTCAGCCTCCTCCAATTAAGCCTGCCTTTCCTCAAGCACCAGCATTCAAGCTTAAATAAAAAAAACTATTTCTGCAATTTTTATTGCAAATATACAGTATTTCAGCTACATTGTGGGTCAAATAGGCTTTTGTGGGCTTGCCTGGGAACCTATTGTTTCTATGGGAAAATGTGTTCCAAGTTCCAAACAACTGACTTACAAACAAACTTTTGGAGCACAACCCGTTTTCAAGTTGGGGACTTCCTGTACACATTTCACACATTAGCCCACTTCTCCCTATTGGGAAAGAGAATGCTGCCCATAATTAGCCCTTTGTTTCACAACAGAGGAGGAAAGGTCCCATGAAAAGGAAACCTACAGAATTTGCTTGCTTCTGGTGCCTTCCACATTACTTTCAAAGTGCAGTGAATGGAAACCCCTTTTTAATGAACCATACCTATGTTGTGATTAAGGCTTATTCTGTCTAAATATTTACTCAGCATTTTCTCTGGAAGAACCTACTGCAGCCCAAGACTCCAGCAACAAAAGATGGAAGATGAACCTCAAGTATGATTTTCTGGTGGTGAGAGGCTCAATACAGCCAAACGCAGCAAAATCTCTTTTCAAGAGGCAGCACTTTCCTATTCTCTCCCTGAGCTTTCAAAGTTCAGTAGAATAGCTCTGCCTTTCCCCTCTGGAGCACAGCTGGCAGGCACTGCTATAGGAACAGAGAGATAGGAATTTGTATAAAACAACTCCATTGTCTAGAAGCAAAGATTAAACAAGAAGTCTCGCAAACCCTATTGAAGGATAACTGCTGGTCCTTTGACCTGCACCTGCAGGTAACATCAGAATAAGTGAGGCATTTTGGATACTAATCCTGGCCTAACGAATCTAGAAGAGGAACAGGCTGACTGATCTTTGGAAAAAGAAAAGACTAATTAGAGCAGAGAGTGCTTGAAAAGTTTAGCTCAAAAGGGTTGGGGTTTTTTCTGTGCCTTTGAGCTCATGCTTGTGCCAGTTGGTACAGCATGATGCTTGTTCTCTCTTCCTCTAAAAGCACAAGACTATGTTTGTAACAAATAAATGTTATGGTTAAGAAAGGCACTTTGGTGGCCAAAGTATTTGAAAATGTTTCTGTTCTATTTATTTTTGTATTATTTGTATTATAGTAGCACCAAAAGATCCCAACTGAAACTGAAACCCAATGTTGCCTAACCAGCAGACCATCCTTCTCCCTTTAAAATGCTATCACTCCAGGGCTGGCCCTACCATGAGGTGAACTGAGGCGGCCGCCCCAGGTGCCAGACTGTGGGAGGGGGGCGCTGCTAGGACCCAGAGTGTAGAAAATTGTGTCTGCTGCTGGTGCATATGTAGGTAGCAGAGCAGTAATATGAGAGGAGTAGAATAGGAAGAAGGCAGAATTGAGACCTTTCAAAGTTTTGGCCCAAGCGAGGAAGCACGGGGGCGTTGTTTGAGCTCCTCGCCTCAGGTGCCAAAATGTTGTGGGCCAGCCCTGCATCACTCCTTTCATAAGAGAAGGAGTTTGTCCCCGGTCCTTGGTTAAAATGTCCCTTCCCTTTATTATTGTGCACCGTGAGATGCATTAGTTGTCTACCTGAGTGCTGCTCTCCCACTCAAGAACAGGTTAGAGCTAGAGTTGGTTGGAATCTTGAATTCTGATATTGATGACATTTTCAATAAAAATGCTATTTTTGAACCCACACTTTTCTATTCCATCTCACCTCCTTCAACTCTGGCTTTGGGATCCTTCTAGATGAAAGACACAAAATTAGTGTAATACAGTGTAATGCATCTTCTCCATTAATTTCATGGAAGAGTATGGCCCTTGGCCACTTTCCAAAATCTTGGAGAGACCCCCCCACCCCCCATCAAAAATTATTGCCCACCGCTGATGTAGATGGTACTTGGTACTACCATATGTGCAGGGGACTGGATTTGATGACCTCTCCAAGTCTCTTCCATTTCTTTGATTCTATGATTCCGTAATCCCAGACCCCCACATGACCATACAATCTGATGTTACACATGCAACAATGTTCCCCTGCAAGCTGTGCACTTGTGCAGCCACTCAGCAGAAATTCAAATGCTGCCCAGCTGATTAGCAGAGCATCCACAACTAGGTTTTGTTTCTGCTGGTAGTGCTCATTCACACATGCCTCTGTGCACATAAAAATGTATTCTGCACACGGATGGAAAAAATCTGCCCAGGAATGCAAAAGACTAGAGGGAACATTGTTGTGCAAGGGATTTTTTTATATGATTTAGAAAACAAAAAAATGGGAATTCAATGTCTAAAATGTTAATAATTGCAATGAACCAAAATTTAAGTCACTCCAGTAATGTGTAGTAATTTTTTCTTACATTTAATGGTAAGAAGTAAGAACAGATTTATATCATTTGAAGTTCAGTTATTTGAGGTAGCCGCCATTCAGAGAAGTGCTTAACTTTAATGATATCCTTATGTCCCACTGACATCAGTAGCCCAGATTTTCACTTAGCCTAAGTTCCCTTTACATTGCTTCAGTGGTGTAGAAGGCCCGTATTGGAAATAAGAATGCATGTGACTATTGAATAGGAAAGGTTTGCTAAATGGGAGCCTGAGACCTTACCGGATAGGGGAGTTTATCCTGGGAAGCTGCGATCTGAAAAAGATTTAGAGGTTGTGGTGGATAAGCAGCTGAATCTGAACTGCCAGTAGGATGCTGTGGCCAACAGGGCTAATGCCGTCCTTGGATACATACACAAGGAACCTTGAGTAGGAGTAGTAATTTCAACCCTGTACTAAGAATTGATGCCACTGCTGCTGGAATACTGGGCCTAGTTCTGGTTTTCATAATTTAAGAACTACGCTGATAAATTGGAGGGGTTCAGAGAAGAGCCATAAGAATGAATAGAGAAGTAGAAACCATGCCTTATTGTGATAGACTCAAGGAGCTCAGTCTATTAAGCTTAACAAATAGAAGGTTAAGGCTGATTGACTATAGTCTATAGCAATGTTCCCTATAATCTTTTCCATCCATGTGTGAATTTTTTCCCATCCAGTTGCAGAATAAATTTTTGATGTGCACTGAGGCATGCAAATGTGCACCATCAGTAGAAACAAAAAAAACTAGCTGTGGGCACTCTACTAATCAGCTGAGCAGCATTGGAATCTCTCCTGAGGAGCTGCATATGTGCACAGCTTATAGGCAACACTGGCCTATAGAAGTCTATAAGGGAAACAAATATTTTATAATGGACTCTTCAGCCTAGCAGAGATAGGTACAATACAATCCAATAGCCGGAAGGTGAAGCTAGACAAATTCAGATGGGAAAGGTGTGCATTTCTAGTGGTGAAGGTAATTAATCATTGGAATAATTTACCAGGGTCATGCTGGATTCTCCATCACTGATAATTTTTAAATCAAGACTGGCGATAGATCTGTGTTCTGATCGTGCCGTCTGTCAGCACCCTACACAACCAAGAGAAGCGAATGATCTTCCTTTGAATTCTGCAAGCTTATACTTGAAAAATCCCAGTATTGTAACTAAGAATGTACAATCCCATGATTTTCATACCGTTGGGCCTGCACGCTGCGTCTTTAAACCCTCAACACTGAGGGTTTATCGACAGCCAAGTGACATTTCATCAGCGCTCTTGCTTAGCAAGAGACTATCAATGTGATCTGCATACAAGAGACTCGTATTTCATCCAAAGAAGCTGGCCAATATGCCAGACTGCATGCCCAAAGCACAACCATGCCACATATGTTCGAGCTGCCATTGCAGACACAGTCCATTTGTTATCCACTGGATACTGCAATCTTATCAAGATCAACCTATTTCTGAAAGCAAATATCTATAAGCCTCCTAGTGTTAGCTGTGGTCAAGAATTCTTCCCTTGTTTACTGCGCTCGGCTGTTTACATTATAGACTTTAATAGCCATCCTACAGACTGAGGCTGCAAAGTGGTTGACTCCAGTGGTGACAACTGATGGGCTGGGCCTCACAAAATGACCCCTCTCTCTCATTCATGATCTAAAACAGCTCACTACATTCTTCTAGATGAACCCGCAACTATTCACCTGACATATGCTGGGATCGGCTCAGTATACAGCAACCCACATCCAGCATAATGCCAACTCTTGCCCATCTTTCCACACAGCCAGCACTAATCCATACTGTTCTTCAGCTACCAATTGTCATGAGCACAAAGAAGTAGTGGTGGAACCTGTGTTAGGAGAAATACGGTGAGGCACTGGAATAGAGCATTGTAACAGTACCACCCTGCCACATCCCAATAGAACAGGCTTATGAGCATATCTGCAGAGCCATTTATAAAGCAGTCACCAGCGCCATTCCACATGGACACTGTCCTGTGTACCTCCCCTGCCCTGAAGACAAGTGTGCCACTCCTCAAGCACTACGAGTCAATCGGTGGCCTGGATGTGGCTGACCACTTAATCAAAGCTTTAAGCTGTGCTCACTGAGCCAGATAGGAGTAAAAGACCAAGACCTTGAACTTTACTCGTTCCAGCTGGGAATGTTGGAATGTATCACCTTGGAGTAGCCCAGCAACCACCAACATCAAGTCAATCACGTACAGTGCTACCAAGTAGACATACAACTGCTTCACATGGGAAAGACACCTCTAGAAAAAGGATGAAGAGTCGAATCCAGAGTGAATGGAGGATCTTCCATATACATCACAAATCTGGAGATTGCCTCAAAGCTTTCATAGTTCCAGGGCTGGACCGGGTGCTACATAACTTCAAGTCTGGCTCTGCTGTGGGCTATGACAACATCCTTCCAAAGTTCCCGAAACATCTTGGCTCCCACACTCGTTCTTGACGGGCTCAATTCTTCACAAAGGTCACAAATAAAGGAAGACTGCTAAAAATCTGACACGTGTCAAAAAAATCATCAGTCTCCCAAATCAGGCATCAGACTGCCACCCAATATCACTAATTTCTGTGTGTCTCAATGTTCTAGAGCACCTAATTTTACAGTGAATAACATCTTGAATGTCGAGAAAGCAGGCTTTCAACAAGTTCAAAGCACATGTGACTGAGTACTTGAGCTAAACACATTAATCAAAAACAGTTTTCAAAGAAACCTGAAAATAGGCACTATTTTTGTTGACCTCACTGCAGCATGTGATATGGTGTGGTATATGAGTCTACGTGTTAAATATCAAGAGTCCTACCACCATGGGATATTTATATTATCCAACTGCTACTCCAAAACAGATTGTTCAGAATGCATATGGGTAAGAAAATGAGTGCTTGGACAAAAGAGATGAACGGGTTACCCCTGGTGTTTGCTCTAGCCCCAAGATTGTTCATTCTATATATCAATGACCTGCCACCAACCTGCCAGTCATGGAAGTTCATCTATGCAGTGAAATCTGCTGCAGGCTCTAGGCTCTGACTTTCTCTGAGCAGGAGAAGACCCTAAGTGATGAAGCTGCAAAACTGGCCAACTGCTGAAAGACATGGCGCCTTCAATCTAGCACCAGCAAGATAGTCTCTGGCACATTCCACTTCCACAATACCATCACTAAGGGGAAAGTAAATACCATATTGAATAGCCAGAGGCTGAAGGATGACTCATACCCAGATTACTTAGGCATGACCCTTGGCTGAACACTGATATACAAAAGCCACTTGAGCAAGATAGCAGTGAAAGTCAAGACACGCAACAACCTTTTCAGCAAACAGGCAGGTTCCTCATGGGGAACCTTACCCCTAAGTACCTCAGCTCTTGCTGGCATATGCCAAACTTGTGGATGTGCAACTCAAGTCAACAATGCACATCATCACAGGAACTCTTTGGCAGACTCATCCTCCGTGGCTTCCAGTTCTGACTCACATTGCCCCCAATTACATCCAGAGGGAAACTGCAGCTGACAAGATGCTTGAGAAGGTATGTGCCAACCCAAGCTTGCCCTGGACCAGTGACCTTTTAAACCCACCAGATTCATGTCTTTCATCACAACACCCACTGTTGTGAAAGCTGCTATGCCAGGACATGCTTGTGGAGTCCTTGTGGTGGGAAGACGGGTGCTTAACATCAACCACCAATCAGATTACCAGCTTCAACCTGCCACAACATCAGTGACCCTTCGTAACCAATTCCAGACCAGACAAGGCCTCTATGCAGCCAGCCAGCACTGTTGGGGTCTTCAAGACAATCCAAACTGCAGCTGCAGCACAGATCAAACAATGAAACATTGTCAAGGAGTGCCTGCTAACCAAATTCAGCAGTGAGCTCCAAGAGCTCCACTTGGCCACTCAGAATGCTATTACTTGGCCCGGTGAATATGCAAACAGTAAATAAATAACTCTGCTCTAGGAAGTATTTAGGGGAAGTTCTATACCCTGTGTTATATGGGAGGTCAGCCTAGAGATTGCAGAGGTCTCTTCTGGCCTTATAACACATGAAAAATATCGAAGACAACAGCATCCAAAGTAGCTTCTCTTTCCTTTAGCCCTGGTTTGTCACTGCTTCAGCTCTGTGTGTGCACGATATTACATGACTGTGGAAAGAGAAATTCCCTATCCAGCTCTGAGACCTCTCGTGCCTGTGGGGGTATCCCCAGAGTCATGGTGGGGCCTTCAGAAAAAGATAAGAAATCAAAAGTATTTGACAATTCCGTTTTCCATTCGAGTGCCACTTTCACCGACAGAGCCTCCTGCCCGCTAGCCTTTTCTTATTACAGCCCCAATGCAACTGTAAACTCCCCAAAGCTAAGCTCTGCAGTTCCAGCATTTCAAAATGGGCAGGCAGGGGAAGTACGCAGGTTAGCAAAGTGTTTGCAGAAGATAAAATTGTTATTCTCTTTAAAAAAATAAATAACTACCTCACCCAGCAGATTTCACAAGCCTATTGCCAACAACTTTAGAGCGACGCTTTGTCTTCACACCGTTTGCCGATATCAGGCCTCGTTTCGGGACACTCATCACAGTATCTGGCTTATCTTGTGTTTCACTGATATATAAGTTATGGGGTGGGGGATAGGGGGGAAGCAACATAAAGACTGAAATTAAAGTGAAAGAATTGTGGAAGCCAGGCTAGTAGCGGTGTTGATGCTAAAGTATTCCCTGTGCTTGCTAGCTGGCAAACAAAGTGGACACCCAGATATTTGAATTAATGCCAAATAGGTTGGCACTATTTTCACTGGCACAAAACTGTCTTGGGCACAGCTTCCTGCTGCTGCTGGCTCTCTTACAGCTGTCTTTCTTCATCTTGCTCTTCCCCCTGCAGCAGCCAGTCAACAGGTGTCGTCACAGACACAGTGGGTTTGGCAGCTTACAAGCCTTCAATATTATCTCCTGCATACATTTTTCCCCTCCAACAGCACAA
The DNA here is from genome assembly GCA_019425775.1 of Rafetus swinhoei. Lineage (NCBI taxonomy): Eukaryota > Metazoa > Chordata > Testudines > Trionychidae > Rafetus > Rafetus swinhoei. The sequence goes on along the minus strand of CM033446.1, from coordinate 125,037,093 downwards.
TTTGGGTCTGTTGCTCTGAGGCAAAGCGAGGCAGGCATGGCCACCATGACATCTGACCAACTCGAATTGCAAGGGAAGGCTTTATACATCTGGGCCATCATATATAGTGCTTTGAAGGGAATCTGTTGGTAATAGCGACAGGAAAACAAAATTTAGCATATCCCCTGAAATTTGATCTACTACTGATAGAAGTTTAGCTGAATTTTTCCTCTCTGCTTTAGCTCAACCAAAAATTTCCTTTCCCTACCTGGATCCCTTTTCTGTGATCTCAGTGAGGTTCTGGCTTTCAACACCCTGTCCTTGATGTTCAAGAAGTGCCACAAGTACCCAATTCTTGTTTATATTGCATCAGGGTGGATGTTTCCTGGCTAGAACTCTCTCTGCCCATCTCTGGCTGCCCACAGTCTTCAGATCTCAGATCTGTCCCTAGCCTCTTTTTGTCAGAAGCTGGGAATGGATGACAGGGGAGGATCACTCGATTCCCTGTTCTGCTCACTCCCTCTGAGGCATCCGGCATTGGCCGCTGTCAGAACACAGGCTACTGGGCTAGATGGACTTTTGGTCTAACCCAGTATGGCCAGTCTTATGTTCTGATGAGTTTGGAAGATTTGCTAGGCCAAATCCTGAAGCAACAATAGCAACTGTAAGATTCCAAGGCAGAAAATTTCCAAGGAGACATTTCTCAGCCTGGTGAGACCCGGACATGGGGTAATGTCAAGAAAAAAAAAGCGTATACAAACTACAAAATTAACATTCCTGGTTTGGATGAGGCTTGGGCCTGTTTTTATTTTCTTTCTTACTGGCTTACTCATTCTTAAGTAGGGTTGGGACTTTTTTTTTTTTTTGGCCATGACTAGGTATTATTATTTTGCTCCCACTGGAATAGCCTTAAAGATTCTCAGGTCTTTGGAAAATACATTAAGAGGTACATGGCTTGCTAGATTGGGTAATCTTGATATTTGTATTTTTTATTTCTTTTGCAAATGGTGACTTCTGGAAACAAATGTGCTGAAGACATCTCTCACAAATACATATGCAAGATCCATCAAAAGGACCTTTTCTTCCTAAATCATCCACTTTCATATATGCACTCCCACCTACAAACTGTGCATAGGATAATTGAGAGCACGTCTCATAGTATCTCTGTCACAGAATAAAACAATGCATTCATTCTTCGTCTAGTGCATCATAACTAGTTGCTTTATGATCAGGACCTACTCCACGGCTGTTAAAGCCATCTTTCCACTCTCCCCAATGTTGCCATTAATATGTAAAAGCTTAAGCTTGCTAAAGGGATTATTTCACATCCTATCTGATTGTAAACTGGCATTTCAATGATTACATGTATCTTTTTGTCATTTTCTCGTAAAACATCTTACTCTTGAGCAGCATAATTGGCCTCTTACTAATGTTTAATGAATGATTAAATCAGCATAAATGCAACATACAGCTTTACATGGAAAGCATGTTTGCAACCTCCAGGGCCATAGAGATGAGTTTTTACACTACTGTTTTTAAATCTTTATATGATACTAATTATATGCTCTTTGGTATATATTGCATTTTGTCTATGGGAGCGGGTGAGTGCATTTTCCAATATATATACAGTGGCAATACATTTATTATCATACAGAACCATGGATTTCACTCAGAGGCCAGCAGGCCTAGTGGGCAAGCTGTGGCTCATCAGTTCCCTGGTGTCCCAGAGTTCTCTCTGAGAGGGTTGGGGAGTGGGAGCAGGCAAGAGGACCCAAGCCCTCTCTCTTCACCAGATCCCAGCCAAGGGGGTGAAGGGGAGAAGCATGGAATGTCTTGGTCTCTTCTTCCTGACCACCTCTCTTGGGCCAGTTCCTACTTCCCCACTCTTTCTTCAATCCGGAGTGTGGTTGCAGCCAATGTTCCCTCTAATCTTTTCCATTTTTGTGCATATTTTTTCCATTCATGTGCAGAATAATTTGTATGTGCACTGAGGCATGTGTGTGAATGTGCACCACCACTAGAAACACAACCTAGCTGTGGGCATGCGGTTAATCAGCTGGTCAGCATTTGAATCAATTCTGAATGGCCGCACAGGTGTACAGCTTACAGGGAGCACTGGTTGCAGCCCCTTCCCCCCCCCCACCCCAGTGAGAGTTCTCAGTCAGTCCGCACTTCTGTCAGCCACCTGACATTCCTAATTCTATTCCTAGTGTCCAGTTCCATGGTGTCCAACCAGTTTTGAAGCAGTAGCCACTATAGTGGCTATTGCTATAGCGAACTAGCCACAGTCAGTCAGTCAAATAGCCACATGTGGCTAGTGACGAGCATGTTGGACACCACAGGTCCAGTTATTCTCCCTCAGCAGAGAGGATGGGAGGAAAAAAGAGGAAGGCCCCTACCCTCCTAATGAGGTCTTACCCATGTTCCATACCCTCTACTATGGATCACTTTCCCCCAGACGCTGCAAACTGGCTTCCTCGCCTTCACTCTTCTCTCCTTGCTTGACTGTAAAAGTCTCCTTTTGAGCAGATTCTACAAGGGCGGGGGACTCTTGGCCCAATATTGCTCCATTACTCCCTTATTCTCTGTGTGGGGTCTGTAAACTCCCATTATTCGCCTTCCCCCTCAGGACTGGTGTTGCAGGGGTGATGTGTGACATGTTTGACATGTTTCCTCTATCCCATAAGAGGTCAGCATTCTTGTGATCTTTTCCCACTCGGTACAACACCTCAAACCAAGATGGCAGCTGTCAGAGAATGATCTGAGGATTGTGGTCTTTCATGGCATGCACCAGATGGAATCGCTGGCTCAAGGGCCTTCAGAGCCCACTTTGCTGCCAGGGCCACCTTCTCAGTTACTGAGTATGAGACATTTTGGGGGACCAATTTTCGTCTGAAGTAAAGATTGGCCATTCTTCTCCTTCCGCCTCTTGGGACAACATGGCCCTCAAGCTAATGTCGGAAGCATCAGTCTGTAAGAGAAAAGGCTATGAAAACTGGGGTGAAACAAGATAAAGTTGCTGCACTAACTGATCCTTCAGCATTCTTAAAGCCTTACATTTTGAGACCACCAGACCTACTTGGAGTCTGTGTCGTTCACCAAGTTTATCAGTTGGGGCAACAAATGTGATGAAACTTGGTATGAACTAGCTAGAATAATCTGTTGAACCCAGGAAATGCCATGCTTGCCTTTTTGTGGTGTGCAAGGGGCATTCTGCCAAGATTTGCACCTTTCCCACCAAAGGGGGATAGGCACCTCACTGCACTGAATACTGCAGGTACATCACCACTTGGGGTATGTCTACACAGTAGCAATTCCATTATTTTGAAATAATTTTAAAATAATGGACGGCTTATTCCAACTTCTGTAAACTTCATTCCATGAGGAATAATGCCTATTCCAAAATAGCTATTTCGAAATAGCAGTAGTGTGGACGCTCCACTGCTGCTATTTTGAAATAGCTCCTCCCCAGGGCCATTCAAAGTAATTACTCCCTAGGGCTCTAAATCAAGGTAGTGAGTCCACATTAGGGGAGTCTGCCTCAGACTAATTTCGAAATAGCACTTAGCACTACTTTCTTGTAGTGTTGATGCACTATTTCAAAATAAGCTGTTTCTGAGTATTTCTTCCAGAATAGCTTATTCCAAAATAATTGTGCAGTATAGACGTACCCTTGGTGAGTTGAGTGGCACTTGAATGGGTTGGCTATAATCCCTGTACTTTTGAGAGCCAGCAAGCCCAATGGGCAACAATGACATTCCCAAGTCCTGCCAGAAGCCTTCACGTGACTGGCCCATTGGCATTCCAGTCAGGAGACACAGCATTCCCTCTGTGAACATGAGGCCAATAACTAGAGTGTCATTCTGTGAAGTTTTTCTACCAATTGAGTTGCCCCCTGCTGGACACTGTCTATGAGAACCACAATATTTCCCTCTTGTACTTCTTTGAGATAAGAAGTGACATCTTAACCTCTCTGTATGAACAGTCTCTCTCAGCCCTATATACTTTATCTCCTTGCCACTCAAAATGTGTCCATCAGTTCAGGAAGTGGGGTTCAACCACCTCCCCATTATCCCAGGAGAGCTACCTGTAGGCTCAGCTCTGTCCCTCTATAAAGTCATATCTGTCAGAGAAAAGACTTTGGCTGGAACAAGGTATTCTGGGTTTGCAAGTGTTCATTTGGCCTGGTGAGACTAGATGTGCAGTTTGAAATATATAAATATTTCCTGTGCGCTGTTCACATGCAGATTTTTGGAATCAGGCTCATTGTTATAACTCTTAACAAAAGATCCTCCCAATCAATGGATAGCTTATGTTTAGCCACTTACTACCACGAGCAGAATCCTTCAGTTCCACACAAATGCTGTCTGGTGCTCTCCAAGGCAGTACAATGTGTCAAAATCTGGTGCCCTTCCAAGAAGGCGACACTTAATATCTAAGTCCAAAACATGGAGAGTAAGAACGTTCGGTTCCATCTCCTCTCCCATAGAGTGTATAGATATCACTGCTCCTGGCACACTGGAAATACATAGACTGAATGGATTTTTTTTCCTTTGTACAATCCTATCTTTAACACTCACACACACACACACACACAGATCCACTGTCTCTTTTTTAAAGTCTCCATCCCTCTTTAAGAGCAATCAGAGCTCACTTAGCCTTGCTTTATAATGTAACCCTCTGTCAGCCAATAGGGGATGCTGTTGAGCAAAAAAAAGTGCAAACAGAATGATGGGGGCAGATAAATTAGGTGTCACCAAGGGTCTGAAGACCTGATCCAAATCCCATTGAAGTCAATGGGAGGGGGCTTTCCACTGACTTTCATGGGCAGTAGAACAAATCAGAAGGTGATTATTCACTTCCACCTGTCCAGGAAACAAGCCTGGGGAGAGTATATTAAGGGCTTGTCCCCCGATAATGCATATAGCTTATAAAAGGAAGTATGAAAGCTACTGAAAATCATGAGTCGGATTCTCCTACCACTGAAGAATGGGATTATTCATATTTATGTTGGTGAGAGGAGAGTTAGGCCAAATGTAGATATTCTAGCTAGGTTTGTGTTACCTGCCATGTTCAGAAGGAAAAGTTTGTCTGCAAAACCTATAAGCAACATACTGCCGTACAGCAGCACTGGTAAGTCATCTCTGAAGACGTCCACACAGTGTGCAGCAGCAGTCAAAAAAGCAAACAGGATGTTAGGAATCATTAAAAAAGGGATAGAGAATAAGACAGAGAATATCTTATTGCCCTTATATAAATCCATGGTACGCCCACATCTTGAATACTGCGTACAGATGTGGTCTCCTCATCTCAAAAAAGATATACTGGCATTAGAAAAGGTTCAGAGAAGGGCAACTAAAATGATTAGGGGTTTGGAACGGGTCCCATATGAGGAGAGATTAAAGAGACTGGGACTTTTCAGCTTGGAAAAGAGGAGACTAAGGGGGGATATGATAGAGGTATATAAAATCATGAGTGCTGTGGAGAAAGTGAATAAGAAAAAGTTATTTACTTGTTCCCATAATATAAAAACTAGGGGCAACAAAGTGAAACTAATGGGCAGCAGGTTTAAAACAAATAAAAGGAAGTTCTTCTTCACACAGTGCATAGTCAATCTGTAGAACTCCTTGCCTGAGGAGGTTGTGAAGGCTAGGACTATAACAGGGTTTAAAAGAGAACTAGATAAATTCATGGAGGTTAAGTCTATTAATAGCTATTAGCCAGGATGGGTAAGGAATGGTGTCCCTAGCCTATGTTTGTCAGAGGGTGGAGATGGATGGCAGGAGAGAGATCACTTGATCATTACCTGTTCGATTCACTCTGTCTGGGACACCTGGCATTGGCCACTGTCGGTAGACAGGGTACTGGGCTGGATGGACCTCTGGTCTGACCCCCGGTATGGCCATTCTTATGTTCTTATGTACCAAGTGTGTGGTATTTCTCTGCTACCTCTCCACAGTGAGCAGGCAGAATTCTTGACACAGATTGACAGCGAACCATTAAACCCACCAGCATCATTCAGATTATTCATGTCAGTTACTCAATTCCACTCAAAGTAAATTTAGTTAGCATCAAATTACAGACTAGCTTATACAAAAACTCAGGTTCAGTTAAAGGCTAAGTTCGTCAAAAGGAACTGTCAAAGCCTGACATCTTGTTTGGTTAGAACACTGCGGTAAGATTACTCTCGCAAACATGATCAGCTGGCTCGCTTTCTGTCCCAGATCTGAATTAGCACCTGTTCTCAAGTTATTGAACAAGAGTCGACTTGTGCCAACAAGGCTTAGAACATACTTATTTAGTCAAAATAGAGTCCAGCAGGTTAAAAGAAAATAACTGCAGGCAATTGCTTTAAAAACATTAATATTTACCCAGAGCAATTCAGGTACAGGAAAAGCCGCTTAAAGTATTTTACAGCACATTTGATGGCTTGGTTAGTGATACGTGTAGCACATGGGAGACCAGCAAACAAACTGAGGATTTTTTGGGATGGGTGCAGAGGTGACATTCCCACTGTGTATGGGCAGAGGCTAAAGATTGCTTTTGTGTCTCTGAAACAATTAACGGGTAGCAGCCCTAGCAGAGGCAAGCTGACTGGATTTCTTTTGTGCAAAATGTGTTCTGAGTATTATTTAGATCAGTGTTTCTCAACCAGTGGTATGAGTACCCTTAGGGGTACTCGAGAGAAGTGTGGGGGGTATGTCAACACAACTGAAATTTGGAGAAAACTGAATTTTTGTTTTAAGTTTTACAGCGCTTTATTATTTTTGTACTTTTTACACCCAAAAATTTCATCACCTGCCCAGCTACGATTAAGTTATTTAAACAAATGTGTTGCAATGGTAGAAAAATAATTTGTGTGTCTGAAAACTGTAGATACTGGGGGCACTTATATTTTTTAAGGGGTACTTTATAAAAAAAGGTTGAGAAACACTGATTTAGATGGATTTTTTTAAGGGTGGCTGAAGATGAATTATAAAAAGAACATACAGGACTATTGCTTAAAGGTAGAAGGAGGGCATGCTTAGCTTAGGTAGAAAGAAAATGCTAGTGGTAAGAACTAATATATAAATAAATAGTTTCCAGAGCACATTTCAAACACCTCTCCTAAGTAATGTGGAAAGTGTGCACGTCTCTTCACCCACTAATGAAATGCAGCCACAACAGTAAGGCAAAAATGCCCTTTTCCTGAATTGAAAACTTTCACAAAAAGCATTAAGAGCATTAGAATGGCCATACAGGATCAGACCAAAGGTCCATCTATCCCAATATCCTGTCTTCCAACAGTGACTAGTGCCAGGTGCTTCAGAAGGAATGAATAGAACAGAGTAATTATCTAATGATCTGTCCCCTGGAATCCATGTCCAAATCTTCTGACAGTCAGAGTTTTAGGGAAACCCAGAGCCAGGACCACCCTGGCTCTAATTTTTGGAATTTTTTCAGATTTTCCTCAAACCGACATTTTCAAAATCTGGGGGTTTTCCTTTGAGGTCAGCAACGGTCAGGCTGCGGAACTTGGAGGGAACAGTAAATTCTGCAAAACCTACAAGAAACGCTAAATGAGCCTGAGAAAACTGAGTCAGGAGAACAGTCTTTGCAAATTACTGAATGGATAACTGGGCATAAATGAACGAATGACCATGCTTTCCAACTATCAAGAAGGTGAAAGACAACCCATCTGTGCATTTTATACACTCAGCTACGCTGCCATTCTTACATTTTAGAAAAAACAATGGTAAAAAGGGAGAAATGATCACGTGGTGTCAAATCCTTCAGGCATCCACTGAACTGTCACTGAGGAAATCCTCATCAGTTGGGTTTAAGGGCTTCACATGAACCATAACAATATCCACTAAGCTGCTGTATTTGCACTCTCCGCCACAGTACAGTAGCGTCAGTCAACATGGGTACCTGGAGACGACTGACTTCAAACATTGTTTATTAAGCAAACACCCACCTCGCTGCTGAAAAGACGGACAAGGAAAGGAGAGAGAAAAAGCTGGTGGGGCATCAGGATGTGACAGCACAGTGAGACAAACTGGTGAAGGACACCGAATAGTCAATGGCAAACAGTTTATTGCCAGGATTATTTAGGTGGAAGTGGCTGGTAGAAATGGGGCAAGATGAAATGCCTGGTGTGCTAAGATGCTATAGCTAGGGCCCTACCAAATTCATAGCCATGAAAAATCCATCACAGACCATGAAACCTGGCCTCCTCCTATGAAATCTGGTCTTATGTGGGCATTTCCGCTGTACCATACTGATTGGGGGGAGGGCAGCATTTCTCATATTGGGGAGTCCTGACCCAAAAGGGAGTTGCAGGAGGTCACAATATTGCCACCCTTCCTTCTGCGCTGCCTTTAGAACTGGGCAGTCACAGAATGGCAGCTGTTGGCTAGGTGCCCAGCTTTGAAGGCAGTGCTGCCGGTAAGCAGCAGCACAGAGGTAAGAATAACCTCCCCTGCCCCACAATAACTTGTAACCCCCCCCACCACCTCTTTTTGGAGCCCTACAATTAGAACACTGCAAAATGTCAGATCTAAATAGTTGAAATCATGGCATTTATGATTTTTTAAAAACACTCTGACCATGACACTAACCAAAACGTTCTATGAACTTGATAGTGCCTTGACTGGAACTCAAGGGCACTGTTGGAATATGCTGACAGGGACGGGGGGGGACTCACCTTCTTTTAGTCCAAGTTCCCATCTTAAGAATTCTGGGGCTACTTGAACAACTTGGGCTCAGTCCACACAGTACTATATAAAAATGCCCCATACCAATACAACAGATAGTATTAGAAATGGGAGAAGTGGTGTAGTTAACCCCCCCCCCCCCGTCCTGACTTGTGCTTTAGCTCTTTTCCCCAAAATAACCACACCCAAACTTACCGAAGTGATGGAGAACAGTTATCCCCTCCTTTCTAACTCCATCTTTTTTGTCCCAGATATGGCCCTTGATTCCCTTACACCATCTTCCTCCCCTCGCCTCAACAGGACTGAAAAAGCTATTTATCTAGGTACTTATATGGCCCCCATTACTGCACTATCTGAACATCACATAATGTTTAGTGTATTTATGTTCAACACAGCCCTGTGAGGTAGGGAGGTATTCTTATCCTCATTTTATACATGGAGACTGAGGTACTGAGATACTAAGTGACTCACCCATGGGAAGCCTGTGGCAGAGCTGGGAATTGAATTCAGTTTAGTATCCATCCTTTCTCTCTGAGCATCCCAGTCTATGTTCGCATCCATTGTTCATCTGGAATGGCTACAAACAGATGCACACCCAAGTTAGCAGGGGTTTGCTGGGAAGCTGGAAAACTGAGGTTCTGCTAGTGAAGCCAAAAAGCGGTGAGTAAGCCTGGGAAAGAGAAGAGGCAGAAAGGGAGATGGAAGGCAGAGAAGGAAGGGAGGAAAGATGAACTCAAAAGGTTCAAATACGTTCAGAAAGGCACTCAGCCTTTTTCAGGAGTTCCTTCAACCCACCAGCTCAGTCTTGTCCATTGCTGCAACATTCCGCACGATAGGCTCCGGGGAAATGCGCGAGAAAGACCAGACGGGATTGTAAAAGATCACAAATGAGCAAGAAAGCACATTGCTTCCTCCCTTGTCTGCAGGGCAGAGAGAAGCTGGAGAAGAGATGGGTGTCTGTGCCTGCACTGGTGGAAGCTGTCATGCTGCCCTCCCTACCACATTGCTGGTATTGCAGTTAACAGGGAGGTCACTGTTAAGAGACCTCTAGCAGTTGGTGCATGTGCTAGTCATGCATGTAATCCAATATGCTGTGGGCTTCCTTTCTAAAGGGCAAAACCTTCCAACTCGCCCATCACTGCCGCAACTGGAACTATTGCAGAGGGACAAGCAAGCCCTCAGCTGGCATTTAAACAGTTAAATAACTTGCCAGCAGCCATATTTTTGGAAGTGGCCATTCTCTAAATATTTCACAGAAGGACAGAGAACTGCTGCCTATGGTGGCTAAACATCCCCAGGGACTAGTGCCTGACCACAAAATTCTCACAACCCAAACCTGAACTCTTGATCACCGTCAGCTTCTGTCACCTTCTTCATAGCTGGTCTGGAGATTGCGTTGAATGCTTACTAGAGTTCTTCCTCTTTCGTGTGCTGCATTCTCAAGATTTCAGCATTTCCAAATATTTTAATTTGAAGAGAGGATTTGGTTGAGAATAACAAAAAATGGCCCCTCCTAAGACAAAGTCCTTGCCTGTCCTGGTGAAGGTGGAAACAAGGATATTCAAACAAAGGGAGCAGAGAGTGATTCTTCCCACATCACTACACCACAGAGAAAGAATCGAGGAAAATGGAACAACAGCAGTGTAAAATATACATACATATTCAGGCCCTTTGTCAAAAAACCCTGTGCCGCAGCATTTCAATTAACAAAGTAGGATGGTTTACCTGATAAAATGCTCCCTGTGTGAGTGTAATTACATATTTATGCCCCACAGAGATTTTTTAATTTCTGTTCAGTTTGTTTGCCTTGAAAGTATTTGTCAGTGGAAATGTTCTTGATGTGTAATTTTAAGACAGTGTCGACCAAATGTGTGGTTTGTTTTCATTTTATATTTATTTCAGTGAGGAAAGGTTTGAAGATGATCCCTCTTTCCAGGACAAAAAAGAAAAAGAAAACAATTTCAAAAAGAAAGATGGTATTTCAACAAGCAGCAGAATAAAAATATGAAACTAAGACTGTCAAGTACCCGTTGCATAGTTTTCAGTGTCTGATTTTCATCCTTTGTTGTACATAATACATGCTCAGAAGCTTGAAATAATGTATTACCTTTCCAGTTTTATTCTATTCTGCTTGGAAAACACTGGATCTTCGTTCTGGGGTTCAATAAGCCGAAATTAACAGGCCTTTTTTGTTTGTTATTTTCTTGTGTCTGTCTGTCAATCAGCACCAGTGAACCTTGCAAGGCCATGGGAAGAGGGTCTCCCTGTTTCTTTTCTTGGTGGTCTCCCTGCTGCAACTCCAGCAAAGCACAGACATACGTGTTTAACTTTAAACATGCAAGGAGTCATTTTGACTTGAGTAGGACTGTTCACACCCTGTAGTCCTTTGCTGGAGCAAGGCTTCTCTTCTCTTGTGCCTCTTTGGTTACATGGAGAACAAAAGGCTTTTACCACCATCTTCCTTTGTCTCCTGCTGCAGTCTTAGCTTCTCCCCATGACATTTTGATACCTTTCAAATAATGCTTCTGTTACACATTTCCAGGTTATGCTTGGGGTACCTCATTGTGTCTTCCTCTGGAGGCTCGACCCCAACCCCTGTCTTGTTATGTTACTTGCATCTTCCCTCCATATATGTCCTAGCCAGGTCTGTCTTCATTCTGTAATTTCCTGCCCTTTAGGCTTCTCTTTCATCCCCCTCAGGAATTCTTCATTGGTGATTTTTTTTCCTGGCCATCTGATATTGATTTTTCTGCAAAATGGGAGTTTAAAGAGTAAGATTTCAGTAAGTCTCTAAGTATTAGCATCATGTACCAATGACTTTTTGGTGGTGTTAAATAATCAAAATTTAGTTTGGAGGGCAAGATTCATGCTTCTCCAGGCCACCTGCCGAGTTACAAATGCATGTCTGGCTTTCACCATTCTGGTTCTAACATCTGTGTCTATTTCACCTGTTGTACTTACAAAATGTACTGCCAAAATGTGTGTAATATGGTACCTCTGCTTTGTCAGTCCCAGGCAGCATTATATGTGTTGCATGTTAATTGTCATAACTGTAGACTTCTCTATGTTGATTTTCAACCCTACTAACTGTGGATATGCTTGGAGACCATTTCTTTAGGTTGCAGTACTCCTATGGATACTGGATAGCAAGCAGATATCAACCAACCAAGCCCTCCTCTAACTTCTGCATGGAAGTTCATTATATGCCCCTGGGATGTTCTGTGACCTCTCGTTACCAATCCACTAGTAGTAAAAAGATCAGGGGTGACACAAAACTTCCTTGTCTGATGCCCATTATAACCTCCAATGGCTTAGTCAGTTCCCAGTATTACTTGGCATGTCACATATTCATAGAAGCTCTGAATGAAGATGGTAGAGTTCTAAAGGATACCGTAGTAGTGTAGCAACTCCCATAAAACTGTTCTATCCACTTTTTCAAAGGCTTTTTGGAAAGCTGTAAAATTCATATCAAGTGGTGTGGACTTTAGGTCTAAGATGACACACAAGTTTATTATTTGATCTATACATATTTTCTTTGGCTGAAGCCTGCCTGTTCTAATTGTAACTATGAATCAGTCACTTCCTTTGTTCTGTCCTCAACAATGTATGTAAATACCTTACTCAAAATAGACAGCAATTGAATGTGTTTCAGTCTTTAAACTGTAGCCTATAGGGCTAACCTGCTTGTTTGCTTATAGATATATAGATTTATTATTTCCTTGTGGTTTTGATTATATGTTTATTATGATAAATTACAGTAGGTTTATATTGGCAGTTTGGCTGTAATATAAGGAACTTACAGGCCACAACGTGTAAGTTGAGCTAAGGTAAAGCTAGCAAACACATGCAAAGTCAGTGCTCATATATTCTGGACCTTGCACCTAGATAAAGCAACCTTCAATGGCATAGGGGCTTCCAAGAATACCCTCAAACTTAACAGGTCAATCGTAACTTAGAAAAGCCCGAAATATCAGGTTAAGACTAAACCAATGGGGTAGGACAGAAACAGCAAATGTGATAAGACAACCACAAAGGGCCTATGGTAGCAAATTGACGTATAAGATAATAAGTTAAAGGTCAACGATACGCTGACCTATAGGAAAAAGACACTTCATCATCAGTAAGGTGAGGAAATACAAATAAGGAGAAAAGGAAACATCCCCTACTGGATATGTTTCAAACAACAATATTAGTGATATCCCAGCCTAGGGGTGGTAGAAGATGTAGTCCTTGGGAGGTGCCAGAATGATGGCCACTTGTGATGATGGGGAAGGTGATAGTGATGAGGAAGATGATGGCTAAGAACCAAGTTGTTCTAGAAGGAATGGTGTGAGTGTATGGTATGGAATTATAGATGTACATCTCCTATCTATCTCATGAAGTTGGGGTGTTTGTGACTGTGCTAAATGTATTAATAAACTAGATTTGTAATTATTCAAGAGTTCCTATTGTGTGAGTGTTGCAATTGTGCACATCAGGGTTCCCAGTCATAGAATAATTAAATACTGGGCCTGATCCTGGGACAAAGGACCTCTCAACCCCAAAGGTGGTAACTGGAAATTCATATGTAATCTAAGATCAGAGTACAAAACTGACTGAGGTTTCCTTCCCTCGATAGCTTCACTATATAAGCCTTTCCCTTCTCCTTTTATATTTCTTTTCCAGATCAAGACCTAGAAGTGTAAAAATATTGTGAGGGCCTCACCAAACTGTTTTATTTTTTATTTAATTTCTCAGTGACTGAAAAGTGAGGAGAAGACATTTGATAGCTGCGCTAATACTCAACATCCCCAGACTGGGATTATCCATGATGGGCAAGATTTACAAAGTTATTTATGCTCCTAAAGATGCAGTAAGACACCTTTGTAAATCCCACAATGCATCTAAGCAGGTTGGACACCTAACTCCCTTTAACAGCCAGGGCTTTCAGGTGTCTAATTCACTTTGATGCTTTTGAAAATCCCACTAGGCACCCATCTGTATCTTTAGGAGCCTAAGTAGCTCTGTAAACATAGCCCATAGGGACTGGTCAGACAGTAACAGTATTAGTTTTCCTTTCTTATTTCTGTGAACTTTTCCAAAGAGACAATGGCAATGTACAAACAAGTCAAGACTTTGCCGCTCCTGGCTGGAGAAAAGCACTAAAGAGCACCTGGGGCCACTACTAGCCAAGAAAGTCAACGTCTCCCAGTTTGGAAAGGCTGCCCAGGAGTTGCCTTGAAATATACCATGGTCCAGACAATGCTTGAGAAGCCATCATGTAGCAAAGGTTCCCACTAAGGCCATGTCAACACTCCCCAATGACATCAACCTAAGTTAAATCAGCATGTGCATGCTATGCACCTTGTGTCAGCAGTGCACATCCTCACCAGGACTGCTTGTATCAATGCAGAGGTCAGTGTGGGAATGGCTCTGACACAAGTAACGCCATGTCTACACTGCATTGACCTACCTACTGGCCACCTGAGGAGGTGGTGGTACTAAGTCAGTGTAGCAGGGCAGCTGTATTGGTGGGAGTGAAATTTAAGTGTATCAGGAGTCAGATACAGTCAATAGAAGCATGGTGATGTGTGTAATGGGCTGGGGAAGGCTGTGCCTCTCCAAACCACCCTGCATTGCCCCGGCCACACACTGCCCCAAGGTTTACTGCTTCTGGATAGTTGGCCCCACTCCAGGCAGGCTGTTCCCCTTCTGGAAAGCTGGCTGCCACTAGGGTGGCTGGGAGTTGGAGTATCTGGGGCCACCCAGCCTGGGGAGGTGTTGGGGCCGTGCCACTCAGCACTCCAGGTTTGGGAGGGAAGAAGAGGACCGTATGTTGCCTGCCCATCCCGTGCGTAGGGCTGGAGGCTCTCAGAGGCTAGATGGGCTCAGGCAGTCTGAGGCTTGGCAGGGCTGATGGCCGCAGGCAGTGGGGTGGACTCTGGGCTTTGATGGAGGAAATGGGGCAGGAAGGCTGCCTCCCAGAACACCTTGGTTCACCCTCCAGCCATGGATATAAGTAACGCCATGTCTACACTGCATTGACCTACCTACTGGCCACCTGAGGAGGTGGTGGTACTAAGTCAGTGTAGCAGGGCAGCTGTATTGGTGGGAATGAAATTTAAGTGTATCAGGATGACCTAAAATGCCTTGCGTCCAAGCACTGAAACCACTCTGCTACAGCACTTGCTCTGGTCACCTTGGAAAATGGCCTCCTCTTAGCAATGGAACGAAGACAAAATACAAATCTGAATTCTCTTAGCGCGGAGAGCGGTTTTTAATTGTTTACAATGGTTGTAACCACCTTGTTTCCAGGATATTAGAATAAGGGAATATCTTTTACTGGCCCAACGCTCAGCAACAGAAACTGGCCCAATAAGAGACGTTACCTCACAGACCTTGTCTCAGCCATTTTTGACACACATGATCAGAGGGTGTGGTTGAGTTGTTTCACAGGCCTGGCAGGGACGAATGGTTTCAAGCTAAGTTGGCTTTGTTCATTCCTCTCAGATAGCTCTTGGCAGAGGAGGGTGGGGGGTCACAATTAGCAGTTCTTCCTCCTCCGCACAAGCTCTCAGCTGTGGTGTCTCTCCAGGTTCAGCCCGGTCTCCTTTTTATCGAGAGTCTTGGTTAAATCTCCAAGAGAATCTATCTGGCGTCAGCACCCACCACAGAATGATGGGACCCCCGCTATTCATCTCTTTCTCATCAAAGCCAGAAAGCACCTTCACCCACCTATCCAAGTGCACGTGTGAACCAAGCTCCTAGACACAACACAGCTGGCTCAAGTTCAAGAAATGGGTGATGTTAAGAAGAGAGAAACACTATGAGGAACTGGCCTCAGAGCTCATCCTCTACTTCAAGAATCAGGCCCCCATTTGTCAGCATGAAACCCCAGTCTTAGGCTCGTATTGGACTTCACATTGGTCTGAAAAATCCAAACAACCACCGCCAGATACACTGTTCCATCGGTGGTTGCCCATCTGAGATACCAACCTGGATCAGGGATCCGGTGCTTCATTTGTAATGAAACAGGTACCAGGGCTCAAGCAATTTATTGACTTTCATAACTGATGCCACGAGCTTACAGGAGCTGGGGCTAAGAACTGCCAAGCCCAGAGGTGCCAGGGCTCAGCCCTGGGAAGTCACAGCACAAATTAGCATGGCATCTGTCGGTGGGCTTGAAGATAACTTCAAATGCCACCAGGAAGTTCCAGCTGGTTCGTTGCACAGACACCTGCTCAGGCCACACCAGCATTCTGCTGCTATGCAGGATCCCTGAACCAATTAGAAGCTGAACGTTAAACGTTGCTCATGTACCAAGCCCTCCTTGGCTCTGGCAGACACTGTCTCTTAATCCCCAACCAAGTGCAAGACCAGTGGGGAATCTGTGGCTGAGCAGACCTAATGTGAAATTCTCAGGAACAAGGAAGGGGCTCTGAGGGCAAGACCCTCAGCTGCACAAAGCCCTCTACCAACCTCTGAACACTGACATAGAGACAAGTGTGGGGAAAACTGCATCTTGTGCACTTCACCCTGAGCTGCCCTCACTCTCCTGTGTGGAATGGCATGTACTTATGCCTGCCGTAACACCATGGCTATTGCTCAGTCACTGCTTGCATAGACAACTAGAACTGTGATACAATCACAACCATCTCTTGTTAACCTGTCCACTCATTAACCACTCTACAGCTAGCTCTTCTCCATTCACTACCTGCCACTGGGGTGGTTTTTGCAAAGCAGATGTCTGCATACTCCAGGCCAGACCATCAGTCAATAGACTGCTCAAATTGACTCATGACCAGACAAAAATTGACTTTTGGACACTGCTTACCAAGGCTGCAGTTGGACTGGTGACCAAGAAGTGAAAGGATGATGGCATGATCAGCAGCTCCAGTCCATAAGAACTGCCATACTGGTCCATCCATCTAGCCCACTATTCTGTCTTCTGATTGTGGCCAATGCCAGGTGTCCCAAAAGGAATGAACAGAACAGGGATTCATCAAGTGATCTCTCTCCTTCACCCTTTTCCAGCCTCTGTCCAGTCATATTCTATTTCCTTTCCTTTGTCTTGCTTTTGCCTTCAGCCTTGGGGCCATGTTTCTTCCTCTTTTCACCCGATTGCTCCTTCACCTAGCAGCTGACCACCAGTGGGGCCAGCTGTGGTTTGAGAATGATCAGCTTTAATGTGCCTTTCAGACTCATGAACAATTCTAGTTTCTGTTTGATGGACACACAACTTCACCTAACAGCTCGGAAATATCTGATTTTTTAAGCTATATGGTAATGTGCACTGTGCAGTTGAGATTAGAACATGGCCCTAAGGCGACTACGTACTTCTCTCTTTTACTGCTGACAATAGGTAGCACATTTTTATTAGCTCTACTTTTTAAAGGGTTAGTTCTATTGTTTGGCTATTGACGTTTTGAGCCAAATCTTCAATGCTGGCCTCTAGTTTTGATCCTTCAGTCATCATCTTTGGACACACCAGTGCAATAGAGGACCACCTGTTTTTTTGCATACGAATGAAAGCACAATGGGGCTCTAAATGAGCTGCGGCTGCTATAATACAAACGAATAAAGTTCAGGGCAACCAAAACCACATCGGGATTTTGTGGCCAGTATCCATGATGGGCTTGGTTAAGCCCATCCCCCTTTCATTTGGGACTCACATCTAATCTGCACTTGTCTCCAGAAGTAAGAATTTACAAACATGATTTAGTTTGTATGTGAACAGCATTCTGACGAAGTGAAGTGTTCAACTCTGTCTGTGTAGGAACATGAAAATGTGTCGTTCCATTCCGCATTCAGGAAACACAAGATTTCCTCCCCTCCCTTTTGGAAGGAAGTTTACTGCTGAGACCAATAGAGAAAATGCAAATGAGCAGACTGTTTGTTAAGGCAGCAGGAGAGTAAGCACAGGCAGTTTTTACCCCGAGTGTTTCTATGAACATGGGAAATCTTTGTCTTTAAGTGTATTTATTTAGCTAAAGAAAGTTTGCACAGCTTGTGGAGAATTGGTCTATAGGAAATTAAATTTCGGCTTCACCTCCACATCATTTCTACACCTGCCAATTCTCCCAAGCAGCTCGACTTCATACCCACTGTGGCTCAGTCTGTCAGTATTGCCCACAAATGCCAGAGAGTAGTTGTTACAGAACCATCACTTTTGCTTATCACCAGAGAAATATGCACTGCATGCGCTTCTGCACAGGAACAGATTACTATGCACAGAACCCATTCCACTCACAAACATCCTACTGGCTCCAACAGGAGAGAAGATGGGTTTGAAATACTGGGATGGAAGTTTATGTTTAACGTAAGAACATAAGAAAGGCCAGACTGGGTCAGACCAAAGGTCCATCTAGCCCAGTATCCTCTCTTCTGACAGTGGCCAATGCTAGCTGCCCCCAAAGGAAATGAACAGAACGGGTAATCATCAAGTGATCCCTTCCCCATCACCCATTCCCAGCTTCTAACAAACAGAGGGTAGGGACACCATTGCTACCTGTCCTGGCTAATAGTTACTGATGATCATAACCTCCATGAATTTATCTAGCTCTTTTTTTTACCTTGTTAAAGTCCTGGGACTTCACAACGTCCTCTGGCAAGGAGCTCCACAGGTTGACTAAGTGTTGTGTGAAGTAGTACTTCCTTTTGTTTGTTTTAAACCTGCTGCCCATTAATTTCATTTGGTGACCCCTAGTTCTTATGTTATGGGAACAGGTAAATAACTTTTCCTTATTCACTTTCTCCACACCAGTGAATGTGATTGCTCTGGGGATAGATTAAGAGTGATCAAAGGTCACTACATCTTCTCCCACCACTTAAGAAGTTGCCATCAGCTGCTCCGTGAAATCACAGTCTAAGCAATGGTCCAGGCAAGTGGGAATGAGTGTCGGAAACTATGACACTGAAGATGTGAATCATCAGCCAAGCCCAAGGGTTGTTAGGCACACAGCACACTCAAGTTGAGGTTGTCATTCTGTGGATGTAAGAAGGTTGGAGTAATGGAAGGTAGCAACAGACTTGCTCTACCTTGATGGAATTGTGCAACATCCATGGCACTACCTATTTGCATAAACAAGCATTTGCTTCTAGGAAATGCACTGACATTTTTCACATGTGATGAAAATATTGGCCACATTTCACCAACTATTTACCAGTCACATTATGGTGGCACCTGACAGGCTCAATTGAAAACAGGATCTCACTGGAGAGTGTCCTGACAAAGCTCAAAACTCAGGTTAGTGGCAGAGTTAGGACTAGAGCCCAACTCTCCTGATGGCCTGTCCAATGTCCTAGCCACTAGCCCAAACTGCTTAGATGGATTCATTACTTCTTCCTGCATTTTGTGATTAGGTTAAAAAAATAAGAATTTTGAGGCTGAAACACTAGTTCATATGTGAACTTCTTCGCCCAGCTCTACTGGATCCAGCCATACTGCATTGCGCATATTTTTGTTTTATTAGTTTCAATTTGAGGTGTATACGCATATGTTATTTTTGCAATGCAGATGCAAAATCAGTGAAGCAACCCAAATAGCCCAAGAGTTTAATCTCTTCTCCAGTGGCATTTTATTGCAAATCTAAATATAGAATCATAGGGACAGAGGGAACCACAAAGGCCAGCTACTCTAGCCACCTGCCACCTTGAAGGATTTGTTGTGTGTAAGCCATCCAAGACAGAGAGCTACCAAGCTTCCTTTTGAAAACCACCAGCAAAGGAGCTTCTGCATCCTCCCAAAGCATCAGTTCCATTGTCCGACTGTTCTTGCAATTAGGAAGATCTTTCTGAGATTTAATCTAAAGCTGCTATGCTGTAGTTGAACCCCATTGCCTCTTGTTCTGCCTTCTACGACAGAAGAGAACAACTTTCCTCCATCTTTTTATATGGCAGCTTTTCAGGTATTTGAAGACCACTATCATATCCCCCTCAATCTCCTCTTTTCCAAACTAAACCTATCTAGTGCCTTCAGCCTTTGCTCACATGGCTTGCTTGCCTTCCATCCCTTTGATCATCTTTGTCACTCGCCTCTGGTTCCCTTCCAGTTTCATTACATACTTTCTGTATGTCGGTGACCAAAATGGGACAAAATCCACCAGCTGAGGCTTAACCAGCGAGATACTATCACCTGTGACTCGTATCCCAGGCCTCTGTTAAAGCAACCTGAACCTGCATTTGCTTTTGTAACAGCATCACATTGCTGACTCGTGTTGAGTTTTGTGATCCATCACAATTCCCAGAGCCTTCTCAGCAAAGGCTGCTGCCAAATCAGTTTTCCCTTATTCTGTATTTGTGCAGTTGGTTTTTTCCCCTTAAGTGTAGCATTTTAGTTGAATTTCATTTTGTCGTCTATATCAAAGTGCTCCAATTGACTGAGATCCCTCTGAATTTTAGCTGTATCCCCCAATGTATCACCAACCATCCTCTCAGCTTTGTGCTGTCTGCATATTTGATCACTATGCTCTCTATTACTACACCAATTCACTAATGAAGGTGTTAAACACCTGACCTAGAAGAGATCCCTATGGAACCCCACATGAGACCTCCCTTCAATCTGACATCATTCCATTAATAGTTACTTTTCATTTGCAGTTGTTTAACCAATTATGTATCCACCGAATGGTAGTTCTGTTGATTCCACATTTCTCCATCTTACTTATCCGAATGTTATGTGGAACTGCCAAAAGCCTTGCTGGAATCGAGGTATAGTAAATCCACTGCATTCCCCCTATCCACCAAATCATTTACACTGGCAAAGAAAGAAATCATACTGATTTGATTACGCCCGTCATACTTCAGCGATTTGCAAACTGAATGTTTTGTACATTGCTCTAGTAGTTTCCCAGGTATCAAGGTCAAACTGACTGCTCTATAGGTTCCCTGGATCTCCTTTCCCCCCCCTTTTTAAAAATCATTAGTGTTTCCCCAGTCTTCCAGGACCTCTCCTGTGTGTAAGTATTATTGCCCATGGCTCCAAGATTTATTCTGTTAATTCCTTTTGTACCCTCGGGAGAATAGCATGTGGCCCTGCTGATTTGATTTCATTCAAATTGGTCAGAAGATCTTGCTCATATTCTTTACTTATCCCAATCCGCATCCCTTCCCCTTTATTGTCTATCGTAACTTTGCTAGCATCCGGAAACATGCTACTCTTTGTGAGAAGACTGAATCAAAGCAGACAGTATAAAATTGACCTTATTTGGAAACAAGTATTCTAGCTATCCTATATGTATTTGTATTGTGCAGGGCCTGGGTCTGTGTACTAGATCTGCACATATCAATACTGACTCCTTTGCTCTTTGTGAGATTTTAGTGCTTATCAAGGAAACCATCTCCCTTTCAAACATAGCAACACTGTACAGTGGCAATGAATATATAGCTCATGGGACCAAGAACCAGCTAGATTTTCATAGATTCATAGATTCCAAGGCTAGCAGGGACCATTGTGATCATCTGTTCTGACCTTCGGCCTGACACATGCTGTAGAACTTGCCAAAACAGGGGTAACCCACAGATTACAATAAGAAGGGTGGGCCTGGCAGCTACAGACCTGGGCCTGGCAGCTACAGTCTTTCACCTTGCACCTTCGTGTCAGAAACTGGACTATTTAATTCACTTTCTGTTCTGTTCCTAGATTGCTCCTAGAACCCTGTGCAAGAAAGACTAGACATACTCTGAGGTTGCCTAAGTACAGAATGGTCTGTAATATTTTTGGAGCACTTGGGGTCACTCTGGAGTGACTTTGAGCAAGATTATACTCATTACTTATTGAGCCCCACAGGAACTATTGGATAGGATACAGGTTTTTAAAGGGTTTTGATATCTTGGTGTGCAGGAGTGAATATCTATTTTTCCATCTAATTAATAATACAGTCCGCATGCAAACCACTGTCCATCTATAGACTTTCTATCTCCAGTTCAGTTAGTGATAACCACAGAAATGCTAAACAGAACAAACAAGGATTTACCCTAAAGTAATCAGTAGGTGCCACATCAACCAATCTCCCCCTTCAGACAAACAGACACACAGAAAAGATAATGCACCATATTTAGCAAACCACTTTTCTCTTCTGTTTCATTGCCATCTGAACAGGAAAAAAATATACAAAATGGGGTGGGGGCAGGAGGAGTTAAAAACAGGAATATGTAGCATTACTGTCCCTAAAATCAGGCTAATTGATGTACAATGTAACAGAGAAGAAACCTAAGTATCTGACTAAATTGTGCATGGAAGCGTAAACTCCAACTCATGCCTCTTCCTCAAAATAATATTTGACTTAAGGGGAAAGAAAAAAAAAGGAAAAGAAAAAGAAAGAGAAAGAAAGAAAAAAAGAGAAAGAAAAAAGAGAAAGAGAGAAAGAAAAAGGAAAAAAAGACATAATAAAAAACGGTCATCTCAACACATAGCCACTGCCTAGTGCTGGCAATAAATGCACACAGCATACTGATAACGATAAATTATAAAGCAGATCTTTAGTCTTCTAAGACTAAAGACTAAGACGGGCTTGTGGACAGCTGCTTGGCTGACTGAGACATATTTAATGAGATTCATGCCCAAAATTGTTTGCACATTTCAGCGCTACATTTCACAATGGCACTGAAAACAATTGGGTGTTGTGGGATAAGTACCTTTTACAGTCTACCAAGGTCAAACCTTGTACTTGATGTACTTAACTAACCATGTAAAATATTACATCAGCAAGCCTATGAGGCACTTAGAGATATATTCATATTTGCATAATGTCCTCTGTACGTTAGTCTGCGGTCCTTAAGGGTGTTTAGAATAACTGCATGCAAGAATATACTTAATCCAATCTCATTTTAGCTTTTGCTCTTTTAAGATTTCAAAATTAATAAATCCTCCTGATACTCCAAATTACCATGAGCTTTTATAAGCATAACTTTGTAACTTTAACCCATTTATGAACATACCCTACAGGCATATGTACTAATGAATAAGAAATAACATTAGAAGTTTAAAGATGGTCTCTTTATGAAGTAATGTAAGAAAATCCTGTTAGCTGGATCAAGTACAAAAGTGTGATTTCTTAAAAATAGAAAATCCTTCACAAAATGACTTGTAATTACAATAACCAAAGGATAAAAAGTAAGCATAGTTTAAGTATTGTGCATTATTTAACTTGATACATGAAATATTATGGATATGGATGAAGCATGCAAATAGAAATCTGATCTAAACTAGGCTTCCATGACCACAGGGTTTTTATTTATTTATTTATTTATTTGTTTATTTTTGTACATGGCCCCTGCCAAGCACACAGATAGAAGGAAGGATTTCAAAATACCTCAAATACTGCAGGATCCTTGGAAGGTTCTGCAAATTGAAATGGGCTCTTCTACCTCAAGATGGTGCCATCTGTAGCAGGGTGAAGACAGCTGGGGCACCTTTCCAGGTCAAAGAGTCTCCAACATTTCTACAAGTTTTCTAGAATCCACAGCTAAATAAATTCATTGGAGAATTTAAAAGGTGGTGATAGACTAGGACAATAACAACAACAATATATTTTAAAGCTGCTGAAGGCAGTCTGGAGATGCATGATTGATGTAGGGCCACAATCCTCAAGCTATTGGCGAATCCCGTACCTAGTAGCCTGCAAAAGAAAACATCTTGGCAACTGAAAAATGGGAGAATAGAGAAGGGAGCTGATCTATGAGATTGACATTGAGCCTGGAGAACCAATGTCTAAGGGCTGGAAAGGTCATACAGAAACTACTTGGGCACCAGGGGCCAAGGAGCAACTCATCCACCTATTACCACAAATACCACATCCTAAGGTTTGGTCACTTTCTGCTTCAGGTTAGAGGTTGAATGGCCAATTTACTGGCCCCTCTCCCCACCAAGCTATCGTTTATGGTACCCACTGCATTTTGCCCCTCGGTCAACCTTAACCACCATTCTTCCAGGACCGACAAATAGACTCAATAGCTAAATAACAACAGTCAGTAGGGAATTGCATTAGGTGTGGAGCAGATTCTCAGCTAGTGTCAATCTGTATAGGTCCTTTAAGTCAGTGGAAACAGCAGCACATCTGGCCTTTTATATTTAATATTACAACAGGGCTAACATGGCTCATCATATATATAGTAGCCCAGTGTCTGCGAGTCTGTAACGCTGACATACACGGCCACGCCCCCGGCTGTGTACGTCAGCGCCCTGCCCCCCTTCCTCTCCCGCCGTGGTGCTGAGTGCTGCGCCCCTCAGCCGGGCCGCTGCGGGGGAGGGGAACGGGGGGCGGTGACGTACACGGCCCCGCCCCCTGGCCGTGTACATCACCGCCCCACCCCTCCCACGGCAGCCCAGCTGAGCGCGCAACACTCAGCCGAGCCGCCACGGAGGGAGGGGAAGGGGGCCGGGCGGAGATGTACATGGCCAGGGGACGGGGATGTGTACATCACCGCCCCTCCTTCCCCTCCCGCTGTGGTGCTCAGCTGAGTGCTGCGCCCCTCAGCCGGGCCGCCGGGGGAGCCAGCAGCGCAAGGGGCCGTTTGGACTCCCCGTGGTGGGAGGGGAAGGGGGGGTGCAGGTTGGTGATGTACACGGCCCCGCCCCTGGGCCGTGTACGTCACCGCTCCGCCCCCCTTCCTCACAGCAGCCCGGCTGAGCAGGCAGCACTCAGCCGAGCACCACGGCGGGAGGGAAAGGGGAAGGGGAAGGGGCGTGGGGAGAGACGGAGGGGAGAGAGAGGCAGGAGGAGGAGGAGAAGAGA
Organism: Rafetus swinhoei; assembly: GCA_019425775.1. Classification (NCBI taxonomy): domain Eukaryota; kingdom Metazoa; phylum Chordata; order Testudines; family Trionychidae; genus Rafetus; species Rafetus swinhoei. The sequence goes on along the minus strand of CM033446.1, from coordinate 125,012,705 downwards.
AAGGGAGAGTGAGAGGCAGGAGGGGGAGAAGAGAAAGAGAGACGGAGAGAGAGGCAGGAGGCGGAGGAGATCTGAGAGAGAAAGGGGGAGGCAGTAGGAGGAGAGAAAGAGTGGGAGAGAGGGAGTGAGAGACCGGAAGCTCAGGAGAGAAGACCAAGGTGAAGGAGAGACCTGAAAATCCCATTTTATGACGGGCTAATTGGCTAGTTTCCTAAGAAAAGTCAGTTCAGGAACTTGACCCAGGAGCTGCTGCTTGTAGAAGTGCACATTCCAGACCTAACACTATTTACTCTTTTATCCAACGCTAGTGAAACCAGGACAAAAGCCCCTTGGATTTGACTTTTGCAAGTATCTGCCCCCTCCCACAGAAGTGAACCCGCTGCGGAGTAAGAACAGATCCTGGGGGGGTAACAGCCAAGTCAGTGATGTCAATGATTCTGCCAGTCACCACCCTGGCCCAGAGACACAGCCAGATCCTACATAGACCCTGACAAAATAGACTCTTCCCAGAGGCACTCAGCGGGAGCAGGTGAGGCGAGTAGCTAAGTGGCTACACAGGTGTGAAATGCAGGTGAGAGCTACAGCGCCTCTTCTGGTTACCCCTCCACTGCAGCTAAGGATGTGGGTCCTGAATACAAAAGGTACCATGCAAATCCATCCACCCTGCCGCTCCTCTTCCCCCCGCCCCCCCCCCCCCATCGCTCACTGCACACAGAGGAAGGGCAGCAGGGCGGTGTACTCACTAGGCAGCCTCCTGGCTTCCTGCTGTCACTGCTCCCCCTCCCCCATGTGTTGTACTTCATTCGAGGTTTCCCATGGTTGCTAGGGAAGGGGGCAGACAAGAATCGCTACTGTACCCATGCTCCAACATGGCAGTAGTGATGGGCTGGCTTTACAGAGCCTTTAAAGAAGCCATTGGCTGTTCTGGGCTCCTCCCTGTTTCATAATAATCCCTTTTCCTTCAACATAAGTGCATGCATCTCAAGTCACTCATCTTTGGCCAAGAGCTGGGGCAGAAGAGGAAGCGATGAGGCATCAAAGCTGTACTACAAAGGAAGGCATTTGCAGGTCCCAGCAACAGAGTTATATTGGCCTCCCAAAACCCAGGAATGATGCTCCATAATCTTGGCTGCCACCTGCTTGCTGACATAGAAACATCTCTAGTAAAAAGGACTTGGCCGGGATAGTAGGGGGAATTTCTGGCTGTACTGGCATCAGTGGCCAAGGTCTGGGGAATTGTGGGTAGACCTGCACTAGAGAGGGAGACATGGGCCCTCTTCCCCATGGAGAGTCTAGGACCCATGCTCAAACACTAAGGCTGTGTCTACACTGGCGCGATCTTGCGCAAAAGCGGCCACTCTTGAGCAAAAACTTGCTGCCTGTCTACACTGGCCGCGTGTTACTGCGCAAGTAAACTGACGTTCTAATGTATAAAATCAGGGCTTCTTGCACGAGAACTCTGACGCTCCCGCTCAGGAAGAAGCCCTTTTGCGCAAGAGCTCTTCCAGAAGAGGCCAGTGTAGACAGGCAACATGAATTTCTTGCACAAGAAAGCCCTATGGTTAAAATGGCCATCAGAGCTTTCTTGTGCAAGAGAGCATCTACACTGGCATGGATGCTCTTGCGCAAAAGCACATCTCTTGCGCAAAAGCACATGCCAGTGTAGACGCTCTCTTCTGGAAGAGTTTTTGCAGAAGAACTCTTCCGCAAAAGAGTTTTTGCGTGAGAAGGCGCCAGTGTAGACGTAGATGTGCTTTTGCACAAGAGCATCCATGGCAGTGTGGACGCTCTCTTACGCAAGAAAGCTCTGATGGCCATTTTAACAATAGGGGCTTCTTGCGCAAGAAATTTATGTTGCCTGTCTACACTGCCCTCTTGTGGAAGAGCTCTTGCGCAAGAGGGCTTATTCCTCTTGGGAAGAGGAATAACTCTTCCGGAAGAAGCCCTGTTTTACAATGCTATACTGTAAATTTACTTGTGCAAGAACGTGCATGCAGTATAGACAGCAGGCAAGTTTTTGTGCAAGAACGGCCGTTCTTGCGCAAGAAGCTGCCAGTGTAGACATAGCCTAAATGTCTCAGTCTGGTGAGACTACAGGGCAGAGATAAGGTTTCAGCTTAAGGAGGAACTTCCAATTATTACTAAAAAAATATAATTAACCTTCATTGTGAATTTCCAAAAAGTTTGGTCCACCTGGTTTTGCAATGATTACAATACTCCTCTAAGAGTTTCCCAAAACGGCAGCTGTAAATTCCATTTTAACATAGTTTTTGGGGAGGAAATTTCCTTGGTGTTTGTTTTAATAAAAACAAATTTATATAGGAACAAAAAACTCAAGAAGAAGGATAATGCAATATTTCTAGTGATCTGAAGTTATGTGGAGTCAACTTCACACCATTTTCTAACTTTAATATTTAGGACCGTATTCATTCTGGTTGCTTTAACTCCTGCTGGAATAGCACAAAGAGGGTGACCATACAAGCCAGGTAAAATGGTTTACAGCTCCTTTGTCTTACCACTGCATAGTAAAACAGCTCGTGTCTATACTTCATTTTCTCTTCCTTGATGGTTTGTCTGTTGAGTGGCTCTGGGTGGTTTTAGAAAAGATGGGTTTAATGGTATTTCTTAGCATTATTTTTCATAAAGTTTATCTGTCAGGAAAATTTGCTTCTTTTCAAAATGGCCATCATATTCCATTGTCCTCAATAGGTCTGAATCCACAAATGCTCTCGGAAAATATGGAGACCCTAAATGTTGTGAGCAGGCTGGGAGACTCAATCCCATATGGAGAGCAATAAATCTTCAAGCCCAGATCTACAGACTCATGCTCACATTCAATGTTCCCTCTAATTTTTTCCATCCATGTGTGGAATACATTTTGTTATGTGCACCACCAGTAGAAACACATGCGGTCGATTGTGGGTTCTCTGCTAATCAACTGGGTGACAACTAAATCTCTCCTGGGTGGCAACCCAAGTGGTCAGCTTATAGGGAACACTGCTCACATTACAACACTAAACAGAGCTGTTCAGATATTCACACGCAAACTGGAGCTCAGGCTCTGAAGTCCATGAGACAGAGAACCCTCCTCAAAAGTGCCACCTACTAGGGTAATTGTGCCTTCAGTAAACCCTTTGAGAACAATAAAAGATGGCAGACATTTTGAAAGACGTCAGTTCTTCCTGGAATTCTCTGTGGCCAACTATTGGCGTTCTTCAGCCTCTTCTGAAGGTGATACCTTCAATTATGAAGACTAATAGGAAAATATTATTAATAAAGAAGTTAAATATAGCCCATGATTAAGAGTCAAAAAACAAACAAAAAATACATCTTTAATGCTTGGTATTACATTTCTTAAAAGACTAATTTAAATTCCCAAACTAATTAACAGATTTACTAGTAAATGCTCAGAAAAATAATTCTATACTTAAAAACTAAGTGTTGTAATTTTGGGGAGGCTATACTGTATTTTTCATACATAGCAAAGAGTTTGAATCCTGCTACAAGTGCGCCACTCAATTCAGCCTTAACTGTGGAGTTACTGCAGACGCATCCATAATAAAATAAGGCACAGATCAACAAACCACCTAGAGGATTTGGACACACAGCTCCCATCAATCTCAATGGAAATTGTGCATCTAAAGCTTCTAGACAGCTTTGAAAATTTCAGGCTTAATTCTTACCCCCTTCCCCTTCCCATTTCCAAAAGTTGATTAGACAATAAAGTACTGGAAAATAAAACCAAGCAGCAGAAAGATTATTTTAGCAGAACACTGTGTTTGAAAAAGAAAAAGGTCAAATATGTATAGTACTTGGCCATAGATGGCAATGCTGCAGAAAGGTGGAACATTATTGAACATGTCCCAAGACAGACATGGTTAAAAGAAGATGAAGAAAGGAAAGAAATGCACTCCTTTTCAATTAACTGGAAGGCCAAATAGAAATATTTACTCCAATATAGCACTATCAGCTTCAAGTCTGATGCCCCTGGACGGGATGTAAAGTTTGATAACAGATCAGAGAAAACACTCAGAGGCATATTTTGGTACGGTAAGAAGCCATGTGATCTCGGGACGGCCCAGAGCTCAAAAGGCAGGCATGTGTGGTGCCAGGAGCCATACCTTCTTGGAGAAGGAGTTCAGTCATTTGCAGGGAAAGCAAACGCCGAAACGGGCTCAGTTCAGACACAAAACCTCTATTAACTCAATTTGTGGATTGCAAAGATGGCTGGGGAAACGGAGCCCAGATACTGTCAAGTCTGCTAATGACACGGAACACACAAAAATGCCTTTCCTTTCTTCTAGCCCAGGTGATTCAGAAAAATACTTACCATCCCACACGGAGATGCAGGCAGCACCGGCCTCCCACGAGGAGCCGGCAGCATTCAAGTCTGGAATGTATTCTTCCCTACACCCATCACAGCAAGGCATTCGGATATTGGATTTAGTGTGGTGCTGCCACAGATATAAAGTTAGGCCGACAGGAGTCTGGATTCAGGCCCTTGCTCCATACTGATAACTTGTAGACAGCCAGTAGCCAAAAGTCTTTGGAACAGTAGCCTCTCTCCAGATGCTGCCATTCATTTCTGTGGGAAAAGGACCACTTCTAATTATAGTTTCTGCTCAAATTAGCAGGACAGAAAAGACAGAAAAAAAACCCACACGCACAAAACTTTTCTGGACTAACTGGGAAACCTTTTACCAAACAGCTCAAGAAGTGGTTGGCTTTCAGCCACACTTGCTTTTATGCAATTTAAAGTTCATGTAATTCAACTGCGCAGTTTGGCTCATCAGCACTGAAAAATGATAGTGAAAGAGGAGGAGAAAGGGTAATGTTAGAAAAAATCTCTCTTGTGCATGAAAAAAGACTTGTGAAATGTCTGTGCAGTCAGCTATTGCAATTATACTCCTATTATGACCATCCTGCCATAAATCATTGCCTTCATTGTTGAAACCAGTGTTTCTCAACCTTTTTAATAAAGTACCCCTTTTTAAAAAAATTATAAGTACCCCCAGTACCTACAGTTTTCAGACGCACAAAATTTTTTCTACCATCGCAACACATTTTTTTAAACAACTTAATCGTAGCTGGGCAGGCAATTAAATTTTTGGGTGTAAAAAGTATAAAAATAATAAAATGCTGCAAAACTTAAAACAATAACTCCGTTTTCTCCAAATTTTAGTTGTGTTGATGTACCCCCCAGACTTCTCTCGAGTATCCATAAGAGTACTCGTACCACTGGTTGAGAAACAATGGTTGAAACATACAAAAAAATAGGTTATATATATTTGTATACACTAGCACATTTACCATTTTGATATGTAGGGACCACGAAAAGGATGTAGTACTCCAGGCGAGGGTGTGTCATTGATTTATGTACTAACATAATGTTTTTAGTATTTTTCTTTAATATTGCATAACATCTTAAATCACTGCCAGGCAGTTGTTTTCATGGAGCTCTCCCTCAGGTATTTTTCTGGAGTGGTTAGAGTGAATCGAAAACTCAGCAATGAGTAGGAGTAGTTTCTCCCAATGTGCACTTGTCCTAAACCATCCTAAGTTTACCTTTTTGTAGAAAGCTTAATGAAAGAATTTGCTGACATACAACTGCTGTGCAGTTTTTGATTTTGGAACCTGCGTCACTTCCAGACTTCACAGTCATAGCTTTAATGACTGTATTGTCAGTCCCAGATTCTGATTGGGCACACAGGACTAAGGGCAATCTCAAAAATGGCCACATCCATTTTGCCAATACAGCCTCTTCCTTGCACATACCAAGCAAGGCACATGAAGTTAAAAGCCAGGGTTGAAAACATGGCCTCTAAAATCCAAATAACATGGCTGATTTTGGTAAGAAATATGTCTGGTTTGAAACAAAAAGCCCAACTGATTTAGGTCTACCTGACAATCTTTGTTGGGGTTTATTCCTGACTGTGAAGAAATCATGAAGAATCACGAACTCGTCCTAAATACAGTTTGTCTCCCAGTGATCTGTCTTACCTTAAGAAAACTAAAAGCTTTTTGCTTCTAGTTCACTGTTCAGAACACATAAAACATAGTGCTACAGAATGTTACAACTGTGTAAAAGCCATTTTAAAGGAAATGGTGAACTCTAATGGAATCAATAGGACTGTCAGTAGAAGTTTTCCCAAGTCGCTTAGGTGCTTTTTAAAATCCCACCTTCAGTCACTGCAGGCCTGTTTTAGATCACAAACAGAAAAGACTCCCATTGACTTTAATAGTTTCAGGACCAAGCCCTTAGGCTCCTGTGCAGTGAAGCACTTAAGAAAATGCTTAACCTTAAGCACATGAATTGAAGCCACAGAGGCCATTCCCATGCTTAAAAGCAAAGCACGTGCCTAAGAGCTTTGCTGAATCAGCACCCTATAATACCATTGTGTAATACCATTTCCACCCTACATGCGAGGATTTTCCTTAGTTCAAGAGAACTCACAGTGCATTTCATAACCTTTTCTTTTCTTTAAAAGAAGAGTTGTCTCAATCATTTCATCACTTTTTAATTCTCCAAAGAGCAACATTTCTCTTGCCAATGGCACTCCGTCGTCATAATTTAGAAAATATGAAGGAACAAGAGTTTTTTTAGCATACTACAGTTATCTGGTTCCAAGCTATTGCCAAAGACCGTTGTTTTCTAGAAAATCTAAAAGTTCTTTCTGGAGGGAAACCTTGAATGTTGAATTATTATAATGATTAAACAGACAATTACCAGTTTGTGACCAGCTGAGTTGTCCCGTTCTTTCCTGGCAATAACCTACCTCCAGCCAAATATTAGAGTTATTGTCAAATCATTCCAAGAAGAAATGTCCAGACTCACACTGCCATGAGTTGACAGAATGCTTTGTCTAGAGGGAACATAATATGGAATGTGCTACAGAACAGATTTTTCACTCGAGATCACTTCCAAGAGCTGCAAAATGACAAAAAACAATTAGCACAATGTAGGTCAGACTACCCCACATTATTGCTTATCGCTCAATGTATTCTTCATGTGATTTTTTAAAAGACTTGCCCAAGAACATCTTTTGATACTGCTCCCCATGACACTATTTTTTTCAAATCTCTGATTCGTGGACATGGTGTTTACCAGTCTTATTGAAAGCTCTCCTTTATCTCAGGAGGAGGAATGGTCTTGTGATAAAGGCACGGAACCCATTTTCCTTTTGCCAACTCTTTATCTTTTCCCAGTTAGTCGGTCAGCTTTTTTGCAGCAAGGGTTGTCTCTTACTATGCATTCCTATATTACTCCAAACATATTTGGGCCAGCAAATATGTTTGGAGCCATTAGGTTCTCTTGTAATATAAATAGCAATAAATAGCTCAGAAAAAAATATGTGATGCCTCTGTAACATCAGCAGACCCTGGTTATCTGCCAGCAGAACTGAACCTGGGACCTCTGGATCTTAGGCCTTGTCTTCATGCGGTGGAAGATTGACACTGCTGCGATCGATCTTCCAGAGTTAGATTTAGTGAATCTTGTTAAGACTCATTAAATCAAACTCAGAGGAATAAGGAAAGCCGATGGGAGCGTTTGCACTGTGGGGATGGTGCCAAGCTCGGGTTAAGGTAAGTCAGCTCCAGCTATGTATTCTACGTAGCTGGAGTTGGGTACCTTAAGCTGAGTTGTTGGGTCTAGTGTAGACCTGGCCTTGGTGTATGAGCTTCTGCCACAGGAGCTAAAATTAGGGGCAAAGCTAAGGTGGTAAAGCAGACTCATTTGCTCTGTACGTGGTCTCAGTGCCACTAGATGGGACAATACGCCACACCCAGAAGATTCTGTGGGTTACACCTCTACATAGGCATCCAGTTACTGAAAGATAACATAACAAAAAGGAGAAAGTAACTCCTGATTCTTCAGCATTCTATCAATGACCGCTGAAGAGTCAAAGCAAAACACATTGCAGATGTAGCCTTTGTTGTTACCATTCTTTCAGAAGAAAGAGTTGTATGGTTATTTATCACTCAAAGACATGACAAACGTCACCGAAGCTGGAGTCTTTCAGAATCCATACTATTTTGTTTATTGGGAAATAAAAATCTATTTGTGAAAGTTTTGGAGAAGTCTCCCCAGAACATTGCTTTGCTAATGTTCTCACTCATGTTCACTCGTGTCCAGTGAATCTTTGTGCTCATGAAATTTAGTTCACCAAAATGTGGGTCCCTAAACCAAGAGATATGTAATTATGAAGCAGAATTGGTTTTCTGATCAAATAAATGTTTCACGCTGAAGCAGAAGTTGATTTCAGACTATCCAGCTGGGGAACAGAAACATTAGTACAGGACTTAGGGGCCCAATCACACATCTCGAACAGTGAAAGGAATACCCACAGCAAACACAAGAGCTGTATTGGCTGACACTAGTTCCCACAAAATAATCAGAGCTGGAATGTGGCAATTAGCTCTAAGCCCTGCATAGAGGGCAGGGGCTGTCTCAGGGAGTGCTAGGAATGACAGAACCACCAGAGGCTGCTTGATACACCAGGTGTTGCACTTTCTGCTGCTCCATTAGAATGGGGCCGATCATTTCTTCTCCACCCCCTGTAGTGCATTGACGCCACTTCCTGGGTTGGCGTGGGGGAGGGGTACATGGCTCTGCATCCGTAGCATACCCTTTGGGGCAAATGGTTCCCCGGAGGGAGAAAGCACAGAGCAACCCCTGTTGTGTCAGTACTTTAAAAAGAGTTAACGGGATGATAAGGGCATAGACCTACAAGAGACTTCAAGAAGCCAACAAGTCCAGTCTCCTGCATTCACAGCAGGACCAAGCACCATGTAGGTCAACCCTAATAGGTGTTTGTCTCACCTGCTCTTAAATATTTCCAATGACGGAGATTCTGCAACCTCCCTAGGCAATTTATTTCAGTGTTTAACCACCCTGACAGTTAGGAAGTTTTTCCTAATGTCCAACCGAAACCTCCCCTTGGTGTAGATCAAGCCCATTGCTTCTTGTCCTATCCTCAGAGGTTAAGGAGAACAATTTTTGTCCCTTCTCTTTGTAACACCTTTTAAAATACTTGAAGGCTGCTATTCTGTCCCCTCTCAGTCTTCTCTTTTCCAAACTAAACCAATGACTGGAAGTTGAAGGAAACATGCAAGTTAGAAATACACCACAACATTTTACAGTGAGGGCAATTAACACCTGGAACAGATCACGAAGGGAGATGGTAAATTCTCCATTGCTTCATTGTTTTCAATTAAGATTGGACATATTTTGAAGGGCATGCTCTTGTCCACCAAGACTTTATTGGGCTGGATGCCGGAATCACTGGGTCTGTATTCTGCAGCAGGTCACACTCTGTGATCACTGTGTTCCCTTCTGGCCTGAAACTCTACTAATCTATAGTGACTGATCCTTGCCCAGGCAGCTCCAGGAAGGGGGAAGTTTCTTGCTCCCTTCCCCATGCCCCATAGAAGACCCCAGTTTTGGTCTGACTCGCATACAATTGTGAACGGTAACCATGTTTCTAGGAACTGTAGTCTGTTCACCGAGTATTTGCAAGCCAGCAAAAAGGGGGTGGGCTCAGTTTTGCAGAATAAGCTCTACAAATTGTTCACCCAGCTCCACTAAGCCTTGCTAAATTACCCCTCAAGGTGTCCCAGTTAAGCATAATTATAGTCCCCATCAAGTGGCACTCACTGCCATCCAACTTCATTGGGCTTACATCATTTCCCTTGTAGATGTCTGGATTAAGAGGTTTTTGCCAATTAAACAGCTCCTCTTTTGGAGTCAGCAATGCAGATTCTATTGTATCTAAAGCAGTAAAATCTGTATTTCAAATGGCAGGAAAACTGGCTAGTGCCGAGAAAATCAAAATACATGTTATCTGTGGCACCAAATCGCAATACATGTGGACTCTCAGTGCAAGCGCAATAACTTTAATCAGTTGGCAGGTATAGAGTAAATAGAGAGCATTTGTTTTAAGATAGGATCAAATGGCCTTCTTAGCACGCCGCCTCGTCTGACAACACGCTTAGGAGACAATGATAATGTTCTTATGAAACCAATCCCACGCTGAATGTTGGGGAAAACATCAGTTCATCAACCAAAACAAAACAAAATTAAAAGAGAACCAAGAGCCAGGAACCTTAAAGCCAGGCTCTGAGAAACTGTCCATCTCAATGGAAAAGCCCAAGGCTGGTGCATCTGGCTGTTTTCAGCGCGGCGTTCAACAAGCGCTGCCTCTTTCATTGGACACTTAAAGCTCTAGAGTCACATCTGCGTGTGCCGGCGTGAGATTGGCACACTCCAGTCGGCCGATGAAAGCAGAAGGGAGGATGCCAAGCTGCTGGGTAGATGCACAGCTTTCAGGATTTTCTCTCTTTACTGCAAGCATTCTTATACTGTGCCAAGCCAGAGAAGGTGTGAGCACACACAAGTTTCCTTGGCACGGGATTGGGGGGTGGGGTTGCACACATGAAAGCTGAAATGAACTTTAAGATTATTTGCTGCTTGATGATAATAGAACAGATCAAAATCATGGAACGGATTCTGGCACTGAAGTTGGTGGAAGTGTTGCCATTGACCTAAACAGGGGCAGATTCAGTCCAGCACATGTTTATTAGTGGAGTCTCAGCAGGAGATACATACATCTCAGCCAGGACTTCGTTTTCAAGAGGCGAAGTTTGGGGCCCAACTTGTGACACCTTTAAGGGGCCGGATTTTTAGAGTGTTGAGCATCCACACTTTAAAAACTAGTTTCCTTTTACTTGGGGCAAGTTTGGCACCCACAAAGCCACAGATCTGTGCCTTGTGTGCACACAAATGTCTCACTTTCTTCAGTGCAGCAGAGGCTGTAGCCAGTTAAGCAGATCGTTAAAATAGATCAGAGATGTGTTACCCAGTTTCGAACTATTGTTGCATTTATAGCAAATCCCCAATTTGATAATCGACAAGCAAATATCCTTTGTGCACATCTGGGAGCATGCGATATGCACTTACCTTTGTGCACGTGAATAGTGTGTAAAGGGACTGCTCAAGCAAGGGGAACAAGAATTTGATAAAGGGCTCTTCAAGGACAGAGAAATAACAAGATCCAATGGCTGGAAGTTGAAGCTAGACAAATTAAGACTAGATAAAAGATGCAGGATTTTAACTGTGAGGGTAACTAACCATTTGAACAACATATGGCGGTGGATTCTCATAAACTGGATGATTTTCTAAAAGATGCCCTGGTTCAACTGGAAGTAAGCCAGAGAAGTCTTGTAGGAGATCAGACTCATGGGCAGTGGATATAAGAGGCGAGGGCAGGCAATGCCTTCCCACACTGGGAAGCATGGCCCTGCCCACATTCTGCCCCCAGCTTCAGCACAGTTCCCAGGCTGCTTGAGCCTGGGATAGCGCGCCCTCCCTGAGAGGTTGCGGAGGCTGGGGCAGCGTTCTGCACGCCTTCCCTGTGGTCCAGGCCAGGGTGGCTCCTGTGGGGGGCTGGAGGCTTGCCCCTGCAATGGGAGGTGGGCCTGGCTCCAGTAAGAGGCAGGGCTTTGGGCAGAAGGGGCGGAGTTGGGGCTTGCCTGCCCCAGCCCAATGTTCACCCACCACCCATGATCAGACTCAATCACAGTGGTCTCTTGTGGCCTATAATCTATTCATCTAAAGTGAAGCATAAATGTTTGTGAGCTCAAGGTCTTAATCCTCCTGGGTTAGTACTGAAGGAACTCATTGTGCTCTAACGCAGTGTAGCTGTAGAAATCACATGAGTAAAAATGTGTCATACTCTCAGTAACTGGGCCTAGTGCTGTTCCTGGATTTTAACATCATTAGCTGGCCTGGAAGTGGTGACTTTCCCTCTCTGATGCAAATCTCACCACCTACAGCATGCAGAAACTTCATCTAGCACAGAAAAGAGGGGGCCTCTTTTCAGAGGTTTGCTGCAACATAAGTGCGCTTTGTCGTGTGAATATGCAGCCGAGGACCAGCAACGGCAACATTACCAGGGTGTGATGGGACATTGGGTGGTATCCGATGCTCTGACTAAAAGTCACAAGTGCCCAATTATGATGTTGTGACATGGCGAGTGCAGCCAGCCATTAAACCCCCTCGCTCTGTTGGTTGAGGGTCTGGGATACTTGGGTGCCTAGTTTACTTTGGATAATCCGATTGGCGTATGAACCATGATTGGTCACTGGCATCCAAGGGATAGTGACTCCTTACGTCACCCCAGGGAAGAGAACCCTGACAGAAAATTCCCCATTGCCTTGTGGGTAGGTTTGGGAGATCCAAAGCCTATGGGAGTAAACCCAGACAGATAATCCGGAGTGGAGACCCTAAGGCGGTTAACAGTGAGGTTTCATCCAATCTGTTTTTCTGGCATCTCCTGCAGCCACCTCAGTTCCTAACGTACTGGCTTTTGTCTTTCCTTTGGATCTAACTGGGGCGACCGAAAGGGGGATAGTGCTGCTTGGGCAACACGCTTTCCTCAAATACTATCCCAGGCAATGCAGCGTGCAGGAGGAGACTAGATCTGGTATTTCTTGTACAGTCACACATCCAATATATTTTCAGACTGCACATAATTTTCAGACTTGATGTTTTAGTCTGAGATCCACAGAACAAGCCAACTAAAAGAAACCATCTATTTAAACCTCTACCCTCTCCCCCCAAAAATGCCTGTTCCTTCTACATACAGAAAGTTTGTCCCAATAAATTATAATGATCAAGGACCACATATGGCAACATTCAATTCTGGAATAGTGACGGTCTTAAAATGCAAAGTCTGATGAACTTACCAAGCAAGACACAGTTGTGTTCTAACATCAGAGAGATTTTCTTTTACAGTAGGCTACAGCACTTGTTGCTAGTCCTCGCCGGTCATGCGAGATCAGATGTTAACAATGTAATATTGCAGTTGTTAGAAAAGCTGCTATGGATCATTTTTAGAGGATTCTAAAATCTGTTAGTTATAATTTCAGTCGCCAGATGGCTGCACTGCATTGGACCTATGATACAAAAGCTCATGATTTTATAAGAAGAAAGGTACATAAAAACAGTACCAATCAAACTAATGCAAATGCTCTTTTATAACTGTGCATCCATGAAATATGCATCAAACAAAATATATGCTGGTAATATGGAAAATGTTGTTGCAGGAAAATGTTGTGGCAGGGAGGTTATATTTCACTTCTGAATAATGTAGCTGTCCCAAAACGTAACCAATAAAACCTTTATAACATATCCCATCATCCTGCATTCTCTCAAGTTATATAGGTAAAGACAACTAGTCTAAGATAGATGTTAGGGTACAGCTAGACTACATGCTTCTGCTGACAGAGGCATGTAAAATAGGCTACCCCGACATAGTCAATGAAGCTGGGATTTAAATATCCCCAGCTTCATTAAAATAAAAATGGCCGCCGTGCTGTGCCAGCTCAGCTGATCGTCGACACAGCGCGCGAGTCAAGATGTGGATCGGTTGACAAGGGAAGCCTTTGTCGACCACTCACTTATTCCTCATGAAACGAGGTTTACAGGAGCAGTCGACAAAGGCTTCCCTTATCGACCGATCCGCGTCTTGACTCGCACACTGTGTCAACGATCAGCTGAGCTGGCACAGCGCGGTGGCCATTTTTATTTTAATGAAGCCGGGGATATTTAAATCCCTGCTTCATTGACTATGTCGGGTAGCCTATTTTACATGCCTCTGTCGGCAGAGGCATGTAGTCTAGACATACCCTTAGTGAGGTGTGATATAAAGGTTTAATTGTCATGATGACTTTGGAACGACCCTGGCACTCATTGGAAAGAAGTGCTTTGAATGGGCGCTTCAGGAGGGGGTTTTCACTTAGGTGCTTTTTGAAAATCCCACCCTACAGCTACAGCATTGTTTGTATTAAACAACTCTGTCACAGCCTCAGACAGTTCGGGGCTCTGTTCTCCTCTGCTTTGTACTGACATGAAATGAACTGTAGTCTCTGGCCCAAAGCGAATCCAGAAATCCAAAATGGAATATGAACTGAAGTGTTTCCCTTTTGTTTGACACGTCAGTCGTCAGCCAGGGGACTCAGTAGAAGGTTTACTCTTGACTTCACGTCAGTGACAGCTGGAGCAAACCTATAATTAGGATCACAGTGCAGTACGGGTTCGTTAAGCATGGTTAACCTAACGCCGGTGATCTCCCTGGACATTTCAAGTTCTTTTTCCCTTTCCGATATTTTAAAAATTCCCACCCATGTATTTCAGCAATCAACTACGTAGTGGCTGCACACCCCATAATTCTTTCAATCACGTGTGAAAAAGGAAAAAACCCAGCCAATCCTAGGTGTTGAGCTGCATTACTATTTATTTGTATAGCGGTACTTCCTGGGAGCACCTGGTCATGGATCAGGCACCTTTGTGCCAGGTGCTGTACAAACACAAAGACAGTCCCTGCCCCCCTACACTACTTGTATAAATACTGTCCAATCCCTCTTCAGTTTAGTGAGTTGAGGAAGACTTTGGGAATTGACTCTTTTGCAGGGTCACGGATTCCACTTGCAAACCTTCTTTGCCATTCCAGAGGGGCTGATATTCTAAGGTTGCACCGTAAAGTGCAGTTTATTCCAGCACACAAGGTCACAATGGAAATTCCCCACTCCAGGAGCCGTGCCTGAGTGCAGCATCAAACTCCAGACTATTCAACTCTTTTCCTAAGGGACCTCGTTGCAAAGACTGGAGCGAAGCAAAATGAGTTTAATAAAATACTTCATCAGATTTGGGAGTTACCGTATATTTGGTCTACTGCATTACGACCATCTCGTATCATCCTATAATGCTGATTTCCTGCACAGTCTAAGTCACTGGTGGGGAACTTTTTCTGGGTCAGGGGCCACACACAAGTGAGAAGGAAACAAATCCTCCCAAACCCTCACTGACATGGCCCTCAGTTGAGAAGGAGACAGACTCCCCATATTCCTCTCACACACCAAAGCCTAGGGGGGCCCAGGATAGTAGATTATGTGCGCTCCAACCCCACAGGTAGCAGGGAGAGTGAAAGGGGGCTGAAGCACCAGCATGAGCTTCCCAACCGAGCCTCAGGGGACAGATCCAGGCAACCCGGGGCCCACATCCAGCCCTCAGGTTCCCCAACCCGGTCTAAATTCAAGAACAAATTTTGCAGCACAGAACTGATGCTTAAATCGCATTTGCAATATCAAAATACGATGCTGTACAGTACACAAGATTACATTCCATTGTAGTCTAAATCCCCAGCTCACGTGAACTGGGATAGCCCCATTAATGTCCATAGAGCTGCTCTGATTCACACGAGCCGCGAGTCTGGTTCTACAGGTGGGAGATGCAAAATAAATACAACCCCATCAGCTATCCGACCCGATGCAATAAATCCAGGGTGTACTTGCTACAGAAAGAGTTGTAACTGGGGTTTAGAGACATGCATCCTGTGGTAGCTGACTCTGCTGGGATCCTCTCCTGACTTGAGGAACCAGTGTGTGTAGCCAAAGCAATTACAGAAGCATGCCTGGTTGAGGCATATAGATACGTTTTATTGCTCCCACCCAGCAAAGTAAAAGGCCGGGGAAGAATTGTCAGCTCAGCCCCTAAGTTAATCTAGTCACAAGTATAATGTGATTTCCCTCCACCTCTGTAGTAGGTATCTCAACACCTTACACACGGATCATTTTAATCTAATATAATCTGGCTGGCTATAAAGGGGGTTTCCCAACACTGTACCAGCTTGTGATTAATGCTCAAATACAGATGCCAGCTTTCAAGTTACAGAAGTATACAGTTTAGGAACCATCCTTTTAACAGACATGCATGAAAATCTTTGCAGTAAATCATACCAATTTGTCTCTTTCTATAGGTTTTTTTCCTTTTTAAATACATGCTGTCCCCATTTCTTTGAAATGACTCGTGACCTGTTTCCATTTATCCTTTAATTAAAACAGCATTTCAAAGCTGCTGGTTACAGGACATAAGCAAGTACCACCTTGCCTTTAAAAATAACAAGTGTTCTGAAGTAGGGGCATTTGCCTGCTTGTCGTCTTCATTTTGCATTCATTCACTGCAAACTCCTACAGGATGCCGAAAATATCAAGCAAATATTATAGTAAAAAAAGTCTATGAATGATCACTTTTTACGTACTAGTCAATAGAAAGCTTTTTTTTTTTTTTAAATTATCAAATTAGGATTAATATTGCTTCCCTCCTGGTGATTTAAGTTTTGTTACAAGTTTCCTACTAGTATTCTTACCCAGCAAGAAATACTTTAATTGGAAATTTGCCTTTTGGAGTCTTCAAATCACACACACACACACACACACACACACACACACAACAACCATGTGCACTGTATATCCACTAATCTGTAAATAGACTCCCAGTCCAGGTCTCATCTCTGAAATGTGGCATCAATCGCACAGGCATCCACTTAGTTTTAGTTGAATAAAGCCATACTAGATACACAAATAACATCAAACTTGCTGGATTAGAGAGGGGCACCTCATACTCTAAATCATGATTGTCAATCATCACCCAGGATTAAGGGATATAGTTTAAAAACCTAAAAGCAAGCACTTCCTTTTAACTTCTGCCTACTGTGCATTTTGGATTATCGCCCAGAAATAGCATTACTTGAAACAAGAGTGCCTCCCTTCTGCCATCTAAGGGAAGTGCATTGTTACCATCTGCTACCCTGTATTTGGAATAAGAATCAGCAAGGCATACAATTTAGATCCGAGATCTATTGCTGACCGTGGCTATAGTGAGGATTTGCTTTTCACATAAAAATGGGGTTTATTTTTGGCTTAATAAGCGTTTCCTGAACACAGTCACCATTCTTATCACAAAGATGTAAGGCAGTTAAAAAACAGCGTGGCTACCCCTATTCTCACACAACATTGGCAACCTTCCTTACACATAGTATTTTACATTGAGGATTTTGAGATAACACCTTGCAGCTTACTTCCCTGTGTTCCTAAAAAACAAACAGCCTCCCACAAAAATTCTGCCTGTTTTGATACATCCACAGCATGGATATACTCCCCTCCCCACACACACAACTTTTCTTCAAGTCTAATGGTTGAAGTGAAGAAGAAGTTATTCACCCTGTGCAGTAACGATGTTTCTTCGAGGTGTGTGTCCCCGTGGGTGCTCCACTTCAGGTGTCGGGCTCGTCCCGGCGCTGCAGGTCAGAGAGTCGTCAGCCGTGGTTCAGCCGGACCGTGCATGCACAGCGGCGCGTGCTGTTCGTGCGGTTTGTGAGCTTGTGCGCGATCCGGTTCCCTCCAGTTCCTCCTAATCGGATCACTCCTGAAAGACATAAAGAAGAGACTCCGGAGCGGGGAGGAGGGCAGGTCTCGGAGCACCCATGGGGACACACACCTTGAAGAAACGTCATTGCTGCACAGGGTGAGTAACTTCCTCTTCTTCTTCAGGTAGTGTCCCCGTGGGTGCTCCACTTCAGGTGAGTACAGAGCAGTAGCCTCATCTGCGAGGAGGGATTGGAGTCAAGATCTGGTTGCTGTGGACAGCACCACGGAGGCCAGTGCTGATTCTCGGGCAATAGCGTCGATAGCATAGTGCTTAGCAAATGTTATGTCCGAAGACCACGTCGCCGTATGGTGAATGTCTTGAATTGAGACTCCTTTGAGAAATGCCAGTGAGGTGGATGTTGCTCTGGTGGAATGAGCAGTAATTGGTGTAGTTATGGGCCTATGGTGTAAAGAGTAGCACGTTGTAATACATTTCACAATTATCTTAGAAATACACTGTGAAGACAATGATTGGCCCTTGGTTCTTCCCTCTGAACATAGGAGAAGCCGTTTGAGATCAACAAAAAGAGCGAGTTCGTTCCAGGTAAAAAGCCAATCCTCTGCGGACATCTAACGTATGCAAGCGAGCTTCTTGAGCAGAGGTATGTGGTTTGGGATAGAATGTCGGGAGTATTATAGGCTCATTAATATGGAACGCCAAATTCATCTTTGGTAAAAAGTTGGGGTGAGGTCACAGTATTACCCCCTGGTTGGTAAACAAGGTATATGGCGGGTTGGCTGAGAGGGCCGCCAATTCTCCAACCCATCAAGCCAACGTTATAGCTAGGAGAAAGGCAACTTTCATGGTGAAAGTAGGGATGTCACAAGTAGCTAAAGGCTCAAACGGTGGGTAAGTGAGGGTGTCCAAAACTAACTCTAGATCCCATAGAGCAGGGGGTTTCCTGTGCGGGGGATGTAAGTTCATTAGCCCTTTCAGGAAGCGCTTAGTCATCGGGTGAGCCATTATTGGAAAAACCCTCAATTGGTTGTCTAAATGCAGAAATCGCCGAAAGATGGACCCTGATGGACAAGAGCTCCAAGTGGGAATGATGTAAATGGAGTGCATAATCCAGGATATGATGAATTGGAATGGACATTGCATCGAGCTCATTGGCCAAGCACCACAAGTGAAAGCGGCGCCATTTATAAAGGTAAGTCTTCTGTGTGGAATCGCGTCTGCTATAGAGTAGAACTCGTTTCACCTCTTGTGAGCAAAGGGTTTCTGTGCTATGGAACCAGCTAGGAGCCACGCTGTGAGGTGCAGTCGGTCGATTTGGGATCGTGCCATAGACAGTCCCGGTTGCGTGAGCAAGTCGGGTCATTTGGGTAAATGATATGGTGGTTGGCGAGACATTTGTAAGAGGAGAGGAAGCCATGTCTGTCTGGGCCAGAATGGGGCTATCAGTATCACTGCAGCCCTGTCCTCGATTATCTTCTCTAATACTCTCAGGAGAAGTGGAACTGGAGGAAAGGCGTAGAGGAGATGGTGAGTCCATTTTATCAGAAATGCGTCTCCCAAGGATTTCGGCCCCAGACTGGCTCTGAAACAGTATTTTGGGCATTTCGCATTGAGATGTGTCGCAAACAAGTCTAT
This sequence comes from Rafetus swinhoei, assembly GCA_019425775.1. Lineage (NCBI taxonomy): Eukaryota > Metazoa > Chordata > Testudines > Trionychidae > Rafetus > Rafetus swinhoei. Next base: position 124,993,846 of record CM033446.1, on the reverse strand, counting down.
AGTGGGGTGTCCCCACCTCTGAAATATGGAGTGGGTCATCTCTGCATTGAGTTCCCACTCGTGTTGAGGGTAAAAGTGTCTGCTCAAGGGCATCTGCAATTGAATTGTCCTTGCCTGGGAGGTATGTGCCCACAGTGGTGATTCCGTGACTTATGCACCAATTCCATAACTTCGTGGCCTCTGTGCAAAGGGATCTGGATCTGGCTCCACCCTGCCGGTTGATGTAATAAACCATGGTAGTGTTGTCAGTAAAGACTTGAACTGTCTGGCTGCAAATTCTTGGGAGGAATACCTTGCATGTGTTGAATACTGCCCTGAGCTCCAGGAAACTGATATGTTGGAGAGCTTCTTGTGTGTTCCATTGGCCTTGAGCGAATTTGCCCTCGCAGTGGGCTCCCCAGCCTAGGAGAGAAGCGTCCAAAGTGGCTTGAACAGTAGGGTGCGGACGGTGGAACGGGACTCCAGAGAGCATGTTGATTGGAGAAGTCCACCACATGAGGGATTGTCGCACCATTAATGGCAGCGCTACTAGTATGTGTACATCGCAATTGCCCGGGCGATAGACGTATGCCAGCCAGTGTTGTAGGCACCTGAGACGTAGCCTAGCATGTTGTACCACATACATCGTGGCAGCCAGGTAAGTATCGGCACCTTTGGACTGATGGACAGTGTCTGCGTGAGGCTCTGTATTCTGTGGAATCTTTCCGAAGGAAGGTAGGCCTTGACCGTTATAGAATCTAATCGTGCCCCAATGAACACGAGGGATCTTTGCAGTATGAGTGAGGACTTCGGGACGTTCAGTACAAGGCCCAGATCTGCAAATAAGTCTCTTGTGACTTTGGTGGCCCGAAGTGTGTGCTCGTAGGTATGGGTCTTGATAAGAAAGTCATCCAGGTATGGGAAGATCATGATGCCCTGGCGGTGGAGATACGCCGCCACCACCGAGAGTGTCTTGGAGAAGATCCTGAGCGTGGACGATAGACCTAACGGGAGGATCTTGTATTGAAAGTGCTGCGTGCCTATGACGAACCTCAGGAAGCATCTGTGAGCTGGGTGTATCGTCACGTGAAAATACGCGTCTTGCAAATTGAGAGACGTGAACCAGTCTCCCTTGTTCAATGCTGGGAAGATAGAAGTTAGAGTCACCATCTTGAATTTGTGTTTCCTGAGGTACCGGTTGAGATTTCGAAGGTCCAGGATAGGTCTCCATCCTCCCGGTTTCTTCTCAGTGAGAAAATAACAGGAGTAGAATCCCTTGCCCTGGAACTGTTCAGGCACGGTTTCCACTGTCCCAATCTCTATGAGTCGGAGAACCTCTTGCATTAAGAGGGTCTCGTGAGATGGATCCCTGAAAAGGGACGGGGTTGGGGGGAGGTGGGAGGAAGGGAGAGAAGGGGAATGGAGTATCCTGATGTTATTAATTTCCGGACCCAGCAATCTGTGGTGATGGCAAACCGTCTGTGCTGGTAAGGTCTCAGTCGGTGGTCAAACAACTTCTGTGATTCCGGTAGATACGTTAACGGAATGGTTCGCAGTCCCTCAATAGGACCGTCAAACTTGCTGCCTGTTGTTCTGAGGATTGGGAGTCCTTCCAGTTTGCGGTCTACGTTTTTGCTGTCGGTCATGTTGTCTATATCTGGGCGCCATATACGAGAAGGGCCTCTGCTTGAAGTAAGGTGTGTAACGTTTACGATGGTAGGGAGGTGTGTATATCCCTAGCGTTCTTAGGATAGTTCTAGAGTCTTTTCTGGAATGCAGCACTTGATCAGTTTTTTCCGCAAAAAGACTCTGTCAAAAGGCAAGTCCTCGACCTTTGTTTGTAAGCCCTTAGGTACTGATGCCATCTACAACCAGGAGGACCGCCTCATGACCACTGATGTTGCTGTGGCACGTGCCGCTGTATCGGCAATATCCAGGGAAATTTGCAAGGCCATTGTTGAGGCCGTGTAGCCTTCCTGGACTACTGCTTTTATGAGCTGCCTTTTGTCTTCAGGCAAGTGCTCTAATACTGCTACCATCTTTGAATAATTATCGAAGCTATGGTTGGAGAGATGTGCAATATAGTTTGCCATTCTGAGTATAAGTGTGGCTGAGGAATAAACCTTCCGTCCAAAAAGGTCTAATCGTTTGGACTCCTTGTCAGCAGCAACATTTCTGTGTTGTGGTGTCTTGGATTTTTGTTGAGCTGCATCAACGACTAAAGAATTCCATCCCCTTTGGAGGGACGAAATATTTCTTGTTTGACCTGTTATGTGTGGGCTGAGATGATGCAGGTGTTTGCCAGATATTGTCTGCAATCTCTAGGATTGCTTCATCAAAAGGTAATGCCATTTTGGATTTCTGAGACTGTTGGAGGTTCTTTAGGAGGCGATGCTGTTTCTGTTGAATCTCCGCCACGCGTAGCTCCTGGGATTCCGCCACTCTTTTGAAAAGTTCATGAAATTGATGAATGTTGTCTACCAGGGAAGAATCGCCAGGGAAAACGGCATCATCTGGCGAGGAAGAAGACTGGTCTGTTGGAGATTGTACCTGGGGCTGTGCTTGTTCTAGTGCAGTTACCGGCACTGGTTCCGGTTGTCCCAGAGGGAGAAGAACATCTCCAGATGGTGTAGGTGGTTGAGTGGAAGCCTCTGGTGGCGTTGGTAGCCTGGAGCTGCTGTGAGAGTGAGGTTGATAATGGTGTGGAGACCTAGAAGAAGAGTGTCCCAAGGAATATCGACGTCAGTAATGGTAGTCGCGATGATGGTGATATTGATCGTGATAATAACGTCTAGGTGAATAACCTGGTGCATATCGTTTTCTGGAATCATGACGGCACCTAGAGGAGGATGAGTGTGTAGGTGACCTCGGAGAGCGAGATCTGTGCTTGGCATATGATGATGAACGGGAATGCCTGCGGTATCGCTGAGGTGATGGTGAGTATCGTGGAGAACGCCTATGATGTTGTGACATAGGCATGGTGCGGGTTTCCTGCTGAAGCGGCATGGAAAAGACAGAGGCTGGTGATAGCAGCTGGGGAGAGAAGACCACAGGTTCCGAGCTTGGAGAGGGGGTTATTATCCTTTGAGACTTGTGTTTAGCCTTTCCCCGCACCGGTGACTGGCTTGCTCCGGATCTATGGTGACTCGATGCTGTGGCATGCCCTGTGAGAGGGTCTGGAGCGACTCTGGCCAATGGCTCAATTGCGCTCCGGCGAGACTTGCTCAGTGCCGGCAGGGCAGTCGGCACCGATGTCGGTGTCGATGACCCACTCAGCGACGGTGCTGAAGACAGTGCCAGGGACAACTGCTGTGAGCCCGGTGCTAGCGCAGTCGGTGCCGCAACTGCCGAAGCCGATGCCTGCGGGCCCGGTGCCATTGGTGTCGGTGCCGATAAAGGTGCGGATGGCACTGAGGAAGTTGCGGCCGTCAGTGCCGAAGACATTCATTTAGTGGGAGCCGGGGCCTATTCAGTTCTTAGAGGCCCAGCCGGTGTCAATGCTGACCCCCTGTGAAGGGAGGGGCTTGGCTCCGAGACACTGCGGCTTGACTTATGCCGTTTGGCATGCCGAGGTAACCTGGGTCCCAAGGTACCTGGCTTATCACTCACGCTCTTAGATGTAGACGATGAGCAGAGAGGCGACTTTTTGCTCGTTGCTGGGGCTGCAGACATGGACAGTCTGGGTGACTCTGCATCAGCAGGCTGAAGGGCTTGCTGAAGAGGAGCAGTTTTAACTGCATCTCGCAGTCCCGCCTGGCTCAGGAAGTCAGTTTTGTGCAGTATGGGCATTTTTGGGGTATATGACCCTCGCCCAAGCACTTAATACACATAGTGCCCGTCAGACGCTGGTATTACATCGCGGCACTGCGCACACTTTTTGAAGCCGGGGGAACCCGGCATGATGAACTGAGGAGAAAATGTTTTTTTTAACTAACACATGGTAACAAGTAATATACTAATTATGAACTATTAGCTAACTAACCAAACTATTCTACAGATTTCGCTGACAGTTGAGGAGAAGGGAGTTGCTCTGCCTGCGACCGTGAACAGTTAGGAGGAACTGGTGAGAGCCAGATCATGCACAAGCTCACTAACGGTGCAAACAGCACATGCCGCCGCGCAAACGCGGTCCGGCTGAACCACGGCTGACGACTCTCCGACCTGCAGCACCGGGACGAGCCCGACACCTGAAGTGGAGCACTCACGGGGACACTACCCAAAGAAGAATGATGCTTTTCTACCACCAAAGATGCTGCTCATTTGCACTGAACATGAACTCTCTTCTACTTTTCTCCACACATTCAGGACTATTGACAATTATCAGATGCTCATGTTGAAAGCTAGGCATTACGACCCAGTGATCTGAGATGAGGATCAGAAGCTATAAACTCTTGAGATATCCTCCTGGATACTCTGTGTGGCCTGTAACAACTCAGCGCTTCGGGCTGGATTTTCCAGACCAGTCAGGCATCCACTTCTACAACTCCCATTACTGTGTGAGCGCAAAGTGTGATAAAGGGATGTGCAAGTGGCTGATTCTGGTTAATTCAAACAAACTAGCACGCCTGCATGTGCAGGTTAGGCACCCAATTGTGCACAAATCTGAGCCACAATTGTGCAATCAGATTGGCACAAACTAGTTACCTTTCCAGCCAATGGGATCCTTCCAGAGTAGAACTGGGAACTTTACAGAATGCAACTGCATGTCTATCTTGTTTGAAACCCCTGGTCTTCATTGCCACTATGCCTTAGCTTCTCTATTTGCATCCTGGAGGTAACAATCTAACTCTCGGATTCCTCCTACTAACATGGGTTGGGGTCGATTCTACCTCACGGGATTGGACCCAGCCTAAGATTTTTTTAAAATATATATTTAAACACTAGATTTATCCAGCGCTGCTTGAGTTCTTAACTCAAATACTTTTTTTTTTTCATTTAAATTGTGGGACTGAGGATGAGGAGTTCAACACACACGCTGCTCCGGGGAGAAAGGGTAACCCCAACCCTCACTCATGGCAGCAACTTAGGGCCAGGTGAGAAGTAGCTCTACATGGCCACTGCAGCAGGCACAGATGGGGAGAAGGGTACATGTCCCCCAGCTGAGAGAGACAGTCACACAGACACACAAACTGACAAAGTCTCTGAAATATATACTAGATAGCTGTCCTTTTCTCCACAACTGCCCCCTGTTCCCCCAGTGGGGTTATAGCTGTCCTGGTCCTCATCTCTGTCCCCTTACTGCTCCCCTGTGGTCACTCTACAGTATAACTGTCCCTTCTACCAGACCCCTCCCTTTCCATTTTATGAGAAGCAGTCAAATTCCAGGCATAGCCCATTGTCCTGGCACAACCAAATTCTGACCTTGCTTTAAGTTAGAATAAGATGAAGCTGCATACCAAATTTGGTGGCGCTAGCTCTTGCCTTTTAGGAGGTGTTCTTGAAAAGACGGACAGACAGACGCACATGTCTCAAATATATAACAACATATATAAAAACTAGGGATGTAAAAAGGCATTTAAAATGTAACCAAGTAACTGCTTAAAATCCTAGTGGTTACATGCGCTGCAGGCTCTACATCCGGGGCAGGCAGGGAACTGCTCCAGCCCCTACCAGTTAACCATTTACATCCCTAATAAAAACAAAAAACAAACACATCAGGTCTAATACAGTCAGTATACAAGTGAGGTACCACAGACCGAGCATGGAAAGTATTATTATACAACTAATCAAAACCTACATTTTTTGTAATAGCTTCAAGTTAATTAGATCCTGTTCAGAAACTAACGTCAGATCCTCAGCCAGTGTAAATTGTCACAGATCCATAGATTTCACCTAAGCTACAGTGATTTAGGCAAGTTGACAAGGTATAGGTTATTGCTGCATAGAGGTTTAAGACAAGAAAATTTACACTGGTTCTTTAAACCTGGGGAGAACATATCTAAGGCTAATCTTATCAACATATAACCTTTTAATCAGATTATTGAAACAACATGTTAATTTATGAAAAGTTCGGCATTCTATTAAATTGCAAACAGTGAATTGCCACCCAACAGGTTGCTTCATTGAATTCAGGCAGCCACTCTTGGCAAAGGCATTCCAAATTTGAACTTAATTAATATTCCTACTCCTGGTTTCCATAGTTTCTTTTTAAACACGAGTACCCAGCAGAAACTGGCAGTAACTTTACCCATATTCTCAATAATAACCCCCCTCTGGCTGTCAATATGTATGAAAGGGAACATTTTTTGCATACCCAGAACAGCCTGTCATTTTCCTGTCTTTTGTCAAAAATATGTTGGCAACTTTTTTTTTTTTTTTTTTTTTTGCTTACACCGCTTAAGACACTTAACTGTTTCTCTCCTCAGAGCCTCACAGATTCCAAGTCCAGAAGGACCCACTATGATCATCTAAGTCTGGCCTCCTGCATAACAAACGCCTTAGAACTTTGCCAAAACAATTCCTGCTGGAAATGCACAGATTTCATTCTGTGCTGACACCCTCCTGGAGCCTTTATAGACAGACGCCCAAGGTTGCACCGCCTAGCTCACTCAGGCTTCAGTCAAAGGTGTAGCTTGCCATCTGGATTTGGAAGGGCAGATTCAGCCAGACCAATGGAACCACATATTTGGGGGGGGGGGGAGGGAGGGGAGAGATAAATTCTGCACCTGCCTGAGGTTTGCAGTCTGGGGGGCAACACCCCCTTACCTCTCCCAAACTACTCCCATGGTTTCAATCCTGCAATGAATTCCATTGGCTCCAGGTTCAGACAAAGCTCATTACAGAGTCAGGCTTGCAGTGGAAAAAAACGCTTGCCTTTTTCATGCCTGGCCTCCTTCCAGTGTAGTTTAAGGTCTAATGCCACATTTCCACTTGCCACTCTGGAAATCAATCTTCTGGCATTTGATTTAGCAGGTCTAGTCAAGACCCACCAAAACAAACACTGAGGATGCCCCCAGTCGGCACTGGTGGTACTCGCCGTCGAGAGGAGTAAAGGGGCCGATGGGAGCATTTGCTCCCTACCTCCCATTATGAAGATGGCACCAAGAACATAAGAACATATGTCGATTCCAGCTATGTTATTTACATAGCTGGAGTCGCGAACCTTAAGCTGACCTTCCGGGTCTAGTGTAGACCTGGCCTAAAACTATACAAATCCGACAGCCTTTATAGGTTACCAAGAGAACAATAATGATCATGACAGAGACACTTTGCCATTTTCTGTATGCAGCCTTGTGTCTCTGGCCAGTGAAACAATCTCACTCAGCCTTTGACTGAATCTGGGGTAATAGAGGGGAGCTGGTTCACAGTTTTATTCCAAGCAAGGCTGAGGTGATGCTGGTTGTCTGAAGTTAGCAACTATACTGAGTAATATCCGTGCCATTGACTGAAGGTGCGTCCAGAGTGGGTTGATCAGGTCCACAATCTGAAAGGACTGCTTGGACTCCCCACTTCCACTAGATCAGGTAACAGCAATAATCCAGTCAGCTCTCTAGCAATGGTGGCTCTTCCTTTTGGCTACCAACCTCACAATGGCCATCCACGCCTCCAACCCCTCCCGGTGTGATACTGCAATGCATTCTTCATGAGGCGACACCACAAACTCCTCCAGAAGCTGAAACGGCTGCTCTGTGTGGAAGCACCCTTAGTACGTCACATATCTTGCCAGTAGCATATCCACGATCCTCACTGGCTGCCTGCAAGTTTCTGGGTGAAATTTTAAGATCTTGAGCTATGAAGCCTTAAATTATTTAGGACGTAGCTGCCTGTGAAATCACCTTCCTTTCCCTGCCTCACCAGCACAGCTGAAGCAGGAGAGCAACTCAAGGTGAAGCTCCAGTGGCAGGAGAAGGGACTGTTGGCAGGGTGTTCTGTAAAAGGGTTCTCCTAAGGCTTTGAATTTGCTTCCTTCCTTGATTCAGAGTAGCCTAACTGGGAAGGCCTTCACATTGTAAAGCTGGTCTGTTTTCCCTGGGCATTTGACAACAGGTAGAACTGCTCTGGGTAGCATCTGGTGGCATGGTTATTTACTTATTCCCACAATATAAGAACTAGGGGTCGCCAAATGAAATTAATAGGCAGCATGTTTAAAAACAAACAAAAGGAATTTTTTCTTCATGCAGCGCACAGTGAACCTGTGGAACTCCTTGCCAGAGGATGTAGTGAAGACTAGGACTTTAACAGGGTTCAAAAAAGAGATTCATTGAGGTTAGGTCCATCAATGGCTATTATCCAGGATGTGTAGGAATGGTGTCCCTAGTCTTTGTTTGTCTAGAAATGGTTCACAGGAGAGGGATCACGTGAGGATTACGTGTCGTGCTCCCTCCCTCTGGAGTATCTGGTATTAGCCACTGTCAGAAGACAGGATACAGGCTAGATGCACCTGTGGTCTGACCTAGTACGGCCGTTCTGATGTTCTTGTTATGGTGCTGCGACAGACCCAGGCCAGTGGGTACAGTAGAAGAGTAGAAGGCAGAGATCCTGGCCACTGGATAAGCCTTTTTCTGTTCCCTGAAAAATCCAGAACCAAGGCTATTCTAGGCTAACCTGGCTCCAATTCACCTGTGGAGAATCAGTTGGGGCCATGAGGCTAATGTGGACAGGTGCCACTTTTGGTTCGGAAAGAGGAACCGAAGGAAGGAAGCACTGCTGAAAGACTGGATAATAAAACACCAACCAGCCACAGGGAGAGGGGCCAAGGCGAAGTGGCCCAGAGAAGCGTAGCACCAGTAGTGAAAGGAAAGCTGTGAACACCTACTGCTGGAGTAGAGGGCAGGTTCTCCCCAACCCACTACAGCAAGGGGAATGAAGTCTGGTGCAGAAGAGACCTAGTTAAACAAAGCAAACCCAGACCTTGCCTGCAGATGCCAAGTTCATTGCTTTTGGCATACACATATATAGGAATAACAGCAATCAGACTGCCACATGCCCAAACATCTAGTGAGACTGGGCTGCTGATGGTGAGGGGCAAAGGGGGAAGTTGCCCTGGGCCCAGGGATTTAAAAGGGCCCAGGACCCCAGGCCGTTTAAATTGCCTCTGGAGCCCTGGCTGGCCCTGAGGACTGGCAGCCCCTAGCTCTGCCCCTTCCGCTCAATGCCCTGCCCTTTCCAGGAGGCCCAGTGCCAACACCGCCCCCCCATATTGCCCAGGGCCTGTCGAAGTCTGTCACCAGCATTGTAGTGAGCACCAGTCCTGCTGTTGAGATGGCTACATCAAATTCTGAAGGTGTCTGTGCTGTATTCCACTGGTCTCAGGCGGATAAAGGCTAACTTCCCTGTCAGTAGCGCATTAACTGGTGCTGTGGGCGAGGGGTCATTCCCCAGCCAGAGCAAAAGCACCCATTGACCAAGCAGGAAGCCCACCCTTTCCCGAAGAAAGGCTTGAGATCCCCAGGATCACACAGCCCCATCTTCAGGAAGTGATGGCCAGCCTTGTTCCTACACCATCCACCAGCTGGAGATCACAGACGTTCTGTTGTGTACTGTGCCAAATCTGGAAACCGCTGCCTTCATCCAAAGGAGAGGTGTTCCTACCTGCTGTGCAGAAGGAAAGGCTCTGGGCGTGGGGAGCATGATGGGCCCATCTGGGTCATCTTTGGGGGCAGAGCTACATGCACAAGCTTCCAACATTCTGCAGATTAGGAAACTTCTAAATGGAGCACTGTAATGTAGCCAGCAATACACGCACACGGAGCGCTTCTCACCAAGTTATAGTCAGGCAGGCCGTCAGCATTTTGACTCACCAGGGTTATAATGAATTAAGTCGTTACACACGAAGGCCTTGCCTACACTAATGGGTACTGCTGACCTAAATCAACATACTCACCCCGGCACCTTGCATGAGGTACAGTCGACAGGGTCTGCTTTCCCACTGACGCCAGCTACTCTTGTCTTGGTGGAGGACCTGCGTCAATGGGAGCACACTCGGAAACAGATTCATTGCCTGTAAGCAGACGTGATAAATTGACGGCCAGTGGATCGATCACTGCAGCGTCGATCCCTGGCATAACTCAGACAAGGCCTCAGAGTAAAGAAGAACTGGGGCACCACCAAGGGAGGGTGTGAAAGGAAGACAAGAAATGCTGAGGGAGCAGTTATTCAACAGCAGCATATGCCTAGCAATGAAAATAATCTGAACTTTCATATGAACAAACACACATTTGTCTCATTATCTCGTGCAGATCACTAGACTGCCAGTTGCTGGTAAGAACACAGGCTGATTGAAATTATACAAACGTCTGTCACAAAAGCTTTCATATTGTTCGAAGTTTTCCAGCATTTGATTCATGAACATGTTTCATTTTGAATCAAACTCAGCGGAATTGAAAATGAACATTTTTCAGTTCCCCCCCATCCCCAGCATACCTTTCTTCCATTACCATTTTTTGAACAGCCCTAATCAAAATGATCACTCAGATGTTGCTCCAAAAACAGAGCTGCTTATCCTCTAGCTTATCCCCATGCTTTCACAGCAGCAGTGCCACAAGCACATGAAGTTTTAATGCCTGCATCACCTCCTGCACTGAGCCACCTCTGGGCACATCCCTCTCATTGGAGATAAACCTAGACACCATGCGCTGCCCACACAACCAACCGTCCTTGCAGTCCTGATAAAGATCGCACTGAACACCCGTAGGAAGGAGTTCCACACAAGCCAAGCTTCCCTTTGTTCACAGGATTTTCTAATGAAACTATGCCAGCCCTACACTTTCATTTGCAGGGGGGAAATGAAACCCAAATGCCCTCCTGGGAGCCTGGCCAATTTTAAGTGTCAACACAATGAGGGCAGCTGGTTTAAAGTGACTTTTTTGGCTTGTATGTTAACATTGTTTGGAGAATGGCCAGAATGGCTGGATTTACCCACCACCAAAGTCCACCTTGAATCTCTGATTCACCATTTAATGCCTATAAGCTAAAGGGAGCCTATAAGCTAAAGGGAGCCTTTTAATGCCTATAAGCTAAAGGGAGCCTTTCATGGCTCTGTGACTGCTCAACAAGATTTGAAACATGATTGGGCAGGTGTTGGCACGCCTTTGATTCTTTGCCACCCAAAGCGAGGTGCCCAGACTTCAGCCGGCTCTAAAGAAAGGAGTTGAACTTTCATAAATGGTGCAGGAAACTTCATTATTCTTTGGCATCGTGTCAAAGAAAACATGGCCATCAGAGAAAACTCCTCACAAGTCAAAACTCTCCCAGATAAATGGGAAGGAGGAGGAGTTACTATCATATTTTGACAGGAGCACATGCACTCACCATGTGTGTTTTGCATGAACATAAAGATAGCAATACACCAGAAGGTGGTCAGAATCAATACAATTTTAACTGAGCTTTTCTGGGTATGGAAGTCATGGGAGCCTGAATTTCTCCATGGCATTCTTGAGCATAATCCTTAAATATGTGCTCTAAATACGTCTGGGACTTAGCCAAATCTTCCAGCCTGCACGGGTTTCTATAAATGCCTATATATGCAATACACTTACCTAAGACTCAACAGGTGGCACTCAATCAGCTCTATACCAATGACCTTCATAACACCAAGGACCACTGAAGGTATCCTCCAGAGGAGAGTTCAGATGCTGACCATCAACAGCAGATTTTTCTGAAGCACAGGGTGTGATGCCCTTGAATACAGGTAATTATATTCTCCCTGTTCTTTCAGTGGTTCCATTTCAGTCACACATAGTGGTGGAGAATGTAGCTGCCTGCTTTGCAACACCCACATTTCCTCCCTGAGCTGGCTGCATTCCATTTCCTTCCTAGAATTCATATAGCTCTATGCTCAAAAATAAACTAAAAAAAATAAATCCTTGTTATTCCTCTTTCTTCGTTCCCCAGTACATCCAGTCTCTTCTATGTCAATTTTCATAGGCTTTAATCTCTTCAAGGAAGGGACTATATTCATTTTTGTCTTGTGCAGCACAAAGTAGATTGTCAATACTTGAAAAACCCAAATAAATGCTTCAGATTAAAAGCACTACACATGTGAAATACTGTATCTGATGCAACATTGTGTAACTAATATACATTTTCTAGCTTTGCTTGACAGTTCAACTCACAGTCACTCTCTTAAGAATTCCCAAGGAAAAACATTTTATAAGCTTTATTTAATGATCCAGTTCAAACCACCAAAAGCCTGGAAATAAGGAATCATGAACTCTGTCCCTTAGTTGACGCTGCTGTTCATTTTTGCCCTCACAACATGACTTCATATCTGAGTATTAAGTATCCACTTAGGCTTTTTCTTTCCCCTTCTCCTTTTAAGCTAGGCCCCTAATGTTTCTAAAATGCACCATTTTTCTATGAAACAAAACACGAAGCTGCCCACCTCCGTGTACTCTACCTCATACGGTGGGTTTGAATTGAAATCAGCAACATGGGTTGCATTATTAGATGCACAAAGAATGCCTTGGGTTTTCTCAACACGTGCGATGTCTTAAAAGAGTAATAAATTTTGGATCATCTCACTAATTTAAAAGGCATTGTCCCCCTAGTGGCATGATCTGAGTGTACATCTTGGAATAATTTCTTAGAGTGTCAATCCCGCTGCTCAATTTTTCACTATATCTCCATTCAGACCATATTTCTTATGCACTTAAGACAAACTATTACATTTATTTTTATTAGGTAAAATGTTTTAACTTCATAAAACCCTTACGTCATCTTTAAAGGGACCAATATTTATTGTACTTCATACAGTAGACTTCCGATAATCCGGCACCTTTGGGACCTAGGTAGTGCCGGATTATTGGATATGCTGGAGTATCAAGAGGTACTGCATACTCCCAACCCAATCCCCCCTTACCTTCCCCCCCCCCAACCTTATGCTCAGGTCCCCGGAGCCACCAGTACAGCCGCGTGTCTCCCTCCAGGCGCTGGGGCATGTGCGTTGAGCGGCCAGCTTTTCAATCAGCTGGCCGGGACGCCTTTCGTAACCCAATCCCCTCCCTCCCCTTCCCCAGAGCCAAACACCTCCCCCCTCCCTGCTGTAACCCACGTGAGAGCGGCTGACTTGAACGGTTCCGGGTTCCATCCCGGTTCCGTCAGGAGCGCTTGCCATTTTGATGCCAGACTATCGGGCGTGCCGGACAATTGGGTGCCGGACTATTGGAGTTTTACTGTAGTTGAAACATTTGTAAATCCCTAAAAGTGACTTTTCAATTTCCAAAAAAGGATCATTTCCAACTCCTAACAAAAGTACCATCCTAGTACCCAAGTCTCCAAAAAAGTGAGCAGCATCCATAATGCAAGCCTAAAGTTGGTGCTGAGTTTATGGATCAGCAACATATCTGACATTGTGATAGCTTGCTTGTGGTTTGAGTAGAAGCAGCTTAATAGAAATTGTGATGCTGCTGCATTATTTTAACTAATTTAGATCCTCAGTTATCAAATTTAGTTAATGATATAGTTTTTTAATCTAGAACAAGCTTGAAAATGGTGACACTTTTCCTAAGTTAGAAGGTAAACTGCTTGGCTGAGCTCTTTATCTGAAATGTCTGAGGATTTACACAAGCAGCAGATTTTTCAAAATCATGCTGGATTTATGCTGTAAAGCTGTAGTGTCCAGCATGCTAGCCACTAGCCACATGTGGCTATTTGGCCGGTTGAGTGTGGCTAGTTGGCTTGAACACTGCTATAGGAATTAGCCACACTCAACCAACTACAATAGTGACTACTGCTTCAGAACTGGTTGGACACCATGGCTGTAAAGGAAAACTCCTATCACATAAGCAGCCAAAAGTCTGTGTTTAATGTGTATGACTATTATAAAATAATTACATATTTTCATTATAATGGAGTTGTGCCTCTTACATTATTGGTGATTTTGGCACAATATGCCTTATTTTCACTAACTCTCAGAGATCGTTCTGGTCTTAGCCAGAAGAGCAATACTTAACCTACCTCTAAATCATCACTTGTGGTAATTATCTCACTGCTACAAGGAAAAAGCAAGTTCAAGAGTAAGACGATTCACAATAGATAAGCAAGCCTTTATTTTTCCATCTCAGCAAGGTGCTCATTCCACGAGGGCAGGTGGTGTTAGAGACCATTACATTTTACAGAAGCCTTTTGGATATACACTGTTATTTTTAGGATAAGCAAACTACATAGAACAGAGAAAGAAATCAGCCATATTCAAAGCTGTCTGCAAGATCCCTGAATATATGCCTATTGGACATATTTGCCAGTCCAGGTGAGCTGTAACCAGTGCATGACTGGAGAGAGAAGGGGGAAATGTGGATTTGGTAGTCTGTGGGCAGTTACGAACAGCCTAAAGAGACTCTCTGCGTGGTCTTGATCAGAAATTCCAGCCTGGCTTTGAGAAACCTACCTGGCTTAAGTTTCCTCACATTTTAGGCTTTGATGAGTCAGTATTTTCTGACAGAAAACAAATTGGGGAAAAATTCTCAACCAGTCCCAACATTGGGTGCCTCATCTAAGGAACATATTAAAGGGCCCTGATTTTCAGAGGGCTGGTGCTCAGCACTTTTTAAAGCTCAGGCTCTTATAAGGAGTCTTGCATTGTCTTCACTTCAAAAGTGAATTAAACTAAAACAAATTAAGTTCAATTTAATTCAGAATAAAGGTGTCTACACAAGGGTTTAAAGTGGCTTTACCTATCCACTTTAAATTCACATTTTTAGTTAATTTGGATTGATTTTCCTGAGAGTCCCCATGTAAAAAAAGCATTTCTATCTGCAGTAAATATTCCTGCATGCTCTTAATTTTATACTTTATTTCCCTAAAGACAACACCTTGTGCAAGTCATTTGTTTCCATCTCTCCACACCCATCCTCCCACTCTATTTTAAATAGTCTCTCCTTCAGACAATGAATATTATACATACTTTGCTAATTCCCAATTTTACTGACATTTTAAAAGACATAGTGAAGTCTTTTGTTTTTTTAAAGGAGATAATTAATTCTGGTCTTTAAATATTTTTAAAGTTAAATCTAGCCCAGCTTTGCAAATTTTACCAATTCATTCTACTGTCTACAGATCACAGCAATATAAATATTGGTATCGTTAAAATGAATTGACCATTTTAATACATGTTGCACAGTACATATTAATACAGAAAAATACATGTTATCAGCAATGCAATGTTGACCATGTACTAATCCATTCCACCTGCTCAAATATTAGTGCAAATAATTATATATTTGTAATGCATCATTGCTGTCTAGTATGATTCTACGCCTCCAGAATAAATGTCTCTTCTCTGAAGTTGTTTGCTATTATGAGTAGAGTGCTATATATTCATACTCAAAGTGACTTTGGATGGATAGGTAAGCAGAATAAGCAACCTTCAAAAATCCACTTGTCTAAGACTTAGCAAGTTATTTTAATGAATTGTTTACAATAAAATGAATGTTATAAAAATGTTTCAAATAAAAGCTCATGTTAACTGGCTTTTTCTCTGGCAACAAAACACTAAATATTACAGTGCAAAGTTCAAAATTTCGGCACTTAAACTGGTAAGATCATTTGCCTAACCTAGACTCAAATGGAGACCACCAGTGCTTTCCCCTTAGTAGGCAATGCATAACTCGTTTTGATTTAGATACAGACTGTGTTAGCCATGCTGTATATTAAGTACACTTTCACTCAGTTTGGTCTCTCCACTTTCTGTCATCACCCTCCTCTGGAGACAAATAAAAAGAACTTAGTTCTACAGAACTAGACATCACTAAAATACATAGGTGTTTGGGAACAAATGTTCTTACAAGCTGCAGAAGCAGGTTTGGAGATAATCAAAAGGTAACCAAACGGTGAAAGCCACTCTAGTTATTTAAAACCTGAGAAACTGGGCTCTAATGCAAGAGGAATAAAGAGGGATTGGGAGTGAAATCCACTCAACAGCAACACGGCCAATTCTTGCAATTGTTCTATTATTTATTAACATTATGATAGTGCCAACCAAGAATGAGGCACCATTTATGGAGTCAAAGATAACAGCTCCTGCCCCAAAGAGCTTACAGTCTAAACAGGCAAGACAGTAATGGGGAAGAGATAAGCAGATCGACCAGGTCTGCAAATGTTAGTCCCACAAATTATTTTTTATTATTAAATTCACCTCAGAGGAATTGGATTAACGACGCTGATGGCAGAAGCTCCCTGTCAGCAGAGTAGGGTCTTCACTAAAGCACTGCAGCAGCACAGCTGCACCACTGTACTGAAGACAAGCCCTTATGGAATGGAGGGCATATGCTGGGGGGGGGAAAAAAAGTCAGCCTGCAGCTCCACTTCCTGCTGGCAATGCTCAGAAGGAAACTACCCCCTGCGAGGTGCAGCTTTACCTACAAGCAGCTGCAAGAGGGGGAAGACTGCAGCCAAGTAATGAGTTGTCAGTAGTAACTAAACTCTCAAACTCCCACACCCACTCTCAGATGAAGTACTAAACTCCCAAACTCTCATTCCCCAAAACTCCTATCTTGAGCATGAGAGGAGGGGGAAGGGAGATAGTTGCTTGCTTTTTCTCCTGCTATCCAAGGAGATGACGACAATGAAGCTGGTGCTTGTCCCCCAACAGCCTGTGGTGGTTCCTCTTGTACTACCAAGAGGTACAGATTGGCAAAGCCCTTAACACAACAGTCCAATGTTACCTCAAAGGTCACTTTTCCTCTAGCAATCCTCCCTGGCAGAGATGATCATGCTGCATACTAGGTTTATTGGCACCCACAGACAGACTGGATGAAGTTAAGAGATAGAGCCCACAGGCCAAAGCAGGGCACACTTCCAAAGTAGAGCAGAAAGATCCCTAGCCTCTCGGTCATCAAATCAGATTGTAAGATGCACATTATTGCCACAGCATTCTCCACAGAAACTGAATGGAAACAGCCAGCATTAAACCTAGGACAGCATGGGCACTGTGCATCCACCCACAGGGGCAGCAGTGAGATCATGATGCAGAAGATGTAGAACTGCTTCTAAGGCAGCTTCCACTGCATTCTAAAGTTATGAGCAGCAATTAAATAAAAACACAGTAGGTGCCTTATATGAACTTAGACATAGGTAGAAAAACCAAGTTCTTTTACCGATTGCTCAATACCCACAGTCAGGTGACATTCTGCATGTTAGTATCCTGCAATTCCCATTTCAAACAATCACATACCATTCTACAAACCACTGATAGCCTTGAAAGAGAAAACAAGCTTGGCTCTGGAATTTCTTTCAATCTAATTAAACTGCAGATTGCTGGTATGTTTCCCCTTCCTTGCAGTAAGCAGTAAAGCCCACATTCATAGAGCTATCTACCCTTCAGAGCAGATTTACACTCTGAACATAGAAGCCTTCTGTCCATTAAAAAGGATTGCAAACTCCATGATTGGCTAAAATGCCTCACTTCAGAAGTGTTCTCTTTCTCTAGAGCAGGATTTCCCAACCTATGGGTCGCCATTACATTTCAAAAGGGTCGCCAAGTGTCTCCCCAGGTAGCTCCGCCCTCCCCCCTTCCCCCGTTTTTGAATTGCCTTGGGTCACCAAGTCTTCCTGAATTGTCAAAATGGGTCCCCATCTGGAAAAGGTTGGGAACTGCTGTTCTAGAGCCTCGTTTAATATAAGGATGGGATCTTGTATGGAGAATTCTGATCTTCCCTATTGTTGATATATGGGCCAGGTTAAATCATCTTTTAGAACTCTAGCCTTCCCTTTTCAGATGCTGGGCTTCTTTACTTACAAATTGTTTGTCCTGCACATCCTTTTAGTGCATGTCATCTTCGTGGTATTTTTACTTACTACCCTCTTTTTCTAACTACCTAAAGCTTCCATTTCTCAATCCTCGTCTACCACCACCTCTTCTGTTTCCTGACATTTTTTCTTCTATATTTGTTGAGTGACATTGTTGTGAGAGCCTGCTTTTTTCTGCCCTCTGCACTTATGCAAATACAATACCAAGTCATGTTAATAAATTATAGGACTTATAAAAACAGAGTTTATTTTCCAACCTATAATAATTTACTGCAAAACCATTTTAACCAATTGGAGACAGCATAATTACACACACATACACACGCCTCCACTTAAACATTCACTTGGCTGCCAGCCTGTTAAATGTCAATGTTCCAAGAGTGCACATTAGAAAGGTAGTACTTTTAACTCATTACATAAACATAAAAGGGCATATTTGTATTTTTGATAGTACTTCTATTATTCAAAAACAACTGGGAATATTTTCCTAAATTAGATGCTATAAAAGCTATAAACTTGAAAAATGTATAAAAATTATACCTCTCCCATCCCAACTCAAAATTTATTTTTAAAGTAATGTTCATGGTAATAATAGTCCCTTATATAAAAGTTTTGTGTTGTGTTGTGTTCTTTATTTTGTTATTTAGAAGTGGGATGGGAAGGCCCTCACTATCATTAAATTTGTTATGCAAAATTACTTAATTTTTTCAACAAAGGGGATTTATATATCTGTGTATAAAGATACGAATATGGAAATGAAATGGAATGAAAAAGGCACGTGGAGGGAATATTTTTTATTGTTTACATATCTAAGTAGTTACCTATTGTTACCTCATCCTTATTTTGAATGGACATAAAGAATATTGCACTGAACTTATGCATGGAAAACACAGGTAAAGTAAACAATAGTGAGTACATTTTATATAATTTTCAAATAAAATTCAAAACAAGAAATTTACAACATAAGACATTTTGAAGTACTTCTGTAATTTGCAGTGTTAAAATGTTGCCTAGTGGTTTGTTTAATGTTCTGAAGCATTAACAAATTGACACTTTTTGTACAAGATTTTATATTGGTTAATAAAGCCACTGTCCTAAAATTATTGGCTTTAAGTAACAGAGGTATAATTTGAACTCACATCAGAGCTTTCTAAAAATGGCAACAGTACAAGCATGTGCCCCCTCCAGCTTCCAGAACTCTCTGTGATTCTGCCATGGCCCAGGAATAGAGCTATACATCTGAACAAAACTGCCACCGTTCCCAGAATGTTTTGGAAGAAATCCTGCCAAACTTTATTTCTCTTACCAATATAATACTCTGCTCAATATAAAATAAAGGAAAAAAAAATATTGACTAAGCCTGGGAAGTTTTAAAAAAAATTTGGCAAAGGAGAGCTGTAACTGAGGGACAAGGCAGATTTTAGGAAAATTTACTCTGAAGGAAGAGAAATTCTCAGAAAATATGCTAAGCCTACAGATGACCCACACAGTGATGGTGAGTGGAATTGAGAACACTGAAAAAACGCAATGTTCCTATCTGGTTTCCACAGGAACTCTCTTGCTGTAAAGAGGTCTCTACTTATTACAGATTTTTCAACTGTTGGGAAATATTACCCCATCCCCCTTACTTCAGCTACTTTACCAACACTGATCCATCTCAGAAGCATCTTGTGTAAATTCCTATTGTTTAAATCCACTTACAATAATAGTTATCCCCAGCAGTAAAGTTACATCTGGAGAATAGAAGCGTCTGCATCTTTAACTATTTCATGTTGCTCAGGTACTGAAATTAATTTAACTTTAGGACAGGCAATTTCAGCTATGGATTTTTGCTAGATTTAACTCAAATACTTCCCATATACAGATGAATGTGTGGACTCTCTCTCATCCATTCATTTCTGTTACAATCCCAATTTGTTTATGTACAGAATAAAAAACAGAAACAACTTTCTATTATGTTAAACAACAAGCATCTTCACCTTGCAGTAATGAAATCTAAAACTAGGTGGTTGCATTCATTTTAAATATGTTCCTAAACGAAAGGTGCCATTATCTGACAGATAAACAGAGTGCCAAGTGTTTGTACCGATCTGATACATTCCAGTGGGCTCCAACAACAACAAAAAACCCCTCTCCAATTAAAGTTCTGTACAATGAATAAATTACATCTTTCTTGGGATAGTGTTTCTGTTACTCCAGCATCTCAAAGAAATTCAAAGCTAATTAATTAAAGCAAGAAATTGTATTGAGTGGGAAACATTTTGAAAGAATGAAATGACTTAGAAACACCAATCAACAAAGATAATTTGATTATGATTAGCTGCGCTGAAGTTGAAGTCATTAAAATTGATGAAGAATGTTTTTACACAATTCTATTCTGTGTAATCCATTACCTACGCTATGCTCTGTAGTTAAAGTCTAACAAATGGTATCAGATAATTCAAGATTGAGGTCTAAAATACTTTCAGTTAATCACTTGCCTTTCTCCACCAACATTTTTCCAATGGAAAATTAGTGGCATGTAGTTTATGGGATATGAATTAAGGATTAGATCTTCTCACCTTATTCAAATCAAGTCTGGTTTAAATATGGCTGCTGTTTTGTTCTGAACAGTCATTGTCCCACAAAAATTACAACTGTTGTTTAATAAAATCACTCCCTGTGCTTTTAAACACCCACTGCCTGGCAATGGTACATCATTTTTCATCAGTACTCTCAGCTGAAGTGGCGAGCAAGGCGAGCAGATCTATAATCAGCTCGCAGCTGAACAAAGGAGTGAAGGATGTTCTTGTCCAGATTAGCAAGTTGTTCTCCTGAGCAGACCTGCTTTAAGTTATCAGGTGCTACAACCAAAAGATTGCAGAGTGCATGCAGGGTGTCAAAAAGCTGTAGCACAAGCGGAATCTGTATGGAGAGAGAGAAAAAAAACAGTAAAAATGCACAAAGTGTCAGTTTTATAATGAATTAGATGCTGCAAAGTTCATCTAGAATATTAGTACTAGCTTCCACACAGGACTCATTTGTGATTTCTGTACAAAAAGGATTAAAGCAATTTTCAAAAGCCAGATTTATTTCTTTAAAGGGTATATGAATTTGGGTACTTTTGTTTTAGAACAAAACGAGAGATGTGACCATTAGGAGAATGCTTAAAAATAATTCAACAAAAAACAAAACAAACGACCACCACTCACAAATATTATAGTTACACTTGCCAGAGGATGTTGTCAAGTCCAAGACTATAAAAAGGTTCAAAGAAGAGCTAGATAAATTCATGGAGGCTAGAGCCATCAATGGCTATTGGGCAGGATGGGTGTCCCTAGCCTTTGTCAGAAGCTGGGAATAGGCAACAGGGGATGATCACTTGATTAACTGTTCTGTTCATTCCCTCTTGGGCACTTGCCATTAGATACTGTTGGAAGACAGGATATTCAGCTAGATGGACCTTTGGACTGACCTAGTATGGTTGTTCATATGTTCTGATTTATGACTGAGGTGGTATTTTTAAAATATTCAACTACATGCAATTATGGCTTTATGGAAGTTACCCACTTCTCATTTTTGTTAAAGCTCAGTTTTATTTTTGTTATACCGCTATGAAAAAGTAGCTAACACAAAAAATTTTTTAGATTTTATTTTTGTGCTACCAAATGACATGGCCTTGATTTATTTAAGCTTCAAAACTATGAACCTAACTTTCATTAAGGATAAAGTCCAGCACAGGAGAGGGTACAGCAGAGGGCAACCGAAACGATTAGGGAGCTGGAGCACTTGACTTATGAGGAGAGGCTGAGGGATTTGGGCTTATTTAGTCTACAGGAGAGAAGAATGAGGGGGGATTTGATAGCAGCCTTCAACTTCCTGAAGGGGGGTTCCAAAAAGGATGGTGAGAGGCTTCTCTCACTAGTGACAGATGACAGAACGAGGAGTAATGGGCTCAAGTTACAGTGGGGGAGGCCAAGGTTGGATATTAGGAAAAACTATTTCTCTAGGAGCGTGGTGAAGCACTGGAATGGGTTACCTAGGGAGGTGGTGGAATCTCTATCCCTAAAGGTTTTTAAGTCCTGTCTTAACAGAGCCTTGGTAGGATGATTTAGATGGGGTTAGTTCTGCTTTGGGCAGGGGGTTGAACTCAATGGCCTCCTGAGGTCTCTTCCAACTCTATGATTCTGTAAGTACTTCTGCTATTTGAAGAAGCTTGGTTTGGAAACGATAAAAATGTGTCAAATTTATAACTCTTTAAAAAGCACAGAACAATGAAAGATATGGAGTCACCTGGAAGCTTCTGTTCCATTTTGTAACACAAGAATGAGCAGGTGTTCAGCTAAATTAAATAAGGCAAATTCAAACACAGGAGGAGGGAGGAAATACTTTCATACAACATTTAAGTAAACTGTGGAACTCATTGCCACAGGAGACAATGGGGCCAAAAAGTTAGCAAAATTCAAAAAGGGATAGGATATATAGGATAAAAAGAATATCCAGAGTTATAATAGTTGATGGTAACAAATTTGAGAAGAGACTAATCTTCACATGTTTGTGGTCTTAAATCTCTAATTAAAGGGATCAGAAGGATATTTAATATGCTACTTAAAATGCAGGGCAGATTATCTAATGCAGAGTTTCTTGCACCTGCTACTGAAGCTTCTGGTATTGGGCTGGCCAATGTTGAAGATAGAATACTGGACTAGATGGACTACAGGGCTTATCCCATATGAGAGTGCCTATGTTTCTAACTTAGTTCAATGTGCAATCTTACATACACATGAAAACACGGTCTTGAATTACATTCAAAATAATGCATGTTGATGTTAGGCATTTGCTACTTCCTGCCAAAACCCCCATGACCCTGACTCACTCCACCAGAAGTGTCTGTGAAAAAAGAAAAAAAGAGCTGCAGCAAGTCTAAACCTCCAAGAACTGTCTAGAGGCCACACAAGGTCAACTACTGGCAGCACCAATAAGGACTAGTTCTCCAGCAGCTTGAAGGGCTGGAAGCAGGCAGAAGCTAATCAAGTCCCAGCAGGTAAGATAAAATGGACTGGCTGCTCCTTCCAAGGTTTCTGGTTGAATTTGGGGGCAGGGAGGAAGGATTTCCCTTGCTTTAACCCAAGAAGCTTGGCCTACTCAGGGACCTAATTCTGAAACCACCATTTGCTTAAGCCACCAAAGTACTTACATGTTTTGGAATTGTAAATCCCAAGTGGCTGTTATGACTTATAAAATCAGGGCAAGCTTGTTTCATGAGACACTCAACTGGCTCAGGCAAACTTGCAACACAAAACAAGTGAATTTAGGAAACAGACACAAGAACTATTCAGAAGAGAAGGTCTTGCTGACATTATTTATTAAATGACTGAAGGTGCTGCCATGGCACTAGGATAATCTAAAATCTAAAATTTATGGTAGACTGTGAATAAAAAGGCAAAAGATGTGAAATGTGGTTACATGAAAAAACTTCCACTATACAGGTATTTTATGTATGCCTCTACAGCACCCTACATATTAAATTCACATTCACTAACCTTAAAGTCTTTGGCACATTTTCTGTATTCAGCCACATCACAAATTGCTAACATGCCTCCCATGCAACTGTAGGAATATTGCTGCAGATGTTCATATATAAGTCGATGAAAACGAACTCCAAGCTCCATCAGAACTGTATCCACATTCTTACCATCCATAGAATTTCTAATCTTTTCTACTTGCTTTCTGACATAGCCACATACTTTGACACAGGCCTATAAAGAGATTGCGTGTAAGTTAACTGAATACAGAGATTTTTTCACCACTTAAAAATTATTTGGAAAGCAAAGTCTCAGATTAATCAAGAGCAAAGCATAGAGCACTGGTTCACATATACTGGTCTGTGAATCACCAGCTGACCACTTGCTGCTAATGTTCCTCATTTTCAGCAGAAAAACTGCATTGAAAGGCATCATATATATAGTAGCCCAATGTCTGTGACTCTATAACGCTGAAATGCTGGCTGTTCCCTCTGGGTGGCGCTGTTGCCTCCTGTCGTGGTGCTCAGCTGACTTCTGCGCCGCTCAGCCCGGCCGCCGCAGGGGAGCAAGCGGTGCAAGCAGCCGTTTGGGCGCTGTGGTCCCCGTGCTGCATGGGGAGCATGGGGCCCAAACAGCTTCTTGCGCCACTTGCTCCCGCGGCAGCCTGGCTGAGTGGCACAGAAGTCAGCCGAGCACCACGGGAGGAAGAAGCGGCGGTGGCGTAGATGGCCAGGGGGCGGGGCCTGACCGTGTACGTCACCACCCCGCCCCCCTTTACCTCCCACCGTGGCGCTTGGCTGACTTCTGCGCCACTCAGCCAGGCTGCCGCGGGGGAGCCCAAATGGCCGCTTGCTCTGCTTGCGCCCCCGCAGCGGCCCAGCTGAGCAGCGCAGAAGTCAGCCGAGCGCCATGGCGGGAGGCGAAGGGGAGCGGGGCGGTGACGTGCAGCGGGACAGCGGCTCCAGGATCCGCCCCCGGCCGTGAACATCACCGCCCCGCACCCCTTCGCCTCCCGCCGTGGCACTCGGCTGACTTCTGCGCCACTCAGCTGGGCCGCCGCGGGGGAGCAAATGGAGCAAGCGACCGTTTGGGCTCCACGCTCCCCCGAGTGAGAGGCAGGAGGTGGAGGAGAGCTGAGAGAGAGGGGGGGGAGGCAGAAGGAGGAGGAGAGAGAGAGAGAGAGAGAGAGAGATGGAGCGAAAGACCGGAGGCTCAGGAGAGAAGACCGAAATGGAAGAGAGACCTGAAAATCCCGTCTTATGATGGGCTAATTGGCTAGTCTATAAATACTTCCCTAATATTACTTTTCTGGGTAAGCAATCATTGCAATTATCACAGGGAAGACCTACAAATGAAAAGGCAGAGTCATGACAAATTCTGTATTAAGTTATGGTCCATGCTCATATAGACTGTATTTTGGAGAAGAGCCAATTTGTGCTTTTACAGCACCTTGCCCAGCCTGACTGAGGCTGATGAACACTACTATTATACAACAAAACTGATAACACCCCCTCCAAATTTTAGATCTGCATTGTGAAGGAGTTTGTGAATCCTTGGTATAGAGTTTAACAAACTTGAATGTTAACCAGATGTACATGTAATTGCATGTATACTATCAAAATACGAACACTGCTCAAATTATCTTCAAAATACGACACTTTTTTACTGCCAAATCTGTATTTGTTTACTCACATTCGTATACTGAATCACAACACTGTTTTCATCTTCTGGTTTAAAATCTGTCTTCTTTTGCTCTGCAGTCAAGATGTGCTTCATCTGTCCAATCATACAATTTAGTGTCCTTTAAAGTTAAAATATATGATGTGTGTTTTAAATTGAAAGTTTACATTTATTTGGTTTTAGCATTTACAAATTCTAAAGTGATCCCACATAAAATATAAAAGTGATTAGTGCACAGTGAAGGAAAAATTCCCCCTTATCCATCACTTCTACAAATTTATGAACATTAAATTAACTTTACAAATGAATATAAAAAAACCCATTCACACTAAAATGAACTGCAAATACCAAAAATATTTTGAAGCTGCTATGCAATGCCGTTTACTACACGAGACAAGTGTGTTTTTCTGAAGGTGGTAGGGATATGAGAGTCAGACAGAAGTGTCGGAGAAGTCTCTGTGCCAAAGTTCTCTGTAACATGGAGTGCAAGAGTATGTGTTTTTTCCATTCATAAAAATCACCCCATTTTATGTGGGAGGTAACTGAGGGACAGAGATTAAATAAATCCCTCAGTCTTGGAGCAAATCAATGTCAAATCCAAAATTGACTCCCAAGATATGCATTATTGATCACTGTGTCACTCTAGCAAGTCACTTAATCTCTTTCCCAGTCTGTCACACACACTGTTCTTTAAATATTTTAAAATTTCAAGTTTCAATATTCTGCATGTGAGCTTTCCCCCCACAGACCAAAAACAGGAAGTTTGTGGGGGTAACTGTTTTTTAGATACACAGAGGAAAATTGTGAATTCTCTCATTCCCTAAAAATAAAAGTGGATGAAGGATTTTGCTCACTCTTACCAAAAATATTAGTCTCAGGTCAAAAATCAAGCATGGGAAAATTCCAACAACTTCAATATGATCTCTGATTTTCTGTCTGAATTTCAAAAGAAAAATTCTTTGGTTCTAAATGATTACTTCCCAGCAGGAAAAACAGGCTAATGCAAACTTTTTGTTAAAAATAAGTAGAGCAGTTATTGATGAGAAGTTTAAAACTTCACTTGCCTATCAATGCCCACGTCCAGTTTCATCTCCATTTGTTCTATTATATCCTTTTTCTTCTGAAGGCATTCCGATAACTTAGGAGATGAGCTATAAAATATTAGGGGAAAATCATAACAGTTAAATATAACGCACATCAAATCAATCTGCTTCGGATGCCAGTAACAACAAGAGCGCTTCAGGATTCTACTAGGGATGTAAAATTCTGTTAATTAGTTAACTGGGTAAACATTAACGATTAAATGGGTATGGGCTGGAGTGCCCCCTCTTCTGGCCTCGCAAGTGGCTGCCAGCTCCTAGGCTGCATGGGATTGAAGCAGCAGCCCCGTGCAGGAGCATGGTGGGGCTAGAGCAGCCCTCTGCCCGCAGCACGCCACAGGCAGGGGACTGCTCCCCAGGTACCAGTTAACCATTACCTGGTAAGCATTCCCCACTGAAGATAATGCTTCCCGAGTAACCAGCTAACTAGTTACCCATTAACATCCCTAGATTCTACCCCATCCTCTTCCAGAAAGGACCAGACTGGATGCAGTTACCTGTCTTTGTAATCAAGAACTGATAGATGGAGCGGCTTCAAAAGCCAGAAGGCCCCACAACTGTATTTGCTGAACCAGAGGGGGGAAGACGCTCTGCTTTAGTTCAGAGGGAGTTGGCCCTGGACCGAGCACTCTGTTTCCATATTGCTGCCAACCCTCAGCGGACCAAAATGTGAACTAAGACTGCTGCACATGCCAACATGTGGCACATGAGCATTACAGACTCATCTTCTAAATATACTGATCAGAAATCAGATTTAAACAAACTACTTTCTACAACTTCCATCATCAATAATTTGAATTATTCTTCATGCAAATGTATTTTAGTAAAAATACTGAATTGTATTAATAGTAACACAAATGACGTTCATAATTTCTAGCAACTGTTACTATACATATTCATAGAAGGAATGTACAACAGAACACCTGACATACCTGATTAATGGCATGAGATGATCATTAAATTGCTTGTCAAACAAGTGGAAAATAGTATTGGCCTGGTGTACAACATCCAGAAAATAAAGGTTTGCACTCTTAGAGTCAGGAGAAGGAATGCCTAAGGTGGAAACATTTATTTAGGATCATAAATAAATATAATGCATCTAATCTGTATCACTATCCCTTCTAAGGATCAGGGTAAAAATTGATAGGCATATAAGAGGATATCTACACTAGAAACCTTTGTCTACCTACATTAAGGTGACTAACAACCAGGCTCTAAGCAGGGTGAGTGCAACTAGGAACAAGCAACCCAGGAACAGCTGGGCTGCCCCGATTTTCTTGTCAATAAATTGACACAAATGACAGCCAATAGTCAGTGTAAGTAATGCAACGCTGTGTCACCCTAACTACGCTGACATAAACCCTATGCCTCTCGCAGAGGTGGAGTTATTATGTCAGTGTAACAGGGCACTTACATGGGTGGGAACAAGGCTGTAGTGTGTACAATGACATAATTAGGTTGAGGTAAGCTGCCTTATGTTATCCTAATTCCATAATGCAGACCAAGCCTAAATCACAGGAGATTTTTTTCATCAATTATCTAAGCCTATATACAATATTCCTTGTATGCAGACCGCACAAATGGACCCACTAATTTTAACAAAAATTCTGCTTATCAGTGAAAAGCAGTTAATTGTACTAAAGACTCAAAACTATGTAACCATGTCTACTTTATTCTTCAAAAGAGCCGAAAGGAGAAAAAAAAAATCTTACTTTGATAATTTTCCCTAAAATATTAACATATGTACACACATACCACAGAGGATTTAAAAAATAAATAAATACTGGCAACGAGGAAAGTATCTCTGTATGAGAAATGTACCTCTATGCAACATATGCATGTACACACAGACTTCAAATAATCTTCTTTTATGGAGATGAAAGGAAGGGAATGATCACACTCAGATTCTTATGATACAGGAATTAAAGCCCCCAGATATTTCTGAATAATGAATAATTGTCTTTCAATCTGTATTGCTTTTCCATATGCAAGGTGTGTTTCAGAAGCTTATACTTTTATCTTTTTTTTTTGGAAGTCAATGAATACCTTTAAATCAATATACTTCACACAACACTCACTTGCAGAGATCTCAAAGCCAAACACTGAACAGTATAAAGTGCTCTGTAGCACTGAATGCATTGACCAATGAAATCAGAAATATTAATATGTGATACTTTATAAAGAAATACCAGACATTTAAGAAAATAGACAGAATTATGCTTACCAGCAAGCCCAGTTTCCAAAGCATAATCAATATGTTCGATACACAAGAACTCCACAAGCATGGAAAAAATTCTGAATGCATTCTTCGGCAAATCAGAAGGATCAGAGAGCTTTAAAAAGAACAAATATTTTGATACTTGGTGCTAGGAAATCATTGTCTGTACTTGAAGTTTATTTAAAGTACACAAGCTATTCAAAATAACTCCATATATGGACACACTTATAAGTTTGAGCAGGTAGTTGTGCTCAGAGTTTTAGAGCTGTATGTTTCAATAATTGATACATGGTTACTAGGACAGTATTCAGTGTCAAGATAACAGTGCACATCTAACTTGTCTTTTGTATGGTCAGTTACCATGAGCACCAACAATTCCAGTAGCAGCACAATGTGAGTAAATTTTTATATTCACATAGTTCTAAAAATCAGGTCCTAGATATTTATGTAGCAAAATCTGATGATCTGCATTTCCTTTTTAAAAAAAATTAAAAACAAACACTACCACCACTTGGGCTTTCAGAACTTAAAAGAAGTGGTTCTTAAAGTTGTCTGAACAAAGCAACTGGACTTTGGTTCTTTGTAGTTTAGAACATCTGCAAAAAGTAAGGCTAATATAAACCTTTATAGCACAGGAGGCCTGGGTCACTGCCATTTGGAGTCAAATGTATGCTTAGTTTAGTTAGTTAAACAAATACTCTAATAATTGAACAAATGCTTTCCCATGAAGTTACTAATTGGTAATATTCATTGCCTTTAGAAGTTATTTTATGTCTCCCTGATAAATTGTGCTTTAAAGTTTGTAGTTTCACCTGTTTTAGTTTTGAAAGTGCAACATTTATTCACGCATGCAGAAATACCTCAATTTGTTTGCTCTAACTGTACAAACAAATCAATCGCAGGCTGAGAGCAATCTTGAAAAATTTCATCCCAGAAGGAATTTGTTTGAAAAATAATTATGCATAGGAACGTTAGAGCAGAAGTTAGAAAGGGGCTACAATTACAGCAGTTTTTACTAATGATCACTAAAATGATAAAATAACTAACTCGTCTATGCATCATACTGTCACTTTGATAGTCTCAGTGCTAAATGAGCTGTTACTTGAAAATTAACCAGTGTTGTGTCTATTTCTGTTATAACCATGGTTAAATTATATCCTCTCAATATCTAAAATATTAAAAAGCTATTTATTACACTGAGAAGGTTCAACAAAATATCTGGAGTTTTGTTTTATTAATTTTAAGGATAATTCTTGCAAATAGATGTGTGTATATGAAAAAATGGTTTTGGCTTTTCTTTAACTTAAAGTTCGTAATTAAATCTAAGGGTTTATTAAACCTTTAAAGCACTACACCCACACACCAAATGAGTCACAAAAAAAACCTGTGATTTAAATCAGTAATAAAATTCAGTTTTGTACTAGGAACAAACATTTTAAAACAGCAAAGGATTAAAAAGACAAACAATGCAACAGCAAAGATTATTCCCTCAGGCTCTCAATAGTAGTATTCAATAATAGAAAATTGATACATGTGACAGCTGAATGTTTGTAGGGAGATTTTTTTTATTTTATCTAAATTAATCTTATTTTTGTCAGAATTTAAAACAAGAAGTTACATTTGTACAACCTACCATACAGTTGTTACACTAAATGCAAATCAATTTTAAGGGCTGGTTTAGAAACAAAAACAATGTAAAATGCTATTTTTATTCCAAACGGTTATAGTATTTTTAAAACAAATGGTCATATGTTTCCTGTAACTCATTTCTGTTAACAAACAAGAAGTCTAAAAACAATGTTTTACACTACATCAAAATGACCCTAATTTTAAAAAGGTAATTCATTTAATTAAACAATACTCAAATCCCCTCACATCCTATTAGACGTCAACTAATGGTAAAAAAAAAGATGTGTTCTTTAAATCGAGGGTGTGAACAGTTGTTTCTTCTAGTTCCATGATGTCCAGCATGCTAGCCACGTGTGGCTATTTGACCGGTTGAGTGTGGCTAGTTCGCTATAGCAGTGGCCACTATTGCGCTACTGCTTCAGAACTGGTTAGACACCAGTGTATCTGGTTCAATTTTGTGTGTGTGTGCCATTCAACCTACAGAAGTTATAGAAAGCAGACTTACTCTATGACATCTTTCAAAAGCTTGCTTGGTTTCTTGTAAAAGGTTAACCACCACGTCTTGGGAGAGGAAAGTTTCCCCATGGGTATCAATACTTGGACCCAATGACAAGTTTGTACGTTGTCTTATTCTCTCTTTCAGATCTTGAATACTAGAACAGAATACACCAGAGGGAAAGCTCATTGGGAGGAAATGTTAATGTTCAAATGTAACAATGCCTTGGGAATATTATAGTAGTTAATCAGGTAAACAGAAGCCTAAACATAACTTAATAGGTGCACATCAGTATTCTGAATTAAAACTTAACTCCTAAGACAGTCTTGCAAAGTGGTCAAGACAACCTTACTAGGGCAGGCAAAAACCTACTGACCTTATATCAAACATGGTAGCGCACACAACCCACTCCCCACGTCCCACAACCACACTACTCTGGCATGCTCCTCCATGCCCTGGGAACCCTGTCACTGCATGACAAGTAATTCCCAGTGAGTTCAACATTATATATTATATATTGTTGTGGGAGGTCAGCCACCCCAGAGACACTCACTTCATGCACACCTCTAAAACACACACAACGAGCCCATTCGACTCATCTCAAACCAAGTTTTCTGTCTCTTACACCGTTGCATGCACCCGACAATCATACCACCCCAACTTTTACTCAACAGGCAGACCAGGCTTAGTCTCTCAAGCCCAGACTCACCTACAAGCATACGCCCCATCATTCAGTCAACAGTCATCTCACCTGGTTATTAAAAGGTAATAACAAAATGTTGTTTAAGTAAATCAGAAGCAGAAAGCCTGCTAAACAGGCAGTGGGGCCCCCTGGACGATCGAGATACAAAAGGAGCACTTAAAGACGATAAAGTCGTTGAGGAGAAACTAAATGAATTCTTTGCTTCAGTCATCACGGCTGAGGATGTTAGGGAGAATCCCAACCTGACCCATCCTTTATAGGTGACAAATCTGAGGAATTGTCACAGATTGAAGTGTCATTAGAGGAGGTTTTGGAATTGATTGATAAACTTAACAGTAACAAATCACCGGGACTAGATGGCATTCACCCAAGAGTTCTGAAAGAACTCAAATGTGAAATTGCGGAACTATTAACTATGGTTTGTAACCTATCCTTTAAAACAGCTTCTGTACCCAATGACTGGAAGATAGCTAATGTAACGCCAATATTTAAAAAGGGCTCTAGAGGCAATCCCGGCAATTACAGACCAGTAAGTCCAACGTCAGTACCGGGCAAATTAATTGAAACAATAGTAAAGAATAAAATTGTCAGATACATAGAAGAACATAATTTGTTGGGCAAAAGTCAACATGGTTTCTGTAAAGGGAAATCATGTCTTACTAATCTATTAGAGTTCTTTGAAGGTGTCAACAAACGTGGACAGAAAGCCTTTGACAAGGTCCCTCACCAAAGGCTCTTATGTAAATAAAGTTGTCACAGGATAAGAGGGAAGATCCTTTCATGGATTGAGAACTGGTTAAAAGACAGGAAACAAAGGGTAGGAATAAATGGTAAATTTTCAGAATGGAGAGGGGTAACTAGTGGTGTTCCCCAAGGGTCAGTCCTAGGACCAATCCTATTCAACTTATTCATAAATGATCTGGAGAAAGGGGTAAATAGTGAGGTGGCAAAGTTGCAGATGATACTAAACTGCTCAAGGTAGTTAAGACCAAAGCAGACTGAAGAACTTCAAAAAGATCTCACAAAACTAAAAGATTGGGCAACAAAATGGCAAATGAAATTTAATGTGGATAAACGTAAAGTAACGCATATTGGAAAAAATAACCCCAACTATACATACAATATGATGGGGGCTAATTTAGCTACAAACTAATCAGGAAAGAGATCTTGGAGTCATCATGCATAGTTCTCTGAAGACGTCCACGCACTGTGCAGCGGCAGTCAAAAAAGCAAACAGGGTGTTAGAAATCATTAAAAAAGGGACAGAGAATAAGACAGAGAATATCTTTTTGCCCTTATATAAATTCATGGTACACCCACATCTTGAATACTGCGTACAGATGTGGTCTCCTCATCTCAAAAAATATATATTGGCATTGGAAAAGGTTAAGAAAAGGGTAACAAAAATGATTAGGGGTTTGGAATGGGTACCATATAAAGAGGGATTACGAAGACTGGGACTTTTCAGCTTGGAAAAGAGGAGACTAAGGGGGGATATGATAGAGGTATATAAACTCATGAGTGGTGTGGAGAAAGTAAATAAGGAAAACTTATTTACTTGTTCCCATAATATAAAAATTAGATGCCACCAACTGAAATTAGTGGGCAGCAGGTTTAAATAAATAAAAGGAAGTTCTTCTTCACACAGCACACAGTCAACCTCTGGAATTTCTTCCCTGAGGAGGCTGTGAAGGCTAGGACTATAACAGGGTTTAAAAGAGAATTAGATAAATTCATGGAGGTTAAGTCTATTAATAGCTATTAGCCAGGATGGGTAACGAATGGTGTCCCTAGCCTGTTTGTCAGAGGGTGGAGATGGATGGCAGGAGAGAGATCGCTTGATCATTACCTGTTCAGTTCACTCCCTCTGGGACACCTGGCATTGGCCACTGTCGACAGACAGCATACAGGGCTAGATGGACCTTTGGTCTGACCCGGTATGGACATTCTTATGTTCATTTATTCTTTCCCCTGCAACATCCAATCTCTTCCTGCAAAGGCATTATTTTTCTCTTCCTTCCCTTCCCACAGGTCAGTTATCTTCTGTGACCCACCAAATCCATTGCAGCTCTTCAAGTATGCAGCAACCTCAACACCTCTCCCACAGCTAGATTTCAAGTGTTCTCCCGATGGCAGGTACCTCATCCCTCCTTCTAGCTGCTCCAGTTGCAGCACCACAGATTCCCAGTCCCCAAGGAGGGCTATTGGGATAAGATGATTTGATTAACAATATGTAGAGCCCTGCACAGATTAGGGATGCAAGCAACTAGTTGACTACCCGATAAGCGAGTAGGAATTTGACTAGTTGCTTCCTTGCCCTTGCTGCCTCTATCAGAGAGAGGCAGCAACAGGGCCGGGCCCGAGCCCTTTTGGCGCCCTGGGCCCGGGCGCAGGGCACATGCGCAGGCCCGCCCGTGGCGCACGGGCCTGCCCCCCCCTCCCAGGGCGCACGGCGCATGCGCTGCCCAGCCTGGCCCGGCCAGCGCTGCTAGCGCACGCGCTGGGCCATGCATGGCCCCGCAGTCGTACGGGCAAGGGTGCTGCTGTCCGGCACCGCGGGGCCGGTGCTGCGGGAGCCGGGCACGCGGCTCCTGATGGCAGCTGTAAGGGACGCCGCACGCCCCTTACAGCTGCCATCAGGTGCCCCCCGTAGGTTGGCGCCCTGGGCAGCTGCCCGGCTCGCCCATGCCTCCATCCGGCCCTGGGCAGCAAGGGGGGAGGAGCACAAGCTGGTGCTGGAGGGAGCCAGCTTAAAAGCCAGTCTCCCCACTAGCACCGTCTCTGTGGGGGGCAGGGGCCAAGGGCCAGCAGGGAAACAATGTGAGCGGGAATTGAAACAGTGGAAATTCCATCAACT
The DNA here is from genome assembly GCA_019425775.1 of Rafetus swinhoei. Taxonomy (NCBI): domain Eukaryota; kingdom Metazoa; phylum Chordata; order Testudines; family Trionychidae; genus Rafetus; species Rafetus swinhoei. The sequence continues at coordinate 124,959,995 of CM033446.1, read as the reverse complement.
ACTCGATTAGCTCATTAATCGAAATTTAACATCCCTAGCACAGATACAAAATATGTATCTGTAGCCAATCAACCATTTGCAGACATGGCCTATGGATACAAAGAGAATATCTGTAGATTTGTAGGGTTCTATTAATAGGGATGTTTTATTTGAAAACTGGACTCAAGAGGACTGATGTCATCATTTGTCAAATCCGGGTGGCACTTTTTGGTCATACAGCCTACTCTGGAGACAAAATCCCTGCACATTGAGTCCTGAAGATTGGACTTGAGGTCAGGAGGGCTCATTGTGTGAGCACAGGGTCTATGGTTAATCTGGCTGCACCATATCAATAATAATCCTGCAGAGCTTTTAGATGCCCAAACCAAGTGGTTGTTGCTGAGGAGGAGAACCAGGCATCTAGCTCTGGCCCTCTCGGATGCTGGGTTCCTAGAAGGATTTTATGGAACTCACTCTTTCCTCCCTTTATACAGGGCAGAACTGCAGGACGAATCCTACTCCTGTTCCAGTTAGCAGGGATAAAAGGAGAGAACAGACATGATCCAGGGGAAGGGGGAATTAAAACTGCTGATGTTCAATCCCCTTCTTTCTATGCAATCAAAAGACAATGAGGCTGAAGGATCCAGTAGGACCTATTGAAGCTCTCCTTCAGGCCAACAGTGACTACACTGACTGCAGTGGCTGCACACACCATGCAGCAACTAAAATAATGGTTAGGTACATTCCGTTTGCTTTTGCTGCCATGAAGGCTAACGAACAAGAAAATTTAGATAATGCAATTAGTCATATTCGCCCACAGCTTCCTACTTGTCCCAGATGAGTGGGATTATGCACAACCGTCTTTAAAACATACACATGAAAAACAAATGTAACTCCTTCATATGCAAAAGGAAAGAATATGTAACCGGTAACACACTTTCAGTTGTGCAGAGTCTACACTTCAAAGATCCTACATTGTGTCTGTCTGATTTGATCATCTTAGACTCAAATGTAAGGCTTCTTCATGGATGGGATATTTTGCAGAAAATTTCTGAGGCACCTGAAAAACTGCTGCTATTCAGCTTTTAGTAGTCAACTGTTGCACAAGTGGTTGTGTGACACCAGTTTATTTTTAGGTGTGTCAATCTTTAACCTTATTACAGCTACATAATAAGCCCAAGAAAGATATTAGATTAAAAGTATTTTACTTAGTGCAGAAAGGTCTGCTAGATACTAAGGCTTACATTTGAAATTACTTGCTCAAGACATTTAATTTAATTTTATGAGACTATATAATTGATTATAGCTAGCATTTCCTTTGCATCCAGGGGAGCAAACCTTTCAGTACAAGCTAATGTAATTTGACAACACAAGTAATACAGAAAATAAAGATGGTGTTGGAAACCAGCTTTTATGTAGATGATCAATGCACAGTTTAAGTGATGTTAACTGTGTTTTTCCTCTTTATTATATTTTTCTCTCTTTAAAAAGAAACTCACCCTCCAGTGCTAATGGACCTCTTCTGGTGGTTTTTGGAATCATAATAACGTTGCAGAATCATAGAGCTCCTACTTTTCAAATAACCAATTTCCACCTCAATGTAATTCTCCAAGTAGGAAATGAAAATAGATTTGATAAGCTTAGACAAGAAAGTCTGCTTATCAGTGCCCAAGTTAAACTCCATCAATTTGCTTGAAAGATTAGTCGTTCTTTATGCAAAGGAAACAAAGAGAAAAAAAATGTTGCATTTGTGTGAATTACAGTATTACACGTTTGCAATGCGCATAGCACAATGGGGTCCCGATCCTGACTGGGATATCTGAGCACTACCAAATTTAAATGACAAAGAGCTTTGTATAATTTACGCACCTATGCAATGCTATAAGAAAATGGCAGGGTGTGATTTTGTTGTGGAAACTGCATCTTTCAACACTTATCACAACTGCTCTGCAATGCCACTCACTCAAATTTAAGGCCCAGCAGCACCTCCATCATGACATGGTGGGAGTGGTGGGGGATGTGGATAAAGGAGGACGTTGGGGTCAGGGAACATGCAGATGAGGGCTGGACAATCCTGGGGGTTTGTCCCACTTTCTGCCTCCCTTCTGCATCATGTACTACCACTTGCACTCAGCCCCATCAGCACTTTGCACAGGTGCAGTTCTGCTTCTGACACAAGGAATGGGCTGGGTCTGCTGACTAGCTGCGTCTCTGTGCAACCTCAAAGATTTTGCATTCCTCAGCTGTCTGACTGCATTGGGGGACAGACTTGGGGAGAACACACTGAATGGCACTAGATAGGAGCTTGTGGCTCCTACAGGATGCAGGACTAGGATAGGGAAGCCTATCAGTGCCAATCTCCCACAGCGCATCTTGGGATTTCTGAGTTAGGGCCAGCTCTAGGATACTGGGGTTTGGGCCCTCCCACTCCAGGGATTGTGGACGATAAAGACTCTGCTTCCAAATCTACGCAGTTACAAAGCAAGAATTGAAGTCCTGCACCCTAAACCACAGCTTTCACAAATTGCGGACATAACTCCTCCCGCTTCTCCAAAAAAGTCACAACTTTCTTACAGCTTTATAAATGATTCAAGTGCAGTCAAATTGTCAATTTCACTTTTGATATTACAAGAGTAGGGAGTTTATACTTTGCTAAATAATAATTTGAGGCTCTGATTCCTCAAAAATCTAGATACTTTCCTTAAAAGTACAACTGTTGTTTCATAAAAGGTCTCACAGTTTAAAAAAGGAAAATCAGCAAGGCGGATGGGCCGCAGTCATTCATTTTTTAGAGGAAGGTGGAATATTGGACTTTTCTTCTGACCTCTTCACAAATGAACCTTTTTAGAAGACTTACAAAACAAAATGCTAATAATCAAATTATAGCTACCTTGTATACAGCTCATAAAGATTCTTAAGATACTGTTCTGCATCTGACTTCCTGTGTTCTTCTAACTGATCCTTTACATAACTCTATAAAATGGAAGCATAATCTCAGTTACTAGAATAAGAAAAAGCAATATATCATATTATCTTATCTAACAGTCATACATATTTACTTTTTAATCTCAATTTACAGACATCTTACATTTAATGTCAGGATTCTAGATAAGTGTGTTAATTTAAGGAAATTAGTTTGGAAATGTAAGATACCTGCTGCAATACAGAAGGCACTCACTTGTTTTTGAAAAATCCCAGAACTGCATATGCACAAGACCCAAAGCTTCTGATTTTCAAAGCAAAAAAACCCTGGAGCTCTACATGCATTCTTAGTACACAGTGGAAATGAACACAAATGATGAATAAGTAAATGATTTAGATCCACTTACAAGCTCATGAGTAAACAAATCTCTCCTCCTCCAAGGAAATTAAATCTAAGGAATCTTCAATTTTATAAGTAGGCTCTACCAATATTGTTCTAGATAGGAAGAATAAAATCTTCCCCATATACAGGGAAGTAACTTTACACATGAGTCATCATGCTGACTTTATTCACATATTCCAAGTATTTGCCGAATAAGGAACAGTGATTTTCAGCAACATCAGGTTTTCATATTACTGCTGTATAAGCTGTTGGACCCTATTCCTTGGGATACATTATTCTGGCATATTCAATTCTAGCCTTACACTGGAAATCTGACCCCAAGAGTGAAAGGATTAAAGATATTTACTAAAGATAAAATTTCTCTTCTCCCCAAATTTTTGATGTTGGATCTTCAGAGATAGACCAAGTATGTGCATGACATAATTGGAATCATTAGTGAATGTACCTATTCGTCCAGTTTAAAGTCTACATGTATTTGTATTTTATGTATTCTTGATTACTTTGTGCTTATAGTATACAAGCAGCTACTTTAATATCCTTAGTTGATATATTTGTTGTAATTTTTAAAGAGCAGTGAAATGTGATTTCCCCCCCCATGACTAAGGTTACTCAGAAAATATTACAAACAACATAGATTCTTCTGGAATTTTGTTACTAAAAGTATTTAAGAATGAGTAAAAAGATTTCTTAACAACAAACTTTAATATGACAAATTTAAAATACCTGAAGTTTGATTTCAAAGATATTTTGAATAAGTTTGGCCAATACAGTCTCTGGACTACTAAAGATATCTCCAACTTGTTTGTTCACTCGCTGACAAAGGATGGCTGTATCTTCAAATATATCATTCCTCACGCAAGCTCCCTAGAGATTAAAGGCACATTACAACATAAGATATCCAGACTAATAGACGTGAATAATAGTAAAATTTATGCACAAATAATTGCAAGTAAAAAAGAGGTAGTTTAAAAAAATACATTACCTCTTGACATTGTTTTATGTATACATCAACACAGTGGGAGTACCCCTATGAGATTGGAAAAACAACCCAGAATTAAAACATGTTTTTTATGCTTACAGTATTGTGAAATGTTATTATGCAAAGAATTAAACAACGAAAATGCAGCAATTTATGGAAAATGGTCTGCTTAGGTTTAATAGCATATTTAGCAAAATGATGAACCTTTGCAGACCCACCTTCTTTAAAAAGTATGGATCAGCTTCAATACTGTATTCATTCAGAACAAGTACTTAATGCATCACGTGCTTTTAGAGTTAAAAACTCAGCCTTTACCTTGAAGTGAAGTAAAACAGCTGCTACTTCACGCATTCTGGAGATTTCCCCCCTTCTCTGTGCATTGGTAAACTCCTGAATCAGTTGCAACTCTAAATCATGGTACTTACCTGAAAAGGAAAAAAAAAATCCATCAAGCTTTGCAAGTAAGTAATTGGCAAAGAAATAAAGACAGTTGATTGTTGTCAATAAAAGCAGATTAAACAGCAAAGAAACACAAGCAAAATAGGTTGAATGGGGGAGAAAACTTACTTGCTATTTTTGATTTTACTTCAGAAAACCTGTTAAATCAAAAAATGTACTATTAATCAAAACTCAGAAAACAAAAATTCAAGTAAGTATTAACATGTTAATTGAACACCGTGGCTGTCAACTGTAGTTAGGGGTTAATATATAGAGCAGCAAGACAATGATGTTTCATGCTTTATCTGTAAAGAAACTGAAAAACTAGTATACAACATACAAATAAGCACACTCAAATTATGTTGTTTACAGCAAAATTTATCAGTTACTTTGAGGTTTATGTTTAATCATGATCCTAAATACATGCATATATACAAATACGCTCATCTCAAAAACTATTAAAGAAATCAGTTGAGGAAAGGCACGAAGAAAAAACCTGATATTACACAATAAAAGTATAGGTTATCCAAATATGTAAAATGTATTACTTGGATTTTACCTGTCAAAAGGTAATTCCTGTGCAATCAGATGCAATTTCTGAATAATATCAGCTGCTTCTTTTATCTGTTGGGGGAGGAAAGTCACACATTTACTTAAAAAAAATCTAAAAGTTATGTCTTAAAGGTTTCTCTCTTCCTTACAATTTCCCTCCTCTCCTCTTTTTAAAGTTGCTTGGTATAAACATGGAATGTAACATCTGCTTCAGCATGTTTTTATTATGTCAGATCAATCTTCATTAACGTACTAGTAGGTCATATATTTTATGTAAGCACAAGCCTCTTTTTGTTATAGGATCACAATAAAGCATCTTAAATCTGTAAAAACAGCTTGCTCATCTGTCTACTGCTACTGCAACATTACTATGTGCAAGGGATTAAAATTCAAGATTTAGCTCAATCTGCCACTCCTAAACTAGAAAGATCTGAGAGTAATGCTGTCACATTCTGCTAAACCCCAGGGTAAAGTGGTTAGTGACCAGCAGAGCCAGGTCAACAGCACTAATAAGTTCCAAGTAAAGCTGCACCTTTTCTTTGACTAGAAAGGGCAATCAGGACATTAACCAGATAATGCAGTACAAAGGCAATTTCCCCATCTTTGATATTCGCATCTCCACACCAAATTAGGGATGTCAACATGTAGTCCACTACACAATCAATAAGCACTGGTTTAATCAGTTAATCTTATCAACTACACACACTTCCCCCCTTCCCCGCTACTTCTTTATCAGAGGCAGCAAGGAGAGGGGGAGCAGGAGTCAGTTCCCGTGAGGAGATGGCTTTAAGTAAGTTCCCCACAAGTACTGGATCCACCTGTCTCTGCACTCCCACGCTGTTGCCTCTGATACAGTGGGAGCAGCACAGCGGGTAAGGGGGGCAGGCTGGAGGCGATACATGCAGGGAGCCATCTTTTGGCGCTCTGCGCATGCCAGTTCCGCAGACCTGCCTGCCCCACCCCCTTGCTGTCTCCTACACAGAGGGGGAAGGGGGCAGGAACCGGTGCTGGGGGGAGCTGGCTTAAAAGCCAGTTCCCCCAGCACCAGCTCTGCAGTGCGGCCTGTGCCCGCCCCTCCCCCCTGCGTGCACCTGGCTCTATTTAACCCAGCCCTCTATTTAGAGGCAGCAGCGGGGGGGGGGGAGGGGGTCCTGCTGCAAAGCAGCCTCTGTCAGAGGCAGCCTGGACTCTGTGGGAAGCAGAGCAGTCTCTGCCGCGGGGAGCTTGGACCCCCATGGATGGAGTTGCTGCCAGCCCGCACTGCTGCCTCTGTATCAGAGGTATCAGCGTGGGGCAGCAGGAAACCAGTCTGCGCAGGGAACTGGTTTTTAAACTGGCTTCCCTTATGGACCAGCTCCATCCATCAGAGGCAGCAGTGCAGGGTGACAGGGAGCTCCCTGGGAGCAGAGCCAGTAGCGCCAACCCCTGGGGGCGATCAAATAGTCGTATAACTGATAAGGTTTATTGTGGTTACACGACTATTCAATTACACTATATCTAACATCCCTACACGAAATACTGTGAATGAGGCACATCCACCCTGACTTAATTAGCTTCATTAATACTGGTCCTACAATTAACAGGCAACTTCTTTTGCTGTTATATATACCAAAAATGTTTTAATTTCCACTCCAACTGATCTGATGAAGTGGGTTCTACTCACGAAAGCTCATGGCTTAATACATTTGTGAGTCTCTAAAGTGCCACAGGACTGCTCGTTGTTTTTACAAGTGAAGTTAAAACAGTTTGCAAACTCCTGCTTGCCCATAGACAGCAAAACTTCTGACAGGTGACTAAGATAATGTGTCTTTTCACTGTTGGTCATGATAAATGGTGGCTGAAAAGATTTTAGTGACAGGTTTGGCGATCTGAGTTAAAATTATGAGAAATGTGAATCACAACTTTTGCAACTGAAAACATTGGAGCTGCATGTTACAGAAGCTCTTTAAAAGCTGAAGTTTGTTGACCGGTCCAAACAAAGTGGTTTGATGGTTTTGGAAGCTTTACTACTACCGCCTTGGGAAGTGGAGGGCACCTTGAGGGGATAAGAAATATCCTAGCCACTGTACGTTAAACCACCATCAAAACAATTGTGCTCAAATTTGACAGGATTGAGAAGATATGAACATCATGCAGCCTCCTTGCTCTTCCTGTCAGTTCTGTCTTTTGAGCTGGGGGAGGGTTCCTAGGTACTACAATATTACAAATATTTTTATTTTTTCCCCACAATTATTAGCCAAATTCTTATGTGAAGGTCCAGAATTAAACAACACCTGTGTACAACAGAAGCCAGGTCAAATCAATTTCCCATGGTTTCTACTTCAATCTGCACATTTAGTTTTCTATTGACTCGGACTTCAATGAACTGTGTAAAATCAAAATAAATATGGATGCTATAAAAACAAGTTAAAGATTACGAGTATCTAAAAAATTAGAAAAATATGGATAAAGATGAACAGGAGGGAGCTTTACTAAATAATTGAAGGTAATATATTTTTATCCATGTAAAGGACAAAATACAGAGCAGTAATGCAGAGGATTTGAAGATGACAGCTAACACATTAAACATAAGCACACAGTGCAGTGATGCTGCATAAAGAGCAAACATTAATCTGGTTATCACTGATAAAATTAAGGAGATGATTATTTTATCCATCTTTAGAGAAATGACATCTGGAGCACTTTGCTCATATATAGGCTTCTCATTACAGAAAGAGGATTGGTAACCAGTCCCTCAAAAGCAGGGCAACAGAAGTGATGACGAGCGGAAGATATGCTTTCATAAAGAGGCTGAAGAAACTGGACACACATAGTTTAGGGAAGAGAATATAAAGCAGAGATATATCACATCACAAATCAAAACGGGGGAGGAATTATTAGAATAATTTTTAAAAGTGGTACTATTGAAAGAACAATCCAAAAATAGAAGAGGGAGGGGAAAAAGCCAGTTAGACTTCAGGAAAGAATTTGCACACATTAGGTCAATAACCCAGTAGTTAACCAGGGAAATCATCAAGGAATGATCATTAAGTGTCCCAGAAAGAAATTATGTTAAACACTTCAGTAAAAATGTTAAGAGTAAACCCTGCACTTATGTGGGGATAATGCAAGGGCAATCCATGAGGTGCCATCAGCCTTAAAAGCAGTGATATGTACACAGATATTTGGGCTCAAAGATAATATAACTTTTAGAGAGCACACAGGATGACATTCAAATTGTTGTGGGCACAAGGTGATTATAAAGCATATGTCTAAGCAGGTTCTCCCTTATTCCTATAAACATTATCTCAACTCGTGATTTGAATTCAGAACTAATGTTAAAGTTACAGTTCACAATCAAAATGCAAGTACCCGACTTATATGGTATCTACATAGCATTACTTGTACCTAAAAAAATTTAGTTTCTACTTCCAGTTCTTCCACTGACTTCCTTAGTGACATAACACAAATCATTTGGTGTCTCTGACTCACATCTCTCCTTCACAGCCGCATCTGTAAGATGTGAATACAGTAAACTTCCGATAATCCGGCACCTTTACGACCCAGGGGGTGCCGGATTATCAAATATGCCGGACTATCGGAAGTGGAGGCTATGAGGGGTCTGGGGTGGAGTGGGGGGAGGGGAGGATGCGCCCTTCGGCGCTGCGGGACCAACCCAGCAGCACCCCAGCTGCTCTGCCCCCGGCTTCCCCAAGTCAGCCGCTGGTCAGTTTCAGCAGCGGCTGAATCAGAGAAGCCGGGGGGCAGAGCAGCTCCAATTGTCCAGCTGCCCGGAGCACTTCCAGGTTCCAGATGGTGCCGTACCATCAGTAGTGCCAGACCACTGGATGCCAGACCACTGGAGTTTTACTGTACTACTTTGCTGGGTAGTGTTAAAATGAATTCATGTTTGTCAAATCCTTTCTTCACCTTAAAAATCTATTCAAATATTTTGGGAACTTCCAGTGGAAAGTGCTATGGTCTCATTATAAATGGTATGAAAATACTAGCTATTTAACAATGACATATACTACAGTAGACTCAAAAGTAACTACTCTAACCTGCTCTATACTATAACATTTCATGTAGTAATATGGGATTTAAATATGGAGGTGAATGGTAAGCACTTTTTTTTAAAAAGTGTGTGCAAGTTTTATTTGTGTCTAGCTTAGAAAGTTACTACATTTTGACAAATGACTTTTATATATCGATACACAAAGTATTGTCTGCCTGTGATATACTTTATTCAAACAACACTGTGCAACTGGCTGCTATGAAACATGGACATATGAAATGGTTAATTTCTAATTTCCTTATGCTATATTTTCAGCTAAGGAGTAAGGGGATAACTATTAACCCCGAGCTATGACTCGCATCTCCCCATTAGCTGATTCTTCTTGAAATACTTCCTTTCTTAACATTTTTGTCAGGATTGCAAAATAAATTTTTGCCATCCCAAATGCAGCAACTCCTATCCAACATGCTCACCTCACTTTGTGCAGTACTTTGGATTAGGGAGATAATCCTTTTGGATATATCTCAAATGTAGCATTCATTTTACATACTGCACGGAGTTATCGCTGTATCCTGTTTCCTGCAGCAGCTGGTTCCACTTCTTCAGTTGGTCCTTTCAGTTGAACTGGCCAGTTTATATTGATTTATGCTTTCACACCTGTCATTGCAAACCAGGATGACTAGAAACTTCTTTATAATTCTTTTAAGAAGTATCCCAGCTTTCATGCCTAATTCCCCCAAATCTCAGGGAGGGGAGAGGACACACCACTGTAGGCTGTACATAGACAAAAACCATACTCAAGTTATAAGTATCCATGGCCAGTAGACTGGCCCAGAACAACAAAATCTCAGAAGTTGTGTTAAAAAATGTTATGGATTATTGGGAGGAACTGAAGTCAGGGAGGAGTTCAAAGAAAAAAGGCAAGAGTTTTCTGTGTGCATTCTAAAGCTGCCCTCTCAGCATTTTTCAAGTTACTTATAATTTCATAAAATGAAAAATGCCAACATTGCCAAATTAAGAATCATTGAATACAAATGCTTTATCAGCAATCTGCAGGCTAGCGTTGTTAATTTACATTTCAGAACAATGAAACTAACAAGTCAGTCACTTGCTGGTTTGAAGTCTGACCATGGTAAGTCATGGTAACAGCTTGTAATTAGGGCAATACTGCTTACTGCTTTGAACTGCTTTCATCCCGCTGACAGCTCTTACCTTTTCAGAGTTTGTAAAAACATCAGACTTCAGCTCTCCATCCAGAAACTCATTAAAGTATTTCATCAGTTTCTGAGCCTCCACAGCCCGTTGCCGTGGTGTGTTTACCCCCTCCAGTTGGTCACCAAGGTGACAGACCTTAGTTGCTACATAGCTGATGTGCTCATCTAGTTCTTGGAAATGTTGGAAGGCAACCTGGGAGAACACAGACATCCCATAAAATACCCAATTTTTCCACTTACTCTACTTAAAAAAATAAAGATCAACCATTGATTCAATCTAGTATCAGTCACAAAGATAAGCAAATCAAACTGGGCACCTAGGTTACAATTTCAGTACTCTCAGAGCTGGAGACAATGCCTGTGACCAGGAAAGAGATATACACTTTGTTTAGAGTCTACTCCTAATTGCCCAGAAGTCACTTACTTTACACTTTTCTGAAGAGCCATGTAACCCAATGGTTCTCATCCCATGGCTGGATTCCAGCACCAGTCAGCACACAGCTGCATTCCACATGACACCCGCAGGGCCACAGGGGTGTGTGTGTGTGTGTGTGTGTGTGTGTGTGTGTGTGTGTGTGTGTGTGTGTGTGTGTGTGTGTGTGTGTGTGTGTGTGTGTGTGTGTGTGTGTGTGTCATAACCAAAAGAGCTGCATATGCAGCCTCCCATGGTAAACAGGCTGAGAACCACTGATATAAGAAAACAGTGAAGATGAAAGGCAATAGTCTATAATCAGGACTGGAATTTTAGTATTTTAAAACTAATATAACAGGTTAGTCACCCAGTGCTCAGCTGATGTAAACTGACATAGCTCTACTGAAATTAGTGGACCTGTGTAGATTTACACTAGCTGAAGATCTGACCCCAAATGTTTAACAGAGATATTTATGCAAAATACCAAACACAACATGTAAAGAACCAAAACCAGGAGGGAGTGAGGGGTGCAGGCACTGAGAGTGAGTTTGGTACAGGAGGTGGCTCCAAACTGGGGCAAACTCCCTCCCAGAGCCTGCACTCCTTACTCCTGCACACTAACACTTTGTTCTAGACTGGAGCCCTCTCCTTCACACAAGCTCCTGTCCCAGCCAGATGAAAGTGAGTGAGGGTGGGGAAGAGCAAGAGGGGGTAGAGTAGGCAGGGCTTTGGGGAAGGGCAGGGTAGATCCTAGACTGCCCTTAAATTAAAAAACTGATCTTGGACATAAAAAAGTTAGAGACCACTGCCTCATGTATTCTAGAAAGCACGGCAGGGTTTGCTCTAATACACAGCCATTATCAACTACTGCATATAAAAGATATTATTTTCCTCCCCTTACTTCTCTTTCCTAGCAGATAGTTGCCAAAAACTCGCAGGAGAGTGGGTAGGTATACTTCACTCTTAGTCTAGTTGCAGAAGCTCCCAGCAAGGAACGAAGAAGAGCTGGTCTTGTTAAAGCTGCTTGCATTGTGATTGAACATATGGCTTTCATGAGAACCCCTGCAGTAGTCAGTACCTCCTGCAGAGGCTGAAGAGCCCAGCAATCCCTAAAGTAAAAAGACAACTGTCCCCATACTTTCCCTACTTTTTTAAAGGACATTGTTTACAGAGATTGCAATGATTGCAATGATTGCAAATTATGGTCCCGCTGTACTGAAAATGTTTGTATAGAATAAAACATTTTTCATTAGCTTTTATAATTTAACACTAACGATACATCTCAATTCTTACCTGGTTGCTTTTCTGCAGCTCTTGTACTTTTTTGGCAAATTCTTTAGCTTCTTTCTGGCAATGCTGTTCTAGCTTCTCCACCTTTCTCTGAATCCTTTCATCCATTACCTGTAGTTCTTGGATATGATTTACAAATTCTTCTAATAATCTGATTTAAAAAATGATTTGATAAAGCAGATTTTAGTATTAAAAGGTTTATCTTGCTACAGTAAAAAATGCATTAAAAGCATAGGGCCTAAGAAACCACTGACCTGCAGGAAGTGTCAAGCTTTCTTTGGATAGTGATTGAACCTAAGAATTTAAGCTTCTGGTTTTTTTAAAGTTACTAGCTCAAGAACTTGTCTCCAGTAGGGATTTTTACAACAGTTTAGTTACACCAGTGCAAAAATTCCTAATGTAGACAGACCTAAGCCTTCTCACCAAAGTGAAAAATGCCTGTGCCAGAAGCACATTCCTTGCAATTAAGAGATAAAAACAGCCACAGGACTAAGCCCAATACCAAAAGACACATGAAACATCAGGGAACTCTGCATGTGAGGAAATGCTGAATTAGCAGAGAAGAAGATGATAGCATTTCTTCCAGGATGCTGTTCCTGGACCCTGTTGGAAACATCCATTTTTTTCATATTAGCCTCTGACAACTAAGTGTCCAAATAATGTGAAGTCTTTCCAACCGGATCCAGACTGGAGAACAAACTCTGCTCACCACTCCCATCCCAATGAGTCTCCAGGAAACTGTTAGGTGAAGGGAAAGTGGCATCTCTGCTATTCTGCCCCTTCCAGTGAATATCTCCACAGCCTACCCCCTCTGAGGCTTAGAGATTATCCAACAAGCAGCTACATGGAACGGACATGATTCTTGTCAGTTTCACCGCTGCTCACAGAGGTTTCAATATCAGCATTTACTTCTGTTAAGACTGACCAGGTTACACTTAGATGTAGCTATGCAGAGCTCCAAGCAGCAGCAGCACTTGAGTTGTCTCTGCAGCCTGCATTAGTTCTACATACTGTTCACATTTCAAAAGTCATCTTTGCAGCTGTAAAACCTCTTAAGTTGCTAAAAAAAAAAAAACCTCTTAATTTATTCAATGCTAGATTGTGCAGAAGTTCATGGAACTTACCTACGAAAGCTTCCTGCTGGCGAAGGGCAATATGGGAAAGCTCCCAAATTACTGTTCTTCAGAAGTAAAGCTTATGGTTATGAATGTAGTCTTTAAAATGTGGCCTGAATGTAAACCACTGAACAACAGCTGCTGTTTAAAAAATAATGACTCAAAAGTATGAACCTCTTCCATTCATTTCCATAAGTAACTTCAGTTTTGAAGTAGGGATTTAAGAGTTTAACCCAGTTAATTGATAAGCATTAGCTTATCAATTCCAGTTAACGGTTAAACTACAGGGCTGGCAGTGTTTAGCTGTGTAATCAATTTAATTGTAATTGGTTACATGGTTCATAATTTTTACATCCCTATTTTGAAGTGTAATTCCAGGGACAGAACCATTGTAGAAACCCCTATACTAGCTGCTGCAGCGAACATGGAGGATAGGTCCACCAATGGCTATTAACCAGGATAGGCAGGGATGTCTCTGTTTGCCAGAACCTGAAAAAGGATAATGGAGTAGATCACTTGATGATTTCTTCTTCTATTCATTCCCTCTGAAGCACCAGCCATTAGTCACTGATGGAAAACAGGATACTGTGCTAGATGGACCTTAAATATGACTCAGTATAGACTCTCATGTCCTTATGTTCAAGGAGCCGGGCTTCTCACTAGGGGGTTGTCACTAACACCTTATGAATTAAGCCTCTATCTAGGTCTTTCATATCTACCTCTGGCATGTTCACCTGTGAGATATCTAACTCCATGTGTGGACATTTTGATTGCAGAATAAGAGTGTCTTGTTCCAGTTTATCTTAATCCATTGAAGATTAAATCAAACAGGAACAAGACACTTTTAATCCAAAATAAGAATATTCACACATGGAATTATTCAGGAATAGACACCGTGCTTTATGTGCACACCATACCTTAATTGAAGTTAAAGTTAATTAGAAATCTGGTTTATGGTCTCATATTTTAGCAATTCTCACAGTTGGAGATCTTCTTGAATATACAATGACACTGCATATAGCTCTGTTACAGATATATAAAAAGAAGAGTTGAAGATTGTAATTTCTTAGCTTTAACACATTTTCTATTTACCTTTTGGGATCAAAAGCTTCTGCTCCACCTTTGGAACCTCCTCCAGGTGTTCTCCATGCCAGACGTTCAATGTACTCATCTGCCACAAAAGGCTCCTACCCACAGAATAAAGACTCTTTATAATGTGTCACAGTGAGTAATTTACTAAGTTGTTGTTTACACATCATTATGAAAGTGTTTGAAAACTTTGTTGCAATAAAGACCAAACACTGTTGAAAGTAACCATCACCTTTCTTGTTTATATATGTAATCAACAAATCAGACAATTTAAGAATGACATACTAAATATCTTGTTCAAAAATTGCCAAACTACTATTGATCCACAAAACACTTGCTGGTGAGCTGTGAAGAACTAACTGTTAACAGGGTGCTAGCTCTTCTTATTTTCAGACAAGACAAAAAGAGCAGAGGCAAAGGAAGGATTAAAAAAAATAAATAAAAGAGCAAAAGCAGACTGTGATTAACTTCAACAAAAGCAGACAATGCCGATTAGCTTTTTTCAAAAAGGACTATGTACTTGGTGTGCTAATACCAATTTACTGAAATAACTTTTCCATAAAAACAAATGTTGTATGTGCCAGAGACATTATGCAACCATGAATGGGGGTGGGGAAAATAAATTATTTCGCTATTCATTCTAGCAAAATTGGTTTGGCACAAGTCCAAGACGTTAAATAGCAACTCCCAGAATTTTGCCCAGAGTAATGCTGAGATCCATCCATGAGGTAAACAAAAAAAATCTCTAAATACACATTTTAATATGCTAACATAGACTTAGTATACTGAAATGTGTCATCTGACAACACCCAAGCTCCTCCTCTCCCACGTAGTAGCTAAGTCGTGCTGGGAGTTAGGAGACCTTTCAATGGTAAGACCTGGTCTATATTACAAAGTTCAGTCAACATAAGGCACCTTGCAATGATTAATTTGTGCATGTAAGGTCACTTAAACTGATGTAAGAGTCCCCTTCTGAGGTTTGTGAGTACAGATATTATGTTATATATGTCGATCCTAATAGTCCTTCACCAACTGTTCCACAGTGACCTACCCTGTCCATTCTGCTTACAATTAACTCCACTGCTCAGGGATATTAGAAACCAGCAGCCAATACACCATCACCATAAAGCCCCACAAAATTCTGAAATGCTTTCAAATGACTGTCCTGCTTGGTGAGCACTCTTATGCACAATAATGGAGAGAGCTAAATGCCTAACTGACCCTGCCAGCTCCAGGTTCCATATATACTCCAGACTGGAACAGAGAGGAGATATTGATCTCCAGTGCCTGTGGGGAGAAGAGGGTTTGCAGGCACAGCTCTAGCCCAGCAGTAGAAATGTGAACATCGACAAGCAGATTGCACAAGAATGTGAAAGTACTGAAACGGTCACACAGGCAGCCAATAGTTGATCCAGTGCAGAGGCACACAACTCCACTTTCACAAAAAACTGCATGACATACTTGGCAGACACCCCATCACTACTCCACAAACCACTGATGATACTTCCTAGGGACCTGAGGCAGGGGCATGGGGGGGGCGGCGCGGAGGCAGTTGCCCCTGGGCGCAACGCTAGGGCGAGCACAGGGAGAAAGACACGGGCGGGTCTGGGACCACCCGGCTCCGCCGCAGGAGCTGCAGCCACATCAGACGCGCCTGCACTGTTCTCCCTGCACTTGCCCTAGCATTGCACCCAGGGGCAACTGCCTCCCCCCGGCCTCGCTACACCCCTGACCTAAAGCACGGGCACCTGAAGTGAACAGTGAAGAGGAAGTGGTAGAAGAGAATGAAGGATGTTCAAGCTGGGGATTCAGCTATGACATGAGCCAGAACCTATCTGAGACTTCACCACAGTCCAATTGGTCCCAGCAGTCACATGTAGGTGAACTCAATGTGGGAAAGGGAACCTTAGGAAAGTGTATAAATGTATTTGCCATTACAATGATGTACCGATGGATCCCCAATTTAACAGGACACAGCTATCTACTTTTCATTAATTTATTTGTACTAGACGAGGTAGCAGTACAACAAGAAGCAGAGTTATCTGTTTTTCATTCCCCTATAGAGTTAGGCAGGGGGGAGTGAATGCATGTAGAGCAGTTTGTGCGCACAGGATGTCCCTTAAATCCACCTGAGAGTTCTCAATCAACTTTCACTGAAATACTCTGTAACCCTTCCCAAAAGATTTCTAGGGATGATGGCCTTTTTAATTTCTCTGCAGGAGGATACTTTCCGCACCAGTCAGCAGGAACTTCAGCAGCCACCGTTTCAGTACACAGGCTGGCAGCACACAGTCCAAGGCAGCTTCAGGTCACCAGCAGCAGCTGTTCGCTTTGTGTCATCCTCAGGAGCGAGATATCATCTAAAATCACCCCCACATATGGAAAATGGGGCCAGTATTCAGTGCCATTGCCCTATAGTTTCATGCAACTGAGCAATTCCCTCCCCCTTTCCTTTATTCCTGGCAGGCCATTATCACCATGGCTTGTGTTAGGAGTGGCACAGAGTTGCCAATTTTGGTTGAACATATTCCTGGAAATTTAATCATATGACATACTCTTTCATTAAAGATTAATCTTTAATTTCTGGAGACTCCAGGCCAATCCTGGAGGGTTGACAACTGTAGAGTGCCATCACGCACAAGCACCCTGAAACGTAAGTGCCAATGAGCATGCCTTGCTTAAAAATTTAGGGGAGCCCAGAACGGTCACATCAAGTTACAGTAATTTTAGAAGTTACAGTAACTGAATTGTACATTGATTTGATTGATGTTCCAGTAAGTGATACCTGATTTTGAAATTGATAATGTCACTTTCAGAGTTACACAGCACATTTGCAGTTGAGTGTATAAGCTTGATAAGAACAGAAAATATTTACTGAAAATAGATTAAATTTTAACTGTACCGAACAATAATCTACTGTAACAGTTTATTTCCCATTTTTCTGGCCAAGTGTGAAACTATAGTGCGAGACAAACTGGCATCCTTTACAGTATGAAGGTGGCTATATATACTGTACATAAATGTCCCAATAAAGTATCGCTGTCCAATCTTTGTTTAAAAACAGGGGTCTTAAACATCAACAGCAACAAAAAGAATACTAAATTATCTATTGCTTCTCTTTGGCAAAAATTAGAATAGTGGAAAGTAGTACATAAAAGTTCAAACAGCTATACAATTTACATAAAAACAGCCATACTGGGTCAGACCAAAAGTCCATCTAGCCCAGTATATTCTCTTCCGACAGTGGCCAATGTCAGATGCCCCAGAGGGAGTGAAAAGAACAGGGATTCTTCAAGTGATCCCTCTCCTGTCACCCATTTCATGCCTCTGACAGAGGCTACAGACACCAGTCCTACCCATCCTGGCTAATAAGTACTGATGGACCTATCCTCCATGAATTTATCTAGTTCTTTTTTGAACTCTGTTGAAGTCCTGTTCTTCACAGCATCCCCTGGCAAGGAGTTCCACAGGTTGACTGTGTGCTGCATGAAGAAAAACTTCCTTTTCTTTGTTTTAAACCTGCTACCTATTAATTTCATTTAATTAGTTCTTATGTTATGGGAACAAGTAAATAACTTTTCCTTATTCATTTTCTCCATACCTGTCATGATTTTATAGACCTCTATCATATCCCCCCCATTAGTCTCCTCTTTTCCTAGCTAAAAAGTCCCAGTCTTCGTAATCCTTCTTCATATGTTACCCATTCCAAACCCCTAATCATTTTTGTTACCTTTTTCTGAACCTTTTCCAATGCCAATATATCTTTTTTGAGATGAGGCGACCACATCTGTACGCAGTACTCAAGTAATTTAAACATATCTAATTTAAAAAATGGCCTAGTTAGCATTTTACATTTCCTTTCCACAGTTTCAGAAAACAAATTTTGACTGTAAATGTAATTTCTAAGCACCCAATCTGTAAATCAGATCAACTCTCACTGACATTTTCTGCACAGTTCTGAATCTTCCCTTTAGCACCAAATCAATACTTGGGATTATATCCATAAACCAAAAAAAACAAATGTAAATGACAATTATGGCTGAATTGTGGACTTGAAGGATCAATCTACTGAGCCAAACTAGAAATCAACAATGATTATGTCTGAACTGGGTTTTAACAGTTTGATTCAGTTTGGTTCCATTTGCCCTGGCCAAACCAAATCATTATGCTTATCGGTTAACTGGTAAGCGTAGGCTTATCAATTAATTGTGTAAACAACTACATGCAGACATCCCTAATATAGATATCAAATTCTGGTACATGATGGATATCAAATTTTGCCAGCTGAAATGCAAATTCCACAAAACAAAGAAAAAGGAAGCTAAACTTAACAGTGACATAGACTTCCTGGGGAAATGCAAGAAACAACACATTATCCATAGAACACTCACCATCAATAACACTCTGACCACTCTATGCTGCTCCAAATACACTAAACAGCTCAGCAGATGGACTAAAAAAAAAAAAAAAACCCCAACCCCGAGGAACCATCTCTTGTACCTTACATACTCCAAAAGAAACTACCCCAAACAAGAATTCATCACATACTCCCATTCACTGCAAGGAAAACACACACACACACACACACACACACACACACACACACAAAGCCAGGAAACCTACCAGGGAATCATGCAAAAAACCTAAAACACCTATCAAAATAGTCTGATGGCAGCAATCAAGCACTGAAATAAAAAAGCAAAACCAACTACAACTCCATAATCCCACAGAACACATACTCCAGAAGAAACCATGGCATCAGAGCCCATTATATGGGCATTATACAACACCTCCTCACTAGGGATGTAAGAGACTAGTTGACTATCCGACAAGCAAAAGCTTATTGGATAGTCAACTAGTCACTCGACTAGTCGCTCCCCCCACTTGCTGCGTCTATCAGAGGCAGCAAGTGGGGGGAGCAGGAGATGGTGCTGGGGGGGGGGGGGGAGGGAGCCAGCTTAAAAGCCAGTTTCCCCCTCCCCCCCAGCACCATCTCCGTGGGGGACAGGGTGGTAACGGGCACAAGATGAGAGCCAGGAATCAGCTATCCCAGCTCACGCTGGATCCCTCCTGCTGCACTTTAGCCTTTTAAATGCATTAAGAGCCGACAGAACTGCACCGGGTTTAGCTCCTGGCCTGGGAGCTAACCCCATTGCAGCAATCCTGCTTATCGACTAATTGACTAGTTGGTGGAAAATCCATCGACTCGTCGATTAGTTGATTAAACTACATTTAACATCCCTATTCCTAACCATCTTTATTAAGACCATCCCTAACTGGAGTTGAAGTATGTTTAGCCCCCCCTAGGAACTGAACTTCTTCATATGTGAATATGGGATCAGTTTCTGTGGTGGGGCAAAATTAGCAGAATTATTTTACCGACCCATCCTAAAAGAATTATTTCACAACAAAGGCACAATACACAACTACCACATTCCCACCAACAGTCATAAGAAAAAAAGCCATCTGACCAGAACCTCACCATCATAAAAATCACACACTTGATCATTGCCTTCTGGGCACCACATTTCAAGAAAGATGTGGAGAAATTGGAGAAGGTTCAGAGAAAGAGCAACAAGAATAATTAACGGTCTAGAGAACATGATCTATGAAGGAAGACTGAAAAAATTGGGTTTGTTTAGTTTGGAAAAGAGAAGATTGAGAGGGGACATGATAGAGGTTTTCAGGTATCTAAAAGGGTGTCACAAGGAAAAGGGAGAAAACTTGTTCTTCCTGGCCTCTGAGGATAGAACAAGCAGTAATGGGCTTAAATTGCAGCAAGGGAGGTTTAGGTTGGACATTAGGAAAAAGTTCCTAACTGTCAGGGTGGTTAATCACTGGAAGAAATTGCCTAGGGTGGTTGTGGAGTCTCCATCTCTGGAGATATTTAAGAGTAGGTTAGATAAATGTCTATCAGGGATGGTCTAGACAGTACTGGGTCCTGCCATGAGGGCAGGGGACTGGACTCGATGACCTCTCGAGGTCCCTTCCAGTCCTAGTATTCTATGATTGCCTTGATTATTTTAGGAAAATGGACTGTGAAATCTTTAACACACATCACATCCACTACAGCCTCTCTATGGCTGAGAGGACAGCTACAAAGTCCCTGAAATCCAGTCACAATGATCAAACACTGATTAAACCAGCAGACACAGGGGAAACATCACAGTTCCTAACCCTCATGACTACATTAACAAGACCAAAAACCAAAACACACACCACCTACTAGAAAGAAGTCAAAGACACCGGCTCCCCCAAACCACAGTTCACACAGTAACTTAAGGATATCACCAAATCCTCCCACAAAGAACTGTAAGCAGGGCTTTGGAGTGGAGCCCGGAGCCGGAGCAGAGCCGGAGCACAGAAAATCTTGACTGCTCCACTGATCCAGTTTTTTGTTTTCATTTTCAACCCAAAATGAATGATATTTTAGCAAGAAAGTCTTAAAGGTGCCAAAAGTTTCAAATTGTATAACAATTGATATTAACATCTACATTACCACTTTACGTAATATGGCACAGTTATTCTCACTTCAGCCGAAATCAAGATTTAATGTACAGATACAAAATTACAAAGTTTTCTGGAGATGTGTTTTATTAAAGAATCAGATAATTATCAGACATCCGGCAACACTGCAGACTGCTCCCACCCTTGTGCCAAGCTTAGGTGAGTACGTACTTGCGCAGATTAGTATGTGTTTATTTTCAACCTTGTAATGTGTAGCCTCGTTACTTCCCAACAATTAATGTTGTAGAACAGCGATAGCATGTATTAACGCTACGGCACGTAGCAAATTTCATTGATATATCTATATTAAAGCGTTTTTGAGATATCAATTAAAAACTTGGAAAATATTTCAGATATTTTTACTGCAAAATTTCTTAAGAAAAACTAACTTGCAATTTATAAATAAAAATTTATATTAATTATGTATATTTAAAATACTTCTTACTTCATTAAAACTGCAAGAAGCATGTTAAAATATTAAAATATACTTTAATAATAATTTTGTGTAAAAAGAAAATGCGATCATTTTTGTCCAGAAAATCCAAAATAAATTCGAAGTACCTTAAGTGGTTAAAATATCATAAGCAGGTACATTATAAAAAAAAATGTAATTCTTTTGTTCATTGCTTTTCAAAGATTATAACAAGAAACATTTGGATGCGGCAGCAGCACAAGAAGATTTGGCCATGGCTTCAACTAAAAAATCAAATCTGCCCCCCATGATTGATACCGATTTACGGAAAAGGATCTCAACGACGTCTTTCCTTTTGAATTTGAAAAGCCCAATTTTGGGCTTTTGGAAAAAGCAAAGAAGAAATCGGCAACGTGCAAGGAGGAAAAAGAAGTGAATGGTGAGTTCAAACCATGTAGCTTCAAGGCAAGTGAAGCAAGTGCCGTAAAAAGTTTCAACCTTTGGCGGCATGTAAAACGTAACCATCCTGAAGACTATGCAGCTCTGGTTACAAAAAAGGACCAGGAAGATGAGGCAAAACAGAAAGCTGATGCGGCTAAACGACGCTCATCAGGCTCTTTGAAAAGTCCTGGAAAAAAGATTTTTTGCAGAGCTTCATCTGAAAAGAAACCCAAAATTGAGCAAACAAAACTTGACTCGTATTTGAAGTCCTCAAAGGTTACAATCACCAGGGCTCGACAATTAGGGCAATCTACTCGCCCGTGGCAAGTAGATTTTAGTCCGGCACGGCGCTGCAGCGTGGTCTGCGCATGCGCAGCATGCCAAACCGCACGGCTGGCGAGTGGGGCTCGCCGCCGCTTGTCAAGCCCTGACAATCACCATGGATGCCAATACTTTCCGTGAAGGGCTGATGGAAATGGTTTGCTTGAGTTCAACACCGCTCACTACCTTCACGCTAAAGAACAAAGGATTCCAAAAAATTGCAGGTGAAATGGGTCGGCAGCTTGGCATTTCGACGGGGCACGATGCAGTTTGTTATTTAGTTGTCAGCACAGCTGAGTCTGGTCGCGAAGAGAAAGCTTTGGAGCAAAAACTGTGCTACCTGAAAATGGATGTGGCAACCCATGGAAACGGGAATTTCCTTGCAATCAATGCTCAGTACTACGAAGGAGGAAAAGATAAAGCTGTGGTAAAAACCTTGGACATAATCGATACTGAAGGGCATCACAATTCTTCCTACGTGAAAAGTCAAGTAAAAGCTATTTTAGAAAAATTTGGGATCAGTGAAATGCAAGTGCTGAGCAGCTGCGTTGACAATGCAGCAAACATGACGTATGCCGTCAAAAATTCCAGCGAGGACAAGGAAACCATTTCTACCTCTGAGAACAGGGATGTGGACAGAACTGAAGCTATTTTGCCTGAGGAAAGAACTAAAGGAATGGATGAAATCGAACTCAACATGGATGCTGCTGCGCAATGGGTTAATGACCCTAGCCTCATACTTCCAACATGGCTTCATGAGGACGACTCAAAAGTCCAACTGATAAGGTGTGGTATTCACACTCTTCAGTTGGCAATCTGGGATGGACTGAACCAAGAACATGCGAAGAACTTTCTGGATAAAATTTGACAAGTTGTTGTCAAACTACAAACTCCAAGAATTCGAAGTGTTCTGCTTGATCTACATGGGGTAACTCTGTCATTGGATACTGTGACTCACTGGGGTTCAACATTTGCGATGATTGATTGGCTTCTCATTTTTCAATCTTACTGTGCCCAAGTGGCTGCTGCTGGAACAAGAGAACTCAAGTTAACAAAAGCTGAATGGTACGAACTGAAGAACCTGCAAGACCTCTTGGCAAAGCCAAACCAAACAACTGACAATCTTCAAGCTGTCGATGTAACCCTGGGAGTTTTAATGAAGGAATGGCGAAAACTGTCAAAATTCTTGCAAGAAAATGGCGGACAAATTGCAGAAGGAATTCTATCCTCCATGCAGAAACGCGAAGAGAAGCTTTTTGACAATATTCATTTCCTTGCTGGAGTTGACGTTGACCCATGGTATCGGATTCTTCTTACCTCAAGGGAAATACCAAAGGCAAAGGAAGGGCTCCTTCATATTGCTTGACAACTCAAAAAACAAAATCTATTGCTACATTTGAACTCAGCAAAAGAGATTGAAGAAAACGAAACAACAAAAGGAGTCATCAACAATCGAATTTGCGGTTTCGGAAAGTTCACATCCTTGAGAAATAGCAGGCTGTTCTCAAACTTCCGTCTCCACTCTGAACTTGTTCGAGCGTCCATCCCTGAGCCATCTTCAACCATCACAGGAAAATGGAGATAATTCAAGCACCAATTCTTCAGAAGATGACGACTTCAAAAAGGAATTGGATAAACAAGAAAGACGCCGGTGAGTTTCTGCGATTCATAATTGTAATAAAGCATTACTCGAGAGAAACTTTCGGGAAGATTATGAGGCGATGGAGTCTATTGGTAGGCTAAAAGTTAAGTCTGTTTTTGAGGCCATTCACAGCTACCCACACCACATTCAGGCTGCCTGTAGAATTGCTTCAAGCATGCCAACAACTCAAGCTAGTATAGAGCGACTGTTTTCGGCTTTAAAGTTAATTTTAAATGATCTGCGGCAGGCTACGAAAGACGACTTGATTGCTGCAAAAAAATTTTACAGATTGAATTATGAATGATTCTAGTTTGTATCATTGTTGATGACATTTAAATTGTTTTAAAACTGAATAAAAATAATGTTTTCAAAATTACAGTATGCACTTTTTTATTTAGTTAAAAATTAATTTGAGTCAGAGCGTGGAGCAGAGGCGGAGCGGAGCTGGAGCAGTCACTATTGGTGCCAGAGCAGAGCTGGAGCGGAGCAATTCAAAAATCTGATTGCTCCAAATCCCTGACTGTAAGAGAAACTCTACAACTTTATTTCACAGGAGTCCACTTGAGGGATCCTCCATGTTTCTTAAGATACACAGAGAAACCTAGGCAGATGAAGCTCATCTGGTCATGGCACTTTTACTGCTTTCAGATGATCAGGACACAGAAACCATCCACAAACCCTCACCACACAAAGGACCAGCTTCCTCTAGGACACAACTGACTTTTGCCAGAAACTCTACAATATTAACTCTACAAAACATCATTCATGCACCATGAACGTCACCTCCGTGCATGAATGCCACCTCCCTACTCACCAACATCCCTCAATGACAGCATTGTTGCCTGCCTCAAATATCTATGATAACGCCCTAAACATACCACCAAACCCACTTCGAGGAAGAATTTGTGGACAAATATACCATGAAATCAATTATATGTCTGAGACACATCAATGATATTTCATCCTCTAGACAGACGACCGACACCCCCTCAGATTTCCACCACAACTTCAACAACCACCACTACCCATCCAACAAACTCTTTCTAGACTACTGCTGCACCAGCATCAACTTCTTAGTCACCACAGTAAGCTGCAACAAAGGAACTGTACAGAAACCTATATAACTATAGAAGAAACCCACAGATCACCCACAGTTACCTTCACAGATCCTGTAACCACACCAAGAAATCTGTTAACTACAACCAGGCACCACAGAACATGTTCTAATGATATAGTCCAGGATATACTCCTTAACATGCTTAAAACTGCCTTCACAGAACAAGGATATTCCACGAGAGAATTAGATCCCATTATGGATTGGACCACCCAAATGCCTAAAGAGAATCTGCTTCAATAAGGAGGGAGGGGGAGAATCCACTCCAATTGCACACACTTAGTTGTCACCTACACCCTACGCTGCAACATATGTGGGACATCATTAAACAGTTACAAACCATGCTCAATGGGGACCACATCTGAAAAGAAGTTTTCCCCAACCCACTCTTCTGACTTTTAAACAACCCCTCAACCTTTCCAAGCTCATCATCAGAAGCAACCTTCCCACAGACCAGGACCAACTCAAAGTGGCACCAGACCCTGCCACAACAACCCAAAGACACATCTCCAAGTGAGGAAGTCAGTCACCGGGAAGAATCACAAGGAGGAACGAGCAACAAAGGAGGACCCCTGATTTGGACGGAGAAGGTAGGGCGATCAACTGGTTATCTAAGGTGTTTGTACACAAAATGCGAGAAGCCTGGGAAACAAACAGGAAGAATTAGAAGCCCTGGCCCAGTCGAAGAACTATGATTTGATTGGAATAATGGAGACTTGGTGGGATGACTTCGCATGACTGGAGCACTATCATGGAAGGGTATAAACTGTTCAGGAAGAACAGGCAGGGGAGAAAAGGAGGAGAAGTTGCATTGTATGTAAGAGAGCAGTAGGATTGCTTGGAGCTCCAGTATTTAGAGGGAGAAAAGACTGTTGAGAGTCTATGGATTAAGTTTAGAGGTGGAAGCAACAGGGGTGATGTTGTGGTTGGGGTCTGCTATAGACCGCCGGATCAGGTGGATGAGGTAGACGAGGCTTTCTTCAGACAACTGAGAGAAGCTTCCAGATCGCAGGCCCTGGTTCTCATGGTCGACTTTAATCACCAACATCTGTTGGGAGACCAATACAGCAGTACACACACAATCCAGGAAGTTTTTGGAGAATGTTGGGGATAACTTCTTGGTACAAGTGCTGAAGAAACTGACCAGAGGCCATGAGAAGCTTGACCTGCTGCTCACAAACAGGGAGGAACTAGTAGGGGAAGTAGAGGTGGGTGACAACCTGGGAAGCAGTGATCATGAGATGGTAGATTTCAGGATCCTGACCAAAGGAAGAAAGAAGAGTAGCAAAACACACACCCTGGACTTCAGAAAAGCAGACTTTGACTCCCTCAGAGAACTGATGGGCAGGATTCCCTGAGATGCTTACATGAAGGGGAAAGGAGTCCAGGAGAACTGGCAATATTTTAAAGAAGCCTTATTAAAGGCACAGGAAGAAACCATCCCAATGCGCAGCAAGAAAAGTAAATGTGGTAGGCCACCAGATTGGCTTACCGGGGACATCCTTGGTGAGCTTAAACACAAAAAGGAAGCTTACAAGAAGTGGAAACTTGGACAGATGACTAGGGAGGAGTATAAATATATTGCTCAAGAATGTAGGGGAGTTATCAGGAAAGCAAAAGCGCAAATGTAATTGCAGCTAGCAAGGGATGTGAAGGATAACAAGAAAGGTTTCTACAGGCATGTTAGCAATAAGAGAGTGATCAGAGAGGGTGTGGGGCCCTTACTGGATGAGGGAGGTAACCTAGTGACAGATGATGTGGGAAAAGCTGAAGTACAGCCTCTCTCCGACTTACGAGACAGTTATAGACCAAGCAATTGGTCGTAACTTGGTTCATTCGTAAGACGGACCCCATTGAGTTACATGTAACCACGCTGTTCGTAAGCGCGGATCGTGTTCGTAACTTGGGGTCCGCCATTTATGACAGCTTTGGTTGTAACTGCAAACGGTCGTAAGTTGACCGTTCGCAACTCGGGGACCGGCTGTACTCAATGCTTTCTTTGCCTCTGTCTTCACAGACAAGTTCAGCTCCCAGACAAATGCACTAGGCAACTCAGTATGGCAGGGTTTCCCAACCTATGGGTCGGGACCCAAATATGGGTCGCCATTACATTTCAAAAGGGTCGCCAAGTGTCTCCTCCAGGTGGCTCTTAAGGAGCCATTCACACATTTTTTTGAATTGCCCTGGGTCACCAAGTCTTCCTGAATTGTCAAAATGGGTCCCCATCTGGAAAAGGCTGGGAACCGCTGCAGTATGGGAAGGAGGTGGACAGCCCTTGGTGGGGAAAGAACAAGTTAGGAACTATTTAGAAAAGCTAAACATACACAAATCCATGGGCCCAGATTTAATGCATCCAAGGGTACTGAGGGAGCTGGCAAATGTTATTGCAGAGCCTTTGACCATTATCTTTGAAAACTCGTGGAGATTGGGAGAGATCCCTGATGACTGGAAAAAGGCAAATGTAGTGCCCATCTTTAAAAAAGGGAAGAAGGACAATCCAGGGAACTACACACCCATCAGCCTTACCTCAGTCCCCGGAAAAATCATGGAGGGGATCCTCAAGGAATCCATTTTGAGGCACTTGGAAGAGGGGAAAGTGATCAGGAATAGCCATATGGATTCACGAAGGGCAAGTCATTCCTGACCAATCTGATTAACTTCTATGATGAGCAGGGCTCGACAAATAATGTAATCTACTCGCCACGGGCGAGTAGATTACAACCCGGAAGAGCCGGCGCAGAGCGATCTGCGCATGCACAGAACGCAGAACCACGCAGCTGGAGAGCGGGGCTCGCCGCTGCTTGGCGAGCCCTGATGATGAGGTAACTGGCTCTGTGGATATGGGAAAGTCAGTGTATGTGATATACCTTGACTTTAGCAAAGCTTTTGATACGGTCTCCCACAATATTCTTGCCAGCAAGTTAAGGGAATATGGATTGGATAAATGGACTGTAAGATGGATAGAAAGCTGGCTAGACTGTCAGGCCCAACGGGTAGTGATCAACGGCTCGATGTCAGGTTGGCGGTTGGTTTCTAGCGGAGTGCCCCAAGGGTCTGTTCTTGGACCGGTTTTGTTCAACATCTTTATTAATGACCTGGATGAGGGGATGGATTGCGCCCTTAGCAAGTTTGCGGATGACACTAAGCTAGGGGGAGAGGTAGATATGCTGGAGGGCAGGGATAGGGTCCAGAGTGACCAGGACAGATTAGAGGATTGGGCCAAAAGAAATCTGATGAGGTTCAACAAGGACAAGTGTAGAGTCCTGCACTTGGGACAGAAGAATCCCAAGCTTTGTTACAGGCTGGGGACCGACTGGCTAAGTAGCAGTTCTGCAGAAAAGGACCTGGGGATTACAGTGGATGAGAAGCTGGATATGAGTCAACAGTGTGCCCTTGTAGCCAAGAAGGCTAATGGCATATTAGGGTGCATTAGGAGGAACACTGCCAGCAGATCTAGAGAAGTGATTATTCCCCTTTATTCGGCTCTGGTGAGGCCACATCTGGAATACTGTGTCCAGTTCTGGGCCCCCCACTATAGAAAGGATGTGGACACATTGGAGAGGGTCCAGAGGAGGATGACCAAAATGATTAGGGGGCTGGAGCGCATGACCTATGAGGAGAGATTGAGGGATTTGGGTTTGTTTAGTCTGCAGAAGAGAAGAGTAAGAGGGGATTTGACAGCAGCCTTCAACTTCCTGAAGGGAGGTTCCAAAGAGGATGGAGAAAGGCTGTTCACAGTAGTGACGGAAGGCAGAACAATGAGCAATGGTCTCAAGTTAGTGGGAGAGGTCTAGGCTGGATATTAGGAAATACTATTTCACTAGGAGGGTGGTGAAGCACTGGAATGGGTTACCTAGGGGAGGTGGTGGAATCTCCATCCCTAGAGGTTTTTAAGTCTCGGCTTGACGAAGCCCTGGCTGGGTTGATTTAGTTGGGATTGGTCCTGCTTTCGGCACGGGGCTGGACTTGATGACCTCCTGAGGTCTCTTCCAGCTCTATGATTCTAACTACTACAATGATCAATATCCTCCACAACACATCTTTCAAGATGTCTATCACAACATGTGGAATAGTTCACCCAGTGCATTAAATGTCTAACAACTACATAGGTAAAACCAGACAATAATTACCCTCTCAAATGAATGCGCACAAAAAATATATATTTTTTTTAAATCACCTATGGATGAAAACTTTTCACAAAACCATCACTCCATAGCTGGCCTCTCAGCCCTCATCCTCACAGTACACCTGTACACCTTCAAAAGATGAGCTGGGAGTTTAAATTCATAACTTTGCAAAACACTATAAACCATGGCTCCAATAAAGACACTGGATTTATTGCTCATTACAACAATCTAACCACTCTTTTTTTGTCCTATGATTGCAGACATGTTAACAGGTGATTTCACCTTGAATAGTCTCTTACAATATGTTTTAGCTACATATGCTAAAAACTATCTGTTTCACTTTGTATTTATCTGCGATACTCTGAGCTCTCTGTTGCTTGAAAGTTTGTTGCTTACAGCAGTAGAAGTTGGTCCCCTAAAAGATATTACCTCACCCACCTTATCTCTCCAACATCCTGGTACCAATACAGCTACAATACCACAGCAAACCATGTAATGTCATATTTTGTAATGCACAAAAGATATAATTAGTGTTTGATGCATGTCCAAGACTTGGGCATTTACAAGGTATTAATGTAATTCAGAGCACAGCTAGATCCTCAGCTACACTACAAAATGCCACCATGTCATGATCAATCTGAGGGGCAAATATATAGCTCCTTAATGTAGTTATAACAGGTGTTTTAACATTGCTTTTCCTTTTGATGCAAGCCAGAAAAAAAAAAGTGTGTGGTAATATGGATGAGTCACAATAATGATTCACAATGTAACTGACTCAAATACAGTAGCCGAATAACTATTACCAGGGCCGGAGGAAGGTTTAATGCAAATATTCCCAAATTGGTCAACTCAACATTTTCAGATGATATATGAAGCAGCATGTGCTGGGTACTTCAACACCAATTTGCCTATATGCAATGACAAATGGAGATGGTCTAGAAGAACAGTATCTCTACTACTACCGAGCACAAACCATGGGAAAAATAAATAATTTATTTACAGCACCTAAAAGCCCTTGTCTTGGACCAAGTGCTACACAAACAGCAACAAAATAACTCCTATGGCCAAAGAGTTTACTATCTAAGTACAAAATAAGACAATAGGAATTTCTTTGTTGGCACCATCAATAAAGGGAATCAGGAACTGCATGCTCCATTGCACTTACCCCAACACAGCCCCCACTATTTTTCCTTTCTATCCATTTTCTCATCTACTCTTCTCCTAGAGCACCAACACCATTTCATGTCTTTTATTGCTACATTGTTGCCCATGCCAGGGCCCAAGTTGTCCCCTCCCTTAGAAGGCTGCCTGCTGTTTAGCGCCCCAGGGGAGAATTTAATTTTGGCAACCAGGGTAGAACTGAGTTTAGGCTGAGCTCACACCACTGGCCATCTCAGTCCCTCCAGCGACCAGCTCCACAGGGGAGGAGCACAGCAGGAAACCAGCCCCGGGGAACTCAAGGGTCTCGCCTTGGCTTTC
Source organism: Rafetus swinhoei (assembly GCA_019425775.1). NCBI lineage: Eukaryota > Metazoa > Chordata > Testudines > Trionychidae > Rafetus > Rafetus swinhoei. The sequence goes on along the minus strand of CM033446.1, from coordinate 124,929,565 downwards.
ACCACCGCTCCTCTCACCCACCAGACAGCGCCCGCCTGGGACTGAGCTCCAGGTGAGGCGCCACCGTTTGGGGGGAACCCCGCCCACAGCACCCGCTGCTTCACCTCAGACACCCCCTTCCCCGCAGCTGGCAAAGCCGCTTCACGACTCGCTGCCGGGCCCCACAACCGGCCCATGCTCCAGACCCAGGCCCCGGGGGGAGCCCCCTTTTGCCCCCCAGCCCCACTCCCCCTGCGGCCCCGGGGGAGCCCCCTTTTGCCCCCCAGCCCCACTCCCCCTGCGGCCCCGGGAGCCCCTTTGCCCCCAGCCCCACTCCCCTGCGGCCCCGGGAGCCCCTTTGCCCCCAGCCCCACTCCCCTGCGGCCCCGGGGAGCCCCTTTGCCCCCAGCCCCACTCCCTGCGGCCCCGGGAGAACCCCTTTGCCCCCAGCCCCACTCCCCGGCGGCTCCGGGGGAGCCCCTTGCCCCCAGCCCCACTCCCCTGCGGCCCCGGGAGCCCTTTGCCCCCAGCCCCACTCCCCTGCGGCCCCGGGGAGCCCCTTTGCCCCCAGCCCCACTCCCCTGCGGCCCCGGGGAGCCCCCTTTGCCCCCAGCCCCACTCCCCTGCGGCCCCGGGGAGCCCCTTTGCCCCCAGCCCCACTCCCCTGCGGCCCCGGGGAGCCCCTTTGCCCCCAGCTCCACTCCCTGCGGCCCCGGGGAGCCCCTTTGCCCCCAGCCCCACTCCTGCGGCCCCGGGAGCCCCTTTGCCCCCAGCTCCACTCCCCTGCGGCCCCGGGAGCCCCTTTGCCCCGCAGCCCCACTCCCCTGCGGCCCCGGGAGCCCCCTTTGCCCCCAGCCCCACTCCCCCTGCGGCCCCGGGAGAACCCCGCGCGCACACAGACCCGCCCCCGACCCACCTCAAAGAGCTCGGCCGTGGCCGCCATGTCTGTGGCGGCGGCCCCGGGCTCCTCCTCTCCGGGCTCCTCACGCGCCGCCGCCCATGGTGCCCCTGACAGGCCAGCGGTGCCGCCCCCGCCCGCCGGAAACAGGCCTGCGCCGAGCCGCCGCCGCAGTCAGCGCCCGTCCCGGAAGGGCGGGAACGTACCATCCCCCCGCCCCGCCCCGCTCCTCCGAGCCGCGCGCGCTCCGCCGTCACCGGGCGGGGCCCCAGCCGCTCCTTCCGCGGGGCTTAGAGCGGCAGGCGGGCGGTGGGTCCCCGGGGCCTGGGCAGAGGGTGGCCCTGCCTCATCGGGGGGGGGGCGCTACTCTGGTTTGAGGTCGGGGCTGGGCACAGGGGCTCCCGGGGTGGGGCTTTGCTGTGGGGGGGGCTTCTAGCTCTTTGTGGGGCGTTGTCCAGCAACGGGGTGTTCCCCTGGGTGGCCAGTGGTGGGGAGAGGCGCTTGCTTCAGGGAGGAGTGGGATTTGTTAGCGGGCACAGACAGGCGCGTCACTGGGGAATAATGCCCCTGGCAGTAGCACTCAGTAGGCCTGGGCTGCCAGGCACCTCAGGTCACTGCCCATCATGATGCTCCGAAGTGCCGTGGTCCTGGCCTGCTAGCTGTCTGTGATGGCCTTGAGGGGACTGTGGCTCCTTGCCTACGAACAAGGGGCTGGCGGAGCCGTGCTGTTCTCCAGGTAATACCACCTGCCTGAGTCTGTTCATATGTGTTTCTGCTGGTTATAATGATAGAGATGTAGCCCTGTCAGTCTGGTGTAGCTGAAACAAAAAACAGGACTATGTAGCACTTTAAAGACTAACAAGATGGTTTATTAGGTGATGAGCTTTCCTGGGCCAGACCCACTTCCTCAGATCAAGTAGTGGAAGAAAACTGTCACAACCATATATACCAAAGGATACAATTAAAAAAATGAACACATATGAAAAGGACAAATCAAATTTCAGAACAGAAGGAGGATGTTGGGAGGGGGGAGGTAAATGTCTGTGAGCTAATGATATTAGAGGTGATAATTGGGGAAGCTATCCTTGTAATGGGTAAGATAATTAGATCCCTTATTCAAATTCTGGTGTAAAGTGTCGAATTTAAGCATGAACAACAATTCAGAGGATTCTCTTTCAAGTGCAGTCTTGAAAGGCTTTTGAAGCAGGATGCATGGTTATAAGTGTGTGAGTGAGGGTGGCTCATGCAGACCTGGGAAAACAAACAATTTAAAATCAGGTCAGGTCACCAAGTGATTTACTGTAAATACTGCTTTACTAAAGCTTCAGAGGGGTAGCTGAGTTAGTTTGTAACTAGAAACACTTTAAAAATGGTGACTAGTCTGGTAGCACATTAAAGACTAACAAAACATGTAGATGGTATCATGATCTTACTAAAGTTGCTACTCCCAGATTATGATAGACCCAACATAAACAAATAAAACCAATCACCATACTGGGTTTAAACTGCATGATGCCAATTAAATCCTAATTTTAATTCATAATGTACTTCAAGTTGATGGCATCTCTTTGGAGTGTAGACGAGAGTACAAGGGTCTGGGAGTTGTGACCTGGGGCAAGGAGGTGCAGAGGGTTTGGATGGTGACCTGCAGGAGGGCATGGGGTGCTAGAGGCAGGCTCTGGCTGGGAGGCGCTTACTTAATTGTCTCCTGGCTCTCAGCTCCTGAAGGGGGAAGAGGCTTGTGTTGCCTCCATTCTCCAGTCCATTCTCTTAGTTCCTATTGTCTGGTTGTTTCCAGCCAATAGGAACTGAGGATTGGGCTGGAGGCAGGGAGATCAGCCCCTGCTTGCAGAGCAGAGAGCTGCATGGACTGTGCTTTAAACTGCAGTAGCTGTGTGCCTGAGGGTCACGGCAGGGTGGTCTGGAGGTGGGATCTTGTGGCTTGGGGGTCTGGCTCCAGCCCCTGGGCCGTATTTTGCCCAGCCGTGATCTAGATGGTGGTTGGTCCTGCCAGGAGTGTAGGGGACTGAACTTGGTGACTTCTTGAGGTTTCTTCAAGTTCTGTTTTTCTGTGACTTTGCAGTCAGCATAAACAGGGACAAAACAGCTTAATATCCTGTGTACTGATCATTATTCTAATAGGAATGCTCATGACCAGTGGCTTAATAGTAAATGTGGTTTGGCCCAGTTTACAGTGACTGCAAGTACTGTCTAACATTGTATTTATTGCGACTCTTCAGGGTTATATTCTAATATGATATTCTAGTGAAGACAAGCCCATTGAAATACACAGCCAAATCCTCCATCCTTTAGAAGTAACTGTAAAACACATGGACTGCCCTGAAAATCCTTCCTAACTTGAAGCAAGAAATGTTGAAAGGTCATTGAGGTCTCAATCCTACAAGTTAGTTATGTACAGGCCGAACCCTTGTGCCTTCACACAGCCTTGCTCATTTTACTGGAGTTCCGTGCCGGTGCATCGGTAGGCCCATTCAGTACTTGTTTCAGGGCCATAAATTATTTTCTTTTAAAAAGCTGGGGCCATAGGTTATAACAAAAATCAATTTTTTTTAAATATCATATGCTACTGAAAACAGAGAGAAGAATTTATTTTAAAAAAAATCTATTTACCTTTGTGGAAAAGGCAGGGCACTAGCTGTTCAAATGCTAGGCTGATTTTTAACAGACAAAAACAATCAAGTGCTAAACTGAGACTTCCACTCCATCCTTAACCTGAAGCTTGGTAATTCAGTATGCATGCATAACATTACTCATTATTCAGTACAATAGGGTGAGAAACTGATCTGAATGTTGGACATTTTGCATTATTAAAAAACTAATATTATTTGCAGAAGAGTATTCAAAGCATTAAACAACTTATTTGATCAAATGTCATAGTATGTTAAGTATTAAGACAGGACTAAAAAGTGAATAGCTAGATGTGTCAGTGGTCTGTGTGGAAATAATAACGATGTGATTGGATACAGTAATATCAGTAAGATTTTGGTATTTCTAGTTAAAAAAATATTCAATACTGCTGGGCTGTGATTGCTTACTTATTGTTTTGTCATAATTTTATTGATTTGCTTTATTTTTGAATAGTAACTCTTACAAGACAATATCACCAGTTTGTATTTTGAAGACATCAGTGTTTTCATAGCAGCTCGAATGATATATGGAATATTTCAACTCTTTCCCCAAAATAAACAAATAAAACCAATCACCATATGGGGTTTAAACTGCATGATGCAATTAAATCCTAATTTTAATTCATAGTGTACTTCAAGTTGATAGTGTCTCTTTTTGAAATTTTAGAAATTAATTTTAAGAATTTACAATTTGTGATAGAGGAGTAAAAAGAATCATAGTATTTAAATTCCTTTTTTTAAAATGTTAGTTGTGGTGGTGGATTTTTTTTTCTGTTCCTCTGATGTTAATGAGGGTCTTTAAGAGAAGAAATAGCTACAGCATCTGATGGCACACACAAAAACAATGAAGGTGACTCTACAAAATCCAGTTAAATGATCTAAAAACAAACTGAAAATGTAGAAATAATTTTTGATAACTTTTTAGTTTTGATGCTCTTGTAACCATAGAGTACGTAAAGTATTTTCAAACAGAAGTGTGACTTTTGTCCATGTTGATTATAAACTTCATATAGAGAGTTCTTTGGGAACCAAAAGGCATTTTCTAGGTAGATTTTATTCATTTAGGACTCTTAATATTTTATTATTGGAAAGCACAGAGTAGAAGGGCTTCTGACTAGAAAAGTCAGTCGTGTTTTCCTGGGAAGTCTCCTTTTTTAGACTAGTCCTTTTTTAGACTAATCGGTATGATTCTAGAGGATTGTTGTTCTCCACAGAATGAAAGAAAGGAACCTTGTCCATTGGGGGAAAAATTGTGGGGCCTGAAGAAGGAATGGAAGTGGAGGGCTGCAATCTTATACTCAATTCAATACAATCAAGAGATAATCCAGAACAAGGCAAAAATAAAGTAGAATCAACTGCAGCCTGGATGAAGACTGCTCCACCCTACGTATTCCTCTTATATATATTAGAGTAGTTCTTAGAAGTCTCAGGCAAGATTGGGGCTGTATTCTAAAAACACATAGTAAGAAACAGCTCCTGCACTGGAAACCTTACAATAGAAACAAACAAGCAGGACACATGGTAAGAGAGTAAACATAGAGATCCGTGGGTAAGGTGACTGTATTTCCCTATGGTGAATATGGGATACTGGTAAAATTGCTCAAATTCAAGGGAATTCAATGGCAGTTAATTAAAACGATGTGGTAGGCTTCTCTTCCCTCTTCTCCCCGCAAACATGCTATAAAAACTCCCAGACCCACTGGGAGAAAGGAGGCCATGGGAGTCTGGGCTAAGGGGGGAGCTCAGGTGGAAGTAGTCAGGTTCAACTGGTGTGGGGTGACGGGGGGTCACCAGCCACATGACCTCCCACCCAGCCTGGGGAAGGGCTGCAACAACTGCCTTCTGCCCCATGCCTCACCTCTTCGCTGCCTTTGCTCTGCCCCTGCCCCACCTCTTTCCCCAACTGATGCTGCCTGGGGAACTAGAGGGGCAGGGAGTCCAGTGCTGGCAGCAAGCATCATGGCTCCCCACACTTACCAGCAGCAGTAACCCCAGCTCAGTCAACTCCCTTGCCCACGTCACTCTGCTTCCTTCCACACAGCCAGACCCCTGCTACTGGTGCCAATCCCCGCACTACCTGCCAGACCCTCAAATGTCCAGGGACTCTGGGGCTGCTGGCTGGCCCCTTGATCCTTCTGCCCATGGTGTTGGGGGGAGGGCATGCACCACTTCTTGCCACTTCTATGTGTCACCTGTTGGATGATAGGGTTTCAGCACCACATGCATTGCCAGGGTTTGGGGCTCCTGCCCTTGAGGGAGAGGCTGCCAGGGATCAAGATTTCAGCCCTACAGCAGGTGCCGGGGATCAGGGCTTCAGCCTGAAAGGGCTGGCATATTGCCCTCCCCCCCACTTTAGGGTGCACATGGGGAAGGGTGACACCCCTTTCTCACCCCCACACAACCTTACACCTCTGTCACACACAGGCTGCCTCTCCTACTGGCTTCCTGTCTTTCTGCCTCTATACCCTTCCAGAGAGCACCACCTGCTGGCCACTGCCTGCCCTCATTCACCTGCCAGCCACAAACAGGAGGCGGGTGCGCTGACCCCTGACTGACTAGCAGGAGGAACAAAAATACCAGACAATTTGCCTGTTTTGTTTTTTAAGGCAGGACACCCGCAAGAGGGCTTAAATAAGGGACTGTCCCCTTAAAAATGGGACAGATGTTCACCCTACCTAAGGGTGTGTCTAGACTACAGGGTTTTGTCGACAAAAGTGGACTTTTGTCAACAAAACTATACCTGCGTCCACGCAACCGCTGAGTTCCGTCGACATAACGTCGACAGAGCTCAGCAGTTTTGTCGATGGCGGTAAACCTCATTCAATGAGGAATAACGCCTTTTGTCGACAGAGTTTTGTCGACAGAAGGTGTTATTGCGTCTACACTGTCATGTCGACAAAGCGGCTTGCTTTGTCGACAGAACTGGATGTAGTCTAGACGCTCTTTGTCGACAAAAGCCTGTAGTCTAGATACCCAATGTGAAAAGCCAGGAAATAAAACTCAGGTGATATCTAGCTTCCTGGAAAGTTTCAACTTTTAAAGTTTCTGCTGCACAGGTGTTTTTTTATGCTTGTTTTTATTTAAACAGTCTGCATCTTTATATAGCAGAAAAGATACACATCTTCATTCAAAAATGGGTGAATGCTTTTGCTAAACTTTCCAGTAAACATCCACTTGTTGCTAAAAAAGGTTATATTATTAGCAGTGATTTAGGCTGTAATTCAGGGATACTCAACTTTGGAAGCCCCAGGGGCCACAATGATAGCACATGCCGAGGGCCGCAATGTAAGTGTGGTTGCATACGCATATATGCAAATAGCTTCTTTCACACAGACAGGCACGAATACAAAGCGCTTCCCACAATGCCCCGGCGCTCCCTGCACCTCCTCCCTGGGAGCTAGAAATGCCGACACCCTGTACCCCTCTGTTCAAGCCCAGCTCGTCCACTTGCATCTTTCATTGCTTACCCCACCTGGGAGATGCCTCGCCGTTGTGAAGCGTGTTCCCCAGTGGAGGCCGTGTTCAAAGGATCCCACCCACAGGCCGTATGTTGAGCCCCGTGTAAACCCAAACAGGCTACGGGCCGCATGTGGCCAGCAGGCCGCATATTGAGTAGCCCTGCTCTAATTTGTAAGCTGCTCCAGGTGGGAAAACCCTCTCACCCAGATGCTTCACTGGTGTGCCGTAGAGGTCCAAGAGCCCAGCATAATTTGTAGGATGAGGGCCTTCAAAAGTTTTGTGCGCTTTTATATTTGACTGAACTCAACCTATGTCCATCTTCCTTAGTTCTTTTATAATACTCTCTCTCAAAGCAGTAGTAGAATTTCTGCATTTGGATAATTAGAAGGGGCAAAGTATAGCTCAGACTATAAATACTAGGAAATTTGTGTGTTTTGTCTTATGGGCAGGATGAGATGAATACTCCTAATGAATTTTTGCTTGTGTACTACAGGCGTTACCCCACTGTTGAAAAACGAGCAAAAGCCTTCAATGGAGCAAGCTATGTAAATATACCAGAGGACAGTGCTTTTCTTAAAGCATTGCTTTTTGAACTTAAGCTGACAGATCCAGACAAGAACTTTGTGGAATATCGAGATAGCTGTTCTCGAATCAACAAGACTTCAGTGTATGCGCTTCCAACAGGAGGAGGGGACCTCTGGCCTGTTCTTGCCTTTCAGAAGAGTGGTTTGATATATGTTTGTCTTCCCCTAGTTGAACAATCCTTGAAGCCACGCCCACCTCTCATTAGCATTAGTGGAATCTCACAAGCCTTCGCGCTCTTGTCGGGATTGCTGGTCTTCATTAACTCCAGTCAGAAGAACAAAGCTGAGATGAATGCAAAAGTGGGTCACCTTCCAAGTTTGCTTATGCAGGCCTGTCCTCTTGGCACCCCATTAGATACAAATTTGACTGGCTTAATAGATAATATTAATGTTTCTGTAAACCATACACAGAAACAACCAGTTTGGAGAATGAGCGCATACAAAGGCAAACCTCAAGTTAATGTTTGTATCACTGAAAAAGTCAAGTCCATGCAATATGACAAGAGGGATGTTGCAGATATGTGGCAGGTTTATGGAACTGTGACTTGCAAGGTGAGGATATTTCTAATACAATCTTACCTGTGTAGAACATAAACTCACTAAGAAAAGTAGAAATTCTGTTCATTTTTCCTTGGCATATGTGACAGATGAACTCAGTAGCTTTTATCCTTAAATGTACACCAAAGGTTAATTAATAGAATAGTGAGTTGAACCAGAATAAAAATGTTGCTTTACTGGTATTTTCTTGCATGAGTCATACATTTTTTCCATTATTTATGGGAAATAAAAACAACACTCCTCTTCAGCATCATCCAGTTTCAAAGTATTTTACAATGTTATTATTTTAAATGAAATAGTAAGTGTTTGCATTTAAGGACAGGGAATGAGAAATGACAATTATAGTGCCAAGTTTAACCCAGCCATCTAATAAATGTCAAGTTTAGTAATGATCAATAAAAACAAAATTCTTAAATGAGAATGTTACATGTGTCTTTGCATTAGCACTTCAGAAATTGCTTAGTGGGTTTCTAGTAAATGGAAGTTTAATTTTATATCTTGCTTTCTTGTATTAAAACAAAATCATACATCCATAATTCCTAATGTTGCTAAATCTAAGGCCACAGATTGTGAAAGAAAACAGTTTTATGATTGTTTTAAATAGCTTGTGTGTGTGTGTTTTACTGTTTATTTTTATTTGTAAAAACTGGGAAGCATATTGGTTAAGTAGATCAACAATATTTTCATGAAGCATGCTAATGTTTGTATCTTTAATAGTGAATCCTGTAGCTGTATTAGATTTTTCAGAGTTTCTCTGTATACATTTTGCTGGAGAAATGTGTGACACCTAATCACTTTTTTTAGCTGCTGTTGTGTGATAAGGAGAAAAGAAATTCTGATGAAGTGCATCACGGTGATTTAATTATTAGTAATAAGTGGCAGCATGCTCATATCACAGGGAAGTTGACCAAAATCTACTGCTCTTAAAGACTCTGAGTTATTTCCCACCAGTGGTGCTGATGGGGATTATCTTGGTGGAGAGCTTCTTGCTCTCAGTGGGGCAGGTTTCTGGGTCACTTTGCAGAGTAGATGACTGGCCAGAAAGAGAAAGTATTGGCGTAATTACTCATGGCTGAGCTGGTGCACCAAGTGACTGGACAGTGGATAGCATTACAGGCCGTCACTGTGAGAAAACTGACATAGTATCTCAGTGGACATTAATAGCATGTTTGAATCTATTAAACAGCTGAAGTCTGAATAACTGAATTATTTGGACAGACAATTACTCAATATGTCTATCAAATTCTTAACAATGTATCTGTTACTGCATGTGCTTGGCTCATTTGCATTCTACTCTTTTGACATGGCGTGCTTACGAATTAAAAGGCTGTTCTATAAAAGATTCTGTGTTCATACTCTTTAGGATGCCAAAAAGTTAAAAACTAGGAAATGACATGGGCTTGAAAGTATATCTGTTAATCCTCATGTGCAACCCCATGTAAAATTCTTTAGTGGGATTGTTTATTTTTTGTTTTATTTTCAAATGTCTAATTCTGAATTTAGAAATACTATTGAGTAATTTCCTGACTTTTTGTGTTCCAAGTGTGATTTAGAAGGAGCTGCATCAAATGTAACTGTCAGCTTGAACCTCCCTGCCAATGGCTCTCCACTCCAGGATATCCTGGTGCATCCCTGTGTGACTTCCCTTGACTCTGCAGTTCTTACTTCCTGTAGCATTGATGTCATGGATGATTCTGCATTTAGTGGGCCATACAAACTTCCTTTTACTCCTCCTCCTGACTTATTCAATTTGTGCTACTATACTTCCCAGGTAAAAACATTCCCTGATCTGTATAACTTGCCCGTCTTCCAAGTGGGTTTGGAGGTGGGAGAAAAATCTATATTTTGGAGAAGGTTTAAGTGAACTTCCTCAGGGATTAGCAAACTTTACTCTGATAAGATGTCAAGAACTGTTCCTAGCAGACCGCAAATCTACGTAGCATATGTTACCTGAAGAGCCTGGCTTACAGGTTAATTGATTTATGTTGAGAATTATATATTTTAAATCAACTATTAAGTTACTTATTAAAGAGTTTATAATAAACTTCTTCCTGAATTATTCCTAAAATTAATCTCTTCTCCTCAGGTGCCTGTACCACCAATTTTGGGATTTTACCAATTGAAAGAAGAAGAATTGCAATTAAAATTAACACTTAATTTAAAACTTCATGAAAGTGTAAAAAATGCTTTTGAGTACTGTGAAGCTCGTATACCTTTCTTTAACAGGTAGGAATAAAAAAAATCCTAAATAATTTTCTTCATCTCTCTAATAGTCTCCTTAGAATTGGGATCTCATGAATCAACTTATCAGGTTTTGTTTCCCTTAAACCATATGCTCAAGGCTGCTGTCATTGAGAGTCAAGAAATTACCTAAAATGTATTCAAACTCAAATGAGAAACTAAAGATATTCACCTGGATCCTGATTCTAGAGGCCCTCTCTTTTGAATAGTGCTAACAGTCAAGACATGTTTCCTCCCAACCACATTTGTGCTACTACTCTAAAAGGATAATGGATAACTTTTATTGAATATCCCATTTCCTTCTAGCACCAAATTTGGCCACCACCCACCTGGTGAAATAAGTCTTGAGAATACAGTTGAGATCCTGGTTTGGAAGCAAAAAACTTCTTATCATAGTTATAGCTCAACTTATAAAAATATATACTACACTTGATCTTAGCCAAAAATATAGTTATTTAAAATAAAAACTGCAGTTTTATTAAGCCTATCTGACAATTACTATGAGTATATTGTCATATAATAATCATTAAATTATAACAGTAAAATGATACAAAGCTGCTGACATTAGTCCTAGCAGTGGGAAATTCTGCCAATGAAATAAAAATAATAAAATCACCAAAAGCTCTACTGCAGTTAATGCATTGAAACTGTAATGATCCCCCTTAGTTATAATTTCTTTCGCCAAGACAGCAGTATGTTCAGTTCTGCATGATTTATCTTTGTACAAATAAATAGTGGCATTAGTTTGAATATATTCGTTGCTTTATCAATAAAATACATGTCAGTAAATAGTTGTCTGCTGTTCATTCCAATGACGTTTTACTCTGTTTTCTACAATAGGGGACCAGTCACTCACTTGGAGTACAAAGTTAGTTATGGCCAGCTAGATGTATCTCGAGAGAAAAGCTTATTGGTTTGGGTCATAGGTAAACTGAATTAAAAAATCTTTCTTTTTTCTTGAGTCACTTTTGTGTACATTTGTTTATCTAATTTTTTAATAAGGTTGTTTTTGTTTTTAGGACAAAAGTTTCCAAAATCATTAGAAATTTCTTTTACTGGAAGTGTGACTTTTCGTTCTATGAGCAAAGAGCAACCAGTTGATCCAATTTGTACTGGGAGCACTGCATATGTAAAAGTGAGTAGCATGAGAATTAGTAATCACTTTTTATTAACTAAAACTGGCTATGAAACTGCATTGATTTGCATCACACACAATCAAAGACTTTGTCCTCTGTTCAGTTTTCTATTTTCTTTTTCTCTAGAATACTGCTTTCTATCATTTTTATATCTTTGTACACCAAGAGTGGCATAATCTAGATTACCAGCATTTCTGAAGTAACCTAGAAGTATGCATAAAAGTATGTATCTGATCATGTTTTCTCCATATTTCTGTAGCTTTATTTTAGGATCCCAGACTACACACTTACTGGATGTTATGCAGACCAGAATTCTGTTCAGGTCTTTTCCTCAGGAAAGCCAAAAATAAGTACATGTAAGTTGTTCAAAATTATTGATTATTTAGTTAAATCTGTCAAGTGGAGTTGTGAACTACCAGTAACTGGTTGAGTTTTAAAATTAGATTATTTTTGTTGATTTTATCAAATGTGAATTTCAGTGTAAATGTCACTAAAGCAAAAAAACATTTATTTCTCAAAAAAAAATTATTTCTCAAAGCTGAATTATGAACTCCATGTAGAATAACTATTGTGTTCCTGCTCCAACTTAAAAATTATGTCCGTTTTAAGACTCCCCTATAAGATGTACCTGATTGGGGGGGGGGGGGGGGGGGGGGGGGAAAAGGCTTGTAGAGGAGGAACAATATGCACACAGTATAAGTGGGTAATCTCTGCCTTTTAAATATTTATATGGCCCCCATTTCCAGAGTATGAGAGTGCCTCAGTCGTTAATCTTTAATATATTTATCCTCTCTACATCCCTGTGTGGTAAGAAAGTGCTTTCATTCCCCAATTAACAAATGGGAAACTGAGGCACAGAAAGCCTGAGTACCCTGTCTGGAATCACACAAGAATTCTGTGATAGTGAAAGAAATTGAACTCACCTCTCCTGTCTCACAGTCTGTGTCCTAACAGTGGGCCATTCTTCTGATGTGTTTGAGTCTAGGGATGCGAACAGGTAACCAGTTACCCAGGAGCAGGAGGGCTGCTGGCTCCCAGCCCCATGAGGAGCTGCTGATTTTCAGCCCATGTAGGCTGGGATCCCAGCTGCTGCTTCTGGCCCCACGCAAGGCTGCCGACTCCCAGCCTGGGGCTGGAAGCAGCCGGGCTGGAGCAGCCCCTGTCCGCGGTGTGGGAGCTGCTCCAGCCCGGGAGGGGGCCCACTCTAGTCCAGCAGGCTGGAGCGCCCTCCACCTCTTCCTAGCAAGCTGGAGCACCTTCCCACACACCCTCTCCCATTTAATCAATTAATCGGTTAAACTTAACTTCTTACTGGTTAACTAATTAAATAGGATTTTATATCCCTATTAGAGTCTTCATATAAAAAAAAAAGCATTGGTGGGCAAATACTAAACACTCATTAAATATGACCAGGCAGGAATGGCTAATAAAGGCACTATTGTATTGCTGCTTTTATTTTGTAACTTCTTTCAGTTATTTCAGCAAAAGCCCCAAAATTGTTTGTGAGAACTCTAATGATGCCATTGCCAAACCATTCATCACAGCAGTTAATTGTCATACCATATATATTTATAATGAATACACAGTTTATCTCTCTATATATATTAAAAAAAAAATGTCCTGCGGGACAACAGAGTGACATCATGTCATCTGCATTCTCATGCCGCCGTCACCACCTGCCTCCGTCCTCAGCTGCACGGACTCTTCCCTCCCCAGTGCTTTGGGGAGGCAGGAGCAGTGCGGCATCCTCCCTTCCCCCTCCTGTGCGTGCCCTCCCTCCCATCTCTGGCAGTGAGTGGGAGAGGGATGGGGGTGCAGGATCTGGGCAGGAGGTGGGGTGCAGGAGTGGGTTGGGGGTAGGGTGTCAGGCCAGATGCGAGGGTGCAGGAGCAGGCTGGGGGTAGGGCATAGTGGCCGGCGGGGGTGGTTTGGTGAGCATAGTGGCCGGGATGGGAGGGGAGTTGTCGAGCATAGCGAGCAGGAGGCACAGTCCCCTAGCATTCACTAAACAAAAGCCAAACCATACACCTGCGTTTGACTTAATCTCTATGGGCAGGGCTCGACAAACCACGGCAAAATCCACTCGCCAGCCCCGCACCATGCATGCACCAGACCCGCACGGCGCATCCGCGCGCCGCTGGTGAATGGGGCAGCTGGCTGAAATCTACTCGCCATGGGCAAATAGATACACGGATTTGTCAAGCCCTGTCTATGGGTATGTCTACACTTGCACCCTCTTTCGAGAAAGGGATGCAAATGAAGACATTAGAAATTGCAAATGAAGCTGGGATTTGAATATCCTGTGCTTCATTTGCATATTTACGTTATGGCGATATTTCGAAATAGAGCTATACACCTGCGTTTGACTTAATCTCTATGGGCAGGGCTCGACAAACCACGGTGAAATCCACTCGCCAGCCCCGCAACGCGCATGCGCCAGACCCGCACTATTTCGAAATAACAGACGATGTTAAGACATGGTTATTTTGAGAGAAAACCCTTCTCTCAAATAATCCTTATTCCTCATACAATGAGGTTTACCAGTTATTTGAGAGAAGGGTTTTCTCTCCAAATAACCGTGTCTTAACAGCATCTGTTATTTCAAAATAGTGCCATAATGTGAATATGCAAATGAAGCGTGATATTTAAATCCCGGCTTCATTTGCAATTTCAAATGTCTTCATTTGCATCCCTCTCTCGAAAGAGGGTGCAAGTGTAGACATACCCTATGTGAATTATAAGCTTATGATCAACGTATTATTAGAGGTAATTGAAACTGAAACTTTAAATGTCTTCTCATCAGAAACAATTTTTAAATGCAATTTTCACCTCTATAAACTGGGACTGTCTCGTCTAGCAATGCCGGACAATGGATGTTCCAGGATCAGTGTGTCCTGGTGCGCTGCCGGGGGTGGGGAAGAGGCAGGAAGGCTAGGTTGGGAGTGGCCAGGGGGAGGGGACAGAATCCAGGCATTCAATCCAGTTGGGCTGCCTAGGAAGCCCAGTGGGGCCAGCAGCAGGGGGGCCAGAAGTGATCTCCTCTGGTCCAGCAAAATCACTCATCCAAGACCATTCAGGTCCTGAGGGTGCTGGACCAAGGAGGTCCAACCTGTAATAAATTGGGTATTACAGTTTAAAGCAGGGCTACTCAACTTTTGAAGCTCGGGGGGCCACAATGATACAGCACGTGCCGAGGACCGCAACTTAAGTGTAGTTGTATATACTGTACATACACGTATATATGCAAATAGCTTCTTTCACAGTGACGGGTATGAATATAAAAATTAAGGCAAGATTACACAGCACGCAGGCCCCATTTAAGTCAGTTCTGCTGATATTAATAAAATGCAATATTTATCCGATTTCTACCCATATGACAGTACTTTTAATGAGCAATGACAGTCCAGGAATTTAACTACTAAAACGCATATCAACAGATGACTGTTATATTGACTACTTTTTTTGTTTGGTTCCTGGCCATGTGTTGAGCCGCAAGTAAACCCAAACTGCACCACGGGCCACAAACAGACAGGTCACGTGTTGAGTAGCCCTGGTTTAAAGAGACAGTTTCTGTCAATTAGTAAAAATGGATCTATATTCTCTTAAATTGAATAAAGTAATTTATTAATACAAGACACCCTTTAATGTTTATTTTGTCTGTCTTTTTTAGCCCGGGAATTGATTTCCTCAGATTACTACATCTGGAATTCCAAAGCCCCAGCACCTATAGTGTATAGAACATTATTTTTCTAATTTCCTTGTGAACAATTTTTGTATTTGAACAAAAAAGACAGCTAACAAAAGTGATGTTAATATATTGTTAATAAAAGAGCAGTATTTTTAATGAATATATTTCAATTTAAGTTCCTGATCGGGGGGGGGGGGGACATATTAAGTTAATTCAATTATAATTTTATTTTATCTTGTTTGCTTTAAATTTTTTAGTCCGAGATACTGTTGACTTGTCTAACATAGCTTATGAATTTCCAGTTACCACCTTTAGGAGTGACAGGTCCTTTGTCCCAGGATCAGGCCCAGTATTTAATTTTCTATGGCTGGGAACCCTGACGTGCACAGATGCAACACTCACACTACAGGAAATCTTGTATATTTGCAAATATAGTTTATTAATACATTTAGCACAGTCACAAACACCCCAATTTCATGAGATAAATAGGAAATGTACTTCTATATTTCCATACCATATACTCACACCATTCCTTCTAGAACAATCCGAGGTGTTAGCCATCTTCTTCCTCA
Source organism: Rafetus swinhoei (assembly GCA_019425775.1). Taxonomy (NCBI): domain Eukaryota; kingdom Metazoa; phylum Chordata; order Testudines; family Trionychidae; genus Rafetus; species Rafetus swinhoei. The sequence continues at coordinate 124,913,802 of CM033446.1, read as the reverse complement.
TCACCTGCACCTTCCCCGTCATCACCAGTGGCCTTCATTTTGGTAGCTCCCAAGGACTGCATCTCTTCCCACCACCCCTAGGCTGGGATGCCACTTTTATCATATGTTACACTGACGTTGTTATGTTTGATGCATATTCGGTAGGCAATGTTTCCTTTTCTCCTTATTTGTGTTTCCTCACCTTCCTAATGGTGAAGTGTCTTTTTCCAATGTATGTCACTGATCTCAACATATTATCATATGCATGAGTTTGTTACCATGGACCTTTTGTGGTTGTCTTATCACGTTTATTATTTCTGTCCTACCTGGTTATTCAGTCTAGTCTCAACCAGTTATTTTGGCTTTTTCTAAGTAATGATATACCTGCTAAGTTTGAGTGTATTTGGAAGCGCCTATACCATGTAAAATCACTCTGTCTTACCACCATCTATCTGATGAAAGGTCCCAAACTTATGTGAGCTAATTGTGTTATCTGGGTGAAAGGCCCCAGACAAAAATACTAACTTTGCCATAGCTCAATATACAGGGCATGGCCTGTAATTCTCTTGTGTTACAGACAAACTGCCAATATAAATCTACTGTAGCTTTTATAATAAACATATAATCAAAACTATAATAAAATAATAAATTTATATATCTGTAGGCAAGCCTGAAGGTTAGCCCTATAAGCTACAATACTATTTGAAAGAATGAACTTTAAAATATGATTCTACCCCTCCATCTCCAGCCCACACACATCTTTCTGCTGTTATTCATGTAACCCCCTTTTTCCTCCCCGGGTTACTCGGGAGCAGGTCACACTCACAAGTGTGCCTGGGCACCTGATGGTCTTGACATAAAAGGAGATCCTGAGTACTCCAGTGGTGATGTTGTTTGGTTGGGGAAAACCTATCCACCCCCTTGCTGAAGTCCCTTGCTCATAAAGAATGTACAGTGGCAGTGCCTCCACCTGGCTGGCCCTGTACACACTTACTTGTGTGCCGTGAGAACCTCCAGGAATAACTTATTCCAGCAATAAACTGGATCTGACTCCAGAACAACAATTACAAATCATAAATAATATACATCTAATAGATTGCATTAGAATGAACAACCTTTACTTCACTTAAACAGGATTTAACAAATTAACAGTGAATAGCATCAATTAACAAAGTACATGGAAGTAAAAGGAACTTATCTAGCTGCCATTTGCACTGCCAATATTTATCCCACCCCAGAGTGTGCACACCCCTGGACTCAGAGTCCCAGACTCTTGCTTGCGTGGGTGCGCTTGAAGAACTGCAGCTGTAATGGAGATTTCTCTGTAGGTAGTGTGTATGTGGGTCCCAGCTATGCAGCAGCTCTGGTTCATTGGACTGGTCTCTCTGCCTCTCTTTGAACCCAGAGTTAGTCTGTATCTCAGGTGTGTCCCAGGCAGCATTTTCCCAAAGATGCCCAGTTACTCACAGTCTCCTTCTGTGTGCTGGATGTAGAGTAGCTTCTAGCCACAAGTACAGCCAAAGGGCCTCCCCTCTAGGGCAATCAGAAGCAGCCTGCTAGATCCCAGTTCCAAAGGCTCGCTGTCCCAGTCTGTAACTGCAACGTAACAGCTCCTGAACTGGATCAAACTCCTCCACAGCAGCCTGGCTCCCTTTCTGCTCCATAAACAGAGGGAAGAATCCACAGATTGCTAAGTCTTCCTCCACACATGTGGAGAGACCCAGCACCCAAACAAAGAGTAACTTCCTTCCTGATTTCCTCTGGGGCTCATGGGAATTGTAGTCTCTGGGGCTAGATTGTAGCACACAAAATCTTCCCAGAGAATAAGCAAAGGCACCTTTAGTAAGGTGACTACATTCACGTTTACAATATAGAAATCCAATGTTGTCATCTGATATGAATTATCTCCATTCATATGCAGAATGCCACTGACTTTGGTGTGGTTCTGTGTGGGCACCACAAGTCCATCAATACACAAACTTACAAGCCCACATAAAGGGCCTGATTTTACTCCTATAATGAAGTTGGCATCAAATTGGACCATAAATTAATAGGACAGTCCAATAGCAAAGCATCCTTTTTAACCTTGTTTTCATACATCTGCTCTGCCCAACTTGTTTGATAAGATATTTGTATGTGATTCTGTATGAAGTGCTATGAACACTTTAGTTCCGTTAGATTATTTTAGTAATGGCAAATAAATTGTATTGTGCTTTTAAAGTTGTGAACAATAACCACATTGACAGAAATAATCTGGAAATCTATCTTTAGATTGCATTATTATTAGAGACAATGGAAAAGATGATACAGAGATGTAAATCTGGTTTAAAAAACAAATTTCAGACTATTAACAAAAAAAAAAAAGCCGACAAAATTATCCGAGTTTGTTAATGTGCTGAAAAGTATCACTAACCCATTTTCATTAGAAAACTGGGCTTAAAGGAAAAGGAGTCTGAGTTTACAGAAGCAAACGTCTAATTTTGAGAAGAAAATTGGTATCTGCGGGAACACAGGAAACGGATTTTAAGAGAGATATCAGGAAATGAGCAAATTGTGAAAGGCTGGTGGAAAAAACTGTGGGAACCTGGAGAGCAACACAAAAGAAAAGAAGAATGTTACCTCTAATAACTGAGCACCATGGCTGCCGCTGCAGTACTTCTTGTTTAACTGTACGTGGTATGATAAATAAGATTAGTGAATATATAAGGAAGAAAGTTTTGAACTATAATTTAAATATACTTAGATTGAGATAGTAATCTAATTGGTTGGTTAAACATTCTAAAGCATAGATTAATTCATGTGAGTCATGCAGTTCAGTTAAAACTACTATGCAACCATCTAAAGAACAGCTGGTGAAATTAAAATGACCCATTTTACAAAGATGCAACATTTATTTTTAATGCCGGACAAAATGTGTATTCATAAATTCCTTAGAGTTTTGAACCCTACCTCCACCCCCAACATCCTGTTGTACACTCAAACCAGCACCATGCTCAAATTAGGTTAGAGAATTGTTTTTTTTTAAGTTGGGGTGTAGTGAGCAGATCAAGCCTTATATGTAGGAAAGTGTCAGCATGACCATGGAACTGAATTACAATTTATGGGATTGCTTTGCACCATCCCAGTAGAAGGAAAAGGGATTTTGCCCATCCTTCATAGTAGGCATTGCCTTTGAAATTCACAGATGTCCAAGAATCTTCAGGAAAAACCTGTGTATCTTGGAGCAGCCATGGGGATGAGGAATTCATTCTGTGAGACAGGAGAAGTTCTCTTATTTATGATAGCAGGGCTGCTTTGCAAGCTATGCTCCTTTTGGTTCACCTGACCTTGCTTCCACATCTCCCTAAGGCTACGTCTATACTGCAGCCTTCCTCTGCAAAAGCTTTATGCAAATGAAGCCGCGCTTCATTTGAATAATTAATTAGCAGCTGTTTTTGCACAAGAGGTTTTCTCAGTGCAAGGCCCTGGTGTAATTCCATATTTGCAGTTTTCCCACAGATACAGCTGCTAAAGCAAGACATTTTTAAATCAGCACATTCTGATAACTTACATCCAAGAGTTTTTAAAGAGCTGGCCAAGGAGCTTTAATGTTGATTTTCAGTAAGTTTTGGAACGCAGGGGAAGTTCCAAAGGAGAGGAAAACAGCTAATGTTATGCCAATATTTTAAAATGGCAAATGAGACAACATGGGTAATTATAGGCTAGTCAGCCTGACATAATGGAATTAACTTTGTTTTGATTGCATAAGATTATTTAATAAAGATAATAATGTTGCTGTAATAAACTTGACTGCATGCCATTTTGCTTAGGAAACTAGAATGATAGTCAATACGGCACACATTAAATGAACTAAAAACTGGCTAACTCAGATATGGGTAATAATTTTTGATGTTCAACCACTCCAAGAATTGTGTAAGTGGTCAAGGGCTTCACTCTTCCATAATGTTAATGGAGGAGGTGTGGGCCTGGGATGGAGGTTGTTTGCAGAAAGGAGCTCGGTAGAAGATTGGGGTGCAGGAGAGGGAATCCGAAAAGGAGTTTGGGTGAAGGAGGGGGTTGTGACTTGAGGCAGGAGATTGGGGTGCAGGATTTGAGAGGAGGTATTGGTGCAGGAGCAGGTTCTAACATGGAGGAGGGGTGCAGGTTCTGGGAGGAAGTTTAGGTGAAGGAGGGGGTTGTAGCCTTAGGCAGAGGTTTGGGATACAGCAAGGGGTACAGTGTCTGGGAGGGGGTGTGGGTGCAGGAGAGGATTCTGACCGGGAGGAGGGATGAAAGAGGTGCAGGGTCTGGATGGGGAATGTGACCAGGGACACGGGTGCAGGTTTGGTTTGTGACCTGGGACAGGGAGTTAGGATGTGGGAGGGGGGTGGGATACCAGGAGAAAGTTCTGGCCGGGAAGCGCTTACCTGAGGTAGCTTCCAGTCAGCAGCCCAGCGGGAGTCTCAGACAGGATCCCTGCCTGCTGAGCCCCCGCACGCCACTCAAAGTGGCTGGTGGTTGGAGCCATGTGCTCTCTGCATGCAGCATGCCCTTTGGGGGGCCCTCCAGGCGGTGCCTGTGCCACAAGCATGTCCCATGCAGCTCCCATTGGCCAGGACTTTAGCAGGGTTCAAGAAAGAAGCTAGATACATTCATGGAGGTTAGGTCCATCAATGGCTATTAGCCAGGCCGGGTAGGAATGGTGCCCCTAGCTTCTGTCAGAAGCTGGGTATGGGTGATGGGAGAGGTATTGCTTGAAGATTACCTGTTCTGTTCACTCCCTCTGGGGCATCTGGCATTGGCCCCTGTTGGCAGACAGGATACTGGGCTGGATGGACCTTTGGTCTGACCCAGTATGGCTGTTCTTATGGTTTCCAGCCCCTAGGAGCTGTGAGATTGTGCAGAGAGTGGGGGCAGTGCCCCCTCTCTCCTGGGGCTCATGGTGCACAGAGAGCACATGGCTCCCGCAGCTGACTGCTTTGAGCAGCATGTGGGATGTGACAGACAGGGAGCCTGCCAGAAGCTCCCGCTGGGCCACAGGATCATGGTAGGCCGGACCTGATGGTCTGGCAGGCAAGATACAGCCCACGGGCTGTATTTTACCCACTCCCTGGGCTAACTGACAGGCCTCAATATAATTGTAAATGAGGACTCATTGACTGGGTATGTGCCTAGTGATCCCCTGCTGTGATCAGTTCTAGGCCCTGTGTTTAATGTTTTTATCAATGACCTGGAAGAAAACACAAAATCATCCCTGGTACACTCTGAAAGTGCTGGGAAGGAGCAGGTAAATGCAGGGCTCCAGTGCCCCAGTGGATAAGAGGCACATGGAAGAGGGGGATAGACAGCAGGCCGCAGGTGGAACCCTAGTGGCTGGAAGTTAGAGCTAAACAAATTCAGACCAGACATAAGGGGCAACATTTTAACAGGGTAAATTTACTATTGAAACAGCTTTTTGAGGGTTGCAGAGGGATTCTCTGTCACTGGAAAATTTTAAATCAGGAGTGGATGTTCTAAAAGGCATGCTCGTGTTCCAACCAGGATTTGTTCAGGGAATTCGTATGACCTGAGTTATACCAGAGGTCATGCCATCTAGCCATGGAAACTATGAATTTGGACTTACTGTGCCTAGTGTCTCCAGGCACTGTGGTTGTAAACCTTTGGGGTTGAAATTCAGCAAGGGGCAGAGGGTCTATACAAGACTCCCTGTGCCCTGACGCAGAGGACACAAGACTCCCTGTGCCCTGCCGCAGTGGAGGAAATGCTTACGGCTCTGTGGTCCCTAAAGGAGCCGTTAGGAAGAGGCTAGTGCTTGAGGAAACGCACTGACTCCCGACCTCAATGGAAGAGCTGCAGCATTTGCTCTTGTGGTCAATAACGGCCACAGGGGCTGCGCTGCAGCTCCTGTTTGTGGGTTAGCTCCCGTGGCACCAACTCTTTAATTTGCCAGGGCCAGGCAATGTTCTGTTATTCTCAGAGAGTGTAGGGAGGGGAGAACCGCACAACACAGGCCCAATCTTGCTCCATAGAAGTCAATGGCAAAACTTCAGTTGACTCAAGCACAGCAAGGGGCTCTTTGTAGCGCCCTGAGGTACTCAGCTAGCAGATATTCTGCAATCCTCTTCCTTTGTTCTCATGACACCACAAATCTCTTTACTGATCACAGTATCAGGAACAGGACTGTGACTTCAAATGGGAAAGTAGGACCTGAAAAAATAGATCCTGTTCTCATGTAAATAACTTCATTAATCAATAAACTAAGGGAGGGAGAGAGAGATTTCCTCCTATCCTCATCCCCTTACCTGAATGTGCCAACATTTTCCTGTGAGGAGAAGGCCTTCTATATGGAAGGAGGCATAACCAGTCATGGTAGATCTTTGAAATGACAGTTTTTGAGAGCATAGGACCGCTGGGCCCTGATTCAGCCAGGAACTTAGGCATGTGTTTGACACAGATCATGTGTGGAGTCCAGAGGTGGGCAACCTGCAGCCCGAGGGCCACATGGACCCCATTTTTTTTCCTACGGGTATTGCTAAAGTGGCCCACATGTAAAGCAAAGACACGTGAAGTGAGGTGCAGGCTGATTGCACACATGGATTGTGAAAGCCGTGAGCTCCCTTCGCATCCAATCAAAGCGCTGCTACGGTTCAAGTGGCACCCCCTGCAAATTCTAGGTACGCGAGCTCAGTTAGCAAAAGTGCTCTATCCTACGTCATGACAATCTTGTGGCCCACGGAGATGGAGGGTCAGACATGTGGCTCACTCACTAGTATAGGTTGCCCATCGCTGGTGTAGTCTCATGGATTTCAGTTGAAATCAATGGGATTCCTCACATCCAGCTGAAGTCAATGCTCAGAGTTAGGAATGTCCTTCCTGGATCTGGGCCTTCGTCATTAAAATCTCCTTCTTGCCTCCAGCAACTGTCATTCTCAGTCACCACATTTCCCTTCCTGATTTCCTAATTCTTGCCACAAATACCTGGGCACAGAACAGTTGTCTTCCCCCCCCAAATTGAGGTTTATTCCTTCCCTTGATCAACTGCAAAGAAGTGCCAACAAACAATGCGCCTTGGGCTTTTCTCTTGGGAAGAGACCTGGAGGGAAATCATTACCTTCAAGCCAATTCTAGCCCCATGTGGGCTGGGGAAGGGCTCCTCCTGACATCATTCCTGAACTAGCATCTCTCGTGTGATAATGCTGTCAGCAGAGTCACCTGGCAGGCGAAGCTAACGTTTCTCTACCAGCCGAACCATTTTATAGGCATTTCAGTAAAGTAAAATGAGCCAAGTGCCATGGTCAAGTATTGATCTGAGAGGTGGTTTGTATTTCACTGATTCAGATCAAGGGCAGCGAGTAAAAATCTTTTTTTTTTTTTTTTTTGCATGCTCAGGCTTTTCCCCTTCCTTAAGAGAGCATTCTGGAAAGCTGAGTGAAATCTAGACAATTTTTGTTACTCTTGATGGTATCTGTAGCCATCCGTAACAGTAGAGAACTAAAATCAATTCCAGTTCTCATCCCATTGAGATCAGCTGTTCTCACTGAGAAGCTTTTGATTTTGTCTAGAAACCTCTCTCTTCAGGATAAGTTTTTTGAAGACAAGTCTGTTTCCCATTTGGTAGGTGACCTGTTTAATGTTTTCCCTGTGTCTGGGAACTCCTTAGTGTAATTAGCGACCTTTGAACTCCACAACTAATCCTGAGCTATTTTGTATTCCTTACTCATCTTTAAGGCTGGACCTTTCTTTTCTTTTGAGTCCGCTGCCACAATTAAAGAAGAAACAGCTGCATTTCAAAGGGATTCCTATTCCAGAAGCTTAATCGTGATTGACATGTTCTTATTCTAAGCTATAAGAAACTCTTAAGAGTCCTTTCTTGGGTTAAAACTTCAATCATTTTCTAAAAAATTATCTCAATATGGATTTTATTCGTTTTCTTTGATAACCATTCTTTGCCATTTTTTTAACATGAAAGATGCTTTGAGTTTGCAGTGAATATGAACAGCTTCTATTGAAAGACTGAATGGTCTCAAACATATTCCCAACGCAAAAGTGGCTACATTCCATTTAGAGTCAAAATCTGATTATGAAACCTGATGTCTGCCATGTATACCAACTTCCTGCCGTGTAGCCAAAAGGTGAGCAAGGTGCCTGAAAATGAGCACAGGGAGAGGGTTGGGTTGAGACTGATGATAAAAGCAATCACCCAAATTGCACATTTTTCAATATTTTTCCAAAGTTTTCATAGCACACACAAATAATGCCATAGCAGTCTAAAACCAGCTTAGACACCTCATCTTCTGTTCCACCACGGTTGGGTTCCCTTAAAAAAAAAGACAATTTATTGGCTTTAAAAATCTTGGGATGATGACACATTGAAAAGCTCTAGGTGTCTGAAACTCTTAGCAAAATAGTTTCTGGAAAATGATGGAAGCCTATTGTTTTCATTTGTTTAACTCTCTCCATCCTGTTTATATTTGTATTATTTCATTAACTCAGCTGCACAAAGCTTTAAAATAAAACTCTGAAATTATATATATAACCTGACAGGTTTTCTTGTTATCATCCAAAATAAGTCATTAAAAATAAACGTGTATAAAATTAGCATAAAAGACCCCTGGAGGGTGGCAGGTACAGAATAGTAGTTTCTAAGACAAAGGTCAAATAAAAAAAAAGGATGTTAATAAACAGCCCTCAGGTTTAAGGGACTTTTTTTAAGGATTACATCTTAAATTCCAACAAATCAGATTTAGGAGTTACTGAAAGTGAAATTGATCCATCCCTCATCCAAACTTTGCAATACTTTCCTGTTCTGACATCATTTAGATAGTTAGCTGTATTATCAGATTAGAAGCCATTGTACAGGGCTGCTGAAAGGGGAAGGAGGCAAAAAGCTAAACACTGGATGAATTCTGAACCTTTTAACCTGGCTGAAGTACGTTGGTCCCTGTTATGCAAATACCTTCAATCCTCTGCTAAGTTCAGTGGAAATAATTTTCTTGAATGACAGGTTTATTCAGCGAGGATTCAGTTGGTGATTAATCCCCCTTTGATCTAGGGTATTTCACTTAACTACCAGTTACCTCGTTCTGACAAAGTGCAACTGAGATTAGGGAGATCACTAGAACGCTACCAGGGTGTGCGTTTATTCTCCATAACCTTTTCAAGGAAGGGCCAAGAATGCAATCTCTTTTCTGTATTTGAAGATGTAAAGTCCTCTCTTCTAAGTTAGAAAGTCAACTGAATACCAACTAAAGTTTGTTTCTTACATAATAGTACAAACAGCTCCTCTTGCTTTGGGCAATCATGATTTTAGGAAATCTAGGCCTTTTCTTCTCCAAAACAAGGCAGCTGAACTAACTGTATTTTTTGCTACATGCACTATTCTGCATTACGTAACTCCAGGTATGGTAGTGAGAGAAGTGCTTCTGTTTTGCAAAGCTGATCCTCCAGTTTCCATCTGATTACAGAGCGGCATGTATGAAGGATCCATGGTTTTGAAAAAGATGCTGCAACACAAAATTCTCTGTCTTGAGCTGTTAAAAGCTTTTTCCCCTTAGAAGTCTGGTGTGGTGTTGACCTCTTGTCTTAGGCTGAAAAAGCCCTGCTGAATCTACATGGCTATTGTCAGACTCAATACATGCACAGCTTTATATTTTGAGCCATAGAGTATTTTAAAGGAACACATACTGTCACTGGTTAGGAAAAAATGTTCATTAGGATCATGCATTTCACACATGGTTGGTGGTGGTCTCTCGTCTGAAACTATATTTTCCCCCTTACTTACACATTACCTAAGAATCCTCTTGCAGTCTTCTCTTCTGGCTTATTAAATAATTTTGTACTAATGTATTCTGCCAAATGTCATGGAGATAAGATATGGATGGTTGTATAAGACTGAGGACTTGATTCCGTATCAGTGTGTGGCTCACTGCAGAACAAGGGTCTAAAACTATATTTATTTTTAGTGAAATACTGGCACATAAATGAATGTTAATCATATATGTCAGCCCAAGAGAACATTCATTTTATTCCTGATTTAGACTCTGATCCTGAACATGCTTAGCTTTACGCTTTGTGAGCCATTCCCATTGAGGTCAGCAAGTTAAATTAACCCTGGCCCAGATCATCAAAGGTTGATTTCTATGGAAGTTAGGAACCTGAATACTTTTGAGGGCCTCGGCCAATGTGCTTAAGTCTTTGCAGAATCAGGGCATTAGAAGCTACTAATGTGCAGCTACTTTTAAGTTTCTGGCTGAACTTTAACAAGTTCTTAAAATGCTTTTTTTTTTTTTGGCTAGGGTTCTATTCTCTGAAAAATTCTGAATTTGTAAACAACTGATCTATAGTGTGACTGTTTGTAGGACAGAAGGGAATAAACTTGACTTGGATGTTTCATTCTGATTCAGTCTCCTGCCTCATTGTAGTGAAAATTTCATATGGATCTCAGAAAGCAGACTTATTGCATATACCTCACAGCTGAATCAACACAATGGTTCCTGGAAGGCTCCATCACAGTCTATCAGGTCAATAATACATGCACTAAGAAGGATTTACACTCTAGACAGTAACAGCTTCTTAAGAGCCATTATAGTGTAGTGGGTTTTAAAAAGAAATCCCCTTTTAAGAAATGCCAGAATCTGGAGTTAGTTGAGAGTTTGCAGAGGCTGTTAGGGTCGCTAGTAAATAAAATGTTACATATATCCACTATTCGGTTAAATAATAGGTGTCTGTATCAAAGTATTCCATATCTTTACTGTAATGATCATATCGATTTCATGCTGTTCTTGGGAGGGAAAAGAAATTAAACCTAGAAAATTTTAACAAGAATTTAACCTGCTTAATAAATGTGAGACATGGTGGGTGAGGCAGTATCTTTTACTGGATCGGCTTCTATTGGTGAGAGAGACAAGCTTTTGAGCTACATAGAGCATTGCCTCAGGTCTGAGAAAAGAATCCGGAGTGACAATAATTGTGACATATTTAAAGAAACAAAAACAAACAAACAAACAAACAAAAAACCAACCATAAAATCCACACTGCTCTGTCTCCAGTTTAGCTGATGTTAGATAATTAGTTAAAATAGATTAAGCTTGATTACATTAAAATGGTTAGATAGTTATGTTAGATTATAATGATTAATTACTAAATCAAACAATTCAGGAAAATTCATTTTATTTATATGAATAATACAAAAGGTTTGGACTGTGCCACTGCATGATGAGCAAGAAGTAAAGTGCAGTGGCTTCAGTTTGTACTGTATGTGTAAACAAGATGCAAAAAAATCTGTTACTGAACAGCTGTATTGTAATTATAAACTTCCAGGAAATACAAGGTTAAGAGTGATACTCTATCCTTCTTAAGTTAAAAGTCTATATCCCAATTAATGGCGTTAAAACATTTAATTTTGTAAGAAATAAACAGTTCATGAAATTAGAATATATCAACAAAATTTAATATGACAGTGTGTTCTCCTCTAGATTGTATAGATCAGAAACCATTGTCCTTCACACAGGCCATTCTTCTAATTTTATAGGATGTGATGGGCCAATATATTATTATTTAAAAGAAGTAGAAATTACATAGAAAAGTGGAAAACTTGAGTACCTTGGCTTTCATGGAAAAGTATACTCTTCAAAGGCCTTTTCTGCCCCCTGGCGGTAGTTAAAACAACTACTCGTTTAAAAGCTTCAGGGAGTAGTCGAGTTAGTCTGTAACTGGAAAAACTTAAAAAACAACAAATAGTCTAGCAGCACCTTAAAGACTAACAAAACATGTAGATGGTGTTCTCTTTATCAGCTAGCAACACCTCTAGATTGTATAGATCAGAAACCATTGTCCTTCACACAGGCCATTCTTCTAATTTTGTAGGATGTGATGGGCCACTATATTACTTTTTAAAAGAAGTAGAAATTACATAGAATTCGTGAACACAACCCACTTCTTCAGATCTTTACTTGTTTAAAAAATGTCCGCAGCAGAAGTGATGAGAATATACATATATAATTGATTTGTATTGTTACTGTTTCTAACAGTCATGGATCTGGGTACTAGTGTGCTAGACATCATACATGCACAGAACATTTTGTTGCACATGTCTCTCTGGTAACTAAAACAGGCCAAAGTATTCTGTCAGGCCAGGTTCAGCTGATCAGTGCCTGGTTCTTTCTTAAGTTAGTCATGTATCTTTTGCACTTCTGGTCGAAAGATGCTTGCCTGCAAAAATACAGGTGCAGCTTGGTTGTCCTTAGGGGTCAATGGAGGCTACAGAAATGCTTCACATCACCAGGGCTCTGCTCCTGCAGACACTTGTGCATGCACTTAGCTTTACTACTGCCAGGGACTACTACTGACTCACAATTAAGCAAATGTGGACAGTTTTTGTTGGAGTATTTTCTAAATCCACTGCCCTCCTGGGCCAGAGGGTAGTGATGCCCTGAAGACTTGAGGATAGTTAAGACAGGGGATAATTATGAGACTAATTGGACTTAGGTAAGTGGGATTTGTTGGAATCAATGAAAAAAAGACACTGAGGTGTCTTTGAAATCCCACTAGGCACCCATCTTCACCTTGAGCCACCTAAATGACTTTAAAAACCTGGCTCTGTGTGATTTAGGAACATATAATCCTTTTATTTTCAGTGGGATTTGGGCTCCTAAATAGGTTAGGAGTTTTGCAAATCCCTTGTAAAGTTGTCAATTCATTACTATAGGGCCAAATTCTCCCCCATGTTTACACCTGCTGCAACTTACTGAAAGCAAGAGGGGAGGGTTAGATACCTAATTTGAAGATGATGGGGCTGTACAGGTAGGGCAATAAGTAATGCAGTGTGCCGCAGGGGAGATTTAGGTTGGGTATTAGGGAAAAACATTCTAACTATAAGGATAGTTCTGGGACAGGCCTCCAAGGTTGGTTGTGGAATTCCCCCTAGAATCAGAAAAGATTAGGGTTGGAAGAGATCTCAGGAGGTCATCGAGTCTAACCTTCTGCCAAAAGCAGGACCAGTCCCAATAAAATCATCCCGGCTAGGGGCTTTGTCAAGCTGGGACTTAAAAACCTCTAAGGAGAGGGATTCCACCACCTCCCTAGGTGACCCATTCCAGTGCTTCGCTACCCTCTCAGTGAAATAGTTGTTGCTAATATCCATCCTAGACCTCCCCTGATGCAGATTAAGCCTGTTGCTTATTGCCTCACATGTAGAGCCCCATCATCTTCAAGTCCCATCACTGGAGGTTTTGAAGAACAGCTGGGCAAACACATGTCAGGGATGGTCTAGGTTTACTTGGCCCTGCCTCAGCCTAGAGATCTGAACTAGATGACCTCCTGCCACACATTTCGATGATTAGAATCAACAGAAATTTTTTATATAGTTTCAATGGATAACATTAATGGTTATTTGAAAGAATTGTGTTCTACATGTATCTATTTGAATGTGCACAGTGCTGCAAAGTTATGGATTTTAAAACTTTTTTTAACTTTACAATCTTTATCCATTTAAATGTACACAGGTGTGAGAAATTATGGGGGAATCAGGCAATAGGCAGACTCAAGATAAAAATTATTTAGTGACCGTAGATGCTGAGATTCAAAAAGCTAAAGCTTGATAACCATTAAAACCCAAATTGTCAACATCATGTTAAAATATACAAAATAAATATCATTAAATCAAACTCTAAGAAGTTCTCAAGCAACATTTTTCAGTTTATTTGCCTACCTATACATTCTGATTGCTATTGATAGAAATGTTTCATCGATTTGTGTGTGCACGGTGAAATTGACATTTACCGACATTTACCAATGAAAATCTAATCCTTCCAAGCCTATTTATGATGTAGGAAAGAGCAGAATGTAGCTGGTTTAACATAACTACTGGTGATCCTGTGAAAGCAGGAAGGATTCCAAGATGAGTTTGCAGAGTTGACAATTAGAAAAAAAAATCTTTGTATTAATAAACTGGTCAAATTTAACCTAGAATCAAATTGAGACAATCAACATGGAATGCCATTTTGCCACTTTAACTTCATGATTAAAATGGCAATTCTACAAAAAATCTAATCTATTACATTTCCCTTTATTCATTATTTTTTGCTCCAATGAATAGTGCTCCAGTATAATTGATATTACATAGCATGCAAAACGTAAAACACTGTTTTATTGTAAGATCTACTTGAAGAGGGAGGGAGGAACAAGCAACTTAAGATATAGTGCAGAAATGTCTCTAAAACAGTAATTTCCACATTTCTTCACCTTCTCAACAGGTGCAGCGTATCTATTTCTGCAGCCGAGAAGAGCAGGTTTTATATATGAAACCGTAGAACTGCACACCGGCTACTGGTGGCACTTCTGATTCAATTAACTTACTCAGTGGAACTGCCAAAGAAACTAAATATGACTAGAACAAGAGAAATGACTGGGCCAAATTAATAGAACTAGATCCTTTTACCGGCTCTGTAGCAATCCTGATCACAAACCTTGAAAAGCAAATTGGAACAAGCAAATTGCTGTTGAAAAATTCTTTCAGCACTATGCTGTTGCTACTCAGCTAGTCATTGCTGGGAGTCAGAGGTTGAAAAATCCAAGTTTGGCATTAACAATGGAGGCATTATAATGACTAGCATTTAAATTCTATTTATTGAAGTGTTGGAAATGTATTAGTTGCATCTTCAAATTCACCAACGGGGCTGCCTTATTGGGCAAAATTGCTAACAGACATGAGCACTTTATTTTGGGGGGAAAAAAGTCTCCAAAAAGCATTCCGATTTTGCTCATATTTCCCACAGCTAACCAAGTAAAAGCAAACTCAGGTCTAAAGATTACACTTGAGAGAGAACTTTCCACCAAAATAATTCCTTTCAGGAATGCGTATTGCTAGGGAAGGAGATTTGTCCAGACAATAAATCAAGTTATTTTGAAAATAATATAATTTTACACAAACTTATTTCACACATGCAATTGTCCTGCTGATCTTCAGCATACATCTCAAGCAATCAGTTCAAAGAGAAAAAACAAAACCTTACAGAAATGCAAATGAGGGTGTGTTGTTTAAGTGGATGTGTAATTGAATATAGTGATCAAATATGCGTGGGAAAACATCCACAGTTAGCTTGTAGAAAGAATAATTGCATGTTCCACTGCAATTTACACTGAACTCTTTTACTGTAAACCAGCAGCACGGGGTTGAATGGAGGGGCTGAAGAGAACTAGCATATCATCTATATGTCCTTCTAGCAAATTTATTTCCCATCTGTTATTTTACATTGCAATAACACTATGTTAGCTTGTAGAATATAAACAGCTATTAAAAACTGGGCAGAAAGCATCATAATAAGAGCTCAAACCAATGGCCATTAAAAATAATGCTAAAGATTATTAATTAAGTTATTAATAATAAAGGTTCTGAATCTCGCCTTAGTATTTATGGTTCTAGAGTACCAATATCTATTCCTCCTGACCCCTTCTCTCCAGGATCTTACAGTGAGAACCCTCAGCTCTGGTCAAAAGGAAGTTACAAACAGGCCAGTTCTCCAAACGATAATGATCAGCACATTTCCGCTGATGTCAAGTGGGCCTAGGGCAATTTGCACCATCTCAAGATCCAGCTCACTGACATTTCAGAAGCTGTGTGTGTTGATGCTGTAGAGATCTTTTCCATCCTATGAGATGATACAGTGTGATTGGTTCTTCATTAGCTAAGCAACTAGTAGTTCAGAAAAATCTATTCCTTTCTCGGGCCTTCCTAGAGTGCTCCATCTTCTCTGTTTGCATCGATTAGGTCTCTGGGAGCAAGACTGTCTTCATTTTGCATCATGTACAGCACCTACTACATTGCAGGCACTTAACCTGCAATATGGGGACATACATTATATAATATACACACAGAGAGAGGGGCTCTCTTAATTATGGCAGTTGGTGTGGATTATCTGGAAAACATGCCATTGGCAAAATTATTCTGTGCTTCTCATTCACAGTTAATTTAGGATGTTCTAAAGCAGTGATACTCAGACCTCAGTGGTTCAGGAGTCATATGTTATCAACATTACACAAAATAGCCACAGTCATGCAAATTCATTCTTTCATTTACTGTAGGGCTATACATTCATATTTAAATAATGCGATGGCATATATAGATAGATAGATAGATTTCCATTCCAGTGCTTCACCATCCTCCTACTGAAATAGTTTTTCTTAATAACCAACCTAGACCTCTCCCACTCTAACTTGAGACCATTGCTCCTGGTTCTGTCATCAGCCACCACTGAGAATAGCCTGGCTCCATCCTCTTTGGAACCCTCCTTCAGGTAGTTAAAGGCTGCTATCAAATCCACTCCTTCCTTCTGCTGTATCCGGTCTTGAAGCATTTTACAAAGGAGGGCAATATCATTGTTTCCATTTCACAGATGGGGAAAACTGATGCACAAAGATTGAAGCAAGTTCTAGAACTGCAGTTTGCTGTAGCTTTGGCTGCTCCGCAATCTACTATGCTACAGAGCCTCTCTAAGGTCATGTCTTCGCTATGGGAAAGATTGATGGCTTCCAGATTGATCTTCCAGAGTTCGATATTTAGTGGGTTTAGTAAAGACCCGCTAAATCCGACTCAGAGGGCGCTCTCATCAGCAAATGGTATTCCTGCTCCTGCAAGGAGTAAGGGAAGTCGGTGGGTGTGTTTGCTTCCATTGGCCTCCCATTGTGAGGGTAGCAAGTAAACTCGAATTATGATACGTTGACTCCAGCTACATAATTAACCTAGCTGGAATTGCATATCTTAATTTGACCTTCCCTTTAGTGTAGACCTGGCCTAAGTAGCTTTTACATTCTAGTAGTCTAAAGGAGTGTTACCAGACCCAGGGCTCTGGCCATTGGCTTCAGTTCCCTACATGTGGAACTGGTTAAATAAAATAACATGGAGACATTTCCTGGACCTTTTTATTGCAGCAACTTTTAAAAAAATGTCACATATTTTCTAATATTTTTAGTTCAACTTATTTTTAGCTTTTTTTGTATCCATAAATGTACAGAAGCTGACATAATTGGCCCTCTGCATTCACCCGAGGCATGTATTTACCTATTTGTTAAAAGGCTTTCTTCATGCTGCCATGCTGTTGCTGTGACAAGATGACTTTGAACACACAGTAGGTAAAATAATATTGTATATTGCACAGCAACCCCAACAACGGAATGTTAATTTAACCAATAAAGTAACAGCACAGTAATTATAATAATAATAATTTCTTATCTCTTAACTGGGTTAAAAGTGGAATTCAGCTTTGCCATGTTGCGCTCCCTGGCTCAGAAATCATCACACAAATCATTCAGTGCAGCCAGCCTTCTAGCACCACTGCCATTAGCTAATGCAGATGCCAGGAGAGGACTCGGATTTGTTCTCTCCACCCACTCCTTCTTTCCGCTGCACCCGTCTCTGTTTCTAACTTCCACCGTGGGTCTCCCAGTGGATTACCATTTCTCCAGATGTGCGGGAGGAAGAGGAAGGGGGTTGGGTTTTTCTTTGCATCCTATAATTTCTCCAGGAATGATCAAAGCAGCTCTTGGCTTTGTAGCATTAGAGATCAAGCAAAAAGCTTTCTTTAACACCAGAGGGTTCCAACCTGCTAACCAGGACCACAGAGGAAAGATAACAGGCACTAGCATGGCTGCATTCCCTCTTTATCAATCCAGTGAGCAAAATCTGGTTCCAGTTCAGGTTTTCCAGATTTCAGTTCTATGATGAAGTACAAGCCATGGTGGAATTTTTCAGAATAAACAGTGGGGCACAGGTACATCTCTTCCATTCATTGATGTGTCTCCCTCCCCTTTGGAAGTCAAACATCTTTTGAATAATCAACCAACTGGAGATACTGAGGACTGTGAAGACTCTGGGTAGGAGCAGATTCTTCTCAAAGGCTGCACAAAGAAATTACCATCTTGGTTTATTTCATCCTGGTACAGCAACCTCAGAGATAACTATTACCAAGTTTGAATCAGAGATGTAGCCTGCCAGTGGGGACCCTAGGGCTGCGTCTAGACTGGCAAGTTTTTCCGCAAAAGCAGCCGCTTTTGCGGAAAAACTTGCCAGCTGTCTACACTGGTGCTTGAATTTATGCAAGAACACTGACGATCTAATGTAAGATTGTCAGTGTTCTTCGCAAATACTATGATGCTCCCGTTCGGAAAAAGCCCTCTTGCGCAAATGTATTTGCGCAAGAGGGCCAGTGTAGACAGCTAAAAACTGTTTTGCGCAAAGCCCCAATGGCGAAAATGGCGATCGGGCTTTCTTGCACAAAACCGCGTCTAGATTGGCACGGATGCTTTTCCGCAAAAAGTGCTTTTGCGCAAAAGCATCCGTGCTAATCTAGATGCTCTTTTCCGCAAATGCTTTTAACGGAAAAACTTTTCCGTTAAAAGCATTTGCGGAAAATCATGCCAGTCTAGATGTAGCCCCCGTGTGACACACAATGAACTACAGTTGTGCTAGAATAGCTGCTTGGTTTTTCACAGGCTGCACGGAAAGATGCACATGCAGATCACCTTGTGCGGAGAGCATGCAAACTGAACCCATTAATTCTAGGGATTAATCACTGAGCCAGGCCTCCAGTTAACCAGTGTGGGAAGTGTTTTCAGTCCATGCTACATGCACTGATTTTACTGCCACTGTAGCATTTCCACTTTACATGATATGGGTATGAAAAAGAAGGGATTACAGATTATGGAACCAATCCGTAGCGGAAGTCATTCAGGCTTGATAGTGTGACCAGCCAGCCAGTTGCAACTTGTCACCTAAGTAGCACCGGAAAATAGGGGCAAATTTATCTTTAGTGTAAGTTGGGGCAACTCTTCCAACAAAGCTGTGCCCACTTATACAGGGACTGAATTTCACTCCAGAGTTTTTAAGAGAAATATTAGTACCCAATCCACTGCAGCACTTTGCAGTCACCATCAAGATGTCTGTTTCCACCAACATTGGCCGCACCTGCGATACCTGAGAATCTGCAGGATTGCCCTTGTTTACAATAGGTAATAACTAGGACGTATCTTGTATGGTGACAATTCTTGGAAGAGCTGGTTTTCAAACTTGGTTACTTTATGGACCTGATTCACCCCCCATGTAATGCCAGCTGGTAGAACTAAACCTGGGACCTCTGGAGCTTAGTGCATGAGGCTCTATAGTGTGTGCTATAAGACAGCCGGCTCTTTGCTAAGGCTGTAGAGCAAATTCATTCTTTCTCTCAATAAGTGATTTAAGTGCCACAACATGGAATCATGGGTGTGTGGGAGTAGGAGTGTGGGTTACACTAGCATCAAAGGATGCAACTGCCCTTGAGTTCAATGGGTATTATAGCCACTTATGTGATGGCTGAGATTGGCCCTATACTGTTAATCACACATATGAAGGAGCCAACTTATTTCTTTTTTCCATTTTCAAAGTCTTCCTGACTCCCACTCCTACATTTCTTCCCTCTCTTGCTTTCCTTCTTTCCTAAGGCTATTGCAGTGGCAGCACACCAGAAAATTACCCACATCATTTCTCACCAGCTTTTCCCTAATTAGGCGGTGTGAAAATTTAAGAGCAACTCTTTCATCTATGTTAAATAACAAAAGTCTTAGCCATCTCGGGTGCCTTCCAGTGACTCCAGGACTAACAAGACTATTTAGCAATGACTGTGGACACACAGCGCTACATTGCTTTGTGCAGGTCTTGATGGCATTGTCGGGGCATCGCTTACACCTGATCGGAGACAAACTCTCATTTGCGCGCTCGCTCATCAGCAAATGACGCATTGTGCATTACAGAAGTGAATGGTGGGAAAATGTAAATGTGGCTCTTTTTAATTTTCTCATCAGGTTAGAGCCATGTGCAACATAGGCGCCAATTGTCAGAAACTTTAATTGTTCCCCTATGACTCCGGCTTCCCTTGTGTGTTAGTGGCACGCTGGAGGGGCTAATAGTGAGGAAATTTGACTGTAGCTCTATCACACTCTCTTCATTAGGCTAATGGAACATTTTCCTCCCATTTTCTCCCTAGGGTGGCTGTAGGAGTACAACCTTATAATTGTTGCTCTTACTATAATTGGAGGTAGTAGGAGTATATATAATCTCATTGTCTTTCCTATGTGGTGGTAGGTTTATGACCTATTGACGATTCCAAGCCAGCAGCTGCAACTCAGTGAGTATTGCATTAGCCTTCCCTGCCAGGAAAGGCAGGCTTGCACAAAAGCTGTTATTAGCTAGAAAGAACATGAGCTAGAGATGTCCGACAGTACCAAATGTTTACATTAGCAATTGCAGGTAAAGGTGCTGTTGATCCTTAAGTGTTGTGGGCATTTTTCCTTGTTGTAAAAGCCACCCATTGCAGTTCTGCTAGTCGAGATACAGGTCTTCCCGTGACTGTCAAACCATGGTGGCTCCAATTCTTCTGTGGTGTAACTCCTTTGGCTTCCATGGAGTTATACTGTTGGGATGCCTGCCGAGACCTCTTTCCACTTGGCTTTCCAAGGGCTCTGTTCAACCCCAGCCTTTCTCTTTGTTTGGCATATAGCAGTGCTATTCTGAGTGGATCGGGCTCAAAGGCAGGGTGGGGGTGGGGAGGGATGCAGGGTACATCAGAGCTCCAGCCTTACACAGAAGCCTTTTCACTTCATTGACATTACCCATCTGCTTGCATCGACCGTACATTGCCACATTCATTTTTGGATTGGCTTGGTTACCTCATAAGAACCAATCACTGCACAGCATGCACTGGCCATGTACTGGTCATGCTCAGCCTCCTCTTTACCACCTTTCTGCATTCCCACCCTGTCTTGTTCATTGTTATCTGGTTTGTGGTAAATGGTTCCCTGGTTGTCCTTTCTCCTATCGCAGCTGGTCCATGACTCCAGACATTCTGTTTAGTCCAACGAAGTGTTTAACCTCGCAAATTCTATCTTTTGGGGTATGGGGCCTGCCTCTGTGTGTTAATCACTCAGGCCAGGCCTCAGCTACATACATCAAGGTGGGGTCTGGCCCATTGTTTATGTCTACTACATTAAGTTGTATCATATCTGGACAAAATGAGTAAGGCCCAGATCCTCAATGGAAGCTAGGTGCCTAAATACCTTTCAGGGTCTGGGCCTAATACTTTGATTCAGCAAGCGCTTAAGCCTGTGTCGAGCTCCATCCCTCTTTGGCAAAGTACTTAAGGACAGAAATCTGTTGGGGAACATTTTAACTTGCCTGGGCACTCATTAATGGATCTCAAAGTCAACGTGTTATTTCAAACCAATTTCACAAGCCTGCTTGACAGGGAAGCTACAGAACTCAATTTCATTTACAAGTTTGATTCCTACAACAGAAGTCTAAACAAAGACATTGGCTGGATGGCCCACTACATTTCACATCCTAATGACACACACACACACACAAAAAACTAAGGGTACTCAAAGTGGGTACTAAGTACTCTTATCAGCTTCATTGAGCATGAACACTCTAATTGACCATTTCTTTCCCTTTTTTTCTTCTTTTTCCTCCTCTTCCTCCCCCATCCCCTCTCTGTGCTATTTATTTGAAAACTAGACCGACCCCTTAAACTCCATTCATCTGAAGAAGTGGGTTGTGTCCACAAAAGCTCATGATACCACCTACGTGTTTTGTGAGTCTCTAAGGTGCTGCAAGACTATTTGCTGTTTTTCAACTTTTTCTATTTAAGGACGTGTTTAACGTTAAGCACCTGGCTAAGCGCTTTGCTGACCTGGGGCCTGAATCTGTGGCTGAGAAATGCTGTTCTTTCAAGATGGTTGGGACTCAGCACCTCTGAAAATTAAAGAAGAGCTTGTTAAAGGAACACATGGGATTTAGGAGCCAACTCCCATTGATTGCCAACAGGACTAGGGCATCTGCCCCTTGTGCCTTTGAAGGTCTCCCCCTGACGCCACTTCTGCCTTGATGTAGAGAGCATCTTTGGGGGCTTTACGCCCAGATCCTATCATGCAGTATTATTCCAGTTCCAAATATCACCACGGAATCTGATGATGTCGTCCTTACAGGGCCCCGGCCTGCTGCCCTTGGGCAGGCATAACTTTCCTAATGTCAATGACAGTTTTGCCTGCATGGGACCTGCACAATGGGGTCCTTATCATACAAAGGACAGCGCATATAGATAGCATAGATTTTTTTGGAACGGGAGTGGTGGCTTTGCTTATCTTTTCATTGCACACCGATGAGCTTATTAAAGCAAAGTAGGTCAGGCCCACGATAGAACAACGTGATCAGCGTAAAAGGCACGGGAAGGTGTTCTCCGTATCACAGCTCCAAACACCGACTCACTATCATTCCCTTTTGCACCCTGTGCATGGCTTTGGGCCAAATCTTGTTCCCCTGGAAGGCAATAGCAAAACTCCCCTTGACACACTGGGATGCTAGGATTTGGCCCATCATTTTGATTTCAGTCAAAATCACTCTGTGCAACAATTGCCATATTGGCCCCAGCACTGGATTTGTTCTCTAGAAAGCAGGAATCCTGGGAAAAGGAGATACCTGGGATGACCAGCCATTGACAGGTGTACAGATTGGCTGTTTTCTTAGAGAGACAAGGAGAGTGAAGTAACATCTGTGATTAGATCAATTTCTGTTGGTAAGCGAGACCAACTTTTCGTGTTTACACAGAGGTCTTCCTCGGGTGGAAGCTCACAAGCTTGTCTCTCTCACAAACAGAAGTTGAAAAACAACAAGCAGTCCTGTGGCACCTTAGGGTATGTCTACACTAGGGGGTAAGGTCAAATTAAAATAAGCACCTTCAGCTTTGTTAATTGTGTAGCTGAAGTCGAAGTGCCTTAACTCGACTTTTGGCGCTGCCTACACTGCAGCAAGTTAGAGGGATCACACTCTCCCTTAGACTTTCCTTACTCCTCATGGAAGCAAGACTACCAGCATCGACCGGAGCGCCCCTCTCAGTTTGAATTAGCGTGTCTTCACTACACCCGCTAATTTGAACCCTGGAAGATGGACATCGGCAGCGTCAATCGTCTCTGTAGTGTAGACATATTCTTAGAGACTAACAAAGGTATAGGATCATGAGCTGTCATGGGTAAAATTCATCCGATGAAGTGGGTTTCGCTACTCATTGTTTTTTTAAGTTACAGACTAACCCGGCTATCCCTCTGAGGCTATGTCTACACAGCGGAGCTATTTCGGGATACCTACGGTATCCCAAAATAGCTATGCCGCGTCTTAAGAGCAAGCC
This sequence comes from Rafetus swinhoei, assembly GCA_019425775.1. Classification (NCBI taxonomy): domain Eukaryota; kingdom Metazoa; phylum Chordata; order Testudines; family Trionychidae; genus Rafetus; species Rafetus swinhoei. Next base: position 124,890,640 of record CM033446.1, on the reverse strand, counting down.
CATTATTTCGAAATATTACAGGCTCGCTATTCCAACATCCCTGTAAACCTCATTGCACGAGGATTAAAGGACGTTTCAGAATAGCGCCTTATTTTGAAATTTGGCACTGTGTAGACAGCGCCAAATTTTGAAATAAGGTATTTCAAGGTAAGGGTGCTATAGACATACCCTGAGACTTCTTAACAGAAGTTGGTTAAAAGCTATTACCTTACCCACCTTGTGTCTCTAATATCCTGGGACCTACACAGCTATAAGCAACACTGCTCACTGCCATTTATTACATGTGCATCAATCTGTGGTCACATACATACAGTTACTAAGGTCACACACACACGCACGCATGCAAAGCAGCAGCATTGTTCCAAGCAAAGAGGTGACCATGCAACATCAGGGAGAGAGTGATCAGGCAAGGTATGGAGAAGTCAAGGGTATGTGTGGGGTATATATTTTAGATCAGAGTCAATTTTCCCTCTAATCTTTTCCATCCACGTGTGGATCTTTTCTATCCATGTGCGGTATAGTTTTATGTGCACCGAGGCAGGTGCGAATGTGCACCACTCAGAAACAAAAAAATCTAGCTGTGCATGTTCTGCTAATCAGCTGGGTTGCATTGGAATCTCAACTGCACAGCTTACAGGGAACACTGATCAGAGGTACGTGGGAGGTCAAATACATGGTTGGAAGAAAGACAATGGTTTGAAAGTCAAGGACTCCATGAGAGCCCTTTGGGTTGCTGGGAACCACCCCCAAATGTTTGTTCCAAAGTCAGCAGTGGGAGGAGGACCCTTGGAGGTTCAAGTGTGGAGACTTGTCAGCAGGAGGCAGCTCAGGTCAGGTCGAGGGTGGTGGTGAATCCAGACTGGAAGACCATCGGGCTCTGTAGTTTATGAAAAAACAAAGCCAGAACTAGGGCATGAAATAAGACTGACCAGGGCTTGAAAAGGACAGTGGGCACTGCCAGCTGATCAGTACTGGAGTTCATTCTTAGGCTTTTAATTATAAATAATAAATCACAAGCTCGTTAATTTAGTCTGGAGCTGTGGTAAATGAGAATTTCTGCAGGGGCCTTCGAAGAACACCGGCCAGAGCTATCAGGGGACCTCTGTCCTGCAGACCGCAGCCGTATAACAAGGAACCAAAGGAAGGGGTTCTCTGAGGTAAAATTTCCAAGTGAGAAGCTCGGTGGCAGCATGTACCTGAGACCGGGTCATAAGAAACCCAAGGAGGTGACCTGGGGGAAGGGGATTTGGGGGAAATCCCTGCAGTGTGGTGCCCTCAATGCACATTTCCATCACCAATGCAGCAATCGTATCTGTGACGGGGTGCACTAACCCCACACTGTGAAAGCTGAGCCTAATCAGGCTCACCTGGCTGAAGAAGCCCTGTCCCTGCAGCCTTGCTGGGCATGCTCAGACTACTGCCCAGGTATAAAAGCCTGGAGGGAGGCTCGGTCTGGCTGGCTGCTGAGGAGGAAGGACGTTATGCCCAAGCGCCTGCAGATGAGCTGCCTGAGAGGCCAGACTAGGAGGCCAGCCGGCGGGAACCAACCAGGGAGGCTTCCAGCCCGGAGGAGGAGCAGCAGACGGATGCCGCGGCAGAAGCCAGCCAGCAGAGACCGGACATGGAAGGGCCCAGCTTGGAGGACGCAGGTGGGGAAGACGCCAGCAATCCTGGACAGGGTAGGAAGTAGTCCAGGGCGGGGAACTGGACTCCCGAAGAAGCTTAGCATGTTTCGGGTGGACTCCCTGCTGAGCTTGTGGTGGGACACGCCCACCACTGACAGGGCCCTGGGCCCTATCTCACCTCCTTCTCCCCCAAGGGGATGCTACGCCTGGACTTCTGATTTGGCCACTAAGCCACATTGCCCTGGTGAAGGGGGCGTTGCTAGAGACTCGAGATGCTAGGCTGCACTGCCCCAGTGAAGGGGCGTTGCTAGAGACTCCAGCTGCTAGGCCACATTGCCCTGGGGAAGAGGGGTTCCAGGGTATAGCCGTATCTGGGTTCCAGGAGATTCGGGGTATAGTGCCAGGAAGCCCAGGGGCTCAACAGTGCCCTCTGGGTGAGGGACAAGGGAACTACTCCGTGACAGTATCTGAAAACATGCTGATTTGCTGTGGCCGCCTCAGCACCCAGGAAGGTGGGGCTAAGGCCTGAGCAAAGAGTACACAGATCTTTTGACAATAAGAGCAAGTAAATGCACCCTGAGGCAGCTAAAACACTCCCATAGCTCTGGTTTAATCAGGAACTTGCCCCGAGACTTCAGAAACCCAAGGCCTAATCCTCACACTGATTTACACCAGCTAACACCTCTGAGTTTTCAGGAGTGAAGTGATGCCTGCACCTTCTGACGATCTCTCGCCTTGTTTTTTGGGTCATCGTGTTTCCCTATTTTTATTTTTCTAGCCATTTACGTTGATCAGAAAACCCAGAATGAAAGCAATGAGGTTCTAAGTATTTGTGAACCAACGTATGCAAACGAGATGGAAGTGGTGATCTCTGCCATTGATTTATTGTAGTCAATAAAGAGGGTGTGTGTGTGTGTGTGTGTGTGTGTGTGTGTTTTCCTGCCTATTCCTCGGTAAGGCTAATTAATAACCCATAACCCATTTGAACAACCTCTCTAAGGAGGTGGTGAATTCTCCATCACTTGAAGTCTTTCAGTCAAGGAGGTTCTACGGCCTGCATTCTGTAGGAATGATCCCTCCTCACACAAGTCTAGGAGGAGACCAGGTGGCCAAGTGGATGAATTTACTCCCCAGGCTGCACCCGGAGGAAAAGCCAGGGAGTAGAGACTGATTAAATGAGGCTCAGTGGTGCATGAACAGGAGGGCCCTGTGTAACACCCAGGAGCCAGGAACACAGCTGGGAGCTGCAGGGAAGCAGTCTGCTGTCACTCCCTGGGAAAAGGGAGGTGTGCTTAGGGCTCTAGCATACAGTTAATCCCTGCGAGGAGGGGGAGTTTGGGCTGGCAAACCCAGAGAAGGGTGGGGAGCCAAACAGTCTCAGGGGAAGGCAGCAAGATGTGGCAGCTGAAGTGAGGGCCCCTGAGCTGGAACCCAAAGAAGAAGGTGGGTCCAAGTTCCCCTTCAAGCCAGTGAGTGGACCAGACAGTGGAGAGCAGACTGTCTGGCAGAGTTTGCCTCGGAAGATGTTGACGCCCTGGTGACCTGCCCAGAGGGCCAAGCCACACACAGGAAGCTGCAGTTCCTGGGGTGAGAGAGGCTACAGGGTGAGAGCAGAGATGGGTGGTGACCCCACCAGAGAAGGGTGTACCACTGGAGCAGTGCTAATCCCCAGAGTGGCCAGCAGGAGGCACCCTTAGCAGTTAGTTGATCCAATGACCTTAATGGTCCCTTGTGACCTTACAATGAATGAACTTATAAATTCACTCTTTATAACTGACTTAAAAAACCCATGTGAGGCTGATATTTAACTAGTTTTCTGGGAGTCAGCATTACCTGACATGTATTAAGATGAACTCTCTCTATTCCTGCCCTCTTAGTACAATGCACCAAGCAATGTCACACAATGCAGCAGGGTGGTGTGAGTGGCTGTCACTCACTTGCCAGCTTATTTAGAGAAGTCACTTTGCTAATTGGGAAAAGTTTAATGAATTTTTGTTGTATAAAAAAAAAGTGATTACTTTATATTACCGCTGTGTTCATTTGAGAAATTCATTTCATTTGTGTATTGTGTTTTTCATGTAAATAGCTCTGCCAAAGTGTATTAGCAAAGAATATAATATGATGGTTCATGGTTCATGTAGTATCTGAAAGGAATAATTGTATAACTAATCAGTGAAAACAAAGAAAATGTTCCTCTTTAGCTTGTACAATAGAAAAAAAACTGAATTAAAACTAGTCAGGCTCAAAAATGCAAATATGGCATGTTTCCACTAGCTGAAAAATAAAAAATTAATATGTAGAACCCTTATATAAGATTCAGAATAGCTGGGATCTTTTAATGATTTTTTTTTTTGTGAGCCATTGGTACATTTAGGGCGTGTCTAGATTACTGAGGTTTTTTTTGAAAAGGTGGCCTTTTTTCTAAAAAACTTCACCTGCATCTAGATTGTCGTTGCATTCTTTCAAAATTAAATTGAAAGAACACAGCCTTTTTTTTACATTGGTAAACCTACTTTTACCAGGAAGAACTCCTTATTTTCGAAAGAGCTCTTTTGAAAAAAGCGTTCTTGAACACAAAAAGAGCTTTTTCGAAAGAAAGCGTCCAGATTGCCTGAGTGCTCTCTTTCAAAAAAGCAGATTGCTTTTTCAAAACCATTGTGGCTGTCTAGACGATCTCTTTTGAAAGAGGCATTTTCGAAAGAGCACTTTCGCAAAAGCCTTTCAAAAGAGGCATGTAGTCTAGGGGTACGTCTAGACTACAGGCTTTTGTCGACAGAAGTTTTGTCGACAGATACTGTCGACAAAGCTTCTGTCGACAAAGAGCGTCTAGACTACATCCAGTTCTGTCGACAAAGCAAGCCGCTTTGACGATATGACAGTGTAGACGCAAAGGACAGTGTAGATGCAATAACGCCTTCTGTCGACAGAACTCTGTCGACAAAGGCGTATTCCTCAGAGAATGAGGTTTACAGCCGTCGACAAAACTGCTGAGTTCTGTCGACATTATGTCGACAGAACTCAGCAGCAGTGTAGATGCAGGTATAGTTTTGTCGACAAAAGTCCACTTTCGTCGACAAAACCCTGTAGTCTAGACACACCCTAGATGTACCCTTATTGTTCAAACGCCCTTTTAAAGAAGGCGTTTTTGTAATGCTAGCAAAGAGTTCAGCACTTGTTTGGGCTGATTTTTTTTTTAAAACTAAAATTATACTGTCCAACAATCTTGCCGGGGCCTGTGAATAATATATGTTAATCAATGGAAGCAGCCTAGCTGGTACATTAGTATCCTTAATGGTAACATGAGATTAAATACCCAATATGCTCAAAACAATCAATTTTTGTAATTTAAACAGATTAGCTGTCAGTGCAAACCAAGGCTGAGGGCAATCTGCTTTCCTCCGTGTTGCTCACCCAAGGTTCTCCTATCTTTCTGATGGGCACAACTCAGGCCTCAGTGCTTATCTCCGTCCAGGTGCACATGTTGGGGGTGGGTGTTAGGAACATTCTCCTCTTCCTGCTACGCTGTTGAACCTTGCAGTCCCAGATGCTACAGAACTGGGGATGTTGAGTATGGACACGAGCACCACACTCCCCAAAAGAGCAAAAGAAGGAAAAGCAACAGCATGGCTACCTCCCCTCTCCCTCACTCCCTTAGGCCCCATAGCCCAGCAGTGGAGCTGGGCTGGCACAGAGAGAAGTACATACTTCTGCCCCCTCATGTTGAAGTGACTCCTGCAAGGCTCCTCAGGCACCAGTCTTCTGGGAGTGACTGCCAATAAATGACACCTCTTTACCCTGCCTTGGGCAGTGGCCTTAATCCAGAATCTTGCTTACCTAATTAAGGAAAAGATTGAACCAGTCCCCAGAGTGAAGACGGTTCCCTGTGTTGCAGGACTATGTGAGACAAGCATCCCTGATTCAGATGAACCAGCTTGAAAACTGATTAGAGATTTGGAGGAGATCTCCCTTGTGTAGGTGTAACCCACGCACCTAGTGGGGTATGGTTCACTGTCCCACGTAGTGGCCCTGAGACCACTTACAGCAAGAGATAAGAACAAGGGAGCTCTGCACCCTAAGCTGAGAGCCAGCTGGCTTTGTAGCTCAAGCTGTAGAGCAGTGTTTCTTAAACTGTGTTCCGCGGCACACCGGCAGTTGGAGGTGTGCCGTGGAGAACAACAGACTTCAAAATGTCCACCCTTAAAGCAGCAGGCGACCTTTTTTTTTTTTTTTGCTCAATAACTCCCCACCCCCACCTCCCCGGCCTTTCCGCCCCCTTCCCCAACAAAAAATCCTTGGTGTTCCTCATAAAAAAAAAATTGTGTGGTGTTCCTCAGTGTTAAAAAGTTTAAGAAACACTTCTCTAGAGGCTCCTACACTCAGCTTCAGAGATCCCAGGGTCAAATCCCACTTAGCGGTGGCTACATAGGCTAAGCCTCAGTGTACGGGGCAACAGGGGATGGGTCACTCAGAACTGCCCCTTCTGTTCATTCCCCTGAAGTGTCTGACACCAGTTGCTGTCAGGGTACTAGACTAGATGGACAATCAGTCTGGCCCAGGATTGCTGTTTTGATGGTCTAATGGGACCCAGCTTTGAACTATTTGCCATTTGTCACAGGACTCCAAAGATAAATACAGCAGAAGCATTGGGAAACACAACTGGTGGATTCAGCTGGATGGAAAACAAGTCAGGCGGGTGTGCACAGACTGAGAGGCAGATCCAACGTGGGAAAAAGTGAGGGAGCCTTATTCATCAATACTAAATAAATTCTTAGCTCCTCCAAGAGCCACGCCTCAGAAGAAGAGACTAAGGGTGGCAAAGATTTCATGTTTCACTTCTGCAGAAATGGGAGTCTAACAGTTGTGCTGGGTGACACGCTGGCTTTTGAGTGAGTCACAGCCTCTGAGCCTCCAGTTCCATCATCTGTAAAACAGGGTGGTTGATGATACTCACCAAGCTCCATAAAGCGCTTGGAGCTCTACAGAGGATGAGTGGTGTATAAGTGTTATGAGTTACAATAACACGACTAGTGTATATCACCGCTGCTGGCTTCAGCCCTAGTATCTATCAGCTGGTGTTTGCTCAATGGCCTAAATCCAGCACCAACTTACACCCTATGCAAAAGGGAAGAGAGGCAGCATTTCATATTCCTGTATATTTATCCCCCTTGTAGGCTGAAGTGGCATTGTTCACATGTGCATTAGCTCCCTTTCGCCACAAGAGTGTGCTTTACACCTCCGGGTGGGGAAAGTGTTGGCAATTTACTAGAAGCCTGATCACACCTTTTCACTGCAGGTCTGTTTCATTCGGTTCCTTCTCATTTAGGCCACAGTTCAGCAAATATGTTGGGACTACACTTAGGGTTAAAATGAAGCATAGTCTGAAATACGTCGCAGAATCAGGGCTTTGATGATTAGTGACGGGAGAGTATTCAGCATGAATAAGCCTTCAGAAGTTTAAATGTTCATTCTGACTTTAACCAAACTTCTAGCCTTGTATTTCATTCTCTAGTCCTTAGCAAGCACTTCCTCTCTCCTCATGGAGAGCCCCCAAATTGAGTTGTCAGGCTTCCTAGCCCTCCAGTCGGCTGCCATTGTCTCTTTTGCTTTGCACCTTAACTCTGCCCTTTCTGTGACCCCCTATCAGCTGTCTTTGAAAGCTCTTTAATGGGGTGCAGAGGCCTCTTCTCCATGCCATGTGTCATTCCATCTGAAATTCTAAGGATGTAAATTTTAACATGCAGATGTCTATGACCCAGGGTTGACAACAGGACTCCACAATAGATCTTAAAATGAGACGGGAGTCTAAGCAGAGTATTTTGTACATGGGTGTGGGGGGAGGAAGGTGGTCTAGTAAAGGAGGGGGTTTATTCAGGTTGCCTGGAAGATGGCTACTTTTTGAAGACTCTCAGTAGATAGAGTTATTATTGATCCTATAATCACACTTAGAAACTTCAACAGAGATCGAAGCCTGTTGCGGTAGGTGGTGTATGTCACCCACATCCCTAGTGTGGTTCACCGTCCCATGTAGTGGCACTTGGACCACATACCGTGAGAGATAAGAACACGTGAGGTCTACAGTCTAAGCTGGGACCCTTTGTAGCTCAAGCTGGAGAGGTTCCTATACTAAGCTTCCGAGGTTCAAATCTGTCTTTTGGCGGTTACATATCTACAAATAGAAAGGAGAGTCCCTGCCCCAAAGAGCTTACAAACTAAATAGGCATCCCCACTTTTTAGATGGAGAACTGAAGGACAAAGACTAAAGCTCTGCTCTTTCAAATCAGTGGGATTTAGGACTAGACCCTCAAAAGTATTTAGGTGCTCAAGTCAATTTCCAAGTTCACACAGGAAGTCTGTGGACAAGCCAGGAACTGAGCCCATGTCTCAGCCCCGTGCCTGAACCACACATCCATTCTTCCCCACTTACGTGCAAGTTGGAGGCCACAGTGAAGAGAACTGGAAACATGGCAGGACTTACCCAAAGGGTCTTTTAACAAATAATTCCTGCAACTCTTACAGGGTTTCAGCAAAGAACAAATAGACAAATGGGACCCTACATTACCAGAATTAATTCATTATCTTGCTGGGTAATGGGCTACATTGTGTTTTCAAGTTACATCTGTGCTACTCCATTGATGTCAGTGTCATTAGGGTGAGAGGAGAATGTGGCCTAACATGGACAATTCTGTTTATTCCCCATAAGAAGTGAGTTACTCTAAGTTTTGTCAGTTCACTAAGGCCTGGTCTACACTGGGAGTTTAGGTTGAACTTAGCCACATTCGGTCAAATTTCCAAACAATGAGTCCACACCAGCAAGACTATTCTGTCAACTTTAAGGGCCTATGAGCCAGATGGCTTCGTCCTGGGCCCCGACCAGTGCTCAGGCCTGTAAGTAAAAGTCCAGCAGTTCCTTTCAAGCCATGGGGCCCGAGGGCAGGGCAGGCAGCAATGTAAACACAGTCCCACAGTTAGTAAGGCCCTGGCCCTGGTTCAGGGCCGGGCAGCAAAGCAAACACAGTTCCACAGTCAGTAAGGCCCAGCCCTGATCCATGGCAGGGCAGCAAACCAATGCAGTCCCAAGGTTAATATGGCCCAGGCCCTGGTTCAGGGCAGTGCAGCCAAACAAATGCAGTCCCAAAGTCCGTATGACCCAGGCCCTGGTTCAGGGTTGGGGCAGCAAACAAATGCAGTTCCCCAGGATGAGTCTGGAGGGGCCATACTGTTTACTTACTTTTGGTAGACCAGTAACATTTTATTTGCATATTATTATGCAAATGATTAATATGCAAATATGCAAATAAAATGTTACCAGGCCACCCAAAGCCCAGTCCTAACCGCTAGAGCCCACGACCCCTCCACTACTCTGCATCGCCAGCCTCTGACCCCAGAATCCCCTGCACCCAGCCCCCCTGCGGCCCAGCAGCCAGAGATTCGCGGCCTGGCAGCAGGCCGCAGCCCAGAGGTTGGGAACCGCTGCTATGGAGATAGCTGTTATTAACACTGTAAACTCCACAGTGGCTGAGAGCCATTTCCAAGGTGTTATCAGTGTATTATACAGCACTCATGTTCACTATGAATTAAACGTAACAACGGCTCACACCGCCTTTCTGCAGGGCCGTGCAGTTCTCTTTTCAATGTGCTGTCCGACTGCAAGGTAAATCGAGGATTTGCCAGAGAGCAATAAACCGCCCATTATCCTGCCTTTGGCACTACCCTGCACTGAATGATTCAGAGCATTATGGCAAAATTAATTTATTGAGGTATACGATCTGAGATAGGATAAGAAGGAAACAAGCTGCGGCAGCCGCAACCAGTGCAATCATGAAAAGCTGCTTGGGTGAGGTATTTACCTTGTCAGCGCCACAGTGAAACCTTTGCTCTTAAGAAGCAAAAGCGACTTTCAAATTCAGGATGTTAGAATGGCTTTCCTATGTTGAACCAGGGAGCCTCCCGATGGCCTGGCATTGAGATGAGCAGGGACATCTTTAACACACAGTGAATTTACCATGCTCAGAAACAGCGTAATACGAGCACATGCCTGATCTGGTCACAGGGTGTGTTAGGGACAAGAGGGACAGAGAAAGTTTGGTCAAAAATCTTTAACTTGGAGTTTTACTGCTGTCTGTGGGCAAGCAGGTAAGTATTGGTGAACTGGAAGATATATCCGACGTCGCTGGGGTTCCTTAACTCAAATAAGTTTTGTTTTTCTTCATTTAAATCGTTGTTCTAGGGTGGGGCAGAGGATGAGGGGTTCGATATACAGGCTGCCCCAGGGAGAGAGGAAAACTCCAGCCCTCTTTCATTGCAGCAGCCTTAGTCCAGGTGAGAAGTACCTGTCCAGGGCCACTGAAGTGGGCACAGCTGGGGGCAGGGGGCGCATGTCCCCCAGCTGGGGAAGAGACAGACACACAAACAGACACACCGACAGTCAAACTCTCTGAAATATATAGAAGATTGTTGTCCCGTTCTCCACTCCTGCCTCCTGCTAGCCCAATGGGGGTTATAGCTGTTCCAATCCCCATCTCTGGCCCCTTGCTACCCCCTTGTGGTCATTCTACAGTATAACTTCCTCCTACCAGATCCCCTTCCCTTTCCATTTTAGGAGAAACAATTGAATTTCAGGCACATCCCATTGTCCTGGCAAAACCAAACCCTGACCTTGCTTTAAGTTATGATAAGAGGAAGTTGCATACCAAATATGGTGGTGCTAACTCTTACTGATTAAGAATTCTTGAACAAATGGACTCACAGGCGGATGGACAGATGCACATTTCTAAAATACATAGTAAGAGAAAGCACCTTTGGAATAGAATAGCCTGCATCTGTGCCAACTTTTCTCTTCCAACCCATGCCAGAAATCCAAGGCTTCTTTAACCGCTCAAAGGCTGGGACAAAAGGAAGGCTAAGATCCTGCCAATTGACTCAGTGCTGTCATAAGAACATAAGAACATAAGAACGGCCGTACCCGGTCAGACCAAAGGTCCATCTAGCCCAGTATCCTGTCTGCCGACAGTGGCCAGCACCAGGTGCCCCAGAGGGGGTGGACCGAAGACAATGATCAAGCGATTTGTCTCCTGCCATCCCTCTCCAGCCTCTGTCAAACAGAGGCCAAGGACACCATTTTATCCCCTGGCTAATAGCCTTTTATGGACCTAACCTCCATGAAATTATCTAGCTTCTCTTTAAACTCTGTTATATTCCTAGCCTTCACAGCCTCCTCTGGCAAGGAGTTCCACATGCTGACTACACGCTGTGTGAAGAAGAACTTTCTTTTATTAGTTTTAAACCTGCTACCCATTAATTTCATTTGGTGTCCTCTAGTTCTTCTATTTAGGGAGCTAATAAATAACTTTTCTTTATCGGCCCTCTCCACACCACTCATGATTTTATACACCTCTATCATATCCCCCCTCAGTCTCCTCTTGTCCAAGACAACAGGCTCCTTCTTGACCTGTGGGTTGTCACCTTACACCTGAGTATCCTTGTTCCAACACACAATTACTACTTTGGAATCTTAAAGGGGCAGAGATCAGATCCTTCCTCCCTTGCCAGAGAGGGGTACCAAAAAAGCAACAGAACTGCCTCTGCACAAGGTACTGTCACCTTTAGCTGCCTGTGGACATATCAGGAAGTAGGCAGAGTGACTTTCAAGTATCCTGCTGCCACTAAAAGAGGTAAAGAGTGTGCAAAGCATGAACTTGGGAGTTGGTAGTGGGTAGAGTTGTCTGAAGATTACTATTTTATTACTGAAATGTTTGGAGTCCCCAACCGAGGTCAGTGCCCCGTTGTGCTAGCTCTTTGTCTTTTGCAAAAGTAATATGAAAACTGTATCTAGTGCTATATACTGATGCAAGTGAAGTAATTCAAACAGAGCTGCAAGATTGCAAGGGGCACATATGGGATGGAATGGACTGCAATATTATTTCAACTAGTCTCTTTTCCCAAGGTAGGCTCCATGGGTGTTTAGAAAGCGGGAGGGACGGTCATCTCATGAAAACATAGAATAACAGAAACTAGTGCACCAGGCTTCTGGACCATGAAGGGATGCACTTTCCAGTGTGGCTTCTATAACAATGACACACATTACAAAGCTTTCTGTCCTCATCCACAGTGCAACACACTGCTGGTCTTGAGGTTGAGCTATGTACCCAAAGAAGCAAAACTCCATAATGTGAAAGAACCAGGAAAAAAAATTCTCCTGGAAAACAATACCACATCTTCTGAGCAAAATTATGCCACTTTCCAACTTTTCCTGAGGAAGTGTCTTGCTTTGCTCTGAAGTAGCTGCTCCAACAGCAGATGGTCCGTATGCTCCTTGACTATGGCTAGCTGAGGAGATGACATGCAGTTGGAGGAGATCTCTTTTAGGCTATGTCTAGACTACAGACTTCTTTCAGAAGAAGCTTTTTTCAGAAGAGATCTTCCAAAAAAACTTCTTCCGAAAAAGAGCATCCACACTTCAAAAGTGCATCGAAAAAGCGATCTGCTTTTTCGAAAGAGAGCATCCAGACTGAATGGACGCTATCTCACATGTAAGCTGTGATTTCTATGGACGGAATGGCCACCAGGGCACCTGTCCTTTTTCCTCTTTCCTCTTCTTCTGAAAGAACTCCCTCTTCCCCATCCACACACGCCTTTTGCAAAAGAGCTCTTTCACAAAAAAGGCTTCTTCCTCGTAGATTGAGGATTACCAATGCCGGAAAAACTCCTCTGTTTGTTCAATTTTCTTGCGGTAGAACGCAATTGCAGTGTGGATGTTCTTCAAGTTTTGTCGGAAAACCAGCCATTTTTCCGATAAAACTCTGTAGTGTAGACATACCCCTACTGGGCCAACTAAAAATTAGAAAACGTAAGAGTTCAAGAATCACAATGTCCCCAGCAAGCAAGCAATGAGAGGAAAGAGTAACATAGACATCTCTGAAAGTATGTGAAAATATAGTCAGATACAGCAGTGGATTGGAGACTCTTCTGCTCAACCATTGATCTTGATTATAATGCGACTCAGGCATATCAATCCATTTTAAAAAATGGGCTTCCACTGTCACTCTGTCTGGAGTGGCTCATGACCCCGAGTGCCAACCTCCAGGCTGGGCCCCAACACGGGCTGTGTGTTCTATCCCTGGATTTCACCAGCCCATCAACAGGCGTGAATGTCTAACACACCACAGTGGTTTACCATGGAGTCACAGTCCCCTTAGCCATTCCAGTCTATCTTGCCACCCAAGCAAGCCTGCCTTTGAGACCGTTGGATGTTATAGACCAAAGAACAAAATATTCAGTTTGCTTCCAGTCCCGAGAGAATAGTCACTTGTCCTAGGGCAATTTATCCCTCAGATCCCACATGAAAATCAACGTTTGTAGCCAATCCTGTATTACACTCATGTATTTGTATACATAGACTTGCTTGTTTTAACCCTGTAATAATTCCCATTTCTTTCTCCCAGTTAATAAATCTTTGGTTCGTCTGTGGTTTTAAAAGGTAATACAACCGTAATAACCTGCCAGCTCAGAGTGTCTTTGAAGGCTAACCCAGGCCGGCCCTGGAGATCTCTGCTTCTGTTTAGGAGCGCTAGACCCGTGAGAGCCCAAACAGCAAAAAGGGATGAAAATTGGCCTCGTTCAGCTATTTTTATTTCTTTCTTCCACAATTCAAGCTGATGGGAATAGCCCTTTTGGAAGAAGTCTCTTTGTGGTATGAGGGGGCAATTAGTCTTTGTATTGTGATGTTCTACAACAGCCCAGATGCCAGAAAGCTAGCAGCCCTTTCCCAAACACTACACTTTTTATTACTCATGTCACGTCTATTCATCTTTAACGTATATCTAAGAGCCCTGGGTCCAGTGTTCCCTGTAAGCTGAGCACTTGAGTAGCTGCCCAGGAGAGAGTCAGGTGCTACCCAGCTGATTAGCAGAGTGCTCACAGCTGCCCACAGCCAGCATTATGTGTTTCTATGAGTGGTGCACATCTGTACATGCCTCTGCGCATGTAACAAAATGTATTCTGCACATGGATGGAAAAAATTAGAGGGAACATTGCCTGGGACCCCATCTCCATTTCATTTTCTTCTGGCAGCTCTGTGGTCTGCCTGAGCACAACCCCAGTCTTGCTGGGAAGGGCTTCCACCAATATGATTTTGCCTGTGGAGAGAGTCTGAGGGAAAAGAGCCTCTTTTTAGATTTAATCCTCCCTTGGTTACTCACAGCTCAGATCTGCCCCATAATAATAATACTTGATTCGACAGCACTTTGCATCTTCAAAACGCTGCTCTCTCATTAGCTAATTAATCCTCCCTGCATGCCTGTGAAGTACCACAGGGAAGCAGGTATTATGAAATGTCTTTCAAAATGTCCTCTGCTTCTCCTAAGAACCTGGGGGGACTCAGTGAGCTGCTCCCGAAGCTACCTGTCTGTCTGCTGCTGGCATTTCCTCTTCAAAGCGTGCTGCCAGGGCCGCTCCGAGCTGGGAGGAAGTGAAAACCTTTGAAGTTGACATAACTTTCTCTGATCGCTGGAGAGCTTGAGGGAAGGGTGTTTTTACACTCATTGCTCTCAGAGGGCAAAATAGGGGAAGGGTGGGTGTACCCTGAGAGTGGCCGAAGCAGTGGATTAAAGGTAACCTGCAAAGGACAATGAATCAGACTTTGCCTGGCTTTGCTTTTTTACGATGCATATAGAAGGCTCTCTAGGATTGTGTCTTCCCCGCCAACGTTTTTCTTCCGTTTAAAGCTAAAGTTAGAAGTTCATGTCCTAAGCCTATGGTGATGGGAGGCCTAGTGAAAGAGTGAGTTTCAGAGGGAGATCTGAGCGATGGAGAGGAGACAAGATCTTTAGTCACACCAAAAAAAATTCTTCGGGACGGATTCTGCCCTCTACCGAGGTCACTTTGCACCATGACCAAAGTTGCCCTAAAGGGGCAGTTGAGGATTTCTCCAGAGTGGGGGACAAGGTCAGAGGGCACTGTGCTCTGGCTGACCCACATCAGTGTAATGGCTCCTAGGGGGCCATTGTAAACGGGCAGAAATTAAAGCAGAGCTTCAGCTGCTCCAGATGGCACCAGAAGCCAGTCAGGCTCCCAGCCCACCCCATGGCACCCTTCTACCTCCCCTAGGCATAAATCACCGCACAAACGTGCAAACGACCTTTGGCATATTTGAGAACCGAAAGTACCTACGACCCCAGTCCCACAATGAGTTCCAGGCAGGAGGAGCCCCTACCCGAGCTCAGACCCTCATTAGCCTCAGGCGAAAGGGTGAGTTTACATACATCTGTATGAAAGACAAACTGTGCAGGTGCAGGGGTCTGAGTGGAGTCAGTTTCACATCCCATGCCAAAATAAACGCAGTCCTAGCATCTCCCTCAGGTGCTGCCCCATGAAGAGCTCAGCTGTATGCCTGAACCAGGCTTTATCCATTTAACACATGCTGTAGCTAAATTAACCATTCAAAATATGCAAAATACAGCAAACACCTATGGAAAAAGCAAAGACTTGCATGTTTAGTGTCCTAATAATTCTGCATTGTAGGGCACTGTAACTGGGGAAGGCATTTCAGAATATAAACCTGGGTACTTGATAATGCATTTGAATACTCCAGGATTTTCAGAATGTTCTTCTGGGCTTTGTAAAGACAGATTCTAATCTTTGCATGGATACGTCTTCCAAGATATTTTGTAAGAACCTTTGCATTGCTCTGAAGTAGAATAAAAAACTCTCTGCACCATTTCTTTTAAGAAACATTCTTGAAAAAATATCATTTAGTTTGGACATGAGGGAAATGTCCTAACTTTCAGGGTAGTTAAAGCACTAGAATAAATTTCCTAGGGGGACTGTGGCATCTCCATTAGTGGAGATTTTTAAGAACAGGTTAGACAAACACTTATCAGGGATGGTCTAGATCAGTGTTTCTCAACCTTTTTGTATAAAGTACTCCTTTAAAAAAATTATAAGTACCCCTTTAAAAAAATAAAATTAGAAGTACCCATAGTACCTACAGTTTTCAGACACACACAATTTTTTTCTACCATTGCAACACATTTGTTTAAATAACTTAATCATAGCCGGGAAGGCGATGAAGTTTTTTGTGTATAAAAAATACAAAAATAATAAAGTGCTGTAAAACTTACAACAAAAATTCAGTTTTCTCCAAATTTCAGTTGTGTTGAAGTACCCCCCAGACTTCTCTCAAGTACCCCTAAGGGTACTCGTACCCCTGCTTGAGAAACAGTGGCCTAGATAACACTTAGTCCTGCCGTAAATGCAGGGAATTGGACTAGATGATCTCTTGAGGTCCCTTCCAGTCCTATGATTCTGTGATTGCTGTTACCTTTCTAGCATTTCCTTCCAAGAAACTCCATATTTCTCATGAACCTAGCAGTGAGTGACTTCCATGTGGGAGCAGGCACTGTCCCTTTAGCAACCACAGGTGAAATATAAATTAAAGGTATCAAGAATCAGATAAGCATTAAATGCATGTTAGTTTGGCCAGCATGCCTGTGAAAAACAGTATGGGATAGCTTGTGACTTGGACAACGCACTCATGCAAAGGAGTAAGGAGTCCCCTTACAGTGCTGCATGAGTTACTCAGCTCTGGAGTCTGACCTAGGGATGTAATAGTAAGTTGATTAACCAATTAACTGATAAGTAAAAGCTTATCGGTTAATACTATAGACTACACGCATTCCCCCCTACCCCCACGAGTAAATTTTTTAGCAGCCTGGCTCAGTCCTGGAAGTTGTGCCGGATCTGGGACCTATCCCTGCTGTGATTCTGCATTTAAAGTCTATTAGGAGCCAGGAGGACAGGCAGCCTGGCTCTGTTCTAGCTCGCACTGGGTCCTGGTGCTAAGCACCCTGCCCCCGGGCAGGGGCTGCTGCCACCCCACACTGCTGCCTTTGTATCAGAGGCAGCAACACGGGATGACAGGCAGCCGGTCTGTGAGGAGAGCTGGTTTTTAAATTGGCTCCCCTTGTGGACTAGCTTCCACCTGTCACCCTGTGCTGCTGCCTCTGATAGAGAGGCAGTAGCGCGGGGGTGGCAGGGGGCTCCTTGGGAGTGGGGCCAGAGTGCACTGTCTGCCGGCCTCACCCTTGGGGACTATAGAATAGTCAAGTAACCAATAAGAATTCATGAGGTTAATTGACTATTCAATCAACCAATATTTAACACCCCTAGTTTGAACATGTAATTACCTGCTTACTCCCTGCCTGGAGCAGGTGGATAGAAAGTGAGTCAGGTAAGAAATGGATGGGCATTAGATCCTCCCATATTATACATAGTTCATAATGAGTGAGTCAGCATGGATGGTGAATAATGTATTGCTTGGTATGGATCAGCAGTAAATTACTACCCGTGCGGAACCGGGAGGAAGAACAGGATGCACTTTGGCTGTGTACCAAAGGCCTACTTTTCCTTAGTGTCTCTAGAGAAATGCCTGGATTAGTACAGTTTACCCACCATGACACTCAGGTGTCAGAATCTAGCCCTATAGTTTTCTATTGCAATGGCCTTTGTATTTTTTAACCAAGGGTTTTTCTCTTACTCTTCTTGCATTTCTTTTCTCTTTTTACCATTCAGATTAAGAATGGTTTACACTTTGGCTACATCCCACAGAGGCATAAGGATCTTGTGGAAAACGGGGGTTTTGCGCAAAAACAAAACGTCCACGCTACTTTTTTTTTCCGCAAAAACCCTTTGCGCAAAAATGGCTTGCATAAATTATGCAAATGAGGTGCAGTGATATGCTAATCCGTGCCTCATTTGCATACTCATGTAGTACTTAGGGTACATCTAGACAGCAGCACTATTTTGGGATATGTCCAGTATCCCAAAATAGAGTTTTCTGCATCTTAACAGCACGCCCATTATTTCGAAATGCAATTGAAATAACAGGCTTGCTATTCCGATGTCCCAGTAAACCTCGTTCCATGAGGATTAACAGACTTGTCAGAACAGCAGTCTATTTTGAAATTTAGCACTGTGTAGACAGCACCAAATTTCAAAACAGACTATCTTGAAATAAGTTACGCAAATTACGCAGCTTATTTTGAGCTAGTGCCACTGTGTAGACACACCTATACTGTCCGGTATATGTTCAACTTCCTTGATGTTTTAAGCACTGCTGGAAAATAGCTGATAAAAGCTTTGTTACTATCTGGATGGATTTTACTTTAGCTTTTTTATGTGCACAAATAAATATTAAGGGATCATCTTCATGGGTTCATTTTCACTTTTTTTTTAATTAATCTGTGCTTTTTAAATTCATTTCCCACAAATGTTCTCGCCAATGAGTTTGAATGTTTGAAGAATCAGTGAATTAAGTGTTGGACAAATGTGAAAATCACATTCTGAATTTCTCAACATGAACATTCCTCCCCCCCAAAAAATTAATTCTGAGAGTTCAGACTGAGAACAGATGCTTGGGACTCCAAACAAAACTTGGATTTCTAATTTGTTATGCTGAATTCCCACCATGGACGGCTTGTGAAGTTACAGACCAGCAACGATGCACAGAAATTGTCTGGCAAACAAGTTTGAATAAAGAACAAATGTGAGCAAATTGCTATATTTTCACTCATGATTTATTCACCAAATTCAAATCCAATAATAATCAAGGAAATGTACATATTGTGATGATGAGCTGCAAAGCTCATGGGTCATGTGAGTCTGGGGTCTTTGCACAATAACTGTTGTTTGAGCCAGTTCTAATGCATGTGTTGAAACACTCTGACAGTTTATTGACAAATTAAATTGGCTGATCTCAGTTCAAAGCACTTTGATTTTTCTTTATTTCTGTCATTAAACACTTAGGGTATGTCTACACTAGCCCTCTAATTCAAACTATGGGGGCTAATGAGGGTGATCGAAATTGCAAATGAAGCACGGGATTTAAATATCCCGCGCTTCATTAGCATGTTCCCGGATGGTCGCCATTTTGGAAATTGACTAGCCCGGATTAACTGCCCGCGTCTATACGCGGCAGTGAAACGGGAGTTCAAGTAAAGCCTAACTCAAATTAGCTGTTATTCCTCGTGGAATGAGGTTTAACAGCTAATTCGAGTGAAGGGCTTTACTTCGAACTCCTGTTTCACTGCCGCGTGTAGACACGGGCAGTTACTCCGGGCTAGTCAATTTCCAAAATGGCGACCGGCCGGGAACATACTAATGAAGTGCGGGATATTTAAATCCCTCACTTCATTTGCAATTTCGGTCACCCTCATTAGCCTCCCTAGTTCAAACTAGGGGGCTAATGTAGACGTACCCTTAGGGTACATCAACACAGCAGGGCTAAAGTCGAATTAAGCTACACAACTTCAGCTATGTCAATTGTATAGCTGAAGTTGAAATAGTTTAATTCAGCTTTTGGTGCTGTCTACAGAGCAGGGAGTCAAAGGAAGAACACTCTTCGTTCGACTTCCCTCACTCCTCCTGAAATGAGGGTTACCATGAGTCTCCAACTCGGCATTATTTCGAAATAAAGGCTTGTAGTGTAGTTATTCCGAAATAACGCTGTTGTGTAGACGTACCCTCAGTAGCTGTGCCTAATCCAGACTGCTATTTTGCTGTGATGTAAAATGTGTATTTGATTAGTGCTATGTGTGCATGTGATGAGGTGCACCAGCCCCGCACTGAACTAGCTGGGTTTAGCTAGGCTAACCAGGCTGAAGGAGCCCTGCCCCCGCAGCCCAGCTGAGCATGCTCAGACTGTAGCATAGGTATAAAAGCCTGGGGAGAGGCTCAGTGTGGTCTGGCTGGCGGAGGGGAAGGACCTCAGGTTGGAGCTCCTGAACAGCAGCAGTAAACTGCCCGAGAGGAGAGCAGCAGAGGCCCCTACGCCGGTTGGGACGTAACCAGCACAGAGGGAAGTGTGATCCCCAAGGAGTCAGAAGACCCAACTACTATGTGGGAAGTCGTCCCGTCGGATCAGGTAGGAAGTGGCTCAGGGAGGGTGCAGGAGCGGCCTCTCCCACCCAGAGATCCTCAGCGTGTTTCTGTTGGATTCCCCGCTGAGAGAGTGGTGGACCATTCTGCCACTCACCGTGCCCTGGGCTGCGACCCGGTGGAGTAGGGTGGACCTGGGTCCCCCTACTGGGGCACAGCCCCCACCTCTGTGACTTGGCTCATTGGACCGTCCAGCCCTGTCTTAAAGGGACGTTTGTTTGTGACTTACTGACTCAGGCCATTGGGCCATCCTGCCCTGCCTTAAAGGGCCGGTGATTGACTTTGGGTTACTGACTCAGGCCATTGGGCCATCTGGCCCTGCCTCAAAGGGCCAGCGTTTGACTGGGACTTACTGACTCCGGACCTTGGGTCATCCAGCCCTGCTTTAAAGGGCCTACTAGTGACTTTGATTTACTGACTCTAACCATTGGGCCCTTCAGCCCTGCTTTAAAGGGCCAGTGGTTTTACTGCCTCTGGCAATTAGGCCATCCAGTCCCGAGGGGAGAGACCAGACTACAGGCGGTTTACCAGTTACGCGGGGCGTGCCGCGGGCTCAGATAGCCCAGTGACATGGGACCCTATCCCCCGGGGAGGGGGAAGGAAGGAACGCCCCGCGACACTGCACAAACAACATCAATCTGCTAACATCTGTCTTTCAGTGTTTATACCTACAGAAATTACCTCTCTGTCTATTACACTTCCCCATGTGCTGTAGCACTGGAGAGATAACTCATCATCATCCTTCAGTCCTATACACAGACGGCTCTCCAAAAGATAATCCTTGCAGGGATCTGGGTGTGGATGCAGAAATCTCTTCAACAGTTCCTGGCTTATGTTAGGATGGAGACATTTCAAACAACTGTCTATGTTCAGCTGGACAATTAACAAGATTTGTAATCTTCTGCTCTCTACTATGTGATTCTGTGGTGTAAAGTAGTATGTGGATACTGAAGAGCTCTGATAGTGTGCATTTCCTTAGCCCTTCTCCTAACAGCACAAAGCAAGTCCTTTTTGCAATATTGGACTCCCCAGTGGAAGGGAAAAAAGATCTTTAGGCTACTTTTGATTATCATAATCTTCTGTTGCTCAGTCTGGATGTAAAGAAAGTAGATCACAAGGACAAGCAGTGAGTGGGCTCTCCCTGGGCAAATGTACACAATGCTTGACTAGCAATGCTGAACTCAGCGTTAATTTGCACTGTTAAGCAAAAGGTTCAGGAAAGTCCTCAGGTAGTATTAGCCCCATGTAAGGGGAATGAAAAGAAAGAGACATTAAAAAGAGCGCTAGTTGGAGAGAGAAAAATGCTTCTGCCCCAAAGGCATTTTTGAAGTTGTTACCACTAAAAAACATTGTGGCTTTATAGAACTAGGGTCTGTTCCAAAGCCCACTGCAGCTGACATGTGCTTACGGAATGGCTTTGGGTCACACTATGAAAAGTATTTAGGAGCCTAATCTCCACACCTAAATACCTTTCAGGATCTGGCCCTTAAGTTACTTGGCTTTTAAGCAAGAAAATGTAAATATTTAACTGAAGAGATTATCTCAGCCAAATAGAATCACAGAATACTAGAACTGGAAGGGACCTCAAGAGATCGAGTCCAGTCCCCTGCCCTCACGGCAGGACCAAGCACCATCTATCATCCCTGACAGGTGTCTGTCTAACCTTCTCTTAAATATCTCCAGTGATGGAGATTCCACATCCTCCCTAGGCAATTTATTCCAGTGTTGAACCACCCTGACAGTTAGGAAGTTTTTCCTAATGTCCAACCTAAACCTACCTTGCTGCAATTTAAGCCCACTGCTTCTTGTCCTATCCTCAGAGGCCAAGGAGAACAATTTTTCTTCTTCCTCCTAGTAACACCCTTTTAGATACTTGGGTTTCCTTGCAAGCCACCAAAGGACATCTCAGCTATGTCACTCTAAGGTTGGGCAATAATTTTTGTGGGGGGGGCAGCCACTTCATGAACTTTGGTTCATGGTTGCAGACTGGCTCCAGCCCCCCCTCCAGGAAGGGGTGGGATCTCGGGCAGAAGGGGTGGTTCCCTCTAGGCACCACGTGCCCCTGGCAGAGGCGGCGACTTTGCATGCTCCCCTGCCCCAGGCCAGTCAGGGTCTGGGGACAGGGGAGCAGGCAAAGCCTCTTGCCCCGACTTCTGCCCTGCCAGGGGTGCATGGTGCCTAGAGGGAACTGCCAGCCGTTTTGAACAGCTGACAGTTCCCTCTAGGCACCGTGCGCCCCTGGTGGAGGAAGGCGACTTCGCGCTCTGTCCCGCCCCCAACCCAATTAGGACCTGCAGGCAGGGGAATACCTGAAGTCATCTGCTGTTCAAAACGGCGCAGTGCGCCCCTGTCAGTGGGGCAGGAACCACCAGCCGCTTTGAACAGCGAATGAACTTTGTGCACTCTCCCGTGCCCAGGTCTCAATTGGTCTGGGGACAGGGGAGCGGCAGGGTGGGCCCCAGGCCAGATCAAATGGCTTGGTGGGCCAGACCCGGCCCGCGGGCCATATCTTGCCCACCCCTGCACTATATGGACACCATGTAAAAGTGCTTTCTACGCATTGTCTAGAATCCTGCTGAATTTCCTGTGAGTAAAGTTCAATTGAAAGATGTTCCAACAGAATATTTATGACACATTTATAAACACTGTACCCTTGATTATGCTAATCATGTTAATAAATAAAGTGATGGTGGTAAGAATTTTTACTATAGCCACTCTTTTATTTTATTTGCCCCTAATTTTCTAAAAATCGACCTTTGGGGCTATTACTTTTCAGGCTTGAACTCGTTCACAGATGAATTTCAGGAAAACCTTTAAAACAAGCCCTTTACACAATTCTGAGTTACCTGAGCAGTATTTTTTTCTGCCTTCAAAAGAAAAGAGAGACTTTAATTACTCAAGGAAAAGTAAAATAGTGCTGAATATTAACATTTCAGATATCACATGATGTGACTAGGCCTCCATAAGGAATAAATGTTCTGTACCAAATCTTTATCCTGTGTCCATGGAAGATGGGGAAAAGAAACAAATCCTGATCCCACTGATTGAATGTGACTTGAATGGGGACTGGACTCGATGACCTCTCCAGGTCCCTTCCAGTCCTAGTATTCTATGACTTGTGGGTAGGAGGAGAACCAATTACAGGGTTCAAAAAGGAACTGGATAACTTCATGGAGGCTCGGTCCAGCCCTGGCTATTAGCCAGAATGGGCAAGGATGCAAAACCATGCTTTGAAGCAGAGGTGGGAAATAATTGTGATGGGAGGGCACACTCAGATTTTGGTAAATGATCATGGGCTGCACTTTTCTATGAAGGGAGTGCAGGATCTGGGATGGAGGTTGGGTGAAGAAGGGAGGTTGGGGTAGGGGGAATGGGGTGCAGGGTCTGAGAGAGAGTTTGGGTGAAGGAGGGGGTTGTGACCTGAGGCAGGGGATTGGGATGCAGGATTGGGGTGGGAGTGGGGGGTGTAGTGGATGCAGGAGAGAATTCTGGCCTGGGGGAGGAGGGGTATAGGAGGAGGTACAGGTTCTGGGAGGGAGTTGGAGTGCCAGGGTGTGGAGTGCCAGAGGCAGGCTCTGGCTGGGAGGTGCTTACCTAAGCAGCTCTCGGCCAGCAGGACACTTAGGCAGGCTTACCTGCCTGCCAGCAGCCCCAGACGGCTGGCTGTGCATGTGGTTCTCTGTGCTGTTGGGGGAGGCTTCACACAGTGCCCCACTCCCAGCAAAATCTCTCAGCTCCTATTGGCCAGAAACCAGCCAATGGGAGCTGAGAAAATGTGCTGCACTGCTCCTGCCCCCAGCAAAATCTTTCAGCTCCCCAGGGCCAATTTCCAGGAAGCAGCCGGCTTCCTTGAATGGCGCTACTTTGTGCTGCAGGGGGCGGGCTGGATTAAAAGGCAGGGCTACCCCTGCTTTGAAGTGTCCCTAGGCTCTGTTTGCCAGAAGATGGAATTGGGTCAAAAGGGATGATCACTTGATGATTACCTGTTCTGTTCACTCCCTTGGAAGCACCTGGCATTGGCCACTGTCAGAAGACAGAATACTGGGCTAGATGGACCATTAGTGCAACTGGATCTTACTCTCTTATATTACAAAGTTATACAATCTCAGTTCAGCAAGTTGCATAAACCTATGGGTAACTTTAACATGGGAGTTATCCTAGGTTGTGTTTAAATAATTTGCTGAATCAGGGTGTTAGGCCCTGATGTTCAAAAGGTATTTATTTAGGTACCTAACTCCCATTAAAAGGAAGTTAGGTGCCTAAATACTCTGAGGTCTGGGCCTTAATGATTTAAAAATGATTATATGAATTCAAAGTAGAAAATAATCACAGTGCTTTAAACTGCATAATTGCCTGCCGTGGGGCATTTGGAATATCTTGGGGCATCTTGAATATTTACATTGTAGCTGTTACATGGTCGAATCCACCATGGGGTTTCCTTTTTCTTTCCGTTCTCGAAAGCAGCCTAAGGAAGTTTAATGCAAAAGCCTATATTAATGCAGCATTGCAGGTGAAAATTTAAAAGTGTACAATTAACAGGTATTTATTTTTGCCACAGGCTGCACAAATATGTAAGAAAACTGACCTGTCTCTATTTGTTTAAAGAGAAATTAATGATTTATGGAGAAGTCCCTATACTAGGGATTTACTAAAGTGGCAGCATGAAAGACCAAATGCCCACATAACACTTAATAATACTTAGTCCTGCTGTGAGTACAAGAGAATGGACTGGATGACCTCTCAAGGTCCCTTCCAGTCCTAGAATTCTATGATTTTATAAACATCTGTTTAATAGCCGTAGCTTAGTAATATGCTAGTATAATTAAAGAACAGTTATGTAACAATTTGCTAGTTTTGCTGCAAATAAAGTTTGTTACAATTTTTTGAACAAATGTTATCTGTAACTTAACGTACAGCAGGGCTTTGTGGCTAATCCCCACCCATCTGTAGTATAAAATCCACAGTAGACTACAGTTTGATTATCATATTGCTGCAATCCAAATAAGATGTACAACTCCATTTAACTCAGCACAGAAAAACAGTGACCAACAGAAGAGGTCACAAAGGGTGTGTCTAGACTACAGGGTTTTGTCGACAAAAGTGGACTTTTGTCAACAAACTATACCTGCGTCTACACTGCCGCTGAGTTCTGTCGACATAATGTTGACAGAACTCAGCAGTTTTGTCAACGGCTGTGAACCTCATTCTACGAGGAATAACGCCATTTGTCGACAGAGTTCTGTCAACAGAAAGTGTTATTGCATCTACACTGTCCTTTGCGTCTACACTGTCATGTCGACAAAGCGGCTTGCTTTGTCGACAGAACTGGATGTAGTCTAGATGCTCTTTGTCGAGAGAAGCTTTGTCGACAGTATCTGTTGACAAAAATTCTGTCGACAAAAGCCTGTAGTCTAGACTTACCCAAAGAGTTTAAACCAGCAATGGGCAACCTAGACTAGTGAATAAGCTGCCTGAGTGGCCTGCCTTCATCTTAATGAGCCACAAGACTCTTGTAACCAAGACAGTCTCCCACGATAGGATCATTTTACGAACTGCGCTTGCATAACGAAAATTTGCAGGGTGTGCCAGCTGAACCACAGCAGCATTTTGACTGGACGCAGAGGGAGCCCACGGCTCTTACAGTTAGGGTTGCCAGGTGTCCAGTTTTCACCCGGACTGTCCATTATTCAGGTCCACCGTCCAGTAAAAAAAAACAGAAAATACCAGACATGTGAAATGTCCGGTATTTCCTGTTTCCCTCAGACAGAAGCCCAGCGGGGACAATTTTCCCTTGCCATGTCTGGCGGGGGTAGGGGAATGAGGAACGCAGGGCCATTTAAAGGCGCAGCGCCTTTATTTTTGTTGGTTTTTCTTTTGCTCAACAACTTTGGTCTCCCTCCCCCCCCCCTTTTTTTTTTTTTTTTTTGCTCAACAGAATTTTTTCCTGGGTTTTTTTTGGAGGGGGAAGGGGGTGTTTGGTATTTTTTGTTAAACCATCTGGCAACACTCCATGTTGCGTGCAATCAGCACGCACTTCACATCACGTGCCCTTGTGTTATGTGCAGGTCCCTTTAGTAATACTGGTAAGAAAAAAGCGACACAGATAGAAACCAGCAGCATCTGGCAACCTTGCGCTTGGGTAATGATAAACAAAATGTCTTGTGGGCCACACATAGATGTGCTCCATGCCAAGATGCTTGCTTGACATAATGAAGTAAGGTTGTGTGAGGGAAGGGTTGGTGAGAAGATTAATGCACTTGCTTTAGTGACAATCCCTCCTGGAGCAATACTGAGTATAACAAACCTTGATGTACCAAGCAGATGGGGCTGGAAAAGCCAAACCGTGGGCTGTTCAGACTGTATTTTGACTGTGTCGGTAAATGGTTTCAGTGGAGCTGTGCCCGCTTCTTATTTCTTTCTCCCTTGTTTTGGATCCGACATGGGGATGATGAGATGAAAAGAGCCACTCCTAGTTGTGGACATGACAAATGGCTGTACTGCACAGTGGAATCCTGGCCTAGTGAAGTCAAGGGGCAGCTTGACCCTTAGCTGACTTGCCAAGGGAAATTTGGAACATCATGTTCCCCGGAGCCCTATGCCCTCCCATTTCAATTTACACAGATGATTGTGGGGACTCATGATCTCGAGGCTCTCCAGCACAAGTGTCTCCATTTTCAATCCCTCTCATCACGCCTGACATTTATGAAACATTCTGAATGGGCTTGTGAGCTCCCATCAGGCCCAAATGTAGCGGGAACACTATGAGCACCCTGATTTCCTTTCTGCCACTTCTGCCAGCTTCAGAGAGGGTTAGTGTGTAGCTACAAATGTGGGAAAAGCCAGCAGCAGTGCAGCCACCATGAGGACATGCTCGTATTGGCAGGAGTGTTAATATAGAGCAGTAGAAAGGGAAAGGACCTCCTATGGTCCTGCATAATTGGGACTGTCGGTCCTTGCAGATCCTCAGAGTTTGTCGGCCACAGCTGATGTGTCTTCCATTGGGCCACAAATTTCTCTTTCCCAAGTGAGCATGAAGTACCAGGCACTTAAACACTTTTCAGGATCTGGGCACATGTATTCCAATTTTGGTTACTGTGGAATCAGGTTACCTCACCAGTGGTACAAAAGAAAGGAAAAAGAAAAGGAATAAATGATAGCAACGCTAACTCATTCTGGAGAGATCTCTGGTGTTATTACTGACCTGACAAATCTCTATTATTTATCATTTTGTACATGGTTTCAGCGTAGCCAGAAAGGTGAAGATGGCAATTTTTCGGCTGTATTGATGGTTACACCAAATCCTTGCCTTACACACAAACAAAAGTCATCTTCCCAAGTATTCTGTCTGAACAGCATCCTAACAATGATCTGAGTTTTCTTCTGGTAAAAAGAAATACAGTTTGTTAAGAAAAGTTGGTGCTTTCAAGATTCCAGGAACACTGGAATCCTGGACAACACTGCCCTCTTGTGATTTCACTTGTTAAAACGTCTCTTTTTTCCCCCCTGCAAAGAACTTGAACCTAATGTCTGGAGGGGTGCTAGCTTCACCTTGAATGGTTCCTTGAAATATGGGTTAACTACTTATGCGAAACCATCTGTTCCATCTTGTATTTAGCACAGAGTTAGGGTATGTCTAGACTACATGCCTCTGCCGACAGAGGCATGTAAAATAGGCTACCCGACATAGTCAATGAAGCGGGGATTTAAATATCCCCGGCTTCATTAAAATAAAAATGGCCGCTGCGCTGTGCCAACTCAGCTGATCGTCAGCACAGCACACGAGTCAAGATGAGGATCGGTCGACAGGGAACGCCTTCGGTTCCTAAATCATTTATGCACTTGAAATTTGAATTCAAGTATTACCTGAACTAAAAGGGAAAGGGAAAGCATTTTTAATTTGTGCTGCTGTTCTCAGAGGCTGAAAAACACATTTCATATTACAGGCAAGACAGCTTTACTTGGTTTTAAAGTGTCTTTACAAGGGATCAGCATAAAGGAACCATGTGGCATCAAAACCTAACTAGAAGCTATTTAAAAATCCACTAATAATACGTGGGAAAATTCAGAAAAATATATTATTTAGAAGCAATTCTACTCCCATGTCACACTTTCTGTTATTTTTTAACCTTGGGGTTTTTTTTTTTTTAAGTTGGAATAGAAGGCTTGGCAATGAACAGTTTACCTTCTCCTGCTGGTTTACATTGGTTACCGCAGCTAAAGTCAGACTCCAAATCCATTTTCCATTAAATCACCATCACCAACATAACAAGCTGTGACATCATATAGAGTATTATGATTTCATCAGGGAACAATGCCCTCACAGATTGCTGAATCCCACGAGGGTTTCCTATACCCAATATCTTTTGCGGAGTAAAGCAGGTGTTATTTTGGAGATCATCTAATCACTCTAAATACACCAAAATCATGCAGCAATGCCAATGGCAGGCCAGTCCCTCTAAGGGAAATATCAGTAGAGCCCTGCAAATCCATGGATATCTGCTTTAAACCCGTGGCTATCCATGGCTTATTTTTGCAAATGTGGATGAGGATACAAATGTTGTATATAGAACTGTGCAAATTTGCGGATATATTTGGATGTCAATGCAGATATCGGTGGCTCATTTTTGCGGATGGGGTGTGGATCCGGATACAAATTTTGTATCCATGCAGGGGTCTAAAAATCAGGGTTCTGTGGGAGGGGCCTGTTCACAGCAAGTTTGTTACTATTTATTATTATTAGATGCCATTGTTGTGGAGGCCCATTGATATCCATCAGAGAGGAAGGAAGGCAAAGAGGTTACAGCTGAGTAGAGGAGGCTACTTTTAGTCCATTCTTCACTTCAGAAGACTGGGTGGTGAGGTGAAGTGAGGCCACTGGCGGCTTGCTCCTTGTTGGGGAACAGAGGCTAGGTCTACACTACAGAGTTTTTGTGCAAAAACTCACGGAGCGTCCACACCTCAAGTGCATTTTTGCGCGCAAGTAAAACAAAAGAACAGAGGAGTTTTTCCGGTGTAGGTATTCCTCCTTCTATGAGGAATAACTCCTTTTTGCGCAAGAGTTCTTGCACAAAAAGGTGTGTGTGGACGGGGAACGGGGGTTTTTTTGTGCAAAAAGAGGCAATCGAAAAAAGCACAGGTGCCCTGGTGGCCATTCTGTAAATAGCAATCAGAGTTTCCTTTTGAGAGAGCATCCATGCAGTCTGGACGCTCTCTTGTGAAAAAGCACATCACTTTTTCGATGTGCTTTTGCAGTGTGGAAGATCTCTTCCGCAAAAAGCTTCTTGCGCAAGAAACCTGCAGTGTAGACATAGCCAGAGAGATATCTCCTGACCTACCCAAAAGTCCTCATCGGCTTTGTACACAGTGCTGCACCTATTTTCCCCCCACTGTGAGTTTTGTTTGGAAGTACACTTAAAATAACAGTGCTTCCACCTGTTCTAAGAAAAACACATGCTCTTTTCTGTTTCAGCCACCAGAATTTAAATACTGTGAGCACACCCTGCTTGGGTGGTGGTGGGGGCGGGGGGTATAGAGAGGGGATTGCTTTTGGCAGAAGGTGGAAGAATGCCAGCAGTGAGGTGGAAAGACTCTAATTAAGCCACAAGTAAAAATAACTGCACTGAGGGCAAAATCAAGACTTGGTAAGCTGGTAACACAGCACAGCCAATCAGCAGCAAGAGCAAATGAACTCTACTTTTTTACAGATGTTGGAAGAATGCCAACATTAAGGGCTGGCACAAAGGCCTTATGCCAGGTCTTCAGCAGCCAGGGAGGGCTCTCTGTGCAGAAGGTATTCTCAGGGGGCCATTTCCAAGACTCTTTCAGGGTGGCAGAATGGTGTAAGTGGTCATTAGTGTAATTGAAAATCAGGCTCTGAGTTTCTCTGTGCAGGAGCAGTGTTTTGTTTCCCACAAGTATTGTTTCCCACAATACTTCTCCAGTAGACCTCCACCCTGACCTGCAGTGGCAGTATCAGAGAGGGGTGGGAGAGAGAGTTCATTTTCCAGTCCACTCATTTATTTTCTTCTCTGCTGAAATTGCCAGCAATTGTACTAATTACTCTCAGCCGGTTGTAATGGTAATTATTTTGAAGAGGACACCTCTTCCTCCTTTATAATCCTTTCAATAGCACAGATAACCTTCATGGTGTGCATGAATCGCGCTGCTGCCATGTTAACATTGCCTTGCTGATCAATGGGGTGTAATAAAGAGAAGACCCCTTACACTCTTCACCTCACAGCAGCATGAATTCAGGAGCCAAGTTGTGACCGGAGCAATTTACTGTGTCCACGCTGGCTGTATTATTGTTATTACAACTATTTTATAAGAAATCCTGGAACATGATATTTTGGCACATTCCATACACTTTAGAACAGAGGTGGGCAATAAAACGGCAGCGGTTCCCCAGGGTTAGCCCCCTGAGAGTCACCATTCCCGGCCAATGGAAGCTGCGGGAAGTGGTGTCCTGGGCTGCACCATTTCCCTCAGCTCCCACTGATCAGGAACAGCGAGCAGTGGCCAACGGGAGGTGCAATTGCCCAGGCCTGTTGTGACGGGGCAGAGTTGCACTGCGGTGGCGACGCCGCCCTGCCCTGCACTAGAATTGCACCAGTCCCCGTGCTGCACGGGGAGCATGGAAGTGAAACGGCCATTTGCGCTGCCTGCTCCCGGGCCACAGCTCAGCTGAGCAGCACGGACGCCGATCAGCAATGGGCACCGCAGCTGGGGAGACACCCGGGGCATGACGCACGGAGAGGAGAGTGGAGTCTCAGGGAGCGTGCGTCACCGATGTCGGGCAGAGGGGTGTCAGCGTGGGCGGGCACCATATTCAAAAGCTGGGAAGAACAGGGATGAAGGGGAGGAGAGTCGGAGAAGTAGAGAAGAGGCGAACGGCGTAAGCCAGGCGAGGGGAACTGGTAGGAGCAGAGGTAGCGAGAGACCGAGAGAGTTCGGGCTTCAGATGCCGACACCCGAGACCCTGGGTCTGTGGGGCTGCGAAGGGTAGAGAAGGACACTCCCACCCAGAACCAAAGTGGGGGGGGGTAGGAAGTAGCCCAGGGTGGGGCTTCCCAGAAGGTAGCCCGCGGGCTGGTGAGTTACGGCCGGAAGCCCCACCAGTCGGACAGGACCGTAGCAGAATCTGTCCTTAGGGCCCTGGGCTGGGGCCCATAAGAGAGGGTGGGTCCGGGCCCCCCTACCACCGCACCTTTTGCTTGGTGGAAGGCCTCGAGCGAGGGTGGGTCGTGTAGGCCGTGCGTTGCAGCGATGGAATAGAGTTGCCAGATTAGTGGTAGAGGCCAGAGGGACCTCGTACAGGCGGACTGCGAATAAGCCGACAGGAGGAGGAGGGATAGACCCCCACTCCTTCACACCTGTGAAGGTGCAGGTCAAATATAATGGCGGCAGCAGGTAAAAGGGCTAACTTTGTGGAACTGGATCTGGCCTGTGGGCTGGTATTTGCCCACCCCTGCTTTAGAACCGTGGTCACCAACCAGAAGCTCAGGATCTACTGGTAGAGCCTGGAGCCTCAGACAGGTGATCTTGACTATTTTGGCCAAGAGTCTATAAAGTGCCAGAACTTCAGCTGCCCCTCCTCCTACTACTGCGCATCTCCTGCCCTTTGCCTTGGAGCTGCTCCTCTCTTGGGAGCCTCTAGCTTTCTGAGCAGGACAGGGGAGGAAGCGGAGGGGCACTGATATCAAGGTGCCCCCTCCCACTGTATCCTTTCTTTACAGAGCAAGAGGGGGCACAACAGGGCTTGGGATGGAGTTTGCTGGCTGCTTTAGGGAGTGGTGCAGGGCTAGGCAGGGGTGAGCCTGTCTTAGCCCCACTGCACCACCAACCAGGAGCCACCAGCAGTGCCCAGTTGAAGCCCACATCCCAAACTCCTACTGGAGCTGCCACATGGCTCCCAAGCCTATCCTCCTGGCTCTCGGCTGCAGTACCGGCCGGGTGGGCCCCTTACCCCAGGAGCTGCTTGCCAGCTGGCTCAGAGTGCTGGGCTGCACAGCCCCAGCTGTCCCCCTCGTCCACCGGTTGAGGGAGCTGGGAACCCATCCATAGCTCTTCCTCCTATAAAGAGGTGCCAGCTGACTTGGGGTCTTCATAGGTATTTATATTTGAGGTAGCTCTCGGACTTGCACTTAAATTCAAAATGTGATCTCGTGCTCAAATAGGTTGGAGACCACTGCTTTAGAATAATACCATGCAACAATTCTCCCAAAGTCAGGAGCATGTGGGGGAGGTCCAGGTTGGATATTAGGAAAACCTATTTCACTAGGAGGGTGGGGAAGCACTGGAATGGGTTACCTAGGGAGGTGGTAGAATCTCCATCCCTAGAGGTTGTTAAATCTCAGCTTGACAAAGCCCTGGCTGGGATGATTTAGTTGGGATTGGTCCTGCTTTGGGCAGGGGCTGGACTCGATGACCTCCTGACGTCTCTTCCAGCCCTAGGATTCCATGATTCTATGTACATTATGATCTTTCATAGCAACTTCCTTGGGAGACAGGAAAGTTGATCTTGTGCTGAAAGCCCTAGACTGGAATTCACGAGATGGGAATGTAATTCCTGGCTCTGCCATGGGCATCCTGTTTGACCTTGGGCAAGTCACACTATCTTTCTGTCTCAGTTCCCCACCTGTACAATGCGGGTAATAATATTCCCATCCCCTCCATTATGGTTTGTCTTTATTTATATGATAAGCTCTTTGGGACAGACAGTCTGTAACTATGTGTTCCTACAGTACTTGGAAGAAACTCTTGTTACCATAATGCAAATAATAAAGAACATAAATCATAACAATGAAAAGATCAGAGACATAGTACGACAGTTAGTGGCCATAGGGTATGTCTGTGTTATGGCAACAGATGGTCCATTATTCTGGCCCCATTTCAACTTGTGTTGAAAGGCTGCTTGCATGGCTAGGACAAAACTGTTTTCGGCATCATAACAGAAATCACTTCAGCAGGTCTCTCATAATACCTGTCACTGGGTGGCTGATGACACAATATTTGTTTTCAGTAACAACTCAACCATTTTCACTCCAGTTAACAACAGTTGCCAGCAAGACCTCATTTTCCTGACACAGATGGACTCTCAGTGTTGCGAGGGCCATTCATTTTCAGCCCCACTACTGCAACAATCTGCACTGAGCCATAAAACATTTTGGTACCATCATGCTGGTTAACCCCCACTTTTATGTATCTTCTATCTCATGCCTTCCCATGTAGACTTAGGAAGTTTCAGTTCCTCTTGATTAAGAATGGCTCCAATAATAAGTAAAATTCCCCTACCCAAAAATCCCTGGATTTGCCAAACATTGTGAAAGATCAAAAGAAATCATCAGTCACTCCCTGAACTTTAAAGTTTGTTCCTTGCATGACTGTGCTGGTTGGGGAAGTAGCTATACTTTTGTGGCCTGTATTCCAAGCTAGACCCTTGTTGCTTAGTTGCTTTATTACTTTATTTCTTTCAAGCACTTCAATTTTACTTTTAATTTTTTTGCAGGGAAAATACTCAAACCCCCTCCCCCTCCACACCCTTCCAAAGCCAATGGGACCATTCTCATAAGTAAACTTGCTTGTGTGTGTGTGTTTGCGGGATCAGACTCTTAGATTGTAAGCCCTTTAGACCGGTGAGCATGGCTTCTTACCTCACTATATATGCTCACGTAGCTATATCAGTAAGAGCTAGCTAAGAATTATAAATGCCAATTAATAAAATTAAAATATTAAGTATTGTGCAATGAAAGCTGCTACTGGGTGTATTTTCCCCTGCTCTTGTAGATACTTTTATTGATGCTAATGAGAATTTCAGACCGCCTAAGGGGGACAAGGTGACATAAGGTCCCAGCATTCCTCTTGACCCAGAATCATAGAGGGGAAACTTGCTGATGCTCTGGGAGTAGTAGATCCCAGATGGTAGAATTTGTACAATGTGGAGTAATGCACTCAAGCCCATGCAATCCCCCTTCCATGGGCTGAGGCAGGCCCTCCCATTCTTATCCCCATCTACAGCAGTAGGCCAGGTAAATGCCCCATTTGGCTACTCCCACAACATAATGGTGGAGAATCATAAGAACATAAGAATGG
This sequence comes from Rafetus swinhoei, assembly GCA_019425775.1. Classification (NCBI taxonomy): domain Eukaryota; kingdom Metazoa; phylum Chordata; order Testudines; family Trionychidae; genus Rafetus; species Rafetus swinhoei. The sequence continues at coordinate 124,856,993 of CM033446.1, read as the reverse complement.
CCATACTGGGTCAGACCAAAGGTCCATCTAGCCTAGTATCCTGCCTCCCGACAGTGGCCAGTGCCAGGTGCCCTAGAGGGGGTGGACTGAAGAAAATGATCAAGCAATTTGTCTCCTGCCATACTTCTCCAGCCTTTGACAAACAGAGGCTAGAGACACCATTCTTTACCCCCTGGCTAATAGCCTTTAATGGACCTAACCTCCATGAATTTATCTAGCTCTTTTTTAAACTCTGTTATAGTCCCTAGCCTTCACAGCCTCCTCTGGCAAGGATTTCCCCAGGTTGACTGTGTGCTGTGTGAAGAACTTTCTTTTATTAGTTTTAAACCTGCTACCCATTAATTTCATTTGGTGTCCTCTAGTTCTTATATTATGGGAACAAGTAAATAACTTTTCTTTATTCACCCTCTCCACACCACTCATGATTTTATATACCTCTATCATATCCCCCCTCAGTCTCCTCTTTTCTAAACTGAAAAGTCCCAGTCTCTTTAGACTCTCCTCATATGGGACCCGTTCCAAACCCCTAATCATTTTAGTTGCTCTTTTCTGAACCTTTTCTAATGCCAAAATATCTATTTTGAGGAGACCACCTCTGAACGCAGTATTCAAGATGTGGGCATACTATAGTTTTGTATAGGGGCAGTAAGATATTCTTCGTCTTATTTTCTATCCCTTTTTTAATAATTTCTAGCATCCTATTTGCTTTTTTGACTGCCGCTGCACACTGTGTGGACATTTTCAGAGAACTATCCATGATAACTCCAAGATCTCTTTCCTGATTAGTTGTAGCTAAATTAGCACCCATCATATTGTATGTATAGTTGGGGTTATTTTTTTCCAATATGCATTACTTTACACTTATCTACATTAAATTTCATTTGCCATTTTGTTGCCCAGTCACTCAGTCTGGTGAGATCTTTTTGAAGTTCTTCACAGTCTGCTTCTGTCTTGACTATCTTAAACAGTTTAGTATCATCCGCAAACTTTGCCACCTCACTGCTTACCCCTTTCTCTAGATCGTTTATGAATAAATTGTATAGGATTGGTGCTAGGACTGACCCTTGGGGAACACCACTAGTTAAACCTCTCCATTCTGAAAATTTACCATTTATCCCAACCCTTTGTTTCCTGTCTTTTAACCAGTTCTCAATCCATGAAAGGATCTTCCCTCTTATCCCATGACAACCTAATTACACAAGAGCCTTTGGTGAGGGACCTTGTCAAAGGCTTTCTGGAAATCTAAGTATACTATATCTACTGGATTCCCCTTGTCCACGTGTTTGTTAACCCCTTCAAAGAACTCTAATAGATTAGTAAGACATGATTTCCCTTTACAGAAACCATGTCGACTTTTGCCCAACAAATTATGTTCTTCTACGTGTCTGACAATTTTATTCTTTACTATTGTTTCAACTAATTTGCCCGGTACTGATGTTAGACTTACTGGTCTGTCCTTCCTTTCCTTCTCCAACCACCTCCTAGTGCCCATTCTCTGATCAGGGATGGCTCTGGGGTCCCAGATATTAGCTCTAATGCAGGCTAGAGTTCTTCAGTTCATATGTCCTCTCCGGAAAGATATACCTGAAATTCAGAAATTCCAGAGAAGAGGAGAAAAAATGACTAGCAGTCTGATAAGGTTAATGTGTGTGTGTCTGGGGAGGGGGGGGGGGGGGGGGGGGGGGAAATCTGAATGGGAAAACAATTGCACAAGGGGATTCAAGCAAGGTATAAGAAATCATGAAGAATGAATGCAATCAGATGCTTTGTATAATACAATAAAAATGTGAAGGAATGAAGACTCAAAGAAAGTGAAAGGTGATACCATTTACCAGAAACAAAAGGCAACACTTTGTTTCACAGCATTTAAGTCAACTGTGAAATTCATTGAAGCAAAAGGTCATTGAATCTCTGACCTTCTCTACACTAGAAATTTTAGCAAAACATTCCCGCTGGGTTCTGGTACAGATGGCTCTCTGTCTCCAGCAGCTATTGTCATCACTTTGTCACATAACCTGGCAGAGCTGGAAAGCTGCTAACACAAATCATGCAGTTGCACCACTGCTAGCAACAGTGGGAATTTTTTGCTAAACAAAGCCAAAGTCAGATAGTGTAGGGGCATTTTAAAAAAAGGACTGGATAAGTTTTGCACAGCTGCAAATTTTATGGGTAGTCAATGTTACAAAGATATTCTGTCACCTGATCGCCTCTAATGGGTTGGGAAGGAATTTTTCATACTTATATTCAACCTTGCACAATTTGATTAGATCCAGACCACACACTTTCATTCCTAAATCATCAGGTACATGCTAGAGGCATTGATTGGATCTTATACAGCTCCACCTATTTTCCTCTATTCATGTATTTAAATGAAAAGATTAGTTCTCTGAGTAGGGATGTGAATGACTAGTCGACTATCCAATAAGCAAATGCTTATCGGATAGTTGACAGGCTAGTCAACTAGTCGCTTTCCCCCCACCCCTTTGCTGCCTCTATCAGAAAGAGGCAGCAAGGTGGGGGGGGGGGGAAGAGGAGGTACTTCAAAAGCGGCAACGCCACATGGAGCCTGAGATGAAACATTTTAAAAATTGCCTTAATATTTACCAGCATATAAACATTTAAATTTATAGTATTACAATAATCTTTTAAACACTTCTATTTATCATCCTAATAAATTTGTATTTAATAAACTGTCTAGGCCAGAATAAGCTCTCAGTCCTATATTTGGAGTGACTCCACTGAAATTATCATTGTAATTTCAAATACTGACAGCAGTATTTGATCCAGAGGTACATTAGTAGGATTTTCTTACAGGGTAACATTCTTTCTGGTCACTTAGGCTTCATCTAGACTACAGGCTTCTTTCGGAAGAAGCTTTTTTCGGAAGAGATCTTCAGAAAAAACTTCTTCCGAAAGAGAGCATCCACACCGCCAAAGTGCATCGAAAAGGGATCTGCTTTTTCGAAAGAGAGCATCCAGACTGAATGGACCTTCTATCGCATATAAGCCGTGATTGCTATGGACGTAATGGCCACCAAGGCACCTGTGCTTTTTCTTCTTTCCTCTTCTTCTGAAAGAACTCCCTCTTCCCCATCCACACATGCTTTTTTGCGAAAGAGCTCTTTTGCAAAAAGGCTTCTTCCTCATAGAATGAGGATTACCAATGCCGGAAAAACCCCTCTGTTCTTTTGATTTTCTTGCGGAAAAATGCAATTGCAGTGTGGACGTTCCTCAAGTTTTGTCGGAAAAACACCCGATTTTCCAACAAAACTCTGTAATATAGACATACCCTTAGAGTGACATTCACTCCTATATAAAATCCAGAGCATTTGGACTCTCTCCAAACAGAGGGCAAAGCAGCAGTGGGACCAGAAATGCCAATATTACTAGGGATAATATGCATTCATTCTTTTGAAGGAAATCTATTAAAATATTTAAATATAAATGAATATCTGTTCTATTTCATTCTCAAAACTGACAAATTGCTATTATTAATCTCTGTGGTTTAAGAAAAATGAGGTGAGTCATTCATTTTCAATCAGCCTTTTACTTTTCTTCTACTTTTCCTCAGAGCTCAGCAATTCATAGACGGAAGCTTGAAATTCAGGAGTATTTCTAATTAAAGAACCCTGTTATGACATGTACAGCAATGAAAGGAGTTTCCTTTTAAGTCTAGACCTGTCTCTTCTTTGAAAAATAATTAAATGAAGATGAGTGAGTTCTACATTTAGCAGACCTGCAAAGTTTCTTTATTTGGGGAGGAAGAAGCCACAATTTTAAAATGCATTTTAAGGTAATTTTAAAACGATCTCCTTCTTGTTATACAGGATTTTGCTTTTTTTGAGAAAAACATTTAACATTTCAGTGATAATTTCTTTCAGTCTCCCTCATTTGGATAGCCCCAAAATGTCCCACATGGAACTGGGTAAAGAAGTTGATTTCTTTGAGACCATAAGTATTCTTTGCAGTATTTGCACTCAGCACGACAGAACAACTTTCTTAGGGCATGTCTACACTGGGGAATCATTTCGAAATAGCGCCCCTTATTTCAAAATAACAAGGCGAGCATCCACACTGTCAAACTTGTTGTTTCAAAATAATGGGCTTGTTATTTTGAAAAAACAACTCCTACTTGTGAAGAGGAATACGCTTATTTCAATATAGCTATTTCAGGAGTTATTATTTCAAAATAACTTATTTTGAAATAATCTGGTAGTGTAGACACAGCCTTTGAAACAATGAAATTAACTCAGGGTACGTCTACACTTGCTCCTTATCTCGAGATAGGGATGCAAATGTAGCCGACCGAAATTGCTAATGAAGCGGGGGATTTAAATATTCCGTGCTTCATTAGCATAATCTCGCCCGCGCGCTACTCCTCAAAAAATGATTTCTTTGAGACCATATGTATTCTTTGCAGTATTTGCACTCAGCACAACTCAACAACTTTCTTAGGGCAAAATGAGGAGTAACGTTAGTTTGAACCAAGGGGCATGATTCGAACTAACACGGCCCGGAGCGCACTTCCTGGTTCGAATCAGCTGGCGATCGGAATAGCGCGCAGGCGAGATTATGCTAATGAAGCGCGGGATATTTAAATCCCCGCCGCTTCATTAGCAGTTTTGGTCGGCTACATTTGCATCCCTATCTCGTGATAGGGAGCAAGTGTAGACGTACCCTCAGAGAGGCTACAACCAGAAGTGGAATGGTGCTGCTAGCTTTTGTCTTTGGCAGGAAGAAAGAGGATTAAAACTGCTATTCATTCTCTCTGGTCAGCTGGAGAGGAGCTGAAAGGTCCACTAGACTGTCCCTGCAGAGCCTGCCAACTATATTTAGTGTCCTGAAACCAACCAAAAATGGAGTAATACTAGTGACTGTCCCAATAGCAACTAACAACTGCTAGTGACTATCTTGTATAGGAGCTAATAATGTCTGTGCGTGGTGGGGGTGGGTGGGGAGTGATTTCTGGAAAACAAGAGAAGTCACATATAGGGATTACTCTTTCAGGCCCTAATGATCAATGTGAAAGCAGATCCCTGAGCCTGAGCAGGCAAGTGTTGGTATGTATGATTTGGACAGCCAATTTTATATTTCATAGGAAATTAGGGGGGTTCCATATAAAGAAGGTGAGCCTACCTTGTCATAACTCCAACTACCGAAGACCGTAGTGCCTAAGGTTGCCAGGTGTCCGGTTTCCTACCGGACAGTCTGGTTTTTGGGCCCTCTGTCCAGTAAAAAAATCCAGAAAATACTGGACATGTGCAATGTCCGGTATTTCCTGGTTTTCCGGCTAGGCTGTGACTGGGAGGTGGGGCACGACTGGCGCTGGGAGCCCTGGTTGCGTGTGAGGAGGAGAGGCAGCCCGGTCCATGCTCCTGCGCACTGGTCAAGCGCGTGGTGGAGCTGCAGCCGGACTGACTCGTGCGGGACGGGAGTGCCCTGAGATCTGCACAGCCCGGGTCAGTCCTGCTCCCCGCCGGCTGATTCGCTCCCCCGCCCAATCCTAGCCCGCCGGTTGGTTGATTCTCCCCAACTTATCCTCCCGGATTTCCCCGGCCAGTCCCTCCCCGCCCCTGCCGCCAGCTCTGCCTCCCGCTAGCCGGTTCCTGCTCCGGATCTTCCCCGGCCAGCCCCGCTGCACCCCCCACCAGCCCTGCTTCCAGTGGCCAGTTCTCCTCTCCTCCTCCTCCTCCTCCTGAGCTCCCCCGGCTAGCTCCACCCCCGCTGGCCGCCCCTCCCCCCGATATCCCGCGGCCAGCCCCGTTCCACCCGACCAGCCCTGTGCCCGTTGGCCCCCATTTCCCCAGCCATCCCCGCTGCCCCACCGTTAGCTCTGTTTCCTGGGCCCCCTTCCCGGCCAGCACCGCTCCCTCCTCCCAGCCAGTCCCTCCCCCCCCAAATGAAGCGTGTCCGGTATTTTTTTTATGACTACCTGGTAACCCTAGTAGTGCCTGCCTGCCCTAGAATTGGGGGCAGGCAGGTTCAGCTCTTCAAAAGGGCACTTCATTTCATTTTCCATTCCTCTAGCCCAATGTTTCTCAACCAGTGGTATGAGTCCCAGAAGTCTGAGGGGTATGTCAACACAACTGAAATCTGGAGAAAACTGAATTTTTGTTTTAAGTTTTACAGTGCTTTATTATTTTTAGTAATAGAGATGTATTAGTCTAGTCTAGCTGAAACAAAAAAACAGGACTATGTAGCACTTTAAAGACTAACAAGATGGTTTATTAGGTGATGAGCTTTCGTGGGCCAGACCCACTTCCTCAGATCAAATTGTGGAAGAAAATAGGCATGACCATATATACCAAAGGGATACAATCAAAAAAAGTGAACACATATAAAAAGGACAAATCAAATTTCAGAACAGAGGGGGGGTGGAGGGGGGAGGTGAATGTCTGTGAGCTAATGATATTAGAGGTGATAATTGGCGAAGCTATCTTTGTAATGGGTAAGGTAATTAGCGTCTTTGTTAAGACCCTGGCGTAAAGTGTCAAATTTAAGCATGAATGACAGTTCAGAGGTTTCTCTTTCAAGTCTGGTGTGAAAATGCCTTTGAAGCAGTATGCAGGTAATCAAGTCATTGAGACAATGCCCTTTCTGGTTGAAATGGCAAAAAACTAATTTTTCTTTGTGATACTGTCTGATATCCGTTTTGTGTGCATTGATTCTTTGGCAGTGTCTGTCTGCTATGTACATTGGACAAACGTCTCAGACGCTTCACCAAAGAATGTCTGGGGGTAGGAGGTTAGATTATGCTAATGACAGACCATGTGGGGGTTATGAAAACAGTGTGTGTCCAGTGGCTAGAAATGGGGGAGAACGATGCTGGTCACTGGCCCTGTGGGGTTAATTACAGCAGAGGGTGCCCCATGCTCGGGGGGGGGGGGGGGTCCTGTTGACTGACCCTATGGGGTTAATAAGAGCCGGGTATGAACCATGGTTTTGGGGGATGCCAGTAATAACAGGTCTTTGTGCCTCATGGCTGTGGGGGCTGCTGGCAACTGGCCATGTAGGGTTAGTAACAGCAGTGTGTGCCCCATGGCAGGTGTGTGGGAGGGGAGAATGCTGGTGATAACAGAAGGATGTACCCCATGGTGCGGATGCTGATCAGGCTGTATCCCATGGCTGGGGGAGGAGAGAATGTTAGTGATAACAACGGAGTGTGCCCCATGGTTGAGGGAGATGCTGGTGACTGGCCCTTGGGGTTAATAACAGCAGTGTGTGCTGGGGGGAGGAGGGATGCGAGAGAGAACAGCAGCATGTGCCCTATGGATGGGGACAGGATGCTGATGTCCAGACCTGTGAGGTTAGTAACAGCAGCCGGTGCCTCATGGTGGCCCATCGCGGGCAGTGGGGGGAATGCTGGTGACTACCCCCATGAGGCTAGTAAGAGCAGTGTGTGCCGTGTGGGGTGGGGGTGTCAGGGATAACACTGTGCGCCCCATGGAGGGAGGGAAGGGTGACAGGGATAACACTGTGCGCCCCGAGGTGGGGGGGTGGGGTGGGAGGGTGATAGGGATAACACTGTGTGCCCCATGGAGGGAGGGAAGGGTGACAGGGATAACACTGTGCGCCCCAAGGCGGAGGGGTGGGGTGGGAGGGTGATAGGGATAACACTGTGTGCCCCATGGCGGGTGTGTGTGTGTGTGACAGAGATAACACTGTGTGCCCCATGGAGGGAGGGAGAGGGTGACAGGGATAACACTGTGCGCCCCATGGCGGGGGGGGTGACAGGGATAACACTGTGCGCCCCATGGTGGGGGGGGAGGATGACAGGGATAACACTGTGTGCCCCATGGAGGGGGGAGTCACAGGGGTAACACTGTGCGCCCCATGGAGGGGGGATTGACAGGGATAACACTGTGTGCCCCATGGGGGGGGTGACAGGGATAACACTGTGCGCCCCACGGCGGGGGGGGTGACAGGGATAACACTGTGTGCTCCATGGAGGGGAGGGGGTGACAGGGATAACACTGTGTGCCCCATGGGGGGGGTGACAGGGATAACACTGTGTGCCCCACGGTGGGGGGGGGGTGACAGGGATAACACTGTGCGCCCCATGGCGGGGGGTGTGACAGGGATAACACTGTGCGCCCCATGGCGGGGGGGGGGGGTGACAGGGATAACACTGTGTGCTCCATGGAGGGGAGGGGGTGACAGGGATAACACTGTGTGATCCATGGGGCGGGGTGACAGGGATAACACTGTGTGCCCCATGGGGGGGTGGGACAGGAATAACACTGTGTGCCCCATGGCGGGGGGAGGTGTGACAGGTATAACACTGTGCGCCCCATGGGGGGGTGACAGGGATAACACTGTGCGCCCCGTGGCGGGGGGGGTGACAGGGATAACACTGTGCGCCCCATGGGGGGGGGTGACAGGAGAACACTGTGTGCCCCGTGGCGGGGGGAGGGTAACAGGGATAACACTGTGCGCCCCATAGGGGGGATGCTGCTGACTGCCCCCACGAGGCTAATCAGAGAAGCGCGTGCCCTGTGCGGGGAGGCGGGGGTGACAAGGAAAACACTGTGTGCCCCATGGGGGTGACAGGGATAACACTGTGTGCCCCATGGTGTGGGGTGACAGGGATAACACTGTGTGCCCCATGGAAGGGAAGAGGTTGACAGGGATAACACTGTGTGCCCCATGGTGGGGGGGAGGGTGACGGGGATAACACTGTGTGCCCCATGGTGGGCGGGGGTTAGAGGGATAACACTGTGTGCCCCATGGAGGGCGGGATGGTGACAGGGATAACACTGTGTGCCCCATGGTGGGGGGGGAAGGTGACAGGGATAACACTGTGAGCCCCATGGCGGGGGGGGGGGTGACAGGGATAACACTGTGCACCCCATGGCGGGGGGGGGGAGACAGGGATAACACTGTGTGCTCCATGGAGGGGAGAGGGTGACAGGGATAACACTGTGTGATCCATGGGGGGGTGTGACAGGGATAACACTGTGTGCCCCATGGCGGGGGGGGTGACAGGGATAACACTGTGCGCCCCATGGCGGGGGGGGTGTGTGTGACAGGGATAACACTGTGTGCTCCATGGAGGGGAGGGGGTGACAGGGATAACACTGTGTGATCCATGGGCCGGGGTGACAGGGATAACACTGTGTGCCCCCTGGGTGGGTGGGACAGGGATAACACTGTGTGCCCCATGGCGGGGGGAGGTGTGACAGGTATAACACTGTGCGCCCCATGGGGGGGGGTGACAGGGAGAACACTGTGTGCCCCGTGGCGGGGGAGGGTAACAGGGATAACACTGTGCGCCCCATGGGGGGGATGCTGGTGACTGCCCCCACGAGGCTAATCAGAGAAGCGCGTGCCCTGTGCGGGGAGGCGGGGGTGACAAGGATAACACTGTGTGCCCTATGGGGGGGGGGAGTGACAGGGATAACACTGTGTGCCCCATGGTGTGGGGTGACAGGGATAACACTGTGTGCCCCATGGAGGGGAAGAGGGTGACAGGGATAACACTGTGTGCCCCATGGTGGGGGGGGTTAGAGGGATAACACTGTGTGCCCCATGGAGGGCGGGAGGGTGACAGGGATAACACTGTGTGCCCCATGGTGGGGGGGGGTGACAGGGATAACACTGTGCGCCCCATGGCGGGGGGGTGTGTGACAGGGATAACACTGTGTGCTCCATGGAGGGGAGGGGGTGACAGGGATAACACTGTGTGATCCATGGGGCGGGGTGACAGGGATAACACTGTGTGCCCCATGGGGGGGGGTGTGACAGGGATAACACTGTGTGCCCCCTGGTGGGGTGGGACAGGGATAACACTGTGTGCCCCATGGGGGAGGTGACAGGGATAACACTGTGCGCCCGTGGCGGGAGTCACAGGGATAACACTGTGTGCCCCATGGTGGGGGTGAGAGGGATAACACTGTGTGCCCCATGGAGGGCGGGAGGGTGACAGGGATAACACTGTGTGCCCCATGGTGGGGGTGACAGGGATAACACTGTGAGCCCCATGGGGGGACAGGGATAACACTATGCGCCCCATGGCGGGGGACAGGGATAACACTGTGCGCCCCATGGTGGGGGAGGATGACAGGGATAACACTGTGAGCCCCATGGGGAGGGGCTGACAGGGATAACACTGTGTGCCCCATGGAGGAGGGGAGGGTGACAGGATAACACTGTGTGCCCCATGGAGGGAGGGTGACAGGGATAACACTGTGTGCACCATGGGGGGGGGGTGACAGGGATAACACTGTGTGCCCCATGGAGGGGGGGGTCACAGGGGTAACACTGTGCGCCCCATGGAGGGGGGATTGACAGGGATAACACTGTGCGCCCCATAGAGGGGGGGTGACAGGGATAACACAGTGTGCCCCATGGGGGGGGTGACAGGGATAACACTGTGTGCCCCATGGCGGGGTGTGTGTGACAGGGATAACACTGTGTGCCCCATGGCGGGGGGGGTGACAGGGATAACACTGTGTGCTCCATGGAGCGGGGGGGTGACAGGGATAACACTGTGTGCTCCATGGAGGGGAGGGGGTGACAGGGATAACACTGTATGCCCCATGGGGGGGGGGTGACAGGGATAACACTGTGTGCCCTATGGAGGGGGTGGGAGGGTGACAGGGATAACACTGTGTGCCGCATGGAGGGGGGGGGGGTGACAGGGATAACACTGTGCGCCCCATGGGGTGACAGGAGAACACTGTGTGCCCCATGGTGGGGTGAGAGGGATGACAGTGTGTGCTCATGGGGGGTGACAGGGATAACACTGTGTGCCCCATGGCGGGGGGGGGGGGGTGACAGGGATAACACTGTGTGCGCCATGGGGGGGGGTGACAGGGATAACACTGTGTACCCCATGGAGGGAGGGGGTGACAGGGATAACACTGTGTGCCCCATGGCGGGGGGTGACAGGGATTACAGTGTGTGCTCATGGCGGGAGGGGGTGACAGGGATAACACTGTGCGCCCCATGGGGTGACAGGGATAACACTGTGTGCCCCATGGGGGGGGTGACAGGGATAACACTGTGTGCCCCATGGCGGGGGTGACAGGGATAACACTGTGCGCCCTAAGGCGGAGGGGATGATAGGGATAACACTGTGTGCCCCATGGTGGGGGGGGGGGTGACAGGGATAACACTGTGTGCCCCATGGGGTGACAGGGATAACACTGTGTGCCCCATGGCGGGGGTGACAGGGATAACACTGTGCGCCCCAAGGCGGAGGGGATGATAGGATAACACTGTGTGCCCCATGGTGGGGGTGACAGGATAACACTGTGCGCCCCATGAGGGGGGTGACAGGGATAACACTGTGTGCCCCATGGCGGGGGGGAGGTGACAGGGATAACACTATGTGCCCCATGGGGAGGGTGACAGGGATAACACTGTGTGCCCCATGGGGGGGCGGTGACAGGGATAACACTGTGTTCCCCATGGGGGGGGTGACAGGGATAACACTGTGCTCCCCATGGCGGGGGGAGGGTGAAAGGGATAACACTGTGTGCCCCATGGAGGGGGGAGGTGTGACGGGGATAACACTATGCGCCCCATGGGGGGGGTGACAGGGATAACACTGTGTGCCCCATGGGGGGGGGGGTGACAGGGATAACACTGTGTGCCCCATGGCGGGGGGGGTGACAGGGATAATACTGTGCTCCCCATGGCGGGGGGAGGGTGAAAGGGATAACACTGTGTGCCCCATGGCGGGGAGGTGTGACAGGGATAACACTGTGTGCCCCCTGGGGGGGTGGGACAGGGATAACACTGTGTGCCCCATGGCGGGGGGAGGTGTGACAGGGATAACACTGTGCGCCCCGTGGCGGGGGGGGTCACAGGGATAACACTGTGTGCCCCATGGTGGGGGGGGGTGAGAGGATAACACTGTGTGCCCCATGGAGGGCGGGAGGGTGACAGGGATAACACTGTGTGCCCCATGGTGGGGGGGGAGGGTGACAGGGATAACACTGTGAGCCCCATGGGGGGACAGGGATAACACTATGCGCCCCATGGCGGGGACAGGGATAACACTGTGCGCCCCATGGTGGGGAGGATGACAGGGATAACACTGTGAGCCCCATGGGGAGGGGCTGACAGGGATAACACTGTGTGCCCCATGGAGGAGGGGGAGGGTGACAGGGATAACACTGTGTGCCCCATGGAGGGGGGGGAGGGTGACAGGGATAACACTGTGTGCACCATGGGGTGACAGGGATAACACTGTGTGCCCCATGGAGGGGGTCACAGGGTAACACTGTGCGCCCCATGGAGGGGGGATTGACAGGGATAACACTGTGCGCCCCATAGAGGGGGGGTGACAGGGATAACACAGTGTGCCCCATGGGGGGGGTGACAGGGATAACACTGTGTGCCCCATGGCGGGGTGTGTGTGACAGGGATAACACTGTGTGCCCCATGGCGGGGGGGGTGACAGGGATAACACTGTGTGCTCCATGGAGCGGGGGGGTGACAGGGATAACACTGTGTGCTCCATGGAGGGGAGGGGGTGACAGGGATAACACTGTATGCCCCATGGGGGTGACAGGGATAACACTGTGTGCCCTATGGAGGGGTGGAGGGTGACAGGGATAACACTGTGTGCCGCATGGAGGGGGTGACAGGGATAACACTGTGCGCCCCATGGGGTGACAGGAGAACACTGTGTGCCCCATGGTGGGGTGAGAGGGATGACAGTGTGTGCTCATGGCGGGGGTGACAGGGATAACACTGTGTGCCCCATGGCGGGGGTGACAGGGATAACACTGTGTGCGCCATGGGGGTGACAGGGATAACACTGTGTACCCCATGGAGGGAGGTGTGACAGGGATAACACTGTGTGCCCCATGGCGGGGGTGACAGGGATTACAGTGTGTGCTCATGGCGGGGGTGACAGGGATAACACTGTGCCCCATGGGGTGACAGGGATAACACTGTGTGCCCCATGGGGTGACAGGGATAACACTGTGCGCCCCATGGCGGGGTGACAGGGATAACACTGTGCGCCCTAAGGCGGAGGGGATGACAGGGATAACACTGTGTGCCCCATGGTGGGTGACAGGGATAACACTGTGTGCCCCATGGGGGTGACAGGGATAACACTGTGTGCCCCATGGCGGGGGTGACAGGGATAACACTGTGCGCCTAAGGCGGAGGGGATGATAGGATAACACTGTGTGCCCCATGGTGGGGTGACAGGGATAACACTGTGCGCCCCATGAGGGGGTGACAGGGATAACACTGTGTGCCCCATGGCGGAGGTGACAGGGATAACACTATGTGCCCCATGGGAGGGTGACAGGGATAACACTGTGTGCCCCATGGGGGCGGTGACAGGGATAACACTGTGTTCCCCATGGGGGGGGTGACAGGGATAACACTGTGCTCCCCATGGCGGGGGGAAGGTGAAAGGGATAACACTGTGTGCCCCATGGAGGGGGGAGGTGTGACGGGGATAACACTATGCGCCCATGGGGGTGACAGGGATAACACTGTGCGCCCCATGGGGGGGGTGACAGGGATAACACTGTGCCCCATGGGGGGGTGACAGGGATAATACTGTGCTCCCCATGGCGGGGGGAGGGTGAAAGGGATAACACTGTGTGCCCCATGGCGGGGGGAGGTGTGACGGGGATAACACTATGCGCCCCATGGGGGGGGTGACAGGGATAACACTGTGTGCCCCATGGGGGGGGTGACAGGGATAACACTGTGCGCCCCATGGGGGGGGTGACAGGGATAACACTGTGTGCCCTATGGGGGGGGTGACAGGGATAACACTGTGTGCCCCATGGGGGGGGGTGACAGGGATAACACTGTGCGCCCGATGGGGGGGGTGACAGGGATAACACTGTGTGCCCCATGGGGGGGGTGACAGGGATAACACTGTGCGCCCCATGGGGGGTGACAGGGATAACACTGTGTGCCCCATGGGGGGGGTGACAGGGATAACACTGTGCGCCCCATGGGGGGGGGTGACAGGGATAACACTGTGCGCCCCATGGGGGGGTGACAGGGATAACACTGTGTGCCCCATGGAGGGGGTGGGAGAGTGACAGGGATAACACTGTGCACCCCATGGGGGGGGGTGACAGGGATAATACTGTGTGCCCCATGGCGGGGGGGGGTGACAGGGGTAACACTGTGTGTCCCATGGGGGGGTGACAGGGATAACACTGTGCGCCCTGACAGGGATAACACTGTGCGCCCATGGGGTGACAGGGATAACACTGTGTGTCCCATGGGGGGGTGACAGGGATAACAATGTGTGTCCCATGGGGGGGGTGACAGGGATAACACTGTGTGCCCCATGGTGGGGGGGGTGACAGGGATAACACTGTGTGCCCCATGGGCGGGTGACAGGGATAACACTGTGCGGCCCATGGGGGGGGTGACAGGGATAACACTGTGTGCCCCATGGCGTGACAGGGATAACACTTTGTGCTCCATGGGGTGACAGGGATAACACTGTGTGCCCCATGGGTGGGGGTGGGAGAGTGACAGGGATAACAATGTGTGCCCCATGGGGGGGGTGACAGGGATAACACTGTGTGCCCCATGGAGGGGGCCGGGGGTGACAGGGGTAACACTGTGTGTCCCATGGGGGGGGTGACAGGGATAACACTGTGCGCCCCTGACAGGGATAACACTGTGCGCCCCATGGGGGGGGTGACAGGGATAACACTGTGTGTCCCATGGGGGGGTGACAGGGATAACAATGTGTGTCCCATGGGGGGGGGGTGACAGGGATAACACTGTGTGCCCCATGGCGGTGACAGGGATAACACTGTGTGCCCCATGGGCGGGTGACAGGGATAACACTGTGGCCCATGGGGTGACAGGGATAACACTGTGTGCCCCATGGGGTGACAGGGATAACACTGTGTGCCCCATGGGGTGACAGGGATAACACTGTGTGCCCCATGGGGGGGGTGACAGGGAAAACACTGTGCGCCCTATGGGGGGGGTGACAGGGATAACAATGTGTGCCCCATGAGGGGGGTGACAGGGATAACACTGTGTGCCCCATGGGGGAGGTGACAGGGATAACACTGCTCCATGGGGGGGGTGACAGGGATAACACTGTGTGCCCCATGGGGGGGGGTGACAGGGAAAACACTGTGCGCCCTATGGGGGGGGGTGACAGGGATAACACTGTGTGCCCCATGGGGGGTGTGACAGGGATAACACTGTGTGCCCCATGGGGCGGTGACAGGGATAACACTGTGCGCCCCATGGGGGGGTGACAGGGATAACACTGTGTGCCCCATGGGGGGGCAGTGACAGGGATAACACTGTGTGCCCCATGGGGGGGGGTGACAGGGATAACACTGTGCGCCCATGGGGTGTGACAGGATAACACTGTGTGCCCCATGGGGGGGGTGACATGGACAACACTGTGTGCCCCATGGGGGGGTGACAGGGATAACACTGTGCGCCCATGGGGTGACAGGATAACACTGTGCCCCATGGGGGTGACAGGATAACACTGTGCTCCCATGGCGGGGAGGGTGAAAGGGATAACACTGTGTGCCCCATGGCGGGGGGAGGTGTGACGGGGATAACACTATGCGCCCCATGGGGGGGGTGACAGGGATAACACTGTGTGCCCCATGGGGGGGGTGACAGGGATAACACTGTGCGCCCCATGGGGGGGGTGACAGGGATAACACTGTGCGCCCCATGGGGGGGGTGACAGGGATAACACTGTGTGCCCCATGGGGTGACAGGGATAACACTGTGCGCCCCATGGGGGGGGTGACAGGGATAACACTGTGTGCCCCATGGGGGGGGATGCTGGTGACTGCCCCCACGTGGCTAATCAGAGAAGCGCGTGCCCTGTGCGGGGGGGAGGGGTGACAGGGATCACTCCAGCGCGTGCCCACGGCGCGGGGGAAGGGGACGCTGGTGACGAAGAGCTCGTCTCGGGGCTGACACACACAAGCCGCCGCGCGCGCAGGCGCGGCCCAGCGGGCCCCGTCACCGCCCGCCCCGCCCAGGCCTCTCCAGCTGTCACGCGGCTCCAGCCTCCGCCCCTCGCTCACCAGGGCCAGCCGCCAGGCAGGGAAGTGTCGCAACTCCTGACAGGAAACTTTGCCGTGGGTACGGCAGCGGCGGGCTCGCTTTCCGGCCGCTGGATGAGTGGAGAGTGGGAGCCCAGGCGGAGCTGACGAGACGCTGGGGTTAGTGGCCGGAGCTGGGGGAGGAGGAGGAGGCCGCGCGGGGGCGGCGGGGTCAAGGAGGAGCCCGGGCAGCCGCCGCTGGCGGCGGCGATGTGAGGCGGGGCCGGGCGCCGTCTCCGCCTTTGTTCGCTCCCCGCCGCCCCCGCCCCGGCCCGGGCAGCGGCTGCCCCGTCTCACGCGCTCCTTCCCTCTGGGTGTGTGTCGGTCTCTCTTCTAGGACATGGCCGAGGTACCGCCCGGGCCGAGCAGCCTCCTGGCCCCGCCGGGGGACGCCCTCTCCCCCTTCCCCGGAGGAGGGGGGGCCGCCGCCTGCCCCGGGGCCCAGGACGAGGAGGAGGAAGAGGAGGGCGGCAAGGGGGGGCAGCCGCCGCACCGCCTGCTCCTCCACCACCACCCGCCGCACCACAACCACCAGCTCAACGGCCTCATCAGCCCCGAGCTGCGGCACCTCCGCGCCTCCCTCAAGAGCAAGATCCTGGGCGCGGAGGGGGGCGAGGGGCCGGAGAACAAGCGAGCCGGCAAAACAATGGGCCCCGGACAGCAGCCGCCGGCCGCAGCCCCGTGCTCATCCCCCCTTCCCAACCACCTCCCGCCCCAGGCGAGGACTGCACCCCCGGCAGCCAGAGGGGACAGAAGCCAGCCTGCTGCCGCCACTGCAGCCCGCAATGGACTGGCTGGGGGGCCTGGCCTGGAGGAGGACGAGCCGGAGGAGGGGGATGAAGGGGAGGAGGAGGAGGAGTCCCTGCTGGTGCTCTCCACATCCTTAGCAGCAGCCTGCAGTTTGAAAGGCTCGGGGACGGACTCTCCTCCCGAGGAGGACCTTACGATACGATATGTCCGGTATGAGTCCGAGCTGCAGATGCCCGATATCATGAGACTGATCACCAAAGATCTGTCTGAACCCTACTCCATTTACACGTATAGGTATTTTATCCACAACTGGCCACAACTTTGCTTTTTGGTAAGTGGTGGTAGGAAGGGTGAGGGGAGGTAAAGTAATTGGGAAGGAAGGGTCTGGGGTAGAGAGAGCAGGTTGGAAGGGGGAGGAATTTATGGGAAGGCTTGAATTGCCAGCTGATGCTTTTACTTGCTTATGGCATGGAAAGAGTTCTGGAAAATATCCTTTCTTACTTACCAGGGATGTGATCTGTGCACCTGAGGTGCTCTGTCTAGGTAATACAGAAAATATGCAATTACTCTCTTAAATGAGTGATTCAGGGACAGGTAATAAGGTTTGCGCATGGGGCTGAGGCCTAAGAGCTCCCGAATTCTAAGCCTGCTATTGACACTGATTTTCTTTATCACTTCTTGCAGTTCATTTCTTCATTCTCTGACTCAGTTTCCACTCGTGTAAAATTGTACTTATCCAGCAAGTCTTGTGAGTTAATTTGATAACTTTTTTCAAGATTGTGTGCAAAAAAGTTCAGAGTCATTCACGTACAAGAGATGGTCTGAATTAAGTTGTAATGAGGTAAACAGACCTCATGGAATTAAGTTTTGCAAATCTTTCAAACTTTTTATCTGCAAACTAATAAAAAAATGAAACATAAAACGAACTATCTAGTGCAAACATCACAGTATGTATGAAAACATAGACATTGTCATACTGTGAATACTAGTAACAAATCAAATCTTGTTTTCTACCTGCTATATTAGACTAATAGTTCATTCGTCTGCCTTTGTCAGTGGCTTAACCTTCTATATGTTAAAGAAAACTTTGTTAGCAAGTTCTAAGCTTTTTAAATAATGAAAAGTTTAGTTTTATACATTAATCATATGGGTCTGGGCATCAAATGTAACTTGTGTAGGGAAGCGTGCTTGGGACTCAGTCCTGCAGATTTTTCTGCACGTTTGACTGTTTTAAACATGAGTCTTCATATTTACAAGTATGTATGTAGGAGTATGGCCTTGATCCTGAAAGCCTTGTATTTGATAATGGATAATAGGTAGTTTTCACTTACAAAAGGAAAGCCAACATTTGTATGAAAATAGTTTTCATGAAGGTCAGTCATCTTAGTGAAATGAAGTTGAATATAAAGTGTAAAAAGAGAAATGTTTTTTGCATCTTTTGGGAACAGTTTAAAAGCAAGCTATTATTCTACATCCAGAATGTAACTAGTGTTGTGGAGTTAAAAGTTCTTTCTGATAAGTTTTTAAACTCTTCTCTTTTATGCACAGTACTATTCATTAATCACATGTGGCTTGCAAATATTCACTCATGTAATAATTATTTATGGGAATGGGATGTGACTATGCCTTTAGTGTGGATTATCTTTTCAGTGTTAACTTTGGGCATAATTTAATAGTCTATAAAAGGGCTTCCAAAACTGTAAGTCTTATGACCATACAAGAGGTTACAGTGGGTTAAGAAGTTGTGCAAAATGTGTAAAATTTTGTACAAAAATAAACCCCAGTAAACACAAAATAGTTAGTGTATACAACAGAAGCCTTATACTAGTGTGTCCTACTTGGACCACCATGTTATTGAGTGCAAAAATATCGGTTAGTGCAGGGGTGGGGAACCTAAGGTCCGAGGGCTGGATGCGGCCCCCGACTTGCCTGAATGCAGCCGAGGCTCAGGGCTTCCCCTACCCCCAGCATTGGGGAGCCCGTGCTGGCACTCCAGCCCCCCCGCCACCTCCCCTACGGGGCTGGAGCACAGAATCTATTAGCCTGCCCTCCCCAGGCTCTGGTGTGCAAGGGGAATGTGGGGACTTGCTTTCTCCTTTTCAGTCGGGGGCCATGTCAGTGAGGGGGTTCAGTATAGAGAATGATGCCTGTACTTGTGTGTGTAGATTTACCTTATTCAAACCAAGTCCTATTAAAAACATTTGTGTGACATGAAACTCAAGTATCCATAGGTGGATATGTCACTGCACTGAAGTGGGGCACTTGGGTGTGTCAGCAGAAATCAGGCCAGAAGGCACTGTTGAGCATTGTATGATCCTATAGGATATGTTGTCTTTTGAGCTTACTTCTTGCCAAGGAATTATTTAGGAAAACTGTTACATTAAAAGTACAGCGACAAGTCATTCAGTGACATTCTCAAAATGTGGGAATGTGACAAATGAGACCTGAGTCCCTCGATGCAAAACCAAAACCAGAATGTAGAGTGATCTTGAAGTACTGGCTATGGAGCTATAAAGTTTTTAATGTGATTGCAACATTAAGGGGGAAAGAAGAAACCTCACGTTTATCTTTCAAGGTGTGTTTTGAGAAAACTTGAAGCCTTGCAAAACCAAGACTTGCATACTCAGACATACAGTAATGATGCAAATGGCCTTCAGGTTTGGAATCTTAGAATCACTGCTGTGTAAAGCACATACAGTTGTGGAAGACCTTGTACTTTCTTGTTTAATGAGCATGTAGCTTAATGCAGCTAACAAATGGAAATCAGTGCCTTTATCAAATAATAGTTTGTTTCATGCTGTATTAGTATCATGGATGAGAATGTTCAAGAGCACCTGCTTTTAGAATTTGGGGAAAGAGAATTCTTAAGCCTTTCAATATGCTGAGTCAACTGATACCTCTGGTGCAGCACAGACTTTAGCATTTATGAAGTTTGTTTTAAAAGGATCTGTTGAAGACTGGCTCTTTTGTGTGCACTGGCTTGACTTTAAACAGAAAAATGCATCTTTTAGACATTTCAGGAATCAATTTTTTTTCCCACATTTGTGCAGAGTATTCTCTTAAAATTTTCATAAACGGTGTCAAGGTGATAACAGGAAAGAATAGAAACCTGGTCCTGCAGAAACAAAACATCACATCTAATGCTACCTGGCTTTGTTGTTTTTCTTACCTGCCAAGTTCTTGCTGCTAAGATAATGCTTTAAAGATTGCACCAGTCCTTTAAACTTATAGAGAAGTGAACTTCTTAAAAGTTGTCCAGTGAATTGTTTGCATTGTTCTGTGATAGGTTCCGTTCACCAGCAATGTCTTTCATACTGAAGTGAGAAGGCTTTCACAAGATTAAGTGTTAAGTCCACTCTCAAGACCAAAATGTCATGTTTTCCTGAATGATCAGCAATCGTCCCTTCCTGATGTATTTAAAGTAGGGATGTTAAATATCGGTTAATTGAATCGTCAGGTAACCTCATTAATTCTTATCGGTGAGTCAACTATTCTATATTCCCCAGGGGTGGGGCTGGCAACCAGTGTACTTTGGCCACACTCCTGAGGAGCCCCCTGCCAAAGCGCAAGGTGCCAGGCGGGAGCTGGTCCGTAAGGGGAGCCAGTTTAAAAACCAGCTTCCCTGTGGACCGGCTGTCTGTCGCCCTATGCTGCTGCCTCTGATAAAAAGGCAGCAGTGTGGGGTGGCAGCATCCCCTGTCTAGGAGCGGTCTGAGCTCCCAGACCCGGAGTGAGTCGGAACTGAGTCAGGCTGCCTGCCCGCCTGCCTCCTAATGCATTTTAAATGCACAGCTGCAGCAGGGGTGGGTCTCAGATCCATTGCAAGCCAGGACTAAGTCGGGCTGCTAGCCAACCTGCTAAAAAATGTACTGGCAGGAGGTAGAGGAGAAATGCGTGTAGTCTATACCATTAACCTATAAGCTTTTGCTTATCGGTTAATCAGTTAATCAACTACACTATTATATCTCTACTTCAAAGTAAATCATGTTGGGCAGAATACTCATCCTAACTAGTTAACATCTTTGGACACCTAAACAAGCAGAACTTTTTGCTTTGGGGGTGGATTAGGAATGCTGCCTCCCTGGATAATAAGGTAGAATCCTTGGAAATTGGCCTTCATGAGTGCAAAGAGGAAATTTGGAGTTGTTTATTTCAAATTTCTAGGGAATAGAAGCTATAGGGAAATCTTCAGTAATTTGTAAAATAATAACCAAGGGATCTTAAAACGGAATACAATCCTGCAGCTGTCTTTGGAGGGAGTAGGGGGGAATTCAGCATGTTATGGGTTTGGCTGCTTTGACTAGGCTAGTGCAGGTCATGAGAACAGCTATACTGGGTCAGACCAAAGTTCCAGGTAGTCCAGTATACTGTTTTTTGACAGTGGCCAATGCCAGGTGCCCCACAGGAAGTGAATAGAACAGGTGATCATCAACTGATCAATCTCCTATTGCCCATTCCCACCTTCTGGCAAAAAGAGGCTAGAGACCCAATCCCTACCCATCCTAGCTAGTAGCCATTGATGGATACATCCTCTGTGAAGTTATGTAGATCTTCTTTGAACTCTCTTATAGTCTTGGCCTTCACAACATCCTGTGACAGTGCTCACATTTGACTTCTCATAGAAGAGGCATGTCAAACTGACAGGCTTGTCCTGTGACAAGTCCTGAGAACTGACTTAGTTAGGAACCCAGATTTGTGGCCATCTGTGATAAAGTAGGCATTCATCTTTAGTTGAAGATGCCTTGAAAGTATCTTTTTTGTTTGTTTTTCATCTCTGAAAATCCAGTTTCTCTCCAATTGGTGGCAATTAAAAATGAAATATATCAATAATTTGTCAATCAAAAATGACTTAAGAGCACATGTTTTTCCCCAGGTAAGCCTGATGTGAAACATCTTTAATTAACAGGTTCACCTGTCATACAAAATTGTGAGCAGATTTAAAAAAAAACAAACTCCTTTTTAACTTTATAAAGTTAAAAAAATTCTCCCACTTACAGCTGCTATAAAATGGAATTAGGGGAGGTGTTTATTTTAGTTTGGGTAAGACACTATAAACAAACCCTGGTCTAGTCCAAAAATCAGGTAAAATAGGACACATTGCTTAATATACAGCAGGTATCCTTCTGATTATTGTTACTTTTTACCTGTACTCCTCCACAAAAGCTATATAGATCCCTACTCAAGTGCTATGCTTCCATGGGGATTAAGTTCATGTGATTAGCAGTAATATGAGTTCTGTTTAAACTGAATTCTACAAGTTCTAATAGCAGTTTTTTGAACTTCCAGTAAAGTGGCTACAGAGATTTAGATATAAATCCCAAATGATTATAATTGAAATTTTTATGATTACTATTAATATGTTGCTTTTCTGTATCCCATTCAAGGATCTCAAAGCATTTTATGCTCATTTAAGACTTCATAAGACCCCTTTGAGAAAAGTATTAGCCCTACTTTTCAGTGGGAAAAACTCATTCAGTTTCAGTGCTTTTAAAGAGAGGCCTGCAAATTGCCCAAGCCTTCATAGCAAGGTCACTGCAGAGCCAGAAATAGATCCTAGAACACCTGACTCCAAGTCTTGTACTATACCGCAACATCGTCTTTTTGTATTTCAGCTTACCCAACTTAAGAACACACAAGTTCCTCCCAGACCTTGTTACTTTTTTCATTGGAAGACTTTTTCTGTTGCTTCTGTCTATCTAAGGTAATTGTATAGTTGCCCAGTCTGTGGCAGAGCTCTCCAGTCCCAAGCTAGTGCCCTTACCACTGGACTGCCCATTCTCTTTCCACACTTGGTGATATGATAGCAAAATATAATCCAAAGGGTCTCTGGAAATATGTTTATCATACTTCAGAAGACATTGCACAAAAATGGACAATTTACTACATATGATTCATTAAAGATAGGGATTCTTTTTCAGGGACTAGTATCGGTATATTTTTTTTAGCTGAAATATGTCACATAGCTCCTAAAGGCACTTCTAGCCTTTGGTTTCAAGACTTAATTGAATTATTATTTTAGTTAATGTTCCAGTCCATATGTAGAAGTTTGTGAGGCAAAATGTCAACAATTTAGTAATAAACTCTTGCAATATGTTTAGTTTGGAAAAGAGAAGACTGAGAGGGGACGTGATAGCAGTTTTCAGATATCTAAAAGGGTGTCACAGGGACAAGGGGGGGAAATTGTTCTCCTTGGCCTCTGATGATAGGACAAGAAGCAGTGGGCTTAAACTGCAGCAAGGGAGGTTTAGGTTGGACATTAGGAAAAATGTCATAACTGTCAGGATGTTTAAACACGAATAAATTGTCTAGGGAGGTTGTGGAATCTCCATCACTGGAGATATTTAAGAGCAGGTTAGACAGACATCTATCGGGGATGATCTAGAGGGTGCTTGCTCCTGCCGTGAGGGCAGGGGACTGGACTCGATGATTTCTTGAGATCCCTTCCAGTTCTAGTATTCTGTGATTCTATGTGGGTGAGATCATCTCTTCAATTAAATATTTAAATTTTCTTGCTTAAAAGCCAAGTAACTTAAATTGAATTTATGCAATTTAACACTCTGACATTTTGTCTGTTTTCAGACCTCACAGTACAAACAATTTTAGTACTTGGGAATATTTTAGTTTGTAGAGTTGGTATCATGAAACTAAAATCTACTGTTAGAATCTTGCATTCATGCATTTGAAAGCAGAATTTGGGTCTTAATCATCTGCTCTGAAATTATCCTATCTGGAAATTTCGCTTTTGCTTCAGTCTGTTTTTATTTAGGCTTTTTCCCTTTCCCCTCCAGAATGTCAAGGAATTAAACTATTAATTTTACATGCTGAAGTAGGTTTTTCACCTGTAAACAAGAAGATAAAGGGAAACAAAGTTTTGATCCTCCAGTCCTTATCCAGGCAGAACACTACTGGAGTCACTGGGAACCTTGACTAAGAACTTCAGGAGAAGGTCTTCTGAAAGACGTGCAATATCACTAAGATACTTATCGCTATTTTCTGGCAGTAACCACAAAGATCAATGAATCTGCAGCTGTGTGTCACTGAATTGCAAGATCAGCTTTGCAGTTTTATTTTTAAATGAGCACTATTTTTAATCAATGGAGTGTTGGTGTGTATATATATTTATTCTTTCTTGTTTATCTCAAATTTCATTCTCTCAACATGTATCAACTATGTTATCTATTAAGTTGTTTATATGGTTCTGCGTGAACAGTAATTTGCACGATATGTTCTTTTTAAGGCAAGAGGTGTGTGTTTGCTTTAAATCAAAGTGCAGGATCACATCAAGTATTCTGCATAATTGTAGTAAAACTATTAAGAATCTGTCAGTTCTTCAAATATCTGTCAGTTATTTTTTTCAGGTCCTGAGCTGAGATACACAAAACTTGCCTTGGGCTGAAACTTGGCATACAAGCTCTTAATGTTGGTGGAGTGTTTTTTTCTTTTAAAGAAATGTAAAGAAATTAATTTGATTTGCCTGTTATGAAATGAAAAACAAAACTACTTGTAGGGTGTGTTATTTCTCAAAAGTCCTTCCTACCCATTCTGTTTTTTAAACTGATATTTTTAAGCCTTTATCTAAATTGTAGACTAGGGATGTTAACTATTGGGTACTTGTGTAAACATGTAACTGTTTGAAATTTTAGTGGTTACATGTTTACACGTGGGGCGGGGAGCAGGCATCGGCTCCCCATGAGCACTGGCTTCTGCTTCTTTCTCCCCCCGCTGCCTCTGATAAAGAGGCAACAGCACTGGAGGGTCAGGTAGTTCCACCGGAGCTGATATGCACAGGGAGCCAGCTTGAAAGCTATTTCCCTTGTGTACTGGCTCTTGCCTGCCCCCCACTCTCTGTGCTGCTGCCTCTCTGTCGGAGGCAGCAGCACAAGGGGTGGGAGGGCAGATGGTTCCCTGGGTGAGGGGCTGTTTCACGTTTAACCAGTTAACATAGTGTTTAACTGGTTAACTTTTTAAACGACAGTTTACATCCCTGACTTTTGAAAGCTTGCTGTGCACCTCATCTCTCTAAGTTTGGAAGGCACTTCAGTTCCTTAAACCTGTATCTTTACAAATGCTGTATCTGTAGATATGTCACATTGGTAACTTCTTTGTATTTTGTCAAATCTGCAATGAAAGTGTTCTTAAAATGAGCAACATGTTCTGGGTCATCATTCAAGACTGCTATAACATGAAGTGTATGGCAGAATTTTGTAATAAGCATCATCAGCATGGAAGCATGTCCCTTGGAATGATGGCCAAAGCAGGAAGGGGCATACAGATGTTTAGGGATATCTGCCCTGTAAATGCCTTGCAATGTCGGCTACAAAAGTGCCATGCAAATGCCTGTTCTCATTTTCAGGTAACGTAAATAATAAGTAGGCAGCATTATCTCACATAAATGTAAGCAAACTTGTTCATCTTAGCAATTGGCTGAACAGGAAGTGGCACTGAGTGGTCATGTAGGCTCAAAAGTTGGTTTTGAGTGCAGTTATGTAAGAAAAACTACATTTGTAAGTTACGCTTTCTTGATAAAGAAAATGCACTACAGAACTTTAGTGAAAGATGCTATTACCATTTTACAGTGCAAAAATGTGTAATATAAAGCACTACATACTTCCTACTCTGTTTTGTAATAGAAATTAGTATTTTTAAAATGTAGAAAAACTTACAAAAATATTTAATTTCAATTGATGATCTGTTTAACAGTGTGATTAATAACATTCCATTTTTAATCACAGTATTTTTTAGTTAATCTGGTGAGTTAACTACAATCAACAGCTCTATGTGAGGAGAGATTAAAGAGACTAGGGAGATTAAAGAGACTAGGACTTTTCAGTTTAGAAAAGAGGAGACTAAGAGGGGATATGATAGAGGTATATAAAATCATGAGTAGTGTGGAGAAAGTGAATAAGGATATGGGAATACTTGTTCCCATAATATAAGAACTAGGGGCCACCAAATGAAATTAATGGGCAGCAGGTTTAAAACAAATAAAAGGAAATTCTTCTTCACACCGCACACAGTCAGCCTGTGGAACTCCTTGCCTGATGAGGTTGTGAAGGCTAGGACTATCGGGGGGTTTAAAAAAGAGCTAGATAAATTCATGGAGGTTAAGTCTATTAATGGCTATTAGCCTGGATGGGTAAGGAATGGTGTCCCTAGCCTCTGTTTGTCAGAGGGTGGAGATGGATGGCAGGAGAGAGATCGCTTGATCATTACCAGTTCGATTCACTCCCTCTGGGACACCTGGCATTGGCCACCATTGGCAGACAGAATACTGGGCTGGATGGACCTTTGGTCTGACCCAGTATGGCCATTCTTATGTTCTTATGTATTTATTTAATATACATTTAATGTTTCATAATATGAAGTATTTCAGAGTGACTCAGTCTCATGGCCAAGCTTCTCATGACAAGTGTCACTGGGATTAACTGTTAATGAGGAATTCTTAAGTAAATGAGAGTTCTGAATTGAATGTATTTTGAAATGCATGAATTTACTGGTAAAAATAGTTTTTGTCTAAATGTTCTCTCTTTGTCATTGGAATGAAAAGGACACTTGTTAAAGATAAAATATAAGGATTTTATAAGAGTCATTATAATTCTTGGTGTAAGTTTCTGTTAGTGATTTTTTTTTTTTAACTCCAAATGTCTTTAATAGTTTTTGTAAATAGATATGGTAGTTGCATGCAAAAAACTTCAATTTGTATGCTTATATTCAGTCTTGACAAAATTCAGCTGGGATTTTTATAATTGTGATGGATGATATCAGTGTTTATTTTTAAGCTTTTTTTATTTTTATCTACTTAAATTTTCACAGATGCAAGAAATGATGGGCAGGAAAAGTCAGAATTTTTAAATGACAGTAGACTTAGAGACTGCTTAAACCACAGATTGTGTATTTTGGCATGTGATGTTGACAGTGGAAATATCCATAAATCAAAGTTCTTGATCAGTTTTTTTTATATTGCCATTTAGATTACTATCAATGAAAATATTTTCTTTAGCTTGTGTGTGTATGGTAAAGTTGTTCATAATCTAACCTTTTAAAACTATTTATACTCACTTTTATTCAGGCTGCCATGACTTTATTTTTAAATGTGAGCAAATAAGAATAGAAATAGATCTTAAATCTGGAGTCTCATCTTGTATACAAATGCCCTATCCCACTGGAATTGTGTGGAATGACTGTAAACTCTGGTTCAGAATACTTTAATGGATTTCATTAGTTTGTCACTTTATTTGAGAAACACTATAAAGAGAGGTGTTGATGAAGTTTCTTATCTGTACTTTTAATATGTTTGAACTTTATATACAGTTTTATAGTACAAGCTGTTTGTTACTTTTCTGTTTGTAAGATTGTCCTTTAAAATGCAAAGAAATGCACTATTTTGGTTGTCCTTTATTATATATATCTCATACTTAGTATGTACATAGCTGTTCATTTGTCTTTAAGGCCATGGTAGGTGAGGAGTGTGTAGGTGCCATCGTCTGCAAGTTGGATATGCACAAAAAGATGTTCCGCAGAGGTTATATAGCCATGTTAGCAGTGGATTCCAAATACAGAAGAAAAGGCATTGGTAAGAATATCCTCTCCATGTTCTTATGCAAACCTATTCTGTTGGGATATTTATATTCTTTTGGAATAGAAGGTTGATTACAAAATAACAGGCTTCTGCAGAGGTAAAAAAAGCTTTTTTTCCCCCTTTCATTTGAAATAACTTATAGTGGCTTGGAGATTGTTGACACTGTTGTGTTGCATATTGTATTTTACAACTTCTTTGCAATAATTCATTCTAGTTCTTTGCTAAAGGAAAGTGAAGAACAGTTTTATTTTTTTGCTTGAACCTTTTTTGACTGGGTAGCTGTTTACCCAAGAAAAATTCAATTTTCTGGTAGTAGCAATCTCCCCAAAACCAAGTCAGGATAATTGGTATATTGAATAATTGGTGTATTTGACAGAAGGCTGAAAGAAAGCTACTCTCCCCTCTCAGTTTGTCTTGTAAAATATCAGTGCCAGGTAGCAGAAGAAATGGGTAACTTGTCTACCCATGTTTTCACCTAAACCCATCCCCAACTTTTACGCACTATCCCCATGAGCTACATCAGTAGATTCTTCCTCTGGCTCTTCTTGATCAACTGTGCCACATACTGCCCTTTGGTGACCCATGCAAATAGCTAATTACAGCATGTATGTATAGAAAAACCTATATTTTCTTATCAGGCAAGACAATTTGAGATAGTTTATTGGAAAATTACCTAACCTCCATGTCAGGAATTTGTTCCTTGTTATCTTCACTTAATAAATCAGTATTGAACTACTTTTTAAATAGGCCATACTGAAACATTGCCCTTTATTTTGCAGTGCTTTTCCAACTTAAAATGTATATGTCAAAATTTCAGGATAAGGATATGCTTTACTACTAATTTGTTATGGTGCAAATTCTTGCTTTTCTGTGTGTTTAAACCCTGTTTTGGTTACTGAGGACAGAGAGCATGATTTGTAACATAATTAAGAGTATTGTATTTCCTCCCCTTTCTCTTCCTCCAGCTCCTTCAAATATAGCACATCACCACAATTAAGTTTCACCCCAAGTGCACAAACAGTTTTGAATGTAGCCTTAGTTTTTATGAAAGCAAAATTTCGGCAATGTCTAACCTACATAGACTTCAGAGTTTGGGGACAATGACTGCACTAATATAGTCACAGTACTAGGTAGGGTAAAGGACAAAGGGAGATCAGTGTCCCTCCTTTCCCTTAAGCATGAGGCAGTCATAATTTAGTTGCAGATTCATGGGGATCCAATGGGATGCCAGTTACATTTATGCCCACAAAATGTGGGATCTTCGCATGACTTCTTCCCTTTTCTGCCCCTCCTATATCCTGATCAAGCAACATCAGTGTTGTACTGGTTTCAGCAGGGTAGATTTCATTTAAATCATGATTTAAATCACTAGTCAGGAAGACTTAATTGAATCATGGTTTTCTATGTAAAATTACATTTTTGTTGGTGGCCATAACCTTAATGCATATCCTTCACAACTCAGAGAAAGATGTAGGTTTCATTTTTAGAAGGTACACATTATACATTTTTAAACAGTGATCTATTTTGAAAACTTTTCAGATTCGTTTCACAGCTATATCAGAAAATGAATGATTGTTTGGTTATTTCATTTGCCAAACGCAATTGAAGCAGATATTTATTAAGTCACTGGGACGTGAACTATCTCCAATTCAACATATTAATCATTAATATGTGGAGTTTTTTCTTGCCATTCTTTATTAGGAGGAGAACATCACCAGACAGATATTTAAATAGCTTCATTTAACTAAAACAACTATGTTATGTATTCTGGATTTTTTTTCTTCAACAGTAAACATATAATATTTTAACAAAACAAGCATATGAATTTTTCATTTTAGTTAAACATTCACATTTTTTAAATCAAGTTTGTTTTTGTTAAAATTGTTAAATGAAATATTTTTTTAAACAAAAATTAAATTGACTGTCAGCCAGATCAACACAAGAAACTTAAAATATTGGCTTCTATTCATTCAACTTTTTGAAACCTGGCATTTTTAGGGAGAGGTAAAGGATTGACTCTGTGTACACAAATTTGCAGCGGGACAATAGGGTTGAGGTCTATTATTTTTCATCTCTAGATATTTATGAATTTATTTTAAAACATTTTTTGCTGTTAACGAGCATATTAGCTCTGGAGACACAAATCCACAGTTTTGAGAACTGCAAAACTAAGCAACTCGTCAATAAGTCCCATTGGGTAGACAGAAAGATTAACCTAAATAATCTATACAGAAATCTCTGGAACGCCATAGGATTGGGTCCCTCATCCATGAACTATCGGAACTCGTTTACAAAACTTTTCTTAAACATTACTTGAATTAGAATTTATAAATAAAACTAAATAAAAATAAAAAACTCCAGGTTTTTTTAATTTTTTAAAGTGATTTTTATCCACCCTGTTTTAAAGTGAAGCAAATCCAAAGTACCTTCCCTCATTATCTCTCAAGATGA
This sequence comes from Rafetus swinhoei, assembly GCA_019425775.1. Taxonomy (NCBI): domain Eukaryota; kingdom Metazoa; phylum Chordata; order Testudines; family Trionychidae; genus Rafetus; species Rafetus swinhoei. The sequence continues at coordinate 124,827,179 of CM033446.1, read as the reverse complement.
TTCTCTCTCCCTCCCCCCCCCCCCCAAAGAGCACTACAACTCAGCAGATTTACCTTTTCCTGTACCCAAAAATATATCTGACTTTTTAAGAGGTGAAATTTTATCCTTTATCTATTTAGTTTGTGTTTTAAAATACCATCTATAAATTGTTTCAGGGAATTTGTTTAAAAAGAGGAATCCTTCGTAAGATAAATGTTCCTCAGATATGTTCAAAGGGGGATTCGAATGCTAAGTGCAACAAAAGGAAATCAAACAAGTCTTGAAATTCATTTTTATTATATAAAATATTAGGATATTTAAAACATGAGAGGCCTGTTTGTAACACCATCCTTCACAAATACTATGTAAATGTTTTTGCAAATGTAGATTAGTTAATATAAGTTTACCTGCCATTTTTAATACCAAAACCTTGAAAGTAGACAGTGAATCTGCAGTCTATTTTTGTGTATTGTGGCCATCATATGCCACTGTGCTATGTACTGAAATGGAATATGTGGATGTAATTAATATGTATTACAAAATTAGTCATCTGTAAATTGTAATTCTCTGAATTTGGATTGCCTTTAAAAAAATCTATACCTGTATTTTACTTTAATGCTATTTTTAATCTATTTTGCAGGTACAAATTTGGTTAAGAAAGCTATTTATGCCATGGTTGAAGGAGATTGTGATGAGGTAAGGTTTTGTTTTTTTATAGATGCCCAAAAATTTTGAATGAGTACTCTATGCTATGTTTGTGGTGTTCTCCATATCCATGGATTTATTTTATAGGCATTTTTTTAGACATTTTATTTTATTGTAAGCAGCTTTTCTGTTTATTGTATGAGAATGGGATACCTTCAAAAAGGCAAACTGAAGAATATTTTTTCAAACTTAAGTTTTTAGTTAACACAGTGTACAAAAGATAAGTTTAATATTTTTTATATCAAACAGTTGGATACCTCTGCTGAAGTTTGATTCATCTGCTATGGGTTCCCAAACATTCCAAAATTAAAGGCCACTGTTGAACAAAAGGATCTTGTTTTGGAATTTGAGTTGGTTATTTTATCTAAATCTTCATTGTATTCAGGATATGTGAAGTTAAGCATTATTGACTGTAATACTGTAAAACATGGTCTTATCAGAGTGTCATCAAATTGTCCAAAAGAAATCCATACAGAGAACTTTCTAATAACATTGAATTATCACAAAAACTTAGACGTGATTTAGTGTGTATCTCTTTAAATAATTTAGTAAAACTATTGCAGTATCATAAAATCAAACTTTACTTTCCATATCCTAAATTTTGTTAATATTCTTTTTTTATCTTTTTGCAAAATTCTTCCAGCTAGACAAAGTTCTATTCAGTTATATAAGAAGTAACTACTTTGTGTGATTAGATGAGAAGGAAAAATAAGAGGAGAATAAAGTTCTTCACAAGCCACTCTAATTACCCCAGCTATCTGTTCCTTAGCACTCTTAGTTCCACCCAATACAGGTTGGACCTCCCTGGTCTGGCACCCTCGGGACCTGGCCCATCCCGAATCAGGGAATTTGCCAGATCAGGGGAAGTCCCCTGCCACTGGCCTCATAGGACATTGCCTTTCACACTGGCTGGCTCTGCTCCAGCACTGTTGCTGCAGGGCTTGGGCTTGGTTCCGCACCACTTCTGCCCTCTGGATGGGGCTCTCCAGGGATGGAGCTCCCCAGCTGCCACAGCCCTGCTTCTGTCCCCCCTGGCCGGGGCTTCCCGGGGATGGGGTTCCACGGCTGCCTTGGTGCTGCCCTGGCCGGGGCTTCTCAGGGATGGAGCTACACAGCTGCCTTACTGCTGCCGCGTTGTGATGGGGCTCATTGGCCCCAATGGTGGGGCTCCCTGCCATTGGACTCCCAACCAGCTCATACTCCTGGGCACCAGGGCTCTCTGGTCCAGCAACATCCATGGTCTGGCAGGGAGTCCCAGTTTTAGGAGGTTCAACCTGTAGTATAGAACCATGAACCTATTGTTCTTAATGTAGGTGATTTACAGCTCTTAAACCATCTTCATAGTTCCTTAGGTTAGCCATTCCTTTGATCTTTCTCGGGGCATCCTGATCAGCTGTGCACCCTGCTAATGCAGGATTTACGGTTGTTTTGGAAATTAGTACTAAGTACAGGTTTTCTTTAAAAAAAAAAAAAAAAAAAAAAAAAAAAAAAAATTGTAGGATGTACTATGATTTTTTTTCCCTCCAAATCAAGGCCATACATAGTCTGCTACTTTTTTCTATAATCTCTTAGGCATATTATTCCTTGCTATCTTCCTCATTCTTATTGGCAATATCTTGGACTACGCCACGGTCATATCTCACCTCAGTTACTGCATCCTCTTCCTCTTGCCCTCCAGTTCCTGGGATCTTGCCTCTCAACGGTAACTCGTGCTTCTGCTAAAACAGTTCTCTCCCAGAGCTGTAACCTCTACCTCCTCCTTGAGTGGTATTCAGATCTTGTTCATTACCTCATTCAAACCCTTTCACCTCTCTGGGAGCTCTACTTTAAGTGCATGGCCTTTTCTGCCACTTCCCTGCTTGGTCTGGTTTCTGGGAAAAGTGGAGCGGGGGGCTGGATCCATACTCCCGGGAGAGGCTGGATCGGGGCAGCCAACTCTTGGTGCCTCCTGGACCACATTCTCCCTTCTGTCCCCAGTGCTGTTCAGAGCTTGGGGCTCCAGCTGTGGCTTCAGAAGCAGCTATGGTGGCCAGGAGCCCTGGGGCCCCCCAGTTACCCCATTTGCATCCTCCCTCCCATCATCAAACCTGCTCATGACTGATGCTTTGGCAATATAATGAAGCTTGATAATAATCCATAACTTTTCCTAGCAGCTCCATTTCTTGTCCCATGTTTTCCTCTATGCTTGAAATATACTTCCTGATCCTGTCATTATATTTCCCTTTCATAGTTCAAATACCTCTTCAGTTCTTCCTCATTTTTACCTGCCTTTAATTGCTGCTCTCCAGTATGGCCTTCTATTTGATCACCATTTATAGATAAGTAGTAATATTTCTCTCATTGCCATAGTACCTAAGCACCTGACGGTCTTTAAGGTGTTTGTCACAACAGCCTTATGATATAGCGAATTGCACTTATCTCCATTTTATAGATGGGAACTGAGACCCAGATAGGTGAAGCACCTTGCCCTATATATATGTAATGTGTATACGTATATATGTATAATTTATTGCATCGCATCATGAGTTTTTACAGTTTTTATTGTTCACTGTGTAAAATCTAATACAGACGTCAAGTTCCTCAACATGCGGACCCTGCCATTTCATTTTTGTTAAATGCTATGCATCTCAATGATGCTGAATAAACAATTGTTCCATGTTAGGTTGATTTATATACTTTTCAAACTGTCCTGTTAAATATGCTACAGTCTAGTTTTTCTTGTGATTCATTATTATGCGATAGTAACGTATATAAAGTATTGATGGTAATACAGAAAATATGTCTTGATGTTTTTCTCTTGCTTCGTACTAAGTGTGAGTGTAGGTGACTTCCTCCAGATGCGTGTGATGCCCCAATAACAACTTTGGCTACTCGAACCTTCTAATACATGTCAGAAAAGTTTTCGCTGGTGACCAAGATTGGAAAAATCTACGCACCTACTCATCACTGGAGAGTGAGACGCTTCCTCTGATGAGCAAGGAAGCCCATGTCACCCATTTCTGCAAAATTTAGGTTTTTTAAATTCTTATTTAAGATTTTAGTCCTTATGATAGGTACATAATCATGCGAACATGAAATGATGCAGCATTACAGCTTTTCTTCCTGAGCCTATAGATTGGTGTAATGCCTCTGCTGCTGTTTTTAGTCTTTTCCATTCAGTGGCAGAGGGAAAATAACAAAATATTGTTCAGTTTCACTTCTGCTACTCAAAATACAATGAACAGTAAGGGGGGAAAAAATGAAAAAAATCATATTTTTGTTCAAAAATGTGCTTAAAAAATGAGCATGTATCCGTTTTTCTCAAGTACCTGTTTGTTCACTCGCTCCAATGTGTTTAGATGCATCTTTGAAACTTTATCCCTAAATCTTAGCTTGGAACAAAGGTGACAGAAGTACCAGGTTCCTAGTAATATTTTGACAAATGATCTGACAAGCTTGTAGATCAGTACAGTATTTTTTGAAATTCTGAAGAGCAAGAGGTAGAACAGAAGTGAATTGTGATGTACGTTTTGTACCTAAAGTATATGGTGGTTCCCACATGTGGTGGTTGGATATTTGCTACAACGGCATAATTGTAACTGTAAAAAGTTGTTTCTCTTTTCTTTGCTGGTGGTAACAAACTAGACAAACAAAGTCCCACGGTAGAATAGGATATATAACACACAGTGAGCTTAACATACTTGTGTCAAAAGGCCATTTTGAGCTAGAGGTAAAATTTAAGTCTGAAGAATGTATTGTGACCAAAAGTTTACTTTGTTAGTGTCCATATGTGTAAATTTAACATTTTGAGAAGTTCCTAAATTTCAGTCATGATTTTTAACATGGTTTTCTGAGATACTTAATTAGAGTGAATTTTTTGATGATAATTCAAGACTGTGGACTACCGCTTTTGGGGAATTTAAATGAGCCAAAGATATAGTAGATTATGATTAGTTAGTATAATTTATTGGCATGATCTGAGAGGAAAATGTGGTCTACCTGAAACAATTTTAAAATCTATGCCTCTGAAATACATTCACAGTAATTCATGTAATTATGTATTTGCATAGCCCCAAAGCGTGCTAAAAGTGAAAAATCAATGGTTGGATAAAAAGACAAATATGTCTTTTTGATGTCATTAATACACAACTGTGTAGGTACTATATGTGTCTCATTATTAAAATATCTTGGGAGAGAATATTTTCAGTGACTTTCAATGAAAGTTGGTCACTTAACTGCTCTGTGTTTGAAAACTCTCCTTTATCCAGATCTGGGTTAAAAACTGCAGCCTTAGGGCCATCCTGTAGATTTGTTTTCTCTTCTCGATGGAATTTAATTACGCTAGGGTAGGGAACGTAACCTAAGGCCCAGGGGCTGGATGCGGCCCCTGGCTTGCCTGGATCCAGCCTCTGAGGGTTAGGACTCCTCTTCCTTCCCCCCCCTCCCCTCCCCCAGCATTGGAGAACCCACATTGGCAGTCTTTTCGCTGCCCTACCGTGGGGCTGAAACACTCAAAATCTACTAGCCTGGGCACCCCAAAGTTCTGGTGTGCAAGGACAATGTAGGGAACCATGTCAGTGAGGTGTGGGGTTTTTTTTTCTTCTTCTCACTTGTGTGCGGCCTCTGACTGTGGGGTTTTTTTTTTTTTTTTTTTTTTCCCCCTCCCCTTGTGGGTCAGCGGTCCCCATCCCAAATCCCACCCCGTGTTAAAGGAAAGAATGGATTGTTCATTAAATGTATAGTCCTTGATAGTAATATAATACTTTCTTCTTACATAGTGTCTTACATCTTTATAGCAGTATATAACTACTAACTAATCAAAGTAATTTGGCTGTACTTGCTAAAAATACTTAATATTCTCACAGTTTTTCAGAAAGGAAAAAAATAGCTTATACAAAACGTGAAAAGGAATTTCAGCTTTTCATAAGCACCCTCCCTGAAGTTGATAATGTGCCACACCTATAAGTCACCATGAATGCTATTTACCAGCTAGGTTGGACTTAAGTATCATAAATACAGATACCAAAGAATAAAGTGTGGCACTTTACTTATCTCACTGGGATCACAACTTAAGTCAGCAAAACTTGAGAGTCCAGGAACTTGGTTGACTGAAATGTTGCATCATAATGTGGCCTTTTTTTTAATATGTTGTAAAAGATGATGTAAAGTATCACAAAATATTTTAGATTTTCATCAGAAATATGGTTTTTCTTCAGAAACTTTATATACCTGTAAAATATTATATCGATGGTCAGGACTCGTGCAAGTAGACAGAGGAGATGTTGGTTCTGGGTTGTTAAAAGAAGTAACAGGCATACTGATACATGGAAAATATATTGGTTGTAGGAGATGCTCTAGGACAGAAATGAGCGGGAACACTGAACATACTGTCTTGCATTTGAAACTAAATATAGGAATGGGATAAGTCTTTGAACAGCCACTTCCCTCCAAAGCAAATGAAACATGAACAAAAACAACCAAGAGAATGTAATTGGGCTTCTTGATTTATGTACAGAGATACATTTCAGTATCACTTGCATATTGTGTATTCAAGCAGGCTGATTTAAATCCTCCTTGTCTGCTAGGTTCATATACCCTGTCTATTCAGTATTTTAATATTAACGTTCCCTAGCTGTATCATTTTTATACTTAATTGCAGGTTAAAATTACACTAGATTACACTAGCCTTTTTAATTGTAGGTATCAGTAGTAATGAGATGACATGGGCCAGGGCCAGGACACTGGCTAGGAATAACAAGGCAGGGTACTATTCTTGGATGAACCACTAATTTGCTGTATTCTAATGATTTAGTCAATTTCCTTCAGTTTTCCCATCTGTAAAATGGTTACACAAATATCTAAACCCACAGGTTCCATGGTGATAGGTGTTATAAAAGAACTTAGATAAAGCTACTGTTGCTTTGTAGAGCATCAGAAGTTAGTCATTTTTTCTTCTTCCCCACCCTGAAAATGGTTGCTAGCATTCGTAATATCAGAACTCACTACCTTACTGAATTTTTCAGTAACTTTTCACTGTGACATCATCTATCCCTTTTTTATGGTTTGATGTAAACAAGTGTACATGAGTATTGTCTGTTTCATTGTGTCTTGGAGAATGTAGAAATGAAGTATTGGGATTCCAGCAAACCTGAATTTCAACCTTTAACCATGCTTAAATAAGTGACTTGCAGGTGTGGTTGACAGCCCTTGGCATTGCTTGCAAGTCAGTGTGAATATGCAGAGTTGCAACTGGACACAGGCATTTATTATTACTCCGTCAAGCTGCTAACCTTCAGTGAGAATGAATGCTGTTTGTAGCCAAAGGTCAAATAACAGGGAGCTTCCTGCTCAGTGTTACTTATGTGTGTCATATTTCCTGACTTTTATAATGCTTTGCTTTAATCTGAACTCAAAAGCAATTTAAGAATTTTTAATTGTAATTAAATAGAATTTGATTCTTTAGTTTTAAGTTACTACAATTTATATAGTGATTGAGTCAATGTTTATTTAATTCAAATTAATATGGTAGTGCTAATTAGCTCAATCAGAAGTCCTGATAATATGATTCCAGTGAAGTAACAAGGTGTATTGAAAACCAGAAACTCGACATTTTATTCTTCCCAAGAGACTTAGAATTGATTAGCATGTATCATGAATATAGATGCAGCAAACTAGCCATATTAGTCACCCTGGATATTTTTTTATTTTACATCATTTTGTCTTGTCTTCCTTTTTAAAAAAGGGGATTGTTTTAGCTTCCTCTTCCTTTTAATTTTCCTGGCATGCCAAAGCTTTGATTCGTTCCCCTTCAAGACATGGTTTTTTTATGGGGAGATTAAGATCACAATAAATAATTGAAATGTGGTCAGAGATGCTTCAGATTTTTCCATTAGTCACATTCGTAAATTTAGTAGACATATATTACATTCTAGTGTATTCATTCAGAGTTCACAGTGGGCACATTTTAAGTAATCAAAAGTGGCTGCTTTTACATTTTGGCCTGGTCTCTTCCACTGTCTTGTATTCTGTGTCGCCATTGCTACCTGTGCAAAATGAATGTGAAATGCTACAGTTTGACAGTGTTAGAAGCTCTTTCTTGAGGTTCAGCAAGAGAGTTGATTCAAGGTTTGCTGCAAATATTATGCAAAATGTTGCTTTAATTCTGTGGTCTCTTAACATGTGTAATATTATAGTATTAATTTTTTTATATTTAATCCATGATCAAGAGAATTTACATATTCATCTGTACAGCTTGAACCTCTGTAATCTGGGATTCCATGGTCCGGCAACATCTGTCATCCAGCAGGACGACAGATGTTCCAAGACCAGAGAGTCCCGGTGGAGGGCAGGCTGCCTGGTGTGCTGCAGCTGGGCAGCCAGGCACAACCCAGCAGGGCCAGGAGCTCAGCACGCAAGGGGTGGGGCTGCAGCTGGGCTGCCCGGCATAGCAGGGAGAGAGGTGGGGGGATTGGCAGGGCAGCGAGGGGAAGCTGACCAGGAGGCCGGTGACTGTTCTAAGGCTAGGGGGAGCCAGTAGCAGGGGAGCCAGATATGACCTCCCCTGAACTAGCAAAATCCCTCATCTGGGACTGGTCAGCTCCTGAGGGTGCCGGACCAGAGAGGTCCAACCTGTCATCTAAACAGCTTGTCACTGTTGTCTTGCTGGGCAAGTACTATGTATTCTTATGCATACATGAACCATTTTTAGTGCTAACATAAGATACTCTTGACCTTTGGTTGAATATTGAGAAAACGTGTAGTACATTTTAAAAATTTAGATTATAGGGCTAGATTCTCTGATATGTCAGAACTTGGCTCTGTGCAGCTGAAGAAAGAGGAGGAAGAGTGGAATCAGCAGCGATTATTACGACACCTTTGTGTGTTCTCATGCTTGGAGCCAGTTTGGCTCCCAGTGTATGTTGGGCCAGGCTCAGGTTTGCTGTCATCTGAAGAAGTGGGTTGTGTCCATGAAAGCTCATGATACCATCTACATGTTTTGTTAGTCTTTAAAGTGCTACTAAACTGTTGTTTTTAAAGTTTTTCTTGTAAATTATATAGTTGCCATACTTCCAAGGGGGCTTTTTCACATATAGCAGTTGCCAGAGCACAAGGGAATAGAGAAAAACAGCTCATCCTATGCCAGGACTAGCTGGGAATGGTGTAGGACAAATTGCTTGCTACTGGAAATTTCCTTATATAGCACAAAGCAGACATTTTAGCAGGCCAGGATCTGCCTAGAAATTTGTTCTGATTTGATTTTGCACATATATATAAGGCCCCCTTCTCAGTTGGGAGCCACATCAGTGAGAGTTGGGTTTTTCTTTTTTGCTTCTCACTTTTGTATGGCCCCCAACTGATATTCTTCTGTGGGTCAGCGGCGCCCCCAACCCAATAAAGTTTCCCTATCCCTGGTGTAAATGAAAAGAACAGAAAGAATACCATGTGATTTAGGTCCCTAGTCATTCAATATGAATAGAAAATTCTAAATACCAAGAAGTTGATTCAAGTGATACAGCAAACAGTTGAAATTTGATTGTGCAAAACTTTAATCAGTGTTGAATAACTGCCACTGTTTTTTAAAAAATGGGTTCTAGTTGGACAATTAATGAACAGGAAAAAAAGGTAAACTCTATTAACAAATTATTCATTGGTAAACTGATATGCCTTAATTAGTATATTAATCTAGAAGAGTTTTAAAACCAAACAGCTGTGTAAATAATTTTTCTGAAACAATGCAACTCTTCTCAAAATTGACTTTTTTTTATTGTCTTTAAAGGTTGTCTTGGAAACAGAGATCACAAACAAGTCTGCTTTGAAACTTTATGAAAACCTTGGTTTTGTGCGAGATAAGAGGCTGTTCAGATACTATTTAAATGGAGTTGATGCACTGCGTCTTAAACTGTGGCTGCGTTAAAAGAAATCATCACATCAATCAACTGACTTCCCAACAACGCAGAGTTGTCCTTTGCATGCAATGCAATTTGTACAGAATTGCTTTGCAGGTGGACTTAGTAATTTTCCATGCAGCTCTTATCTGTCAGTGTCTCATTGAGTGTCGCACATACTTGTTGCACTTTGGCATGGCGCATTTGTTCTGAATTAAAACAGATTGTTTCAAACTTCAAGTTCTTTTGGTACCAGCAAGATGTGCCAGGTGATAGCCAAGATATGTTCATTCATTTGCAAGTCTACTGACTGTATTACATACATAGTGAACACTTGATCAAAGAAACTGTGTGTGGAACGCAATGCTTGGTTCCAGAAAAAAGCCAATGTAGATTGTAAAATTCTATAAGTATACTAACATTTCATACAAAACTTGCCATAGTTTTCTGGAAAAAGGCTTCAATTTTAGGTTTTATTTTCAATATTGAATTTTCCATTCTTAAATATTGGTACCTCAGTGATTAGTGAATGAAAAAAATGTATTGTAGGGTGGGGTGTGTGTTACAATGAGTAACGGTAACAATTAAATTGCGTCTGCCAGTGCCTGTATAGATAAGTATATTTGTCTTCACCTCTAATTTTTGAGTGCATGCTTTTTTCTTTTACTTTTTCAATTGTCTTTGCAAGCAAACTTCTGCTTTTATTTAAATTCTGAATTTGATAATAAATTATTTCAGATTTTTATAATTTGGATACGTCTCCCAGAAAAGGATGTGGAAGGCCCTTCTTTTCTTATAGCAAGAAGTGTTAGGCTATTTTGAAAAACCTTGAGTAGCTGCTAAAAAAAAGAACCTGATGTCACCAGTAAATCTCTGCTGGTTTTGGATGCACTTTTTCTTTAAAAGAGGGATTTTAAAAAAATATATAGGAAAAAATTAATGTAAATTGGAATGATTTTTATTTAATCAAAATTATCTCTAGAAGCTCTGAAGAACAGCTATTTTAAAATAGAACATTTTTTTTCACTTTGTTTGGATTCAGATTGCTTTGCTTCAACATTCTAAAATGCTTCACTCTTCAGTTCTTGATCTTTGAAATAAATTTCAAGGTGTATCGTATCCATTTTTTAGCTGCTCTCACTTTCTCAAAACTTATTTGAGCTAAGTTATTTGTGGGTTCTCTTTTTCCTCTTGCCCCTTTAAAATAAATGTAGCAGGGAAGGGACTTCCCTTTTTTAAATGGGATACATAGGTCTTACCAAAAGCTGTCAACTTGTTCAGCTGTAATGCTGTGTTTGTGCTCTCCTGATTGACAGTGTGATACATGACCAGCTTTATAAACGGATTGTATTTCATCTTGGGGGGGAAAAAAAGATGACAGTGGTTTATTGCTATAAGTGGAAGAACCTAGGCAACCCATGAAAAAAGGATGAACTCTCTGCTCTTCTGTACTGAGTGTAATCTTCAGATTTGCCTTATTACACTGTGTTTTTAGGGTTTGGTTAGATTCATGTTTTTTAATTGTTATAATTACTGTACATTTAAAAACCCTACCTCCTGTAATGTTTGGAAAAGATCCCCTTGCAGGAAAACTGGATTTAAAGGAAAGCCAGCCTTATTTTGCACAGACAAACGTTCACATGGTGACAGGCATTTCTCACCATGTACAAATTGTGAATTGTATTTGAAAATAAAGATTTTTTTAAATTAAAATTGGCACTTGGAAGTTTTCTGCTTGTGGACACCATTTGTACTTTTCACATTTTCCATTTCTAAAAGGAAATTAATCCTCTAAAATGGGGCCAGAATTAATGTAAACTGACAACTCTTATTCACAGAACAGGTATGTTATGGTCAGCGGCAGTGCATGTTTCCACCATACTGCCCTGTAATGTAATTCATGCTTGTTCTGATTCAAAAAGTTCTAGGGACAAGAATATTGTTGACTCTGCTTAATCAATCTTTGCTTGGCCTCTTGTGAATATACTGTAAATAGATGCCAATTGTAGTTAATATTTCAGTGATATGGACTTCAGTCTACTAGAAACTGAACCTTCACCACAAACTCATTTCTCATAGGTGTTTTGGTGTCCTATCAAATGAGAACTGCTTTAGTTCATTTGGCCCTAGTGATCCAGAGAGGTGATACTTTGTCTTGTTTCCAACTGTTGGAAAACTTGTAGCAGCTCCAGTGTTGTAAATTGCAAACCAGTCTTTCTTGCTTCATTGTTTAAAAAACAGCAGAAGAAAAGTCTTTTGCTATTCAGATCTGAAAAAAAAAACCCTACTGTTTAATTATTAAAAGCAGTTAGAAACTAGCTTACAACATCTCCTACAGGCTGTTGCACAAATACCACTTTTGAGCAAAATTCAAATACAATTCAGTCTAGCCATGGCAAGAAGTGGTTCTCACCATGCAAACTTTCAGGATACTGAGCAAAATGGGTGCAACTTTCTTTTTAAAAGAATGCTGTCTACAATAGTCTAATATTGCTACTGTATCACATAGAGTTTACCACCGAAGATACTGAAGCTGTACACATTGGTATTCAAAAAAACTGGTATAATCTGTTTGTTTGCAACAAGATGAGTATCATTTAAATGAAAACAGTTCAAATAGGACTTCAAATAGAACTAGGGGAAAAAAGCATAATCAGGGTTTCTTAGGTTTTTTGTCTTTGTTGCCGAGATGTGCACCTGTCCCTTTTTGCATTGACAAATCTAAACTAAGGAGTTGGTATTAAGTCACTTATGTTTAACTTTATATTGCCTGAAATACTGCTATTGGCTGGCTTGTCAGAATGGATGTGTGCATTACAATGCTTAAACGACTATCACCCACTAATCTAATTGACATTGCATAGTGCGTCACAATTTCAGTGCACCACCGGCCATCACTAAAATTGAGTGCTAAGTTACAAGGTTTTCAGGTTTTGTAGAAACCTAACCATCCATTTTATTGGAGTTCGGGGATCGGGTGGGTAGCTAAAAAGTATCAAGTGTATCTCAAAATATTGGACTGCTGTTTTGAGTGGATTATGTTCTTCTGTCCTTTTATCCTTTGGCGAGAACAAGAACCAGTGGGGTTATGGAATGTGCAAGCTGTCTAAATAAGATGCAGTCAAATAAAATATGGTTAAGTTGTTTATGCATTTCCTTTTAAATGCATGTTTTAATGTCCTAGTTTGAATATTTTTATTGCCAGTAAAAACATACATGAGCGTGTGTAGTTTTAATCTCAAAGGATTAATAGAGAAATATTAAGTGAAAAACTGTCTGTACTCTTGACCCCTTCATATAGCTATCTATTTTTTATTTCCAAAGCTAGTTCAGAAATCATGTTGAATGTTATTTGAGCTTCATTTCTATGGGTGGACTAACATGTGGTTGTTTGCATTATGCATCAATTAGTGTAGACAGGAAATCTGTGAGCCTGACTGACCCTGCAAGCTGCCAAAGGTGTCGTCTGAGGTAACAAGTGCAGTTGGCTATTGTTGAAATAAACAAGAGTTCAGGGCTGTCAATAGCCTGTTGAAGGGCATTAAGGGCTGGGTTGGTAGAGGTATTTCGATGCCCAGACATGAAGATAAGCACCTTCTGGTATTTTCCAAAGTGCTAAGGCACCCAGCTCCCACTAGGTGCCTTTTCAAAAGTGCCTAACTCCCATTGACCAGTGGAAATTAGGTATTTAAGCACTTTTGGAAAATACCACTAAGCACCAAAGGATGTACATACCTTTTTTCTGCACATATAAGTAACTTGGAGGATTTGGCCTTATGTTTGTATGAGATGTACAACACAACTGAGATTAACTTGTTTATATCTTGAATTACCCATCAGCTGATATCACCTTATCGACTCCCTTTGCTCTAGACTGTCTTCCAGCTGGATTCAACCCTACAGGGTTATCTGGAAGTCAGTCACCAAAACAAAATAGAGCAGGACAAAAGCAGTTTTGAAGAATTGCACATGCAGTGTTTTTGTGGTCCTGATCCTGATCATCTTTCTCTAGGAGTATTCTGCTACAAGTAAATACTGTGTGTAAATGGGAAACTCTTCTAACACAAGGAACACCAATGTGCACTGAATCTTTCAGTTCTTTTGGTGCATCGTATGGTAAAACAGTGTAGCGGGAAGTGGTCTAGAACATTGCTACTGCTTATGTTCCTTAGCTCCCTCTTGAATTCTGGACAAGATGTGGATTTAAATTTTGTTTCCTTGTTTTGTGCTATGTGTAGGCTAAAATAGGTTTGGAGAGATCCAATAGCATTGGATTTTCAGTCTATGAAGTTGGGAAACGAATCTTTCAGGAATGTAGCTGAAGATAGCTTTCAGTACTCTGGTAAACACTTTAATGAATGGAATGCTTTTAAGAAAGATATTGTGTTAACATAACTTACCTAAAACTAACACCAGTGGTCTTAATTGGGAATCTTTTGTTTCCCTAAACTTGATAGTGCTGTAGTAGCTGAGCTATAAATAATGGGGGAAATACCTCCCTATTTGTTCAAAGGCTTGGGTGAGGAAGTAGAATTTTTTTCTTCCTATAACCATGCAGATCTCAGAGTTTCTGAAGGGAAGACAAGGAATTATCATATTTGTGGCGCAGTTTTTTCCTCCCTTGCTTGTGTGGTGTTAATGGGCTCAGTGTAGGGGTCTATGACCCTGCTTGGATGGAGCTGTGTTGGGGGCTGGAGAAGATAGTGGAGTCAGAGAGAGTGGTCTTTGGGATAGTACCATCCCATGTTGTGCAACAATATTTCCATAATGAAATGGGCAAAGAAGAGCAGCCCCCTATGAGCTTTGCTGCATGGATCTGATTTTAAGGTATGTGTGTGTGTGTGTGTGTGTGTGTGTGTAATCTTATGATTGGAGGTCTAAATACTACTGCATGAGGAACTAGCTAATGACAATGTAGCCGTGGAGAGGGAATTCAGAAGAGTTGCGGCTGTTCCTTCAGGATGTCTTCCCCTTCTTTGTAGGGATTGGAGTGAGATGTGGTTCCTCCAAAACCTGAACAGTTGGAAAAGAATGTACCTCTAATTGCAGTAATATTGTTTTCCCCTGTGGTGGGGTTGCAAGAAATTCAGGGATAGTCATGCAATTTTCTTCCTTTTCGGTCCTTCCTATGGCTCTTTCCTCAAGGGAACAACTCCATGTCTAATAGATGTCACAGGTAAGATGTGATGATTGTACTGTTATTGAACCCTGGTGCAGCCAGTCTAAGCATAACTATTCTGTATGCTTATGAATAAATAAGCAGTGTCTACGGTTTTCCTTAAACTTGTATTAATGAATGCTGGTCAGCAATCCATCAAATGTACAAGTAAAAATTGTTCATTTATATCGCTGAGTCTCCTGGAATTGTGAAGACGTAACTAATAACAGATTTTGCTTCTTTTTCTTTACAGTTCAACTCAACAGAAAACTTTAACAAATTTCTGCTGGTTTGACTGTCAGCAGTTTAAGATTTCTCCATCTGCTATTTTTGCTACAGGTGCCTAAATGTGGTAGATAAGAGCTAAATGCACAATATGCTTAGAAACTTTTAGGCGAGGTCTACACCAGAGAGGAAGGTCGAGTCAAGATACACAACTCTAGCTCTGTTAATACCTTGTTTTAAGTTTCCCCGCCGTCCCCACAGTGGGAGGCTGATGGGAGCAAATGCTCCATGTGTTTCTCTTACTCCTCAGAGGAGCAGGCGTTCCAGCCACCAATAGGGGGTGCCCTCTGAATTTGATGTAGCGGGTCTTTGCTAGGCCAGCTAAATTGAACTCTGGCAGCATTGATCTTCCCCAGAGTGAATATATGGCTTTAGAAATATGGAAGTTAACGGTACCCTTTACCTAATAAGAACTGGGAGGTTATATCAGTGGGTGATTTTTAGAGCATGGCCTTATCCTAGTGCCCAGCAAACCCTTATCACAGCTTGTATGGTTACTCACCTGAGTAAGGGTTAGAAGGAACAGGCCCCTACTTTTCACTTGCTTACATCAGGCAGCTACCTCATCATTGTGCCAAATTACTATGCTAACAATATGATAAAGGGCCGAGAAGTTATATAAGTAGTTGCACCTAAGGGTTGAGTAGCTTTAGTAGTTTTAGTGCAGGGAAGGGAATCTTTCCTAGCCCCACTGTATCCAAAGCCTGGCTCTTGTTGTAGCCAGCATTCCTAGTTCTTATGAAAAGTGAGACATTAAACTTGCTTAGGTAGTCTTTAATACTTCAAAACCATATTAATGGCTTGCCTTTACTCTTTAGAGGAGAACTTAGCACTCACTTCAGTCTAATGGGAGTGGTTTCAATGTTTTGTATTCCTGTGGATATTCTGTGGGGAATGTATGTACACCATCAAACAGCTACTACAGAAGTGCATTGCACCCCATTCCTCAGTAGTTGTCTAAGCCTCTATCCCAGTGTTTTCTAAACCTTTTAAAGCAGAGGAACACCAAACAACTTTTTTTTAGGAACAGCAAGGACTTTTTGTTGGGGGGGGAGGAGAGAGGCCGGGGAAAAGTTATTGAGCAAGAAAAAAAGCGTGGGAGAAGCTATTGGGGGGGGGGGGGGAAGTTGCCTGTCCCTTTAAGGGTGGCCATTTTGAACTCTGTTGTTCTCTGCAGTACACCAGTGTGCCAGAGAACACAGTTTAAGAAACACTGCTCTATCCTATATGGTTTCTCTGTCAGCCCTCTATTCTTCCTTAGACAGTATCTGCTAGTTATCTAAATGTTATATAGTGGCATGGGGGAATAAAACTTGTTACTCCTACCCTATTTTCACCATCCCCACTAATGGGGTTGACACATGTTGCTTAGATGAGCTCCTCCAGTCTCTAGCAGTTGGAGATAGAATGAATTTTATTAGTTTTTGTCATTTCTATTGCTGTAGTGACCAGAGGCTAAGTGTAAACAAAGACAGCTCTTGCCCCCAAAACTTAGACAAGTAGAGCTGGTTTTTAAAAATTGAAATTTTGATAATGTTTGTCAAATTCAAATTTTGGCTGGGAAAAGGGTCAAAATATTAGTAAAAACTTGATCTTGGCTGTAGAACTGGTGGTAAAAGTTGGACACCAAAAAAGGATAACATATTGTGAAACATTTGGACCCATTTTTTAACAAGTACCATTTTAAATTGTAAAGAGGCACTAGGGGTGTAAGCTTATCGGATAGTCGATTAGTCCCTCGACTAATCACTTCCCCTCCCCCCCATTGCTGCTTCTATCAGAGTCAGCAAGGGGGAGCAGGAGCCGGTACTGGGGGAAGTTGGCTTAAAAGCTGGTTTCCCCCCATCACTGTCTCTGCAGGGGGCAGGGAAGGCAGAGGGGTAGTGGGGACCGGGCGCAAGCCAGGAATCAGTTGATTCCTGGCTCGTGCCCAGTCTGATGCTGCGCCTCTGCTTTTTAAATGTACTAAAAGCCTGCCAGCTCTTAATACTTTTAAAAAGCAGAAGCGGCGGGGAGGGGACCCGGCACGAGCCGGGAATCAGCTGTCCTGTCTCACACCGGGTCTCCCGCGCTGCCCTGCAGCCTTTAAAACATATTAAGAGCTAGTAGGCTCTTAGTGCACCAGCCTTTTAAATGTATTATGCGGGTTACCCCGCGTGAGCCAGGACAGTTGACTCCTGGCTCCCGCCAGATTCCCCCTGCTGTGCACCAGCCTTTTAAATTTATTAAGAGCCTGACAGCTCTTCATACATTTTAAAGGCTGGTGTGCAGTGGGTAGGGGAGGACCCAGCAGGAGCCAAAAATCACCTGTTCCAGTTCACGCACTTCAGCCTTTTAAATGTATTAAGAGCCTGCTACGGGTGGGAGCTAACCCCACTGTGGCTCCCCTGCTAATCGACGGAAATTCCATTGACTAGTCGATTAGTTGATTAAACTAAATTTAATATCCCTCTGAGGGATAAGATGTAACTGATTGGTACAGAGCACACACAGGAGGAGGCGGTTATAGGAATGTAATATTGTATGTATTGTATAATGCTAAATGTACAACTTGGTATCTTCAAAGTCATTCCCTCCCTTATTCCCCAATTAAGATTGATGAATAAGAGATGAGTCAATTTCATAACTATTATCATTTGGTTGTTCGCTATGGCCACCCTAGTACAAGTGAAGGCTTGAGAAGGAATTTCAAGGAGAACTCGGTAATGGCTTTGCTAAGGTAAAGTTATTTTATGCAAAACTACATTGTCAATGCTGCTGAAGGAGGAATGATTTGGGTTACCAATGTTGTGTATTAACGTGATGGTAAAATGCCTTCACTTTGGAAAACACAGCCATGCAATCTCATTTCCAATATAACTGCATGGAGGGTTGCCAGATCCGCACACAGATACACATTGTATCCATGTGCAAGCAATTTC
Source organism: Rafetus swinhoei (assembly GCA_019425775.1). Taxonomy (NCBI): domain Eukaryota; kingdom Metazoa; phylum Chordata; order Testudines; family Trionychidae; genus Rafetus; species Rafetus swinhoei. The sequence goes on along the minus strand of CM033446.1, from coordinate 124,809,267 downwards.
TTCACACTATTTCTAACAGGAGGCTAGTCATATGCTCTCTATTGCCAGCTCATGTGCCTCTCCAAGAGGATAAAACAGAGTAAAGCGGGGCTATTCAACATGTGGCCTGCAGCCCATTTGTTTGTGACCCGCGGTGCAGTTCGGGTTTATACGGAGCTCAAAACTTGGCCCACAGGTGGGAGCCAAAACAAACAGGAGTCAATGTAATGGTCTTCTGTTGAGATGCATTTTAATAGTTAAATTCCTGGACTGTCGTTGCTCATTACAAGTGCTGCCATATGTGTGGAAATGGGGTAAATATTGCATTTTATTCATATCAGCAGAACTCACTTAAATGGGGCTGTGTGTTGTGTAGTCTTGCCTTAATCTTTGTATTCATGCCCATCAGTATGAAAGAAGCTATTTGCATATATTTGCATATATATTTGCATGTATATGCAACCACACTTAAGTTGCGGCCCTCGGCATGTGCTGTGAGTATCATTGTGGCCCCTGGGGCTTATGAAGTTGAGTAGTCCTGGAGTAAAGGGTCTTTATTGAAAATAGGAATCATGCCCTCAGTGTTCAAAAGACTGAGATTTGATGGGAATAGCCTGTCATTTCAGATTATTGGTACCTACTGCCTTAAGCACATTGATTTGTAAGATCTAATATTTATATTAACTTGTCCTGAGTGGTTCACTTGTTAAGAGCCCCATCCCTCAAGCTGCTCCATTTGCCTGCGTGGATCTCCACTGAAATCAGTGGGTCTCTTAAACAGACAGGCTGCGTCTAGACTGGCAAGTTTTTCCGCAAAAGCAGTTGCTTTTGCGGAAAAACTTGCCAGCTGTCTACACTGGCCGCTTGAATTTGCGCAAGAACACTGGCGATCTGATGTAAGATTGTCAGTGTTCTTGCATAAATACTATGCTGCTCCCATTCAGGAAAAAGCCCTCTTGCGCAAATGTATTTGCGCAAGAGGGCCAGTAGACAGCTCAGGACTGTTTTTGCAAAAAGCCCCGATGGCGAAAATGGCGATCGGGGCTTTCTTGCCCAAAACTGCGTCTAGATTGTACGGGCGCTTTTCCGCAAAAGTGCTTTTGCGCCAAAGCGTCGTGCCAATCTAAACGCTCTTTCATCGCAAATGCTTTTAACGGAAAAACTTTTCAGTTAAAAGCATTTGCGGAAAAACATGCCAGTCTAGACGTAGCCACATAGTTCTCCCACCTGCACACAGTAGCTCCCAAGATCAGCACCTAAAGCTTCCGTTTATTATTCAGCATTGCAGCAAATGTGGTTTTAAATTAAAACTGTAGTTGCTAACATCTTGTAAATCATAATAAATAGCATGTTTCATGTAGGATGGAATTTGGAGCCTCTGGGCTGGCTGCTAAGTATCATAGCCATGTCAGTAATGCCTGGCATAGGTGCAGGTCTCCGTTTTGATGAATAAATTATATTTTATAGATAAAAGTAAGACACTTAATTTCTTGGTGGCAAGTGCCCTTGCTAGATAGTTAAATTCACTCTGCAGTCCTGTCTTATTGCTTCAGCTTCAATCAGTTAAACGCTTTGTCATAAATTCAGAATTGGATCTGAAATCTCTGGTTGGCAGAGTGCATGTCTTTGCATCTATGATATTGGCTTGCTGGAGCTAGTTTCACTGGGCTAGCATCAACTTGAGACAGTGAGGCAAGCTACAAACAACAGTCAAAGAAGTTTTGTGCAAGTGTGCACAGCTCTCTTACTTGGTTGTCTGAACCCAGCAGAGGGAAAAGTGCCATGTTATATTAAGTAGTCAGGACAGGGAAGTGCTAAAAAGGGAAGCTCTTCACCTTGGGCCTTCTGCTTGATTGCCAAACCTTCCATTTTCATTTCAATCTCTGGACCATCGTGAAGCAGAAAACAATTGGATGATTTCATACAGAGGACAATAAATGGGGTATGTGTAATGCATTGAATATAAATATCCCTGCATTATATGCCACACTAAGACCAAGCTTAAAGCATGCTTTGTATTCTCACTGAAACAAATCTTTTCTTAAAATAAGTTGAAATGATCTGATTTTTAATGGAATGTGAAACGTCAACATTGGATTGTGATGATCAAGTAGGGGAGAGCTTTTTATTTCTTGGTTAAATGCTCCTGTTCTCCATGAAAGTGTCTCTGCAGATCCCTGCTTTGGGGTATGCAGACAAATGTTTTCCATTTTTCGGACAACTAAAGCGCTGGTAATTTTTCAGTCAGACAGAAAGCTTTAAAAAAGGGGGAACATTTATTTTCAAAGAAGTGGGGATTTGATTCAGCAGCAGACTTCTTGGGTTTGAAATCAAAATGCACCTCATAAGGTTCTTATAGCCATTATCTTGTAAAAACTGCACAAAGCTGTCCTCTTCTGTAAGCATAGAATCCAGTTGAATTGCCCTGCAGGATTATAAAATACCAGCTCTGTGCTAGATTTCCACTTCTTTGCCCTTGTGGAAGGCCCTCTGTGATTGCTTTGCAAGGAGTAGCTTTGGTGCTGGGAGACTGAAGCAACTCAACGTATGGAAAATCCTGAGCCAGTGAAGCATGAACTAGAATTTAACCAAATCAGCACAAACTAGATAAGAGCAAATATTTAAACCTTTCACTTTGAGGGGAAGTTGGGAGGTAACTGAAATGCTCCTTCCACAGTGAAGGAGGACTAGGAAGTAGTAAGAAGCACAAAGGCCTCAGTGTAATGAGTCCCTAGATGTTGGTATATCCTTAGGAATCACAAGTTCTGTGGATAAAAACCTTTGCCATTTCTGTGGCAGGTCAAGCACAGTTCTGTGGTTCGCCTGCCGCTATGCAATTTATTCCTATGGAGGGAAGCATCTGACCCTTCAGTTCTTACATGGACACAGTATTACTGAAACCTGGCGTATTTGCACAATTGGAATTTTAATATCAATGGTTAGAATGTCTTTAGGAAGGAGGAATGGGCACTCTGTGAAAAATGACATTGTTTCCGAGTCACTGATAACTCGGGGGGGGGGGGGGGGGGGAGAAATGATCTTTAATGAGGAACTAGTTGGTGACTGTTACAGATCACCCTAAGGAATAGGATCTAGTGCTTCATTACACAGCAGTGTGGGGAAAGGGGAAAAGCTGCATGATCATGGCAGACTTCAGTTGGATTGACGCATGTTGGCGTTCTCATGCTGCTAGTACTAAAACCTCCTTGCAATTTAATAAACATTATAGATGACAATTTCTTAACTCAAAGTGTTATAGCCAGCATGGAGGATTTCTGTATTGAACTTGTCTGAATTCATCACAGAACTAAAAATTAATGGTAGCTTAGGTACAAGTGCTTATGATTTGATCACATGTATAGTTTATAAGCAGAATAAAGTCCAGACCACTAATATATGTAGTTGGTGCTTTATTAGGGCCAATTTCATGAAGCAGAACACAATTATGATCCAAAACAGCTGTGAGGAAGATTTTAATCAGAAAAGTGTGAGTGATAATTGGGGAATCATGTAAGACGATCTTACTAGATGGCCCAACAACCTTAATTGCACAGCTGACAAAGAAGGTTGTTCTGGTTTTAAAAAACATACCTGGGTTAGAGTGGAAGGAAAAGACCATTTAAAAATATGGACAAGGGAATAGAGGGAAAGTTGATGATAAAGAATGTAAATCAGAAGTTAGGAAATGTAGAAAATTGATAAGATGCCCAGGGATACAAGGAAAAACTATGGCCAGCAGAACTGAGGACAATTAGGAGATTTTAAAAATATATTTGGTATAAAAGGAATCCTGACAATGGTATTGATCCATTACTAGATGGAAATGGAAGAATAATTGATGATAATTCAGAAAAGGCAGACATGTCCAATACATATTTCTATTCTGCATTTGGGGAAAAAGATATCTCAGCAGATAGTGACAATAACTCTCTTTCCATTCTACCAATATCTGTGAAGGATGTTAAACAGAAGCTATTAAAGTTAGACATTTTAAAATCAGCAGATCAGATAATTTGCATCCAAGAGTTTTAAAAGAGCTGGCTAAGGATCTTGCTTGACCATTAATGTTGAGTTCCATTAAATATTGTAGCCCTTGGAAATTCCATAAGACTACAGGATAGCTAATACCGAGCCGGTGTTTTAAAAAGGGTAAACAGGGTGACCAGGATAATTAGAGGCCTGTTAGGCCTAAATTGATCCAAAGCAATATAATGGAGTGGCTAATACATAATTTGATTAATAAAAAACTAAAGGAAAGTAATACAATTAATGCAAATTAATGTAGGTTTATGGAAACTAGGTATCTTTTTTGATAAGATTATAAATTTAGTTGATAATGGTAATGGTGTTGAGGTAATATACTTAGGGCTCATCTCCATGCTGAAAATGTGCATTGACATAACTGAGATGTAGCTATGCCAACCTAACCCCAGTTGTAGACAGTGCTAAATTGACAGCAGAGTTTTTCTGACTGAGGAAATGGATTAACTATGGTGACAGGAGAAACCTGTCCCTAATCACTGTACTGTCTACAGTGAAACAATATAGTAGCACAGCTGCAGCAGTGCCTTTATAGCCTTAGACTTTTGCAAGGCAGCTAATCTGGTATCATGCAACGTTTTGATTAAAAATCTAAAACAATATTAAATTAGTAGGGCACGCATTAAATGGATTAAAAACTGACCGATAGGTCTCAAAATGTAAATGGGGACTTGTTGGTTGGGGTACATTTCTAGTGGGGTCCCACAGGGATCAAGGTTTGGCTCTATACTATTGAACATTTTTATCTATGAACTGGAATAAACTATAAAATCATCACTGATAGTTTGCAGATGACACACAAATTGGAGCAGTCGTAAATAATAGAGGATAGGTCACTAATTCAGAGCAATCTGAGTCGCTTAGTAAACTGGGTGCAAGCAGATTTCCTTTTAATACAACTAAATGTAAATGTATACGTCTAGGAACAAAGAATGTAGGTCTTACTTGAGACTCTATTCTAGGAAGCAGTGACCATGGAAAGAATTTAGGGGATTGTGGTGAATAATCAGCTGAACATGAGTTTCCAGTAAAAACTTTAAAAATAACAAATTTTGATCACATGTATAGTTTATAAGCAGAATAAAGTCCAGACCACTAATATATATATATATAGTTGGTACTTTATTAGGGGCAATTTCATGAAGCAGAAAACAATTATGATCCAGAACAGCTGTGAGTAAGAATTTAATCAGAAAAGTGTGAATGATAATTGGGAAATCATGTAATGCCACCTTACTAGATGGCCCAAAAGACTAACAAGTAAGTAGCACTTTAAAGACTAACAAAACATGTAGATGGTGTCATGAGCTTTCGTGGGAAAAGCTATGGCCAACAGAGCTAGCATTGTCCTGACCTGCATAATCCGGGGAATCCAAGTAGGATTAGAGAGATTATTTTACCTCTGTATTTTCCAGCAGAAGTCACACTAGTGCCATATAGTTTCCAATTCTGATGCTTCAAATTTAAGAAGAATGTTGATAATTGGAGAAGGTTCAGAGAAGAGCTATGAGACTGATTGATTGAAGGATTAGAAAATAATGTCTTTATAGTTATAGACTCAAAGTGCTCCATTTGTTTAGCTTAACAAAGAGAAGTTTAAGGGACAACTTGACCATGTTGTATTGCTTCTATATAAATCCATGGTATGCCCAGATCTTGAATACTGGTTGCCCCATCTCAAAAAGATATATTGAATTGGGAAAGGTACAGAAAAGGGCAACAAAAATTATTAGGGGTATGGAATAGCTTCCATATGAGGAGAGATTAATAAAATGGGGACTTTTCAGCTTGAAAAAGAGACTATTAAAGGAGGATATGATAGATCTATAAAATCATGACCACTGTGGTGAAAGTAAATAAAGTGTTATTTATTACTCACAAGAACTAGGGGTCAACCAATTAACTTAATAGGCAGCAGGCTTAAAACAAACAAAAGGAAGTATTTACACAACACACAGTTTAATTTGTGGAACTCCGTGACAGATGATGTTGTGAAAGCTAAAAATATAACAGTTTAAAAAAGAACTAGATAAAATTTCATGGAGACTAGGTCCATCAGTGGCAATTAGCCAGAATGGATAGTCATGGTATCTAGAAGTTGGGAATGGGCAACAAGGGATGGATCACTTGATGATTACCTTTTCTGTTTATTCCCTTTGGGGCACCTGCCATTGGCCACTGTCACAAGACAGATACTGGGCTAGATGAACCTTTGGTCTGACCTAGTAGAGCTATTCTTATGAGTATCACAGTTTTATAAACACTTTCATGGGGAGTAGATATTTAATAATAGACATTTCAGTCGCACCAAGAAAGGAACAACATGATCCAGTGGCTGGAAGTTCGACAAATTTAGATTAAAAATCTTATTTTCAATAATTTTTAAATCCAGACTGGATGTTTTTCTAAAAGATCTGCTCTAGGAATTGTTTTTTGGAAGGTGTATGGCTGGTGCTATCCAGAAGGCCAGTCTAGATGATCACAATGGTCCCTGCTGGCCTGAGAATCTATAAATGTATTTACAGGATGGCAAACATAATATGCCTTGAAGGAATCTGTAACTTTATTCCTGGCCTCGTTTTCCCTTTTCCTGTGCTATCTGAACACCCCTGTCTATTCAGAACTATCAGGAGGGGAAAGAACATAGCAAAAATGAAAGGAGAGTTCAGCCAGCGACTAATCCTTTATCTAGGCTTAGGTTCCAACAAGGGGCTTAATGTTCATGATGAAACACAAAGTAAACAAGAAGGGTCTTAGTATTTTTTAATTATTTTATTTTTTATTGATTTTTATTGTTTTTTTTAATTTGTATTTGTTCTATGTTTTTATTTTAATTGGTTTTATTATTGTGCAAGCAATAAGATTATTATCTCTACACAGCTCTAAACATGTGAAGAAAGGCACCCGAAGGGGCCTGTGTCTCATTTGTTTATTTCTCACTTACATAGTGCTATACATGTGCATGGTGCTTCCCATGATTCTGGGATGCATTAACAGGTGTGTTGTGAGCAAGACACAAGAAGTCATTCTTCCGCTCTACTCTGCGCTGGTTAGGCCTCAGTTGGAATATTGAAGAGACCATTGTGATCATTGAATCTGACCAGTATAACACAGGCCAGAGTAGTTCTCCAAAATAATTACTCTTTGAACCATCTTTTAAAAGAACACCCAATCGTGACTTTAAAATTGCCCATAGTAGAGAATCCAGCATAACTCTTGGTAAATTGTTCCAATGGATAGTTGCTCTCCCTGTTAAAAATTAGCTCTAACTTCCAGCCAGTGAATCATCATCTACCTTTGTCTGTTCGAAGAGCCCCTTATTAAATATTTGGTCCCCGTGTAGGTATTTAGAGATGTGATCAAGTCAACTCTTGCCACTGTGTGAAAGTAGATTGAGCTCGCTGGATGTGATTCATGAAGATACTTAGATGTTTCAGTCCTCTTGAGATACGCTGCAATCCGCAAAACTCCCACTCAGCTGCCACCTGAACCTCTCTGAACCAAACTCTCTTGGCACCTATGATTTTGCCCTTGGGCATGTGCATTGCAGCCTCACTGTACGTATTTGGGCACCTATCTCCTGCCTGAGCACCAGAACAATTCACAATGGGAATATAGGGGTTGGGGTGCCTATGTTGTCTGCAGGGGATCTGATGAGGTAGGTGTGCTCAGAGGTCACCTACCCTAGCGCCCCCTTGGGTGAGTTTGCACACATGTAAAGGAGGAGGATCTCACTTATAACCTGTTGCCCAGTGGTTGGGAGACTCTCTATTCAAGTTGTCCTGAGCGGGAGAAGGGATTTGGACAGATCTGTCAACTCTCAGGTAGGGACCCTAACCACTAGGCTATAGAATATTTGATGTGGGTCTCACTCAGTCTCTGCTGGGGAAATTGACAAAGACCTCCCATAGCCTGGCTGGGTACTTAGGCAGGGCTATCCCTGCCAGTGCTGGTACCCTATGCAGCCCAGCACTAGTGCACCCCCACCCCACCCACGGGGAGCATGGCTGCTCCATGGCAGGAGTCTGTGAGTGCAGAAGCTATGGGGGGGAGGGGGTTGCCAACTCAGATGGATTGGATGCCACTTTCTGCAATGGCATCTGGTCCGGGATTGGCCACCCTGGAGCAGGCAGAGGAGCAGTGGGAGGCCACACCGCTAGCCAGAGAGAAGCAGAATTTTGAAGAGGAAACTGCTGCTTCTCGCCAGCCACTGGCTGTGCTACCAACCTCAGCTGAGTCCTCCGACCTGTGCTTGTGCTGCTTGCCACCACCTGGTGAGCAGGTACTGAGTGCAGCAGGCAGGGGCACCAGCCCCTGCAGTGCAGAGGGCGGCCGTCCTTAGTGTGGTGCCTCAAATTTCGTGGTGCCCTACATGGCTGTGAATGCCTAAGAACATCCCTGCCAAGGCCAGTGGCCCCTCTTCTCCCTCACGTTCTGGCTGTTTGCAGACCTAGGTGGCCACATGTCTTGTCTTCCAGTTGTTCGTGGCTCTCCAGCAGAGATAGGTGCCTTCCTGCAGCCTGGACTTCAAGGCCAAACTCTGAGGCCATGCCTCTACTTGCCACGCCAGAGATGGAACTTGTGGTGTTCAGTCTACAGGACGTGGTGGATCAATGCTGCAGCGATTGGTCTACCGGCCATCGATTTATCACGTCTGTTTTGATGCAATAAATCCATCTCTGAGCACGCTGCCTTCGACGCTGGTACTGCACAAAGATGAGAAGAGTAGCCAGCATCGACGGGAGAGCAGCCCCCGCCAACCTTACTGCACACAAGATGACACAGTGAATATGTTGACGTCAGCTACGCTATATACATACCTAAAGTAGATTATTGGTGCCAGGAAGTGTAGACGAGGCCTTAGTGGATTGCAGTAGTGATCCTGTGACTTTTCAAGGCACCTAAAAGTTAGGTGTGTCAAAACTCAGCTTTGCAACACCTAAGTCCCTTTGTGAATCCCATCCCTTGAATCTCTTACTATAAGACAAGTTTTCCAAAGTTTAAATCACTCTATTTATAGTGGAGGTATAAGCATACTATAAATGGGTAAATGTAATTTCATTGTTTTGGGTTAAGATAGCTGCAAATATAAAATGAGTAGCAAACTACATCTTATGAAAAGACTCACAAATTCATATGCTGACTGTGCTTCTGAAGATTGAGGAAAATTATCCAGGTGGATGAGCAGTGGCAAAATCAAAGATGCAGGACATTAACTAATTCAAATGCACAGTCTCAAAGAATTAGTCACCTAAAAAAAATTGATCATGTAGCTAAATATTTTCGTAGTGAATAGCAATGGAAATAATTGCACCAACTAAATTCTTATTGTTAAATATAAATACATTACTTACTAAGGAAACCTTAAATTCTTCTTTGATATGGGTGTTCCACGTCAAGTGTTGGTAAGTTCCTGCACCATTGATTGGAGGAATTTCAGAAGCAGTGCCCATTTGGGTGCATGGGCTACCTGTCCTGTTGAGAAGCCATGCTGATGTTGGATGTTGCAGGGGCTGAATAACCTTCAGTTACGTGCCCTACTTTTTCATTTGAAAGCCCAGTGGTTTCATTTGAATATTAATCTGTTCTTTTTAAAATGTCTTCCCTTTTTGTGGGTGAATGGGTGTACAGATGTGGACATGTATATGCAGGAAAGAATTGGCTGAGTGAATTGTGAAAAGTGCACTAAATTCACTTGTAAAATATGCACAATGCCACTTTTTCATTAAAGTATCTGATAGCTCTTAAAACTAGTGGCCTACATTTCCAAAAGCAACTACAGGTTGAACCTCTCTAATCCAGCACCCTTGGGATCTGACCAGTTCTGAACAAGAGTATTTTCCAGACGAGGGGAGTTCAATATTGTCTAGCAGCTTTACCAACACTTCTATTGCTTACTGGGCTCTTAGAAGACATTTAGGGGTAAGTTAGAGCTAAATAACAGCACAGAACACTGAAAGCCAGGACTGGTGGCTATGAACAAACTTTATGGGACCGCGGGAAACTTGTCCACTTTTCATGGGTGTGGCCATCAGGCTAACTAAAATCACTCCAGGTGACAGATGTTTCCAGACCAGAGAATTCTGGACTAAAGAGGTTCAACCTGTAGTGACATTTGGGAGCCCAACCCGTAACACCTCAAAGGGTCCTGATTTTCAGATCATTTCTGAAAATCAGAAGTCTTTCAAGTGTCTTAAGTTGGGCTCCCTAAGAAAGAGGCGCTGTAATTCATTAATCCACTATGAAAATCGAAACCAAACTGAACATAGATTCAGTGCATGTGAAGACACTTTGGGTATCAAGAAGACCAGAGCTACTGTGCTGGTAAAATCCACACGATACTTATCAGTGCGATATAAAATAAAATAAAAAACAGGTGACTTTGTAAGTGAAGGTACCCCCAGGCAAATGTCAATTACAAGGAAGACAACCTGTGGAAGAGAAGTTAAAAGTGAATGCTCAAGGTCACCCTTTCAAAACATTTAGACACAATAAGCTATCATTGCTGTGTTGGTCATCCAAAGCATTTAGCCTGAGATCTCTATCAGAAGAGAAAAGGCCGGGTTTCTAGCTGAAGGGCTCTAATTGTCTTGGTAATGTATTTGCTTCAGCAGGTGTTGGGTTACTGATGTTCCTTTGAGGGTAAAGACATACAGAAGCCTGGTATTTATTTATTTATTTATTCATTCATAGAAACAAAATCTTTCCTCTCTGTAAATCAGCACTCTGGGGTGTTCTCTGCTTCATCAAAGAAGTGAGACGGCTTTTTTTTTTTTCCAACATTTTTTTTAAATAAAGCATAAAATTTTGTCTCCATGGGTCTTAGATCTTCAAAATGTATTAAATGGGAGATTAAGCACAGAAGGAGTCCAGCATTCAAATCTGATTTTGTTAGTCCATGAATCATCACTGAATCATGTTACTTACCAGCATCTGTGAAGGCCATTAGGAAACAGAGAGCAAAGAGCTCAGACCCAATCATAGCAACAGTGCTAGGGGATTGTATATGCTCATTGGAGCCGATAGCATGGGAATTCTAGTTCTGATAGCATACATCATTAAACTTGTAACTAAGACAATGACACGATTCAGTTTTATAATAGAAGAATCTGTGTAAGTTTAACCATATCTGCTATTGAAAGGGAATTAACTTCAGGAAAAATTTTGTCCTAAAAGTATTTCATTATTTTTTCTGTAGTAGTAACGTTATGAATAGGTAACTTTGTTACCACTTAACATTTTGTAAATCCAATCAATTTCTTAAAGCTTTATGAGAGAGGGTCTATGATTCAACATGTCTGGTCTCAAAATATCTCTAAGGCCCAACTGTCACATTAATTCCAAACAGAGGGACCAGCTTTCTAATATCCCCAAACGTGCTCAACTCCTGATCTGCCCAAGATCCTGCCTCTACTCCACCTGTTTCCTCAAGCTCCCATCCCTGCCTCTTCCCACCCTATTCTGCTCCCCTCCCCCAAGTGTACTTCACCTTCACTCTGTCCTCTCCCCTCAGCGCCTGTGGCACATAGCTGATGGGTGGAGAGGAGGAGCTAATTGGTGGGGCCACCAGTGGCTGCTGAGCACCCAGTATTTTTTTTTCCTGTGGGTGCTCCTGCCCAGGAGCACTAACAGAGCCAATACCTATGATTTCAAAGCCCAGTGACTTCATGTATAAAGCCAAGTTACAATGGTTGTGTGATACACTGTACTTACCTGCGTAGCACTTTAAAGACTAACAAGATGGTTTATTAGGTGATTAGCTTTTGTGGGCCAGACCCACTTCCTCAGATCAATTTGTGGAAGAAAATTGGCACAACCATATATACCAAAGTGATACAATCAAAAAAATGAACGCATGTGAAATTGACAAATCAAATTTTAGAACAGAGTGGGGGTGAGGGGGGAAGGTTAGTGTCTGTGAGGTAATGACATTAGGGGTGATAATTGGGGAAGCTATCTTTGTAATGGGTGAGATAATTAGAGTCTTTGTTTAAACCCATACATAAAGTGTCAAATTTAAGCATAAATGACCATTCTGAAGCTTCTCTTTGAAGTCTGGAGTTAAAAGTCTCTTTGAAGCAATATGCATGTTTTAAGGTCATTGAGGGAATGGTCAGTCTGGCTGAAATGGCAACAGCTTTCTCTCTGTGAGAGAATCTTATGTCTGTTTTGTGTGCATTGATTCTTTGGCGAAGTGTCTGAGAAGTTTGTCCAATGTACATAGCAGACGGACACTTTAGGCACACGATGGCATAAATTATATTTCTGGATGAACAGGAATATGTGTTCTTGATCTTGTAATAGGCATGGTTAGGTCCAATAATGGTGTCAGCAGAGTAAATATATGGACAAAGCTGGCACCGGGGTTTGTTGCAAGGGAAAGTCCCAGGGTTAGTATTAGTGTGGTATGTCCTGTAGTTGTAGGTAAGAATCATCCTGAGGTTAGGTGGCTGTCTATAGGAGACTATGGGTCTGTCTCCCAGAGCCTCTCGGAGGGTAGTATCCTGTTCCAGTATAGGTTGTAGTTTATTGATAATGCGTTGGACGGGTTTAAGTTGGGGCTATAGGTGATGACAAGTGGTGTTCTATTGTTGGTTTTCCTGGGTCTGTCTTGAAGTAGATGGTTTCTGGGTATTCGTCTGGCTCTTTCAATTTGTTTTTTTATTTCTCCGGGTGGGTAATTGAGGTTTATAAATGCTTGGTAGAGATCCTGAAGTTTCTGGTCTCTGTCAGTGGGATTAGAGCAGATGTGATTGTATCTAAGGGCTTGGCTATAGACGATGGATCGTATGGTGTGTCCTGGATGGGAGCTGGAGGCATGTAGGTAACTGTAGGAGTCAGTGGGTTTTCTGTAATAAATCCAACTATGACCAGGAGGCAACTAGCCAACTCTCCAACACCACATTTTACAAACCTCTCTCCTCTGATCCTACTTCAGAATACCAAAAGAAACTACACTGTCTCCTTAAAAAACTCCCTACCTCTACTCGGGACCAAATCCACAGAGACACACCTTCTGAACCCCCGACCAGGATTGTTCTATCTGCTTCCCAAAATCCATAAACCTGGACATAGTTCTGTCTTTGGTCTAGCTGAAACAAGACTAACACGGCTGCATCTCTATTACTGTACTTACCTACCACGTCCTTTACAAAACCCAAGCTCTAAAAGCAAGGACGTGAATTGTTAGTGTTAACACTTCCCACACAGTAACCATCAACATGTTTTTATTCAACATAAACAAATGCCCCTTTCACCACACTGTGATAACCTGTACTCTGACCCAAAATACAGACTTTGTCACCTTACTTGGGCTTTTGTATCAAAGGGTGTTTTATTTGGTTGGGTTTGGAATTTGACTTGTTTTGTTTTATTATTCTTTTCTGTAGGCCAACAAAGATACAGTTTTTAAAATACGCACAGGGGCAAAGAAATGTCCCCAGTTTATCATGTTAAAGAAAGGAGTGGGGCTGGTCAAGCTAACAGTGTCTGGAAATCAATATCCATTTTGTCCTAGTAACTTGAGATTGTTGTGAAAAGAGAAGGTGCAGAGTTTACATATACCGCCATATAGGCCTAAGCCTGCAAGCATTCAGGTAAGTCAGTAGGACTATTCACAACGGGGTGGCAGCCTGTTTCTAAGGGCTGTGCAAAGCACTCCTCCTCCAGACTCTACCTTGTAGGAGCCCCTATGTCCCTGCATTGGTCACTGGATTCCTGGGTGCCACGCACCTTCAGGGTGTGTCTACACAGCAAAGTTATTTCGGAATAATGGCCGTAACTCCGAAATAACTATGCGAGCATCTACATAGCAATTCCGTTATTTTGAAATAATTTCAAAATAATGGGTGGCTTATTCTGACTTCTGTAAACCTCATTCTATGAAGAATAATGCCCATTCTGAAACAGCTATTTCAAAATAAGGAGACGCTCCACTGCTGCTATTTTGAAATAGCTCCTCACCAGGGCCATTCTAAGTTATTCCTCCTGGGACTCTAAATCGAGATAGCACATCTACATTAGGGAAGCCTGCCTCGGACTAATTTTGAGGCTTCCCTGCAGTGTAGATGTGCTATTTCAAAATAAGCTATTTTGGAATAACTATTCCGGAATAGCTTATTCCGAAATAACTGTGCAGTGTTGACGTAACTTCAGAGAGATCATCTTTTGCAGAAATTTTTGCTTGTCTCTGCCAGCTTCACTTAAGGGGACTCATGTCTAATTCACTCTTGGAAGGGGGGGAAGCAGACATAAAGGGGGCAAAAAGAGCTATTAAGAACAGTTGCAGAATCTTTTTTAAAAGGTACCATTTTAAGTTTCAAACTCGACGTTTAGATTCATTCAGCACATCTAGCGCACATCCAGAAAAAAAAGTATCTTTTCTAGGGGGAGGTAGTTAAAAGGTGACTCAAAATCAGCCTCCCTTATGGAGATACAGATTGGACCTCCCTGGTTCAGCACCCTCAGGACCTGACTGGTCCTGGATGAGGGGTTTTTCCAACCACAGAAGGTCATTTCAGGCTCCCACTGTGCGCCCTCCCCCCCACTGCCATCCCCACTGGGCTTCCTGACTCCCCCCAGCCCAGCTGAGCCACGTGATGGCTCTTGCAGCCCAGCTGAGCCGCGCGCTGGCTCCCCGGCCCCACCCCTCTATAGCACCCCAGGACTTTCTGATCCTGGACTATCCGTGATCATGTTGGACCATGAATGTTGCCAGACGAGCGAATCCCAGATTTTAGAGGTGCAACCTGTACCAACTTTCCTTAATAAACCAAGCACCTCCAGAGGCGGGATTAAATACCTGATCCTAGAGCTGCAAAACCAGAGGCTCTTCCACTTCAACTAAAGCAAGGGCTCCCATGGCCTTCACCCGTAGAAGTGGCCACTTGTCCTTTCTGAGCCACTGTCAGTCGGTAGCAAGTGACATGCTCTCACAAATGCATGGAGCTCGTTACTGCTCCCACTGGAGTCCAGGGCAAAAGCCTCCCCGCAACATTAAAAACCAGCACATGCGTTTTCAAGGAGATTTTGCTTTTTGGAAAGTTGGAAGAGTTTTGTGAGTGTGTGTGCGTGCATGTGACAGGTGTGACAAACCACGGTGAGCTAGAGCAAGATGAAGAAACATTAACTAAAAGTCAGGATTTCAAAATCAGGTTTGAACAACATGTAACTGAAAAAGCAATTTTCTTTATACATGACAGAAACTTTCTCTTTTGACTTCAGACTAACCCTTATCATTTTTTGGCCAAACCGATTTTACCAGACACGGTTAATTAGGGTTTTGTAATGGAAGCTGGTTCCTCATCTAGGGAAAGCTGCGTTGTTCAGTATTTATAGTCCAGAAGCACCTACAGCCCTCAACTCGAGAGACTGATTCAGCTAGATATGCAGTAAGATACAGTCTCTGCCCTGAGGAGTTTACAGTATAAGCGGAAGGCCAGATGGAACAAGCGGGTGTAAGAAACAGCAGGGAAGGGAGGAGCCTGTCAGTAACAATGAGGAATTACACAAAGCTTTCTTCCTTCAAGACACTTCTCAAACATGAGCTGAGCTGCCCAGCATTATGTGGGGAAAACAACTTTTCTCCAGGTCAAAGATGAAAAACAAGCAGATGAAATATAATTTGCTCAAAACGACAGTGTCAGTATTGGGACCATAAATCAGCAATTCTTCCCTCCTCATCCTGTTTTCAGACGACTGGCTTTCAAAAATAAAAATAATCCCTCTGAATACAAAGTTTGGATCTGGAAAAGAGCTTTAAACTTTAGTCATCCTGCCAACTACCAAAGTTGCTTTAATGTTCAATATTTGAAAAGGAGCCTTTTGTCTTTGGGTACGTCTACACTGCACAGCTATCTCTAAATAAGCTACATCGAAATAGTTATTCTGAAATAGTTTATTTCAAAATAGCATGGCTACACTGCGGGAAGTCTCAAAATTAGTCCAAACATGCCTTGTTTTGGAATAGCTATTTTGGAATAGGCATTATTCCTCATGGAATGAGGTTTACAGAAGTCGGAATAAGCCATCCATAATTTTGAATTTATTTCGAAATAACGGAATTGCTGTGCAGCCGCTCACATTATTTCAAAATAACGCTAGTAGACACACCCTTTTTTTTTTTAATCAAAAAATCTTACAGGTTTTTTTTTCTGGCTGTTAGTTTGTGACTTATCTAAATTCATGCTTAAATTCGACACTTTACGCCTAGGTCTAAACAAAGACATTAATTATCTTACCCATTACAAAGATAGCTTCCCCAATTATCACCTCTAATATCATTAGCTCACAGACATTTACCTCCCCCCCTCATCCGCCTTCTGTTCTGAAATTTGATTTGTCCTTTTCATATGTGTTCATTTTTTTTATTGTAACCTTTGGTATATATGGTTGTGCCAATTTTCTTCCACTATTTGATCTGAGGAAGTGGGTCTGGCCCACGAAAGCTCATCACCTAATAAACCATCTTGTTAGTCTTTTAAGTGCTACATAGTCCTGTTTTTTGTTTCAGCTACACCAGACTAACACGGCTACATTTCTATCACTAAATCATTACTGATTTAGATAATCACTCAGATTTTTTTTTTATCTGAACATTTTCAGGAAAAATGTAAAATTTAGATTTCAGTTTTTTGTAAAAAAACATTAAATTTCATTTTTTATGGAAAATACGTTCAGCAATTTTTTACCTCCTAAATTACTAAGGTATCAGGTTTGCAAATACACATAGAAAGACTGGAAGGGACCTGGAGACGTCATCTAATCCAGTACCCTGCCCTCATAGCAGGTCTAAGTATTATCTAGACCATCCCTGACCGGTGTTTATCTCACTTGGGCTACGTCGGGACTGCAAGCTTCTTTCGGAAGAAGCTTTTCTGGAAGAGATCTTCTGGAAAAACTTATTTTGAAAGAGAATGTCCACGCAGCAAAAGCACAATGAAAAAGCGATGTGCTTTTTTGAAAGATAGCGTTCACCTTGACTGGCCTCTATCTCGCATTTAAGTTGTGATTACTGTGGACAGAGTGGCCACCAGGGCACCTGTGTTATTTCCTGGAGGCCGCCTCTTTCGAAAGAACTGCCTTTTCTGCATCCACACATGACTTTTTTCCAAAAAGGCTTCTTCCTCGCAGAATAAGGTTTACCGTCGTCAGAAAAACCCCTCCGTTCTTTCAACTTTCTGTCGAAATAACTCAGTGGCAGTATGGGAGGAGCAAGTATTATTTTTCCAGAAAAAAGCTGTTATCTAGATGCACCCTTGCTCTTAAAAAACATCCAATGATGGAGATTACACAGCCTCCCTAGCCAATTTATTCTAGTGTTTAACCAACCCTAACTGGAAGTTTTTTCCTAATGTCCAACCTAAATCTCCCTTGATGCAATTTAAGCCCATTGCTTCTTGTCCTATCATCAGAGGCCAAGGAGAACAATTTTTCTCCCTCCTCCTTGTAACACCCATTTAGATACTTGAAAGCTGTTAAGTCTCATTTCAGTCTTCTAATTTCCAGACTAAGCAAACCCAGTTCTTTCAAACTTCCCTCACAGGTCATGTTTTCTAGACCTTTAATTATTTTTGTTGCTCTTCTCTGTACTTTTTCTAATTTGTCCACATCTTTCCTGAAGTGTGGTGCCCAGAACTGGACACAATGCTGGAGCTGAGGCCTAATTAGCGCAGAGTAGAGCGGAAGAATTACTACTTGTGTCTTGCTTACAACACTCCTGTTAATAAATCCCAGAATGATGTTAGCTTTTTTTTTGCAACAGTGTCACACTGACTCATAGTTAGCTTGTGGACTACCACAAGCCCTAGATCCCTTTCTGCAGTACTCTTTCCTAGGAAGTCCTTTTCCATTTTGTATGTGTGCAGCTGATTATCCCTTTAAAAGTGGAGCACTTTGCATTTGTCCTTCTTGAATTTCACCCTATTTACCTCAGACCAATTCTCCAGTTTGTCCAGAACATTTTGAATTTTCATCCTATTCTGTTACGTGTTACAACTCGTCAGAACAGCATACTGATTCCACTTGTATAAAAGCTTTTGAAGTTGGAAGCCATGCAGCGTAGGTATGCTTGCTCTGGCAGGGTGAGGTGCTATTATTTCAGCTCGTCTTGTGCAATATAACTAAAGCTACAGCAAGATATTGTCTAAGTTACAAACTCCAGTTGGCTGACATGAAAACTATGACCGACATTTACTTCTCTCATAATGTGTATTCAAAGTGGTAGCAGGTAAAATGGTTTCTTCAGCAAGTATCTCTCTTAAGGTTCTGATGGAATCCTCATCTGGCCTTGGTCTAACACAGGGGTCCCCAGCATGGTGTTCACGGGTGCCATGGCGCCCGCCGAGGCATTTCTGTGCACCCGCCTAGTGACCAGGGCCGGCCCAAGCCATTCTTGCACCACAGGCCCTTGGCGCCCGGCAGAAGGTTGGGGACCACTAGTCTAACAAGACACAGATTCCATTGCACCAATGTGTAAAATGCACTACCGCTCCAGGCTGTTCTTTAAGCATAGCTTGTGACTGCCTCAGGGTAGTGTAGGGTAGGTCTACACTACTGCAGTAAGTACACCTAAAGCATGCAACTCCAGCTATGTGAATAACTTAGCTGGAGTCAGTGTACCTTAGGTCAAGTTCCTGCAGTGTCTACACTGCATGTGGTCAACAGGAGACGCTCTCCCATTGACTTAGCTTACGCTTCCTGTTAGGGGTGGAGTACAAGGGTCAACTAGCAAGGGATCTGTGCTTGATTAGGCTGGCCTTCACTAGACCTGCTACACTGATCACCAGTGCATCAATCTCCCATCCTTTGATCCCACAGCTGTATAGATGTAGCCCAGGTGTGAAAAGCAAATATTTAGCACATGTTTCTATAGACAGAAGCAATTAACACAGATTGATTTTCTATTAGTAACCAAAAAAAGGATGAGTTTGAAATACAGTCATAAACCTGCATCTCAATAGAGTATAAAATGTTATTAGCTGCCAAACTGACTTTAGGATACTAAGTCATATTGCGTATATAACCCAGTTTCACTAAAAAGGCATTTCAAACCTGTCTGGGCTACCAGCTAAATATCACGCTGTTATTATGCACTGTGGCAAAAAGGGACTTCCCATGAATATAGAAATTCAGACATGGACAATCAGGCTTTCTGTGCATCTAGATTCTTGTACTTGACCTAACATCAGATATCTCAATGCCAGGAAACCACTCAACTCCTACAAGCATGATACATAGGTAAAGGTATGCCCTCACCACAAACTGAAAAGGAGAGATTCTATGCAGCAGCTACTGCATCTATATATTTAACCATGGCAAACACTTCCTATTAAGGATGCTTATGGTACCAGAACATATCATATAGACTTGTGACTACATTAATAATAGCCATTAAGTGGCCAGGGATGAGTTTGCTTACTGAGAGCAGTAAAAGCTTAATTCAACTGAGCTTAACTGAAACTGCATGAGCAGTTTAAACAATCCCAGTTTTATTTCAACTACCCCCCTTTCAAAGTTACTGGCAGGATATTGGACCACACTCTCACTGGCTAACTGTTTGGGATGAAATTCACCTCTCTGCAGAGTTACTACAAGGGCTATTTATTCACTACTCAGTCTCTTAACACAGAGTTTAAGTGGAAGTTAAGTAGTGCATGGGGCCTTGTGCAGACCCTATGTGAAGGGCATACCTTCAGACAACCAATGACGATCACCTGGAAGAGCTACCTGGCCTTTGTGAGAGGCATTGTTCAGCTCCCTCGAATTTCACCAGAGGGCTAGCCATTTTCTAAACTGTTTGTTTTTATGCAGTGTGGTGGTTTTTTAAAATCAAGAACTTAAGTCTGAATAAAATTTGTTCCCTAGAGCTGGTTGGAAGTCGGCCCAGTCTTTATGCTGTTGAGACAGTCATCTTGTGACATAGCTGCTATAAGTTAGATCTGCAATGGTTTCACAACAAAAACTAGACACTTACAGAAGGAAGCCCCATATAAAACCACAACCCCCAGGGGCTTCAGGCCCCCAGAGAACTGATTCTATGATCGGTTCACAGAAGGTCTGGGGGCAAAGGAACCACCAGAAGGCCGTACAAAGGAAATGAAAAAACTGATCTTCCTTGATGCAAAATAAAATGGCTACACACATTTGTGCTGTTAAAATTTCAAAGCCGGCTGGCACCAGAGCTGGACCTGAGCTAATAAAATTCAGATCTTGACTGGGATTTTGAAGAGGCTCAAAACGCAGGAGAAAGATGGGTGCTTTGGCCTGTCAGACAGCTAAGGGCCTGCTGCAAAATTCTGATCCACAGTTCAGTTGTAAACTGCTGAAACCTGCAGCATTCTGGGCTTCTGGGTGGGGAGCATAGCTGTGCGTTCCTCTCTGTAGCCCTGCTTTCAGTAAACACACGGAGATCCTACACTAAGCAGGCTGAAAATGGCATCTGAAAGGTGAAGCAAGAGGCAGTGGCTAGCTTTGCTAAAAGGAAAATGAGAACCATGAGGAGAGGGGAGAGAGAGGAGAATGTTCTAGATGGGACACAGGCAAATGAGAAGAAACGGGGAAAGCGCCAGAGAAGCCAGGGTCCTCTTCCTTTTTGCCTACCAGCTCATGCTCAATAGACTTGCCTTTCAAAATGTCCTCCTATGAGCAGACTTATGTTTCTGGGCTTGTAGAGTTATGAAAAGCTCCTGTGGATGCCTTTTCCTGCCAGCTTTCTTCCCGCCCTCTTGCTTCCCATCTCACAACCCAATGGCTGCTCCCCCATTACTGGGACAAGGCAGCAGAAGGCAGAAGAAGTAGCCACTTCCACATCCCAGTCTTTGTGCCCTGTTGCCTCAGGGTGAAACATTCAGCAGAACTATGTTGCAGAGGGCCC
This sequence comes from Rafetus swinhoei, assembly GCA_019425775.1. Taxonomy (NCBI): domain Eukaryota; kingdom Metazoa; phylum Chordata; order Testudines; family Trionychidae; genus Rafetus; species Rafetus swinhoei. Next base: position 124,788,374 of record CM033446.1, on the reverse strand, counting down.
TGGCACCACACGCTGGTGGAATAGTACGCAGCTCTTTTGTGAAAGGCTCCTGGCAATGATTAGGCCAAGGAGACTCTTCAGATGGAACTAGGGGAAAGAAGAGGTTGGAGGGTGATTCAGGGAAAGACGAGAGAAACAAAAAAATAGGGGATAGTGAGGGAAAACGCAAAACAACTTTGGCCACAGTACTGACAAAATGAATAAGAGGAAGGTTGGGGAGGGTTAACAGATGGCTGAGGGGCTTGGTCATGTGAACGAAGGGGGAGGAAAGACACAGAAATGTCCCTTATCCTTGTTCAATTTATTTTCCGCTACCTTTGCTCTGCCTCGCAAATCTCCTCGTTAGCAGCAGCCTGGGGAGAAGCGCCGGGCAGGTTGCCTGAGAACTGATATCCATTGCCCTTTATGAGGAAGGTTAGGGTGACACTGCTTTTCCACATTAGGCCTGGCTTTCCGAGTGAAACCCATCCTCATTGTTTTGGTTTAGTCTATATATTTTCAAACGGAATTTGCTGTTTCTTCCCCTCATGCCTGCCCCGCCCCCCATCAACCCTCTGCCTCCATCCTTGGCTTGTGTCTCTCACCCACAGAAGTTGGGTCCAGAGAGGTCATTCCCTCATCCAATCTGTCAGAACAACACAAGCAGCTCAGTGGGCCAGGTGCCAACGATTTCTTGGGGAAGGTAGGGATGTGACATCAATGCTTTCCTTAGGATTTATGGGGCCTTATGCAGTACTATTAAACTCGTGCCTCTATGCCCAGTGACTTTTTCAAGTCAACAGGACTTTAGTTTAAATGTTGTGTTAAAAATATTTCATTACTGTGTTGCTCAGTGTTAAACTAAAGTCCTGTCGACTAACACAGTAAATTCAGAAACAGTGCCCCAAACTGACAGGTAAATCAGCGTACGTGCTCCTGGCGAGGGTATGCACTGCCAACACAAAAAGTGCAGTGTTTACATGTGAAAGTGATTTAATTACTGCAGTGGCTGTATGTCGATGTAACGTAGGTTGACTTAATTGTCTAGTATAGACTTACTCTCAGAGGAAACCAAGAGATTCCCTGTGTTACAAGCAGAAGCGTTCCCAATTCTGGAGCTGCTGCTTTTCCTCAGAACTACGTGCTGAGGGTGAAATGAAAAGACTATGTTCCCTGTAGAATAAGCACTATTTCCCAGAAGCATTGGCAAGCTCCCATGCAGTAGTTATAGAGCCTGGTGATTATAGGTAGGATGTCCACTTTGTATCTGTGTCTGTGGATATGGATGCGGCTCATTTTTTTGGCTATGGATGTGGATGCAGATACAAATTTTGTATCCATGCAGGGCTCTAATCATAGGGCCAGATTCTCTCTTGGTGTCAAAAAAACACCAGTTTACACCAACTGAGTTTTTGTCTGGCTCTGTACACTTAGGCCTTGTCTATATTCACCTGGAAGATCATATTAAGATACGCAACTCCAGCTACGTTAACTGCGTAGCTGGACTCAACGTACCTTAATTTGACCTTCGTCACCGTCTTCACAGCCGTAAGTCAACAGGAGTGAACACTCCCATCTACTTCCCTTACTGTTCAGGAATCAAGGAGTACCAGCACTGACAGGGTTGCCCTCAGCGTTCAATTTAGCAGGTCTTTACTAGACCTGCTAAATCAAACTCCGGAAGATCGATCACCAGAGCATCTACCTTCCCAGGAGTGAAGATGTGGCCTTACACACCTAGCTTCTTGCTGTATAATCTGCGGCATTCTAGAAGTGTGGAGAATTCACTGTGTTCAGGACAATTTGTTCATTTCTGTGTGGGACAGATGTGTGCGGTGGAGCGAGGGTGGGAGTTGTTTGAAAGGGCTACTGACCAGGCACACTTTGTGCTGTCAAAATAAACCTGGCAAATAACTGCAGCCTCTCTGCAGGAACTTGCATATGGTGCCATTTCAACATTAAGTCAGTAGGTGGCAAAATCCTACAACTATTGTGCTAAACAGCTAGCCAATATTTTCAGCTCTGGAAAGGAGATGTGGCAGGCAGCCCCCAAATGTCCTTTGGGCTAAAACACAGGGCTCTCTTTCTGCACACCCTTGACTACAATGTTCCCAAACAAGAAGGAAGGCTCCTCTTTTGGATAATTGGATTCTCTACAGCAGAACTTTGGATGTGTAGAGGAGGAGCCCCTTCAACTCCACTCTGATAGGTACTGGGAGATATGCCCCCCCTCAGTGGACAGCTGAAATTTTTTTTGAGATGCTACTAGTGAGAACTGGTCCCTTTCCTCCCTCTTATAGCACTTTGCATCTGCAAATCTCAAAGTGTTTAAGAAGGTTGCGACAGTGGTGGATATAGTAACTCCAGGTCGCAGTATGACTCCGGTAGAGGGCGAGAGAGGCATCCTAAATGGGGAGTGTTGGGTTTTCATGAGCACCCTGCTGCCCCAAATAGCTCTGCTACTCCTGCCTATCCCTCGTCTTCTCTGTTAGGTGTCTGTAGTCCTAGTACACTGACCTGCTCTTCCTTGGGATAGCTCAGCCAGCTGAAACAGATTTGGGGGATGGCATGCTCCAAAAGGACAATAGGGCTGGAAGGGACCTCCTGGAGCATCGAGTCCAGACCCCCGCATGCTGAATCACAAGCAATCCTGCTTCATTTCTCTTTTGGCCTGGCAGGATCATAAGTAGCTAATACAAAGGGTTTGGTAGGTGTTTTTAACCAGCCAACTACATGTTTTGGAGATTAGATGCAGAAAAACATTAGGAGTATGAGATACTTGTCCAAACCTTTTTGGTCTAGAAAACTGCCTGGATGGAAATACCCCGGGTAGACTATCTGCAGTAGCTCCCAACTTTCTCACAGCATCTTAACCATCTGCTTCTAGGTCCAGCTGCAACGAGGCAATCCAGAAAAGCAGAAAGCCTCAATAATAATCAAAACTGAGGAGGGGCCAAGACTTTTTATCTAAATCCCCTGAACTTTGGCATTTGTATGATACGGGTCTTAAACTTTAGCCATCCCTCATTTGATTTTTCAATTTGGGAAATCACATTTCAGCCTATGGGGTTTGACTATCCCAAACCCACTCCAGTGATGAGCATCTCTAAGAAAATATGTAACTCCCATAACTTCACTGCGTGAGAAGATTGAGGTCATCTGCTACTTTATATGAACCAGTGTCTTCCTGCCTAAAGTAAAGAGCTAACTCTATTACACAAAGGGGAAGCAGAGAAATTAGAAAAATGAAACAAAGGGGAAGGTAAGAAATGAGACAATGAATGCAGTCTCTCCCCTAGCAAACATCAGCATAGACTCCTTTTTTAAAGAACCAATCTGAAACATGCTTTACAGCCAGGGGTGGGGTTGAGCTTAATCTAGCAGCACCATAAAACTGATCGTGTTTGATTGTAAAAGAAATCAGGGTGAAATTTTGAAACAGGAGGGGAACTTCCTGAATACTTTGGCTATCCTGGCTCTAGCGAATATTTAGCGGCTTCATTTGACTTCCTTGATAGCATGCTGTTGATTTCCCCAAAGTCTGCTCCCTCATTCGCCATGTGAAACCAAACACAACTAGCTCTCCAAGCACTGGCGTTATTTTAAGGAAATTGAAAACCCAAAGGGTTTAGTCAGTGTCTGTCCAATGCCAGATGCTGACGTATATAGGTTGGTGGTATCATGAAACAATCTGAGGTTATGTAATTAAGCAAATATAAACTTGCCAAGGCCAATATCTTTCAAAGGGATGATAATACTTTAAGCTCCCTTCACTGTCTGAGACACAGCTGCTCCAGTCAGCATTTTTGAATTGTTTCCTTTCACATCTTTGATATAAGCCAGAGTGTAACAAGCTCTATTGCTTTCCCATCACACACCTTCCAATGGCCCAGCTGAGGTAAAACACTTAATAAAGCTTGTGAATATTTTATAGGTGCTTTGAAGGTCTCTAATGATGGTGGTTATACCTCTTTTTTAATATGGACTCTGATCCTGCATGGTGCTGAGTACTTGCAGTTCCCATAGAGTACAGAGCCATCCACACTTTGCAGGAGTTTAAGAAAGTATGTCAATCCCATTTGGGCTACGTCTAGACTACAAAGAAGAGTCGGAAAAAGATACGCAAATTGTGAACCACAATTTGCATATCTTTTTCCGCTTTTCTTTCGAAAGAAGCTTTTCCGAAATTTGGTGCATCTGCACGGTGCTGAATTTTGGAGAAACCTGCTCTTTCAAGCCATCCCCTTACAGAGATGGTGAAAGAACGTGTCCGCTTTTCTGAAATTTTTTTCGGAAAAATGGACACGTTCCTTGGACATGGCATTGCTTTTCCGGGATACCTTTGGTAGCCCAGAAAAGCACTGCAGTGTAGACGTAGCCTTCATGAGATCCAATGACAGCATAGCTTTGGGTTCATATAAATCCATGGCATGCTCACATCTTGAATACTGCATGCAGATGTGGTCATCGCATCTCAAAAAGGATAGCTTGGCATTGGAAATTTCAGAGAAGGGCAATAAAAAAGATTAGGGATATGGAATGGCTGCCATATGAGGAGAAATTAATAAGACTGAGACTTTTCAGCTTGAAAAAGAGATGACTGAGGGGGGATATGATGGAGGTATATCAAATCATGACTGGTGTGGAGAAAGTAAATAAGGAAGTGTTATTTACTTGTTCCCATAACACAAGAACTAGGAGTCCGCAAATAAAATTAACAGGTAGCGGGTTTAAAAGAAAGAAAAGGATGTATTTCTTCACATGATGCACAGTCAGCCTATGGAACTCCTTGCCACAGGATATTGTGAAGACCAGGAGTTTAACAAGGTACAAAAAAGAACTAGATAAATACATGAACGATATGTCCATCTATCGGTATTAGCCTGGATGAGCAGGAATGATGTCCCTAGCCTCTATTTGTCAGAAACTGGAAATGGATAACAGGGATCACTTGATGGTTACCTGTTCTAATGAAATATTTTTAAAGCAGATTTTAAACTAAGGTCCTGTAGACTAACACAGTAAAATCAGAAAATGATAATATATACCTGGGAAATGGCTTCATTCACAGGCTCAGTGTTCTGCTAATGAGTCTGGCAGGCTTTTTAACTTTTAAGTTAACCAGATCCTCTCTGGAGGAAGCAGAGCCACAGAACGGATAGGAAGAGATGGGTGGGTGGACATTAAGACTGAGCGGTGCCCCAAATTTTCAGGTGCCCTATGCCGCTGTGTGTTCTGCCTATAGGTAAGGAAGGCACTGATAACGAGGTACATTTACTACTTCTATGCTAAATGATGTCGTCATCCCCACGGCTGGCAGACATTTGCTATATTACAGTGGTAAGGGTGCAACACTATGGTTACAGTTGCATCATGATATCTAATAAAGTCGGCCTTTCTCAGGTCCTCTAAAATGGACATGCCCCATCGGGTTTATCTGAGATTCGGTGTTCCTCTGATGCAGGGTAAGGTTAATGACCTAAACCTGTAGTCATTAGAGCCAGGGGTTGTAGAGAGATAAGGTGTCTATTTAAAAAAAGTTTCTGGGGGAGGGGGTGTGTTTTGGTGTGAGCTTTTTTGCGGGGGTGCTGGGGAGAGAGTGGGGAGGAGTGTTGTGCCCAGAGTTAGATCAAACTGTTGATGAGCTCTGGGTCAAAATGGTCTCCGTCAATTGAGGTCTACCCGTGGTAGTGCATGGCATTCCCTAGATCTTTGGGGGAGCCAACCTGAGAATGGTATTTAAGAAAATGTGTATTTTTGCACTGTGCACTTGCCAGTGCAGAAAACCAGCTAGAAGGGTTCCATTCTCCCCACGTTAGAAGCCTTTAAGCTCTACTCCGGTGACTACTCCAAAAGATGAAAGGTTAGTTGGATTACTCTGACATTTGGTGTGCCTCACGGGGAGGTTGTATAGCGTCAGTGACTGAAATTTGAGGTCACTTGACCATGGGGTTACCAGGTTACTACGCCTCAAAGCACAGTTTGCTTCTGATGCCTCAGAATGTTAAACTGAACAGTTCTAATGACTGGATGACTCATAGATTCCTTGATAGCTGATGGCAGCTTGCTCTTTGATCAATAGATCGAGGGATAAATTAATCCCAACCCCCCATTTTATTTTAGGGGGGAATGTAATTGAAGTCTTTGGAGGGAAACAATTAGACAAGTGAGCATCCTGGGAGAGAAAGGATATTAGGCAGAGGTGGAATGGGTATGTAGCAAGGGGAAAGGTTTATGGGGAGAGCAAAGGGGGATGGATGAAAGGAGAGAGAAGAGAGGTTGGGGGCACAGGGGAGGGAGACATTGCACCCCCCAACTCACCCAGTGAAGCCCAACCCCATGTGCCCCTAGTTCTACCAGTGCTCCCCAACCTTCCAGCACCTCTGAACTTTTCCACTGTAACATAGTTGTCCTTCACTCCAGTCCCTGGATGTGAGTCAGGTTATAAGAGGAGGGAAGTAACAGCAATAGAAACATTTGTATGCCCAGTAGTCAAGGTTTTAGAGAGATGCATTCCCTGCTTGCACTGCAGAGGGTACAACAGTGGGAGGGTGCCAGGTTGAGGAGGAGGACGTTTTAAATAGGTTAGGGGCATGACTTGGGAGATGTTCTTGAGCAGTGATGGTAGGGTCCAATGGGGGTGTGCACATGGGGGCCAGAGAGGTGCTTGGCTCAATGCACTAATTGCAGGACATGATATGTACAACAGTCAATGACTACCAATCTCTACCAACCACAGATCTTTCCATCTTCAAAAAACTAGGAAAATTAATGGCAAAAAACTCCATTCACACAGCTGTAAGGCTGCTTGGTGGTATGTCATCTTGCAGAGTGACGACTTGAGCAAAAATAAGGCTCCTGAATCCTGGGAAATGCAGAGTGACGGTTGTCCATACTTTGATGTGGTCCTTAGGTTGTACATGTGTGGTATTTTGTCTGGGGAGCTGGCTAACTATGAAAGGGTTTGCCAGAATCTGTAACCTCCTGAATCCTATCGTATCAAGGGCCAATGTGAGTACATGCTACAAGCATATTGAGGCATTGCTCAAAGAGGCTAGCGGGAAGGTGGCCCAGGCAATCTTTTTTTTTTTTTTTTTTTTTTACTATTTTTCCTATTTTGTCCTTTTAATGTTGGAAGGGAATGGCAGAGTAAAGATAGATGTGGTCATAGAGCATACTGGGGCATTGCTAAACAAGGGCATAGTTAAGGTTGCATGGGCAATCACAGAATCATAGAGCTGGAAGAGACCTCAGGAGGTCATCAAGTCCATCCCCCTGCCCAAGGCAGGACCAATCCCAACTAAATCAACCAAGCCAGAGCTTTGTCAAGCCGAGACTTAAAAACCTCTAGGGATTAAGATTCCACCACCTCCCTAGGTAACCCATTTCTGTACTTCACCACCCTCTTAGTGAAATAGTTTTTCCTAATATCCAACCTAGACCTCTCCCACTGCAACTTGAGACCATTGCTCCTTGTTCTGCCATCCGTCACTACTGTGAACAGCCTCTCTCCATCCTCTTTGGAACCTCCCTTCAGGAAGTTGAAGGCTGCTATCAAATCCCCCCTCACTGTTCTCTTCTGCAGACTAAACAAACCCAAATCCCTCAGTCTCTCCACATAGGTCATGCGCTCCAGCTCCCTAATCATTTTGGTTGCCCTCTGCTGGACCCTCTCCAATTCATCTACATCCTTTCTATAGTGGGAGGCCCAGAACTGGACACAATATTCCAGATGTGGCCTCACCAGAGCCGAATAAAGGGGAATAATCACTTCTCTAGATCTGCTGGCAATGCTCCTCCTAATGCACCCCAATATGCCATTAGCCTTCTTGGCTACACTATCCAGCTTGACTCATATCCAGCTTCTCATCCACTGTAATCCCCAGGTCCTTTTCTGCAGAACTGCTACTTAGCCAGTCGGTCCCCAGCCTGTAACAATGCTTGGGATTCTTCCGTCCCAAGTGCAGGACTCTACACTTGTCCTTGTTGAACCTCATCAGATTTCTTTTGGCCCAATCCTCTAATCTGTCCAGGTCACTCTGGACCCTATCCCTGCCCTCCAGCATATCTACCTCTTCCCCTAGCTTAGTGTCATCTGCAAATTTGCTGAAGGTGTAATCCATCCCCTCATCCAGGTCATTAATAAAGATGTTGTACCTTAATTCTCCATTTCCTGATATTCAGAACTTTGAGTTTTTCTCAATTCAGTGTTGGGCAAAGGGACAACAAACCACCAAGGAATCTTAAACTCTACATTAACACAGCTAGAACTAGAGTGCCTCATGTTAAAAGAGGATACTGATATAATAGGCATCACAGAAACCTGGTGGAGTGAGGACAATCAATGGGACACAACCATTCTGGGGTACAAAATAAATTGGAAGGACAGAACTGGTCGTGCGGGTGGGGGAGTGGCAGTATATGTGAAAGAAAATTTAGAATCAAATGAAGTAAAAATCTTAAATGAATCAACATGTTCCATAGAATCGCTATGGATAGTAATTCCCTGCCCTAATAAGAATATAACAGTAGGGATCTATTATCGACCACCTGACCAGGACAGTAATAGTGACTATGAAATGCTAAGGGATATTAGAGAGGGCTATCAAAATAAAGAACTCAATAATAGTGGGGGATTTCAACTATCCCCATATTGACTGGGTACATGTCACCTCAGGACGAGATGCAGAGACAAAATTTCTTGACAAAAAAAAAAAAACCCCCAAACAAACACTGGGAAAAAAATTCAGTTGAGGAAAAAAACGGGGAGAGACAAGTTGTTGATAAAAAAATAAAAAATCAGCATGGCCCCTTTAAGAAGAGGCTTTTTTTTGTGGGTGGCCATTTTGTTTTTCTGTTTCAGCCACAAGACAAGCCCCTGCGGAACCAGGTAAACGGGGTGGGGTGGAGGATGTCTGGGAAGGGGGGGGCTGAAGGGGACTGGGGTTGGGCCTGGTTGCTGAGAGTGTCGTAGGGTTGCCAGGTATCTGGTATTTTTGCCTCCTGGCAGGGGGAAAAAAATCAGAAAATACTGGACATTTTAGGTGTCCAGTATTTTCTGAAATTTTTTTACCAGACAGGAGGCAAAAATACCAGACACCTGGCAACCCTAGTGACAGGAGCCACCCAGTTCCCAATAAAAGGAGAGAGCACGGAGCAGAAGCCTCTTTCTGACCAGCTAGCGGGCCGGGATCCATGGCTAGGGAAAACCTCCAGAGTCAATATACTTTGGCTTGCTCTGCAACCTTTTGCCTGGGTAAGTGTGTGAGTGCCTGAGGGCATGAATGAATGTGTGTGAATGGACTTGTGTGTGCATTTGTGTGGGTGAGAAGATAGCTCAATCCCCTTCAGTTTAACCCAATAGTGGCATTCAATGATAGCTCAATCCCCTTGAGTTTAATCCTGTAGTGGATTGTTAATTCCTCATTTAATAAATCCATATGAGTGTAACCCTGGGGTGGTCTCCAGTGAAATTTGGTGTAACCGAGCTCAATTAACTTTCTTTATTATGTGTTGCTTTATTTATTACTTGTTGCTCTCATATCTTTATAAATCAGTTGACTACTCTGAAGGTACACTGGTGTAAGTGCAAACAGAATCCATCCCAAAATTCCTTGCAGTTCTTGAGCTAATTAGATGACAGACAAGAGGATGGAGCAGACAAGTATGACTAGATGGCAAGGTTAGGCATGTGTTTTGGTAGTTCTACAATTCCTCTTATGCATGTGTAACCCACACACCTACTGGGTGTCGTTCACTGTCCCAAGTAGTGGCACTTAGACCACGTACAGTGAGAGATAAGAATGAGTGAGCTCTACAGCCCAAGGTGAGCGTCAGCTGGCTTTATAGCTCAAGCTGTAGAGGCTCCTACACTGAGCATCAGAGAGCCTAGGTTCAAATCCGCCCGCTGGGGGTTATACGTGCTTAGATACATGTACATTTCAATAGGACAAAAGGGTGAGGATGTGTCAGGTTAGGGGCCTACAGGCTACTTTGAAGGTGTTTCTCCCAGAGGATCTTAAAAGAGAAGAGGGCAGATCAAAGGTAATGAGGTGAGCAGGAGAATGAGACCACAGCAGGGAGTAATTCTCCTGAGAGTTGGGTCATCTGATCCTACAATCCTAACTCATGCAAAACTCCTGCCAAAATCAATGGGCATTTTGCCTGTGTCAGGACTGTAGGACTAGTTTTACCCTTTATTCCTTGTTCAAAGGTATTCCCCAATGTACCCCTTCTCAGCTGTGTTTAAACAGGTACATGCTAAATCATTTCAGTTCCAGGGTATCATTGTCTATACCCCTGAATTTCTCATTTTTCCACAAAGCAGATTCACCTTTACAATTGTGGCCCTTTGAGACCTGCAAAGATACATTGGTTTGGACGTATTGGCATTGGCAGTATTCCTTTGTATTTCTTCATACTTGCACAAACTCTGTTTACTTCACAAGAAAAGTCATTCTTAACAACTTCAGTTTATCCAACCGGACTGTTAAAGCATAATCAGAGACTGAGGGGTTTTTTTCTGTGCGTGGCTCCAGTCCCATCCTGTTTGTAGTTAAAATTCCTAATCAAAGAACTCATCAAACAGAGGGATTCTCTCCGTCCTGGTTCTCACTAGTGCAGGTCTACGACTGAGCTTTCTCTCTTCTCTTTTCCATTCCTCTGAGTCAGTGCTAGAGCTGTCCCAAAATAGATCTCTAGGATCCTGAGGCTTTACAAACCACATTTCCACTTTACTGCTCTTATTTGGATAGGATTCAGCATCCTCATGTCGCACTATGAATTCTCCATCCCAAGTATTTCCTAGAAACAAGAAAACCTTCTTAATTACACTGGATTATATACCCAATTGCTGAGGGGTTAGCAAGGGCTTGCTATGGATAGGTGGAGTCACATCAGAGGAATCCAAGACCCAATTCCAAAATGTGTGCAAAGCAAACTATTATTTTTCCTTTTTCTCCTTATGTAAAAAAGATTCTCAGACTGGAAGTGTTAGGTGCTGTAGCACAGTGGTGCACAACCTTTTTTCATTTGCAATCCCCCAACAGAGGCTGCCAAATTTGGTTGAGGAAAAAAAAAAGGAAGCAGCCCCTTTAATTCTCGGGCCACTCTCCTGCCACTCCTCCGCACCTGCTGCGTGTACATCGGGCACTGAGCCGGGAAGCCAGGAAAAGCGGCTGGCCGGATCCAAGTGCTGCAAACCCGCCCGACTTGCGCCGTGATCGGTTCCTGGGGAAGTGTAGCAAGTTGGGGGCGTCATAACTCGAACCCACATTTACTATACATCGTAAATGTGGGACCGAGGATGTGAGTCGGGGGTTTTCAGCCCCTTTCCGCACTTACAAAAATGGTCATAAATGTGGGGGGTCGGAACTCGGGCTGTCGTAACACGGGGGTTTCCTGTAGTGTCTCTAGTTTCTCTTTGCCAGAAGCTGGAAATGAGCAACAAGGGATGGATCATTTGATGAATACCTCTTCTGAAGCACCTGACATTGGCCACTGTTGGAAGACAAGATACTGGGCTAGATGGACCATTGATCTGACCCAGTAGGGCCCTTCTGATGTTATATAGAGCCCAAATGTATCTGCCCCCGCTGTAACCCACTAAACCCCACACCACTTCCAGCACTGAGAATAGAGCTGAGGAGACCTGACAGTCTTTCTCTCTCTCTCTTTCTCTCGGTGCAGTTAGTAAAAAAGTAAGACGATATATTAAAATGTTACGGCTAATCAGTGTCTCTTAAGTGACTTGCCATAAGATGTCAGAACATGTTAATATTAGAGCTGAGTGGGTCTAATTTAAATTTTCTTTCTTTTATATAGGAATTAGATACAGGGCTCCTGTCAGCTAATTGCTAAGTTATCAGCCAAAAAACCTACAATTTTCCAGTGCCTTAGTAGCCCTAGAAAGAGGTGATGTGTTTGTGAGTGGGGGGGGGGAGGGTGAATGGAATTGGTCCCCTCCTCCCACATTGCTGGTTGGCTTGTACTGAGCATGCTCAGCAACACTGCTGAAGCCGCTGTCCTCTTCCCTTCCCCCCATATTCTCTCACTCTCTCCCCGCTCCCCATCAGGGCATGCACAGGTCGGCCTCCACCTACCAAAATCTGAAATGGTACCCCTGATCTGTTACTCTCTTGATATTTAAGTTTCCAGCCATTTTGACTTTATAAATTACATCTGTACTGTGTACAGCTACCGCTAGGCATATACTGACACCATGTCAAGTGTCCTCTGCCACTGTGATATAAGAGGTAACACAACCAATCACCACACTGACCCTGCAGCTAATTTGCATGGAACAATTTCATAGGTTGTATGAAAGAGACTGCACAGTGGAAGGAGTTCTTGGCCCAGATGCCACACCCATGCACCCAACTGCCACCTACATAAATCAACACAAATCTTCCAGTACAATCTCCCAAACATGAATCAGCACACCACAACTTGCACACACAGTAACCTGAAACATACATAGCCTTTCCTGCAATTCACACCTCTCACTCACTGCCTGGAGAAATCAACACAAATCTCCCAGTACAACTCTCTCAATATAAATCAATGCAATTGCCCACCTAATAACATAATCAGCATACCCAATAACCCCAAATATCTCTCTGAAGCCTAGAATGTCTGTTAAAAACATAATATGAGAATGGACATATTGGGTCAGACCAAAGGTCCATTTAGCCCAGTATCCTGTCTTCTGACAGTGTCCCAGAGGGAATGAACAGAACAAGTAATTATCATGCAATCCATCTCTTATTGCCCATTCCCAGCTTCTGAGAAACAAAGGCTAGGGACACCATTCCTGCCCATCCAGGCCAATATCCATTGATGGACCTATCCTCCATGAATTTATCTAGCTCTTTTTTGAACCCTGTTATAGTGTTGGACTTCACAACATCCTCTGGCAAGGAGTTCCACAGGTTGACTGTATGTTCTATGAAGTACTTTCTTTTGTTTGTTTTAAACCTGCTACCTATAAATGTCATTGGATGACCCCTAGTTCTTGTGTCATAGGAAGGAGTAAATAATTCTTTATTCACTTTTCTGCATCTGTCATGAGTTTAAAGACCTCTATCATATTCCCCCTTAAGTTGTCTCTTTTCCAAGATGAAAGGTCCCAGTTTTATTAATCTCTCCTCATATAATCTCTCCTCTCCTTGACACTATAGAAAGGATGTGGACACATTGGAGAGGGTCCAATGGAGGGCAACCAAAATGATTAGGGGGCTGGAGCACATGACCTATGAGGGGAGGCTGAGGGATTTGGGTTTGTTTAGTCTGCAGAAGAGAAGAGTGAGGGGGGATTTGATAGCAGCCTTCAGCTTCCTGAAGGGAGGTTCTAGAGAAGATGGAGAGAGGCTGTTCTCAGTGGTGGCAGATGGCAGAACAAGGAACAATGGTCTCAAGTTACCATGGGGGACATCTAGGTTGAATATTAACAAAAACTATTTCACTAGGCAGGTGGTGAAGCACTGGAATGGCTTCCTTAGGGAGGTGGTGGACTCTTCATCCCTAGAGGTTTTAAGTCCTGGCTTGACAAAGCCCTAGCTGGGATGGTTTAGTTGGGATTGGTCCTGCTTCGGACAGAGGGCTGGACTCTGACTCCTGAGGTCTCTGCCACCAGCCGTAGGATTCTATGATTCTATGATATGGCAGCTGTTCTCTCACTGTTGAGTCAGAGTTAAGTGAGAGAAACAGCCTCAGGCATGGCTAAGAGCGCTTTTTGTTCAATATAACAGCAGGTTCAATCGTCACTGGCATATGCAGGCTGGAACTGTCCATTTTTGAAGATCTGAGCCATGTTCAAATTTTTATCATGGCCTTGACTGTACAGCTGTGCAACAACACAGGCCTTCAACTCTTAGTTATGATTATGTAGTATAAGCAGAAGATAGTTGATGTAATTATGACAATAGTGCTTCCTACACAGTGCTGGGCCTTCACAAATCAAGAAGAGGAAACCCACAAGTGTAAAGAGGAAGGTTAAATTGTGCTAAGAAAATGAGGGTGCGGACAAAGTAACCAGATTCTGATCCCAGCTGTATGTAAATCTTCATTTATTTCAGTGACATTATTACGGCAGAGATTTTAATCTTGCCCCACTTCAAAACACTCAGAAGAGCTTGTTTCATACCTCACCATTGTATGTCTACAACTTCATTGACGTTATTCTGAATTGACCATGATATCTCAATCAGGCTGTGGAGCAGTGTGGAAAAAAAAAAAGTGTAAACAGAGTTCAAGAGCTCAGAGAAGGAGTTTGGAATGAGATCTTCATCCAATGGACTTCCTTGTTTTGTTGTGCGTGCGTGCGTGCGTGTGTGTATATAAAATTCCTGCCTCTGTAATTCCCACTCCAGTTCATCCGATGAAGTGGGTTTTACCCACAAAAGTTTATGTCCTAATAAATCTGTTAGCCTATAAGGTACCACAGGACTCCTCTTCCCCCCCAGCAGATACAGACTAACATGACTTCCCCTCTGTGACTTTTCATCAAATGAATTAGCGGGGACAGGAACCCTCTCCACAGTGAATTTGTATTAATTGCTAGGACTGTGCCTTAAGCATAGTGTAATTAGCGGCTAACTACACTGCAACCTGACAGGTAGGTCATGGATGAGTCACTGTGATATTGAGCAAATTCTGCCAAGGGACACACGTACATGGAATGAGCAGATGTAGCCACTCAAATGCTTCATCAAAAGGAGTCAGACTCTGGCTCAGTCTCAAAAGCCTCTCTCCAGAACAGTGTCACTTCAGGGTTGGCTGGATGTTGTTTTGCTGTCCTCAGCTGACTCCAGCCATTCAATCACAAAGCCCCATTTCAAGGTATTCCATCAGGAGGCAGGTTATGTTCTTCTAGCTATCCAAATGGCAACCCATGTTATTTTTCAGTACAGTCAGCTAAGGCCTGGCGTGGCCTGTGAACTCGGTGATCTTCATTTCACATTAATATGTTTATACAGTTCTAAGTGCTCCACGTGAGCATCCAACCAATCACTAAAAACTGGGCATTTAATAGAGATTTAACCAAGATGTACTAGAAACTACACAGTGCACTTTAAAGGGTTTCTATGGGGCAATGCCTTTTGAAGGTGGCATTAGTGCAACTTGCTAATGAAAATATCTTTTGCCAGCAGTATTCTGCTGTGACTCCCCTTCCTCTCTGATTCAGCAATGCCCTTGAGTCTTTGGGGTTCTTCACCACTTCCCCTAGAGGTAGCGGCCCTCGCACTGATCTTGGGGTCACGCCGTCGGATTAACACTCATTTTCATCCAGCATATGAGGCTAAAGGTAAAATCCAGCCCTGTGCACATGGCCAGAGGCTGAAGCCTCTCTTTAAGCCCTGTGTTGGGAGCTCACATGGGATATAAGTGGAGCCTTTGCACTCTAGCACTACAGACAAAATAATTTCACCCACAAAGAACCTCACTCACCAAGACATCAAAATCGACACTCATCTGTGATGGGGTGCCTGCCCAACAGAGGCATAGAAGGTGTTAATCATGCCCTGCCCTGGAAGGAGCAATGGAGGTGAGTCCTCCAAGTGGCCCAGAGAGGCTGCATGAAGCACAGCCAATCAAAAAGGAGTTGCAGGGAGCAACCAATCCAGGGCTTGCAGGCTCAGATAAAAAGAAGCCGCAGGGCAGTGTAGAATCAGTTGCTGCTGGGAGCCCAGAGAGTAAGAACTGTATCCCCGGAGGGTTGAGAGAACTATAAACACATTGGACAGAGCAGTGGCTAGCTCCTGGGACTGAGGTGAGGGTGAAGTAGGTGCTAGGGCCATGGGGAAGTGGCCTAGGGAAATGGAGCAGCATTAATAGAGATTACAGAGGAGCAGCAGGAGGTTGGTATTTACAAGGTGCCTGGGCTGGAGCTGGGTAGGCCTCGGTTTCCTCCTCCCCACTTGCGGCTGGAGAAGTGACTGGACAATAGGGCAGTGATACGTGGGAGTGAGAAACATGGATGGCAATATAGCCAGAGGGCGGAGTCACAAAGAGGTTGCTGCAGTAGAGCTAAGAGAGGAGCCGTAGGTGGGAGCAGAGGCAGAGTGCTGGTGTGCAGATGCTGGAGGGGGGTGCTGGCCTGGTGTTAATCCCCAGCACGACAGGAGGAGACACCAGTCTGGTAATGAGGACTGTACCCTGTGACATCCTCCCGTTGCTATGGAGACATGAGTACAAACTGGACAGACCGTGGGGAAAACTGGCACTGAAAATAGAAGCAGACTGTCTGGAAGTCCTGTTCTCCATTGTGCCCATAATGCTCTCCTAGAAGTCTAACTACCACGGCTTTTGCTCCTTTCTCTTCTCAACGCTAAGGAAGCAAAAACATTACATATACTGCTCTTGCCAGGAGCTTTCTTTGGCCCTTCTCAGATCTGTTCGCATGTTCCCAGCCTGCTGGATTGGTCTAAAGACCAGAGTTATGCTGCTGTGCAGGCTCGCTGACAGGAATTCCGGACCCCAGGGCTGACAGGAATTCTGGGCCCCGGTTCTCCTTTCCTTGGAGGCAGCCACAAGCCATCCCCTCCCCACCCAGAGAAACCCCCGACCCCACCCCTCAATCAGAGGACCCTCTAGTCAATCATTGCCCAATATCTCACCTGCCTGGAAGTGCCCCTCCCACTCTACTTCTCCTCTCTTCCCCTTCCCACCACATAACTGTGTATTTGTGGCATGAGTGTGAACTCCATGCTGGTCCTGAGAAGGTTAATAGGAGTCGGAGAGCTCAATTCATCACCTGGAGCAAGGAGAGGTAGGTGGGTGCCTTAGCCCCCCCCACCTGAAAAGGAGCCAGGTTTCCTTAAAAGGACTGAGCAAGCTCTATTAGAGGAAGACCCAGGAGAGAGGAGCCTGGGAGTTCCTGACCCAAACCTGTCCCAGGTGATGCCCCGAGAGATGAAAATTTGGGAAAAGCCACGGGCGGGGAGCTGGCTTCTGGGGAAGGTCTCAAAATAGAGGAAAGACTCCCAGGCTATGTCTACACTGGCGGGTTGTTGCGCCAGAAGTATGCAAATGAGGCTAAGCATGGAATATCACCGAACCTCATTTGCATACCTAATGAGCTGCCATTTTTGCGGAAGAGGCTCTTGCGCTAGAAGGAGCTGTCTACACTGCCCCTTCTTGCGCAAGAAAAACCCTCTTGCGCAAAGCCGTTATTCCTGAAAATAATCAGCGTAGCGGCATTGCGCATGCGCGGGGCTTCTTGAAGCGCGGGGCCCGGGGTGGCCGCCCCGCTCGCCCTGCCCTATATCCGCCCCTGGGTTAAGGGATGTTTCAGAATAGTGCTTTATTTTGAAATTAGATATGCAATTTGTGTAGCTCAAATTGTGTATCTTATGTCGACCTACAGGTGCACTGTAGATGCACCCTTAGCATCATGCACTCCGCAGGAATAGCCCACACTGCTGAAGTGTCGGTGCAGAGAAATGCCAAGCCCAACCCTACATCTTATTGCAGCGCTGCCATATTTAACTCTACTTCCTGGAGGCCATACTGAATTCCATCTTTGCCTCGTGTAGGGTGCATTCCAGGTGACCGCACACCTGCAAGGTGTTTAAGGTCACCAATCACTAGTTTCCTTATAATGAAACTTATTTGATGCTTGGAAGTTTTCATTTCATGGAAAAAATGATTCCACTTACCATGATCTCTATTAAAAGTTTGATCATGCTCGATGGGGACAAGGTCTTCACCTTCAGAGCAATTGTTTTGCTGAAGATTTTCCAGGACTTTCTTAGCCTTGAGCTCCCCCGGTTTTTGTTTGTTGATTTTTGCCTCCCTGTGGAGACTTCTCTCCAGTTCCTCCTGCCTTTGTAAATGATTCATCTGTATGAGGAATAGAGGAGTAAATAGGTAACTTGTTTCTCAAAGGTTTGCCCTCTAAACTCAGCATACCTTTGGGCAAAAGGCCTAATTCTGCAAACAGAAATGCACTTGAATAACTTTGAGTTTGCAGCATTGGGCCCTATCTGATTGCCAATCTACCTGAGTTCTCAGTAGGGATGTAAAATCCTTTTAATTGGTTACATGGTTAAATGCAGTACAAACACTGTGTTTAACCATTTAACCGATTAAAAGGGGGGCAGGCAGGGGGCCTCTCTAGACCCCCATATGGTGCCTGCCTCTGTGGCTTCCGGTTTCTGTGTGAGGGTGCTGCTGCCAGCGTGGCTCCCAGCTTCCACGGCTCCCAGCCCCACCATGGGGGATGCCACCATGGCTCCCACCCTGTGGGGGCTGCTGCAGCTGGCCCTGCATGGGGGCTGCCAGCTCCCAGCCCACGTGGGGAGCCTGGCAGAGCTGGAGCGGCCCTCTGCCCGCAGCTGGGCCAAGGGCTGGGGGCTGCTTCTGTGGTACTAGTTAACCATTACCTGGTAAGCATCACCGAGATAACCAGTTACCCATTAACATCCCTAGTTCTCAGTTCATCTGTGGTCAATGGTCAACAGAGGGCTAATATTTCAAATAAGGAATAATTGCTCAGCTTTTCCAGGAAATAACAGATAACAGATACTAGATTCAATGACCATCTACGGAACAAAAATACTAAACTCTGTGCTTCTCTCCCTTCTACTGATATTTGTATCTTCATTCCCATCATGTAACTTAAGAAAAACATATCACTCCAAGCCCTTGTATAGCATCTTTCTTCGGAAAGTCTCAATGTTTCACACAGTATTATTTTCCCCGTCTGTAAAACGGGAGGCTGCAAGGATGCCATGGAGCAGACCTAGGAATAGATCCCAGGACTTTTCACTCTGTCCAGTGCTTTAGCCACTGGGAAACACTATCTCCTCAGGCCTGTCTCTGCCTTATGGAGAGCGAGGGAAGGAGAGAGCATATAAAACAACATCCACCAGGCAGGACTGAACGTGAGATTTCCAGCACCACAGTCTATGTCACTATAGTAGAGCCATAGAAAAAAACTCCAGCAGTGACTGCTATAGTGGGCCCTTATCATTAAGGTAATGACTAGTGCCGGACATAACATGTGTGAGCCAGCCTGCTCCCTACTGGCAGAGGGAAAAAGTTTATGCTACATCTAGACTGCACGCCTTTTTCGACAGAGGCTTTGTCGACAGATACTGTTGACAAAGCCTCTGTCGAAAAAGAGCGTCTAGACTACAACCAGGTCTGTAGAAAAAGCAAGCCGCTTTTTCGAAAGAGAGAGTAGATGCTCTCTTTTGAAAAAGCACAGTTTGCATTCAATAGCGCCTTTTTTCGAAAGAGTACGTTTGAAAAAAGGCGTTATTCCTCGTAAAACGAGGTTTACCGCTGTCAACAAAACTGCCGTGTTCTGTCGACTTGCTGTCGACAGAACACGGCAGTAGTGTAGACACAGGTATAGTTTTCTCGACAAAAGGCAACTTTTGTCGACAAAACCTTGTAGTCTAGACACACCCTTAGGTTCTGAGATAAACACAAGGCTTTTGTTCTCTAAAGCATCAGCAGAGACTCATATAACTAGTCAAATAACTAGAGCTGTCAAGTGACTAAAAAAATTTAATTGTGTGCACCTCCCCTTTGAAATGCCGCCATGGCGTTTCAACGGGGCAGCGCTGCATGGAGCCTGAGGTCCGCTAGTCTCCCCAGCTGACCCCGGGCTCCATGCAGAGCTGCCCCTTTGAAGCACTGTGGCAGCGTTTCCAAGGGGCAGTGCAAGGCGGAGCCCGGGGTCAGCTGGAGTCCCCAGCTGACACCCAGCTCCGTGCAGCGCTGCCCTTTTCAAATGCTCCGGGAGAGGCATAAGGATCTTACGCAAAAGGGTTTTTTTGCGCAAAATGGAAGAGGCTACACTGCTTCTTTTTGCGCAAAAACCCCTTGCTGCACAGAAAGCATTAGCAGAAAATATGCTAATGACATCGTGACTCATGCTAATGAGTCCATCATTAGCATACTCTCTGCCGCAAAAACTTGTAGGGTAGACAAAGCCTAAGGTGCTGCAGGACCATTCATTGTTTTTTTTAGGGTTTTTTTTCCCCAGTTACAAACTAACTCGGCTGCCCCTCTGGGCTGTTAGAGGACATTTAGGGTACATCTAGGGTACATCTACACAGCAGGGCTAAACTCAAAATAAGCTAAGCAACTTGAGCTACGCTAATTGCGTAGCTTAAGTTGAAATAGCTTATTTCGAAATTGTGCACGTCTACACAGCACTTATTTCAAAATAGAGCACTCTTCCTCCGACTTCCCTTACTCCTCATACATTGAGGTTTACAGAAGTCAGAGTAAAAAGCCCGTTATTTTGAATTTATTTCAAACAATGGGCTTGCTGTGTAGACACGCAATACGTTATTTCAGAATAATGTCCGTTGTTCCAAAATAACGCTGCTGTGTAGAGGTACCCTTGAGGGTAAATTAGAGCTAAATAACAGCACAGGACACTGAGAGCCAGAACTGGTGGCTCTAAATACACTTTATGGGACTACAGGAAACGGCCATGCTCATAAGTGCACATCTAGCTAACTAAAATCATGCCGGACCACAGATGTTGCCAAACCAGAGAGTGCCAGATTAGAGAGGTTCAGCCTGTATTACCCAAGTCCAATCCCATGGGGGTCAATAAGAGCGTGACAGAATAGAACATGGCCCAGAGAACTGCTCTTCAGGCACGGTGCTAGCTCCAGTTGGCCCTGGGAGTCAATACATTGAGTTGATGTCATCAGAAAATCCTTCATGTCATTTTGGCAATGGAATCGCAGGGGCAGATGAGGGTTTTGGGGGGGGACCCTGGGCCAAAGCAAGTGGAAGACCCTGCCCGACCCTTCCTACTGCATGCTCTGCCTGGTGCATAAGCCAAGGAGGGCAGAGAAGGGCAAGCCCCGGCACCCCAAATCTGCTCCCCAGCAGGAGCACCCAGCAAGCATTTTTGGGGGCCCCCCAGTTGACTGGGGCCCCTGTGTAAAGGCCCCGTTGGCCCAGTGGCTAATCCACCACTAGGTGGCACAATGATAATCACTGAAGAGTCATGAAATTCAAATACAAAGCTGAGGACCAAAGAGCAGACACAAGAGGCGATGAAGACAAAGGCTGGAACCAGAGAGGAACCCAGCCCGTTAGAGAAAAGAGTCTGGAGTCTCCCTCCTGAGCTGAATCCAGATGCTGCACAACCAGCCCTACTGGCCTGGCTACAGCCTAGCTGAGCCCGGGCCTGGATTTTATCATTCCAGTTCCCACTTCTTCTTTCAAACACCTTCCAAACACAACCAGCACAGCTCCCCTCAGCCACTGCGGCTTTACCTCGTCTCGCCTGCGGTTCATTTCTAACATCTGCAGCTTGTGCAAGTGCTGGCGTCTTCCAGAGGAGTGTTTAGCCGTCTGCACTTGCTTCTCCAGCTCCTTGCAGAGTATTAACAAAAGAAAGAATACAGTGTTTGAAACACGCATCTGCTAATCGCTATAAAATCCGTCCTCGTCCCCTTCAGTGCATGAAGAGGCCACTCACTGGAGACAGAAACCTGATTTTCTTTGCAGCATCATCAACTCTGATCAATTGATTGCAAGGCTTACAATAGCTGGTGGCTTTCTTAAAGCTCCAACAATGGGGATCACTTAATTGCTTAATCTCCGTGTAACTTTTTTTGAAAAGTAAGTTTCTGACCCTCCAGGTTGCAGAGAGGTTGAAAATTTGACCCCCCCTCCCAAAATTAGCCAACAGGAGGCAACAAATAAAAGAGCCCTTCCCCTTCCCCCATGACTGGCTTTAAAATGAGATTTTTAAAAATAATCTCATGATTGGGGGGAGGGGACTGGCCCGTCACTTTTCAACACCTGGGGTTGACAATACGGCACTCGCACTGTTCTCCTCTTGCTCGGATAAATACCACCCTCGTTTGTGCTGTCACTGTGATATTACAGAGCAGTGTATTAAGTCACAAGCGGAAAGCTGCAACTTCCATAAGGCACATTTTTGGATGCTCGCCTGGCGACAGCTGGGTGTTTTTTCAAAGCGTCATTGGCACTCATCAAAGTCAATTAGCAAATAAAGGCATTCCGCGGTTAAAACCAAAGGGGCGCCACCCGCCATGAAGTCCAGTGCAATGTCACCCGGCACAGTGAGAACACTTACTGCACACAGGGACTGTGGCTTGCCTGCTGTGGAAGCCAGTTGCTGGCCACAGCGCTGAAAACCAGGCCCCGATGCTCAGCTGGCAGAGGTCTGTAGGGGTCTAACTCCTGTTAAATCAGGTGAGTGAGGTATCCAAATACCTCCAAGGAGCTGAGCCTTAAGGGTTTCCCATTGAACATTCAAAAAGCAGCGACCCTCAATATTAGCGAATGGCATTTTGACTCCTGGGCTTACAGGTGCTAGACTGCAATTGGTCTAGCTTGAGCCCATCTGTCAGGCTGCTCACGAGGAAGAGACTGCAGCCTCCCTCGTCTTTACTTTGTGCCAGTCAGAGGCCTAACAGTATTCCCCGTGGAGCCCAAAGGAAGTTTCCCCTTGACTTCCATAGCCTCACCAGGCTCCCACCTCAAATGGAATACTGTCCGGCCCAGACAGCTGTTCAAAAGAGCTGCTCAAACTCTCTTCAAATGTCAGATTTCTACTCCTCTGCCCATCCCTCCCATATACACATTGTTGTGGTCCATTTGCTCTCAGGTGGCCTCCTGGGATAAACAACCATGTGGCCTGCACTCACGCTGCTGCAACCACGTTGGCTGCGATGGGGCTCTGTGAGCATCGCCTAGTAGATGATTTGGTCTTAAAATGAGTGATTTGGTCTCTCATGAGAGATTAGGGAGAGAGGTGGATGCAGCACGCCTGGTGGGAAGTGGCTGACTATGAATTAGATCCAAAGTCCAGTGAAGTCAGCAGGAGACTCACTCTGACTCCATTGGGCTTCAGATCAGGCCCTGTAAATGACCAAAGCAGTGTCTGGAAAGCTGCAGGCTACTTGAATTTCGCAGAGTGCTGTGCCAGGCAGGGATGCGAATGTGGCAGTTTTGCCTGACTTTGCCTATTACCGCAGGAACACCCACCTTTGCTTTTCGCACCGCTGCCCCGTCCTGCTGGCTGAGGAGCATTTCAGAAGTGATTACTTGTGGCAGGTCAGCGGGTTCAAGTTTCTGCAAGTCCAATATTTCTAACAGTCAGCGTTCCCCATGCCATGCGCTCAATAAAACAAAAACCAGACATTAAATGGTCCTGACATTTTCCCCACAGCTCTAGCTCTGGCAACATGGGCCCGGAATAGGCACAGAAGAGCAGTAAATACTCAAAGATCTCTTTGGAGCTCAGCATCTGTTGGCATTTATTCATGGAGAGCCATAGTACAATGAATTGAGAGAACTGAGGAGAAACGCCCGAGTTAGCGTTACAGCAATACAATCTAAACTTTAAAAGATGTGTGCTTTCTTTCAGCTTGTTTCTTCTTATTATTATTTATTTATATCACAGTAGCAGTAGGAGGCACCAGCTGAAATTAATGCCTTAATATGCTAGATGTGGAGTATCTACACCTAGCAAGAGACAGTCTCCGCCCCAAAGAGCTTACAGTTGAAACAGACGCAGGGTGTCAAGGGAAACTCAAGCATAGGAAGGCAGAATGACATGTCCAAGGTCATGCAACATATCAGTGGCAGAGCCAAGAATAGAAGCCTACTTTCTTGAGTCCTAACCCATAGCCCTAACTGCTAGTCCATGCTGTCACAGCTCAGGGTGCCTCCACCTGTATACCTCTCCATGTTTCCTCAAGGACACACATTTTAGGCTCCCAGTGTAATCTCTCTTGGACAGGAAGCCACCTTATTCTCTGTCCTGACCAGGGTTTTACCAGGCTGCATAGTTTCCTGCTTACACTATAATATCCCCATCAAGCCAGACAGCTCAGACACTCTGTGTCTGCCCTTCTCTTTCTCTTCAGAGGCTTTGAACAGCGTAATTGCCGGCAGTTAGGTGTTTCCACACAGCTCTTTCTAAGCAAGCACATTTTTTCACGAGAAGCAAGCATTACAGGGAAAACAATAGAAACAATCAGAGTTCCTATACAAATGATAAAAAACTTACCTGTGGTCACCCAGCAGTTCCATGGGGCCTCAGTAGCCAAAGCCCTTCCAAACCCCCTTAGGAAGAAATTCCCGTCCATCAAAAAACGGCCCTGAGTCAGCTTAGTCTGTTGGTCTCTGGAGAATCCAGTTTGAACCAGCCTGGGCGAGCCTCTCTCAGTGGTGGTAGCTCTCTGGATGTGTCGCAACCTGAATGAATTTGCCTAATCATGCCCCACCATTCTTAGCTCCTGGAGGACTGGGGCCACTCCTCCCAGTGGCACTACAGACAATCCCACAATGATACATGAACTTTCTTCAGTAAGATCTCCCAAAGATATGGTGGGACACTGCCAGTTCTGCCCCACACGCTGCTTCTTTTCTAATGTTATATTGAGTAGGACCTTATTCAGTGGGACATCTCAGGGGGATAAGGTATTCCAGGTGAAAGAGGGAGGCAAGATCAGTCCCTTCACCCGGATAACTTTATTCACATAAAAACACACCACATTTCTTAATAGAGCTGACCAGAAAATGCCCCTGTGATTTCTTTTTCCCATCAAAAATTCTATTGCTGGAAAATGTTCAAGCAACGACGGTCAAATATTTTATGAAAGCCAAGTGTTCTAATCTGAAGTTGTTTTAATCTGCAATCAATATAATTGTACTGGACATGATATCTATCATCGAGGTGAAAAGATGACTTAAAAACTGTGAAGGGGTAGCTGTGTTAGTCTGTATCTGCAAAAACAGTGAGGAGTTTTGTGGCACTTTAGAGACTACACAAAAACCTATAGGGGAACACTTTAATCTCCCTGGACATTCAGTAATGGATTTGAAAGTGGTCCTCCTTCTACAAAAGAATTTCAAAACCCGATTACAGAGGCAGACAGCTGAACCGGAATTCATGTGCAAATTCAACACTATCAACTTAGGACTGAATAAGCATGTCAACTGGTTAACACATTACAAAGGCAATGTACCCTCTCTCGATATTCATATCTCCACACCAAATGCTGTGAATGACCCACTTCCTCTCTGACGTGATTGGGTGCCACAGAACTCCTCATTGTTAAAAACCACAGATCACTTCACAGAGAGCTGAGTTTGGAGTTTCTTTTTAAGCACTTAAGATACTTGCTGCAAATGGGCAAAACTACAGAGAGATAAAAAAAAGTCTTTATTGCGCAGGAACCAAAAGTACCTGTTTGTAGTATTGGGGTCCCAGTTCTCCTTTCAGAAAAGCCAGTAGATGTCTTGCCAGTACCTTTAATGGGAGGACTGGACTCATGCTTAATCCTGGTGTATTAACACCACCTAAATTGTGACCATACGTTAGCCAGATATAACAAATCATTGCAAGGACTAAAATGTCCTCCTTGATTTGCAAAGAAAGAAATGCACTAATTGAATTATAAAAAGCTTATCGCCTAAAGCAAACAGGAAATTTCAGAGTTGAGTCCCTGATGCTTTTTTGTCATCGTAATTTTTGGGCTCCGTTCAACCTCACAAAGACACTCTGGATCCAATATGAAACCCACAGCAGTCAATGGGCTTTTGATGGGCTTTGGCTCAGTCCACTAGACATGGTTGTAGGAATCATCTATGCTTTTGGGAATGTTCTTCCTACTATTAGTTGTTCATCCAAGAACCACTTTGAAAATGCTGCTAGAAATCTCTGGACCGCCTATGCCATGTGACAATGGCAACCTTTAAGGCACTAGGCCAGAGAGATTAAGGCAGCCACCTGTATTCAGGACAGTAATGAAACACATGCTTAAATATTGCCCAACACAAGGATGAAGTATGACTTTTAGTGCATTTCTGAATCGGGGCCTAAGATCAAGCTATGTGTCAAAAGTTTTGTGTTTATTTTTCGTCTCCACCCCTTGTGCCACCATTTACACTATTTTCTTTAGCACTTGCAAAACTAATCTGAAGTTGTTCTAATTTTTAAAATGACACTAGATGGCAGCAACTAACACCAGAAATTACAGTATGCAGCATCCTTGCAAGCTGGGTCAGTCCCAAGATATTACCTCGCTCCCCTTGCCTTTTTGCTATCTTTTACTGGGCCATCTATCTTGTGTTGGTGAGAGAGACAAGTGTTTGAGCTACACAGCATTCCTCCGCAACTCTTCTTCATCTGATCTGAAGTAGAACGCTGTGTGGTCTGAAAGTTTAGCTCTCTCACCAGCACAAGTTAATCCAATAAAAGATACCGAGTAGTCCTGTGGCACCTTTAGGCTATGTCTACGCTACGAGTTTTCTCGGCAAAAAATATGCTAATGAGGGACTCATTTGCATGAGTTGCGATCTCATTTGCATATTTTCTACCGATCCGTTTTTGCGCAAAAACAAACAGCGTGGACAGGGGTTTTTTTGCTCAAAAACCCCTTTTTCCACAAGATTAGTATACCTCCTTTTTTGGGGCATAAGGATCTTGCGGAAAAGGGGGGTTTTGCACAAAAATAAAACGTCCACACTGCTTGTTTTTGTGCAAAAACCCCCCCTAGCGCAAAAATGGATTGGCAGAACATATGCAAATGAGATCACGACTCATGCAAATGAATCCTTAATTCGCATATTTTTTGCCGAGAAAACTCATAGTGTAGACGTAGCCTTAGAGACTAACAAAAATATGAAAAGGATGACAAGCTTTCGTGGGCAAGACCCACTTCATCAGATGATGAACTGGAGAGGAATAACAGAAACCAAGTATTTTATAATAGATAAAGTAAAGGTGCCTGTCAATTGTAGGACCGGTACTGATAAGGCTAATTAAGTGGGCTGGAAGTGTCATTTAATTAGCTTCATTAGCATCGGTCCTACAATTGTTAGACTCTAAGGCTGTGTCTACACAGCAGCATTATTTCGGAATAACTGACTTTATTCCAAATTAACATAGTCTGTCTACACACAAGCAGTTATTTCAACTCGAGCTGGAGGACTACTTACTCCAATTCCCGTAACCTCCATTGTATGAGGAGTAAGGGAAGTCGGAGGAAGAGTGCTCTTTCTTGGACTTCCTGCTCTATAGACAGTGCAAAAGTCAAAATAAGCAATTTCTACTTAAGCTACGCAATTAGCGTTGCTCAAATTGCATAGCTTATTTCGAGTTTAGCCCTGCTGTGTAGATGTGCCCTAAGGTGCCACAGAACTACTAGTTGTTTTTAAAGTTACAGACTAAAACGGCTACCAATCTGAGACAATAAAATATGGTACCTCACCCACGCTGTCTAACTGCAAACTATAGTCCAGCCTGTAAATCTTTCACCAGTGCCACCAAAGCAGTGAATATAATGTTGCTAGTGGTGGGCAGCTAAATTTATTAATCCATTAGCGTATCCTACCACGGCCAAGAGGCAGGAGAAGTTTCAAGCTCTAAAGTTCAATTTTGCTGAATGGTAGGTAATCTGATCTCCTCTTGACTCTTGCATGGCTCAGTTCCCCACCAGTAAAACAGGGCTGCCTCATGAGTAGGGTGACCGTATTTCCCCAAATATGGCGGAGGCTGCTGGTGCCTGGGGCTTCAGCCCGGCAGCGGGGGTGGGAGAGGGGAGGCAGAGAGGTGCTTAGGGCTTCAGCTCTGCAGTTGGGGGAGAGCACTCAGGCTCCAGCTCTGTGTGGGAGGGGAGAAGGGAGCCACTGGTGCTCGGGGCTCTAGCAGCTGAAGCTCCAAGTGCCAGCGGCTCCCCGCCCACCCTGCCCCACTGCAGGGATGAAGATCAGCCCTGCAGCATGCAGGGTGGGGAGGGAGGGAGAGATGCCCTGAGCACTGGCAGCTCTTCCCCTTCCCCTGCTGCAGGGGAAATATGGGACAATGTGCCTGTTTTTTTTAAAAAGTCGGGACGCCAGGAACAGACTTCAAATATGGGTCTGTCCCATTAAAAACGGGATGGATGGTCACCCTACTCATGAAGATGTTGTGAGGATTAAGTCCATTAATGATCAGGCAGGGCTCAGATACTATAATGATGGGGACTATTTAAGAAAAGGGCTAGAAAAAAGCCAGGGCTACACTAGACATGGACGGTCAGGTTAAGGTACACAACTCCAGCTATATAAAATACGTAGCTGGAGTTGGCTTAGCTTAAGCCGAGCTTGGCGCCATCTTCATAGAGGGAGGCTGACAGGAGCAAATGATCCCATCGGCTTCCCCTACTCTTCATGACTGTGAGGAGTACCAGCGCCGACCAGAGCCACTCTCGGCATTTGATTTAGCGGGTCTTAACTAGACCCACTAAATCGAACGCCAGAAGATTGATCTCCACTGCAGCAAGTGAAGATGTGGCCAGAGGCACGTTAGTGGTTAGCATTGATTGAGGCTTCTACTTACTCTGGCTCTTCCACTAGGAGGAGACTTGGTCTCATGCAATTCTGAGGACCCATTCTGTGCACAGACTAGCAGAAGGACAGATAGGCAGACAGGCAAAGGAAGCATGTTTTTATGTAGTCCAGCATTTCTTAAAAGCAGAGACTATTCCCTTTTACACGGTGTGAATCAGGAGTAAGGCCACTGAAATAAATGGTGTGACACTAGTGTAAAATGGGTTATAATCAAACCCACTCTCTTTATAAAATGCCTTCATTTCAATTTTGAGTTACAATAATGACCAGCAAAGCTATAATTTCTTACCAATATAATTCATTCTGATTACAGAAAAAACTAAACATTCCCAGGATGCTCCCATTACATCCAAATAACTCCGTAAGTAGCCTTTTAAATTAATCTTACTTGGAGTCTTCGAGGAGGATGCCGTTTAATAATACTTGTTTCTCCCTTTTCCATCATGATGTCAAAAGCAATGGGTCTGGGCACTTGAACAGAGAAGGAGAAGAAGCCAATAACAGTTTGAATACAATCTCAGAGTGATCATTAACTAGCAGGCTGTATTACACAAAAGCTTCATGACCTTGTGGTTATAGTGTAACATGATTTACCTTAGCCTATGCTCTCAAAATACAAATAGCACATAGTGAAAAAAATGCATCTGCCGGACACAAGAGCTGAGTGACTACCAGCAAAAAACTTCCCTGAATATTTGCTCAAAAATACCAATGAATTCCCTTTAGCCATGCATAACATCGACAGGCAGAACTGAACCTGGGACCTCTAGGGCTATATCTATACTGTGCTCTCTTGTGCAAGAAAATATGCAAATGAGGCGAAGCCATGAATATTGCCGCGCTCATTTTTGCGCAAAACCCCCCTCTTGTGCAAGAGCCGTTCTGCCTGAAAAAAAGCCCCTTGCGCAAAATGGGGGCTCATTAAGTATGTAAATGAGGCACGGCGCTATTCACCGCCTTGCCTCATTTGCATATTTTCTTGCGCAAGAGAGCGCAGTATAGACGTAGCCCTAGAGTGTAGTGCATGAGCCGCTATAGCATGAGCTAAAAGCCAGATGCCTGTCAGCTAAGGCTGTAGAGCAAATGCATTCTCTCTGTCATTACACAGCAGCTGTGTGGGTTACATATGTTCATGTCCTTTGCTTTCCACAGACATTCCTGCTATCAGCTAGTACTGGCACCAATAAATATGGAAAATCCCATGCACCAGTATTGGTAGAGCCCTGCAAACCCGTGGATGTCCACAGCTCATGTGGATATAGATGCAGATGCAAATTTGGTATCTAGAACCCTGCAAATGTGCAGATATCCGCAGCTCATTTTTGGGGGTACAGATGCAGTTGCGGATACAAATTTTGTGTCTGTGCAGGGCTTTAGTATTGGGGGAAACAGAAGTTTAAATGGACACATTTGAGTATCTGCACTTGACTTCTACACTCAGGGAATAGAAACAAAACCCTGTGAGTCACTTGACCAGTCACAACCAGTGAGAGTATAGGGAATACGTACTTTGACGTTAACTGGAATAAATCAACCCCACCAGTGGGACAGGGGTCTGGAACAATTTTTATAGTGAGGGTGCTGAGAGCCACTGAACCAAACTGTAAACCCTGTGTCTGATGGAAACCATTTCAAGCCAGGGGGGTGCTACAGTACCTCCTGCACCCCTAGTTCCAGCACCTAGGATTATGGAACACAAAATTAAGCTTTATCAACTATTTAACAAATACGGAAACAGACACATGTGCTGAGCTAAATACATTCACATTTTAGTGAAAAAGGTCCAAACAGCTGAGTTTGCAAGAGAAAAGGTTTAGCTGCCATTTATCGGAAAAAAACCATTTATAACTTAGATTGCAAAACTCTGCTTTTTAAAAATGACTGTTCTTAAATCCATAGGGCTAGTTAGTGCCTACACAATTTCTGATTGTGGAGTAGAAATGCAAAGACAGTGAATTATTAAAACCTTAAATGCAGCATAAGCTCAGGGCTAGGATTTAGGCCAGATCTACACTAACGGGGAAGGTCAAATTAAGATATGCAACTCCTGCTATGTTAATTACATAGCTGGAGTTGAGGTATATTAATTAGAGTTTGCCTGCCATCCCCACAGTAGGAGACTGACAGGAGCAAATGTTCTTGGCAGCTTCCCTTACTCCGTGCAGGAGCAGGAGTACTGGCTGCCGATGGGGGTACCCTCTGAGTTTGATTTAGTGGGCCTTTACTAGACCCACTTAATGGAACTCCGGAAGATTGATCATGGCAGCCTCGATATTTTACTTAATGAAGACATGGCCTTCGAGTTAGTGGCAAGGGAGTCAAGGGGACCTGAGATCTGTTCCAGCTTTGATACTCAACTGACTTGCTGCATGAACTTGGGTAAGTCATTTCGCCTTTGTATGGCTCTCTTTCCCCTCCCAACATTATTATTAATAATTTATTTGGCTTGAGATGTATAAGAACAGCCACACTGGGTCAGACCAAAGGTCCATCTACCCCAGTATCCTGTCTTCCGACGATGGTCACCTGTTCTGTTTATTCCCTTGGGGGCACCTGGCATTGATCACCCCATGATGCAGCCCCTGTTGCCTAAGTAGCACCTAGGAGCTCTAGTCAGGAATCAGGACCTTGCTGTGTTAGGTGCTGTACAAGCACAGGACAGAAAGAACATCCTTGCCCCCAGAGAGTTTACAATCAAAGTCTATTTGGAGAGTAAGCGGTTTAGGACAGGGGCTGTCTCAGAGGTCTGCACAATTTCTAGTACAGCAGCACCTTGATCTTGGATGGGCCCTTGTGCATGACTGCAATACAGATAATAATCAAATGAAGCCCCTGCCTAAATTTCAGAAATTCTACTGCTTTTTTTTCCTTTGCTCTTCAATAGCAAAGATACCTCAGAAACAACAAGTAGTCCTGTGGCACCTTAAAACCTTAGAGACCAACAAAGATATAAATGATCAGGGCTTGCCCGCTCGCCAGCCATGCGGAACCGCATGCTGCGCATGCGCTGACCGTGCTGCACGGCCACGCGGCCGGGCTGGGCTAAAATCTACTCGCCACGGGTGAGTAGATTACATTAATTGTCGAGCCCTGTAAATGATCGTGAGCTTTTGTGGGTAAAACTTCATCAGATGACCTGGGATGAAGTGGGTTATACCTACGAAAACTCATGATCCAATATATTTTTCTAAGTCTCTAAGGTGCCACAGGACTACTCATTGTTTTCAAAGTTATAGACTAACACGGCTACCCTCTCTGAGAGTTTTTAAAGACCTCACTTGATCTTGAAAGTGCAATTTAGCACAAGCTGAAATGAATCTCTGTGAACAAAATAAAGCATTTTGTGTAACAGATATTTGTTCGGTTAGACAGTGGCCCCAGCTAATTCATCATTCAAATGGGATACACTATTATTATCAAAAACAGCACATGTAATGGAATATGACACTTCTAGAGATGACTTTTCATAAATGTACTTGCTAAATACCCCATGGTTAGCTCTTTGCTAACTGGAGTATTTATTTAAGTGCTGTTGCTGTCACAAAACACTCCAAATGTCATGCTGCATATCCAGAGCCAATCTATATTCATCCCTAGACCCTTTCTGCACCTGAAATGTGACTGCTATCAGGGCAGCGGTACATTTCCTCTCGTATGCTCTATATGTAGCGTAGGAGGAAGAAAATGTCCAATCCTGCTAAGCACATTAAACCAGTGACTGCTAATGAAATTCACTGTTAAGTACAAAGTAGGACCTAATCCTGCATCTGTTTACTCATTTGAGTAATCCCATTGAAGTCAAAGGAGATGTATTTACATAAAAATGGTAGAGTGGAGTGGTTCCCTTATTGTTTGTATTACTTGGTTATTCAAAGCAATGTTTCCCGTTCCAGACCTGTGTGTTACAGACTCTGGTCTAGGGCCTCCTCTGGTCCAAATCAGCTGTGCTCTGTGATTCTCAGCTTCTCTTGTAAAGAACATTGTGATGTACTGGTGAATAAGGAGAGCTTGATACTATTCTTATTACTGCTTTGATTTACATCTGCTTGTCCGAATGGTGAATAATTCTTTTGGGTTTAACCCAGGTGGTGTGTAGCTCGTATAACTACATACACACATAGTAGAGATATAGAGAACCATATTAAAGTGGTTGCTACAGAAATACATGGTTAGAACCTGTCCTGCAGCCCTTCCCCAGCTAGTCCCATTGAAGTCAAGGACACAGGGACAACTTCTGTGTGTAAGGGTGACTCACACAAGGAAGGACTGCATGCACTGGGCTATTTGAGATGTAAATAAATAATAGAGACAGTTTTCTAAAAGAAGCTGATTTTTTCCCCACGGGGCGTGTCAGAACTAGACACATGCCTAGAGTAACATGTACACACTCTCACACAATTGCATTTGCTAAACCTGCAGATTCCCATCATTTGTCTTAATTAAAATGCAACGATTTGCTGCTGAGCCAGATCAACAGAGATCATTCAAACTCCGAAGCACAAGCACGCTGCCAGTCGGAGCACTCTAGAAAGGGCAGTCACTTATCCACGACCAGGTTACCTGTGGAGCATCTGCCATACCGAGTTTCTCTTAGGGGTGGAAGCTGCCTTGGAAACACTGGATTTCTCTCCTCCAGGCCTGCGAATGAACATGAACAGCTGTCTCCCAGGGTGCTCCGAAATCCACACACCGCTGCAGTGCAAGGGGAAGGAAGCCCCTCCTCTTTGGTTTGCACTGGGGCCACTTTCGTCACCTTATGATGAGCCCTGGAGTAACTCAGGCCCATTTTGCTGAGTTACGGCATTCAAAGCATAAAAAGACTAGGTGAAGGAGTTCCTGGACTTGGCTGCCGCACAGATCTGTGTCTTGGGCTCCCTTTGAAGGCAATGCCTGTGTGTAAAGCTCCCAGGTTCCCTCCAAGGCAACGTTCACGGTCTGCCTGACCACACACACACAGAGCTGATTGGGTGTCCGGTAGGCCAGTTTCCATGGCTATTCCTCCCCAAACCCTTCCTTCCTGAATCCCGATTTGGTAAGCCCCATTAAACATTGACCTGGGCTGGCCACTTCCTGGACCGACCAAGAGGCTGGCAGCTCTTGAATATTAAACTAATTCAGAGAAGTCTGAGGTAAACACCAGATAACAGAGTCTTCCCCTTCCCCATAAATATTTATAATGTAACACACTTTTCCTGAAAGGTAGCTGCTCATTTAACCAGGGACTGGCCTGGAGAAGTTTCCCTTTGCTTCTCCGGCCAGCTGGTTTGTAAAAGCATTGGTCTCACCAAGGAAATTTTGTCCTTTAAGCACCAGTGGGAAGAGAAGGCTTCAGGTATTGCAGCCTGCAGCCAGAGAAGAAGAAAAAATCCTGTGAAGTGCCATATTTGAGGAACTGCCTTTTCTTTACTCTGGTATAGCTGAGAGCATTTCCGGCCCAGTAACTTCTATTAACTTGCATGAGTGTAACCCAGAGTAGAATTTGGCCCCGAAGGGAGAACAGCAGAAGGGAAAGACCCGCGCTTTTGTGTCCTTGGTGGTAACAAAGCACCTGCACCTTGCAACCCTTTCCACTCCTCACAGTGCTAACCCACCAGTTCTCTACTTCTTAGGCAGGCTAAGCTCCTTTTCAGCATCCATGCAGGTTTGCATGATTAAAGTCACAGGACCCAGCATCAAATTTCAAGACGTATCCCCATTTAAATTAGCAGAAGTCACTCTCATTGTGTGGCTCTAAGGAAAGACTTTGAGATTGGCCAAGGAGAGTAGAGAGCCCCCAAAGAGACGACTGCAGGGCTGAGTTCCTAGCCACTGGCAACCTCTGTTGCCTTCCAGACCATGGATGTTGCCGGACCAGAGAGTTCCAGACCACGGAGGCTCAACCTGGAATAGGGCCGATATGCTGGGTTGAAACTAATCAAGCTCTTTGCCGACTAGGGTTGCCAGGTGTCCGGTATGCAACTGGACAGTCCGGTTTTTGGGCCCTCTGTTCGGTAAAAAAATTCAGAAAATACCGGACATGTGCAATGTCCGGCATTTTCTGGTTTCCCGGCTGGGCGCCCGATGGAAGCCTGGTGGTGGCGAGGGGAGTGGCTGGGAGGCGGGGCGCGATTGGCGCTGGGAACCTCTGGTTGCGTCTGATGTAGGAGTGGAGGAGAAGCCCTGGCCGTGCTCCTGAGCGCTGTTCAAGCGTGTTGTAGAGCCATAGCCAGACTCGCTCGTACTTCGCCGGGACCATGCTCGGGACAGGCAGCGCCCTGGGATCTGCATGTGCCCAGGTCAGTCCCACTCCCCGCCGGCCGATTCTCTCACCCCTGCTCCCCCCCCGGCCAGCCCCACTCCCCCCGACCTGCCCCCGATCTCCCCCAAGCAGCCCTGCTTCCCACCGGCCGCCCCTGATCTCCCCTGCCCAGCCCCCTGCCCCGACCCATCCCCTGCCAGCCCTGCTTCCCGTTCCCTCCCCCCTCCTCCAGGCCAGCCCCACTCCCCTCCCAGCCAGTCCCTTGGCCTCCCCTCCCCCCCGATTAAGTGTGTCCGGTATTTTTTCTGAAGCTACCTGGTAACCCTATTGCCAACTCTTCTCTTGGGAGAGGACTTTTAAAAGGAACAAAGACGAGATGTGAAAAGGTATTTAGCTGCCTACGGTGCCCACTGGGATTTCCAAAGCATTTAGATACCTGACCCCCATTGCAGTCAATGGGAGTTAGACACATCTGAAAATCCCATTACATGAGTGTCTGCCTCTTTAGGCACCTAAACACCCTAACAGCTCTGGCCCAGACTGTGTCAGTGCTTTGCTGGATCAAGGCTTTCTACTTCGGCTTGGGAATGTCATGCATGCCATCCCAGAGAAGAGAAGCAAACTTCAGCTGCTAGGGGTCCTAGTCAAAAGGCTAAAGAGGCCTCTCTTGTAAGGAGGAGCACTGGTGATAGTAAGCAGCCCTACAGACAATGCCTAGTGCCCCTGAATGGTGAGCACTGAGCTTAAGGGTCTTATAGTGACAACTCAGTAGCTGGACCACTCCTGGCTCATGCACACAAAAGGGGCATGAAGAGTGGAGAAGCAAATTCAGCTTGAGATTGGAGTTAATATTTCTGAAAAGGCTTTTTAAGAACAAAGACCCCAACCAAAATCATGGGCCTCATGGTTCCAGGAGCTGTACAAACACAGGGTAAGACTGAAGCCCAGCCCAGAAGAATTGCCAGTTTAACCAAAGAGTATTATTTATCAGCCTCAATTTACACATGAGGAACTCAGGCACAGAGAGATGCAGTGACTTGACCATGGTTACGTAGGAAGTCAGTGGCAGGGTAAGGCATCAGCTGCCGCTCTGCTGCGTCCTAGTTGATTTCCCCTATTCTGAGTGGTGAAGTCCAGGAGAATTTTGCCATGCATTTCAATGGAGTCCAGGATTTTACCCTATATGACTATTCTGAGTTCCTAGCCCCACCCTAGTTGTCATTCTGGCCTTTTATTCTATCCCATTTTCATCGTAACGATTTGGCAGATTTGTCTGGAGTTTGGGGAGTGCAGGAGGCCAGTTAATGAGCTGCCATCATTGTGCAGTGGCCCTGTGTAATGCGATCAGCTAGGAATGACATTCCTTGGCAGAACTTACTCATCCACAAAACACTTTTACTGCTCCATCAAGTTAATGTTATACCACAAAGCATTTTTCTCTGCTTATGACTTTCCTTCACAATCGAATGGAAATTGTGGATACAGCGCGTGAGGTATCTGGTGATATGATGCCAGGTGACAAGAGGGGAAAAAAAGACAGAGTTGGGGGCGTTTTTTGACACCGCTACAACACAAGATGTGTTATTTGGGTATGTGGATTTGGTGGGCTGTCTGGAACATGTGGGATATGAAAATGGAATAAGTATTTACAGAATCAAATATTTTTCTCAGTTGGCTAGATATTTATTAGGCTTGGTCAAAAATGTCCAGTTTGCTCTGGATAGTAAAAAAAAAACACCCAAAACTTTCTGAGCAAAAAACCAAATACACCATGAAGGGATTAAAACAAAATTTAAAATCTGATCAGTTATGGAAACTTGTTGGTAGTAGATTTGTTTTTACCAAGTTTGGTAATTGTTTTCATTTTGTTGGTGGAAAAACTGGCAAACGATGCCCAAAAGTGTGTGTGTATAACAGAGAGAGAGAGCAAGAGAGAGAGAGAGCGTGTTTATAGTATATAATTGATATTAGATATAATAAAATAGTTAATATAGGCAATTTCCTGGTGACACCTACAGTGAGCAAGTTTAACATAAGAATGGCCGTGTTGGGGCAGACCAACAGTCCATCTAGCCCAGTATCCTGTCTTCTAATAATGATCAATGTCAGGTGCCCCATTGTGAATGAACAGAATAAGTAATAATCATGTGATCCGTCTCCTGTCACCCCCTTAAAAACAGAGGCTCAGGACACCATTCTTATCATCCTGGCTAATAAGTATTGATGGACCTAACCTCCATGAATTTATCTAGTTCTTTTTTGAACCCTGTTAAAGTCTTGGTCTTTACAACATCCTGTGGCAAGGAGTGCCACAGGTTGACTGTGCGTTGGGTGAAGAAATAGTTCCTTTTGTTTGTTTTAAACCTGCTACCTATGAGCAGGTGACCCCTAGTTCTTATGTACTGGGAACAAGTAAATAGCCTTTCCTTAATTCTACAATTCCTTAAACTACAATTGTAGCTTAATTCTACAATTGAACCCATTAAGTAGTTATTTCCCTGATATAGCCTGATCATACCTAGTGTGATAGCCTATATTATGTGTCAAAAAAAGGGCTCAGAAGCTTGTTCTAATTTTCAACCCTGCAAAGGCTTACACACTGGGCGTTGTCCCATCAACTTTAATGGATCCACTCGCAGTGAGTCAATACAGCACCTGTGCAAGTTTGTCTGGGACCAGGGCCCTTCTCTGCATAGACAGATCAAGACACACGCTAAAGAAAAATGCATAGAAAAATGCTAAGCATTATTAAAAAGAAACACGGGCAATATTTGGAGGAATGAGTGATATGGCCCAGCAAGAGTCACAGATTCTGGGGCCAGAAGGGACCACTGTGATCATCTCATCTGACCTCCTGCATAATGCAGGCCATAGGACTTCCCCAGAATAATTCCTAGAGCTGAGCTTTTAGAAAAAACATTTTCAGCAATGAAGAACCCACCACACTGCTTGGTACAGTAGACTTCCGATAATCCGGAACCTATGGGACCTAGGAGGTGCCGGATTATCAAATATGCCGGACTATCAGGAGGTACTATAAACTGGTTTTATATATATACTGTATACATTATATACTGTATATAAAGTGTTCTTAACCCTTTTTATTGTACATACTGTATACAGTATACTGTAATGTTTTGGGTTTTTAAGCCTTTTTACCCTTTTTGCTCAGTTCAGCTGCTGCGCTGTTACCTTGTGACTCATTTTTTGCCAGCTCACTCACTAGGCTCTTGCCATTTTGATGCCGGACTATCAGGAGTGCTGGACTATTGGATGCCGGACTATTGGAGTTTTACTGTAAATTGCTCCAATGATTAATTACTCTCTCTGTTCAAAATGTGCCCCTTATTTCCCATTTGAAGTTGTCTCACTTCTACTTCCAGCCATTGGATCACATTACACCTTTGTCTGCTAGATTAACCAGCCCATTATTAAATATTTGTTCCCCAGGAAGGTGAATCAAGTCTCCCATCACCTTCTCTGTGCTAAGCTAAATCGATGGAGCTCTTTGAATCTATTACTACAAGGCAGTTTGAATCTATTTCTAACCCTTTCATCATTCTTCTGGCTCATCTCTGATCCTCCCTAATTTATCAACATCCTTCTTGATCTGTGGGCACCAAAACAGGTCACAGGATTGCTGCAGCACACCCTACAGAGGTAAAAATAACCTCTCTAATTCTACTGGCACTCCTACCCGTCTGCCAAAGAAGACGATATGGTGTAGGAGGTCAGTGGGGATCTTCTTCTTGCAGGGAGGCCTGACTCTTCCGAACTAGTCCCGATGTTCCATTCAAATCCCTGCATTGCTAGAACAGTCGGACTGCACATATGAGCAATTGGAAGGAAGCCAGGAGATGCCCACGTTAAGGGTGATCCCCTCAGTCTTACTGCTGCCCAATTACGCACGTGCCTTAGGCTGCATGCTTTTTCTTTACATAGCCGCATACTAGGGCTGTTTGTCAAACAGAACTGTAGCATATCACGCAAAACATTTCTGTCCCCTTAGAGAGGCTGCGCTGAGCCCTAAATGCACCTAATGCCTGGGTGAATCGAGTGCCCTTCCATAACGACATAGTCAAACCTACTTCAGTCCAGTTTGAACTCCGTCTAGACTTGCAATGTTTTAAACTGCCTGGGATCTTCCAGTCAGAGAGCTCCCTTCTCTCTCTGCTGTGCAGCGATGGTCAGGGAAGGCACTTCCGTTTGATTGAGCCCACTTCATTGAAAGGACAGGGTCCAGGCGGTAGAGCATGCTCTCCAGCACAAGGGTGATCGCTTCTGGAGGAGCATGCTCTCCAGCACAAGGGTGATCGCTTCTGGAGGCCTCACCCCACAGGAGGGGGTAAAACTTTCAAAATTGCCTAAGGGGCAGATTTCTAAAGCTATTTAGGCTTCTTGAAATACAGATGGGTGCCCACCGGGATTTCCAAAAGCACTAAGGTGCCTAATTCCCCCTGAAAATAAAGCCATTGGGCGCCTACGTGCCACTGACAATCAAAAGTCCCTTCGGCACTTTGAAAATTTGACTCCTGGTCTGATGACCTCCAGGGCATACTGAAAGATGCTTTTACGTGCACAGACTGGTGGGGAGGGGACAGTGGCGCTGGAACTATTTTTGGGGTGTGGGATGCTGAGGTGCAACCCGGTTAGCCCTGTTGAGATTGGGTTTCCAACTTCCCCGGACTGGACGGACCTGACTCTATTGCCGCAAATAGCATCTGGTCCATCCAGCCCGGAGAGCTGTCAAGGTTCCAGGCAGGGCCCACCCCTGGGGACAGCTGCAGAGCCAAGAGCTGGCAGCGGGACCCTGGGCTGGTGGGCCAGTGAGCAGCAAGACTCCAAGGGCCAGTGGAACCCATGGGGACAGCAGATGATGGGACCCTGAGGACCGGAAGAGCCTGCAGGGCTGATATTACCTGAGGGGGCAGACAAAGTGTGTACAGCTGGCAGGATCCCACAGGGGCTGCCCAGAGCAGGTAGAAACCATGGCAATTAGATACCAGAGTGATGGGTGTAACAGCTAAGAAACAAGTCATGCTTACACGGAATTCATCGGCATCTTAGGGGCCTATTTGTTAACACTTACATAACACTTACACAATCCTAACTTCAGTCATAAATGCAAAACTGGAACATTACAGAATCAAACTGCCCCTGTGAAGTCAGAATAAATGAATTTAGAGTCCAAGAGAGAGGTGTTTGACATTCTCTAAATCTATGGGGTAGGTCCCTTAAGACATAAAGCGATGGGCGGCTGCTTAAATCTCATTTGCAGCACCATGGCTAAATGCAGTGTGCTCGTTAGATAAGACCTAACAAAGAGAAATAATCACATCAGAAGCCCTGTCTGAGAGCAGAAGAATATGATGCATATCTCTAGTTTGTACCCTGCAGGCCTATTTCCTCATTAGGGAATGTAATGAAGAGGCACAAAGTTTAGTATAATAAATGCCATTTTTGATGAGTATGATTCTGGCTTATGAGAGGAAGGATGCTCTGGTGACATGGGAGACCAAGTTCATGCTCTGCTACACATGTCCTGTATGATCTTGGGCAAGTCACTTAGCTCCTCTGTACCTCAATTCCCTAGCTGTAAAATGAGCCTAGGCTTGAGATGACTGGCAATCTAGGGTACCAAAGCCAAGAAAGCGACAGAAATCAGCCCTACTCAACCTTGGCATTGGAAATCAGAGAGAGACTGATGATATTTCTGCTTCATACTGAATACTTTATATTGCCTTTGCAGTACACATTACATGTCTGAATATTATCACAGAAGAGATGGGTTGCGACAATCCACGCTTTTGTAAAAATGCTTGTGTTTGTCCTTGTAGCTTACGAGTGGCTGTACATGAAATTGAGACAGACGCATATCTACACACATACGGAGAGGGGGATGTAATGGAATGGGACAGTGATGTGGTTAATGTTATAAAATGGAGTGCAAAAATAACAGCTGGGTAACAGATGCACTTCAAACAAATCCCTAAGTAATACAAAAGAAGTATTCAGAATTATGCAAATGGGCTGGTTGTTGTGGTTATTAGTTTTTTTTAAAATGCGTATAGCTCCATGAAAGTGATCAAGGAGTGAAGAAAAATATTTGCAGAATGCTGATGATTGGCATGTAGAGTATAGTACCAGGGTTAAACAGATGTCATTATTACACCCCCGGAAACCCAAGCTGTAGCAACATAAGTACTTGACACACTCACGCACAATGGTTGTTTCATATGTTTGCAAGGAAAATAGTTTTTAATATCAGTAAAGGCTGAGTCGTCCCACGGAGCTGGGATAATATTGTTATCGGCGCCTGAGTCCTCAGGAGTGCATTGTTTTATGGAGTAGCACTCGCGATGGTTTATTCATAGCACATTTTGTTTTCCTGCCAGGGAGCTTTGATGCAGCCCTTGCATGAGAAAAAAAAATTGATAACGCAGCTGCCAGTTCAGTGCTTCCTTTCCATGGGGTACAAACCAAGCGGTGTGACTACAATAGCATTATCACTTTGCTACACTCGAAGGCTGTGGACTTTATTCGTTGTAAAGGAGACCCTCAGTCACAGAAGGCACTAACAAGGCTGCAACCAGTTCATTTTAAACAAATCCACGTACAGACATAACCAAATGTTCTTAATTTACCTTTGACTTTATGGGCATTCCCTGGTTGAACCACTAAGTTGGATTCTAGGAATGCTATTGCTGTCTTCTTAAAAAAAAGAGCTCATCTAAAAGTGGGCAATGTAGCATCCTAGCCCGCGATTTGCGTTGTAGGGGCAAATGTCACCTACGTCCATTGTATGTTGTTTGTGCTCCTCTGTGTCTGAGCCACAGAACACGAGCCTGGACTCTGGATCCAGTCTCTCATGGTGGCCAAGCGAATGGTTGTTCTCGAACCCCATGTGCAGGGAGCCAGGCATGAGACTGGATGGTTCCTGCAGCTGCATTGCTGGGACAAGTTGGTCAGCGCAGGGAGGGAGGCAAGGTGCGGAAAATGGAGCTCGACAATAAAGTCGCATTTCTAAGCCACCAAGTGGAATTGTGACCTTTCCTTGCAGTTTATTGATCGTCTCTTTCATGCAGCTTGATTTGAAACTGCTCTCCCATGCTCAACAGCCCCCTGGGTGCCACTAAAGAGCCCTTTCAGAGATTACAATTACAGCTTCTGCTCCACCAGCCCCAGGCACCTGCCATAATTTGAATGTTAAAGCACTTGTTGCTGAAGGCTTGGACTTGCTACGTGTGCATTGGTGCTAAGCACCAAGAAAACGATTGGCAGGATCAACAAGAGATCAGCTGGCACAGAGGTTAGGGAATCATGGGGACTCTGCTTCCGGGCAGCAGGGGACATAACTGTTTCAAAGGATGTGACGATGCTAAGTGTTCCTCAAAGACGGAACACTTCAAATGGACCATTT
Organism: Rafetus swinhoei; assembly: GCA_019425775.1. NCBI lineage: Eukaryota > Metazoa > Chordata > Testudines > Trionychidae > Rafetus > Rafetus swinhoei. Next base: position 124,746,387 of record CM033446.1, on the reverse strand, counting down.
CAAAGGAGACCTGATGTCTCCAAGTGCAGCGGAACCTAGCTTGGATACAGCACCGTGGTACTCAACTTTGTGTGAAAAGTACGTGTGATGGTCTTAGGTGAAATTTGATCTTGCATTTTATTCCTGATAGACGATCTCCCATTGCCTGCAATGGGCTGCAGCTCAGGTCCTGTAATTCTGATGCTGAACGTGAAACACTGCTGCTTTCAGTGCAAAGACTCTTGCTTTTGCTAAGTAGCATGGAGTTTTGACATGTTCACTGCAATGCACTGGAGCCTAGAAAACAACTAAGTTCAAGCCTATTCCTCCAAACTTGACAGCTCAGGACACTCATGCTCCGTGCCTTCTGGCCGCACAAACATCTCATGATATTGGAGCGCCAGAAGCGGAAGCTGTTTTTCCTAGTTTATTAAAGATGAAATGTCAGCAAGACCTGATTCCGTATTTGAAGGGGCTGAAGTGAGAAGTGGAGCTGTTCACACTGAACAGCGGTGCTTTGGTATGTAGCTTTTCACTAAAAATGTCTATTGTATTCAAGAAGAGCAGTAAGTTGTCAGAAATCAAGTCAGGGTGGTCCTTGCTCTATAATCAGTAGTCACGTTCCCCTCTAGAATCCATTGGCCCTTTCTGTTAGTTGACACACTCTCAACTATTGCAAGAGGATTTTTGAGAGTTCAAAAATCTGGATTAAACTTTCCATATGCAGAGAGCCAGGAAGTAGGACTCCAGCTGGACCTAATCTCACAATTGGCAATATTGAAAAAAAATAAAAAAATCAGTTCCTAGGAGAAAAGCTTTAAAAATGTGAACCGCTGCCCCTCCTCAGAAGGTTCAAATACCAGAAGCCTAGCTTTTATTATTTTTTAAAATCACATTATTGGAGGCCTGACACAATTTCTTAACACGGGGGTTTGCAGTGCTATTGACAGGCTACATCATGACCATGGCTTTAATACAAAGCGCAGGTCACAATAATCAACACGTCCCAACACACTATACACAACAAACTAATTTCAGTCCATTCTTCATGAATGCCATGAGAAGGACAGCTACTCAGTAGACACATTTTTCCTTTGCTATGTGCTACAATAGCCTGGTGGTGTTTTTAAAAAGCCTTTGTGCCTTTTCAACAGCCATTCTATTAAAAATTATTACTGACTTTGAGCCTCCTTAAAGGGATTTGGTTTTTCACCTGGCTTCGGGCACCTTTAAGTTGGCTCAAGGTGAGTCCCCTAGAAACCACATAAGAATGGCCATACTGGGTCAGACCAAAGGTCCATCTAGCCTACAGTGACTAGCTGGGAATAAACAGTGCCTTTGGAAAATCTTGGTCAATGGCTCTAGTTTTAATCCACATTAATATTTGTCTCACTCTCCAGAAATGAAAAAGCCTTTAAAAGTCAAACACAGCTAATTCCTGTAAAATATCAATCTATAATTTAAAATGTCATTGTTTGACTGAAATAACAACAGTCATAAAAATCAATCAGTTCAAGATGACTGTTATTTGGAAGCAATTTGGCTGCAGATGGATTTTTTTTTAAACCCCAATGTACCAAATGCCCGTCAGTGTCACTCAAAAAGCTATATTACTTTTATGAACAGAGTGTGGAATTGTGATTACTATTTAGCATTATTTATCTTAGACAGGAATTCAGTCCAAAGATTACAGAGCACAAGCATCCATCGAAAGGAAGTGTTTACACAAACTAATCCAGTCTGCAGAACCACTATGTGACTAGCATTGCAGAAAATGCACCACTACGATCAATATGCTCTTGATATCTGGAAATCACAATGGTTCTTATGCTGGACCCTGGCACCTGTTCTTCTTGGACAGAAACCCATTAAGTGCAAAAGGCTGACTTCTGCTTTGCCTCGGTGTAAAGGAGAATCAGGCCCAATGGGTGACAGGTTTATAAAAACCAAAACAAAACCAAAAGGATTTTAAATGATTCAGCAACATGGAGGTCTACGTGTTGCTAACCTATGTAAACGCAGGGTGTGTGTATCAATACGCTACCACAGACTGCCTTGGTGTGCTGTGAAGGATGCCTTCTGTCACCCAGGACCTGCCGCAATGGCTTCTCAATGAACATGCCTGGAGAAGTTGCGTGACCAAATTCTTCCACCCCAACCAAATTATGAATGGCTCTAGCACTTCCTATGTCACAAGGCCCTCCTCTCAGCTAGGGATGTGAATGACTTATCAGATAGTCGACAGACTAGTCGCTCCTCCCCCTTTTGCTATCAGAAAGAGGCAGTTGGGGGGGGGAGAGGAGGGAGTGCTTCAAAGCAGCAGCACCACATGGAGACTCCGGGCTCCATGCGGCGTTGCCACTTTGAAATGCCACGTGCAGCCCGGGGCTAGCTGGGAGTCCCCCACTGGTCCCGTGCTCCCCGCAATGCTTTCACGTTTGAAGTGTAGTAACAGTGCTGGGGTTGTTGCTACACTTCAAAGGCAGAAGTGCCCTTAGTGACTAATAGAATAGTCGATGCAAATCGCATCGACTATTCGATTAGCAAAATAATTGAAATTTTACATTCCTACTCCCAACGTCCCTCACCTCACGAACCAGGAATCAGTCCCATTACTCCTTCTCTTACACTGGCCCCAGACATAACCCTAGCCCACTAAGGCTATGTCTACACTGCTTGCTTATTTTGAAATAACAGAGTGCGCATCCACACAGCAAGCCCGTTATTTCAAAATTATTTCGAAATAACGGGCTTCTGACTCCGACTTTTGTAACCCTCATTTCACAAGGAGTACGGGACGGCGAAGGAAGAGTGCGCTTCCTTCGACTTCCCGCTGTGTAGACAGCGTCTAAAACCGAGTTAAGCGACTTCGACTTCAGCTATGCAATTAACATAGCTGAAGTTGCGTCGCTTAACTCGACATTAGCCCGCAGAATAGATGTACCCTAAATGGTCCGTTCCTAGTCAAGACCTGGGCTCAGAAAAATTCCTAACATGCACTTAGGCCCTAGGCCAAGATCTGTTCACAAGGCTAAATGTGCATAGGCTCCATGAACTGTCCCCAGCCTTGGCCTATTAACCATAGTACTCTCCCAGGCCCTAACTATAGCCTACTCAGTGTCAGTGCACTCAGTAGGGGCGGGGCTGGAACTAAGGTTTGCACTGGGATGGGCTTGTTGGCCTGGGTGAAAGAGGAGCTCAGTCCATGCAGCTGAGCTGGACACACCACCAGGGGAGCTAAGGAGCAGGTGGCGCTTGGATCCCTTCGGTGAGCCAGGGCTAGGATGCGGCCTCAGGCTGGCAGGGGGTGCCCGGCGGGTGTGAAGGGTTCCGTGCTTTGTGTTTGGGCTTAGGGTGCCACCTGGCTGGTGTCTGACCAGCCTGGCTGTGTTCTTTTCCATGGATTTGCCAGCAAAATAATTGAATTTGCCGGGGAAGAGGGGGGAAGGCAGGGGTTATAGCAATGGTCCTCAACGCGGTGCCTGCGGGCGCCATGGTGTCCGTCGGGGCATTTATGTGCGTCCACCGAAACATCTGGGCTGGCCCCGCCCCCCGGCACATGCGTGGTGCCAGGCCTGGGCACGTGGCGCATGGGCGGCCCCTGCCCCGGGCGCATGGCACATGCGCAGTGCCGGCCCCAGGCGCGTGGGTGGCCCCTACCCCGGGCGCGCGGCACATGCACGGTGCCGGCCCTGGGCTCAGGGCACGTGGGCGGCCCCCAGCCCCGGGCGCGCGGCGCATGCATGGCCCCACCCCCGGGAGCGAGGCGCGTGAGCGGCCCCACCCCCGGCACGTGAGCGGCCCAGCCCCTGGGCGCCCGGCAGCCACGAAAGGTTGGGGACCACTGGATTATAGGGCTAAAGGTTTGCATTATCACTGGGCCCTGGTACAGCTAATGTTAAATGTTTCTGTGTCCAGCTGCAGAGGCTGCAGTATGCCACATCAAGTAAGACACTGATATTATCAGTCTTATCTAGATGCAGTGGTTCAAGAAAAATCAGTTTCATACTGGTACAAGGGGGGAGGGGGGCACCAGCTAACGGGGAGAGCTATGACCTCCTCATGTGATCTTCCATGTGATTCCACCCTGCCCCGAGCCTGGGGTCTCCACACTCTTCCCCTTCTCTACCCTTCCCACATTACTGGGGGAGGGGGGAGAGGGATCTGGGGGGGCAGTACAACAGCTGGAGTCCCAGTCCTGCCACCTACACAGACCTGCTTCTTCTCTGGTCCTGTACAGCCACAATCCTGCTGGAAGACAGAGCTGGGGGCAATGTTCTCTCTCATTTTTTTTCCATCCATGTGCAGAATAAATTTTGCTAGGTGCACTGAAGTATGTGCAGATGTGCACCACCAGTAGAACCACATGCTGCTTGCTACTGCCAACTCTGGGTGCTCTGCTAATCAGCTGGGCAGCATGTGAACCTCTCCTGGTGGCTGCCCACGTGCTCAGCTTATAGGGAACACTGGCTGGGGGTTCTGCCCCTTCCTTGCTAGCAGGGACAGGCAGCAGGGAAAGGAGCAGAATGCCAGCAACTCCCCCTGGCTGCTTTACCACTCCCAGTCCCTTTCCCTCCAGCACTGATCTGAGCTACATGTCTGCACAGAGACAGAGCCGGAGGAGAGGCCACTCTGTGGAGGGGCTGAGGGTGATACAGTGTTGTGCTGGTACAATGTACCGGACTGGACCAGCCTGCTTGCACTGCTGTCTATGTTATCTCTGTGGATACTATAAGTGGCTGTTGAAGAAGATAGGGGTTGCGGCATTGCCTTGAGGTTGGGCAGGCTTGCCTTGTGTGTGGTGGGCGGGGGGGGTGGGGGGGGTGGAGAATAGAACATAAACATAAGAACGGCCATACGAGGTCAGACCAATAGTCTATGTAGCCCAGTATCCCGACTTCTGACCATAACTAATGCCAGGTGCCCTGCAACAGGCAATCAGCTAGTGATCCATCCCCCTCACCCATTCCCAGCATCTGGCAAACAGAGGCTATTGACACCATCCCTGCCCATCCTAGCTAACACACATTGATGGGCATATCCTTCCTCAACTTATCTAGGTTTTTTAACCCTGATCTAGTCTTGGCCTTCACAACCTCTTCTGGCGGGGAGTTCTATAGACTGTGCATTGTATGAAGAACAACCGCCTTTTGTTTGTTTGAAACCTACTGCCTATTAATTTTATTTGGTGACACCTACTTCTTGTGTTATGGGAAGAAGCAAATAACACTTCATTTTTTTCTCCTACTTTCGCTACACTTTTAATGATTTTATAGACCTCTAGCATATCTATCTTTTGTCATCTCTTTCCTAAGCTGAAAAGTTTGTTTTATTACTCTCGCCTCATATGGAAGCTGTTTCATACTCCTAATAATTTTTCTTGCCTTTTTTGCAATTCCAAGCTGGTTCATTTGCATTTCAAAGGTAGTAACCCTAAGTGTGGAAACATGAACTAAGTGTAGCAGTTGATCAACATCAGTGGCCTAAGTTGTGATTGGGACAGATTCTGCGGTGCCAGCTCAATTTACAGTGGGTTGATTTGATGAGGAGGGGGTGGGAGGTGGGCCAAGGTTAGGGTTAAGCTTATGGATATTCTGTAGGCCTGACCTAAGGCTGGGAATGTATATAGTGGCCCAGGCTGTGGATTGATGTGGGCAGGTTCAGCTGGGTTAAGGAAATTTTGGTGGCTTTGCTTAGTGTTAAGATTGGCCAGGTTAGTTTTAGCAGTGGGGTCTAGATAGAAATTATGGGTGTAACCAAACTTGTTTGTCTGAGCAATTGGCTGAAAAAGAAGTAGGACTGAATGGACTTTAGGCTCCAAAGTTTTACGTTGTTTTGGTTTTGACTGCAGCTATGTAACAAAAATCTGTATTTGTAAGTTATGCTTTTACAATAAAGAGATTGCGCTGCAGAACTTGTAGGACATGAACTGAAAATATTATTTCTATTGTTTATAATTTTTACAGTAAAAATATGTGTAATCAAAAATAATAATGTAAAGTAACCTTTGCATTCTGTTGTAATAGAAATTAATGTATTTGAAAATGTATAAAAATATTCAAAATATTTAATAAATTTCAGTTGGTATTCTACTGTTTAACAGTGCAATCAATCTCAATTAATATTTTGTTAATCGTGTGAGTTAATTGCAATTAATCCACAACCCTAGTTTTAATAAATTCCAAACCTTAATGTGAGACCTTTAGTTCACTTCATATTTCAGAGTTCTAAGATTCTTGATTGGGTGCTTTAAAATGACTCCACTGCCTTTTCAGTACCACCTTGTAAAAATGTCAAATAATTAAATTTTGAAAGAAAACGCGTATCTAACTTTTGATACTGATGCAGGCTGGAACTAAACAAACATACAAATCAAGCCTTTGAAGGCTTTACCCCTCCCCTTTTTGCTAACAAAAGCACAGCTGTGAAGTTGCACAGCGGAAATGATTTTTTTTTTTTTTAAAAGGCAACTAAATAGTATGTAGATTAACGTTTCTTTACAAAACAATTTATTGTGGTTATTTACACCTGTTCCTTTGTAAGTGTATAAATGTAAACATTTATTATTGATGTGTTTATCATTTATTTTATAATTCATCCCCAGTTCAGAGTAATACTGTCATTTTAGCATACAAGTAGTGAGAAAATTAAATTATATTCACAGAATATACATTCACGTGCAATTAAATAGTCACCAGCTTTAAGCCAGTGGTATAGACACTGTCCCATTGGCTCTACTTCTACTCCTTGTATGCACACTGGAGTCTGTGATGTCTTCTGCGTGGTCTTCACTTTTCTTTTCCTTTAAGCTGTTGATGAATCGCAGGGTGATTTCATCCCATTCTTCGGGCAGCAGCATTAGCAAAAACCCAGTGCAGATGATGATGGTGGCACCCAACCGTACCACACTGAAGATCACCTCATGTTTTAGGAGATCCACAGCTACAATGGGGGAAAAGACAATGAAGGCAAACACTGGCTTTCTGCTTGATGGGGTATTGTCACAATAAGTCTTGTATGTTTCCTATTACTTTAACTGGGAGTTTTATTGGAAAGTCTCACTCTTCCTCCAGACCTTCTGTTTTAATAGTACTGTGTGCTGTAAGGCATGAAGGCTAGATTGTAGAATTCACACCAGGCATGGAGAGTTACAATCTAGTCTTTGGTCACTTTCTCCTTACAGCAAAGAGGAAGTATTCTGAGCTAGGGATGTAAAATCCCGTTAAACGATGAAAGGGTGGACGAGCAGAGGGATGCTCCAGCCTGGCCAGAGCAGCCGCTGAAGTGGTCCACTCCACTGGTTAAGCTTAACTCACCCATTAAGGGTGAGGCTTACCAGTTAACTGGTGAAACCTTCACATCCCTACTCTGGGCTAGTTCTATACTGGCAGAGATTATCCTCCATCTGCACTGGCTCAACTGTGCTGGCCAACATGTTAGGGAGGTCAAGTCAAAGCTCCACCCATGTCCCATCTCTGCCCTGCCACAGACCAGGGCTACAGAGAGCCCACCCAAGTGCACAACCAAGCCCGTAGGCTGTTAGGGGTGTTGAACTGGAAAATCATATACTGACTTTTAATTTACCAGTGAAAAGCTGCACTTGCAAAATTTAAACCTCTTGCACATCTCTTGCATTGGCAGCCTCATGTTTCTTTGCAATGGGACCTACATGTCTGAAGAAATATGGCAACATAAAATTACCTCAAATGTTAGGGCATTTTTATTCATTAATTGCAGTATTTATACCTGCATTTCCAGGAACACTGAGCACGGTCCCGATGGAAATTAGGATGGGGTACGTCAGCACAACTCCAACATTCACCAATACGTTAAATGCTGGAAAGGAAGAAAACGATGCATCAGATGCTGGAAGTAATAAAAGAACAACACATGGACTTTCTCAGCTCGCATTAAAAGTGCATCAGGCACGCTAAGCAGCTCTTGCCCGTCAAGCCCCTGACCCTGCCTGTCCCATGGGCGGAACGGGAAGGGACGTTTCGCATTGGGAGAGAAGGGTTGGCTGCAAGTTCAAAATGGCTCATTCTGAAAGGGCCACTTCCCTGTTTTGATGCTCGAACTGAAGTCAGAGGAAGCACTTTCCACCCGACCCACAGAAGCAACCAGGATTGTTCTCAAACAGGCTCGTTCCTCTTGAGTCCGGGGGGGAGGGGAAGGGGAATTCTGCTGCCTCAAGGTGCCCGGAACAGAGCGGGGCAGCCTGCTACCAGCAAAGGACATGCTGCCGTGGCGACACACTTCAGGAAAGGCGCACAGCAGTGGCAGGCACGTAGGCCACCCAGTTCTGAAGGGTCGCCAGCCTTGTCCCTTTTATACAGCCACTGGAAAAGGAAGGGAGTCAACTACTCGGTAGTTCATGGGGAAATGGCCAGTGGACGAGATGAGTGGGCAGCGTAACCCGAGGGGGGCTCTGAATCCCCTTTCACAGGCTTTAAAAGTGCAGGTACCTGTGTGTGTATGGGAGGTGCTTTTTGGATGCATAATCCCTTATACATAGGGCCAGCGCTGCCAAATGGAGGATGCCTAGCCAAGCCAAAGATTATAAGCTATTGGAGCACCATGGAACTCCCCCCCTCCTTTTAAAGGGGTTTTAAAGTGCAGGCAGTTGAAGGACAGGGCAGGTTATACTGCACTACAGTGAAACCTTTGTTATCTGGCACTCTGTTAACCAGAAAACTTTGTTAACCAGCATTGCCCCCAGCCACAATACTGTCACATCTTCAGGCGCACAGGCCTGGCTTGGTTTACCATGATTGGCTTAACAATTTTTTATTTAAGAAATACTAATCATCTTTAACTAAGAACAGAAATGTGAGACCAACTGCCTCACACTACAAAACTACCAATATTAAAAACCTGAGTTTTACTATTATTGTCCATTGGTTTTTTCCTAGCTTGATGGGACCCTCAGATAACCAGAATTTTTAGATAACCGGAACGCCCTAATCCCCGAGCGTGCTGGATAACACAGGTTTTTCTCAAGTTGTGGTGGGAGAGGTCCAGGTTGGATATTAGGAAAAATTATTTCACTAGGAGGGTGGTGAAGCACTGGAATAGGTTACCTAGGGAAGTAGTGGAGTCTCCATCCCTAGAGGTGTTTAAGTTCCGGCTTGACAAAGCCCTGGCCGGGTTGATTTAATTGGGATTGGTCCTACCTTGGGCAGGGGGCTGGACTTGATGGCCTTCTAAGGTCTCTTCCAGCTCTATGATTCTATGATTGTATGATCCAGCACTCGTGGGGGGACCGGCTGGGTTCAGGCTCATCAGTTATTCTGTTTTCCGTTTCCTGCTTCCCCTCAGCTTTGCAACTTCTTAAGCCTCACTCACCTTGCGCCAGGATTATTTCTATTAGGCGCTGCTGCTACCACCGCCCCTCAGATATGCATCACCTCTGAATGCAGCTACGTTAGATCTCTCTGAGCTCAGCAAGGCTGCTGGGGCTGAACCCTTGGGTGCAGCCAAACTGTGCCCCCATTCCCCAGTTCTGGAGCCGGGTAGCAGGCACTTTGGCTGCAGTGCAAATAAGAGTAGCCTCCAGGCTGCTGCTGCAAATTGCACTTGCTGGAAACAGCTCCCGATGGGCCGTTCTACTAGTGAGGGAGTGGTGCTGCACTGTAGTGCCTTGCACCCGTGCCAGGCTCTCCATGGCCACCCCTCCTGCTCCTACCCTGGTATCATCAGGAAGGAAGGCAGCGCACAGCCGGCGACACTGAGCATTTTATGCTGGCTCTCTGACTGCTTTGTGCAGCTGCCGCTCCATCCTACTTTAACCTCTGAATTCAGCCAGCGCCTTGGATAACAAATGACACCTACCTGGGTGCTCTTAGATATTGGTAGAGTGGATGTAATTAGGTCTAGAGCAGCACATGGAAGAGAGCGTAATCTCTCAGCACCTCTGCCATCCTTTCTGAATCAGTCTCTGAGTGGCTGGGAACAATAGTTTTCCCCGAAGTGTTTCCATTTAGCTTACTTACAACTGGGATAAAAAAAAACCCAGCTCGTTTCCAAACAGATGGACGCTTTTATTATTAGCAAAGGAAACGGAGTGCAAAGCAGACCTGGGTCGATTTCGATGGCTCTCTTCCCAGACCAAGTAGCACCAGAAACAGGGCTTGCAAAGAGGAAATTGCATAGTGGGGGTAGGGGAGCTACAGGGGAGATGATGCAGGCCCTGCAGCCTTTTGTTTGCACCGAAGTGGGGCCCAAGCTATGGCACAGAGGAGCCCTGATGTAGTAAGCCTCAAGCTGCTAGCACAATCACAACACATGGTTAATGGGCAGGGCTCCAAGGAGTAACGGGAGTGCAGATTAAATAAAAGCAGCTACAGCAAGTTTGTGTTAAATTAAGCAAATTGTATCTCAGACAGTGGCCAGAAAGAAGCACTGCTGTACAATACAAACACCAACCTTGGCAGAATGACTAGGGCAGCTCAGTATTTTTTAAAAAATTTAAGACTACCCTCCTCCCCCGCCAAAGTTTCCATGAGCTGTGTTAACCACTTTCCAAACAGCCCCAGAGGTGACCTTTGGGAGACAAGAAGGAGACTTTTAGCTATAAAAGAACTCTGCCATTGAAACATTTAAAGAAAGGAGAATTTTCATGGGGGTGGCTGTTTCTAGGTGACCCTGCAATAAATAAAACAAGAGGCATTAGAAAAAGGAAAGAAAAAAGTTTGGCAAGTACCTAACCAGAGGCCAGCCACTCCGCACAGATAACCCCACGGCACGGCAGAGAAGGGAGACCAGTACTCCACTTTGGTAAAATACAGTATGATCGGGGTAAACGAGATGAAAATTAAATTGAAGAAGCCCAGAGTCGAAACGAAATGAGCAGCTTCCCCGAAGTTCGCACTTCCAAGAAACATCTTGAACAGGACCTAAGGTGGAAAGGGAAGATTGTAAAATGGTTATGTCCTGCTGCAAGGGAAGTTCTCCCATGAGGATGGCTCTGCAAAGCTATAGTGGTGAAATGAGCTACCCTTTGACATTTGATAATGGTAGAGCTCTGTAAGAGGGTCTAAGAGATTTCCTCCCCCCAGAGCACTCTCCACTGGGTATTACCACCGAAGGGGATGATTTGGCCCTGTGTTATTAAAACATTATAGGCCTTGCTCTCCTAGGCCTTTTCTATACTAACCCACCCACCCCCATTGATCTACCCTATGTAACTTTACCTACGCAAATAGTGTACCTGAAGTCAACAAACTAACTGCGGTGTATTCTGTGCAATCTGGTCAGCGGAGGCTGCTTTCCTGTCGACTCTGGCTCCTTTCCTGGTGGAGTATCAGAGTCAATGGGAGAGTGCTCAGTGATTGATTTATCATGTCTGAAGCAGACATGATAAATTGACCACCCGCAGCATCGATCCACCACATAGTGAAGAGCTCGTGAGCACTTAGGCATGTGAGAAGAGCCTGTGGGGACTGGTTGTGTGAGGAAGAGTCAATCTGCAATGGTCCTCATTGTCAGGACGCAACCCTTCTACTGGCCAGCTCCTTTGTGCGCATGATGCAACTCCTCTCCCACTACTCTCCATGCCTCTATCTGGTCCGTCTCCCCAGCACTTCCTTTGTAGCTATACAGCACTTAGCAATTACCTTTTCTTTTCAGAGGTTCAGAGCAACCCCAACCCCAGCGAAAGTTAGCCAATGCTGCCAGTGCTCAGGGCCTTCTGAAAATCAGCTGTCTGAAGCGGGGCACCCAAAATTAGAAACCTGCTTGAAAATTTGGGCTCACTGCCCTAAATCATTAAAGCGTTTAAGCCCATACCTCCATTTTACACACCAGCAGTCCCACCATCTCCAGTGGTGCTACTCACATGCTTAAAGTGAGGCACAAGCTTAAAGTGCCTTGGTGAATCATATTTAAAACACTTGCTCACGTCCTCAAAGAAAAAGAGGGGAGGGTTAAAAACTCAGATGATCCTGATTCTCAGCTTTCTCAAACACGGCCTTCTTACACTACCCACAGGGCAAGATTTGAGCCTGCAACCGTAACACTACCATATGCATGTATTTCCCAAGGAACAAATGTAAAATAGAAAGCTTGCACCAAGAAAGGTTACATATTTAGCGTGGCAGGGTTTGGGTCTCACCTTGCATGGATGTAACTCATGAATGGGGTTACGTCAGTGTGTGAGAGAGAGGTGTGAGAGGAAAGTCAGACTCATAGGCTCTCTGAAGTCAGGTTGGGACTCACAGGGGGCGTAAATCATTGCAGAGTTTACCTACTTACACCCAAAACTCAGACATTTTGAGTGACCATTCATAGTGAGCCTGACACACATTTAACGATGAGGCAGGGAGCTTCCCTTCTACATCACCAGTCCACATTCAGCATCACACACCACCTGGTTGACTCCAGAGAGCCTGTATGCCTGCAGCTCTTAATAAAAATCAATACAGGTAAAAGGGCAGCACTCCTTTGAATAAAGCTTCATTCAGTAGCACCTCTTGGTGCAATCTCATGCACCAAATTCCGCATGTCCTCCTTCCGTTGCCCTGGAGGGGCGTTCCCGACCCAGAATGAGCACGGACTATGCGACAACGAGAAAAGGATTTTGCTGTCATCCAAGACACGTGGTATTGAACAGCATCCAATATTTTCTCACTGTGGTGCGTAGAAAGCCCATTATAAATAGTGTCGATAAACTGCCATGTCAGAAAATGATGAAATCGTAGCTGATTATCTTTCAGCAGTATAATAAGAGAGATTTCATTAAAGGCTCATAAAGCAAAGCCCCTCTGAATACTTGGCAGTCACAAAGTAATTATCTCTGTAGTAACTTTTCTGACATTTCCTGCTCAGAGTATAAATTATGCAGCCAAGGTGAGCCATATATCTATTTTACCTGGCTTGCTTTCTACATATGCATTTTTTTACTTTATGATGCAAGGGAATAAGAGTATCTTCCTGCTATTAACGCAGCATTATGACCCACCTTATAGAGTGCAGATGTAGATGCAGATCCAACAGCATATGCTACCCCGATAATTGAATCACCATGGAAACCATCTGCATATGCCATCATAACAATTCCTGTGATTGCCATTATTGCTGCAACTATCTGTACAAGCAAAGCAAAGAAATTTAAAGCTCAGTGCAACTTTATTAGAGGGAAAGAGATTAGATTATCTCTGTGCACTGTTATGATAGTTACCAGCTACTTTCTCTAACTTTAGCTCTTCTAGTTTCCTCTTAAATAGGTGATTATGCAGCTATTGAGAGAGATGTAAAATAACGATGAAGGTACATGCATCACGAACTACAAGAATCTATAACATCACAGAGTCTCCTGGCACCTATTGACAGAACTTTTCTTTTACATTATTTTTAGATTAACATCCACTTTGCACAATGATTCCCAAGATTAAGACAGTTGGAGCACAATATCGTCTGTACAAACTGCATTTGCTTTTAAACATAAGTCTTCAGTAAGGCTACAGATAGTGGATTTTCAAAGGAACAGAAGGGAGTTTCATGCCCAACTTTCAATGGGATGTGTGATTCAAATTTCCAAAGGCACCCAGATGTTTTTGGCTTTTAAATCTAAGTGGGATTTTGGACCTGAAGGCCTTGTCTACACTGGGAAAATGACCAGCGTAGCATTACAGAATGAGTATTTCTGCAATACCTCCCTGTGTGGACATTCTGTTTTGGGCTAGAAGTCACTTTTATTCTGGAATGGTGTCCACTCCTGGAGGTACAGCCAATGCAGAGTAGCTTATTCCACAAAAGCAATGCCAGTCAATTTCCCCAAGCAGTCAAGCCTGCGTATTTACGTGCTTTGAAAATTTTACCCTGGGTGCTTAAGTCCCATTAGCTCCAAATCCCAGCTAGCATTTCTCACTGAACTTGGAATGAGAGTTTGGGAATCGTAGAATACTAGAACTAGAAGGGACCTTGAGAGGTCATCGAGTCCAGTCCCCTGCCCTCGCGGCAGGACCAAGCACCTCTAGACCATCCCTGATCGATTATCTAACCTGCTCTTACATATTCTAAAGATGGAGATTCCACAACCTCCCTAGGCAATTTATGCCAGTGTTTAACCACCCTGACAGTTAGGAAGTTTTTCCTAATGTCCAACCTAAACCTCCCTTGCTGCAGTTTAAGCCCATTGCTTCTTGTCCTATCCTCAGAGGCCAAGGAGAATAATTTTTCTCCCTCCTCCTTGACACACCCTTTTAGAACGATCTGTACTGGGTAATATTGAACCTGGATTTTACATCAACACACACAGCTAGACTGTGCACCTCTTCCCACATGCAGGAGTACTTTTTCCAGCGGGTTTGTGGGGGCAACTTTTCACTCCAAGGGCTGCACTAACCGGCCCTTTGCAGTGTATGGAAACCTGTTCTTTTTAATGATCAAGTTTACATGTCATAAGCCAACTTTTCCAACAGTTGCCCTAAACCTGGGGAGATTTCTAAAGTCACAGATGACAGGCAGGTGCCCACCTCCCAGCAAGAATTGGACACCTCTCTACCCTTCGTGCCTTTGCAAATCTCCCCCTCTTGATTTAGGTTCCTGGTCCTAAATTAAACAGCTAAACAAGGGGTCTGAATGTCAAAGGTGCTGAGCAGTGGAGCTGATAGCCTCCACTGGGCAATGTGGGTGGTGGGAGCCTGGCTCCGCACCCTTGGAAGGAGCAGGGCCTCAGGTGCAATGGGTGAAGCCAGCGGCAACAAGCCACCAGTGCAGCTCAGAGCATGGTTTTGCCACCCCTTTCAGAGCTGCTGTGGGCCCAGGGCTCTGGCTGCCACATTAGCAATTGCTCCTCCCCCCCCTCCCCCCCGGTCGGTGGGCCTGGTGCTGAGTGTCCACAGCTCCCACGGATTTTCAAGGGTGCTATGGTAGCTCAGACCTTCCGAAAATCAGGCTCCCGTGTTGAAAATCAGGCTCCGTCTATATAATTTCTTTACACTGTTAAACTGTATGGCACCAAAATATTCAGGCCTGAGTTGAAAAAGCCACGTTGCCTCAACGATTTGATGGCTCTGAATATTAAAACCAGCATTTTGCGCCCATGACGCTCACCATGGAAATAACCTGTTTTCGATTTGTGCTCACAGAGTTGCAGGTTCAAACTAACCAGAGGCCGGGCGGAGGCTCCATTTCAAAATCACTTTGGGGAGGAGGGGGTATTCAAACCTATCTAGAAACGGGGTCTGTGCTCTCTGTGGCACAAAGCAATTCTTTCTTGGGCTGCCAAGTGGGCCAGGTCCCAGGATCATGGCTCTAGTCTGGCCATACACCTGCTCTTCCATTGTTGTAAAATAAAGTGCTCGGTGGAAGCTCTCAGGAACCAATGTCTTTGTGGCAGATTTAAAACCAGTCGAGCAGGTAAATAACAAAGGCTTTGTCTGCACTAGCGCTGTTGTCAGCAAACCTTTTGTCAGTCCGGGGTATGAAAAGCACACCCACACACCCGACTGACTTAAGTTTCACTGACAAAAGGACCGGTCTGAATAGTGCTATGTCGGCAGGAAACGCTCACCTGCTGACACAACTACCATCTGTTGTTGGGGGTGCCAGCTAGAGAGCTCTCTCCTGCCAGCACAAAGCAGCTACACGAAAGCCCTCCCAGTGGTGCAGCCGCAGCGGTACAGCTGTGCCATTGTAAGTAGTGTAGACACAGTCCCAGGCTATGATTTTGTGGGTTGGGCCGGGCTGCTTGCAGTGAGCCCTATTTCAACTCTTTTCAAAGCTACCTGTTGCACTGTGCTACAGCATACGCAGCAGAGTGCCCTTTTCTTCTTCATTTCAGGGCCAACGCAGACAAGCTGTAAGCCATTTTGTACTTTTCATTGTCAGTTTCTTTATGAAGAAAAACACACACACACACACACACACACACACACACACACACACACAAAAAATCTGCCACTTTAAAAACAAACAATGGTTTTCCTCTAGAAATTAAACAAAAACATAGCTCAAAAAGCCAAGACTGGGTAGTCTCTTCTTATTTTAATATCAATTATTATTCCAATTGAAATGCTACATTAGCATCCCCGGCCCTGCTTACGGGAGTAAAAAGCTAACTTCACCAGGTGCTCCTGTTTCCCCCGTCAGGCATAATGTCACAACAGCCCGGCAGAGAGCCAGGATAAATATGGCCAAACAGAGTCTATTTTTGTGTCACAAAAGGTGTGTGCAGAATTGATCATATGCAGGAGATGCACAAAATTGTACACAACTTGAATGAGAAACAACATGCTGTTTTGGCACTGCGCATATAGAACAGTGGTGAGTGGCAATTAATCTTGAAATGGCAGGTTGTTCAAAGCAAGCCAGTTTGCGCCAAGTAGAACTGTTCAGTTCTCCTACAGTTCCACTTACCCTTATTGTAGTACCAATGCCTGTTTTCTGACTATAGATTTTAGAAAGGGGTGTCTGTCTGTCTGAGAGTCCGTTTGTTCAAGAACTCTTCCTACACGGTAAGAGGTAGGGCCATCAAATTTGGCATGCAGCTTCCTCTTATAATAACTTAAAGCAAGGTCAGGGTTTGACTATGCCAGGATAATGGGATGTGCCTGGAATTCAATTGTTTCTCATAAAATGGAAAGGAGGGGTCTGGTAGGAGGGACAGTTATACTGCAGAATGACCACAGGGAGGCACCAAGGGACCCAGGACAGCTATAACCCCGTTGGGCCAGCAGGGGGGCAGGAGTGGAGAAAGGGACAGCTCTCTGCTATATATTTCAGAGACTTTATGTGTCTGCCTGTGTATCTGTCTGTCCCCCAGCCCAGGGACATGCACCCCTCCCCTGGCTATGCCTGCTATAGTTGCAGTAGCCATGGACAGAGGTGTCTCAAACTGGCCCCAAACTGCTGTGGTGAGACAGGGCTGAGGTAGTCCTCTTACTCCTTGGCGCCTGCATAGTGAACCTCTCATCCCCACCCCTTCCCAGAGCAATGATTTAAATGAAGAAAAACAAAACTATTTGAGTTAAGGACCCAAACAGCATGGGGTAAATCTTCTAGTTTCTTCTATAGCACTTTTCATTAGGAGATCTCAAAGCACATCACATGCTTGTATTTCTTCCTCACAACACCCCGGTGTGGCAGGGAAGCATATTATCTGCATTTTACAAAGGGGAATGAAGGCAAAGAGAGGCTACGTGACTTGTCCAAGGTTACAGAGGAAGTCAGTGGCAGAGCAATGAATTGAACCTGGGTTTCCCTATGTTTTAGGCAGATGGATCATCCTTCTTCTCACCTTCAATGGCAGATTTCAATGGGAATCAGGCACTTAAATATTTTTGAGGTTCTGCGCCTAAGTCATTTTTGAAAATAGGATTTGGAGGGCCAGCCTTTTAAAGATATTAAGTACCAATGCCATAAGTAGGTGCCTAATAACATTTTTTAAAGTGCTTAGATATGTTAGACGTCTAACCTGCTTACATCAAGGGAGGTTAGGTCCCTAACCTCACTAGGTGCTTTTGAAAATGTTACCCTACATCTCTTATCTATGCCTCTTCTTCAAATATGTCAGCTACCAACAGTACAAATGTACAACACAATACACGTCATTTGAGCCACAAGTTTATGTTCCTTTCTGGAACGTTTCTGTAAAATAGCCATTGCTATGGAAAACGAAACCCCAGAAAAATGCAACCTTGTAGGAGCTCTCTGTATCTGGGTACGGGGAGAAGGGCAGGTTAGATAGTCACAGTAATCCCATCCCACTGTTCATTGCATTCCTGCCTGGGGAACAGATGTTCATGCATTGACCTCAACATACTCATAACTCTTCTAGCTCTTCATTAAAACACTGACACTAATACAGTCTTATGCTTCAGGGCTTCAAATGGCTGCCTGAAAGGATCAGGAATGAATTTTCCCCAATGCACAACTGGAGATGTATCTTGGGTTTTCCTTTTGTTTGTTTTCCCCCCCACCTTCCTCAGAAGCATCAGAGATTAGCCACAGCAGGAGATGGGACACTGGTTGGAGTGGAGCAGTGCTCTGAGGTGGCGCAGAGAACCTTCTTTCCAGGGCTATGTCTAGGCTGCAGGCTTCTATCGGAAGAAGCTTTTCCAAATGAGATCTTTCGGAAAAACTTCTTCCAAAAAAGTGTGTCCACACTGCAAAAGCACATTGAAAAAGCAATCTGCTTTTTCAAAAGATAGCGTCCACACTGAATGGACGCTCTCTCGCATTTAAGCTGTGATTACAATGGATGGGGTGGCCACCAGGGCACCTGTGCTTTTTCCTCTTTCCTCTTCTTTCGAAAGAACTCCCTCTTCCCCATCCTCACACGCCTTTTTCCAAAAGAGCTCTTTCAGAAAAAGGCTTCTTCCTTGTAGAAAGAGGTTTACCAATGTCGGTAAAACCTTTGTTCTTTCGGGTTTTTTTTTCCTAAAGAACGTGATTGGAGTGTGGATGTTTGGCTGCCATGTCTTGCAGGATCACATTTGGAGTTGGGAAGGAATTGTCCCCCAGGGACCTTGGAGTTTTCTCACCTTCCTCTGCACGCTCGGGCATGGGTCATCTGGACATGTCTCACCTAATCAGTTAAAAAACACTGCATGGGCCTCGGGCTTGGATGGCCCTAGATCTTTCCTGTTCTCTGAGGCACACATTTTAGGCACTTAATCACTGCAAAGGTGCAGATGCTGGGGCTCTCCCATTGCTGTAGTAAATCCACCTCCCTGAAAGGCACCATCTAGGAAGAATTCTACTCCCTTACCACTGTCTACATGGAAACTGAGGTCGGTGTAATAACATTGCTCAAGGGTGCGGATTTCTCACATCCCGGAGCAACATAGCTGGGTTGATCTCATTTTTTTAGTGTAGATGAACCCCCAGTCTCCTGAGGGTTGAAATGCTTTGATTTGAAGGCATTGAGCTCAATATAGGGGTATTCGGGTGAAATTTCGTGGCCTGTGATAAACAAGAGACCAGACTAATAGTCCCTATTTAGCCTTAGAATGGATAAAACTCTATCTCTTACCTTCATGTGGGACAAAGATTAGTCTTACAACATCATATGACACAGTATATCATACTCCTAATATCAATAATATTTCATAGCTAGATCTACACGTACATAATGTGCCGCCAATAAGCAGGATGCAGAACTCGGAAAATTTTAAAAAGCTAAATGAAATCCTTACTTAGCAGCAATCACCAAAACAGACATTCGACACTGCTGTTTAGCTGAACAGTCTTTTAGTTACTATGCCTAGACAGGTAATATTCCTGTTTTTCATTTCAACTTCCCCCAAGATATGAATTAACAAGATTAAAAAAACAGCTTTATAGCAATTCACAATTATAACCAATCCCCCTCAGAAATCAAAGCTACCGCTCACGTTCATGGGTTTAACAAAATAAACAAACAACTAGACTGATCTGTGGTCTTTTAAGCTTGGGTTGCATTATGAATAGGTCTCATTCTGTCACTGGTCATGTGTCATATTGCAAGCTTCCTCCCTTAAAAAACATAACAAAAGGCCCTGAAGTAATCATCACCTACTTACATTGTTGTTTATTTTTCATGTTAAGATTCCTGGAGAGTTATTTGTCAAGAGGAATCAGTAGAAACTGATTACTTTAATCTGGCAATATAAATGTGACAAAATAGATCTTTTACAGTGGGGTTTATAATAGAACACCTCATGAAAACTATGGACAGCACGGAAGTAGAGAGAGGATTTTTACTACCTCTTTCAAATAGCGTTATCCCAGATTTGTAAAGGAGAGCAGAGCTTGGCAGAATGTTCCACTTTCCTCAAAATCACATCCAAGCCATTCCTCGGATGCCGGCGTACCTCACAAAAGGTGGCACATAAGGAGGTACATGGCTTCCCGCTTTCTCCACACAGCTCTCACCTCACCAATGGAAAGCACTGGGCTACGTCTAGACTGGCATGATTTTCCGGAAATGCTTTTAACAGAAAAGTTTTCCGTTAAAAGCATTTTCGGAAAAGAGCTTCTAGATTGGCACGGACGCTCTTCCGCAAAAGCACTTTGCGGAAAAGCGTCCGTGGCCAATAAACAGCGTAGCATAAAAAAGCCCGATCGCCATTTTCGCGATCGGGGCTTTTTTGCGCAAAACAAATCTCAGCTGTCTACACTGGCCCTTTTGCGCAAAAGTTTTGCGCAAAAGGGACTTTTGCCGAACGGGAGCAGCATAGTATTTCCGCAAAAAGCACTGATTTCTTACAGTAGGAAGTCAGTGCTTTTGCGGAAATTCAAGCAGCCAGTGTAGACAGCTGGCAAGTTTTTCCGGAAAAGCGGCTGATTTTCCGGAAAAACTGGCCAGTCTAGACACAGCCCTAGTGTTTCCAGTCTGAATGGTGGGAGCAACAGGCATCACAGAATGGGTTTTTGAACCTCATTAGTCAGTGATGTCTTTACTATCCCTTCATTGAAGTTCTTCAGTCCTCCCGCAGGAAAAAAATTCTCACTGGGAGTTAGGGGGAGTCCAACCATTGTGCAAAACACCATTCCCAACAGACTCCATGACCATTCCCACACTGCCTTCTCCCCACCTACCGGGCATAGTTTAATATCCTTTATTTTGTGATCCTTGTTGGAAAACCAACTCCCTGTTAACTGAAGAGTGATGCATCTGTAGTTTTCTTCCCCCTTCTGCCATTTTCAGGGATGGCCACTTTGGGCATGTCTACACTAGGAAAACGATTTCAAAATAGCTAAAATCGATTTAATAACTCCCAAAATAACAAAATCGAAATAGCATGGTCACACTATGGGAAAGCCTTGAAATTAGTCCGAGGCAGGCTCTGTTATTGTGGACTGTACTACCTCGACTTAGAGCCCCAGGAAGCACTGGGGAGTAATTAGTTTGAATTACACTGGGGAGTCATCATTTCAAAATAGCTGCACTGGAACGTCCACACTGTCATTATTCAATGTCATACAGTCAGGTTTCGGGGTTCGTTCTCATGGGTTTCTGACAGATCCTCTACGTTGATAATAATAAACTCTCGGCTGCATGCATGCGTTTGCTCCCCTGTCTAAGTGCATTACCCATGTGCAATTAGTTAACATGACAGACTCCCAGAGAACCCCCAGAGACCACAAATCAGATAAGGATTGAAATCACTCGAGTAGGTTAACTGCCAAACGACATACACTAATAGTTGTCAGCGAACAGACTCACCGCTGCGCCACGTCACACTACTGCTATTTGAAATAAATATTTCAAAATTAGCGTTATTCCCCTGAGGAGATCAGGAGTACAGATTTTGAAATAACCAGCCCGTCATTTCAAAATAACAGGCTTGGTAGTGTGGACTCTCCCCTTATAAATTCGACCTAAGGGAGGTTATTTTGAAATACCTCCCTAGTGTAGACCAGGGCTTCGTATACTTCTCTTTCCTACATCTTTGACAGGGCTGGCCTTACCATGAGGTGAACTGAAGCAGCTGCCTCAGGTGCCAGACTGTGTGTGTGTGTGGGGGGGGGTGGGGGGGGGGGGGCGCCACTAGGACCCAGAGTGTAGAAAATTGTGTCTGCTGCTGGTGCGTATGTATTCTCTCTGCTCTAGATGCACAGAGATGGGGGAGTGCTGTGCTGGAGGAAGGAGGGCACAAGAGATATAACAGGCAGGCAGGAGAAAAGGTGGCATGGGGGCATCATTTGAGCTTCCCACCTCAGGTGCCAAAATGTTGTGGGCCAGCTCTGTCTTTGGAGAGCTCGCCTGCTAGACTTCCCTTAAATCCGACTGGAGGCATCTTCTGGGGGCTGACAGCCAATCTGTCGCTCTCTACCATCCCCTCCTCTGGCAAAACTCTGACAGTGGGCAGGGGCTACTAGGGGAGATCCAATCTCATGGAACGTTCAGTCTCGCTACAAAAATAAACTTATTAAGAGGAAAATTGGGCCTCGGGTCTTTCGGCCAAGATGGCGGAGGCATTCATGACTGTTGGCTATCGTATTACATTTCTACATACTCCACCTGGAGGGACAGGTCAGAAATGGCTCCCTAAAGCTATCCAATTTCTCACCAGGAAGACTTACCCCCACTCCACGTGACACCACATCAACACTGCCCTGTCAGTTTAATATTGCACTCTGGGGATTACGAGTCATATGTATTTTTATGGATATGGATCAGAAGCCTAATTTCTTGGCTAGCCAGGTGCCTGAAACAATACCATGGATCTGGGTTCTCACATCTATGGCATTCTGACAAGCCAGATATCAACGGAAAGCAGACACCACATTTTTGCAACAGTAATACCTTTTCTGAGATCTTGGGGTCAAATCCCGCTCCCTCAGAAGCCAGTGGTAAAACTCTCGCTGAGTTTAACAGGATCGGGATTTGATTGCTGGTGAACAGTGCCTCACTAAGAACCGTGTTGTGGGCCCCGTCCTCCCAGTAGCGAGCAGTTCCTCACATGCCTAGCTCCACTGACTTCAACAGAACAACTCAGGGGAGTAACCGCTTGTCAGCGGAGTGGGAGGAAGGGGTTCACCATCCAATCCTACCCATCTTTTGAGGGCCAGTTTTACAGTGTGCCAGAATTTTAGAAAGCATTAGAAGACGATGAACACAATGAGCATCGCCCCCTCAGCCACAGGATGATTAAGACCCGACAATGGAAAAAAACATGTAAACACTATTTAAATGTCATATTGGGAGTTATTCCTGTGAAGGATACATGAAAGCACTGGAGTGTATGGCCAGTGAGCGGTAATTGTCTTATGCTTGCTTGACAGGCCAGCATGTGCATCCATCAGGCTCGCTGCTCTGGCAAGTAGCAACAGGGGTCGAAGTGAAGCCAAGCGGCCTGTTGGAGCTGACTGCTCTTTAAACAAGTTTTTCAATTAATGGAACAAGCTGGAAATCTTCTTTGGCCACTGAACAGACGACGACTAAAACCAGTTTGCATGGTCTTTCTCGGAAGAAAGTTTAGCCAGGGAGCATCTCACCAAGGAACATCTTTGCCCATGGAGCACGTTGTAGAACGTTAGTCAGAGTCATAAGTAAAATTTGTCACCTGTCTACCACCAGCCTTCCTGAAAACAAGCTCAGATCCAGGGGCTTGGGTTGCCAGGTGTCCGGTATTCACCCGGACAGTCCGGTATTTTCACCTCCTGTCCGGTAAAAAAATTCAGAGAATACCAGTCACCTGAGATGTCTGGTATTCTCTTAATTTTTCCCCGGCCAGGAGGTGAAAATGCCGGGAACCTGGCAAGCCTACAAACACTCATAATATGTGTCTACCGGTTCTGGCAGGGGCTGGTGCTGCACTGACAGGAGATGTGCTGGTTTGTGGGGAGCCTGCTACTGATGATGAGGTTGGAGAGATGGGGGGGAGCGGTTGTTTGAAGGACAGATGAGGGGGTTCAGGAAATATTTCTTTTAGGATGTGTTCCCCAGGAAGTCAGGGTTACAACTGGGTTAAACTCAAACTCCCCAAACTCCCAAAGAACAACAGATACAAAGTCTGCAAACACATCTCCATTGCTACACCATCAACCACTAGGGATGTTTAAAAAAAAAAAAAGAGGTGAAAAATGTAACCTAGAGGTTACATGGTTACATGCACTGTAGGCTCTGCAGTATGAAGCTTAAAAACTATAAGCTTGGTACTGCGGAGCCCACAGTACAGGGCAACAGTCGGTTTCCCGGGACCAGGGCCAGGGGCTGGTGTGTAACTATACCACCCACAAGACACCTTTCTCGATCCAAGAGTCCTACACATGCCTATAGTACCTGGTGTACCTCACCCAGGTCACTCAATGCCCCAAAAAAACAACCATATGGGTAAAACCAATCACCACACTCTCAAATGCACTCAGACATAGGGTTGCCAGATGGTTTCAACAAAAATACTTGACATTACATCACAATGTACATTACATCTTATTTAGAAAATACTGGACATTTATATTTTCCCATTTATATTTTCTCAATTTGTTTCCTGAACAGAAAGCTCAAATACTGGACTGTCCAGTTCAAACTGGACACCTGGCAACCCTACTCAGACAGAAAAACGGAAAAAGGCAAAAGCCCCCGTCACCCGTGGGTGAACACTTTTCACAAAGCGATCATTCTATATCTGACCTCTCAGGCCTTAGCCTCGCAGGAAACCTGCACGACATCTTCAAAAGACAGGCCTGGGAGCTTTAATTCGCAACTTGGCTAGATACTAAAAATCATGGATTGAAAAGAGATTTATGGTTTATTACACCAATCTATAACCCACTAACCCCTCTTCCCTCCCTGCCATGACTGGAAAGGTGTTAAGAGACCACTTTACCTTGAACAGTCCCTTAAAATGTGTGTTAACAACTTGTGCTCTAAACCAGGGGTGGGGAACCTACGGCCCACGGACTAGAGCTAGGCCCTGAGTTAATTTGACCCAGCCTGCAGCAATTCTCCATGCCATGGACTGTAAGCCCCAAGTCTAGGCATTCCCTCCCCATGGGGTTGGAGTGTGGCACATGCAATGGTAAGTGTGAGTGAGGGGTGTTTTGGATTTTGCTGCTTGGGA
Source organism: Rafetus swinhoei (assembly GCA_019425775.1). Taxonomy (NCBI): domain Eukaryota; kingdom Metazoa; phylum Chordata; order Testudines; family Trionychidae; genus Rafetus; species Rafetus swinhoei. Next base: position 124,721,914 of record CM033446.1, on the reverse strand, counting down.
GCATTGAGAGCAAGTGAAAAGTGAGGGATTTTTTGGGGGGAGAGGGGTTTGCTTGTGTGTGGCCCCTGACTAATATTTCTGTGGGTCAGTGGCCCTTGACCGAAAAAGGTTCCCTACTCCCCTGCTATAAACAATCTGTTCCACCTTGTATTTAGCAAAGACACTCTGAGTACTTTTCCCGGACCTGAAGAAGAGCCCTGTGTATCCTCAAAAGCTTGTCTCTCAAAAACAGAAGTTGGTTCAATTAAAAAAAATTACCTCATCCACCGTGTCTCTGCAGTGTGATCCAGCAGCAGGCGCTCTTTCAAACCAGACAAAGTCAAATTTGAAAATTCAAGAGTAGCCCTAATGGCCTTTGTTGACAAAAACACTTAAGTGTGTGCTTAACTTTACACTCTGAAGTCAATGGGGACTTAAGCACGCGCTTAAGTCCAAGTGTGCACTCAACTACCTTCCTGAATAGGAATGGCCTAAGGCATGAGCTTAAATGCCTTGTTGAATCAGGGCCCACGTGGCAAAATTTACACGCACGCTTCACTTCACGCAGTGCGAGCATTTCCCTTGACTCCAATGGGATTGCAAACGATGTGCAAGGGTAAGCATACGAGTGTGTTTCTGAAGGATTGAGACTTTTGTGTGCAGTATTAAGAGGGAATGTCCTTTGCGATCCGTTGTTAGCTCACCCAGAGTAACTACACTACAGAGCCAGATTCTCACGAGAGCTCGTTTCTCAGCAGCACCCCGTTAGACCAATGAGCGCTGAGTCCTTTTGAAAATTGGGCCCTGATTGAGGCGCCGGAGTACTCTGTAAAATCGAGCTCAGAGCCTGGTATTTTTAGCCCGGTATTTTTCTGTTCCTTCATCTCGCAGGTAACCTAATTACACCAGGTTTCAGTGCGTCTCAGGAGTGAAAGCAGCACAGATCTCGCCCAAGTACAAAAGGCTGGAACTTCTCACACTCCTCTGTCATTTCCCAGGCATGCGCCAGCCTGATTGTTAACGTCATTAAAAATCATTCTTGTGCATCTGCTGTGGGACAGTATTGTGAAATGTGAATGGTGAAAACACCTCCTTTTACATACAGTTGTTTGACACTCATTTTTTCAGTCATATGTTGCCATACCTAATACGTATTACACCTACCACATTAATAATAACATGTCCTTATAGCAAAAGCTGACACTTTTCCTCGCCCAATAGTTTGCTTATGCTACAAAGTAAAGTAAAAAAAACCCCACTTTCATACATTTTCACCAACAGTCATGACCTCTTTTAAGCAGAACTCATCAGTTATGTTTGCTCCTCATGAAACATGTTCCTTTTAAATGGAGATTACTAAACAGGTATCCCATTTCTTACTTTTGACAGGCTAGATCATGTGGTAAGCACGAGGCCACAGTAAGTGGCAGGATGAGGCATCAATGTCCCAAGAGCAGACCAGTGAGCCTGTGACTCAATTTACTTGAATTGCTCATCATTTAAAAGGGACATGTCTGTCATGAAGCTGCAACTTAGTTATTCCAGTATTTGGCTTAGTTATTGCAGTAACTGAACTGCATGTTAACTGTAGTATATGCTGCATTCAGCAATTTCTTTGCATGGGTATGTCTACACTACTGACTGGATTATTGAGTAGCAATCGATCCAGCGGGGGTCGATTTATTGAGTCTAGTATAGACGTAATAAATCAACTACCAATCACTCTCAGTGTTGATTCTCATTCTCCACTTCAACGAGAAAGGCAAGGGGAGTCAATTTACCCCTCTGTGCCAGCGCAGGTGGTGGCGAGGGGTGGAAGCAACGGCTCTCCCTACCTCCTGCCCCCTCTCTGCCCTGCTTCCACATCTGTTCTACTTCCCCCGCAGTCAGTGCAGGGTGTGAAAGGAGGCTCACCATTAAGCCGTCTGTTGTTTTGGAACTCTCGAAATGTGCCACTATAACAGCGCTGCAGAGCAAAGTCCTCTCTCGCTGCAATGGCTTCCATGCTGCCTCCTGCACACGGCACACGAGTAGTTGAAAGAATCCCTTGTCTATCTGCAGTGCTGAGAGCCTTGGCTGTGGGGGTGGGTTTGGCAGCAGAAATTGAACTTAAGTCTTCTAGTGCTTCCTACAGGAACCTCTATTGCCTGAGCTGAGACAGCCCCTTTCTGATTTGCAAGGACACTACCCTCTCCTCTTTCGAATCCTTCCTCAAGACACACTTCCTTTCATGATGCCTACAAGGAATTAGCCAACAAACTGCAAATAGCTTGTGGGGCAGATGGTTATAGTTGATGTTTGTTGATTACATATTTTAAAATGGGGTATCTAATATACGTGTGGACTGTATATATTTTGGCCCTAACGCCACCCTGATTTATTACTCCCAAACTCCCCTTAATGGCACTACTCACATACTTCAAGTCAAGCACCTGCATAGGTCATTGCTAAGCTTTCTGGGGCTAGGACAATGCTTAGCACATTGCCAGTGCTACCATGATGTATAATAACAACTGGCCATGGAAAGAGACAGCACAGACATTACTTATAATACCACTTAGCTCTTATTTAGCTCTTTAAATTAGTAGATCTCAAAGGTCTTCACAATAGAGGTCAGAATTATTATCCCCATTTTACAGATCGAGAAACTGAGACACAGTAGTGATAGAAGTTTCCCCCACAGTGTCCTGGTCCTAATGTGCCCCGTCTCTATTTTTAAAGGGTAACCTCTAGAACAGGGGTGGGGAGACCGGTGGACCCCGGCTTGCCTGGATCCAGCCCCTGAGGTTCCTGGTACCCTCTTCCTCAGCATTGGTGAGCCTGCACTGGCACTCCAGCCCCCCGTTATCTCACCATGGGGCTGGAGCACACAAAATCTACTTGCCTGGGGGTCAGCAACCCCGATCCAAAAAAGGTTCCCCACCCTTGCTCTAGAAGTTAGTGATCAAGTACCTCTCAGTGCAAACTTAATCCTTGGCCTTTTAGCTGAGAGTGCCCAAAAGGATGCTGATTAGTGGTAACGGGGTTCTGACATATGGGGACCAGTCTGCTGGAAACCTGGCAGAGTCTGCCACACTCAGTTCACATGTGCAACAGAACACTCACCAAAGAGCAAAACGTCTAATTCATTGCAGAGCTAGTCTGAATTCGAATTGGTCACTTGGACCTGAAACGTCTCTATGGACTCAATGTGGCGAAGCACAGGAGCACGTGCTTTGCGGAAGAGAGATGGCATTACTCATGCTTACGAACACACACATGCTTAATGCCAGACTGATCTGGAGTCTGTATCCTCGTTACCAGTTTGGCAAGCCAGCCAGCCCCCTCTCCGAAAAGGAAGTTTTCCTCTCAGGCCCCAGTACCTAAGAGCAGATTTTTTTTCTCGGTATACCTGTCCCCGATTCCAAACACCACGTCAGAGGTCACAATCTAGGGTTCTCCTGCTCCTACATTTCAGGGTCATTTTCCTCCCCAACTTCATCAGTCTCAAACCAGTGGTGTCTATCGTTTTCTAAAATGGCTGGCAGGAGTCCCTCAGCGAATGCACAGGAATGGAGGGAACTCAAATCCAACTGCTCTGGTGGCCCATGCCAATTCTAAATGCCCGACCTGGGCCCTGACTTTGACATTAGTGGCTAAACTCAGCCTGACTGCATTGGTACCAGATCAGATTGTCACTCCCACTGAAGTAAATAGGAATCTGGACATTTTTGAGCAAAAATTCAGAGGTGGCTCCAGATCCATTCTTTATACTCAGACCTGCATATTATATATTAATTTATAAAAGAAATATGCTCAGTTTTCTCCAATGTCTGCTTGGGTTAGACCTTTGTTGGGTTGGGGAAAGGACACAGGCTACAAAAAATATAAATCTGACTTCTACTCCTATCCACACTGTTCTATCAGACTTCTACACCCAGGCTATGTCTAGACTGCAGGCTTCTTTCGGAAGAAGCTTTTCCAGAAGAGATCTTCCGACAAAACTTCTTCCAAAAGAAGTAAATGGAAATTTCCACTACATGCATCTGACGAAGTGGGTCTTTGCCCACGAAAGCTTATGCTCCAACACTTCAGTTAGTCTATAAGGTGCCACAGGACTCCTCGCCGCTTTTGCAGATTCAGACTAACACGGCTACCCCTCTGATACTTTCCAAAAGAGAGCGTCCACACACAAAAGCGCATAGAAAAAGCAATCTGCTTTTTCGAAAGCTAGCTTTCACACTGAATGGACGCTATCTCGCATGTAAGCTGTGATTACTATGGACAGAGTGGCCACCAGGGCACCTGTGCTTTTTCCTTTTTCCTCTTCTTTAGAAAGAACTCCCTCTTCCCCGTCCACACACGCCTTTTTCCGAAAGAGGTCTTTTGGAAAAAGGCTTCTTCCTCATAGAAAGAGGATTACCAATTCCAGAAAAACCCCTCTGTTCTTTCAATTTACTTTCAGAAGAACACGATTGCAGTGTGGATGTAACTCAGGTTTTGTCGGAAAAACATCCGTTTTCCCAACAAAACTCTATAGTGTAGACATACCCTCAGTGTGAAACTCATCCCTGCATAAATGTCCCATATAATCCCTGTTTGATGGGGGGGTCGGGAATTAAGTTTTTGTCCTAATAAGACTCACTAGCACTGGCACTACAATTGACAGGATTTTTTCCCTCCCCCCTCCCTTCTTTTTCTGTTATAAACTGGGAGGTTCCCCCTTTTTTTCTCTCATCTGAGGAAGTGGGTTTTGCCCACAAAAGCTCACAATACTCTCTCTCTATATATATATATTTGTTAGTCTCTAAGATGCTATAGGACTACTCGTTGTTTTCTAGAAATACATACTATATTGAAAAAAGCACAGAATAATCTTTAATATGATTAATTCAGTATCATCCCAGAACTACAAATAAAATTGCTTTAATAAGGTCCTAAAAGTTTATCACAAAGTTCAAATTAAACTTGTGAAAAAGTGTTTTCCACATCACAAACAATATTTCAGAACTTTAAACCCAAGGTAATGAAAGATCCTCGTAGTGGACCTAATTTGCCACCTGAAATTCGGTGTCATGGTTCAGCTGGACTTTGTACTCACACTATTACCTTAAAAGACTGAAATCCCTAACTGGTCCTCAGATTTAGATTTGTACCACAAAGTTAATGAGAAATGTTTCAAAATATACATACATTGTTTTTAGCATAATGGCTATCTTTAAATCATGGATTTAAGATTGATTATGAAAGTCAAGATGGTTGAAAATCATATAAGTCATTACCCTTACGCCCATGAACCTGTCTTTCAGCACAATCCAAGAAAGCAAGAAGACAAATGCTTTGTTACAACAGAACAGGGCAGAGACGTCTGTGGCTGTCAGCTTCTTTAAAGCCAGTAAATACAGGTAATTAGTCAAAGTCCACAGAATAGAAAAGGGAGCAGTCCTTTTAAGAAAGAGTTTCAACGTCAGACCATCTTCACCAAAAATCCGACTGCATTCCCTAAGAAAAGAAAACAGTTTAATACTCAACTAGTATTTTGTTTAGTGTTCACTTGAACATGCCTAACACGTTCTAGACTTTTATTATGTTTTAGAATTAGTCAGTGGGGCTTCCTGAATACTCAGTACACTCACAAGAAAGTGATACATTTAGTGCTGATCATAACCTAGCCTACTTTCTTCAGGCACTTCAAGCAGTGCAATATTGCAAATGGATTGGGGTCACTTACCTGGCAGAACCAGCCTCTATGCAGGAACAATCTGTTTTTTTAAAGGAAATTGAAATCAAAACTTTTTTGTTGTTGTTCTATGGGCTGGTTTCAGTAAAATAAAACAAATAAATAGTTTTCAGCAAAAACTTTGTTTTTAAAAAACAAAACCTACATTTTTTCCTGAAAATATTTTCCTGACAAATTTCTCCAATAATTTTTATTTTCCAGAAAAAATTTCGTTTAATTGAAAAGCTGTCTTTCATTTAAAAAAAAAAAAAGGTTGGCAAGAAAACATTTGCTAGCTGTAGTTACAGCACAGGTTAAAGAAATATGTGGGATTTTTAGTAGTCTTCAAGTTCAAGAGATAAGGTAGGGAGCTAACACAACTCTCTGGAAGTCAGACATTTGATAGACAAGCCCTTATTGCCAGAAGGAATGGACTCGTATGAGAGGACGACAGACCCACAGCCTGGATCATGAAACTGGGCAAAGGATTTGTCATCACATCAAACCCCTGGTCCATCAAATCCAGCGTCCTCCTTCGATGAAGTGTCCAATGCTTGAATCCATAACATTCCTTGGCAAATGTGTGACGCAATCATAGGAAATTATTTGCATTCCTGACCTCTTTATGCATTAGCCTGTGCCATGAAAGACGATGTATCATTCTGTTTAGTGTATATCACAAAAAATACTATTACTAGTTATCAGCGGTCATAGCATCATTTTGGTTATCACTTAGTCATTTGATGACAGAAGATAATCAAATTATCCTATTATTTTCCTATCCTGCCCCTTTCTTAATCCAGCCATTTGAATCTATTTTTATTCCAGTATTTGGCTCTACTTCTTGCAGCACTGAACTGCATGTTAATTGCAGTATATGCTGCGTTCAGCAATTATTTCTTTGCATGGGTATGTCTACACTACTGACTGAATTGTTGGGTAGCAATCGATCCAGCGGGGGTTGATTTATCGAGTCTAGTATAGACACAATAAATCAACTACCCATCGCTCTCAGTGTTGATTGTCATTCTCCACCTCAACGAGAAGCACAAGGGGAGTCGACAGGAGAGCATCTCCCGTGGACACACTGTAAACAGATCTAAATACATCAACTTCAGCTATGTTATTTACATAGCTGAAGCTGAGTAACTTAAATCGATCTCTCAAGTAGTGTAGAACAGCCCCATGTGTTCTAAGTCCCAGGCATTAACTTAATGGAGATGTCCCCTCTTCCTGAACTAAGGCACGCGATAACAAAAACTGACTCACCAGTAGCATTTATTGTGCCCTCTGGAATAACTCAGCCAAGACATGAGTTAGAAAGGACTTGATCAAGTGTAGTAGAGCTAGCTTTTCAATCTCAAGAGAAAATCCCACCATATATCCAACCACCATGCTGCCCTTCTCATCACCTTTTCAATCTCACCTCTGAAAGCTGGTGCTTTCAGGCAGCTAATAAGCCATTATCCTTGAGATGTTTAAAATCTGCCCTTTTAAAAGGTCGTTTTCACTGTGATAGCACTCGAGGAAGTACTGTTATGCCATCTAATAATTTTTTTTCCAGGGGAGCATGTATATATTCACCTCTTTTATTAATTCCTACTTAAGAGTCATTTCTTCCTTTGCACCCATTAAACCAACGTGCTCTATAAAGCAATAAACTTTGGTAACAACCATCTGCTTCTCCAAATGGCATCCTGATGTGCCATTCAACAACTAATGCTGGCATAGTGAGAGTCACAAAAAGCCTCAGCTACTCCTGCTGAACTAGCAATTCTTACAACCTCTTGTGTTTTGCAACGATCAGGTCAGAAATGCTGTCTGTAGAGCGAGCTTTGGGTTTTCCAGAATTCTACGACGATGTTTTGCGTCTTATATTTCTTTTAATCCGTAAACACATTAAAATAATACAGGTAAGCATATAAACATGAGCTTAACTTTGAGCATGTGCCGAAGTCCCCCTGGCTTCACTGGGAGCTAAGCACGTGCTTAAATGCTTTGCTGAACATGGACAGACCCAGCATGTGCTTGAAGAAGAGTACATGACTAAGTGCTTTGCTGAATCCGGGCCATCATGTAGGATAACTTTTATTCCAAGGGATAGGTCCTCATTCCAGGCTTGCTAACAGCCTGATCTTGTAGCATTGGCATCAATGGGAGTTTTGCAATTGACCTCAGTGGGAGAAAAAGCAGGACCTTGCACTATTGCAAATCCAAAACATCTCACCTGCAGCCAGGGGAGTACGTTTGGATTTAAGCTGGTGTAAACCAAATCAGAATCTGTCTCACCGCCCATGAGTCTGTCCTATACAAAACATGAAAGTGGGAGGTGATACCAACATGACTAAGGCTGGCAGATTGTTTAGCCACCAGTGTTAGGCAGGTGGTAAAAAGCGAGTGCCGGGGAAAGCTTTGCACTATATCACACCCTTGTGCAGTCCGTATAGCCAAATCTGTCACAGGGACAGCTGGCTTAGAAATACACTGCGGGAGAGGTTCTCTCTGACATCTACCATGTTCAGCAGGGCAGAGAGTGGGTTGCTGGCAGACAATGGGAGCTGCAAAAGGAGGTGATCTGCCATCAATAGTACTCTGGTAGGGAGCCCTGCAATCTGGCTACCAAAGACTAGGAGGTGGTGGGAGCAAGAAGTAGGGTTGCCAGGTGTCCGGTTTTCGTCCGGACAGTCCATTTTTTCTGGCCTCTGTCCGGTAAATAAACCCCAGAAAATACCGGACATATAAAATAGTCTGGTATTTTCTGCTTCTCTCGGATGGGAGGCCGACAGGGACAATCTTCCCCTGCCGCATTTGGTGTGGGGAAGTGAGGAGCATGGGGATTCTTAAAGGCGCAGTGCCTTTTTTTTTTTTTCTCAACAACTTTTGTCTCCTTGTTCTTTTGCTCAACCAAGTTTGGTGAAAGCATCTGGCAAACCTACCAAGAAGGCCCTAGAGCCTGCTTGGCAGCTGAGGGAAGGAGAGAGGGCCCTGCAAGAGGGGCCCTGCCCCTCTTTGAATGCCCGGGAGGCTTCCCAAAACAGCTAAAACTGGAATGCAAAGTGCAGTAAAGCAAACGGCTCATCTCCAAAAGTAAGACTGGGCCTATTTAAAAATCTGACAGGCAGACTTAGCCTTTTCTATTGTGCACACGGGCCTCAGCCGTCAGCTTTGCGACACGAACCACGTTCTCTGGAGCTGTTGCACCTCAGGCAATCTTTTACCCCTTCTCCTTGGAGCCTGTCAAAGAGAGTGCCCCCTACACGACTCCACCCTCTCCAAACGCCTGCAGAGAAGCCACGTCAGTCACTGCTGACATGTGCCAGCCTCCGGAGTGTCAGGCAGCGGCTGCTTTTCGCCCCACACAACAGCACGCCACAACGGAAGTGAATACCAAATCCAATGGAAACGGCCAGAGGGTAAGGCAGAGAGATAGAACATCATTAAATCATCTGGATTAAAAACTGGCCAGGGCATCAGTTATGTTACTCTTGCAAAAAAAAGCACCTCACATTGTCCCTCCCTTGCTTTTGTGTCTTAGCTGGGAGGTGAGATCCAGGAGCACAAGGCCTCCTGCACACCATTCTAGGGCACTGACACGGAGGGAAAAGTGACGCTTTCTGAATCACAAACATCACGAGCTCCAGAGGTGACGTTTCCCACGCAGGGACTGACCCAGGCAGACTATGCTTCGGCTCGGAGGCCTGAGAAGAGCACTGCCCAGTGCAGCGTGACTTCAGGCTACAACTGTGTGTCCAAGTTTTGGAGCCCAGAGAAAAGGCCATTTAGGTTGCAGCTTTCAGGCCAGATTCACCCCAGCAGGCTCCACACGGGGAGGGCAGCTTCATAGTAGCTCTTCTAGCAGAAGTTACCCAGGAGAAGCACTGAACTAGTGCCTCTCTTGGCTGGTTTGGTTCTGCCTTCTCTTGGGCCAGGCCCTACCACTCTGGGGGCTCATTCAGGCACCCTGAATCTGGTCCCTCACCTGAAATGTCCTCTGATACACAGATTTGTGCTGAGCATGGTAATTCTCAAGGGGCCTGGTGAAATCTGACTGAGGTGCTTTGGGGAGTGCAGGCTAAGCGGCAGAGTGGATGCAGAGGGCAAGAGGGCGATCGTGACAAACCACATTTCCTTGGAGCTTCCATTTCTGCTTGGACTGATGCCTGTATCTCATGATCCTCCCTTGTCCTTGTCACTAGAAATTCAACACTTGCCAGTGAAGTCATATCTTGCTGGCACCCGCAGCCATAAACAATACGGCTTTGTCTACACTGCAGGGTTTTTGTGCAAGAAGCTTTTTGCGGAAGAGATCTTCCCAAAAACTTCTTGTGCAAAAGCGCATCCACACCTCAGAAGCGCATCGCAAAAGCGATGTGCTTTTGCGCAAGAGAGTGTCCACAGTGCATGGACGCTCTTGCGCAAGAAAGCTCTGATGGCCATTCACAGAATGGCCATCAGAGCACCTGTGCTTTTTCTGGTAGGCTCTTTTTGCGCAAGAAACCTCTGCGGCGCATCCACACCTGCCTTTTTGCGCAAGAGCTGTAGCGCAAAAAGGACTTATTCCTCATGGGGAGAGCAATAACTCTACCGACAAAAGCCTTCTGTCCTGTTGATTTACTGTCATTTTTTTTGCGCAAAAACGCACTTGAGGTGTGGACGCTCCGCCGGGTTTTGCACAAAAAAATGCTGGTTCTCCCTGAACGCCTCGGTCCAGCAGATATTCTGAACTGAGTGCTTGAGGGAATGTGCTCTAGAGCTTACAGTGCCCACCATTAACAAATCAGCATTTGGTAGCAGCCCTCATTCAGTGGTGTGTGACATGCCATCCAGCTATTTCCAGGGAACAACTGCATATACCACTGTGGGAAGACTATTGGCAAAGGCTGACTTTTTAATGGGGACTACTATTACTGTGACAAGCACCACAATCTTTCATTACTTGCCCCTGTAAAGAGTTGAGGCTTCATGCTTCCCATCTCATCTATGAACAGTAGGAAAACGCTAGGAGTTGTGTTAGAATACTCTACCTTGAGAAGGCTAAAATGGCAAATTGAAATTCAGAGGACAGCTTGCAACAGTGAATCACTTTTGAGGCTAAAAAACTGAATCTCACAGGTAATCCATGAGAGTTTCAAAACAGTTTCAAAGCCTTTAACCTTTGTAATGCAGCAAACCCAAAGCTGAAACCCAAGACTTCTGTCTTTTTTTTAAATGCATAAGAAGACGACTTTTTAAAAAATGCATTAGAAGCAACAAAGGCTCTGTTTGGCTTTGATAGGCTAGGGTGATATTTTGAAAATAAATGACATTCTCAGTAACCTAGTTGAGATGTTATAGGTATAATTTGTTATGGTCTGGTGCGCAACCCATTGGACAAAATTTCATGCTTCTTTAAGCCACCAGGGAATCACTCTTTCCTACAGAAATAAAAAATAACACCCAACACACACTACTAGCCCAGAGGTAAGCATTGGCCAGATTTGATTGAAACAAATTATCTGTTTCAATAAAACAAACTTAGCAAAAGAAATAAAAATAAACGATAGAAAGAGAAAGTGAGAGCTTATTAATGGGGATAATGCTTAGAGCACAAAAATAATAACTATAAATACTTTTAAATAAATTATGCTTTAGGTTTCTTTAGGATGGTAATAATCAGAAAAACAAAACTTCATGAGACAAGGAAAAGTCTGAATAGTATTAAGAGATGATTTTCAAACCTGCACATTCTCAATTACATAGAATAGATTTGGGTTTACCTAATGTATGTACTCAAAAAACCAAAAACCTCGTTCTCTGATGTGTCTGTGCAAATCAGATACACTGGCCATTATTACAAAGTCATCATTTGCCAAAAGTTACTACCCTCTCCCCAAATGCAACCTCAGATGCCATGGGGTTCTGCAGGGATCAGTTCTGGGACCAATTCTGTTCAATATCCTCATCAAGGATTTAGATAATGGCATAAAAAGTACTTATAGTTTGCGGATGATACCAACTTGGGAAGGACTGCAAGTGCTTTGGAGGATAAGGTCATACTGTAATTCAAAATTATCTGGACAAATTGGAGAAATGGTCTGAGGTAAATAGGATGAAGTTTAATGAGGACGAATGCAAAGTACTCCATTTAGGAAGGAACAATCAGTTGCACACATACAAAACGGGAAGTGACTGTCTAGGAAGGAGTACTCAGAAAAGGATTTAGGGGCCATAATGGACCACAAGTTAAATATGAGTCAACAGTGTGACACTGTTGGAGAAAAAAGCAAACATAATTCTGGGATGTATTAACAGAAGTGTTGTAAGCAAGACACAAGAAGTAATTCTTCTGCTTTACTCTGCACTGATTAGGCCTCAGCTGAAGTATGGTGTCTAGTTCTGGGTGCTACATTTCAAGAAAGATGTGGACAAACTGCAAAAAGTCCTGAGAAGAGCAACAAAATTGATTAAAGGTCTAGAAAACATGACCTACGAGGGTTTGTTCAGTCTAGAAAAGAGAAGACTGAGAGGGGACGTGATAGCAGTCTTCATGTACCTAAAAGGGTGTTATAAGAAGGAGGCAGAAAAATTATTCTCCTTAACCACTGATAATAGGACAAGATGCAATGGGCTTAAATTTGCAGCAAGGGAAGTTTAGGATGGACATAAGGAAAAACTTTCTAACTGTCAGGGTGGTTAAGCCCTGGAATAAATTGGCTAGGAAGGTTGTAGAATCTCCATCACCTGAGATATTTAAGAGCTGGTTAGACAGACGTCTGTCAGGGATGATCTAGATGGTGCCTGGTTCTGCTGTGAGTGCAAGGGGCTGGATTTGATGACCTCTTGAGGTTTCTTCCAGTTCTATTATTCTATGATTCTTGGATTTCCCCTTATACATAGAATTGGAAATACTCTGGGAACCGTACAATAACTGTTGGCAAATTATAGCAAATTTTCCTGAGCATTAGCTCTGGCTCCTAACTTGCTATTTTGCACGCTCATGTACCTCATTTGCATCTGCTCATCCATTTTTTGTGTGTGCATAAAATTCCCATATCTGCGCACGTATAAATGTCCAACTTTGACAACTGGGCTCTAATATTTGGGTTGGTGTTTTTTTAAAATCACCGTGTCTTTTGTAAGCGTGGTTCTAAGTGCTCAGAATTTCCTACTTACTTTTAAGGAGATCCCTGGAGGCCATTGTGGGGATGGGGAGGAGCGGACAATAGAAGCCCTGTAATTTGGATAAGAATCCATTGAAACCTCACTGCACCAGGACTAAGGGGTGGAGGGGATCTCTCGAATCACAAATCCCAGCATCAAGAATTATTCAGACATATGGCCCGGGGGGAAGGATCCCGCAAGGTCCTGAGCAGCAGGAAAGACTCATCCAGCTTCCTGGATCAGCCCATATTGTCTACATTCAGCTAACAGTATTATCTATCTAGTCAATATCAACCAAAGCAGCATCTTCCCTTTCAGGGCCTGACCCATTGACCTCAATGGGCTTTAGATCAGGCACAAAGAATGCATTCATTCAAATACAATTGTAACACACTGTTTTCAGAGACGAGGAACTTACTACGGGGCATAAATGTTTTAGTGAGTACATGTTGCATGAACAGGTAGAGGAGAGATGAGCTTTCTTAATAATACAGATATTTGCAGGCTGCCCAAATATTTGTTCTCATCTTTTTGTTGTGGTGGATATATAAAGAGAAGATTAATGGACTGACACCCAGAAATGAGTTTCTCACACAGGTAGCTGCACAAGCATTCCTCCTGACATGTGTTCATTTCCTCTAGATTTACTATTCTTGGGCTGAGTTCTCCCTCCTAGCCACAAAGTGAATCATGCTTGATGTTTTCCCAAACCGTCCCAGCTTAGGAAGAACTGGGAAGAAGGGACTGTTCTTGCATAAGCGGCTGTGGACTTTGGAGCAGCAACTCATTAAGTCTGATTTTAGATGGACTGATTTGATGGAAATAATAATTTAAGGCCAACTTCAGATCTCTACAAGGGCATCAGACGAGGGAGTTAGTCCCTACATCCCAATCCTATGGCTGTTAAAATTCCCAGGGTGCATCTAGACTACATTCCTCTTTCAAAAGAGGAATGCAAATTAGGGAAATCGAAAATGCAAATGAAGCACTGATTTACAAATCTCGGGCTTCATTTGCATAATCTCGTCCGATTGCTTTTTCGGAAGAGATTTAAAAAAAAAAAGCAGTCTAGACGGGGTTCTTTAAAAAAAAATCCCTTTTTCAAAAGAAGCCTATAAACCTGATTTTTTCAGGAATAAGGGTTCTTTCAAAAAAGGGGTTTTCCCCCCTCATTTGCATTCTTCTTTCGAAAGAGGAATGTAGTCTAGACGCATCCCTAGTGTTCTCAATGGCAATTTCACTGCACTCTCAGCAAGAATCCAGGCCATATGTTGGCTAATACCTCCCTCCGCAGACACTGTTGAAACCAAGGGGGTTGCTTGCAGAACAAGATGTTATCCAACAAGAGTAAGAGTATCCAAAAGTGGTCCCTGTTTAAAATCGTGCTATGGTTGCTTTGGCAGGATGTTTTACCTCTGGTGGGATGAATTCACTTGCAGTCCCTGGAGCAATTACAAGTTAGCTACTGGAGGGGAACAGGGATGTGTACAAGGTTGCACCTTTCTAATGCCTGGTGACTGGACCTCTGAGGCCCCATCCACTGCACTGCCTCTTCATCCCAAGACCCCAGCCCTGCTCGGCTTCTTCCCCCCAGACCCTGACTGATTCTTTTCTGCCTCTTCCCCCCAAAGCCTTACCCCTTCTCCGCTTCTTCCCCCCCCCAATTTTTTTTTTAAAGGGACATCACAGCTTTTCAAATGGCACCTAGACAGACAAGCGAAAATCCAGACAGGTGGCAACCCTAGATGTGTATGTCACTGCCCATATAATCTGAAATGATAACTGCAATTATATTCCCAGCATTTCTTCACTTCAGGCTAGACTGAGTTTGCTCTCAGCACGTAGCTGCATTGTGCAAAGTGCAAACTAGGGAGGGAATTGTGATTGTTTAGCTCACAAGTCCTGCCCTGGTTCTCCTAGCATGGGAGGAGGCAGCCTTCATGAGAAAGGGTTGAAATTCATCTCCCTATTCCCCCAAGGTATTCTGTGACTTGATATGTGGACAGCCTACACAGGGGAGTGCGGAAATGGTTTTCGTACCATTATTCCCCTACGGGGTGCTTAAGACAAAACCACAATCTTCCCTTCGGTAACCATCCTCCCAACTTGGAGCATCGTCTTGGCCAGCCCTGACTTATTCCGTTCTGACTTTATATTAAGGTTGTATCTTACAGATTCAAATCAGGCTTACAGCAATGCAATCTATCACAGACACATCAATACAATGTATAATCCATGGTTATAAGCAACCAATTGACCTGTTGAACTCAATAAGAATCTATAAAAACTGACCATTTATGAAAGCCGATGTAAAGAATCTATTAACTTCTAATAAACTGTATATGAATGGGACCTTAATATAAAGTCTGGCATTTATTCTGCCCCATATTAAAAAAGCAAACTATATAGCTAGAGTCTAAGAAAACAGTTGCCATTTGAGTCAACAATTATGGAGCTATTTAAAGCAACAGTGTCACAATAAAACCTACCTGAATTTTTTGATTGGAGACTGCTTTTCCTGTGCAGTTGCAAGGTGCCCAGAATAATAAACGGGGAAAAACATAATGTTCCAGTTTGTTGAAAACCAAGTCATGAAAAATGGGTAATCAAAGTTCTTATATGTGATTTTCACAATCTGTGTGGTTCCAACCCAAGAGGAGGAGACTGACAAGATTATTAGAAATCCCCAGACAACCTTAAGAAATGTAGATGTGCAAGACTGACACCGGGTCTGTGCTTGGTTTTCTTGGCTGTTGTTCTCGGTGGTGTTTTGTGTCCCTTCTTCTCCTGAAAAAAAAAAAAAAAGTGAGGAGAATTACAGGCAAAATGGATCCATTTCAAGGAATTCATAATTTCTGCTAGAGGACTGGTTCATCCCGCTGAACCAATCACAATGCCCCAAGCTAAGCACTTGGAATGCTGTGTAAAGAACTACATCGGTAATAAAACAGCAGCAATTTAAAGGTGATGGGAACAATGTACAACTAAACTACAGTGGCACAAGATAAAAGAACTCCGCTATTGCCACTGTGTTGGGTCGTTCTTTTGTCAGTCAAGCCTGCAGCATACAACTGAATGTCTTTTTTAGGGCCAACTACATTACAAAGCCACAACCTATGCATATTTGTTTTGTGAGCCCATAGATCTGAACCTAGGAACAAGCCTCTATAGGGTACGTCTAGACTACACCTCTGTCAACAGAGAGATGTAGATTAGGCACGTCAAAATTGCTAATGAGGCAGGGATTTAAATATCCCGCGCTTCATTAGCATAAACAGAGCTTTTTCTAAAAATAACGGCAGTCTAGACGCTGATCTGTTGAAAATAAACCCTTTTACGAAAGATCCTGTAAACCTCATTTTTTGAGGAATACAGGATCTTTCGAAAAAGCATTTATTTTCAACAGATCCGCATCTAGACTGCTGGTTTTTTTTCCAAAAAGCTCCATTTCGAAAAAAAAAGCGGCAGCCATGTTTATGCTAATGAAGCACGGAATATTTAAATCCTTGCCTCATTAGCAAGTTCAACGTGCCTAATCTACATCTCTCTGTCGACAGTGAGGTATAGTCTAGACACAGCCCCAGATTCAAAGATCTTGATTCGGAAGCCACATTTTTATTTGCAAGCCTAGGGAAAAACAATTTGAAAAACATTTCCCTTTTGAAGTTCATCACAAAGTTCATTGCAGCTATATAGTTAAAAATGCAAATGGAACAAAACTAGAACTTGGCACAACCGGTCACAAAAGAAAAAACTATACAGGAAAAAGAAACAGATTTCTATCATTCCATACTCTCGTTACTGTGGAACTACTGAAACAGCTGATACATTTTGCTTGGTCTGATGTGCCAGTTACTACTCTAGAATGCACCACGGTGGTTTGGTGTTAGGAACAAATGCGTTAATGTTAAACCCATTATAAGCAGCCACTCCACCTGAACAGCAACGACCTTAACTTCGTATTTTTCCTCTCTATAGGTTTGATCAGCATATGACATTTTCTATCATGGGGATCAACTTGTTTATTTATGTTAATAGGAGCTATACATCAGCCTTGAAGATATGACAATGTAGCCTGAGTTCTGTTTAGAATAGTTCAACAAAATAGGAAAGAAAGGCAGGATTTCAGACCAAAGCTTAACTTTCCTTGCATGCAGTTGTTTTTGATATAGGATTAGCATAACATATATGTAGTGGACCAAGTTAGTAGAGATACATTGGGGTGTATTTGATCTTGGAAATGTTTCTTTTCATTATAACAGAGAATGCATTAAAACCAAGAACTTTATAATGTGGAAACAGTGCATTTTGCAACTGTGCAGTGGTCTCTTTCTAGAATATAGATGGTAAGGAGATACACCAGCAGGAATATTAACTCCTGGTCAAATCACTCAAGTCAGAGATGTCAAAGAATAGGGACCAGTTCCGGCTCTGCACTGGACCTCCAGGTTGGGGGTTGAGCCACACGCCAGAATCTATCCTCATAAAAGAGTTGAGTTATAGAAAACACAACAGTGAAGCCATTCCAGCAAACAGCATGTCAGACAAGGATGGCAGAGCCTTTTTCATCTCAAAGCAACAGCCATTAGCTCTTCCATTGTGTAATAGCGAATAAAGAGTAAAATAAAATTAAAGATCTACTCATAACATGAAGAGGATAATGAACGGGTGCTTTGAAAAGTGTGTTAAAATGACTGCATTTGTGTAAAAACGCTCTCTTTAGCTGGTGGTGGGCAGGAGCCAGAGCAAGATATTTTAGTCATACTCATAATGACTGACACCTACTACAGAAAGGTAAATTATAGTTTGTTTGCAAATCAGAGGTGAGGGCACAAAACATGTGGGGTTACCTGCCAAGCAGACCCACCAAGCAATTAACTCTCATTGATCTAATTGTTACACTAATCACAGAACAACACAATTTTAAAACACTGTTGCATAAGCCCTACATTTTCCAGATACCAAACAACTATGTAATCACTATAACTGTGCATGAAGTATCATTAGCATTTGGTTTAGATTTTACAGTCCCAGATTTGGAGCTTCAGAGGGGTAGCCGAGTTATTCTGTACCTGGAAAACTTAAAAAATAACGAATGGTCTACCAGCACCTTAAAGACTAACAAAACACTCACAATACTCTCTACATCAGGCGTGTCAAACTTGAGGCCTACTGAGGGCCGCACAAATGAAAACTGATAGCTTTCAAAGCCACCAATGAAAATGTACTTCTATCGGAAAGTCGTAATTATTTATTATTATAGATTGTTTTAGGTATATTTTATAATATGTTTTCGGGTCTTGCTTGAATATAATACAATAATTTGATGTGTAAAATTGCTGTTACGTGTTCATATGTAATAATTTTTAATTGAAATATAAATTTAAGGTACTTTTTAATTTTTTTATATGATACGTAACTTGTTTTGTTGAAAAAAATAAGTATAGACAATGGTTAATCAAATAGAACAGGCTTCTGTGAAAGTTTGAGATACTTTGTAAGTTTGAGATTTTGCATAAACATATAATTATTCGTGCGATTGCAAAAAATGGACCTATTTATTGATATAAAATTAATATAATACATTTTGTGATTTTATGTGGGAATAAAGAAATAACAAACAAAATATTAAATTAAACTGAACTGAGAAGTAAATTTGAAGTGCCTGTTTCACTCCAGCTTGTTGATCTCTGGTATGGTTTCCTCTTTTTTTTTTTTTTTTTTTTTTACCTATGAAGATTATGGCTTTTTTATAGTTCTAAAAATTCAGGTCTATCCCAGACTGCAAACATTAGAGGTTCAAAAACAATAAGGGAGAGACTCATATTTCAGAATAATTGCTTCAGCCTTCTCTCCCCCAGAGCCAGGCACCCCTAGCCCCTCTGCTCTAACCCAATCTCCCTCCAGGCACTGGGGCGCGTGCGCAGAGCGGCTGGCTGTGAGCAGGCGCTGGGGTGTGAGCAGTCCAGGCATGTGGCTCAGAACCTGGTGGGCTGCACTCAGATAATTCATAAACATGTAGTCGCGGGCAGGGCTGGCCCGAGCCCTTTTGGCGCCCTGGGCCTGGGCGCGCGGCGCCGCCCCCGGGCGCACGGCGCATGCGCGGGCCCGACCCCCCAAGGTGCACGGACCCGCCCCCAGGGCGCATGGCGCATGCGCGCGCTAGCCACGGCCGCTGGCGCACAGCCCGGGGCCCGCCCACGGGGCACATGCCACACGCACTCCCCAGCCCAGCCCGGTGTGCGCTGCTGGCGCGCGCGCTGGGCCGTGCAGGGCCCGGCGGCCGTGGGGGGAAGGGCGCTGCTGGCCAGCGCCGCAGGGCCGGCGCTGCGGGAGCAGGGCACGTGGCGCCTGATGGCAGCTGTAAGGGACGCCGCGCGCCCCTTACAACTGCCATCAGGCACCCCCCATCGGTTGGCGCCCTGGGCAGCTGCCCGGCTCGCCCATTCCTCCGTCCGGCCCTGGTCGCGGGCCACAAAACAATTCAATCGGGCCGCATGTTTGACATGCTTAATCTACATGTTTTGTCAGTCTTTAAGGTGCCGCTAGACCATTCGTTGTTTTTCAAGTTTTTCCAGATTTGGAGGTTAATGAAAACAACAGATACACTCATTGTGAGTTCTTGCTTGGTTCAAAAAGTTACATGAGTCCCAGGTTTAATTGATCTTATAGAGCAGAAGAGTCAGTGGCATATAAATTCCTTTGAAAATCCATGGGATTTCTGCTCCTAAATCACTAAAGCACTTCAGAAGTCTCATCCACCAACAAGGATAAAAAAAAAACCCAATAACAATTCTGAATAATGAGTCTGGGACCTAGCTTCTAAGAGGGTGGCCTACAGACAATGTGCCCTCTAATCTGTTCCATCTGTGTGAGGAATAATTTTTGTTATGTGCACCAAGGCATGTGTGGATGTGCACAACCAGTAGAAACACGTGCTGCCAACTGTGGACGCTTTGCTAATTAGCTAATTAGCTGGACAGCATTTGAATCTCTTCTGGGTGGCCACCCACGCACTTAGCTTTGAGGGAGCACTGCCTACAAGGTACAATGGGCATAAATAAACCCATACTAAATGGGCAGGGCATTGGCCTGGGCAGGGAACTGCCTAGTGCACAGATGCCGAAGAGTGAGCTAACACACAATGAACACACACATCAGCCAAAGCAACCAATAAATAACTTTTCACAGCCACCAAGATGGCAAAGCTCCTCTGTGTCTGCGGTTAATCCGATCAGCACCTTATCAACAAATGTCACCAACCATGGGCACAGAAACAAATTTGGGGAGCCAATAAGCACAGAGGGAAAGGGACAGCACTTATTAGACACTGTGGCCATAGGAACAGCAAAACTCACAGCCACCCATCTTGTAGAGAGACGGTAGCTTTAGCTGACGTTTAGATCGCCATGGTTTCTTTGTAACCACTCCCCATGTGGGTCTATACTGTCCCTGTCTAGACAATCCTGCTTAGTTCTTATTGCTTAGAAAGGGAGGCCCAGAAGTGAAAGAGGGTGCAGTCGGAAATGATAGGATGTCAAGTTCAAGGAGAATCGAATCACTCTTCCAAGGGACCCAAGTCCTCCCTTAGAAAACTCAGGATTGCTTCAGATTTGGGTTTTACGCAACACAGATATTGGCTTGAATGAAGTCACTCTCAATCTACACAAATATGTGTGAGATCAGAATCTGGCCTCTAGTGTCTTGGGATAGGATCCTTCTTGCATGCTACTCACTTCCATCTCAGGTATTTCAGGGTATGTCTACACTAGCCCCCTAGTTCGAACTAGGGAGGCTAATGTAGGCATTCGAAGTTGCAAATGAAGCCCGGGATTTAAATATCCCGGGCTTTATTTGCATCTTCCCATCCAGGTGCCATTTTAAAATCCCCTTAGTCCGAACTAACTGCCCGCGGCTACACACGGCAGTCAAACGTTAACTCGAACTAAGTCCTTAGTTCGAGTTAACTGTAACACTCCAGTGTTTTCCCAAGGAGTTTGGGCCGTGACACCATTTCAGGTCTCCTCCTGCTAGAAGAGTTCTGCAGACTTGAAAACTCTGCCTCTGGCCAATACGTCATAGTTGTGTCCATCCCACCCACACAGATGAAGGAGCCACCAGTGCCCATGTGGATCTTTTGATGAAGAAAGCTAGAGGCAGCACCATACCTACAGGTTCACTTGGGCTACACTGCTCAAGTAAAAGGCGGGGAGGGTTACATTCCATGGTAAGCCCTGATGTCTTCCTCAACAGCTGACTGGGGATCTGAGTTGGGGTTGACAGTCTTGCCTAGATACCATTCTTGCTCTTTCTCTTCTTCCTCTTCAGAACCTCCATGGTCTGAGGTGAGAGTGCAGTGACTTTGAGAAGGAATAAAGCTGGCTGTTAAGGGTCCCTGGGCTCCGGCCTGGCTGAAGCTGAGGAACCACAACCACTTTGTAAGACTTAACTTGGGTGTTATTTGTCATCCTTTAAAGGTCTTCTGTGCCTATTGGGCGTATGCATCCAGCTTCTCAGACACTAAAACACATTAGGGACCATGCCTTTCCCCCCCCCCCGCCACTCTTCTCCCCTCCAAACCCCAATTTGCAAACAGACAAAGGAATGGCTTTCGTGTGGCTGTGCGGCCCATGGCACAGGAGACCACGTCAATGCTTTCTGACTTTGCCCCAACCATGGCATCCTTCCGAGACAGATGAAGGCAGCCTATCGCAGGCCTCGCGCCCTGCCGGAGATGCGGCTCGTGTGCCTACCTGATCGGATCTGCCCCTCGACTCTGCTGTGCCGGCAAACTCCAGAGGGGCTTCGACTCTGCAGCTCAAGAATGGGAGCAGAAGAATCTTCCACAGCAGATAAAGGGGAGAGCTGCCTACTGATGCCACTGCGCGTGCTGGGGCAGTTGACTCCCGGCTTGCATCGGGTGACAGATGATCGTGAGGCACCTGAGAAGAAAGAGGTTGCATCAGTTTGAGGGTAAGCTCCCTTGCGGAAAAGCGGCGGTGGGTTTTCAAACATCCTGACAGTGAAATGCATACAAATGACTCATTAAGGAAGGGGACACACCACAATCAGTAGAGTCCCCACTGGGCCAAAATGAATTCTCAACCTTCTCCCCCCATATACAGAAGTGCGCTACGACGATTAACTGCCTTTCCTGAAGGAATGAGAGCCCTAAAGGGGAGCACATTGCTAGCTACCATGCGCCGTCCGTTGGGCGTGAACAGTCAAAGAGATATTTGTACTCACATGGGCCCTTCCCGACCACTGACACAGGCAAGAGGAGAGGACACCACTTCCTTATGGCATGGGAAGGGATTTGGGGGAGGAGGGGAATGATCCTCCACAGCTGTCACCGATGACAGCCTTGTAAGAGGAAAGTTTCCTCTTTGCTACATCCTGCACAATGTCCCACCATTGGTACTTGAAGTCCTTGATGTTCTGCAGAATGAAACTGAAGCCAGTGATAACTCTCTGCAACTAGGACAACCGTTAGATAATTGGAAGGAGTTTGCTTTTATGACCAGATCCAGTTAGGGCACTGAAATGCCTTCTGGCATATCACACTGGAGCCACAAGTCTTCAGAGAAGTTGTCTTTTCTCCTTCACCTGGATGGAACCACCACAAATGCGGAATAGATGTCTATCCCTAGAAGGCTGGAGAAGAGGTGGAAGGTGGCAGGTTAAGACCCAGAACCCAGAAATACATGGCTGGAATCAACCGGATGTTAGGTTGCTACCGTTTTTGCTGCTGAGGAAGACACCATGTTCTATGAGCAAGAACTAGCAGGAGTGAATGAAAAACCAGCAGGTGACAGAGGGGAACGGACACATCAGCATGATGGTCTGAACCTGGCCAACTAAGACTGGCCCTTCTCTTCCATGTGATGAATGTCTTGCACAGATTCACAAATTTATTTTAGGCTGGGGGCTTCTTTAACCTGTCATCATACAAGTAGCACATAAGGGTCTCCTCTGTTACTAAAGCAAGATCACATGGAATAGGGAAATGTAAGACATTCATTAGTTAATTGTGGCTGGCTATTCCTTTCCCTAGCAGCTTTTTTTTCTCAATAGGTACCTGTATTAGCCAATCCCATGGTGTTATTTACACTTACACTGGCAGTCACTGGCTTTGCCAGGACTCTAGTGGCCTTGGCATGCTAATCAAATCTGTTTTCCAATGTAACTAAACCAAAAACCTGCTTGTAAGATGCCAACATCCTTCTTACATAAACAGCAAGCATCACCCAGGCTTCTTTTTGGGCTGCTAGTTCCACACCCAACAGTGCACCAGGGCACCTAGACACAGAGGAACATCTGGCAGAGCTCACGAAACAAGTCACATCCTTCTCTGGGAAGAAGATGGGTTGGGTGTTGCATGTTCTTTAGGGGGTCATCAAATGAAATGTAACCCCATGCTCTGAGTGACTCTATGGATCACTTGATGACTCCCTGTACTGTTCCATTTCCTGTAATGCACTGTTGGAAGACAAGATAGTGGGCCAGATGGACAATTGGTCTGACCAGATGTGCCTGTTCTTATGAGTTCTGTAACTGGTAAAATTATCCTATAAATACTCCCACTTAAAATGTGTAACTATGGGAGCACACCTTCTATGGTGAATATGGGTGAATATAACAACACTGTACCAGACAGTTCCCCGGAGACTTGTGTAAACCTTTACCCTGTACTGCATGATTATTGGTTTACAGCAGTAAACCCGACTGATATTATTTAGTCTCCTGAACATATTTCATAACAAAGCAAAGTGCAGTCAAGCAACTGACTATACAATTATCAGCATTGTAATCTTCACTTTGACAGCCTGACTCTCCATGTCCTCCCTCCCAGCCTCATTTTTCCCTGCCTCATAAAGAGGGCTGCTATCGTGTACTTGTAAGGAGGCTGCACTCGCTTCTCATGGCACAGAACATGTGCCTGCATTCTCTCTCTGACTGACTATAGTGGGTCTTTGCTGACTCAGTCCTCTGGCCAAAGTCATACACAGTCAGTTAAAAGCAAAGCAAAACCCCTTTCGGGGGTACAATCCAAGAGGGGCCTCTCTGAGTGCTCTCTATAATGTCTCGCTTAGGCTTGCCCCGCCCCAGGGCTTCTTCCCTGGAAGTAATGTCTTCACCCTCTCATGGCCTTTCTGGTCCCAGCTCTTCACTTTGGACACAAAGAGTTTTGTTCTCCCTCTGAGGTTCCACAGTGCCCAGACCACTGCCCATAATGGCTAACAGGGGCTAATAGCCCTGAACACTATGCTCTTGTGCAGCCACTCAGGAGATATTTTAATGACACCCAGCTGATTAGCAGAGTACCCACAGCTTAGTTTTGTATTTCTACTGGTGGTACATATGCTTTGGTGCACATAAAAAATTATTCTGCACATGGATGGAAAAGATAAAGGAACATTGGCTGGGGTGGGGTGGGGGTGGGGGTGGGGACCTAGGCCTGCCCACTACTCCAGGTTCCAGCCCAGGGACCCTATAGATAGCAACGGTCGTTGTTACCCTTTATTTAAATTGTTCTGCTATTCTAATTCCCTGGGCTACTTTTCCATGGTCCTGCACTGTCTCCACCCTTATGTCAGGGCCTTGTCCCGAAGGAGCTCCTGCAAACATGCTCAGGGCTCCTAGTTTTTCCAAGATTCTGGCAGCACTACCTCACCTGAGGTCCTGCAGCAACTTCAGCCAGCCACCATCCATTCACACTCTCCCAGTTCTAGCAAGGATCTGAACTGGTTCTGGCCCTACAGCTCTTCTTATACTGATCTGCTGGGCCCTGATTGGCTATGTCCCACACAGCTATGTCTAGACAGCTTGGAGGACCTCTCTACTGCCCTCTTTTGGGGCAGAGTGCAGCAGGGTCACAAGACCTCCAGCAGAGGGCCTCAGGGTCCCATCCACCCTGTCACAGTACCTCATAAGAGATAGGAACAGTTTGTAAAGCTCTTTGATGGTGAAGAGCACAACGTATGTACTAAGTATTGTGATTGATTTAGAACATTTCACTCATACAACAGAGCACAATGACTTACTCTACAATAGTCAAAGGATACTTGCAACATCCACAGTCTGAAATCCAATGAGCTAAACTGATCTATACTTTTAGGCCTAAATTTTCAGAAGTCACTAGTGATTTTGGGAGCCCAGTATTAAGTCATCTTAAAAAAGCCTTATTTTCAGAACGTGCTGTGCACCCATCCTCTGAAAATCAGCTTTTAAGATGGCTCACCCCAATTCACCCATCACTTTTGAAAATGTAGCCTTCGGCCTTTACTTATTAAAATGAGGATAAAATAGAAATAGGCATCACAGCAAAATTGCACACAGCTCACATCCCAATCCATAATCCAGATCTAGTGTCTTATAAAGCACAGGGATTTGGCTCAGTAGGAGCTTGGTGAAGTATTTGTAACTAAAACTACAGAAAGTTTTTTTCTTACACATGCACACAAACAGCTCCTAGTTATTTATATGCTGCACAACAATGTGGCATCAATCTTTTTGCACGTGTTGGGAATCTTGAGCAGCTGAGACTGAAATTGTCAATTAAGAGACCATATTTAATTTGAAGACCTTCCTTGTTTTAGTGCAATAGTCTTTCCTGATCTTCGAGAACAATCGGGTAGCACAGCAATTAATCAATAATTCATTCTTACAGCGGGAAAGTTTTGGACTATGTCACTTTAGGCCACTGAATCTAAATATATTTCAAGGATATGTTTTGACCGTGAAGGTGAGTAGATACATTCCCGCTAATTTATCTAAGGCCACTATTTTTTTAGTAGCCAGGACAACAAATTACAGATTGCTGTACCATGTAAAGAAATCCCACACATTGTTTTGCAGATCACAGATGCCTACATGCACTGTGGTACCTCTAGCTCACATTAGAAGAACCTAAAAACAAAGCTTGCATAGCTACAATTCTACATAGAACAGTTTCGTTCACCGAACAGTTAAACGCTGCCTGGGAGGATAAAGAAATCCATAGAATCCTTCTGGGTTTGCACCAGCATAACAAGAGCAGTGTTTACCACATGGATATATATTCTCCTCTCTCTCTATGAATCGTCACATGTGGCTATCGAGGTATATACTATGGACATGGCCACACGGCTGCATAGAGGAATGAGCCCATCTTTGCCCTGGTAGCTCCTGACTACGGCAAAAGCAGGGCCAGGTTTCCCCAGTAGACTGTAGACAAGCAAGGGATGAGGGAGCAAAACAGGGTGGTTTTATGGCTCTGCCCTCCCATGTCAGAGGTGGACTGGTAAACGAGGGATGTGAGCCATACCCCCCAAAAGGGAGGAACAACTTGCCCTTTCCTTAGAGCCCCTAAAAGCCAACTGGCAAAGGGTTCACTGTCATGGAGCTGCAATTCCCAGCAGGCCTGACAAACTGACCACACTTAACACATCTCTGTCATAGTTTAAATGTCATGTGAGATAACAAATGAACACAATGGTTCTCCTGAGCACTGTAGGACTGCCAGTGAAAGACGCTGAATGTACATACACTTGAATCTCTTTAAATCCAACAACCCTGGGAAAGAGGGATTGCCAGATTAAAGGTGTTGCCAGGCCAGGAAGGGAGGGATGGAGATGCAAGGGGATGGTGGTGGTTGTGAGGGGATTTAGTTGGTGCTCTGTGTCCCCTGCTGCTTCCAGCACCACACCCACCATTACGGCGGGGAAAAGCCTTCGGCAGAGCATGTCACTGCGCTGCCATTCCCCCAGATGGAGGGGAAGGGGAAGTAGCAGCACACTGAGCCATTTCTGCCTCTGCCTGCCAGGGTCTGTATCATGGGTGCTCCCAAATTAGGGACATACGGAGCACGGCGGTGATAGTGTACTAAAAATATGTTTAAATGATGTAATTAGGCAGAGTCGATATTTTTTCCCCCAGACAAAAGAATGCCGAGACCTCTGGGGTACATTGATCGGGGATAAGCCAAATATGACGGAAGCTCATTTGCATCTGAGGCAAACCGGAAGAATAAGTTAACAGGAGGATGAAAACGCAGCATGGTGTCAAAGCGCCCCGAAAACACAAAGCAGCAGGAAACAAGGAGCTTATCTAAAGGTACCTTTCAGAGGAAATAATTTGAAAGGTTTGCTGGACTATGAGAAGGGACAAGAGCCTTTTGGTTATCCATCACTGAGGGAGCAAAAAGGACAACACTTTTTGTATCCATGAAAGTTTGATCCCTGGCCCTGAGGACTGTGGCTGCTGAGAGGTTGCTTTAGGTTAGAAACCTATCTTAGACAAAGCTTTCAGTCTGTTAGCTATCAGTACTTGGCTTGTAGAGCTGCCCACGAAAGCTCATGATACCATCTACATGTTTCGTTAGCCTATAAAGTGCTACCAGACCATTTGTCGTTTAGTCTCTTAAAAGTGTGTTATGTTTCTGTTTTATTTGTAAGCATCACTGTTTCTATTATTCTTACTCAATACTTACTTGAATCTCTGTTCTTGCTTAAGAATCCTACCTCTTTTTACCATAAGGTCATCTCAGTACTGTTGATACTAAGTAGCACATACCTTCCCAGTTGAATCAAGCAAGCTTTTGCATATGAAGTCTCTTTAGAAGCAGCAGACTTAAAAATTACTGAGAGTATCTAGTGACAGGGACTGCACTCTCCAGGCGGCTCTTCTAGGAAGTTTGGGAACAGGGGTGCATCAAGTATTAACCTGCGAGGCAAAGTAAGGGCTGGCAGAGTGCTGGGCAGTTTGGCTGGCAGTCTGAGTGTTGTGATCCAGTGTAGCACTAGCAAATCTCTCTCTAACAGGGAGTAACATATCCAAGAGAGCACAAGAGGGAGGCTAGGAGGAACTGTGACATCAAGAGGGGTCTCCTGGGCTGGCATTGGCCCGGTGCAGTTTAGGTACTCATCATCTGCACAGAGCTCTATCTTGTTATGTACTTCCTGGGCCATCATTACTGAGGGTATATCTACACTGCACCGCTATTCTGGAATAACAACACTAGCGTCCACACAGCAATTGCATTACTGCGGAAGAAAATCGAAATAACAGAGGGCTTTTTCCAACGTTGGTAAACCTCATTCCATGAGGAATAACGCCTCTTCTGAAAAAGCTCTTTTGGAACAGGGCATGTGTGGACATTCCACTGCTGCTATGACAAAATAGCTCCTCACCAGAGCCATTCTAAGTTATTCCTCCCCAGTGCCTCCTGGGGCTCTAAATTAGATAGCGCGTCCACATTAGGGGAGCCTGCCTTGGACTAATTTTGAGGATTCTCTGTAGTGTGGATGCTGTATTTTGAAATAAGCTATTCCAGAAGATATCTTCCAGAATAGCTTTTTCCAAAATAAGCTTGCAGTGTAGACATACCCTGGGTGCCTACAATCATCAATAGTTAATGATTTACCTCCACAATACCTCCCATGAATAATTATTAGTCCCATTTTACAGACGAGGAATTGACACACCTCCAATTCTGAGTCTGCCACAGACCACTACATTGTACCCCATCTGCCTGATGGGAATACCGCCATCAGCTCCTTTCTTCAGAATCCCTGCTCTTCCTCTCAGAGCGCCTCGCATTCTGCCACGCCAATAATCACTCCCAGTGAGACAGATCCATCTCCAAACCACGCCATAGGATTTTGGGGCTTAGTTTCAGTGACTTTTTGGAGGTTTTTCCTCCCATGCCCACATGATTTCTCTCCTCTGACATGCTTTTTCTGTTGCAAATGCCGTTGGTTATGGACAGGAGGTAAGATTCACAGAGACAAGCAGTGAAGCAGAAAGCTGTATTCTGTCATGTTTGGCTCACCCTCCCCACTTCTCAATGACTTGCAGTTTCAGACGGTAAAAAGCAGATTTTGCAAAGGAGAACATGGAGTTAGTGTAATTGTCCATACACACTGCCTAGCAAAACCATTCTTACATGACTACTTTACATTAGCTACTGGCAACTGTTGCATAATCTGTAATTTACTGTGTCCTAAACCCTCCCCAGACTTCAGCAGAATAGAGTAACACAAGGGATGAATCTAGCCAATGATCTTACATACATACCATACAATTTATGGTAATAGATATCGGGGCTGATCTCCCAAACAACAGAAAAGCCGCAAGACTGCTTTAATGCTCTGCTTTGATTATTCAAGTAAGCAAATGGTTAATGCATGATCCTCACTGGCTGACTGGCTCCTTTGAGGATTCCTTTCGTATTCTGCCATTCGTGAATTTCTAAAAACAGAAGTAAATCCAAAACGTGCAGCTCGGTTCTGTTGTGTACCTTACTCTCCTAAGTAACTGGATTACTCGTGTCAGTAACAGTTGCAGGATGGGTCTCTTACACCAGGTGCTTGAATCTAAGAGTTTGTAGATTAACTCTAAGAGATTGTGCCCTGCTGCGACAATAAGAGGGAATAAATCCCCTCTCTAGATCCCTGATGTACCCACATGGTCTATGCCCAGATTGAAGATCCTAGATATAGGGAAGGAGATTGCAGCAGATACAAGTGAGGACAGAGTGGGACTAGTCATGAATTTACCCTCCTCCCCCCATTTGCTCACGGAGTACTGAAGACAAGTACAGTGATTTACTCCCTCCCAGTACAAACGTTCCAGGGAGGAACCACACCCGAAGCTGGTCGCAAGAGTCTGTATTACTGTGCAAATGGGTATTGATCTCCCCCTCTAGCTTCAAAACCCATTGAAGCACTAAGTATAAAAATGTCTCCATTATGTAAAAAATGGAGCAGCATTTTCATACCAATGAGCTACAAAAACACATTCTGGAAGGTGAGGTGGTTCAGCGAGATGGATTGGCTCAATTCCTCAAGAGTATCTGCTACAGGAAGCATATCAGGTCAGCCTAGAACCACCACATTTGCTTAGGATTTCAGTGTCATGGTGACAGAGCTAGCTGCATTCTTGCCTCCTTCTCTGGTCTCTCCTTAGCCTGCAGGCCTTGTGCCCATCCTGGGATGGAATTCTGGGATTCCTCCACTGGATGTTGGGCGACAGTACACAGAGGATCTATAATGCTTGCCCAGTTGGTCTGGCTGGGTTCATCACCAGCTGGAAGCCTTTTTTGGGAGCTCTGGCCAGTGGCACATGCAGTGACCAGGCACTTTTCCTTCTCTTAATAGTAGGAACAAAAGATAGCAAAAGAGTGAAAGGTTTTTAACACAAGGTCGACATGTATACCTACCTTACCCTGTGGCCGGCCGGCCCTAAGCAGAGACTCTGTTCATTGTCTCTTCCAACAGGGACCCATACCCTAACTTGAGAAGGGACACTCTTATCCCCCCAGATGCCCTTTGTCTCAGACATTTGATCCTCCTGTGTTTGTTACCTGGGATCCTTTCCCTTGGCAAGCTAGGCTGGTGAGCTCTGCAGGTAGTCAGAGGTAGAACTCAAAGCAAATGGCCCCTGAAGGGGGTCCTGGGCATTGGCCAATGGGTGGCATTCTGAAACCAGGGATGTCCCTGGTCGCCAGCTGCTGGCCCCTTGCCCCTTTCCCCCAGCTGTGCGAGGGAGGCATGTGACCCTTCATGCTCCTCCCCCCGCCCCACATCACCACTAGCTCAATCTTGGTACACATTCAAATATGCCACAGCTCAGTGGTAAATCTGAATAGGCCCCTTCTGAGCCACCAGGAACACATGGGCTACGTCTACACGGCAGGTTTTTTGCACAAGAACAGCTGTTCCTGCGCAAAAAGTTGCAGAGCATCTACACTGCACGTGCGTTCGTGTGCAAGTAAATTTACAGTAAAGCGTCGGAACAGAGGGCTTCTTGCACAAGAGTTATTCCTCTCCCCATGAGGAATATGCCCTCTTGCGCAAGAGCTCTTGCACAAGAAGGTAGTGTGGACGGGCAACAGGGGTTTCTTGCGCAAGAAACCCCTATGACCAGGGCTCGCCAAGCGGCGGCAAGCCCTGCTTGCCAGCCGCGCAGTTTTGCACGGTTCTGCGCTCTGCGCATGCGCAGATCACTCTGCGCCAGCTCTTCTACATTATTTGTTGAGCCCTGCCTATGACTAAAATGGCCATCAGAGCTTTCTTGCGCAAGAGAGTGTCCACACTGCCATAGATGCTCTTGCGCAAAAGCACATGGCAGTGCGGATGCGCTCTTGTGCAAGAACTTTTCTGCAAGAACTCTTGCGCAAAACAGTTCTTGCACAAAAAGCCTGCAGTGTAGACATAGCCTTAAGGTTTAAGAGGTTTAAGAGGTTTTGCTTCTGAAGGGGAGGGGAAAGTTGTCTCATTTCTTTGAAACAGAAAGATTTGCAGATTTTAATAAAGAACAAATTACTCAAAGGTGGAGTTGGGCATTTCTTTGCTAGGCAATGTTTCACTGTTATCAAGAGCAGAGTGAAAAGCAGATCATTGCATTGTACCTTAATAATGACATCCATCCACAATTCCCACCAATGAGGCCATCACTGGCCACAAACAACCATTCAAATGAAAGTCAAAAGACTCCACCTTTATACGTAAGTAGAAGATTCATGTGCCATGCTCAGGTCCTTAACTCAAATAAGTTTCGTTTTTCTTTATTTAAATCATTGCTCTGGGGTGGGGCTGGGGATGAGGGTTCACTATGCAGGTTGCCCCAGGGAGAGAGGACAGCCCCAGCCCTCTCTCACCGCAGCAGTTTGGGGCCATGTAAAATGCACCTGACCATGGCTGCGGCAGCTCCAGCAGGGGAGGGCTGCATGTCCCCTGGAGGGGGACAAACACACAGACAAACAGACAAAGTCTCTGAAATATATAGTAGATAGCCGTTCATTTTTCCATCTTTGCCCCCTGCTGGCCCAATGGGGTGATAGCGGTCCTGGTCCCCATTTCTGGCCCCTTGCTGTCCCTCCCCACCCCCCCCCCGTGGTCACTCTGCAATATAACTGAGCCCTCCTGCCAGCCCCTCCCTCTTCATTTTATGAGAAACAATTGAATTCCACACACATCCCATTATCCTGACACAACCAAACCCTGACCACGCTTTAAGTTAGGATAAGAGGAAGCTGCATGCCAAATTTGGTGGTCCTAGCTCTTACCGTTTAGAAGGTTTCAAGAACAAATGGACTGACAGTCAGACAGACAGATGCACATTTCTAAAGTATATAGTAAGATTAACAATGAAGCCACTATAGTTTACATACGTCTTCCTGTTTCTGTTATGAAGGAGGAGGCAGCACGGTCTAATTTCAAATCAGAAGACTATGGGTGAGATTTCTTACATTCTATCACTCAGTGCTTTTTTTTGTATTAAAAAAAAAAAAAAAAAAAGAAGGTGGCCGGTACTCCAGGGGAAAAGTTGTTGAGCAAAGAGATGCCAGTACACACAGTTCTTTCCAGCTCTGAGTGGAGGTGCTGGTACTGCGTCTGGAGGTGCCGGTACTGCATACCCGGAAGTACGGTCACAAAAGAAGCAGTGCTATCACTCACCCACAACTAGCTTGCTGTATGATCTTGGGCAAATCACTTTACCTTTCTGCATCTAAATTACCACGGTGTAAAATAAAGAGTAATAAATCACATCTACCTGTATGAAGTGTTTGGTGATACTCTGATTATGGGTGTTAAAAAAGTGCAAAGTAGTGTCAGAATTTTCAAAAGAATTTGGCAGAATTGATCATTGGATGGCCCAAATGCAATGAAACATCTTTTTAATGATGGGGCAACCAGAACAGCACACAGTATTTGATGGGTGGGCAAATGATGGATTTATATAGCAGCATTGTGATATTTTCAGTCTTATTATCTATCCCTTTTCTAATAGGTCTAATATTCTGTTAGCTCTTTTGACTGAAGCTGCACATTAAGCAGATGTTTTGAGAGAATTATCCAAAATAACTCCATGATTTCTTTCTTGAATGGTAACTGCTAATTTAGACCCCATCAATTTGTCTTGTGACAGGGTCTGGCCAGAAGGGTACAAGAGAGTGACAGAAGGGAGGTATATTAGCCTCAGATTGAACAAATCTGTTTCCAGTGAGAACTTGCAAGAATCGATCAGGGCAATTAAGCACCTGACACTAATAAAGTGGGTTTGCAGAGTCGGGTGAGCCAAGGCTAGTTGTAGCACCTGGGGCCAATTAAAGAACCAGTTGAGACTGGTTAAAATGGAGCTTCTCTGCAGCTAGTTAGCATGCTGGGAGCTAAGAGGATGGAGGGAGTGTTGCAGAGGGTCTAGGAGGAGCAAGCACCAGTGGATACTAGGAGACAGAGCCTCAGATAAGAGAGATAATGGGGAAAGAGCCCAGGGGTTTTGTAGCTGTCTCTCAACTGGTGTTGGAGACTTTTATAAGCCGCTGTAATTTACAGGTCCCTGGACTGGAACTGGAGTAGAAGGTGGCCCTGGGTTCCCCCCAACACCCATCTGCCCATTTCCACTCAGAGAAAAGATTGGCTGGAGAAAAGAAAGGGATTTACCCAGCCCTGAGACTATGGAGTTTGGTTTTCCTCTATATCTTACGCTGGCCAATGATGAGAGGAGCTGAACAAACAGCAATCTAATGCCCTAAGGACACGTCTACACAGCAGGGCTAATAAGCTATGCAACTTGAGCCACATCAATTGCATAGCTTAAATCAAAACATCTTATTTTGGCTTTTGGCACTCTCTGCACAGCAGAAAGTCCGAGGTAGAGCATTCTTCCTCCGACTTCTCTTACTCTGCATAAAATAAGGGTTACAGGAGTCAGAGTAAGAAGTCCTCCAGCTCGACATTATGTTGAAATAACAGCTTGCTGTGTGGACGTGGACTCTGTTAACGTTGCTGTGTAGACATAGCCTAAGTGTGGTGCCTAAATTAAGGGCTGCTGCGAGCCTTTGAGGCAAGCAATCCACCTGAAAGCGCAGGACTCACCAAGTCTCAGTAGGAGCTTTGTCACAGTATATATAATGTTTTCAATGTGAATGACTTTGCATTTATCAGCAATGAATTTCATCTGCCATTTTATTGCCCACTCAGCCGATTCTATCAGACTCCTTTGTAACTCTTTGCTGTTAGCTTTGGACTTACAAAATTACTCAAAATAGTTATCATCTGCAAATTTTGCCACATTATTGCCATCCACTTCATAGATATTGAACACTACTTGATCCGCTCAGATCCTTGGGGGAACCAACCAGTTACTTACCTCTCTATCTGCTGTGAAAACAGACTGTTTATTCCTTCCCTGTGTTTCCTATCTTTTAACTACAGCCGGTCCCCGAGTTGCGAACGGTCGATTTACGACCGTTCGCAGTTACGACCAAAGCTGTCGTAAATGGCGGACCCCGAGTTACGGAACGCGATCCGCGCTTACGAACAGCGCGGTCGCGTGTAACTCAATAGGGTCCGACTTGCGAACGAACCAAGTTACGACCAATTGCTTGGTCCGTAACCGGTTCGTAAGTCGGAGAGAGGCTGTAGTTACTGATCCACCAGAGAACCTTCCTGCTTATCCCATGACAGCTTTCTTTGCTTAAGAGCCTTTGGTGAGGAACCCTGTCAAAGCTTTTTGAAAATCCAAGTACGCTATGCCCACTGGATCACCCTTGTCCACATGCTTGTTGACACTTTCAGAGAATTCTAGTACAGGTTGGACCGCCCTGCTCTGGCACCCTCAGGACCTGAGCTGTCCCAAACCAGAGAGTTGCCGAACCAGGGGAGGTCAGTGCTCCTCTTCTGGCTGCCTGCTCCCAGGCTCCTCTCCCTGGGGCTCCCTGCCCTGCCCTGGCCCCTCTAATGCTGACCCGGCTGGGGCTCCTGACACTGCTGCCTGCAGGCTGCCTCAGCATCCCCCAGGGCTCCCAGCTGGGACCGCCTAGCCACTGCAGCTGCGATGCTGCAGGGTGTTCCCCAGAAGGGGCTGCCCGGCCACCTCGCCCCTCTGCTACGGCCGGCGATTCCCTGGCGTTCCCTGGAAGGGCCGTCCGCTTCTGCCAGCCCCACTTCACAGGGGCGTTCTTAGCCAGTGCTGCCCAGTCACCCCAGCTCTGCTACCACCAGGGGTTTTCCGGAGTTCCAGTAGGGGCCACCTGGCTACTTCCGGCCCTGTTCCTGCCAGAGGGTCCCTTGCCAGGCCTCCCACCACCAGCAGCCCCTCTGTAGCCATGGGTTCCTTGGCTCGGGCCAGGACTCCCCAGCCGCCTGGCCCAGCTAACGCTGAGGATTCCCCTACCTCTGGCTGGGGCTCTCCAGCCACACCTAGCCCCGTTGACGTTGAAGGTTCCCAGCCTGGCCCAGCTGCTGTTGATCTGGCCTGAGCTCCCTAGCCCCTATCTTGTCTCCCACTGCCGCCTCCTGTGCTCTTTGGTCAAGCAACATCCATGGCCCTGCCGGACCACGAATGTTGCCGAACCAGAGAGTCCCGGATTTGGGAGGTTCGGCCTGTAGATAGGTGAGGCATGACTCTTCCCCAACATACGATGTTCATTTTTGTGTCTGATAATTCTGTTCTTTACTATAGATTGAACAGATTTGCCTGGTCCTGAAGTTAGACTTACCAGCCTGTAATCACCAGGATCACCTCTCAAGTCTTTTTAAACAATCAGTGTTACATGAGCTATCTTCCAGTCTTCTGGTACAAGAGGCTGATTTAAGCCATGGGTTACATACCACAGTTAGGAGTTCTGCAATTTCATGTAAAAGTCCCTTCAGAACTCTTGAATAAATACTGTCTGGCCCTGGTGACTTACTGCTGTTTAATTTATCAATTTGTCCCCAAACCTCCTCAACTGACACCTCAGTCTGGGACCGTTCCTCAGAACTGTCACCTAGAAAGAATAGCCATGTTATAGCTATCTCCCTCACATCCTCTTCAGTGAAGACCAAAGCAAAGAATTCATTTTGCTTCTTTACAATGGCCTTCTCTTCGTTGAATGCTCCTTTATCACCTCAATTGTCCAGTCATCCCACTGATTGGCAGGGTTCCTGCTCCTGATGTTCTTAAAAATAATTTTGCTGTTAGTTTTTGTGTCTCTTTCTAGTAGCTTTTCACATTCTCTTTTGGCCTGCCTAATTCATACTTTTACACTTGACTTGCCAGGACTTATGTTCCTTTCTATTCTCCTTGGCATTTGACTTTCATTTTTTAAAGCATGCCTTTTTGGCTCTAACTGTCTCTTTTATTTGTTTAGCCAAGGAACTTTTTTGTGTGGATCTCTTGCTGCTTTCTTTAAATTATTATTTGGGATGTACATTTCATTTGAGCCCCTATTACAGTGTTTTTGTAAAAAAAAGCTTCAGTGCAGCTTGAGGGCATTTCACTCTTGTGACGGTTCCTTTTAATTTCTGTTTAGTCTCCTCCTTTTTGTGTAGTGGCCCTTTATGATGTTAAAAGCTACTGAAGTGGGTCTCTTTGGTATTTCCCCCAACCCGTACATGAATGTTAAATTTAATTGTATTTATGGTCACTATTACCAAGCAGTTCACTGTATTCACCTCTTGGACTAAATCCTGTACGCCGCTTAGATTAAATAAAAAATGATACCCTTCCCTTGTGAGTTTCAGACCACTCCAAGATGCTGTCATTAATGGTGTTTAGAAATTTTCTCTCTGCATCTCGTTCTGAGGTGACGTGTTCCCAGTCAATAAGAGGATAGCTGAAATCCCCTATTATTATTGGGGTTATTACTGGTTTTGTAGCCTCTCTAACCTACCAGAGCATTTCACAGTCACTACAGCCATCCTGGTCAGGTAGTCAGCAGTCTATTCCTATTGCTATATTGTTGTTGTTCAAGTAGGCCTGGCCTTGGGGTATGGTGAGCAAGACAGTTGCCTTGGGCCCTACGCCTTCAGGGCTCTGCTCTGCCCGGTACCCACCCGCCTGGCTGCTTCCTCGCTTACTGCCATGAGCCGCCTGGCTGGGAGCCACCTGGCCACATGGTGCAGCCAATCACAGAGACAAATTTTGCCAGCCTCTGCCCCCTGCTTCCCCTCCCTCAGGTACTGAGGGAAGGTGCTGGGCTCTGGCCCCTGAGGAGACAGAGATGGCCACCAGGATGTCCTGTAACTGCTCGCAACAGATCCCTGCCCACACCTGGAGCCTACCCTATGGAGGGGATGCCCTGGTCAGGCAGAAGAGATTCCCAGTCTGGGATCATCCCTGTGTAGGGGGATGACCTTGTCAGAGTGAGGGGAAGAAAAACCCTGCTCCGTTGAGAGAATTTCCCCCTCCTCCCCATATCCTGTAGCATGATGGGGAGGGAGGTGTCTCCCATGTAAGGGACAGGAACAGGGCAGAGGGACCCCTGGGTCTCACACATGGGGTAAACTTACACCAGCTTCCTGAAACACGGAATTGACACAGTCGTCTTCAACCATATTCAAAATGGTGTCAAGTCGCAGAAAATTGTACAATAACCTTCAATATGAGTCTTTTACTCTGTTAGATGCTGGGTGTACTGACCAGTTGTTTTAATAGATGCCAGCCTTGGTCTCGGACAGTTTGTACTAAAAGATGCCGGGAGCATCTATTGGAAGTTTTACGGTAGCGTATAACGACGTCATAGTGAACAGTAAAAACATGGCAAATGACATTGAAATAGACGCCAGTTGAAATTTTTCTTAAATCTAAAGGTGTTGTGGAATATATCCAGCGAGTGACTTGTGCTGTCTGAGCGAGACTCAGTAACCCCTTCAACTGGGTTTGACTTAAACTAGAGCATCCATTGGCTAGGTCCCACTGTCAGCATCCTGCCTTGGGCCCCACAAACTCTTTGGCCAGGCCTGTGTTCAAGCATGGAATTTCTATTCACAGAGATTCTCTGGTACAGTTTGATTCATTATGATTCTTACTATATTTGACTCTATGCTTTCTTTCACATAATGCCACTCCTGCATCAGTGCAAGCTACTCTGTCATTCTATATGTTCTGTACCCTGGTATTAAAATGTCCCATTGATATCATTGTTCTACCATGTTTCTGTGATGCCTAGCGCATCAATTATCCCCATTTTACAGGTGGACAGCTGAGGCACGAAAAGGCTAAGTGACTTGCCCACAGTTATATGGAAGGTTTATGGCAGAGCATGGAAATTGAACACAGATTCTCCCAAATCCCAGGCCAGGGTTCTAATCACTGCACCATCCTCTGCATCCTCTATTGAAATAAACTTTTAAAAACTCTAATGCAGCCTTTAAAACATCAGCAATATGAGGTTGTAACATTTTTACAGGCCAGGCCAAACTGGGAAAGAAAGGAGCTAGAGGTCTGTGCACAAAGCATGAATATTTGCAATACGTGA
The DNA here is from genome assembly GCA_019425775.1 of Rafetus swinhoei. NCBI lineage: Eukaryota > Metazoa > Chordata > Testudines > Trionychidae > Rafetus > Rafetus swinhoei. The sequence continues at coordinate 124,683,869 of CM033446.1, read as the reverse complement.
TCAATAATATTTAGCATTTAATGCACACAGTACATTTAAAGCATCTTTAAAGCCTTATTCAATCCTCACAGCCTCCATAGGGGGTAGATGGATAGGTAACTATTATTATTCACACATTACATATAGGGAAACTAAGAAACAAGGCCACTTGCCCAAGGCCACTCGATGTGTAGGTGTCAGACTCTTAACTAGAATCCTGGTATCCCAATTCTCAATCCTTCGTTGTAACCATTGGACAAAGCTACAACTAATTTGTATGTGTAGTTCCCCCTCTAGTGACTGCATGACATAATCCTGCCACCAAAAGCACATTCTCAGGGTTTTGTGGGCCTGATCCAAAGCTTTTGAATGGAAAAAGTTCAGAAAAGGGCAAAAAAAATAATTAGGGGTTTGGAACAGCTGCCATATGAAGAGAGATTTAAAAGACTGGACTTGTCAATTTAGAAAAGAGGAGACTAAGGGGGGATTTGACAGAGGTCTATAAAATCATGACTTGTATTGAGAAAGTGAATAGGGAAAAGTTATTTACTTGTTCCCATAACATAAGAACTAAGGGTCACCAAATGAAACTAATAGGATTAAAACACACAAAAGGAAGTATTTCTTCATGCTACACACAGTCAACCTGTGGAACTCCTTGCCTGCAGATGTTATGAAGACCAGGCCTTTAACAGAGTTCAAAAAAGAGCTAGATAGATTCATGAAGGTTAGGTCCACCAATGGCTATTAGCCAGGATGGGCAGGAATGGTGTCCCTAGCCTCTGTTTGTCAGAGGCTGGGGATGGGTGACAGGGGAGGGATCGCTTGATGATTCCCTGTTCTGTTCATTCTCTCTGGGGGCAACTAGCATTGGCCACTGTCGGCAGACAGGATACTGGGCTAGATGAACCTGTGGCCTGACTCAGTATGGCCGTTCTTCTGTTCAATTCTCCAAACTCTGGGTGCCACTTCGGTAACTCTGCCTACAAATGTGTGCCTGCATATACAATAGGTGACACATAAAAACCTGTTCCTAAGGGCAGGTTGGTCCTAAGTGCTTGATTCCTGTGCCAACATATGGAAATCCGAAGGGCGTGTCAGACATTAACCCTTCTGTGAGTGTGGGGATCTTCATCTTGTGGCGGATCCAAACCCCAGTGGGACTCTGCTCTGACTTCAGCAAACTTTAGATCAGGCCCTTCATTGAAAATGTAACAAGAGGAGGCAGAACTTTCAAGAAAACAAATCAGTATTCAAGTCCATGCGCCATTATTCTTAGCTCAACTTGTATTTAATTCACACATATGCTTTTATCTTGTTATTTAAAGCCCCATTAGGAGCGTGGAAATATTATAGGATCTATCTCTTGTTAATTTTGTTCTTCTCCGGTTAGCCAACCAGATTCTTCCTCACCCTCATTTAAACAGACTCAGATGAATAGGGTTGCCAGATGGTTTCAACAAAAATACCAGACACACTTGATGTTACATCACAATCTACATTACATCTTATTTAGAAAATACCGGACATTTATATTTTCTCAGTTATATTTTCTCAATTTGTTTCCCGAACAGAAAGCTCAAATACTGGACTGTCCTATTCAAAACCGGACACCTGGCAATCCTACAAATGAATAGCACTGTTTCTATTTGAACAGCAATACCTTCAATTTGTATGACACTAAAAATAAAAATCTCTATGCACCAGATCTATGAAAATATCACCACAGCCCCAGGAATAATGTTTATGAGATAGTTTCTGAGATGGCCTGACGGACGGAGAATGAAATGTTGCATTTTGAAATATATTGACTATGTATTTTTTTAATTCTGCCAGTGATGGAGAATGACACATTTTAGAGTATTTAAAATTTAGTCCCAACTCAAGCCTGTATTGACCTTCTGATGCTTAATCAGAACTAGAGCTGTTTGGGAAATGGAATTTTCATTCCCCAAGAAATTCCAATATTTCAAAACAGGACACACACACACACACACACTTTCATAGAGCAAACAGTTCTGAAAAATTTTGATTTGGAAACATTGAAACAAACTTTCAACATAGCCAATCAAAACATTTCATTTAAAAAAATGTCAACATTCCAGAATGTCAATACAAAACAGAACATTGATTTTGACACAACTCCTTTTAGTTCTGAAAGCACTTCAGTTGAAACAGTTCTACTCAGGACCCTAATGTTTCCATCTCTGCCCTGATTATTCCCCACACACAGGAGAATCTGTGTGTGCAGACCTCCTTTTGGGAGATCTTCATAGGGTCAGGAATCTGGGGCTAGAAAGGTAGATAGCTGCAGGGTAGGGCTCAAAGAGACCTGCAAGCCACCTCCTCTGTCCACCCCATGTCACTTAGAAATTAACACCGCCACCCTCTGCATTATCCCTTGTGCAGAATCTCTTCTGCACTGTGACTCTCCTAAAGGGCAAATCCCTGGGCAGCTATTGCCAGGGAATGTCTAAGCAGTATGATTTCCAATGACGTTGTGCTGATAAGGATGTGGACGAGACATAGGACAATGTGGAGGCACAGGATCTGGGACAGAGTGGGCCACCTGCAGCCCATTGGCGTTCTATGTGTGGCCCACAAGCTATTTTGTTTACTGTTGCCCACACACAGGGTTGCCAGATTCTGCTGGTTTTCGTCTGTGTATTTTTTTCTTGCTAGGATAACAAATGTGGCATGCACTTAAAGCAAGGGCTTGTGAAGTGAGGTGTGTGCTGATGGCACACAACATTGACTGTGAGAGCCATGTGAGCTCTCTGCATCCAGTCAAAGCGCTGCTACAGTTCAACTGCCACAGCCCACAAATTCTAGGTGTGCAAGACCTGTTAACAAAACTACCATATCCCGGGAGACCGTCTTGGTTACGACAAACTTGTGGCCCACTGAGATGAAGGAGGAATGCTCATTCGGCCCATTCATTAGCCTAGGTAGCTCCTCATTGATCTGGGATGTTTGGGGAATCCAGGAAGTCAGTGGAATCCTCTGCTAATTCCAGGTCATATGTGGAGGAGCCAGAGTTGTTGACTCGAGTCCCATGACTTGAACTTGAGTCCGACTTAAGTCGCCTAGGTGACTCAACTTGAGACTCAACTCAGGTTCATTGTTTGTGACTTGAGACTCAACTTGAGACTTGCTAATTTTGTTAAATCGACTTGGTGAAAAAATTGTCCGAAAATGCTGATATTGATGGCTTGTACAAAAGTGACTTGACATTTTTGAAATTAAGACTTGAGACTCGACTTGGGACTTGACTCGAAAGTGACTTTAGGGACTCAAGACAAGACTTGAGACTCGACTTGGACTTGACAATGACGACTTGAAGACAACACTGGGAGGAACTAACTCTGCACCCAAAAGCATATTCTTAGGGCATTGTGGACCTGATCCCAACCTTTTGATGTCAGCTTAAATGACCTTTGTGAGGAAAACTCAAAGACATTTCCTTCGGTACGAAGGAAGGAACTGGGCCACCGAGGATACGTCTACACAGCAACTAGACACATGTGTGAGGGAGAGGTTCCAAAAGCCCTCACCTGGAAGTCTACATGTAACCACCACCAGGTGGATTTGAACCTGGGACCTCTGGAGCTTTATATCAGCAACGAAAACTCTGCAGCCCCAGTTAGCAGGCCCAGCAGCAGTCTTACTTTGCTGTGTAGATGTATCCTCAGTTCACCTGAGTTAAGAGTTTCAGAATCGGGTCCTTGTATTTCATCTCTCTCTAGCATATTTTTAAAATAACAAAGAAAAAAAAGGGATATCTTTTGCCATAAACATGGCTACACAAAGTCTCTGTCCCACTGGGCTTGACCCAAAACTGACTGAAGTAAATGGAAACATTGCCATTTACTTCAATGGGCTTTGGCTCAGGCCCATCATCTGGTGTGGACGCATTGCCGGTTGGGATACCTAAACACAAAATATATGATCTAAAGCTGAGCCACACATGTCAAACACAAGTCTCTTATTATGAACCATCTTTGTAATAAAACTTGCTGTACACTGCCTCTTCTAGCCTCACTGATTTATATATTTTATTCCTAAAATAAAAGGTTTATATCTCTATAGACACAAAAGGAACATTCTGAAAAGTCCAGTGTTGTTATACAGCCCTGTCTATGGGCAGGATTCACACATCTCACTTTCACTGCAGTAAAACAAAAGTAACTCCACTGAAATCTATGGTTTTACACCGGGCATAAAACTGCTGTGAGGGGAGAATCCAGCTCAGTCTTCGAACATTGGGAAAGAAACTACTCAGATTTTAAACAAACAAAGAAATAACTCTATGATTGAAGTGACCCAGGCTGTCAATAAACGGGACAGATGCTTTGATACACTCCCCGCTCCCAAGGCTCTGGATCAGGAACCACTGGAGTGGATGGGGTCTAGGTCCCCCTACTTTCCCTCTCCCCCTCCCCCCACCCTTTGTGACAGAACGTCCAGGGGAGCTGCTCCCCACTGGGATGACTAGGCTAGCAGAACCCTGACCACTAGGCCAGCTGGTCAACTGACCATTCTGCCCTCCCCCACACACAAAACACACACACAAAGAGACAATTTAGGGTTAAAATTCACAATAGGGCTTAAGCTCAGGCTTAACTTCAAAGGCCCACTTGGGATGTTTGCCTGACTTTTGACCTGAACATACAAATCGAAGGGTGGGATCAGGGCTGCAGACAGAATTGCTGGGAACCTGGGTAATGTGGGAGGAGCAGGGGGAAGGAGTGGGGCTGTGGCAGCAAGGGAGGCACGAAGAGTCATGTGCTCCACACACACACTGTGGGGGAGAGAGGTAAGGGGCCATCCTGTCCCCTGGACGGTTTACATAAGAACCTAAGAATGGCCATACTGGGTCAGACCAAAGGTCCATCCAGCCCAGTACCCTGTCTGCTGACAGTGGCCAATGCCAGGTGTCCCAGACAGAGTGAATCGAACAGGTAATGATCAAGCGATCTCTCTCCTGTCATCCATCTCCACCCTCTGACAAACAAAGGCTAGGGACACTATTCCTTACCCATACTTGCTAATAGCCATTAATGGACTTAACCTCCATGAATTTATCTAGTTCTCTTTTAAACCCTGTTATAGTCCTAACGTTCACAACCTCCTCTGGCAAGGAGTTCCACAGATTGACTGCGCTGTATGAAGAAGAACTTCCTTTTATTTGTTTTAAACCTGCTGCCCATTAGTTTCATTTGGTGGCCCCTAGTTCTTATATTATGGGAACATATGGTTTGGAGCAACTATCCTGAGTCCCTCACCTTGGGGGGGGGGGGCCCTGCATAGCCCAGCACAGTCTAGGGTACGGGGGCTGGCAGTAGGGGCCAGCCCAGCCCTCCCACCCCCGAGGCAGCACAAAGCGGATCGATCTGGCCTCAGCCCGCTCTACTCCCTCAGCTCCCCGCCACGTCACTCAGAGGCGGGGACTTGCCGGAGGGGTGGAACCGCCTCCCGATACCCACTGGCAGTGGGAAGCGGAGCAACATGGCTGGGAGCCAGTAGAGTGAAGCGGGCCGGGGCCAGGTCGCTCCACTTCCCCTTGCTGCTGCTGGTGAATGCAGGTGAAGGCGACCTCTGCTGCCAGTCCCCGCTGGTCCCCTGTCACTCGGGAGGAGGAAGTTTGGGGGAAGAGGTGGAGTGGGGGAAGGGTGGGGCTGGAGCATAGACAGGGGCTTGGGGGTAGGGGTGGAGTGGTGGATGGAGTAGGCCTGGGGCTAAGGATGGCATGAAGAGGAGTCACACGGGGAGGGGCAGTCACATGGTCGATGCCCCCTTTATGTTCCTCCCCAGCAGTCGCTTCTGCCTTGGGGGCTAGCCTGCCCCAGCCAGCCCTTCAGCGCTGCCTGGCCTGTCCCATCCAGGGCTTTAGGAGTGATTTAAAGGGCCCAGAGTCACCTCAGCAGTGGTGTCTGGGCACTCTGGGCCCTTTTAAATAACCAGGCTCCAGGCCAGCTGCCCTTCCCTCCCCATCGGCAGCCCTGGGTGAGATAAATGAATTATTCTTATCTTCACTTTACAGACAGAGCCGTGAGGCATGGAGTGGCCAATCCATTACTTCTCAGCACCTTGTAAAATGCACAAGCAGCGTTATGAGACCACCAGAAATACATTAAATGCTTTCATCGTATTTCTTTCCCACAGACGCACAGGGAGGCACAACCTGCTGTGCCGACTGAGTGGGTAGCTCTAGCACCACCCTACATTCAACCAAATGTATCGTCACGGAAACGTGCTCTTTCCTTGAAGCACAAATGTGTTACGGAGATGGACTGATTTCAGCTACAAGGTTTCCGAGGCCCAGGGTGGTCATTTCCGGGGATGGGAGGAAGACACCAGAACTGAATACTTGCTGGTTTTGCTCCAGGAAGGGACATTTGTATATGGTTTTATAAAAACATTCAAAATGGTTGTTTTCATGCCACCCGGGAACAAAAACATTCAAAGCCCTGAAAGGTGTCCCCAATAGAAACAAGTAGTCTATTCAATTAAAAAAATGTGTGAATGGCTCCTTAAGAGCCACCTGGGGAGACACCTGGCCACCCTTTTGAAATGTAATGGCGACCCATATTTGGGTCCCAACCCATAGGTTGGGAAACCCTGCCTTAGAGTCTAGACCGTAGCCAGCACCTTTCTGTCCATCTTTGTGGTTGCTTTGCTTCCCTCCATGCTGACCAGTATAGGGGAACATCATTAAGATGATTCATGTGGAACTCCCTTGTGCCCCAAGGCTTTCACATCACAGAGGACGTCCAGGCGAAATTTCAGACTGTCCAGTGGCAAGAACGTCCCTTTGAAGAGGTTTCTGTCACTGGGGAGTCCCATGCCAAAAGACAGTCTCAGACAACTCTGCTGTTGTTAGAAGACTAGAAGACTACCCCTAATAGAGTTTTCCATCATTGGTACCATAAGAGAGGAAAAGTCCCTCTGTCTTGTCTTTTGGGAAATGCAACTCTTTGCTCAGACTTTTGGGAAAGGAGGGGACATAATACAAGTCAGTATTTGGGGTGAGACTGGGTGTTGTTTAGATTTGATTATGATGTTTGGTTAGCTCTTGTTCAGGAAAGATATTGGACGTAAAACTACAGACACCCTAATCTCTATTTAGCCACAAGAGATACAACACCATCAGCCACAAAGTATGTGTATATTTGCTCCCTTACCCAGTGTCTCACCACTCAGAATAACTCAGCCTCCCTGCTAATTCAGTCCTTGGCCTCTACTCAGACGCCTGGTAAGTTTTCAAAAATTGCTGCCAGTTAGGGATGCAAGCGAATAGTCAACTAGTGATGCAACTAGTCGCTTCCCCACCCCTTGCTGCCTCTATCAGAGAGAGTCAGCAAGAGGGGGGGAGCAGGAGCCGGTGCTGGGGGGGAGCTGGTTTAAAAGCCCCAAGTGGGTTCTTGTACATTTCAAACTCTCAGGTGCTGCAAGAAGAGCGGGGCCAGTCCACTGCTGTCCCTGCGCTCCCTGCTGGGCATCTGCTCTTGAGCCCGGCAGGGCTCTTGCTACAGTTCAAAGGCAGAAGTCCCCTTTTTGACTAATCAAATACTCGATGGAAATCCCATCGACTATTCGATTAGTTAATTAATCTAAATTTAACATCCCTACTGCCAGTTGCTGTTTAATAGGTGAACGCCTATCCTTAGAAATTGGACAGAGACAGGCAAGTCTCTTGGCAGGACATTGCTGATTCATACATGGTAAGTCATAACTAAGCAGGTTTTCTGACGATGTCATGACTTCTCAAATGAGTATGACCAGTCTGAGTCTGGGATTTTGCAGAGGAGCCTACGGGAGTCGGGCAATCAAAATTCATTCATTTGAAGTCAGGTACCTATCCTCTGGAAGAATCTTTGGAACGTCCAGCTAGAATCTTTGCAGACCTGGCTGCACATATTTGCATTTAATATGTGAGCTAGCAGCAGCTTTGGTTTTTGTTCTGCTTTGCTAGTTTCAAATGTTTCCATCCTTGGCCTGTCTGAAATGATACATTTTGCATCCAACCACTTCCCCCGATGCCACAGCCTTTTATTTTTGTTTACACCGCAGGGTTTTCTTTTTCAATGTGGAAGTGGGCCAGTGTAACCTCAAGTGGACTACAGACATTCCTGTCTTCCATGGGATGCAGACCTCTGTCTGGATGAGGTGAAGAACAGCCCCTGGAACTGGTATTCTTTACAGTGTTTTGACTACGGCAATCTTTAAAGATTTATCTTTTGTCATAGACTTAGTTTGTGAGCGCTTTCGGGCAGGGATGGTTTTTTGTTCTGTGATTGTACAGCCCCTAACACCCTGGGTCATGGCTGGTGCTCCTAGATGCTACCACATTTCCAATAACAACAAAAAAAAACCCAGCAGGGGTATGTCTAGACTGCATCCCTATGTCGGCAGAAAAGACTTTCTTTCTCGACAGATCCCCCTCTAGACTGCCGCTTTTTGCCGACAAAGTGCTGAGTCGGCAAAACGCAGCAGCCATTTTAATGCAAATTAAGCATGGGATATTTCAATCCCTGCCTCATTTGCAATGTCGACCTGCCTAATCTGCATCCCTCTGCCGACAGAGGGATGCAGTCTAGACTAACCCTAGCTGACCAATGGTCTGACCAAGTGTAGCTGTTCTTATGAGTTTTGTAACTGGTAAAACTATCCTATAAATACTCCCACTTAAAACTCAGTTGAATTATTATAATTTCAATACTGCTTCTTCAAAAAGCAAAACACTTACCAGAATCTGAATACATGAATTAAGGGAATGCCTTCACTATGAGATGGTTTGATCACTAATATAGATGCAATAAATCAATCGCCAAGTGGTCTCCCGTTGACTCCAGTACTCCACCAAAATGAAAGTGGAGTTGATGGGAGAGTGTTAGCTGTCAACTTACTGCGGGAAGCAGACCTAAGTATGTCAACTTTAACTATGTTATTCATGTAGCTGAAGTTGTGTAACTTAGGTGGCCCGCCCATGGTAGTGTCAACAAAGTCTTAACAGTGAGGACTTCTTTATGTCAGGTGCCACAAGACCATAGAGAAGGCCAACATAAGAAGTCAGCTCTAGCTGCGCTTTTGGTTTTTTTAAAGACTTTTATCAGAAAAGAAACAAATTTAACTAGACTAGATGCAAAAATAGCATGCCAATATTAATTTTGCATATCACACATATTCCAAAGTTAGCATGCAATAGACTATTTGTAAAATAGTTGCTCTTGTATAGGAAACTAGTCCCACCTGAAATTTAGTGGGTCATATCCTCTTAGGAACTTTAAGCCACACTGCTGTCATGCTTTTGTCGATAGGCACTATACAGTATTTTTTTAAAATTTCATAACTTTCTTTTCACCACGAACAAAGTACTGAATTTAACATATACAATGCAAAGTAATAATATTTCCATTGCTAGCGGGAGCCACAAAAATCAAACCAAAGATAAAATGTATCTTACACCACCACAAAAAGAACATCCGTAACAGCATACCATAAAGAGTAAATTTAAAATGCAGTTCTGCCTCCATCAGCTACTTTTGAAAGAACACCTCTGCTCTTTGAGATATTTGAAATTCAAATGCCATAAACTTGAAAGAAAGTAAAGTTGGGATACCTATGGCTATGGGCATATAGTCAAATAAAATGAACCTTGAACTTGAGTAATAGTAAAGGCTTTTTCAAACCTTTCTTCCCTCTCTTTGATTTATACCCAGAAATATATTATATATTCCATGTTCCAAGCTTTTTATCTATATCACCAGTCAATGTACAGCAAACATCTGTAATGCCTAAGCAATAACTGTGACGTGAGGTTAGTCAGCACTCATCAGGGAATGCAAATGAGCATTCCTGATGCACTTTACATCAGGTTGTCATCTCAATTCAACAACATAGGAAACATCCCCCCCCAAGCTCCCATTGCTATTCTGTAACGTGTATTATATAGTCCATCCACTACTGTTCTAAGAAATAAGGAGAAGGGAACTAGCAGAAAGGAACTATTACTGTCTCTTCTATCTTAAGTTAAGAGACAGCCAGCACTGGAAGTTAGTACCACACATTACAATGTTTAAAACGCAGTGCTAGAGCTCAACCCTGGTATATAAATAATATGGACAACTGGAGAAGCTAGCACAGAGCTAAATTTTGTACCTTTTCCTCAAGTGAAAACAAAGGCAAACCAACTTTCTCAGTTCTCCCTCATTTTAATATTAGTTTCTCCACCCAAAATTGTTCCCATACCAGTTGCATATTGAAAATCTAGACATTTTTGACTGCACTCATTTTAAAAGAAAAAAATGAAATAAAGTGTGAGAAATATTTAAAAGCTTCAGTTACTTTTTAAAAACACATAGAGACATACAAGCTGGAAAAGAACAAGAGTAGCATGTCAACTAATTGCATCCCCAAGGGTAGATACGAATTAAAAGAGCATTTACCATCCGGTATTGCTGAATTTAATTCAGAGACACTGTAAGATGCTAACGGTGCCACTCTCGCTGAATGTTTCTTCATCCTTTAAAATTGTTCGCCTAAGCCGTGCACTCACTTCGTCTTTAGCCTCTGCATTGCTTTTGCTCCCCAGTTCAATAGTAAGCACTCGGCTATGGCTGGAATCTAGCGTTCAGGAGATGTTGCAGCAAGCTATGAGTACTGATTTGCTGTTTCCCTGGGAAACCATTTGCAACACATTCAAACAATGCTTGACCTCTGCTAACACTTTTCTTTCGTTCCATTGTTAAGCGCAGCAGTTAAAATATAAATATATTAGCTAATGCTCTTCTTCAACTTTAAAGTGCTGCAACCCCTTTTGGATTAAAGCCGTGGTTTCACATATAATCTCTTCTCTCTGTTCACGCAGCAGACAGGAGCTTTCTCGGTAACAATTGCAAGGGAGTTCTGCAGTACACGTTTCTGATCCTCTTATTGTGACAATATCTTATAATTAAATTAATTGTGTTTAATAAGCTTTGAATAATGTGTCTCCTAAGGACACTAAAATCACAGCAGCCCAGGACAACAGAACATATAGTATCTATTTATCCATCTGCTAGCTAACCTTTATACTGTAGGCATCTTTCTAGTATTTTAGGGCTCTACAAAAAATCATTAGTCTCAATATAGATAGATAGTCCATACTTGGTCTACATTCTTCCATGCTTCCCCTGAGGCAGCTCCTATACCTCTCCTGTTTTTCAGTGTGCTTTGTATTGTGGCTGTGGAAAAGTTTAGTCTTTCTACACATATACAGTAGTGTCCCTTCATATCTTACCAACTTTCTTAGGCAAGGTCTACACTAAAGGGGAAGGTTGAATTAAGATACGCAACTGCAGCTACGTTAATTACATAGCTGGAGTCGACTTACTTTAATTCGAGTTTCCATGCTGTCCCCATAGCGGGAGGTCAACAGGATCAAAGGCTCCTATGGGCTTCCCTTACTCCTTGCAGGAACACCAGTGGCCAATAGGGGCACCCTCTGAGTTTGATTTAGCGGGTCTTTACTAGACCCGCTAAATCAAACTCTGGAAGATTGATCTGGAAACCACTGATCTTCCCCATAGTAAAGACATGGCCATAGATAACAGAGTGGCTGGCTCTGCCATCTTTGGTATCATGAGCTTTCGTGGGCACAGCCATCTACCATGTTTTGTTAGTCTTTAAGGTGCTGCTAGACTATTTGTTGCTTTTTAAGTTTTTCCAGTTACACACCAACTTGGCTATCCCTCTGAAGCTTCTGCCATCTTTGCTCATTTGAACAGTACCACAGAACTCCATGGAGCTACTTGGCTCAGTCAAGTACTATTTAACATCTGCCTATATTCATGCTGTGCCCATCACCGTGGCTTCAAGTGTGCCTTGACAGGGGTGCCAGAATCTGGCTCTAAACAAATATTTGCAAGTGGATATCACCAGTATTTTTAATAGATTCAGAGATTCTAAGTCCCTGATCTAACTGCCTGCATAAGACAGGCCTGAGAACGGCCCCCAAATAAATTTCTATTTGAACTAGACTGTATCTTTACAAAGACATATTTTAAAGTATTCAAGATACTTCCTGTCACAACCATAGCAGCATGCAAAGGAATGCTGCAGGCAGGCAAGTTACTCTGCTGACCTGTCTTGGGTAAAGCTGGAAATATTCTAAGGGCCACCACTAATCACACCCCCGTGCACATGTGGCTTTGGTAACAGCCTAAAACAGGAGCTCTCAACTGAGGGTTTGCAACCTACAGTAGGTCACAACCACCTTACTTTTCCTAGCTATACAGGAGGAGGGCCCAGGACTGTCAAGGAATGAAAGAGTTCAGAATCATTGACCTAGACGGCCACATTTTAAGCTTCCTAGGGAAGGCAGCTCCTCAGAATCACCAAGCTGATTTAGGCACTTGACAAGTTACTCAGTCCAGGTGTAAAATGGCTAGCCTGGTTCTGCCCCTACTTCCTCATGCACTTCCCCCACACTCAATGGGTGCTGCAGAGGAGCAGCCAAGGACAGGAGTGGATGCAGGGTACCCGACCACCCCACGGGGTTCTTGGACAGCTCTAGTGAGGTAAGTGCACCAAGTTGCAACCTGGACTCTGGAGCATGGTGGAAGAGGGCCCTAGGGTCCTTCTCCCCAGTCCACTCTTGAGTTCCACTGGTAAAATGCAGTGGGCTTGGGGTGGAGGGCAAGAATTGTTCCCTCCATGCATCACTGCTAAGGAGGAGCCGGAATGAGCAGAGGGCAGACACAGCAGCATGACCAGAGAGTGAGCTCTGCACCTGGCACAAAGAAGGCTGAACACACCTGGGGAACCAGGCTACCCCGTCCTAATGGGTTTCACATTCCTGCTTGGAAGGGGGCTGATGTGAAAGACTATTTTAAAAAGAGACATTCCTGGAAGTATTTGAGACCCTCGTGGCTGGATGAAACCTGGCCCAGTCTCTGCCTTTCCCTTTCTATTCTCCACAGCTGAACACCCTACTCTTCCCTGCATGTATGGGGTCTGGCCCCACTCCCAGAACCGGTTCTACTGGAGTACTTGCTAGGGGCGTCGTATCTCCAGAACCCTTCTGTGTCCAACATGCACAACCTGGCCTCCACTGTGTTCACATCTTTTCCGCGGCTATTTACACTGCAGCATCCTATGTGAAGCTGCCCACTTCTTAACAATTGCCTGTAGCTAATGGATTTTCAGTGCTGCGTGGAAACCAGTGTTCTGAAGTTAAAATTTACAGTAGATTCTCCCCCACCCCCCAAAGTCCAAAGAGACAGCAGCCTTCATGATGGACTAATAGCATTTCAAAAATACAGCCTGTTATGCAAACATTTAACCATCCACTAATAAACTTCTAGTCATTCTATATTTGCATAATATAAATACAGCATGGAGATTGGTTTAGGAAAACAATTTCTGCAAACGGGAGTTTATAATGGAATCATTAACAAGCCTTAGCTATAGCAACACTGCCTGAGGTTCGTGTGACAAGCATACTGCTATTTCAAGCATTTCAAGCCATCTCTTCCAAACAAGAGCAATATATTAACACCCGATAGTGGCCAATGATACAAGCCCTTGCAAATGAAATTGAGGAAAATCAGCTGTTAGTCAATTTACCAAACAACTCAAGAGCCATATTCCAAACCATAAGGAATCCTTCTAAATGTGCATCACAGTAGATTTTGCTTTTGGATAACAATTAAATGAGAATAAAACAACAGGGCAAAACTGCTACAGAAATGAACACTTCTACTACATATAATTCTAGTTGCAAATTTCAATTTGAAAAGGATCCGCATCCATGGCTGGGAAAACGTGAGCTTTGGCAACTGTTTCTGCTCCAGCTATGACCAGGCGACTGGTTTTGAATATACTGTTATAAAATGCTTTGCTCCTGCTGGTGTGCTTTACATTTTTTTATCTGTACTGTCACTTCTATGGGAAAGATGTAAGATCACTTGGAACAAAAGGGAGACCCCATCCAAAGGGCATTAGTTCCTGACCTCATGTTTATATAAGCAACAAAGTGGAAAAAATATTCTAGATTCTCCCTAACTCCAACATAAATTTACCTTGAAAGCTGGTGAGTTTAAAGCCAAGAGTTTTCAAAGTGACCAGTGATTTTGTGGGCACTCAACTTGTGACACACCTGAAAATGGCCTGATTTTTAGAAGGTGGGTGGGTGGCATTGTCTGAAAATCAGGCCCCTCTGAGGCATCCAAAAAGTGCCCCAAATCAGTAGCCACTTCTGAAAAACACTGGCCAAATGACCAACAGGTTTCCTTCCACTGTTTTATGTAACAGAGGTATTTCTGATCTCACCGTTCAGGCTTTTCCCTGCTTGCTATAAACTGTAAATTATAACCAAGACAGGGTCAATGTGCCTGCTGATAATTTATTGATATTTCAGATTTGAGACAGATAGATTCAAATATTAACTACAGCTCTCAAGCCACATCTAGCATCCATTTCCTTGCACTGATTTTCTTGCATATGGATAATCAAAAAGGATTCCCCTGACAGGCATGTTACATGGTACCCAAGAGCTCCAGAAGTTGTCGATCTAAAATTCTTACATGGCCCCCTCATCGTAGCATCTGAGCACCCCACAGTCATTAATGCACTGAGACTGAGAAGCAAAGACAGACTACTGCCTCCATTTTGTAGCTGGAACTGAGGCACAGAAAGACAAAATGACTGCCCAGGATGCCTGGAGCAATCTCCAGAGTCGCAAGATAGAGCCATAGTTAATAGACCTTCGTTTATGCCAGTGACTGTTGACTGTGGCATAGGAATTTGTCCATGCACTGAAGATGATGATGCATAAACAGCAAAGTCATTTAGCCCCATAACCTGCCCAGGGATGACCCATGCCTATGGGAGGACGGGGGGCAGAGTGAGGACAGCCAGCATCAGTAATGTTACTGAGCATGCTCAGTACAATCCAAGCAGCAAACCTAGGGCGGTACATGACCCTATGTGACCCCAGACACACGTCACCCAACCTGCCCCATGCATGCATCTCCCTGCTTGAGCTGTGCCCTGGGATCTCCTCAAAGGACTGGGGAAAGATTGCTTCTCTCCTGAGGGGAGCCATTCTCGGCCTGCTATCCCAGGCTCAGAACGGGAGCAGCTCTGGCACTCTATGTACCTTGTCTCTGTGGCCGATGCAGACCCCTCAGCTCTATCCTTGGCTTGCTTCTAAATCCCCTGCATGGTCCCGCATGGAGTCCAGACAGCCCTCCCCACAGCACAGCCTGTTCCGTGACTCCGTAAATGCTAACCCAGTTGGGGATACAAAGACTCAGTGAGGCTCCTTGACTTGCCCTGGCTCCCACAGAGTATTGGTGTCAGAAGCTGGGCTAGAACACAAGAGTTCCTTGCTGCCCACTGTATGCGTAAAACATCCATCCCCCAGGCCCATAAGAGAAGCAGATGGTAGCTGGTAGAAAATGCTGCCAGAAAGATCACCTCCTTTTCAATCTCTTACATTATGGTGCTAATGTACCTGCCTTGTGCGTGTGTGTTACAGGCTCTCAACGATGCCCAATCCACATATACGCGAGTCTCTTGCATTCCCAGTTAGAAAAATTTGGCTCTTTAGCTCAAGCGGTAGCAGCTCATGTGTTTAAACCCCTGATGCAATCCTGGATGTGTCAGCCAAGATGGCATCGTCACACTAAATAGCTTTAAGACTGCATTTTGATGGCAGTAATATGACAATCACTTTTAGCTGGCTGTGGCCGCCGGGCAGCCATGAAAACAGTATGAACATGAGCCTCTGATAGGAATGGAATGGGCAGGCGCACTGCAGCGAGCCCAGGTGTGCTTTTTGCCATGCCTTTGCGCCACGCCTGAGTCAGAAGGTTGGCCCCACTTTCTTCCCCTTGTTTTCTATGATCTCCCATACACTTCTGCAATGGTCATCATACCACGTATCCTTTCTCATGCCCTAGACTGAGCTCTCTCTTGGCTGTTTCTGCAGGAAAGAGACTTCAGGGAGGAAAATTCTGTAGGGAGCCGCAGTATGCTTATATTATACCCCCAATCAAAGGGTTAACAGAAATATGGATAACACTCTACCTACACACACTAAGAGCTTGCTCTTGAGCTCATTGACGTTAATGGAAAAATCTCCATCAACTCCAATGGTTTTTGGATCAGGCCCCAAATCTCTCAAGGGAGTCTTTGTTGCCTGAATATTATTAATACAATAGTTACATGCAATGCACTTTGTATAGATCCATTGGGATTGGCTGGTCATTCCACAGCCAGTTCCTAGACTATTAGTATGAGACACTTGCATTTTACTGGCTGGTTTGGAGAGAGCGTGAGTTTCAAGATGACAGGCTAAAGGACCATTATCAAGTCATTGTATGTGGCCGGAATACAAAAGAGATGAACATTCTGAAAGAGAAAACCAAGACAAAGGCAGACAGAAACAGGCGGAGCAAACAAATGCAAAGAAAGGGAATCCTAGGTGTGGGGTTAGATATCACTGCAGACTACAGCTGTGTGGTGATGGGCAAATCATCCCAAAGAACTTCCACGTGCAAAGCGCATTGCGCCTGCAACCGATTGTAAAAGCGAAAGCTGTTCCCAGCAGCAGGCTGCTTTCAATGGAAAGGACGATGAATCCTGTTTGCTGTTCCAACTCATCCCAACCAGGCTACAAGCCAATTCTTGACTCAGTCAGAACTCCCGTTGGCTTATGTTTTAGATCACCCCATACAGCTTTCCAACAGGACGGCATTTTAATTCAGTGAACAACGGACACATATACATCAAACAGATGTCCACAGCCACATTCCCAGACCGACGCTGCCAAGCACAATCCACTCTCATCTCTCGCCGCCATATACACATGGCAATCACTTCTCAAGTTAACACATGCTGCTTCTCCACTGTCCCCTCTGCCTACAATAATCAACTAGTCACCAAGTTTGAGCCCTCGCTTTAGTCAAACGGATTGTCTACAGGCCTGATCCTGCAAACACACACTCACATGGCTAACTCCTCACTCCTGTGAGTAATCCCACTGCAATCAGCGTGAAAACTGGGGTAAGAGCTAGTCTTATGAAGTAGAAGCAGGATTGGGCCCCATATTTGTGTTAATGATTGCATACATTTTAATTTAGTGATTGAAAATAACTTGAGTATAAGGAAAATGCTGCATTCAGTACCCAGTTGCTAGACTATCACATGTAGGTAACTCATTTAAAGCACACATGTGTAACTTATTTAAAGGGCCAAGTCCCTCAGGCTAGACGCCATTTGATTCTGATGAGAATTATGTGCACAGAGCAGAAACTTTTCATGTTTTTAACCATATTACTCTAAGTCAATCTCTACATAAGGGTACTGGTTACAGATGCAGACGTGTACTCTCTTTCACCAGCTATGAGTTTATGACCGAAGAGCACAATCCTGCTCTGGCCAGTGCTGCTGTAGAGATGAGGACAGCGCATGGTGTGGCCTATGCTCCAAGAATGTTGCAAGCCAGCACAGGCTTCCACAGAGCAAGTGGAGTGTCCCCACAGCTAGCACAGAGAGCAGCAGACTTGCTAGGTGCTTGACTTTTGTGGTCATTGGGTCAGGGCCAAGATGGCTGACACCCAGCTCCTCAGAGGACAAGAAGGCCATCCTATCTGGAAGGCCACAACTTTCAATGAGGGGGGACGTCTGGCACCAGGGAAATATAGTGCCCTGTTGCACATGATGGGATGGAGTTAAAACCTCTTTCATGCCCTCAAATACTGGAGCAACAGAGGACAGGATCAAGCCCCTGCTATGGAGCATCATAATGAGGTTAAAACAAGTATCACAGAGAGATTATCAGAATGAGACAGGGGAGCTTTGGGGGAGCATTGTGAAAATGAAACACCCATCATCTGATCAAACTTAGCATTTTTTTTCTCCAGTTCTTGGACGGGGTTTTGGCAGGACCTAGCTATGAATCACTGCATCTCTGGATGTTCCCAAATTGCCAGACAATTGGGATCATGTAGAATCCCTACTGCTGTGAACAAAAGCAGTAAATACAGCCAAGTGCATCATTCAGTGCAGTAAATGTGAATGTTTAAATGCACTTGGGCTCACTCTATCAAAAGCGGTGTTGTGTGCTCCTCGGCCATGTTGCCAGGAGGGACAAAAACCTGCCAGCACACCATGCTCTCAAACGCCCCAGTGACGCGCAAAGGGGTGCATGCCCTCACCCTTTCTGGCACCACCCACAGAGCCACCCACAAATTCATGGATTTGCAAAATTAAGACAGATCAGGGAACTTGACCTCAGATACCTAGTGTGACACCATCAACCTAACTGGTGCAATGGTCCTCACAGACGGGGAGTGGTTGATGGTGATGAATTGCATTAGGTATTTGATTGTAAATGAAAGCCAGGCAAACACAGTCACTGTGTTATAAACCAAAGGGCAGTTATTGGTGGTCTCAGCAAAGAAGATGGGAAATGGCCAGAGGCAGAACAATGTTCTCGGTGACCAAGGCTGCCCCCTAGTTTGGGTTTGGGAGTTATGCAGGATAGAGATGATTGCACTACTGCTACCATGGCTGTTACAGTTCTGCAGACTAATTGCTGCATTACCCAAGGCTCTCTAACCAGCACCGCTCAGATCCCAGTTTGGTGAGGTCCTTGCTATACCCATCAGAGGAAAGAGGTTCTGGAACAGGCTTCCAATGGGAATAGTGGGGGCAAGCAACCTAACCAGCACTGCAATAGAATTGGATACATTTATGAACGAGCATGTTGCATGGATGTGAGGCATGGGTGATAACGAAAGATTCGAAGAGAAGGAGATTGGCATTTGAGAGGAGTTGTTATAGAAAGATCCTGAGAACAGGATGGATGCAGAAGGTCACCAACAAGGAATTATATAGAAAGATACAGCCGAAAGAGAACCTACTGCAGAAGGTTATACAACGGAATTTACAGCTATTCGGGCATATCTGCAGAACGAACATGAGCAAAAAGTTAAGACCCTGGTATTCGGCATAATGGATGGTCCGAATAGGAGAGGCAGACCCCACAGAGAATGGGTAGATGATATAGTAAATTGTTGTGGAGCTAGTCTACAGAAACTAAGCCACTCCGCACTGGACAGGGAAAGATGGAAGGAAATAGTGAGGAAGGCATCGGACACCAACGGGCGTTGAGCCCATGGTTGTTGTTGTTGATGATGATATATAATGGGGTTGCAGGTGACCTTTTCCAGTTCTATGGACCTGAAGCACATGCCTAACATTAAGCAAGTGGTGGGGCTGATCCCCACTCTGGCACTCCGAGTGCAGAAGGTGGGGGCCCACAAGAGACCTTAAATACCTTGCCTCTAGGCTCTGCTTACAAAAAACTCCCCAGAGTCACAGATATATTGGCTCTGAGAAATAAACAAAAGCTGCCAGCATCAAGTGATTTATCCCTAAAACCAGGGGGGAACACTTGAAATCTCCCCCAAGGGGTACCCCAACCTCTTTTACCACAAGAGAGCTTGAAAAAACAAAGAGAAAAACAAGCTGCAATCTCTAGTAGCTGATCTCCAGTCTGAGGCATGCAGACAGACACAGACAGACCTGCTGTTACTTTCCAGGACACAGGAATCAAATCGTCACCTTAAAAAAAGTGATTTTTATTACAAAACAAAAGATGTACTTGATAAAGCATATTTGATTGCTAGGTGTTACAGAGCAACTAAGGAAAACAAAACACGGAGAAAAATCTCTGGGAACAATTCTTAGATGGTGAATGAGGGAAAGGAGGCATAGATTCACACAGAGCAATTCAAACCAAACCACAAAATAAAGAAAAATACCCTGATCGCAACTAGATTCTCTGTTTCCCTTTATTTACTCACGATCCCTTCTCGGTTCAGTCCACTTCCATGCCCTGAATTCCTTGGAGGCATGGTAATCCTGTCTGGGTTTAAATCATTCTGTGTTTCTCAACTCCTAGTTTAACTCTCCCACACAAAGAAAGCAGACAAAGTATCTTACACAATTCAAATTTCAGCACTATATGCCCATTGGTTCTTCTGGCTCCCTGCCAATACCCTGGCTAGCTACCCGAGTTTAACCCCTTAGTCACCGTGTGCTGGCCAGCACTCCTCCTATCCATTACAGCAAGCCAATGGCAGTATTTATGTGTTTCAATTCTTTGCTGAATCAAGGCCTGTAAACCCAGCACTTTGTGGTTCAGAGCTTAGGCAAGGAATTGAGTGCCTTTCTGGATTGCGCTCCAAAACATAACTTTTTTTGGATGCCATAAGGCAAATGTAATGTAACCTATTTATAAGTTTTCCAGATATGCATTATGGAAATGAGATCAGTTAATGGCACTGACTAAACACTGCAGAAAAGGACCTGGGGATTACAATGGATAAGAAACTGGATATTAATCAAAAGCGTGCCCTTACAGTCAAGAAGGCTAATAGCATATTGGGGTGCATTAGTAGGAACATTGCCAGCCGATCTAGGGAAGTGATTATTCCCCTCTACTCGGCACTGGTGAGGCCACATCTGGAGTACTGCATCCAATTCTGGGGCCCCTATTACAGAAAGGATGTGAACACATTGGAGAGAATCCAGCAGAGGGCAACAAAAATGATTTGGGGGATGGGGCATGTGAGTTATGAGAAAAGGCTGAGGGATTTGGGCTTATTTAGTCTATAGAAGAGAATAGTGAGGGGGATTTGATAGCAGCCTTCATCTACCTGAAGGGGGTTCCAAGAGGCTGGAGAGAGGCTGTTCTCACTTGGTGACAGATGACAGAACGAGGAGCAATGGCCTCAAGTTGCAGTGGGGGAGGTCTAGGTTGGATATTAGGAAAAACTATTTTACTAGGAAGGTGGTGAGGCACTGGGATGGGTTACCTAGCAAGGTGGTGGAATCTCCATTCCCTAGAGGTTTTTAAGTTCAGGCTTGACAAAGCCCTGGCTGGGATGATTTAGGTGGGATCGGTCCTGCTTTGGGCAGGGGGTTGGACTTGATGACCTCCTGAGATCTCTTCCAACCCTAGGATTCTATGATTTCCTACTCAAGGCCATTTACTTCAGCAGCAGCCAAAGCTTTTGTGCAGAACGTGCTATACCACCTCCTGGGAGATACAATCCAGCTGCTAAACACCTTGCAATCTGATAGCATCCATTCAGGCTTCCAGGAGTATTACATGAGTTGCTGCTAATTGGAGGACAGTGATAATTTTCAGGGATGGGCTTAGACCATTGCAAAATCATGTGTTTGTCAGATGCACAGGCAGTTGTTTTGTGCACTGGATACTTGGGACCTACTCCTGAAACCACTGAAGACAAGCACAAAACTCCCATTGATTTCAATGGTGCAGGATTGTAAGCTACTAAATTCTATGGACGTTATCCAATCATGACAACCTCAAGATTTTACAAATCATGCATCGGGTCTTCCCCTAAAAACTTGAGACTGGCTTAGAAATCATGTGAATTGTAAAATAATAAAATAGGGTTCATTACATAGATTTTCTAGGGGTCTGAAACTTTAGGATTCATATTTCCAAGACTTATCTTGTAGTCAGAAGGGCTAGAAATTTATTTTAAAAAAATAAAGCTGATTCTGATGTGATTGCATCACTCCAGGAAATGGGAGTTTAAGAAAAACAAATATTGTGAGAACTGCAATAAAATCACAAGAGTCGGCAACACTAGTAGGGGGGTTGGATTTTAATTTGGTAGGAAATTATGTGATTACACAACATGATTTCCTGACACAGCAGGGGAGGGCACTTGCTGACCCATTCCTATGCTCCTATGAAATTATTATAAGATAAGAAATACTAACCTCTGGTGCAGATAGGTATCCCAAGATGTTCTACAAATACAAAATCTGTGTGTGGAAATACTTTCATTGATTTTAATAGCTGGCGCCGAATGTTTTTGCAGAAATGACAGTTAAGTCAGCGAAAGACAAGTGCGTTTTCAGTATCTTGGCATCAAACTTCAGTTCTGACAAAGGTACAAAAGAATCTCAGCTCTTAGACTCATATTTCAAAGGGGTAAGCAAGAAAAAAAGAGAGAAATGCTGAACAGCTGGTAGGAAAACAGATCTTAACAGAATTGAAGAGTTCTTATTTAAGCCACACTTTGGGTATGTCTACATTGCACCCGTAGACTGGAGGGAGGAGGTCTTAGAGCCCAGGCTCCAACCTAATCTGAAACATCTACACTGCAGTTTTATAGCCCGTGACTCTGGGAATCCAAGTTAGCTGAAACAAAGACTGTGTCTAACTGCAGAGTAGACAAACCCAGATTCCTGTGCCTGTGTCTCAGATTCTCTCTTAGGCTGACCTGGCTCTGCTGTCCTAATCCTTAATTAGCAGGGCTAAACGTTAGCTTCCAGTCTTCACTGATACCCTGGGATGAGCACAGAGCAAGAAACACATGGGTGGCACATCCCCATGGTGACCCTCAGCAGTGATGACAGCTATATCCAGAAGCCTCATTCAGCAAATCAGAACCCACGCAAGCAATCAGCCATGCCCTTTGAAATCAATGGGGCTACGACATTAGTAATAATGGTAAAAGTGAGGGTCTATGGGAACAGGCTCCAAAAGTCGTCAGGCTTCTGGCAAATTGTCAATGGGTGTCTTTGGTTTAAGTGGGCCTGCAATTCAAAGGTTTTTTGTATTTAGAAAGAGATGACCACTTATTAATACTAGCAAGGCAATTCAGTAGCTCCCTGGCAATGAAATATAACATGAGTATATGCCAGAAAGATAGTCCCTTGCACCAACAGGGAATAAATCTGTTTTATTAATTTCAAACACACTGGGCTGAACCTGTAGACGTCATAATAAAATCAGAAGCCCAGCACTTACATTATTTTTCAGGGAAAGCATTTTAGCTGTAATTAAGTGCCAAATATATTTGCTTTCCCAATGTTTTATTAACAAAACCATCATGAGTGAAATAAGCTGTCTACATTTTCTAATTCTGTAATTATGAAGTGCCTCTTCTTTATTAGATGAGAACCTCTCTGTTGAAGAAACTTCTGTCCATTGAGTGCTTGTCATGAAGACAGTAGCGCACGTCAGTGGTATGATAAATCTCTTCCCGTACTTGCATATATTTGAAATACTCAACAGTTAATTAGATAGTAGAGCACATTCTTTAGTATCTTAGTGGAAACAGAATATGAGACTAGAGGAATTCAAGAGCTGGCTAGCTCCATAGGACACGTTTCAAAGTACGCTTCATGGCACTTTACTGTAGAAGAGCTTGGCTCAGCTCTGCAAGTTGGAAACGACTCATGTGCCTCACACCTTCCCTAGACAGCACTGCAGAGCCATTTTCATCCTGACCAGAGGCAAGGTGAACTCTTCATGCATTTAAAGTGATCACGTATGGAATGTAACATTTTACTGCCCTATAACCACATCACTGATGTGGAATATCGAGTACACATGGTTCCAATTAACCTTTAGACAATCTGGCCAGATTTCAAAAGAGACTAGTGATTTTGGGTGCCCAACCTGAGACACCTTAACGGGGCTTGATTTACAGAAAGCGCTGAGCACTCATCCTCTACAGATCAGCTCCCTTCCAAGTGTCTCAAGTTGGGCACTCAACAATCACTTTTGAAAGTGGCTTTTTGCTTCTCTCTTTCCCTTGCATTCTCATAAGAACGGCCATACTGGGTCTGACCAAAGGTCCATCTAGCCCAGTATCCTGTCTGCCAATAGTGGCCAATACCAGATGCCCCAGGGGGAGGGAACAAAACAGGTAATCATCACATCATCCATTTCCAGAAAGAGGTCAGGGATACCATTCCTATCCATCCTGGCTAATAGACATTGATGGACCTAACCTCTATGAATCTATCTAGCTCTTTTTTGAACCTGTTAAAGTCCTAGTTTTTACCACATCCCCTGGCAACGAGTTCCACAGGTTGACTGTGAGTGAAGAAAAATTTCCTTTTGTTTGTTTTAAACCTGCTGCTTATTAATTTCATTTCATGACCCCTAGTTCTTACATTGTGGGAATAAGTAAATAACTTTTCCTTATTCACTTTTTCCACATCAGTCATGATTTTATAGACCTCTATCATGTCCCCCCTTAGTCTCTTGTTTTCTAAGCTGAAAAGTCCAAGTCTTTTTAATCTCTCTTCTCCCTCTAAACAGTTGTATCACCTAAGCACAACTGAACCAAGGAACATTTTCTGTTGAACTGGGCAATGAAAGAAATGCATCAAGAATGGAGAATGACTGAGGTTGAGAATTGCCAAGTGACTATCCATTTATTTTGCATCCAGAGGACATGAAGCATCCAGGAATTGTTCTTGGACATATCTATGGGTTTTAGAGTTGTAGACACCGAAGTAAAGACTGTGCAAAAATCATATAAAGAAGGACTGGAGAATCAGGCCCTTAAAGGGAACCAGCAAAGACAGTGTTGTATTCTGATTTGGCTTCAGGGAATTAAGAATTGAGTCATTGTTACGTATGCTATGCTGTATGTTTTAGGAAGGGATCTAAGCCACAAAGGACTGATCCAAACTTCCTCAATGGCTGGAAGTGAATGTTTTTGCTTTAGGATGACTGCTACTTTCTTGATTGCCCAAAATGATGGCTGTGGTTAGTCAAGATAGATTTTACTTCCTATTAGTTTTATCTGAGCATGTGTTTGCTTTAAAAAATTATCTAATGCCAGGAGAAACTTACTTATATTAAAATCCAAGCTACGTTTGTTCCCTTAGTAATGAAAAAATAAGGAGCCAGATTCTCACATGGTGGGAATCAACACTACTCCATTGAAGTCAATGGAGGAAGTTAGAGGTGAAAGTCATTGGAACCACAAGGGGTCCTTGGAAGGAGGAGGAGAGCCGGGCACCAGTTCCGTGAGCTATGTTTGTGACTGTACCCAGGAATACCCAGTGTTGAGAAGCACCTTGCTACCATCTTCCTGTAGTGTGAGGAGGCCTTGCTTGGGCCTGCCAGAGGTCAGCTGCCTGATTCCACTGGCCATGCACTACACAAACGCTCCCCTCTCTGCCCACGTAGCCATCGCTGAAAGTTGGTGGGTGATAGGCACACCCCAAGCCTGAGCCTCTGTGCAGCTCTCTGCAAGGTCCAGCTCCTAGTCCCCCTGGACACTCACAGAATCCACAGGGGGTGCTACTCAGAGCACACTACACTCCGGTTTACCAGTCTCACTTCGCGGTCCCTGCACCACTTAACACACTGCACTTTGAGAAATGTATAGTGAACACAAGAATAAGTTTGTTTAACAAGGAACAGAGATTTGAGGAGGAGCAAGTAGAATGAATGGAAACAAATGGTTACATAGAAAATAAAATCATAACACACATTCTAGAACCTAGCCTTGTCTAACAAGATCTTTTCAGATCCTGTAGCATTTCTCTCACCCCAAAATCTTTCTCCCAGTGTTGTATAGCCTGCCTGGCTGTGATCTTTCTGCTCATAAGACATGCATGCAGACAACGTGTCTCCTAGGTGACGGTATATGTTAATCTAAGTTCGCTCTAAGCTGCATGGCCACACAGCTGCCTATCAAGTCCCGCACAAGGGCTCAGGGCTGTGGTGGAGAGAGGCACCTCTCCCCAGCAGCCCAAGTGCAGAGCTGCCTGGCACCATTCCCTACCCCCAACCCACCCACAGCTGGGTGCTCCTTCCCACCCCCCACACAGCCTAGCCTGGGCACACCAAGGCTATGGAATGACGCTCCTTCCTGGAGAGGCACTTCTTACCTGGCCCTGAGTTGCTGAGGTGAGAGAGGGCTGGGGGGGCGGAAGGGGGGGAAATCATCTCACCTCAGGATGGTCTGCACCTCCTCCAAAGCCTCCATCCTCAGTGCCACCCCAGAGCCTGCATCCCCACCTGGAGCACTCATCCGACCCCCACACCGCAGTCCAGAGCTCTTTCCTATACCCCCCAACCCTGCATCCCCAGCCCACCTCAAAACCTGCACCCTCAGCCAGAGCCCCCGCCCTCTCACATCCCAGCCCTCTGCCCTAGCCCTGAGCCCCCTCCTGCACTCTGAACCCCTTGGCCTGTCCCTGCCACACGCCATCCATGTGCAGAATGAATTTTGTTATGTGCACCAATATGGAGCTGATACATCACCTCCATATTGATGCACATAATAAGAAAATTCATTCTGATTAGAGAGAACACTGATGTCCACTCCAGACCCATAGATATATTCCAACAATCCATTGTCTGTACTCATAAACATGTCACCCACCACCCACCCCGGGCTGGTGGTTTATTTCCTTTGGGCTTCCTTCCTATAGATTTTGCAAACTTGGATTAGCTGGTGGCTCACATTGTAAGACACGCAATTCAGAGCAGTCAGCCAGGGAGACAGGCGTCTCCTACCCCCTGCCTGAACAGAACCTGCTCATCACCTTCTGCTGCCCTGTCTTAACATACATACCTTAAGGACATAGTTTCCATTATAAATACACACCTCCATAAATATCTGTACTCACATCTCGCAATGGTCAGGATGACCAGGGTGTTAATGGCTATTGGTAGAGACCTCACAGGCCATTCTTTGGAACACTATTCTGCAGACATCGGACCCAGAGGATCCTTGTCAACCTCTAAGCATCCTTTATACCCTCTGCCAGTTAACATCAAGAGGTCACTGGGCACTGTGTACCTCTCACATGAGCGGGCATGTGTGGTATGTGCTGACAGCACAAGGCAAGGCAGGTTTTTCCCAGATGGGACAGGCCTTACATTTCCTTACAGTGACAATCCCTCCTTTGAGACACAATTTTATGGTTACAGGACAGAAAACTCGCCTCTTAAAAAGAAGCCGTTTGCATGGTAACGAGACACACTAAAGAGCTTCCTTGCTCTTTATCCTTGGGCCATAATCCTGCCTCATTTGTAGTGCTGTAATTCTGGTGCTTTCCCAGGGATAAGACAGAAGAATTCTCAAACCCAGAGGCAGTGACTCAGGTTTATGGGCGCTGCTTCTGCATAACAGCTAGAAAGGCCTCTGCAAATCATCTGCCCCCACTGCCGTCCCTCATGGCGGAGGAAGTACAATAGGCCACATGAGCAGCAGACCCTGCAGCCTGGTCCCACAGTTCCCCACACACTCCAGAGGCAGACATCTCCGACTCTCTCTCCGCCCCTTCTAAAGAGGTGCTGCACTGGCAGAGATGAAAGCAAGCGGGTGCACGCTGGTGCGTAGGTCTGGCAAGAGCGGGCGGGGTGGTGGCAAAAGCCAGCAGGGAACTATTTAAAGAGCTGGCGGGGACCTGGATTGCAATAGGACAGTCGGTTACATTCACTGCTGTGCACTGGTGACGCCGGGTTCAGCAGCTGCCTCTTTGGGAGCACAGGACTTGATCCAGCACCCACACTGAAATCAGCAGGAGTCTCTCTGTTGACTTCAGTGGGTGTTGGAGCAAGGCTCGAGGGCAACATGGCTTGGACCATGCCTTGACTGGCTGAACAATTAATCAAAGGATACCACAGGGCCTGGGGGGGAAGGATAACTCAGTGGTTTGCATATAGGCCTACTAAACCCAGGGTTGTGAGTTCAATTCTTGAGGGGGCCATTTTAGGCATCTGGAGCAAATCTGTCAGGGATGGTGCTTGGTCCTGCCACAAGGGCAGGGGACTGGACTTGATGACCTTTTGAGGTCCCTTTCAGTTCTATAAGATAGGTATTTCTCCATATAAATTTACAGTCCTTCAGTTATCCTCCCTCACAAGACACAGACGGAGGAGAACATTTGTACTCTGGATGGCATTCTTTGCACAGAATATCTGCAGGGAGCTGTGCTCTCCGCGTTAAAAATCGGCCTTTAACCTTGAATAAGTTGTACTCAACTCTGAAACCAAGCCAATTCGTTGTGATGGGGCCAGGTATTGATCTAGAGGTGTTTTGACTTGTCAGCTATAAATCAGATGCAGCAGCAGGATTTTATTAAGTTATCACCACAGCCCATGTTCCAATTAGAAAGCCGACTGTATTAGCGCCACTTTGTCCCAAAAAAACGCATTGGGGGCAGGAGTGTTCCCAACACGTCCTGTTGTGCCTAGCAGTGAGCAGTAGTGTGTGCAGGGCTGGAGTCCAAAGACAGCATTGTCTTTAAAAAAGCAGCATGCCAACAAGTTTCACTTTTAAATTCCTTGGCACTATGATAGGAATTGCCAGATCCCATCAGAGCAGGGTTCTGCCAAGCCCTGAATGTTGTCTCCAGCGCTGGCCAGCATCAGATGATGGAGTAGGCAGTTAGGGTGCACCTACACAGCAGTGTTATGTCGGAACAATGGCCATTATTCCGAAATAACAATGCGTGCGTCTACACAGCAATTCCATTATTTCGAAATCAATTCGAAATAACGGACGGCTTATTCCGACTTCTGTAAACCTCATTCCACGAGGAATAATGCCTATTCCGAAATAGCTCCTCCCCATGGCCCTTCAAACTAATTACTCCCCAGTGCCTCCTGGGACTCTAAATAGAGGTAGCACGTCCACATTAGGGAAGCCTGCCTCAGACTAATTTTAAGGCTTCCCTGCAGTGTAGACGTGCTATTTCAAAATAAGCTATTTCGGAATATTTCTTCCGGAATAGCTTATTTCAAAATAAGTGTGCAGTGTAGACCAGGGTGGGCAATAATTTTTGACTGGGGGGGGACACTCCAAGATTTTGGAAAGTGGTCAAGAGCCACACTCTTCCATGATATTAATGGAGGAGGTGCAGGGTTTGGGATGGAGGTTGGGTGCAGAAGGGAGCTTGGGTAAGGGATAGGGGTGCAGAAGGGAGACTGGAGTCTGGGAGGGAGTTGGGATGAAGCAGGCGGTTGTGACCTAGGGCAGGGGACTGGAGCGCAGGGGTTTGCCATGTGACTAGGGTAGGAAGGGATTGTGATCAGGGGCAGGAGATTGGGGTGCCAGATCTGGGAGGGGGTATGGGTGTAAGAGGGGGACAGAGGGTTTGGGTATGTTGAGTAGGGGGGAGGGAGGGGGTTGGGGCAGGAAAGTACTGGGGTGCAGAAGCAGGCTGCGGCCAAGAGACTTACCTGCCAGCTGCCAACTAGCCCACCTGCCTGCAGAGCTTAAAACGTTTCCCAGCCAGTCAGCCTGCCTGATTGCCTGGCCATGTGCTTCACTGAATAACTGAGCTGAGGAGAGGGGGCGTGGTTCTTCTTGGCTGCCTGTTATTCCAACAAACAGCTCCCATTGGCTGGTTTCTGGCCACAAACCAGCCAATGGGATTGTGCTGGGGGGGAAGGCGGCTCCTGAAACTTCCTTCCTCCCCTCCAGTTTTAAAACAGAAATGGAGCCCTGCCGCCGTGTTTCTGCACAGCGCGCGGGGCAAGCAGGGGAGCCTGCCTGGGGCTCCCTGCTGCCTCCACGGGCTGGATCCAGTGGCTTGGAGGGCCTATGGGCCGTATTTTGCCCAGGCCTGGTGTAGATGTACCCTTACAGAATAATCTCCCCAAAGTGAAAGTTTCATCCTAACCCTATTACTTAAATCAGTTCCCCACCCCCTTGTGGAACAAGGGTGTGTTTGAAATCTGTGCTATTGTGATAGGAATTGCATGATTCCTTCCCACATCATAAAAAGAAGCTGGATGAAGCATGGCAAGCCATTTGGCCTGCTGGTTCCCTTACACAGCCAAACCGCAGCAGTTCATTCCTGGGTTGCATGGAGGGTGCTGTGACCCAGCTTTGCCACAGTTGGGCAAAGATGGGGTGTAGCTCAGCACACCAAAGGAGTATGAGCCATGGCGCCAACCTCTACCCAGGCTCTTCTCTGTAGCTGGTTAGCTGTAGTGAAGAGGGCAGCAGGATTGCAAAACTGTCTGGCCCTTGCATTTACAGTTTAAGATTAATATTCTGCTCTGCATCCATACGTCTCAAATTGCTATTGAAAGGGCAGGATTAATATCCCCTTTTACAGAAGGGGAAAGTGAGGCACAGAATGGTGACTTGCCTAACCTCACCCAGCAGTAGCTAGGCCTAGAACTCAAGGTTGTCTGAGTAGCACTCCAGTACTCTAACCACTAGTACACACTGCCTTCCATGTGATCCTTCTGCTCTCTGGCCCATTGTGCCCTTATGTAACGGCTGTCCCCGCCACCCCGCTGTCTTTAGCATGCAGCTGGTGCTCCAAACCTATTTGACTGCCAGAGTGCCGCTGGCTAGAAGTGCGACATGCTGCATGCACTCTTTCATGAACAGTTCTCCCAGCTGTTCCCAGAACCCATGTCCCCAGAAAGACGACAACTTGTCTCTCTGTGAGCTGCCACACACAAAACAACGACTGGTTGGTGTGTTTGTGAGTAGACTGATAAATAACCCCATGCAGCTAAGCTCGCAACACTCCAGAATAGAGAGTAGAGCTTTGGAGATACTGGAGGAGGAAGGGCTGGTAGTACATGATTTGGGGAAGGGGCAGGGAAGGAGCAACACAGCTACCACGGGACAAGCCACGTGGCCTGTGAAAAAGGGAAATTATTGACGCAGGAATCTTCCTACAATTACCTTAGTTACACCTCCCCCTCCCCGTGTGGTTGCAAGTTCCTTTGGGAGAGGGTGGGGGGAGTGTTTTTCTCCAGCACTGAGTGGAGCGCATGGTGACCAGGCCCTATGGAGCTGTGCTACCAGGAGACAGCTGCAAGTCACAGTAGGTATGTAGCGGGCCTGAGCCAAGACGCACAGACTGTCCTGCCTCCTGCAGCTGTGCCCAGGTCACTGCAGCCCATGAGAACAAGGTGCTAGACTAGGGGCCTGTAAGACACAACTCCAATTCTTTCATCTCAGGGACTGCCAGTCGGCTTCACTCCATTTGCTCTTTTATCTTCCGGTCACTCCCACTGTCCATTACAGGAAAGCTGTGGGGGTTTAATACGATCCTCTACTCTCTGTGCCCAAAGCAACAATGCAGGCATTGAGGAGCAGTCAGTGGTACCCCCGCTGGCCCATTCGAAGCCAGGCTTTTTCACTCACATTACCAAACCACTCTTTAAACGGATCTAAATAGTTGCAGCTGTAGGAGCTTCTGCCTTGGTTTGACTCCTGGGCTTGGGGCAGGAAGACAGCAGGAGAGTAAAGGGCATTTCAAGCCACATTTGCATTCCCAATCGTTCTAGGGGCCTGCCCAGGCTCTATAGTAACTTAGAGCAGCATCAAAGGCTGCTCTAGCTTATGCCCTGGTTGCAGTGTTACCTTGGGTGATCGTCTGTCTAGGTGAGACTTGTCAGAATGCAGCCTCTTTCCCCCGCACCCATTAGGACACAGATCTTCAGCCCTGTTAAGGCCTAGATCAGAGCAACGCCAAACCAGTAAGGATGGTGAATTCCAAACCAGTCATTAAAACTTAGGTTGATAACTTTCCCTCTGGAAAGCACCCGCTCCCCATCTCTCTGTTGTTTACCTGTCTTGTTCTGTCTGGTTCTTTAGTTGTCTCTGTCTCCTGCATAATTCATTTTGCTGGGTGTAAACCAATGAAGGTAGTGGGATATAATTGGTTAGCTAATCATGTTGCAATATTTTAGGATTGGCTAGTTAAATGTCAGTGGAATGATTGGTTCAGAGATACCTGAGACTATTGCTATCTATATTAAGGTAGGGTTGCCAGATGGTTGAAACAAAAATACCGAACACCTCTCCCCCTCCCCCCTCAAAAAAAAAACCAGGAAAAAATTCTGTTGAAGGGAGGGGGAAAAGGGGGGGAAGACCAAAGTTGTTGAGCAAAAAAAAAAAATTAAAATAGAACAGCATTAAAACAGCATGTCCCCTTTAAGAGTGAGTGCAGGGATAGGAACAAGGGGAACGGTTGAGCACTAAGACCCGCTTCCCCTTGGTCAGCAGCCATTTTGTGCCAGCAGCCTTCTTGCGGAACCAGGTAAGCATGGGGGCTGGGGTCGGGGGGCTGGGGGTGTTGGGAGCCAGGGGAGGCTCGGGAGGGTGGGGGGAGGCTGGGTGCTGAGTGTTTGTAGGATTGCCAGGTGCCCAGCATTTTCACCTCCTAGCCAGGGAAAAAATCAGAAAATACTGGACATTTTAGGTGTCCGGTATTCTCTGAATTTTTTTACCAGACAGGAGGCGAAAATACCGGACTGTCTGGGTGAATACCGGACACCTGGCAACCCTATATTAGGGACAAACAGAAAGTGAGTGGGAAAAAAACAAGAGGAAAAGGAAAGGAAACTGGACATGCTTGCTGGACGCTAACCCAATAAACAGCAAACTGTTTGTCTCTCCGGACTTGGGTATCACTGTTCTCTGTTCATGTGAGAAGGACCAGGGAGGTGGGAGGGTGAAGGGATAAGCCCTCTAATACCCCTTCCAAAGCCCCTGTGCCAGAGACTGGAAGGAGGGGCACTGCAGAGCAGGACTGGCAGCTGCCATGTAACAGCTAATCCCAAGGATCAAGTGCAGCCCCTCTACACCCCTCCACAACAGGTCCTAGGGCCCTACAGGGTCTGTCTAGCAGCATTTCAGAGCAAGCAGAAGCGCGCCTCCCAGCTCGGATCAACGTACCTAAGCTAGCAGGGCTCACACGAATGCTCTGTGTGGCCAGCGCTTTGAGGTTTTGGAAGAAGCTGGAACTGGAGCTCAAAAGCACACCCCACCCCACCCCACCTAGTCTTCTGAGCCTGAGCTGCAGCCTGAGACACAATTTCAAAGCTCTGGTCTCACAGCTATTTTTGGAGCACTTGTGCAAGCCTTGGTAGCCTAAGTTGGCTGAGCCAGGCCAAAGAACTAGCTCCTGCTCTCTCCAAAATGCAGACGTACCACCTGAGTCCATCTGTCCACAGCACATTCTTCAAACTAGTTCTACAACAGTTTGGCTGGCCTCATTGCCTTAGAAACTCTTGTGTTATTAGCACCACTGTGGTTTATTATTTGCTGAGCAGTGACAGTGGGCAGGGAGCTATAGAGAACAAGGAGCAGTATAGAGCAGTGTTTCTGAAAGCGTTCCGTGAAATCACTTTCAGAAACACATTAACTGGCCGCCCCGGTTTGTTTATTTACTGGCGCCGCAGCCGCGCTCCCATTGGCTCCGTTTTGTCCTTTGCAGCCAAGGGGAGCTGCGGGAAGCGGCGTGGGCCGGGGCACTGCTTCCCGCAGCTCCATGGCTGCAGCGCCAGTAAATAAACAAACGGGGGTGGCCAGTTAATGTGTTTCTGAAAGTGATTTCACGGAACGCTTTCAGAAACACTGGTGTAGAGGCCCTGCTCTCAGACAAATTAAAACTTAAGGGCCAAATTCTACCTTGATTGACACCCTAACTAGTCCCCGTGGGTTTAGGATGGCTGGTTTCAATCGGGTTTAAACATGGACCTAACAAGGCCAAAAACCTGGTATTAGATGGGTCCTTTGAAAGTCCATGCTGATGGGACCAATCTTTCCTCAGAAAAGCTTGGAGTAATATAAATGGTGCCCAGCACTTCATTTGGCTCAAGAGCATGCAAAATACTTCCTGAAGGAAAAGCTGGCAGCTCTTAGACCAACACAAGGAATTGCTTTTGGACAAACACTACATGAAAACTCATTTGTCCCCCAGCATGCTTTGTTTTGTACCTCAGAGCATGGGGAGCATGTGGCAGCAATATGGAGATTGCGACAGATAACATAAATACAGCCATTGTGCTCTTTGCTGCTTTTATGACTTTTTAAGTCTCTAAGCCATGCTTCCCAAATTATGGGCTCAGTTTAATTACAAAAAAAGTCTCTTGAATACAGCTGTGGAAGCTTTCAAAACCCCCAAAGTGTCAGAAGCTCAGACTTAATTTTCCATTTTGTGTCGCTTTGCAGGGTAAACAGCCACCTTCTCAAACATTCCTTTTCTGGTTTTCTCTCCATCTGCCACTGCAAGAGGAACAGCACTCAATGAAATCCCTCCTCAGACTGCACTTCCCCTGCAAGGCCTATGAGTGTCAACCAAGTTTAAATAAAAAAGTGAAACAGCATTTAAAAAAAAAAAAAAAAAGGATTTCCACACTGCATTGAACTTTGACCATCACACGTATCATAATCTAGTACAGGGGGCAGGGAACATTTTTTGGGTGAGGGGTCGCTGACCCACAGTAAATCATTCAGGGGATGCACACAAACCAAACAAAAACCAAACCTACCCTCATGTGGCTCCTGACAGAAGCAGAAAGACATTCCCCACATTCCTCTTGCACACTAGAGCTTTGGGGGGGGGAGGGGCAGGCTAGTAGATTTTGTGTGCTCCAGCCCCGGGGGGAGGCGGCAGGAGGGCTGGGGCACCAGCACAGGCAACCTGCCCAATGCTAGGGGGGAGCCTTGAGCCTCAGAAGCTGGATCCAGACAAGCCGGGGGCCAGATGTGGCCTCTGGGCCTGAGGTTCCCCCTCCCCCCATCCCCTGATCTAGTACATCATGCACCTGTCTTCTTCCAGGCCCGCTCCTACAACTCCTAGGTATGCAAAGAGCCCCACTGGCTTTAATAGGACTGTTTAGGGAATGAGAGCTACCCACTTAAAAGATTTCAGGATCAAACTTGTGGAATTTAGCCTCCAGAGCGCTGGTTCTATTAGCATCAGTCACATTGACGGTTCCCAGTCTAATCACAATAGAAGTTCAGTGATGCCCATTTACTTTCTGCAGGGTATGTTTAGCGGTGTGTGTTCCCGCTTCCCGTTGCCCAAAGAGTTTATCAGCCCCTCACGTTACAACAGAGTAAACGAGTTTGTGGCTGGTTGCTGAGGAACAGCTGTGCCAGGCAGCCTTGTGATTGGAAAGCTATGGCTTGTTATTTTTCTAGTACTGCTAAGGAATACAGGCCCCCATGCCTCAGCTGCAGCTTCACAGAGGGATGGACCCGGGGCTGTAAGCCGGCTTTATGTTCCATTGTGCTTGCAGCTGTTTGAAGGCTGCTTTAACTTGTGCCAATGGCCATAAACCACAGAGGCCACCAGAGAAGCTGGATATCACCACCAGTGTTCCCCCAAGCTGCGTGGCAGCACAGCCCCACCGCTGCTTAACCAGCCCCACCCAGTCAGGCAACTCCGTGGGTGGAGCCCTGAGCTCCTGACTGGGCGGGGCTGAATAAGCAGCTGCACGTGGTGCTGACGCGCAGCTTAGAGGGAACACTGATGGCCGCAAAGAGAAATCCCAGCTCCCTAGCACATAGAGAAGGGAGGGGATACATGACACAGTTCTGCCGACACTATAACATCAGAGCATCCCCAGGCACTGTGGTAAGTCTTCCAGGGCTGGCTGCAGAGGCT
The DNA here is from genome assembly GCA_019425775.1 of Rafetus swinhoei. Classification (NCBI taxonomy): domain Eukaryota; kingdom Metazoa; phylum Chordata; order Testudines; family Trionychidae; genus Rafetus; species Rafetus swinhoei. The sequence continues at coordinate 124,648,661 of CM033446.1, read as the reverse complement.
TAAAGGCTGTTTTGCACCACAGTAGCATTTACATTCAATCTGCTTTGTGGTCCATGAGGCAGTGGTCTTCGACCAACGAGGGGTACATGCACACCTGGGAGTACAGAGAGGTTTTCCAGGGGGTACATCAACCCATCTAGATATTTGTCTATTGTTACAACCAGCTACATAAAAAGCCCCAGTGAAGTGAGCACAAACTAAAATGCTGAACCATAAGTACAATATTTGTATTCCAGTTGATTTATTCTATAATTACATAGCAAAAGTGAGAAAACCAGCAGTTTTTCAGTACTAGCACACTTTGGCACTTTTGTATTTTTACGTCTGATTTTGTGAGCAAGTTGTTTTTAAGAGAGGTGAAACTTGGGGTACGCAGGACAAATCAGACAGGGGTACAGTCATTTGGAAAGGTTCAGAGCCATTGGTCTAAGGCTATATGTACAGTTATCTATGCCTCCAAAAGATTCCCACTTCTAGTAATGGAATAATGGGCATGTGCGTTTCATGTGTAAACAGCTACATTGTTCAGAACACACAGGTATGCTTTTAAACTGTACTGCTGTACCCAGCGTTACAGAACAAACACAAGCAAAGTGGTAAAAACCTAAGAAAAAGCATCTCGTGGAGACAGTCATCTGGAGACCGAGGTAAGTAAAAAATGGGATGTGTCGACAGGCATTTTTGCTAGTGCCCATCAGGGCAGTATCAAAGTGCTGTGAAGAGAGCCATGCGTTTTGAATTGATTTGAATCATAACCAGTGCTGTAACCTCTTATCTTCATGTTTCCAATGGCATGTTCCTCGATTTCTGCTTTCAACAGTGAAATCATTTCCTAGATACTTGTCAGCCTATTTGAGTCTCGTTCTGCTGCCTTTGAAGATAACAGCAAAATTCCCCATGTCTTCAGGAGTGTCAAAATGCACCATTTATGCTATCTCTGAAACTAAAGTAACGTGGCTGCATTTTACAAAGCCTCCAGCCTTAACAGGTCATCAGTATCCAAAGCTGTCTGCTCGCACAATAACTCATTTATTTAACATTGAAACCAGGATTATAGTTAAAATATATGTCAAAGGCCTAGAGCCTTATTAGATAAATGTCCTTGTTTATATAAACCTACGGAAGTGGAAATGTATATTTCAAGAACCTCCAACGTATGCATCTTCAGAAGAAGTGTCAGTTTTGGAGAGGGGGGAGGTAACTAAAATGGGGCAAGGGTATCCAAAGATACCTGGGATTGGATCCACAGATGATGTAAACTGGAGTAAGTGCACTGAAGTCCATGGGATTGTGTTAATGTGCACCAGCTAAGAATCTGCCCTATGCCATGATATTCCAACCCTAAAGATTGAGGGTCTGATGTTCTGGTGGCCAGCCTGTCTCCCCCATCAGACAAACATAGGTAAATTCAGGAATAGGAATAGGCCACCTGGCCTAAAATCCAGTACAGCCGGTCCCCGAGTTGCGAACGGTTGACTTACGACCGTTCGCAGTTACGACCAAAGGTGTCGTAGATAGCGGACCCCGAGTTACGAACGCGATCCGCGCTTACGAACAGCACGGTCGCGTGTAACTCAATGGGGTCCGACTTACGAACGGACCAAGTTACAACCAATTGCTTAGTCCGTAACTGGTTCATAAGTCGGGAAGAGGCTGTACCTGCTCTTATTACAATGTATCTCAATGCCACATTCATGGTTTTCCTCCATAACCTGCCTTTTCAACACAGAGATCTAGGTGCCCCGAATCCACTTACCAGCTCTACTTCAGTTCCCTTCCCCAGTAACAGATCTGCTCTGCCAACAATCCAGACTCCTTGAGCTGTCCCTCATACATCACGATCTTCAAACCTGGCAACCCTTTTGTTGCCCCCGACTACCTCTCCAACTAAGGCAACAGAGTCCCTCGCCAGACGGTGACCAGCACCACACATGTGGTTCCACACAAGAGGAATCTGACTGTTTTCTAGCTATGACAGCAGAGATTTCTTCTCTGAGGAAGCCTTATAATGACCGAGAATGCCCTGGCTTATGCAAACCATGGCTCCTGGATCCCTTGTGCTTCATAACAAGATCTTCTGACAGCTGAGGGATGATCTCTCACCCACCTTCACCCACAGGTCTCAGCCTCACCTGCCTTGGCAGTTCTCAATCTCCCCCAACTTCCCCCCACAATTCCTATCCTCACTCCCGACAGCTTTGCGCATCTCTACTGCTGTCATTGCACCCATCTGAGTCTCACTGTCATGGCCCTGCCCATTCTTGTCTTGGGCATTTTATTAACATACTCCTGCCTCAGGAGCCTGCACCACATTGAGTTTGCCGCACCGCTGGTCCTGCTACAGCCCGTCTGAGCCCAAAAGGGCAGTAGCAAGAGGACCGGCGGGAAGGTGGCTCAATATGAGTGAGGAAGACAAATAGTTGGTGTCAGGAAAAAGCAAGGACTCTATGCCAGCTTCACTGAACAGGCAGAGGATTCCCAGCACACTTGTTAAAACTCACCTGAGGACAAAAGCAGATTACCTCATCACAACCCGGTGCTCTGTAAGCATGGACCAGACACAGAGGTTGTGTCTACACAGCAAAGTTATTTCGGAATAAAGGCCTTTATTCCGAAATAACTATGCGAGCATCTACATGGCAATTCCATTATTTCAAAATAACGGACAGCTTATTCCGACTTTAAACATAATTCTATGAAGAATAACACCTATTCCAAAATTGCTATTTCGAAATAAGGCGTGTGTAGACACTCCACTTCTGCTATTTCAAAGTAGCCCCTCACCAGGGCCATTCTAGGTTATTCCTCCTGGGGCTCTAAATCAAGATAGCTTGTCTACATTAGGGATGCCTGCCTCCGACTCATTTTGAGGCTTCCCTGCAATGTAGATGTGCTATTTTGAAATAAGCTGTTTCGGAATAACTATTCCGGAATAGTTTATTCCAAAATAACTGTGCAGTGCAGACATAGCCAGAGTGATTAACAGGAATGCTGTTGTAATGCCAGCAGGTGGAATTGAACCTGGGAGCTCTGGAATGTCACGCACAAGCCTCTACTGCATGAGCTAAAAGACAGCTGGCTCTCAAATAAGGCTGCAGAGCAGACTCATTATTCTCTCTATAAGTGGTCTCATTGCCACTACATGGGAGAGTGACCCACACCCAGCAGGTGTATGGGTTACACTGTGTCTATATGTCAATGGAGAAGAGGACTTCTCCTTTTCCCCTGATGGGTGCTGGGAGCAGACAGAAGCCCGAAGAAGGGGATAAGTACAGAACTGAGCTGGAGCTGAGCTCCCCTCTGGCTGTCAGAGACATTCTCTTTAACAAAACTGGGACTGAGCTAGATAGGTCTGGAAGCCGTCCAGGTGGGCTAGACAAGACCCAGTAGTAATAAGCAGTATCAGATGGCATTTGGGAGGGTCAGTAGACCCTACTTTGGATTCTGACTTGCTGGGTGACTTTTGTACAAACCACTTAACATATTTTGTGACTCTTTTTTCCCCCCTATTTAGAAACTGAAACAACAACTTTGAAATGGGAGTGCCTGAAACCAGGCTCCTAAATCCCAATTCCTACAAATAAGTGGCCAGACTTCCAGAAGTTCTAAGCATCCATAAATCCCACTGAAACCCAGAGGAGCTGCAGTGCTAATCACCTCTGAAAAAATGAGGCAACTTGTATAAAAGCAACTACAGAGTTTAGAAGCCAAGCTTTTGGCACCCAGTAGTAGCCACCCAGGTTTCAAAAACTGGGTTGCTATTTTGCCTTCCACCAAATTGTGTTTCTTTCAGGGTTTATACTGTGAGTGTCCTGGGCATCTCTGAACCTGAATGACAGATAAGAACAACATAAAGAGAAAAGCAAGCAGATGTATGAAGCTCACTTTAAAGGACACTGGGGAAAGCAGAGCAGGGCAGAAGTAGCATGTTTCCTCAAGCAAAATTACATGTCCCAGAAGAGAACCAGGAAGGCCAACATATACAATACCCACACAGCAGGAGGAGAGATCTCCTTGCAGTGAGCAGGCACAAAGAGGCAGAAGCAGTACGCAAGATCAGGCAATAGGATGCAAGTGAACAACGTGTCATCCAGAACTTAACACTGAGAAAACAGGACCACGGAAATCTACTGGTTTCTCACTTAGTGTGTGATAGAATCATAGAATATTAGAACTGGAAGTGACCTCAAGACGTCATCGAGTCCAGTCCCCTGCACTCATGGCAGGAACAAGCACCCTCTAGATCATCCCTGAGAGATGTTAATCTATCCTGTTCTTAAATATCTCCAGTGATAAATATTCCACAACCCCACAGGCTATTTATTCTACTGCTTAAACTCCCTGACAGGGAGTTTTTCCTAATGTCCAATCTAAACCTTCCATGCTGCAATTAAGCCCATTGCTTCTTGTCTTATCATCAGAGTCTAAGGAGATTAATTTTTCCCCCTCCTCCTTGAAACACCCTTTTGGATATTTGAAAGTCGTTATGTCCCCTCTCAGTCTTTTCTTTTCCAGACTAAACAAACCTAATTCTTTCAGTCTTCCGTCATAGGCCATGTTTTCTAAACTGCCCACATTTCATAGAATCATAGAAGATGAGGGTTGGAAGAGACCTCAGAAGGTCATCTAATCCAGCTCTCTGATCAAAGCAAGACCAACCCCGACTAAATCATGCCAACCAGGGCTTTGTCAAGCTTGGCCTTAAAAATCTCTAAGGATGGAGATTCCACCGCCCAGTGCTTCACCACCTTCCTATTGAAGTAGTTTTTCCTAATATGCAACCTAGACATCTCCCACCTCAACTTGAGACCATTGCTCCTGGTTCTGTCATCTGTCACCACTGAGAATAGCCCGGTTCCATCTTCTTTGGAAACCCCCTTCAGGGAGTTGAGGGCTGCTATCAAATCCCCCCTCATTTGCCATATGAACCACTGGTCAGCCAATGCACACTGACCCTGTCACAGTGAAACAAGCCAGATACTGACATCGCTATAAAATACCACCCAATTAATACATCCTCATTTGCAGTCTATTGAATTACAATGTATTTGATCGAAACCAAAAATGTAAGAAGTAAGGAGGATGAGAGCCACCAAAGGACACAAACCACAGGAGATCCACGTCATACATGCCACCCTTTATTTAGATTTGATTTCATACAAAATACGTTGCATCTCTTCGTTCACGGAAAGCCTTTTGTTTAAGGCTCTCAAAGCAATTTGCAAACATTAATTCATTAAGTGTACATAATGGTGGTAGATGGATGTATCTGTACCTTAGCTTCCCCAATCTAAGTCAAATTTTCAGAAGTGACCACTAATTTTGGTTGCCTCAGTTTTTGTGGGGCCAACCTGAGGCCCAAATGGAGGCACCAATTTCAATGGCGATTTTTTGGAGAAATGTTGGTATGAGAATCAGCAACCAATTGCTCAGCGGCCAATCAGTTTAAAACTAGTGCTGCTTTGTTTTCTAGTGGCAGGTACAAAACATGGTTATTTATACCACAAACACAGCAGAAGCCTCCCCTCCCAACCCCCAGTCTCCCTTTGGTGCTTCCATGTCTCTCCATTGCCATAGCATCAGGGCACCTCACAACACCCCTGTGGAAGTAGAGAATTGCTAGTATCCTCATTGTTCAGATGGGGGAACTGAGGAACAGAGAGGCTCAGTGACTTACTTGCCCAAGGTCACACATGAAGTCTGTAGCAGAGCAGGGAGTTGAACTCTGGGGTAAGCTCCGGGACACTGATGGATGCATGGCATGAGGGGAATAATCTGTGGCAGACTGGCTATCTATGGTAGTTCCCATATCTGGCAAAGAGTCCCCCAGGGAAGCGTTTTACACAGAGCTGGTTAAATTATGCTTGGAAGGTGATTTCAACCCACTGTAATAAAAAAAACAGACAAATAATGGAGTTTCAAGTTATTGCAGCAGTTGTGACCATTCAGGCAAAGACTCCCTGTATCTCATCCCCCTCATTCACACACACTATAATTACATGCCTAATGATTTCACACTTGGGAAGACCCCTCCCGTGCATTTCAATAGCCAGCACCAATCTGCACTCACTGATGGAAAAGGCCCCCCTTCCAATCGCTTTTGCAGTCATCTCCAGGTGACCAACCTAATTTGAAGTGACCTCAACCTCCGCAAAATATTACTACTAATAGAGGCCTAGACCAGGGGTGGGGAACCTCTTTTGGGTCGGGCGCCACTGGCCCTGAGAAGAATCAGTTGGGGGCCGTACACAAGTAAGAAGGAAAAACCCCTCACTGACGTGGCCCCCAACTGAGGAGGAGAAAGACACTCCCCACATTCCCCTCACACACCAGAGCCTGGGGGTAGCCTAGTAGATTTTGTGTGCTCCAGCCCTACACAGGGCTGGCTGGAGAGCTATCGAGGACTCCCCAATGCTGGGGGAAGCCCTGAGCCTTAAGGGCTGGATCCAGGCAAGCTGGGGCCCACATCTGGCCCCCAGGCTTTAGGTTCCCCACCCCTGGCCTAAACTCTTCCGAGAGACAATCTTGCTTTGATACTGCTTTCTTGGATCAAACTGTGACATGCTTTCATCCCTTGGAGAACTACCTGCAGCTGTACTTTGCAAATATCTCCTGAGATTCTATAGCTCCCTCTTGTGACACAAAAGCATTGTTTTCCCTCGCTTACTCTGAAGCGTAATAGAGAGGTAGCCGTGTTAGTCTGATCTTGTTAAAACAAAAGGAAAAACTATGTAGTACTTTAAAGACTAACAAGACGGTTTAACAGGTGATGATCACCTATTAAACCATCTTGTTAGTCTTTAATGTGCTACATAGTTTTTCCTTTTGTTTTACTCTGAAGAGGTACAATTGTTGACTTTTGTGTTTAGTCTGTATCCTTCCCTATATCACCTCCAAGCCCCAAAACATCCTTTTGCACCAGAAATGCAGTATGACCTATCCAGACTCTTGCTAGTATCCTCATTATAAAGCCAGCAATGGTGTACTTATCGTGCCTCTTGCTTGCATGCAATTCTGTTCCGCCTCCGGGTCCTAAATTAATGCTCTCCAAAGGTTTGTCCAATGAGCTGATGAAGCCAGTTTTAAGCAGAATACTCTGAGGTGGACTCCAGAGCTGAATGAACTAGAAAAAGGCTGCAAAGCGTGGCAGTCCTGCACTGGGTAAAGAGGCCAGTTGGCGTATGCTTAAAGTTGAATTAAGAAGTGGAATATTTTACATTTTAGAGGACTGAATTATTCATTTTCCAGATTAAAGAGCAAATTTCTTACAAGTCTAGAACAAGTCCCAAGCGGGAAGGAGATCAAATATAGAAAGATAACCTAACACTTTCCCCCTCTCAGATGCAGCAGCCACACCAAAAGTTTGAGATTCCTGCTTTTCACAGTGCAGAACTGCCAAGCTGTCCAACTAGATTGACATTTTCCATGACCGTCTCAAGACGATGCCTTTTACATGATAACTTCTCTAATAACCCCTTGCAAATTCAGAGGAGGAGAAGAGTTATGTAAGGACCAGCTGAATCAAAGCCACGCCCCCTATGTAGCCAATCTTGCCCATTTCCTCTCACAGAATATTGCTGATTTATCTCTTAACGTCAGGTACTGAATGAAAATTGGGCGAAAGACGGTGGTAGAAAATTCTGCACTGTGCAGCTATACTTAATAGTGAAACTTTGATGGGTGTTAGCCTGGTATTAGTCATCATAAAATGAACTTAGTGCAAACATGCAAATGCAGCTAATGAGCCCAGACGAACAACTTGGAACTTCTTGTCAAGGTGACTTCCTCCCACTCACAAGCAGAACTCTGGATCCTGTGCCAGGCATATATTGGAATAAGTCAACAGCTGGAAAATGCAAACATGGATTTTCCAGGTTTCTTTTGTCTGCCCTGAGTAGAAGGAGGTGTCAATGTGTCCTGAGGATGCTGGAGTGGGGCAAGAGGAGACAGGCTTCTCTACTATCTCCCCAACCAGCCTTCTATGGATTCCTTTCCACAGAGCCTTTTCCATAGCAGGGAGACTTGGGGAGAGCTATGACCTGGGAAAACACTGGTAAGTGTGGTCTCAATGGAGCCAGTCTGCTGCAGAGAACAGTAAAGAGAAATAGTGTAAAGGAAGGAGTAGCAGGGATTAGAAGGCTAGAAAACCTTCACAAAAGAAGCAGGATTTGAACACTGCAGAAAAGCTTTGCATTAATTTCTCTTACAAATTAATTTCTCTGTGACTAGACACACCCTGTAGTCACACCCTATACACCAGTGTAATAATCTTTGTACAGAACATGCCTTGTGTGGTGACATTTGAAAACGAATAACTTGCTGGTCAATGGCAGCTTGGTATAATGGGTGTAGCAACATCATATGTAAAGATATGAACTGAAATTATGACTGAAATGTGTTTACCAAACAAGTCTGGCAATCATGTTCCTCAAAGACAAAAGGAACAATCATGTTCCTCAAAGGAGGCAATCAGGTTCCTCAAAGACAAAAGACAAGCCAATTCTAGTCAGGGATCTAGCTGGGCAATCACTGGTCAATTGCCCATTCTTCAACAATTAAGGGGAGCAATAACAGATTGATTTGCATTTTAACAAGCAACAGCATGGAACCTCTTTCAGCACAAGACTCCATGTCTTGGCCCTCACAGTAGGAAGGAACTTGTCCATGGGCAACCCTCAAAAATGCATTTCAATGGGTGACTTGACTATAAAAGCAAGGGGAAAAATCATGGCAGGTATTCTATCTTTTTTTCTCTCTCTCTCTCTATCGCTCACTCTTTCACCTAAGAAGTCAAAGGAACCAGTCCTTTGGATTTTGGGAGCAGATGCTGATTTGAGAATAAATATGGTCAGGTATGTTGCTGGAAACAAGAATTGTACCTGGAACCAAGTCTAGTTTGGTAAGGTTTAGCTACTAGAAAGAATTGTATCTTTATTTTTCTTATAACAATTTTCAACTTTAATATTTTGTACTCACTTAAAGCTTTTCTCTTATAGTTAAATAAACATGCTTTATGTTTTTTAATAAAAACTAATCCAGTGTTGTGTTTAAACTGAACTGTTTGGTAATTCCAATTAAAGTAGTAAACTGTCCTATATAGACCTCTCACATGGGCAGCAGACCTGTAATATAGGGAAGAGAAGGCTGGAGAGTGCAGAATACATTTTAAGAGGGAACATCTTAAAGTCTACAGGAGTCTACAGAATATCTATGTCTATCTGTGGATCCTGTATCTTGAACCAAGAATATATTGTAAGCAGGATCCAAATGAGTTCTCCCCTGACAGCTAGTTCGGGATGGACTTCAAGAGCAAACTGTATTTACATGAACATGCCTACTCTATGTAAGTATCTTGCAGAGAGGAGTTGTGTAGCTCCAAACGGTCAGCTTTGGTTGGAGCTGGGTTACAAACCACTTATCTTCATTGTAGGACTAAAGGGGAGCAGACCTGTGTTGAATGTGTCCTAACAGAGGGGTCTAGTCTCAAGTGTAAAGAACTCACTAAGCCAGAGGTTCCAACGCCAGACTCCCATGAAAGGGGAAAACAGGGTGCCCAGCCAGGAGCAGTGGTCTCTCCTTTTGGGTCCCTGTTCCTCCCAACTATTCAAAGATAGAGCTAAACAGGCTTCATTAGGAGCTTTTTGTTGTGCTCAAAAGCTGAAATAACTTTTGGTGGGGCCGTGTTTCTGCCCAGTCTGGAAAGAGCTGAAGATCACTAAGGAACTGATGTGCCCAGGTCACGGCAGGTGCCAGCAGAAGGCGGCTGACAGCCAGTGAACCAGTGGCTGGCAAGGCAGGGAGCAGAATGAGCAGCTGGTGAGAAAATGAGTGGCTGGAGGGGTGGCCAGGTGGCAAGGAACAATGGCTGGTGGGGTGGTCAACCAGAACAAGCGTTCAGATGGTGGAGAAAGCAAGGTGACTTCCTCCCCAGGTGAGAGGAGAACTTGCACAGATGTGCCTGGACCCACGCTGAACAAGGACAACCACTGTGAGTGGGGGAAGGGGAGGGAGCAGAGAGGAAAAGGAAAGGTGTGGAAAAGGAACTTTTGGTTGTAGAGCCCAAGAACATAAGGCAGAAGGCCCTGCCCATGCACTCTGGGGTGGGTGTTCTGCTCACAGCTTTCTGCTTGTGGCATTTTCCCTAATGAATGTTGGCCGACCTCCCCTCCTTGCATTCAAAGTTTCTTTTCTACACTCAGGCTCTGCTTATGAGTGGAGAAGAATTGCCTATTAGAGGTCAAGAGGTATGGGGTAGGGGCTCAAGCCACTTCTGTGTTGGATCAATGGAAAGGCACACCTAGACATTGAACCCAGCCCTGCTTGCTGCTGGCTACACCTGGCAGAAGGATTACACTATCACAGAAAAGACACGCAGCTTTTAACTGATTGCAGAGGTGACCCGACTGCATTTGTATGCTGAGGTCTATAATTCAGTCGCTAGTGGACATGGCTCTCGCTTACATAAGGATAATCCTTCATTTGAAATTAAGTTACCTTTCTGTATTTTGTGCTGTCCACATAAGGCTTTTAGCAATCTTCGCTTAGTCTTTGCCAGAATTTTATTACTCTGTTGCTGTTTTCATTACAGTTCTCATTGATTGGACACTTTTATCCTAAAGGCCCTAAAATCATTGTTTTGGAACTTTCCAAAACATTTACATTTAAGACTGACATTTATCATGTGGGCTCTCAATCCAGTGGTGACTTTGTCTGGAAAGTTTTGAAGGAAGCCTGTTCGGTCACGTCCTTGCAAGAATCAGTACGTTACCTGATACTTTGCTGACAACTTTGCTTGCTCGCCTCCCTCCCCCTTTCAAAAACAAGAAACCGTTAGAATGGAAATTCAGTGCCAGAATGGGAGTATCAGTGGGAGCAAAATCTGGTCCTTTCACTGACCAAACTCAGGATGTAAAGTTCCAGCTACAACGGATTCTCTGCCCTCGTGCACATTTATGACCAAGGCTAAGATTGAGTCATGGGTATTTTTGGTAAAAGTCACGGAGAGGTCAAAGGAAATAAAAAACCACGGCCCTGTTCAGGACAACCAGTGCCTGTGGGGAAGGAGGACATGTGGGGGCACCTTATTGAGCAATTAAAATTTTGGCTGGGAGATGGAGGGTGCACTCCCAAGTGTTCCCATGAGTCGTCTATGACCCTGTGACCTGTCCATAATACTCTAAATACCCATGACTACATGTCTGGTTCTGGGACCTGCTGCTCTAGGGTCCCTAGCACTGGGGGTTGACTGCCCCCGGGACTGCTCTCCAAATGGTCTCTGGATGTCCTCTGGGGCTGCTGCTTCAGTGGCCCCAGGATTGCTACTGCTTGGACGGTCCCCAGGGCTCCTTCAGGATCAATGCTCAGGTGCTCCCCAGAGCCAGCCACAGCTCCAGCACTCCCTGGGGCTGCTCCAGCATTGGCCAGTGTGGTTGGCTCCGAGGCAGCCCACAGGATCACTGCTTAGGCGCTTCCCCCATCAGCCACTGTCCAGGGCCGCCTGAGCAGCAGGTGATGCGGCTGACTCTGGGGCCGCCCCAGCAGTGACCAGTGCGGCTGGCTGTAAGTCACTTGAGTAGCCAATCCCAGAGTTAAGTTGGTCAGGCAGCCATGGCGCGAGCTGCATCCGGCACCGTGGAAGTCATGGAGACTGCAGAAAGTCATGGAAAGTCACAGCCTTATTTATGACTCATCTGATCCCAGTGCACTGGGCAAAGGGTTGGTCTTCACATACTGAACTGCAGCTGCGCCGCTGCAGCACATTAGTGAAGATATTTCTAGCTGGAGAAGCTCTCCCATCTACATAGCACTGTCTACATCAGGGGTTAGATCACTATCACTGTCACGGAAGGGTGTAGATTTTTCTGACCCAAGAGATGTAACTGTACCAATATAGATCTGTGGCACAGACCTGGCCAAAGTGACACACTCTTGGAACAATAATATAAGAATGGGAATGAACAGCAGTTTGTTCCTCTGCTGCTAGTCCTCCAGTGAGACTCAATAAATAATTAAACTATGTAGCATTCTGCATCACTATATTTGTGCTATGTAAACATAGAAGTGCACACAGTTCAGTGTTGCTCTGGGAATCTTAACTGAATTTCCTGACATTGCTAAAATTAAAATCTCAGCCTTAATCTTCACTTAATGGGGGGATCGTTATATATTTTAATGAAAGTTACTGTTTTTAGTGGAATCTCTTATCTTTGTTTTCCCTTTGGGAAATTTTAACTTTTTTCCTTCCCCGCCACTTCCTGTGTATGCAAAGCTTCTATGAACTCATTAATCGCCCACATAGGACGTTAAAATTCACTCCTGAGTGTTTATCCGGCACTGAAAATTAAAGTGTAAATTTAGTTGCTTTTAGAGCCAGGACTTTTATATTAATATTTATTAAACAAAAATGTAGTTGGGAAGATGGCCTTGCCCAGAGACTGAAAGTGTGTGGATAGTGTTGCACAGGGGTTGTGAATAACTGTGCTTAATGGGCACTAATATTCACACTGGGTTCAGATGTTTGAGCTAAAGCTTGAATATAAATAATTGAAATATACCTTGCCTAATATGCTTGATCTGCTAATATCATAATTAATAGTAAACATTTTGGAAGGGATATTAAACCTCAAGCTTCCGGGCATAAGCCAGTCTCTACCTCAGAGATCAGAAGGAAACCTACATGCTTTCTGAAGTAGTTTGTATTGGCCACTGTCAGAGACAGGATACTGAGCTAGATCCTCGAGTCTGATTCAATCTGGCAATGTGTAAACCATCCTGTTACAGCCTTGGCTACCATTGTGCAATGTTTGTAGCAGACTTGGTGGCACAACTTGGAACTCTTACTCCGCAAAGTAATTCCTCTAAAGTCCCTGATTGTACCACTAGTTACATTTAAAAAGTCAACATCACCCTCGTGACATAGGGCAATTCAATGTGACTGCTCCCACCAGGACAGCTTACTCAGGTGAGTAAGAGTTACAGGATCAGGCACTTGGTTTGGGCTTGTGAATGACGCACATCAGTAGGGGAGTTCGGTCACCGTCTTTTCAAACTTTGCCCTCGGGGATGAAGACTTTGCATCCCCACCTTGAGATGCACGGCAGGTAGTGCTGCGTTCCTGCATTGTCACCTTCATTGGTAGTTTGGAACTAGTTAATGCCCTGCATACTATGGACCAACCCCATCATAAGTGGGATTGTCCCTAGGGGAGAATTCCACTCAGGAACTTTAGGGTTCCGAGATTCTGAGGAGGATTTTCTGGATCACGGTAGAATCTATAAGTGACTCATATTCTGGTTCAAATATCAACTAGGAAAAATGTCCATGCGTTTGTAGAGAGAGAGGAGTTTAGTCCTGACTGGATTCTTACTTGCACCTAGTAGGAAGCAGAGCCATAATAACAAACATGCTCTAATACAAACTGAACTTTATGCCACCAACACTTTGCTGAGGAGGTCTGTCTGCCAAAGGTAAAACACTGATTGATATTCTGTGTCTAAGAAAAAGAAGAGAGTCTGCCCTTGTAGTGACCCGCTCTCCAGCAGGTTCGCTGAGATGCACTTTTTCACCTGCGTGCCAACACAATTCTCACAAAACCATTGAGATCACCTTATTTTTCCCTGCACAATAACACACGAGATTAGCCATCATAGGCTAAAAGGCAAACAGAATTCCTCCTTGACTAGCGCAGGGCAAATATCAGCATTCTTTGTTCTATTCATTGCAGGTTGGGGATCTCCTACCTCTCACTTTAATCTGGGAGCTCTTACATAGACTTAGTGGTATTGTTCCACTGCAATTTTTACACAATACAATTGGACTATTCCATCTCTCAAAGGGGCGGCAATGCCATTTACCTGTGGGTGTTATGAGGATTAATTTGTTACGGTCTGTGATGCACTTTGACATGTAATGTCGGAAGATGCCATAAAAGAGAAGATGGGGGGAGAAGCAAGCACTTAAAAGTACAAGTGAGGCTCATGGAGCAGAGACCATCTGTTGCACCTACAGTGCCTACCACAATGGGATCCTGTCCATGATGAGGCTCCTAGGTGCTACTGCATCCCAAACAACAATGGAACAAGAATGATCTGGTCTTTGAAGAACTAACCACTAATTAATTACTTTAACTAAATTAATGGATTATGCAATGAATAAAACTTAAAAAACGACAAGTTGTCCTGTAGCACCGGAGGTTGTGTCTAGACTACAGGGTTTTTTAGAAAAAAGTAGCCTTTTTTCAAAAAAACTTCACCTGCGTCTAGACTGCTGCCGCGTTCTTTCAAAATTAAATTGAAAGAATGCGGCAGTTTTTTCAACCGCGGAAAACCTCATTTTACGAGGAATAACGCCTTTTTTTGAAAGTGCTCTTCCGAAAAAAGGCGTTATTGAACGCAAACAGGGCTTTTTCGAAAGAGAGCATCCAGACTGCCTGGGTGCTCTCTTTCGAAAAAGCAGCTTGCTTTTCCAAAAGAAGTGGTTGCAGTCTAGACGCTCTCTATCGAAAGAGGCTTTTTCGAAAGATTCTTTTGAAAAAGCCTCCTTCAAAAGAGGCTTGTCATCTAGACGTACCCTTAGAGACTAACAAAAAATATACATTGTATAATGAGCTTTCGTGGGCACAACCCACTTCTTCAGATGAGTGCAGCAAGAGGCACAGAGGGGCACAGAAACCCCAAAATTTAAAGCAGAAGAAAAGGAGAGAGGGGAAGGAGAAAGTCTCCTTTAGCACAGACATTTTTTTCTAATACAGTGGGCTGTAAGTGTCCAATACTTAGGTTTTGATGTCATTTGGGTGTTGAATATAATGGCCCATCCAGTTAATGTCTTTATTGAATCCCTGGGTAAATGTGTCAAATTTGCATATGAAGGCCAGTTCCACAGTCTCTTTCTCTCTCTAGTTGGTTCCTGAAATTACTCTGCAAAAGAATGGCCATTTTTAAATCCATTAATGAGTATCCCAACAGGTTAAAATGTTCCCCATCAGGTTTCTGTGTGTTACCATTTTGAATATCTGATTTGTGTCCATTAATCCTTTGTCGTAGAGACGGTCCAGTTTGGCAAATATACATGGCAGAGAGGCACTTGATAGCACATATCACATTAAGGATGTGCAGTTGTATGAGCCTCTGATGTGGTGGCTTATGTGGTTAGGTCCTGTGATGATGTCGCTTGTATAGATGTGTGGACAGAGTTGGCACCAGAATTTATTGCAGGGTAGGTTCCTGGGTAAGTATGTTTGAGGTGTGATAGGTAGTTGCTGGAAATAATTTGTTTCAGGTTAAGGAGCTGTCTGTAGGCAAGGATTGGCCTGTCTCTCAAAGCCTGTGAAAAAGAGGGATCTTTTTCCAGAATAGGTTGTAGATTGTTAATGATGCGCTGGAAGGGTTTAAGCTGGGGGCTGTAGGTGATGACCAGTGCTTGTTGGCCCTATCTTGAAGAAGCTTATGCCTGGGTACTCGTCTGGCTCTGTCGATCTGTTTCTTCACTTCCCCAGGTGGGTATTTAAGTTTTAAGAATGCCTGATAGAGATCCTGTAGGTCAGTGGTCTCCAACCTTTTTACACCCAAGATCACTTTTTAAATTTCAGAACAGGTGAAGATCTACTGCCCCGCCCCTTCCTTGAAGCCCTGCCCCTTTCTTGAAGCCCCGCCCTCTCTATTCTCCTCCTGTCCATCATTTCCTATCCCCAGCCCTTACTTACACACTCTGATAAACAGTTTATTTTTAAATTATGCGATATATAAAATTAAAATCACGTGTTTATAGTTATGAAATAAATGGTCTGTTTTTTATTCATGCTATTTAAATCTAAAATGAAGCATTTATAATTATACATTTAGTGGGGACAGAGTTCTGCGGCTGGGGGCAGGGAGAGGGGGCAGGGTGCTGGGAGGGCAGAGAACAGGGTTCTGTAGCTGGGGACAGGGGAGTGGGGACAGAGTTCGGGGAGTGGAGATGGGAATGGGGACAGAGTTCTGTAGCCGGGGACGGGAATGGGGACAGAGTTCTGTAGCTGGGGACAGTGGAATGGGGACAGAGTTCTGTAGCTGGGGACAGTGGAGTGTGGACAGTTCTGTAGCTGGGGACAGGGGACAGAGTTCAGGGAGTGGGGACAGGAATGGGGACAGAGTTCTGTAGCTGGGGACAGGGGAGTGGGGTCTGGGGAGTGCGGACAGGGGGCAGGGTGCCAGTGACAGCAGAGTCCCCTGCATCTGCCTCCTCCCAGGATCCTCCCCGCCCGCCCGCCAGAGGGAAGCCAGCATGTGCCTCCTCTGGGCCCGACTCCCCACCCTACGGCATAGGGAAACCCCCTGTGTGCCCCCCCGGGCCAACCCCCCCCTCCTGCGGCAGGGCCAAACCCCCGCGGGAGCCTGCCCCAGGGCCAAACACCCTCTCCCGCGGTGCGGCCAACCCCCGCGGGCGCCTGCCCCGGGGCCAAACCCCCCTCCCACAGCGCGGCCCGGCCCGGCCCAGCCAACCCCCCCGCAGCAGGGCCAACCCTCACAGGCGCCTGCCCCAGGGCCAAACCCCCCTCCCACAGCGCAGCGTGGCCCGGTGCGGCCCGGCCTGGCCCGGCCAACCCCCTCCCGCAGCGCGGCCAACGCCTGCGGGTGTCTGCCCCGGAGCCAAGCCGCCTCTCCCACGGCAGGGCCAAACCCCGGGGCCGACCCCCGCTCCCGCGGCGCAGGGAAACCCCTGCGCTCAACTCACCCCTCCCAGGGAAGCTGCCAGACTCCTCTTCTGGAGCCGACGCCCCCTCCCCCAGCACGTGACAGAGCTGTGGGAGGGGAGCAGCCTGCGCACTTCCGGAGCCCCCGGAAGTGACGCGGCTTCACCCAGGATTCCGCCACCCGCTGGAAGCCGGCACTACACTAGAGGTAGGTAGTGGGGCTTCTCGGGGGTGGGGGGAAAATGGGGGGCGGGGTTGCCTGAACGCCTCGCGATCAACTGGTCGAGGCCTCGCGATCGACCAGTCGATCGCGATCAACGGGTTGGTGACCACGGCTGTAGGTGTTCGTCTCTGTCTGTGGGATTGGAGCAAACCTGGTTGTATCTCAGGGCCTGGATGTAAACAACTGATCGTGTGATCTGTCCTGGATGGAAGCTAGAGGCATGTAGGTAAGTATAATGGTTGGTAGGTTTCTGGTATAAGGTGGTGGAAATGTGGCCATCATTTAATTGTAGTGTAGTGTCATGAAAGTCGCTCTCTTGTGTGGACTGGTCCAGGCTAAGATTGATGGTGGGGTGGATGTTAGACTGGTGTTTCACAGCATTCCATACCTTGTCAACAAAAGACAGGAGCGTTTGAGTTTGCTCAGTTCCAAGCGCTATCACTTTGGGAATCCAAGTTCAAAAAGGGAACAGAGTCTGTAAGGATCGCCTGCTAGTTTAAGCCACCTTTGCTCAGATGTCCCCTAATCCCTTCTTCCCAGGTATGCTTGAATTCCCACTCTTGGCACCTGATTCTCCACTGCCTCACACAATGTACAATCATTCCCACCTGTGCAAAGAGTATGCAGGTCAGAACCGCACCAGAATGGGGTAAATAACACCACCAATTACACAGCAGTAGAGAATCAGGCCCCACTCTCTTAAATTTTGCTACAGTTTAATGGCCCAGCTGAAACTAATGCGGGTTTTGCCACTGACCTTTGTAGGGCTTCAATGATTCCATGAAATGCTTCCTGATAGTTCAGGAATTCATGGCCTGGTATGTGTATTTAAACTCCCTGCTTCCTTTGTAGCCTTGCCTGAACAATAAACCATTGCTCCTTGGACCCTACTTGACCCAGCTTTGCTGCGCCATCTGATCTGGCCAGCTACCTTGCTATACCTTCCCCTCCAATTGGGTCTCCTGGCAATCAGACCATTTGCCTGAATTCTGACCATTGATCAGCACTGCCCCTCAGCCTGCCTGACCCTAGGCATTACAAAAGAGTAGCCTGAATATTAAAAAGTTCCAGAACAACAAATGCACAATGCCTTCGCCAAGTGCATTCTCTACAACCCCTGCAAACATAACGTGAGCTTCAACACTGTTACCTGATGTCCTCCACACCTAGAAACAGGAATAACTGTCACCATGAAAATGGGAGCATAGAAACTTCCAAGCAAACCTGAAAGAAGCCTCCTATATAAAGCATAACGTTTTCTAATTCCTGCACCCAATTCAAAGAAGAGTAAATCACACACATTTTGATAGCTTAAAAAAATAATAAATCCAGCCTGGAACCACCACTTAAACAATGTAAGCAGCGAAATGGGGCCTGCTTATCAGAAAGGGCTGAACAAATAGGGAGGAACTGGTTGAGAATTTGAAAGTGGAAGGCAGCTTGGGTGAAAGTGATCATGAAATCATAGAGTTCACAATTCCAAGGAAGGGTAGAAGGGAAAACAGCAAAATAGAGACAATGGATTTCAGGAAGGCGGATTTTGGTAAGCTCAGAGAGCTGATAGGTAAGGTCCCATGGGAATCAAGACTGAGGGGAAAAACAACTGAGGAGAGTTGGCAGTTTTTCAAAGGGACATTGTTAAGGGCCCAAAAGCAAGCTATTCCGCTATGTTGGAAAGATAGAAAATATAGCAAAAGACCGCCTTGGCTTAACCACGAGATCTTGCATGATCTAAAAATAAAAAAGGAGTCATATAAAAAATGGAAAGTAGGACAAATTACAAAGGATGAATATAGGCAAACAACACAGGAATGCAGGAGCAAGATTAGAAAGGCAAAGGCACAAAATGAGCTCAAACTAGCTACGGGAATAAAGGGAAACAAGAAGACTTTTTATAAATACATTAGAAGCAAGAGGAAGACCAAGGACAGGGTAGGTCCACTGGTCAGTGAGGAGGGAGAAACAGTAACAGGAAACATGGAAATGGCAGAGATGCTTAATGACTTCTTTGTTTCGGTCTTCACCGAGAAGTCTGAAGGAATGCCTAATATAGTGAATGCTAGTGGGAAGGGTGTAGGTTTAAAAGCTAAAATAAAAAAAGAACAAGTTAAAAATCACCTAGAAAAGTTAGATGCCTGCAAGTCACCAGGGCCTGATAAAATGCATCCTAGAATACTCAAGGAGCTGATAGAGGAGGTATCTGAGCCTCTAGCTATCATCTTTGGAAAATCATGGAGACAGGAGAGATTCCAGAAGACTGGAAAAGGGCAAATATAGTGCCCATTTATAAAAAGGGAAATAAGATCAACCCAGGAAACTACAGACCAGTTAGTTTAACTTTGGTGCCAGGGAAGATAATGGAGCAAGTAATTAAGGAAATCATCTGTAAACACTTGGAAGGTGGCAAGGTGATAGGGAACAGCCAGCATAGATTTGTAAAGAACAAATCATGTCAAACCAATCTGATAGCTTTCTTTGATAGAATAACGAGTCTTGTGGATAAGGGAGAAGCGGTGGAGGTGGTATACCTAGACTTTAGTAAGGCGTTTGATTCGGTCTCGCATGACATTCTTATCAATAAACTAGGCAAATACAACTTAGATGAGGCTACTATAAGGTGGGTGCATAACTGGCTGGATAACCATACTCAGAGAGTAGTTATTAATGGTTCATAATCCTGCTGGAAAGCTATAACAAGTGGGGTTCCGCAGGGGTCTGTTTTGGGACCGGCTCTGTTCAATATCTTCATCAACTATTTAGATATTGGCATAGGAAGTACGCTTATTAAGTTTGCAGATGATACCAAGCTGGGACGGGTTGCGACTGATCTGGAGGATAGGATCATAATTCAAAATGATCTGGACAAATTGGAGAAATGGTCTGAGGTAAACAGGATGAAGTTTAATAAAGACAAATGCAAAGTGCTCCACTTAGGAAGGAACAATCAGTTTCACACATACAGAATGGGAAGCGACTGTCTAGGGAAGGAGTATGGCAGAAAGGGATCTAGGGGTTATAGTGGACCACAAGCTGAATATGAGTCAGCAGTGTGATGCTGTTGCAAAAAAGCAAACATGATTCTGGGATGCATTAACAGGTGTGTTGTGAGCAAGACACGAGAAGTCATTCTTCCGCTCTACTCTGCGCTGGTTAGGCCTCAGTTGGAGTATTGTGTCCAGTTCTGGGCAATCGCATTTCAAGAAAGATGTGGAGAAATTGGAGAGGGTCCAGAGAAGAGCAACGAGAATGATTAAAGGTCTAGAGAACATGACCTATGAAGGAAGGCTGAAAGAATTGGGTTTGTTTAGTTTAGAAAAGAGAAGATTGAGGGGGGACATGATAGCAGTTTTCAGGTATCTAAAAGGGAGTCATAAGGAGGAGGGAGAAAACTTGTTCATCTTGGCCTCTGAGGATAGAACAAGAAGCAATGGGCTTAAACTGCAGCAAGGGAGGTTTAGGTTGGACATTAGGAAAAAGTTCCTAACTGTCAGGGTAGTCAAACACTGGAATAAATTGCCCAGGGAGGTTGTGGAATCTCTGGAGATATTTAAGAGTAGGTTAGATAAATGTCTATCAGGGATGGTCTAGACAGTATTTGGTCCTGCCATGAGGGCAGGGGACTGGACTCGATGACCTCTCGAGGTCCCTTCCAGTCCTAGTATTCTATGATTCTATGGTGAGAAGCTGCAGTAGGTGCATTTCACTCCTCTGGACAATAGCTATCCTCGCTCTCTGTCCCTTGATGTCTCCCTCCATTTACCTGGAGGAGAAGGAGCTAAAGAGGGTAGAGAACATAAGAACGGCCATACTGGGTCAGACCAAAGGTCCATCTAGCCCAATATCCTGTCTTCTGACAGTGGCCAATACCAGATGTCTTAGAGAGAGGGATCACAACAGGTAATTCTCACGTGATCCCTCCCCTGTCACCCACTTCCAGAGAAACAAAGGCTAGGGACACCATTCCTACCCATCCTGGCTAATAGCCGTTGGTGGACCTAACCTCCATTAATCTATCTAGTTCTTTTTTGAACCCTGTTAAAGTTCTAGCCTTCACCTCATCCTCTGGCAAGGAGTTCCACAGGTTGACTGTGCGTTGAGTGAAGAAAGAGGCAGCTGCTTAGCCATCTCCCAAGGCTGGCTGCAGCACAGGGCACTATGGGAATATGCCGGAGCAGGACTGGTGGCAGACAATCAGCTTCAAGGAAACAACTCTCTGGACAGATTCTTTAATCCTCAGCATCTGCCCCAGCCCATGTAGCTGGGGAGGATGGGCTAACGGGCAGCTGTGCCCATCCCTACTGCTCTTCAACCCCCACCTTTTGGCATCTGTGATTATCAGAGCCAGGCAGGAACCACAGCGCCCTCACAAAGCGGTTCCCTTTGTTTCCATCCCACCTGCCAGCCCTCAAGCCAGAAGATGCCAACAGCAGTCAAAATCTACGTATTTTTAAATGCGCCGCCCAGTGTTCGGACCAATACCTCAGAGACTGGCGACACAGCAATAGTAATAAAAAGGACAGTGCTTTGGGAAGTGGTGGGGGAAAGAATTGTACATTCCACCCCTTCCATTCATTTATTTCTTGTGCTTAACTTGATAACAAGTATTTTCCGCGCAGGGCATGCAATGTTCTAAGCTGTATGCTCTAGCACTGCAAATATGGTTTGTGTTTATACAGGTCCATGCGCTGGACAGGATTCAGGGACCTTTTTAACCACAGAGGAGTCATTTTACTTTTGTTATTCACATATAACGCAAGCGGGCAAGAACAGTTAGTTGCATGTTGTGTTGTTGTAGCCATGTGGATCCCAGGATATTAGACAGACAAGGTGGGTGAGGTCATAGCTTTTATTGGACCAATTTCTGTTGTGAGAGAGACCAACTTTCGAGCTTACACAGAGCTCGACTTCAGGCGCAAGCCGGTCTCTCTCAGCAACGGAAGCTGGTCGGATAAACAGTATTACCTCAGCTCCCTGGTCTGTCTAAGAACAAGAGCTGACAGGGAAAAGAACAAGGAACCTAGATTTGCAACTGCTTTGGGGGGAGAGGGAGGAGGACTGATTAGTGCACAGTGTTTGGGTAAGGGCACTGAGCCTGACCGCTCTGCCGGTCAGGGAAAGGTGATTGGCAGAGTGTGCAGGGCTGGAGAACTCCCCTGGCAGCCATGCCCAGCCAGAGCTCAGCTCTACTGAGTCAGAGCTGACTTCAGATTTTTTTTTTCCTTTCTCTCTGCTTGTACCTGCTTGTTTGCCCATGTTTTCTTCCTTGTACGAATTTCAGGTCACAGATTTCAAGCCTCTATGCCTAAGTCGATATTTTAGCAGCTGAATTGAAGGGCAGGCTGACACTTAAAGATTACATTTGTGTAGCTGCGACACTGTCCTGCTTCAACAAAGATGTGACTTACCCTGACAGGAGGCTGTCTCCTTTCAGTGAGGTACTCCACCTCCACAAGAGGACAGGAGAAGGCTTCCCGTTGAGATAGCTCTATCGGTCATTATAATTACATTGCTCCAGGGTACATTTGACATTCCTGCGTGTACCCCCAAAATGGACAATACTACAGTCGGCCATCTTGAGTATTCAGCCACTGCCAGCTGAAAAGCAAACATCACAGAGCTAGGAATAACTGCAGGTCCTGAGAGGCAAGGCCATGCTAGCTGGATGTTTGCAGCTCTGTCAATCAGAATGGGAACTTAGGACAGGGAGTTCAGGTTCCATGAAAATGGAAGGAATGATTCAACAGCCAACCTTGGTTTTAGGTGCCCCGGTCATGTAAATTTTATCATTATGAGTAGGGCTGTCCAATTAATTAAAAAAATGAATAATTAATCACAAGATTTAAAAAATTAATCACAATTAACTGCATTTTAATCATACAGTTAATAATAGATACCAATTGAAATGTATTATAAATATTCTGGATGTTTTTCTACATTTTGAAATATATTGATTTCAATTACAGCACAGAATGAAGCATGAAGGGGAATCCAAACTTTAGCGTATCTGGCACATAAATATCTTGCAACGGTGGTGACAAAAGTGCCATGTGAACATCTGTTCTCACTTTCAGGTGGCACTGTAAATAAGAAGTGGGCAGTATTATCTCCCGTATATGTAAATAAACTTGTATGTCGGAACAATTGGCTGCACAAGAAGTAGGACTGAGTGGACTTGTAGTCTCTAAAGTTTTACATTGGTTTGTTTTTTAGTACAGTTATATTACAAAAACATTTCATTTGTAAGCTACACTTTCATGATAAAGAGATTACAGAACAGCACACATAAGGTGAACTGAAAATTGTTTCTTTTATCATTTTTGCAGTGCAAATATTTATAATGAAATATAAAGTCAGCACTGGATACTTTTAATTCTCCATTGTAATTGAAATCAATATATTTGAAAATGTAGAAAAACATCCAATGACACTGTTAATAATAGATACAAATTGAAATTTCAGTTGGTATTCTATTATTGTTTAGCAGTGGGATTAATCACCATTAATTTTTTTAATTCATTGCATGAGTTAACTGGGATTAATTGACAGCCCTAGTTATGAGTAGAAATGCTTTGCTGATAAGAGTAATGAGTTGTTATGAGCTGGTTGCAAAGGTCCTTAAAAAGGAAGATGAGCAGCATATGTTTGATGAGTCCCAGACAAAGAAGCCAAGAGAAGGATGAAGACAGAAGAGTGATGTGATCAAAGCGACAAGCCAGAAAAATGATCTTTGCTGCCGTGTTTGAATGGAGATAAGTGGAGCAAGAAGGATCTGTCAAGGCTACACTTCTTATCATTACCTAAAGTATCTTTCATGTTAGCCATAGAAGATGCGAATGGCCCACAGAACAGTCACCGCCAGGAGAATTTCTCATTCATTCATTCACTCTAACCCGATGTAACCCAGCTTGAAGAGCAATAAGATTGATGAATTAACTGGAGACGCTGCCGCTGTGTAAGGGCAGGGCTGCACTGGCACAGCCGCACCGCTATAGCACTTCAGTGACCACGCTCCATACTCCAACAGGAGGGCTTCTCCCGCTGACCAAAGTGCTCCACTTCCCCAGGAGGCAACAACTATATGGATGGGGAAATTCTCCCATTGCCCTGGCAGTAGCACTGTCTACACCGGGGGTTAGTTGGTTTCATGGGCAGCAAGCTATATGGGCCCATGGGGCCTGTGCTCCACCAATATTCAGGAACAGGGGCCCAGCTCCACTAATGGTTGGGCTTTTATTTTCAAAGCTATCCCCTCCATAGGGCAATTGCCCTGGGCCCCGTGCTTTGGGGGACTCCATGCTTCAAGGGCACACAGATCCAAGGCAGTGTAGGGGGCTAGCAGGGGGCCTGACCCCGGCAGCAGCAAGACCCTGCCCCGTAGTAACGGTGGGAACCAGTGGGGTGAGGCAGAGCAGGGCATGCTGGGGCTGGGTTTCTCCCTGCTAATCACCCTGAAGTACAGCCCCACCCCGCAAAGCATGGGGCAATTGCCCCTGTCTGTCCTATGGACAGGACAGCTCTGCTCGGATCTACTCTGGGCGCCCACGGTTGCATCGTTAGGGGTGTGGCTTTTCGACACCCTCTGACTGATGGAGTCATGCTGATCTCATTTCAGTGACCCTGAGGGACAGCAATGATCCGAGGTCTGGGCACTGGCCTTCCTCTGAGACACTACAGTAGCACCTGCCTACGGCGGGGTTTCTTGCACCTTACTGAGAAACAGGCGATGCTCTCAGAGGCAGCTTTCCATGGACCTTTGGAGCCCTCTGGATTTCTATTCTAGGTGTGTACAGTGCCTGCCACAATAGGGTCCTGGTCCTTGAACGGGGCTCCTAGGTGTTATGGCAAGACAAATACATCATCATCATAATTCCCATGGGCCCCATTTACAGCCCAGATTCCGGCTGCTGCTTTGGCTGTTTTGTGCCTCTCCAGTGGCCAGGCCCGACAACTGGGAGGGCAAAGGTGGCATTTGCCTTGGGGGCCAGAGATTCAAAAGGGCCCAGGGCTCCTGGTTACCATTACCACAGGAGCGGAGGCGGCTGGAGCCCCAGGTCCTTTAAATCACCACCAGAACCCCGGGCTGCGTTCTCCAGGTGGCTCTGAGGGCGGCCTGGGGGAGGGGAACTGGCGCTGCCCTAGCCCCTCCCCTTCCGGGAGTGCAGAGCTGACCCCCCCCTTGTCCAGAGCCCTGGCAAACCTGTCGTCCCTTCTGCCAGTGGCAGAATGCAGCCAAAAGCTGGCAGATCAGTCACATCAAGGGATGGCTTAGAACTACCCCAGCAACTTCTATACCGCTCCTCTCGCTGCCCTCAGCTCCAGGGTTTGCCCAGGAGAAAGGGCTCTGGCTGAGCATCTCGAAGCCCTTAGTGATCCACAGCTGTCAGAAATGCTCTCAGGGCCACTGGCAGCCAGCAGAAAGCAGAGCAGCCCTGGGACAGCTCTGTGTTTTGCAAAAAGGAACAAGACGGCAGCCAACCGATGCGAGGACCAAGGAAGGGAAGGGGTGAGTTAATGCCACCTTTGCTTTCTTATGCACCATGCTGTGCCTGATTTGGTCAAGTAGAGTGAAGGTCAAATGCTGGCTTCATTTACAGGGGGCACATTTGAAAAGTTGCCATTTACTTTTCCACAGTTCACGGATGTATTTACAGCAGAGGCAACACGTGGAGTGGGAGGGAAATATAGGGTCACGTCCTC
The DNA here is from genome assembly GCA_019425775.1 of Rafetus swinhoei. Classification (NCBI taxonomy): domain Eukaryota; kingdom Metazoa; phylum Chordata; order Testudines; family Trionychidae; genus Rafetus; species Rafetus swinhoei. The sequence continues at coordinate 124,623,072 of CM033446.1, read as the reverse complement.
CCTCCTCCACACCCCGATTTGCTGCTTGGCTTGTAATAAGCATGCTCAGTGACACTGCTGAAGCGGGCTGCCTTTACTCTGCCTCCCTGTAAGCCCCCACACTACCCTACCCATCAGGCACAGGTTGTCTCTAATGTACACAACCTCACACTAAGTATTGGGCCTCCTGCTAGCATCATAAATACTTTACGTAACAGAAGAGAGGAAAGCGGCAGCAGTTTAAGGGTGCCCCGACGGTGGTGTAAATGCAGAGCTACTCTGCCAAAATTCATTTGCAATGAACTACAGATTCACAGCACTATAACTCAACCCAGAATACTTTATTAAACGGTAAGTTATGCCTGTAATCATGAAACTCAAAATAAGCTGGGTTTTTTTCAATTGGAAAGTCAGTCTGTGTGAAGAGCTTGCCACAAATACAAACACAATATGAGCACTGAACTGAGGCATCTTTTCTACTATGTAATATCCAATGCCCATGGTCTTATGGGGAATATGTGCACTACATTATTCACTAGTCTAGAAATAGACAACCTTTTAGGACACTTCCGCAGAAAGCAAGTTGCCTCAGGTAACAGCCAAATACTCCACACTCCAGCATGCTCCCACGTCATCGACAGTTCACTGTTCCACGGCTCCCGCGCTCAGCAGAACACAACCGGCGGGTCTAGTGGCAGGACAATGCTGAAATGGATGTCTCAGATGACAAACTTCATTTATTGAAAGTACCCCTGGACTTAAAATACGTGGCACGGTACACACAGTATTACCAAGTTCAAATTCTGAGTTTGCCTCCAGATGGATTTTTTTTTTTTGGTGAGTCTGACTTTCCCACTTAAAGCCATATAGAGGGAATATCACAGAACAGACATTGCTTTGGCATAATAAATCAGAGAAAAACGCTCACAGAGTCAGCAAAGGCTCAGAACCAGCAGCTGACTTTGAAATATGGCAATCAAAGCTATTAATAGCGAATGAATAAATCTTTGTAGGTTTAGACAAGCAACAACCTCCCCCCCTACCCACACACACAAACCCATGTCTCTTCCTGCGCTAACCTTTACTCACTGTGTGTTTACGGGGGGGGGGGCGGGGGGTGATGGGGCGGTTGCCCTGCACTGGTTGATAAGGAGTTAAAACACAGCCCTGGGAAAGGGTTGCCCCAGGGAGCCAATTGAAAGAAGGCTTGAAGCAGCCAATCAGGGCCCAGCGGGGCCTGTATAAAAAGGTGGCTGGTTAGAGGGCGCTCAGTCTCACTCCAGCTGAGGAGTGAGTTGGACCTGGCAGTCTACTAGAGAAGCGTACTTGGGACAGAGCAGTGCTGGGGAAGAGCAGGAGCTGGGGAGCTTGGACCTGGTCAACCACCAGGCTAAGCCCTTGCTACAAAGGCCTAAGGAGGTACTAGAGTTGCAGAGGAGCAGCCAGGGCAGGAAAAGGCAACAGGTCCAACCCTCCCCTGCCCCCCACTGCCTGCCAATGACAAGTGTCCAGTTCAGACTGCAGTTTTCCCCTGAGGGAAAGGGCTAGGTAAGAATGGCAGCGGATCACTGGTCAAGGTGGGGTTAGGGGTAACGGGATTCCCTGGGAGGGGAGGACCCAAGACGTGGGTACTGCCAGGAAGGCAGTTCTCTGAGGGAAGAGGTGCTGGGATCAGGGAGGGACCTGGAGCCTGAAGTGATGGACACAAACGGGCGGGTAATGGGAGGCAAAACCCAGACCAAAAGAGGCACTCTAGAGCTGGAAGAGCTAATTTCAGGACTGTCCACTGGGAGGCACCATGGTGGTGAATCTGAGCTTATTACAGGGGGAACATTGTAACAAACTGAGGAGGAGCAAAGACAGCTGTTGATGAAAAATAAAGAGCATCTTTTTAAGATGTGGGATATGATGTGCATAAGAAATTGAGCTCTGATGCTCAGCACTCAGCCTGTTTGCCTCTATTTCAGTGGTTCTCAAACTTTTTGGACCATGGACTACTTGGCTCATTTAATTACATAATTACACCCAAGCCATTTTGCTAGGGCTGCAGCTGGGGAGAACGGTTTAATTTAAATTATTAAACAGATTAAGTGTTTTAACTTTCCCATGTTAGTTTATCAAACTTCATTTTAAATAAAGTAAAATATTAGTGTATGTCTAATACAAAAGGTTCCCATGTTTTCTTTATTTATGGCAGGGGTGGGGAACCTTTTATGGGTCAGGGGCCACTGACCCACAGAAAAATCAGCTGGGGACCACACAAGTGAAAAGCAAAAAACTCCTCCAAAAAAAATCCAGTCCTCACTGATGTGGCCCCCAGCTGAGACATCTCACTCCTTTGGCACTCCAGCCCCACAGGGCAAGGGGAAGGGACAGGGAGGACTGAGGTTCAGGGCTTCCCATAGGCCAGATTTACTTTTCTGGGTTTCAGAGTTAGTGGATTTTGTGGACCCACTTAGGCTCTCGGGTGAGGACAAAAAATGAGGGGTTCAGTGTGTAGGACAGGGCTGCCAGAGAGTGAGATAGGGATGGGGATGCCAGATCCGGGCAAGAGGTGGGGTGCAGGATGTGAGGTCTGGGTGGGGGGGTGTCTGGCCAGTGGGGAGGGAGCAAGAGCAAGGGAGGGTGTAGTTTGTGGCCAGGATGGAGGGTACAAGAGCAACAGTGAATGCAAGAGCAGGGTGGGGGTAGGTATCTGGCCAGGGGGGAGGTGCAGGAGCAAGAGAGGGTGCAGGAGGGGGCTTGGGGTAGGGTGTCTGGCCAGGGGAGGTGCAGGAGCAAGGAAGGGTGCACAAGCAGGCTGGGGTAGGGTGTCTGGCAGGAGGGAGGGTGTAGGAGCAAGCTGAGGGTGCAGGGTCTTGGTGGAGGTAGGGGGTGAGTGAGGGGGATTGAGGTGCGGGGGTCTGGGTATTAAGGGGGATGCTTACCTGGCTTCGCACCCCCGTTGCTCTGATTGGCTGGCTAATAGGAGCAGCGTGGAAAGCCTCTGGACAGCACGTCACAGCGCTGCCATTCTCCCAGCAGGGTGGGGGGCCCACGCTGCTACTCCAGCCTCACATTTGCTGCACAGCCGCAAGGCTGCAGCACTAGCTCCAGCTTCCCACTCGGAGGGTGGGGTGAAGAAAGCCCTGACCTTCCCCACCAGGTCCGGCTCGTGGACAGAGGCAAAGCAAGTGGCTCCATGCAGTGAGCCAGGTCTGGCAAAGAAGCTTTGTTTTGTTGGGGGTTTTTTGTTTCTGTTTGTTTGTTTGTTTTGTTTTTGAGAAGAGATGCCCAGAGCTTTAATAAGATGGTTGGTACAAACAGCCGGGACTGGGTAAGACAGAGAGCCGGGGGCGGGCAGCACTACAACGTGACTTTGCGGAAGGCTCTCTTCTCCATGTTCTTCAGCTGGTATTTCCTCTTGAACTTGGCTCGCTCCCTGCGCTCAATCAGGTCCCTCTTCTGCAGGCTCTTGAACCAGTTGCACAGGATGCTACCTTCGGGCTTCAGCATCCACAGGGACTCAGCCAGCTCCGTGCCCATCTGCACCTCCAAGTTGGGCTCTTTGTACCTGAACCTGTCCAGCTGCTGGGGCTTGATAGCCTCAGCCCATTTCTTTGCCAGCCACATTCAACACCTGTGCAGCAGCTCGGCCTCCGGCCGCTTTACCTGCAGCCAGATGGCAAGGAGCCGGAAAAGTTCCTGGCACCGGAACCGTGCCGCCTTCTCACCCAGCCACCAGGCCTCCAGGGCTTTGGCTTCCTTCTCCCTCCTGTGCTGCTGCTCCATTTTCTTCTCGTACAGGGGGAAGGTTGGGACTTTCTTCACCACCCTCCCCGCCCTGTGCCTCCGAGCAGGAAGACAGAGCTGGTGCTGCAGCCTTGCGACTGCACAGCAACCACAAGACTGCAGCAGCAGCACAGGCTCCTTGCTGTGTGGGGGAAGAGAAGAGGCTGAGCTCGAGCCTCAGAGGCAGCCGTGGACCACTAGTGGTCCGCGGACCGCACTTTGAGAACCACTGTATTAATGAAAGAGAAATCACTGGAGTCAGGAGATGGTCCTTTAGGACTGTGTCACGGGGTGCCCCGCCCGTGCCTCCTATGGCCCAGTGACCCAAATATGGCCCAATGACCGAGTTTATAATGCCCCATCTGGGGTAAATATAGCCCAGCGGCTGAGTCGATAACATCCCCTGTCTGGGGTAAATATGGCCCAGTGGTCGAGTCTATAGCACCCCCTGTCTGGAATAAATATTGCCCAGCATCCGAGTCACTAGAATGGCTTCCCCCTCTGAGGAACAAGGAAAGGGGGATAGGGAGGCCTGGGCCCTCCCTCTCCACCGGGCCCCAGCCCAGGGCCCTCAACAGTGGGCGGTTCCCATCACTGGCTCGGCGGGAAGTTCCCCCGAAGCACGCTGAACCCGCCGGGTAGCCTCCTGCTCCCTGCCCTGGACTACTTCCTACCCCTGTCTGCTGGCCGACATCGTCCCCACCCAGGCTGGCGAGTGCTGCTGCGTCGGTGGCTGCAGTCGGCGCAGCGGCCCTGGCTGGAGCAGCAGCTGCGGATCTGGCTGGGGCAGGGGCTGCAGCTGGTCCAGCGGGGACAGTTGCTCCTGTGCTCTGGCAGGAGCTCCTTCCCCTCTGGTGGTCAGTCCCAACTGAGCTGCTCCACCAGCCTTTATACTGGCCCTGCAACCGGAGCATACCCAGCAGGGCTGCAGGGGAGGGGCCTTTTCAGCCCAGCAAGCCTGGTTAACCCCCTCACCGCCAGTGCGGGGTTGGTACACCCCATCACAGACTGGAATACAGGCGATGTCTGTTCATTTCCCACCTCTGCCACCGACTTCACCTGTGACCTTGGACAAGTCATTTAACCTATCTCTTCCCCAATGGCCACCCTATAAAAGGGAAATAACATTTTTTCTTTCTCCCACATTTTCTGTCTCATCTATTCAAACTGCACAATAGTAAGGGGAGGGACTGTTTCTTACTACAGCACGTAGCGCACTCAGGTTCTTATTTCATGTGTAACAACACTACAGTCCCTCGGGTTTTGATCTTCTAGATGTTACAGCCTATGCAGCATTGAGGCAGGCCAGTTACTGAATTGGAGACAATACCGCTGCCCTACAACACAGCTCCTTTGGCCTCTGGATCCCTAGATGGAGTGGTTGTTGTTTTTTTATTTCCTTCTGCTAAAAGCCTTTGAGTTGTCAACTTCAATAGAAACTCAAATCTAGAAACAGCCCCGGCACATGAAAGGTGAGCAGCAGTGGCGGGCAAAAGTGAGACGCACAGAAGCCAGGGCGGGTTTGCTTTCAAGTCAAGCTTGTGATCACAAAGCTAAATGGCAAACTGATCAACGCTGCCAGCCGAGCTTCCGAAGTGACAGTAAACCAGAGAGGCGGCCCGCTGCCTCTGAAGGGCTGTGCGGCGCAGCAGCTGCAGAAGGGAAGAATACAGCAGGTGCTGTGTGGTTGTATTGAAGCCGGCCACCCACAACCAGCGGAACTCTGCTCAAAAGGGAACTTCTGAGGAAAGTTTCCTCCACAGTAGAGCCCCTCAGAGAGCTGGGGCCGTGTCACTCCTCCTAGCTGGTTCCTGGAAAAAGGAAGTAAAACATCAGGGACCAGCCTTCCCTCTAAGCCTAGACCAGTGATTCCCAAACTTTTCAGCATCACGCCCCCTTTTTGATTTTTGAGAAACCCTCACACCCACACACACACCCCCAAAGAAGAGAGCAGCAAAACTTGTTGAACAAAACAAAAAACAAAAAAACAAAAAAAAAGAAGAAAAAAAAAGAAATGAAGGAACTGACTGGGGCCAAAAAACAGTCAAGGCCTCTTTAATTCCCAGGACCAGTGTAAAAAAAAAAAGATGCTGGTACTCCAGGTGAAAAGTTGTTGACCCAAAAAAAAAAAAAGTTACCCTTTTAAGAGCAGAGCAGGCATTGCCTTTCTACGGCGGCCATTTTGAAGTCTGCCCGGGATGCTCCATTCTCCCTCCTGCCCCAGCCAGCCTGAGCTGCGCATGTTCCGGCGGAAGCCCATGCCAGGAAAAACAGAAAATACCGGACATTTCACATTCTGGTGTTTTCTGAATTTTTTTACTGGACGGACCTGGCTCTTTCTTTTGGGGGCTTGCCGGGGGGCTCTGGGTCGCCTCGCACCCCCCCTTGAATTTCTTCACCCCCCCCCAGAGGGGCGTGCCCCCAGTTTGGGAATCTATGGCCTAGACTATCTCCCCTTGAAGCAGATTGTGGGGGGAGTCCCAGAACAGGGTCCTATTTGAAGACAATGACTGGGCACCGAGCAAGGCTAATAAGTTAGGAAAAAAGAAACAAGCCTAGGCTGGAGACTGCTCTTCTGATAAAAGCTCCGGTACATCTTCCAGTGCACTTGACAGAGCAGCCCCTTCCATAGGATGGTTTAGACTGGCTGTCCTAGGCCCCGCGCTTTGAGGGGGGTCCACAGTGGCCATGGGGGAGGGGCTGGCACAGGGCAGCAGCAAGGGTCATGCCCCCCGCACTCACCGTGGTGGTAGGAGCTGGAGTGACCTGGCAGCCTGCTCTGCTCTGCCGCCCATTTCCCAGCAGGAGGCTGGGACATGCCACTTCCTGCCGCCACGGGGGAAGCAGAATGCAGCGGGCTGGGAAATGGGCAGCAGAGCAGCTGCCTGGCAGCTTTGGCTCCCGCCACCGCCTTGGTCAACTGCCAGGCCCCGGGCAATCCCCTGGCTTGCGTCACTCGGGGGAGGGAACTTCGGGGTGCAATGGAGGTGGGATGGGGGGTGGCAGGGGTGGATCAGGAGCAGGGCTTGAGGAAAGGGGCAGAGCAGAGGTAAGGGGGAGTGGCCTGCAGCAGGGGGTGTCCCAGGCCACTGGGGAGGTTGCCTTGGGCCCCACAGCCCCCCTAGGGACATCCCTGGTATTTGGATTATTAGAGTTACAGTCAGAGTACCAACGCCTCAGGGCAGGGACCCCAGTGGAAACATGTTTGTGCACTTGTGTTACTACAGAAACAAATACTAATATATCTGTGTCCAACATCCTTTTAAAAATTGGAGATTTACCCTCTGTTTTTAATTTGCCTCTTCGTTTTGTTTTTCACTGAATTCAAGAGCTGAGATTGCTCAACTTGGCAGCTTATTCCTGGTGCCTTACTTGAAATAATTTCAACCCTACTGTGTTTACGGTGGAATCTGGCTATGGCGCAGTTCCATCTTGACCGGGAGGGGCCTTTGAATCTGGCCTGCAGCCCACCCTGCTGGGGGACCCTCAGGAAGGGAGCAGCCCTAGACCGCTCAAAGTGGCTGGCTCTTCCATGTGCCCCTCTGAATCATGTGGCACATGGAACAGCCAGACGCTTTGAGTGGTCTGGGGCGGTGGAAGGCAGGGAGCCTGCCTGAGGGTTCCAGTGGGATGATGGTGAGGAGCCACTTAGGTAAGCACCTCCCAGTCAGAGCCTGCCTCTGGCACCCCACCACCTCCCACATCGCAAATCCCTGCCCCAGGTCACCACCCCCTCCAGCTCTAGGTCACCATTCAAACCTTCTGCACACTCCCTGCCCCAGGTCACAACTCCCTTCTTCATCCAAACCTCCTCTCAGATCCCACACCCTCTCTTACACCCACATCTCCTACACGGAGCTCCCTTCTGCATCCAAACCCTGTACCCCCTCCATAGAAAAATGCAGCCCTGGAACACTTACCAAAATCTTAGAGTGCCCCTCCCCACATCAAAAAGTATTGCCCACCCCTGATCTAGACCTTTAACCACATTGGAGGAGTTGACTCAGGTGCAAACTGTAACAAGAAGTTTTGATTTCTAAGATGCACAATTTTGATTGAAAAAGTTGTTGACAAGAAAACAACCCAGATGAAAAGATGGGAGAGGGATTTGGACCAAAAAAAACCACCTGATCTGGATGAGTGGGTCACTATGTGGAAAAGGAGACATATCTTCAATTTGTGTAGCTCAGAAAAACTTTTCTTATAAAGTACTGTACAGATAGCATTTGCCACCAGTTAAAATCTATCATATTTTTGCTACTAGGGACATGATCTTTTGGGGAGGTTGCAGGGGAAGGAGAAAATACTCGCAAAAGTCATGGAGTATGGCTTGGGATGGTTTGAGAAGAAAATGCAATTATGCCTATGACAAAACGCCAGCTTCCTAGAAATCTCTCCACCTGATTCCTTAAAGCTCCAGTAAAGGATATACTTTTTAAACAGAATCACAATTTTTTTTTATTGCTAACTGCTATATTTGGTATTGAAAAAATACGGGCCCTCCCAACCCCTGCCTCTTATGGAAGTGGTGTACAGTAAAATATGGACTGACCTTTGTCGAGGGGCATCTTATCCTTGGAGGCCCCTCGAGTCTAGTTCTCCTTTAAGGGCATGACTTGGCCTTTCCCCAAGACTGTTCACAAGCCCCCACAACTAGGGTTAACACAGCCCAGCAGCCACAGTCCACATGCACGTCCCCTTTCTTAGGGGTATTACGGCCCCAAGGCTTAGTCCAAACACCCATCCCCTCTACTAGGGGTAATACGGCTTAGCAGCTGGAGTCCATATGCCTGTCCCCTTCAGTAGGGATAATACGGCCCAGAGGCCTAGTCCATAGGCGAGTCAGAAGACTTCCCCCACACAGGCTGGCTATGGGGGAAGTAAGGGGACCTGGGCCCTCCCACTCCACTGGGTCCCAGCCCTGTGCCCTGTTGGCGGTGACGCAATCCACTGCCTGCTCAGCCACAACACGCTGAGCACCCGGAGAACAATTCCTCACCTTGGGCTACTTCCTACCATCCCTTGTTCACCGTGCTCCCTTGTTGTCTCGCTCAGGGGTAGTATCTCTTCAGGCTGCCTCTCTGGCCCTGGCTACTGCTGGAAGTTCCAGCCTCCTCCGTTCCCCTGGATCCAGAGCCCCCTCCGTGCCTCCTCCTTCTTCTGCAGTAAGCCCGGACTGAGCTGCTCTAGAGGCTTTTATAGTCTGCCTCCCCTGGGAGCATGCCCAGCAGGACTGTGGGGGTGGGGCCCTTTCAGCCAGCTGTGCCAAGGCAACTCCCTGATCCTCAGTGCGGGGTTGATACACTCCGTCACAACGTTATAATGGAAAAGCCTTCACACCGAATATGTACACATATTCAGAAGCGCTGAACCGAGAATTCAGTGATTACTGAAATTATTGAAACCTTTCTAATCTAGTCAGCGGAGGAGGACTCCCCAGCCAGCAAGCTGGACTCTTAAGTCATGTTCTTTAAATATTAACCTGATCCTGAATAAGTAATGTATGTTAACATTTTATTATAACTTTGCCTTAATAAGAAGGTTTTTAAGAGAACAATGCTGAAATACTAGTACGTTACTTTTAAAACATGATTTCAAAACTTGCATATAATGGGGCAAATCTTGAATCTTTATTCCGTGTTTACAATCATGACTGAGGAAGGGCTTCAGAATTTGACCCAATAACAATAATCCATTAAGATATTCCAAGCTGTAGGTTATGGTATAATAATTCACATCTTCCGGGTTCTTAGGCACAGAGCCTGAGCCCATGCTAGCTGTAAATTATTGTACTGTAACTCTCACATTGCTGTGTCTTATAGCTTAGTAGTGTGTCTGATATTCCATAAGCCATCCCTACCAAAAGCATTGGAATCATTATCTCCTCTACCTACAGAAATTTTAATGTTTAAACATATTGAAACATCGTGAAGAACCACTGAAATTAAATGTATTTAACACAAACCTCTAAGACACTAAAACTCACCCAAAAACATAGGCTCAGATTCTCTCCTGCCTCCAGATCTGTTCAGCACAGTGTTTCTTAAACTGTGTTCCGCGGCACACCGGTATGAGTTCAAAATGGCCACCATTTAAGGAGCAGGTGACCTTTTTTTTTCCCCTGATAACTTTTCCCCAACCCTTTTTGCTCAATAACTTTCCTACCGACCCTTTTTCCCCTGACCTGTTTTTTTTTTTTTTTTTTGCTCAACAAAAAATCCTTGGTGTTCCTCTCATAAAAAAAATTGTTTGGTGTTCCTCGGTCTTAAAAAAGTTTAAGAAACACTGGTTCAGCACAAGAAGTGGAAAGGCCATCAGAGAGCTAGTTATAACTCCACAGTTTGCAAGCTGTAGTTGATCCATCTGTAGTTCTAACCAGACATAAATTACAGCAGCCTACTGGCTGTTCTAATTTATGCCAGCTGGCTCTGGTCCTTAAAGGCTATTCCTGCTGGAATCCTGTGCTTCAGCGCAATGTAGAATTTACGTTCCCTGCAGAATTTTAATTTTGCGCACAGAATTTGATTTCCACCCAAATGCTTCCTTTTTCTGGGTTTACATGTTTCAAATGTATCGTAGAACCACATTTATCTGAGTTGCCATTATCCAGCTCTCCAGATTAACCAAACCAGCCACCCATGGCCAACAGCAGCTGCGGCTTGGGCTGTCTGCCCCACCATGCCTGGGGCTGGCAGCAGAGGTCCCATCTCCCACTCTCCACTGTATCCAGATTTTTGGTGATCTAACCTGGCCCCAGTAGCTCAGATAATGGGGACCCCACTGTATTGAATTTCAAGTGAACCAGAAACGAACTGTCAAGACACATCAAGTTCTGTAATAATATGCCTAGTGAGGAATCTATTTGTCAAAAAACATTTCCTGACTCCGTTTTGTTGTCTGCACTGTTACAGGCATACTTGCTGACAGCTGTTTTGAAATAAATTACCAAAATAATTGAAACTCGTGAGATTATACTATGTTATTTTGACACCTAAAAGATGAGGAATTTTAAACTACTGAGTGCAGAATTTTTTTTTAATTTTTTGGTGCAGAATTCCCTCAAGAAAGCAGGTTTGCAGTGGCCCAGGGTCAACAAGCTGGATGGGAAGTAGTTAATTACTCCTGACACCAGGATCCAAATGAATCCCTTATTGCCATGTGGTCTAGCCAAGGTGGAAACAAAGATGGATTCCCACTCTCAGTTGCACATGGTACCTCAACTGGCTTCACGGGGAGTCGATAAAGCCAGTAGCCTGGTTCTAGGTTGTACTCAATCTGGCAGGGACTGAGGATTAGATGGCTGTTTAAAAAAAGACAGGAAATACAGCAGGGACCAGACTTGTAGGATATTCAGCGTTTTTAAATGCTCCCATGCAGGTTTAAATGATTTATTACTAAGATTTCTTAACATAGACCATAGGAAGGAAAGTATATTTCAGCAAAGAAAATGATCCTTTTTCAGTAGCACGTGCTTTGCTGCGCGTACTTATACAGTACATTTAAGCCATCCATTTAACTTAAAGTGACGGATTGCCTGCACATGCAAAATTGAAAGCACTTTATTTTTAGGCTCGAGTGGTAGAATTTCAACCTGACAATGAAAACCATCACAGTGATTTAATGACCACAGTTTGGCCAAGGCAGCAGTTTGCTGACATTTTGTCCGCAGACACGTCTGCTCCTGAGCTTTCTCATAGCAATTCTTTTTAACCCAGTTTTAAATGTAACATATGGCGGACTTCAAGCCCGGAAAAGAAAATAACTGTTTAAATTACTATTAGCGCATTTATGCGGCTACTGAAAAAGTTAGTATCAAGGGCATATATTATTTGGTGTAAAAGTCAGTTCCTTCTAAGAAAGTGGGGGAAAGGCAGAGATGTGGAGGATAGAAGCACCAAAGGAAAAGTTGTGTAAGAGGGGAAATGATGGCAAAAGTGGCATGAAAGGAGATGAAAGCAAGAAGAGAGGATGGATCGTTCAGCATTTAAGGTACTGGTCTAAAGACTTGGAAGATGTGTCTACAATTCCCTACTCTGTCACAGACTTCCTACGTAACCTGGGCTTAGCTTCTCCAGGCTTTCATTCCCTTTCTGTAAAAGGGGGTAATACCACTTCCCTAACACCTCACAGTGGTGTTGTTGAGGGGGTAGAAAGAAAGAAAGAAAGAAAGAAAAAGAAAGAAAGAAAGAAAGAAGATAAAGGGTGAGGAGAGGAGTGTTAGGGATTCATTCACAGACATCCCCCCTGGAGATGGGCTGATCATACCACTGAGCCCACCTACCTGCTCTCTGGGGTACCCCACCATCCAGTCCCGCTGAGCCAGAACCTCTGGTCTCCCCCAGCAAAGGCGCAGAGTTGGAGTCACAGCCCACAGCAAAGCAACACAGACACTGACAGCAGCTCAGCTCTGGGAAGGCTCAGTCAAAGGGACTCGTCACAGCATCCAGGTGCACATCCCCAATGGAACCAGAACCCCAGATAAATCCATCTTACTTTGCATAAAAGGTTCATACAGAGCAAGCTCCTAAGTTGTTCACTCCCTTTGTCAATGAAAGAGAGAGATGCACAGCTGTTGTCCCCCCAGGTAACAATTATTTACCCTGGGTTTAATAATAATCAAAAGTGATTGTATTAAATATAAAAAGTAGGATTTTTAGAAGTGGCAAGTAGTAACAGACAGATCAGAGTAAGTTACTATGCTAAATAAAACAAAACTCACCAGCTAAGTTTAATACTCTAAGAAACTTGTCACATGCAATTTCTTCCCAACAGTAGTTCTAATCACCTTTACTCACAAGCTAGACTGCCTCTTAGCATCAGACTGATTCTTCCCCCTGTTCAGTCTTAGATGTTTCCAGTAGTGATCTGGATGTGAAGCAGAGGGGGTCTTGGTGTCTGGCAACTGCTAACTCCCCTATTGTTTGGTTCCCTACCTAAAAATAGATTTTGCCCAAGGCAGGAATCCTTTGTGTTCAATTTCAACCCTTTCACACTCCCATGGAAAAGTCCAGAACGGACCACATGTCTTGACAGGACCACAATAGTCCAGGCTTACAGGAAAAACAAGACTATTCACAGATCATTGTCATGAGTACTGGAGTCATTAAGTTCTTTGAATAATAGTAATGGCCTTCATTAGCACACCTAGGTATATAAACAGATTTATACTTTTACGTTTCTAACTTCATATACAGGAACGATACATGCACACAAATAGGATATACACTTTCAGGGGATTACAAGGCTTTCAGTGACAGTTTACACACCCCATTTTGCATAAAGCACATTTGAGTTAGGCATATTCATATTCAGAAACATATTTCCATAAAAAATTTGCAGGGGTGATGTCACCAGGAGTTAGTGGAGGACTGGCACAGAGCGGCGGCGTGTGAGCAGAAGAGTCCGGAGACATTCTGCCCGTGGTGGTCAGAGGAGGAAGGCCTACAGAACCAATGTGGAAAGTGAACTCATTAGTCTCAATTACTCCAGCTGTCGAACATCAAGTCTCTCTCCTCAGCACAGCCTTGCAGCCACTTAGAATCATGGAATCATAGAGCTGGAAGAGACCTCAGGAGGTCATCAAGTCCAGCCCCCTGCCCAAGGCAGGACCAATCCCAACTAAATCAACCCAGCCAGGGCTTTGTCAAGCCGAGACTTAAAAACCTCTAGGGATGGAGACTCCACCACCTCCCTAGGTAACCCATTCCAGTGCTTCACCACCCTCCTAATGAAATAGTTTTTCTTAATATCCAACCTAGACCTCTCCCATTGTAACTTGAGACCATTGCTCCTTGTTCTGCCATCCGTCACTACTGAGAACAGCCTCTCTCCATCCTCTTTGGAACCTCCCTTCAGGAAGCTGAAGGCTGCTATCAAATCCCCCCTCACTCTTCTCTTCTGCAGACTAAACAGACCCAAATCCCTCAGCCTCTCCTCATCGGTCATGTGCTCCAGCCCCCTAATCATTTTGGTCGCCCTTCCGCTGAACCCTCTCCAATGCGTCCACGTCCTTTCGATAGTGGGGGACCCAGAACTGGACACAATATTCCAATATTCCACTTCTTTGTTCAGAAAGAGGACGGACCATAGCAACGCCTCACCTCGCACCCCAGCTTGGAAGCATTTAGAAGTGCTTGCACCCTGAGAGTGCAGGTAGCTACATGATGGTTGCCCCTTCCCGGGAAGCTGGTGGAAGGTATTCCCTGCATCCTCTCCTCGGCACATACAAGCTGGGGGCAGGAAATCTGACTTCGATACCAGGAAGCAGTTTTTCTTGGCCACCTGGCTCTGCTCTCTCACTCTCCATGTTTTCTCGCCACGGGCTCATATCGAGTCACCAAGCATCACACAATGTGACTTAACCCAACATGAAACAACCTGCCAAAAAGACATTTTCCTCCCTCTATGTACAAAATACTACCGGGATACAACTACATGGGTCAAAGTTCAACCAGATCATTCCCCCCTCGACTGCAAAATGATTGAACAAGTCAATCGGCTGCAAATGGAACTATGTCTGATAATACCCACCCAAATCCCTCATTTTGTCTGGCAGCCTGAGCGAAACAAACTCACCAGCCCAAAAAGTGAAACTGAATTATTTCTCACTGAAAAAGCTACTGTCCAGCACCCTTACAGCAGGTTATCCAGCTATGTGGATTTTTTTTCCTCAGAGGAGGGATGTTAAATTGCGTTTAATCAGCTCATCAATTAGTCGATAAGGGGGAAACTGCAGAGCCACAGCAGGCAAGTCTGGGCACAAGCCGGGGGACAGCTGATTCCTGGCTCACGCCCAGTCCCCCTGCTGCATCTCTGCCTCTCCTGTCCCCCGGTGGAGAATGTTCTGGGGGGAACCGGCTTTTAAGCTGGTTCCCCCCAGCACCAGCTCCTGCTCCCCCCCCCCCTTTGCTGCCTCTCTGTGATAGAGGCAGGGGGGTAGGAAGGCAGAGAAACCGACTAGTCGAGTCACTACTTGACTACCCAATAAGTATATGCTTATCGAGAAGTCAACTACTTCTCCCTACCTCAGACCTTACATCCCTACCTCAGACCCTATGCTACCAGCACTCCTAGGTATCTTCAAGACACCACTGACTTCCTGAGGAAACTACAGTGCATCAGTAATCTTCCTGAAAACATCATCCTGGCCAGCATGGATGTAGAAGCTCTCTACACCGATTTTCCACACGAGGATGGACTACCAGCTGTCAGGAACAGTATCCCCGATGATGCTACAGTACATCTGGTAGTTGAGGCCTGTGACTTTGTCCTCATCCACAACCATTTCCAATTTGGGGACTATTTTTACCTTCAAGACAGCGGCACCACTATGGGTATCTGCATGGCCCCACAATATGTCAACTTTTTCATGGCTGACCTAGAACAATGATTCCTCAGCTCCCGTCAGCTAGTACTCCTCCTCTACTTACGCTACACTGATGACATCTTCATTATATGGAACCACAGGAAGGAGACCCTTGAAGAATTCACATGATTCATTGTCTTCGGCCAAGCCCTAAGATACAGCTGTATCTGCTCCGATCCCTCAGACAGACAAACACCTACAAGATCTTTATCAAGATCTTAAAACTTAAATACCCACTTGGGGAAGTGAAGAAACAGATTGACAGAGCCAGACGAGTACCCAGAAATCACCTACTTCAGGGTAGACTTATGAAGGAAAATAAAAGAACACCCCTGGTTATCACCTACAGACCCCAGCTAAAACCCCTCCAGTACATCATTGACAACTTACAAATGATCCTAGAAAACAATCCCTGACTTTCACAGGTCTTGGGATACAGGCCAGTCCTCACCTAGGCAACACCTACACTGCAGCACTATTTCGGGATACCTCCGGTATCCCGAAATAGCTATTCAGCGTCTTTTGAGCGTGCCAGTTATTTCAAAATATAGCGGGCTCACTATTCTGACATCCCTATAAACCTCATTCCACGAGGAGAGGACGTTTTGGAACAGCGATTCATTTCGAAATAAGTGCTGTGTAGACAGAGCCAAATTTTGAACTACAAGGGGGGGAGGGATAGCTCAGTGGTTTGAGCATTGGCCTGCTTAAACCCACAGTTGGGAGTTCAATCCTTGAGGGGGCCAGTTAGGGATTTGGGGTAATTCTGTCAGGGATGATACTTGGTCTTGCTGCGTGGGCAGGGGACTGGACTTGACTCAATGACCTCTCAAGGTCCCTTCCAGCTCTATGAGATAGGTAAATAACATCAAAATAAGATGCATAGATCAAATTGCATATTTTATTTTGACCTATGGTGCAGTGTAGACGCACCCCTATAGACAACTCTAAAGCAAATGCTCACCACATACCACACCATAGAAACACTTACCTAGGAATCTACCCCTGTAACAAACCATGTTGCCAACTCTGTCCACACATCTATACTAGCAACACCATCACAGGATCTAACCACATAAGCCACAACATGAGGGGCTCATACAACTGCACATCCTCAAATATGATATGTGCCATCAAGTGCCAGCAATGCCCCACTGCCATGCATATTGACTAAATCAAACAGTCTCTACACCAGAGGATAAATGGACACAAATCAGACATCAGGAAAGGTAACACACATAAACCTGTAGGGGAACATTTTAACCTCCCTGGACATTCAGTAATGGGTTTGAAAGTAGCCATCCTTCTGCAAGAGAACTTCAAAACCCAATTACAAAGGCAGACAGCTGAACTAGAACTCATTTGCAAATTCAACTCTATCAACTTAAGACCAAATAAGAAACTTAACTGGTTAATGCATTACAAAAGCAATTTCTCCTCTCTAGATAGTCACATCTCCACACCTAATGCTGTGAATGAGCCACTTCCACCTGACCTGATTAGCTTCATTAACACAAGCAACTTCTTCTTTATATATACCCCGGTTCTGTAACTTCCAGTCCAATTCATTTGATGAAGTGGGTTTTACCCAGGAAAGCGTATGCCCTAATAAATCTGAGAGTCTCTAAGGTGCCACAGGATTCCTCGTTGTTTTTGCAGATACGGACCAACACAGCTACACTTCTGAGACTGTCCAACACTAAAAAGTTCAGGGTACACTGACACAGAGGTTACCAAGCAAGCTATATATTTTTTTAAGTAAAGGTATTGCCCAAATGACCATAAACACCTGCATCACACACGAAAGCATTCAACTTTATACCCAATATACAACGTTGACATTGTGTGTGGAAAGCCTCCAATTTTGTCCAGTCTGCACAGTGCAACATCCATGTGATGCAGTCATACAATAGTATGGGAAAGATACAGCTGAGATAAATCCTGAAATTGGTTGTCAGACTAAGATGAGGTTGATTCCATATTTGTTGTAAACAGCCCATGGCAGATGCTGTGATGCCAATCCAATGGAGAAACCCCATGTGAGAACTGGAGGATCTGGTAAGTATAGAGGCCAGATAGAAAAATCTGGAAAGTGATTCCACAGTTTCATTGTTCAAAGGGATTGGAGCCAGAGATGGACCTGCTCCTAGATTGTGCAGTTTTGTCTTTGACCATGAAACATGGAGACCAGTGTTAGCTGACTTCTCCTACATCTGCTGGTATGCCTCACAAAACCTCTGTACTAAAAGAACAACATTGTCAGTGTAGTCAAGATCTGTGAGTGAGAGATCTCAGGCTACGTCTACACTGCCATTTTTTTTGTGGCAGAAGATATGCAAATCACGCTCTCATTTGCATATCTTCTGCCGATCCTTTTTGCAGAAGAGGTGTTGCTGCTAAAAAGCCCCGTGTAGGCGGGGCCATTTGTTGGGAAAAAACCCTTTTGTGCAAGATCCTGTAAACCTCATTTTTTGAGGAATAAGGGATCTTGTGCAAAAGGGGTTTTTTCTGACAAATGGCTCCACCTACAGGGGGCTTTTTAGCGGCAAAACCTCTTCTGCAAAAGGGATCAGCAGAAGATATGCAAATGAGAGCACGATTTGCATATCTTCTGCCACAAAAAAACGGCAGTGTAGACGTAGCCTCAGTGGCTACAGCGACACTATGAAATCCATAGTCGGACAAAAGAAGGCAGAGACTAGCACACAACCCTGCTTAACACCAGATGCTGATTTAAAAGGTGCTGCCATCCAGCTTTAGTGGCCTCTGATTTCTCCAAAACCTAAAGCGCCTCTGGACTACAGAGCTCCATTCCTTCAAAGGGCAGATCCCTTCGTTTGGCTTGAAGCACAGCAAAAAAGTCCAAATCCCAGAGCCATCCATGTGTCTCAAAGGACACAGCAGTGACCAAAGACCTGGCAGCTGTATCAGCTCTATTACAGGATGCCTTCAGAATCTTCAAGGTCCATCTGACCCTCCTTAAAACCTTCCCATGTTTTCCACTTCAGAAACATGTGAAACCTTTAAAAGCCACTTGTGCTTGACATTTAAAATTAACTGAGCGGTGGTGGTGTAAGAGCCCTGTTTGAAATTTTCTGTATGCTGGAAAGTGGAAAGAGGGAGTCACATATTACACAGCGGATCCTCTTTTCCTCAACCAGGTTTCCTCCCTTCATTCTGATGCAGTGGGCGGGCATGTGTATACACACATACACACACACAAGCCTGGCTCTCACCAGCTGTCCACCCCTGTTATGGAAGTGGGCTGTGTTTCCTGAGTCAACAAATAAAGTTGGCAATCAAGCAGCTGCCAGCTTTGCATGACACAACAGAGCTATTGGGTCTGTACGATGGCATTTAAGCTGGGCAGGCAAGACCGAGCGTCATACCACAGCAGCACGACTGTAAAAACCAGCAGAGTTTAGGCCAGAGAATCTTTTCACAATTCGTAGATTTACAGGCTAGAAGGGATCCCTGTGATCTTCCAGTCTGACCTCCTGTCTAACACAGGCCGCAGAATCGCCTCCAGGGATTCTGGCCTCAAACATGAAGATTTCTGGTTGAACTAGAGCAGGGTTCTCAAACTTTAGTGCACCCCCCCCCCCGATAACAAAAGTTACTTCATGACCCTAGGAGAGGGGACCCAAGTCTGAGCCCACCCAAACCTTGCTGCCAAAATCTGAGCCTCACCACTCCAGACAGCAGGAGTGGGGGTTGGGGCCAAGCTGAAGCTCAAGGACATCAGCCCCAGATAGGGAGCCTGTAACCTGAGCCCTGATGCCCAGGGCTGAAGACCCTGGGCAGTGGGGCTCGGACTTCAGCTGCAGCTAAACCAGCCCTGGTGACCCCATTCAGAGGGGGTCCCGACCCACAGTTTGAGAACTGCAGAACTAGAGCATCTCTTTTAAAAAGATAACTGGTCTCAATTTAAGGCGTCCAAGTGAGCAGTAAAGCATCTTCCCCAGCAGCTGTGACATGTGCACCAGCTGGTTTCCAGCTAGCAACCCAAAGTGCTCCCCCAGCATTACGAAGCCTTAGGACATGAACGTTGCGCCCAGTGTCACAGGAGAGGAGATGGCGATCCACAAAAGGAAGATAAAACTCAGCCAGGAGCAGAACCTGCCAGGTCCCTCCCCAGCCTGGCTTGGCTCCTTTGGTTGTACATCTGTAGTCAAAGCAGAACCAAAAGCGATGCATACACGCAGCCAGACACATGCTGCTCAGCGCACACTTTAACAAACCTATCTATAGGGCTTCGGACTAAATTGGGACATTGCCCTTTTAAAGAGAAAGCACCCTCGTAGATAGCTGACTGTCAACAGAGGGCATTCAGACTGGCCTGACCCAGCCAGAGCAGAACGGCTGTGACCTGTAACCT
Source organism: Rafetus swinhoei (assembly GCA_019425775.1). Classification (NCBI taxonomy): domain Eukaryota; kingdom Metazoa; phylum Chordata; order Testudines; family Trionychidae; genus Rafetus; species Rafetus swinhoei. Next base: position 124,603,579 of record CM033446.1, on the reverse strand, counting down.
CCCTTCTTTTGTCTTATTCACCCAAACTCAGAAGGTATTTCTATTACGGGGGCTTTATTGTCCCTGTTGCGGAGAACAGCTGAAGATGGTAAGCAAATGAGCCACTGCGTTAACAAGACCCCAGCCAATTGCGGGGTTCCTGGAAAAATTGGTGCCTGGATGCCTGACCCACTCTGTCTGCCAGGGGGTAGGGTCGGGGCACGGGGGGCGTTTCTCACTTTACCTGCCCAGCATGCCAGCTAGGGAGCAAGGGAATCCCCCATGGTCCAACCCCACTCCTTGGCAGGAGTGAGTGGGGCAGGGCACACCCCGTGCCTAGACCTTGCTCCCCCACAGGAACCCTGGGGGGGGGGGCAACAGAGAGCACCCCCTCTCCCTGCACATGCTTTGCTCCAGGGCCCCATAAATCCCTATTCCGCTGCTGACTGTAAAACCCTACTGGAAATTCCAGTCGAATCCATATGACTATTTCAGCAGGTCTCTGCTGGTTTCATCTGGAGAATCACAATCCTCAATAACCAGGAGCTGCTTTCAGAGCCAGATGAACTCTTCTCGGGGCCTGGAGCTAATAGACTGTGTGGGGCCTCCTAGGCTTTAGGCAGGGCCACAAATGAGGGGTTCAGATTCAGTGCACAGGAAGGGGCTCTGGGATGAGGCAGGGGGTTGGATGTGGGAAGGAGTGAGGGCTCCTACTGAGGGTGCCAGCTCTGGTGTGGGGATAGGGAGTTTGGGGGGCAGGAGCAGGCTTCAAGCTAGGGCCAAGGATTTTGGAAAGGGACTCAGAACAGGAGGTTGGCATGTGGGGGCTGGGTAGGAGTTAGAATGCTGGCTCGGGCTCAGGGCTGGGGCTCAGGGTTAAGGTGTGCGGTGTAGGAGGTGCCGGGCACTTATTGGGGTAGCCCTCTTTCGGGGTAGCTCTCTTACTGAGGTAGTGCTCAGTGCAGGTGATACAGCCCTGAGCTTGCTTGTACTCATCACCCCTGGCAGAGCCCATTGGCTGGGACTCTGGACCAATGGGAACTGAGGGGGCGGAGTCTGCAAGCAAGGGTTGCACAGGACTGAGCTTCACCCAGCACTCACAGGGACATGGCTCCAGCCCAGCTGGGATGGTGTTGGGGGAAGGAATGGCAGCACAGAACCACCTCACCCCACTGCTAGGCAGAGCCAAATAACAGGCAGGTGCTTTAGTACCTGTAGCCCAGGGTTCTAGGCTAAGGGGGCCTTGCAAAAAAACTGCACTTTTAGCAGCCCAGAGTTCTTTTTGTGAGGCCTCTCTTAGCTCAGGCCCTGAGCCGCAGCCCCTAAAGCCCCTTTCCTAACCTGGCCCTGGCTGCTTTGTTCAAATACTAAAATTGGCCAACAGAAAACACATCAACATTTGCAGCTGGAATTTCTACCGGGCACTAGTTTAAGTCCTATCCACAGCATAAAAGATCAAATGCTTCCTTATACATTTTACTCCATCTTTCTCTAATTTATCTGTACAAACCTCAAGACATGACAACAAACTGAGTGAAGCTGGAGTGGGAGGAACTACGTTATCCACTTTCCACAGCCACGTGGTTCAGTGCAGTCCACAGTTTCCCTCCTCTCATTTGTTCAATCCCCAAATATTTTTTTCTTTGTATTCATATTATTCTTGCCCCTGCTTCAAGCGGAATAAAAGCTGGAAATGTAGAAATCCCAGCCTTATCCAGGCAAACCTGCTCATAAAAACTTGCAGCACACACACCGTTAGCAATGCCTATAAAAAGGGTGCACTAAGATCAGTCATGATATAGCAAAACTATGTCTAAATCCAGTACGAGGGAACCCCTAAAGATTTCAGGCCTGATTCTCCGCTGCCTTGGATCTTGTGTCGTCAATTTCACCTGTGCAAAATACATCAAGAGAACAGTAGCTTTGCACACCTGTTTTGCTACTTGACCGCAGGAGTTGCCAGCTGTGGAGGATCAGGCCTTGGGAGTCAGACTGGGATGCAGAGTGTGAGGGTGGGACAGTCAAAAGCGCTGGCCTAGCCCTGTTCTTATTGAATTCAATAACTCTCATCACAGAGCGACTCCCTGCTGCTGGCTGGCAGGCCTGGGGTTGTTGCAATCACTCTGTCTGCAAAGAAACTAAATTATAGATGAACCCAAATCAAACACAGCTACAAGCAGGGCTTCAATTCAGCCAAAGTTGTCCAGAGAGGATCTCCAAGAAAGATTTTCAACTGGTGTATTTATAGCTTGTGGGGGGGAGGGACTCCAGGAATGTCATCTATACAAACGTAAACCCTGAGACAATCACACCTAGCTGTGCCGGTACTATCATAGTAATCTCTGAGTTACTTACCTGTGTGAGCTCTCCATTTATAGCAAATGTGCTAGGTTGCAGCCAAAACCACCCCAAGAAATACTAATCGAAAGGGGGGGGACCCCATTGAATCTGTGGAAGCTAACAGATCTAACTTCCACATCCAGCCGGCTTAGTGAGCAGAAAGTGTGGATGAGCACAGCCCCACAGAACATCCCTGACATCAAGGTCTGCAAATCAACCCACTTGGTTCTCAGAACAATAAACCTCTATGCCTTTGGCACAATTGGGAGTGGGTGGGAAACCCAATAAATCATACACCCACAGAGAGACACAAGATATATTATTAGACAACATTTAATCTAATGTAAAGTCGCTGATGGGCACAGAAACTGCAGCCTGTCATCCAGCTACCTGAACGTTTGCTGATCTGGATTAAAAAGGATCCAAACAGAATCCAAATCCAAACCATCTCCGGGTTTGGATTTGCAAAAAACAATCTACTTTAAAATGAGATCCCAAGCTTGCAATACAGGGGCAATGCAGAAAGATCCAGCAGGGATAAAGCCAGAAAGAGTCAAGCATGAGGGGAACACTTAGGCTGTGGTTTGTTCTGTTGTCATTAGCTGGGACACTACTGAAGCCATCTCATGGGAAGGCAAGTTAGTTTCTTCTAGATTACATATATTTCAGAAAGTCTGTGCGTCTGTCTGTCTGGCCTTGAGTCCATTTGTTCAAGAACTCCTCCTAAACAGTAAGAGCTAGAACTACCAAATGTGGTCGGCAGCTTCCTCTTATCCTAACTTAAAGCAAAGTCAGGGTTTGGTGGTGCCAGGACAATGGGATGTGCTTGGAATTTGATTGTTTTCCATAACATGGAAAGGGAGGGGTCTGATAGGAGGGACGGTTATGCTCTGCAATGAGCTCTGGGGGCAGCGAGCACTGGGACCGGTTGCACTGCAGAGTGATCACAGAGGGACAGCCACACCAGGAAGAGAGTGGCCAGCTGGGGCCAGGGATCTGACAGCCACTGACCCACTGCTCCCAAACCCCTGCCCCCCCGGCTCCAGCATTAGATGGAGGGAGCCCCTTCAGCCAGCAGCCCTGTTACCCCAGGATGAGATGACGGGGAGGCCAGGAGGCCTAATCCCACTCCTCAGTGGGAGCAACTGGGTGGGTGGAGCCACTGGGGGGGTGGGCAGCCCAGCACCAGCCCCCCACCATCCCTGACTGTGAGGAGCCACTAGGCAGTCCTACCCCAGTACCCACCTGACCTGTGAGGAGCTGCCAGCCGAGAGGGCCGGGAAGCCCCACTCCACCCCTCAGGAGCCACCAGCTGAGGGGGCCAGCCATCGCAGCTCTGCCTTTTCGCCCCCCCCCCCCCCCGAGGACCCGCCAGGGCAGCACAGCCCCAGCCCCCCGGGAAGTGCTGCCATCAGAACAGCACCACCCTCACCACCATGGCGGCCTCAGTAAACCCCGACTTCCCAGCCTCCTGCCCCCTGCCGTGAATCCTGCTCCCCCCCCAAGCCTCCTCACACCTCACACCTCCTCCTCCAAGCCCCCCACTAAGGTTCCCTCTAAGCTGCGCAGCATCACGGTCCCGCAGCTGCTTAATGAGCCCTGCCCAGGCAGGGGCTCAGGGCTCTGCGCACAGAGTTGCCTAGCTGCGGGAGGGGCACTTCTCCTTCATTGACAGCAGCAGCTCCCTGCTGAGGACAGAGCAGCGAGTCTCTCCCAGAGTTAGGGTTTATACTGCATCTCCTTTCTCAATCCTAGGTTATTCAGATCAAATGGGCCCCAGATCTGAAGCACAGTTGAACACACTCTCCTTGGGCCATCTCTAATTTAAAGCTGGACTGAGTCCCCTGCCCACAGGCAGATTTTCACAGACTAGTTGTAACCAGCTGGCTAGGCTCAGTTGTATGACTGTAAAACTCAGAGGAGACAATATGCATGATCCACATGTAATGCTTCTTCCTATAAAAGAGCTCTTCTCTTAAAGGGAAACTCCAATAGCCAGTTAAAATAGCTCATGGAGCAAGTCATGTAGTCCTTACTCAGGCAGAGGTTCAAAAACAGTTTTTATAGTGGGGGTGCTGTGAGCCATTGAACCAAACTGTAAATCCCATATATAATGGAAACCACTTCAAGTTAGGGGATGCTGCAGCACTTCCTCCTCCCCCGCCCCCGCCACCTGCACCCTTAGTTCCAGCACCTATGTATTCAGGCAAAACTACCACAGGTACCAATGAGGATGCAGAAGTGCATGACTGGACAGTAATATAAACCATGACCTGGCCTCCCTAAGAGACTCCAAACTAGGGGTTGTAAACAGGATTGCCAGATGGTTTCAGAAAAAATACCAAACCAAACCAAAACCAAAACCAAAAACAAAAACCCCACACCAGGAAAAAGTTTGTTGAGCAAAAAACAACAACAACAACAACAACGTGGCCCCTTCAAAAACCACGTGGTGAGGCTTTTTGGCCCGAACAGGCTGCCGGCGGCCACCCGCCACCTTACCTCCCTGCGCCAGGCCGGTCAGCTCCCCTGCGGAACCCAGTAAGCACTAGGGTTGCCAGGCTTCCTCCATATTGAGCCAGACAGCCCAGGATTTTCACCTCCTAGCCGGGAAAAAATCAGAAAGTATCAGACATTTTAGGTGTCCAGTATTTTCTGAATTTTTTTACCAGACAGGAGGCAAAAATACCGGACTGTCCAGTTCAATACCGGACACCTGGCAACCCTAGTTGTAAACATGTAACCACTGAAATTTTCAGCAGTTACACGTTTACATGCAGGGGAGGGGAAAGGCGGCTCCCTGGGAGCCAGCTCTCTGCGCATATCGGCTCCCACCTACCTCCCCACACTGCTGCCTCTGTATCAGAAGCAGCAGCACAAGGGGGCAGGTGGCTCCCCTGGAGCTGGTGCTCATGGGGAGCCTGCTTAAAAGCTGGCTCGGCATGAGCACCGGCTCCCACCTGCTCCCCCATGTAGCTGCACAGGGGTGAGGGGAGTCGCGCGTGTAACCGTGAAAGTTACCCAATGAGGCTGGGCTCACCATTTGGACATAAATACTATCACATCCCTACTCCAAGCTCATTGCAAGAAAGTAACGACATCTCTTTATTAGATGTGTGAAGCATCTCTGAAATGCAAATGAACCTCCGTATTCCTGGAACACTCCTGGTGGCGATCCCAGCAAGTGGAGGAGGAAGTGGCTCTGTGGGCTGCCATTCCCTCTTGCTCCCCCCCAGCTCGTGGAATAGCAGTGCAGCAACGCACTTCTCCTGTGGCTTTTCCCTGCTGCTCCGATCGTGGCAGGGAGTGGCGCATGGGAGCAGCGGGGAGTGCAGTGCCACTCTTGCCCCAGGAGCAGGGTGCCAGGTAAAAACTTCACCCCCATTCCCATCATGCCCAGACCCCACAGTGCCCTCCCGGGCCTGGCAAATTCTATAATCCGGCATACCCTGTTTCCTAGAGTTGCTGGATTAAAGAGGCTCATGTGTATCGTAAAAGGTTAGCTGAATTAAGCTGTTTAAAGGAAAATGTGTAACTATTGTGCCGCCTGCAATATTGTCTAGTACAGTGTTTCTTAAATTGCGTTCCGTGGCACACCGGTGTGCCGCAACGCAGTTGGAGGTGTGCCGCAGAGAACAACAGAGTTCAAAATGGCCACCCTTAAAGGGGCAGGCGACCTTGAGTTTTTTTCCTCAACAAAAAATCCTTGGTGTTCCTCATAAAAAAAAATGATTGTTTGGTGTTCCTCGGTTTTAAAAAGTTTAAGAAACACTGGTCTAGTATTTTCAAGAGAATTCTAATCTCTACCATTTCCATTTAGTCTGTCACATACCGCCACAACATACCACCTCCTGAACACGGCATGGGAGCTCCACCCATTCACAGCAGGACATACGCTGATAATTCCACAGGCAAAGAAACCCCTCTGCTAACCCTGATCATAGGAAACATTAGCAGTCCCCTGGGCATACAAGTTATTGAGGCAAATAGCTGGTAAAATCTATAGGCCAGTTCCTGGCCTGTGATAAGATCCCTTTGCACTATTCCCGCACAGTGGAGCACCAAACTGCCATAAGCAAGCATCTTGGGATAATCTCATCATGGGAACCACAGAGCTGACACAGCTAATTTCACATCACCCTCTCCTAGCCCCTGCCCTGGGAAGCCAGACAGGGAAGAAACTGGGTGACCCACCCACCTCCAGCCAGCCTAACAAACCAATGTAATGTAGAGCACCCCAGAGATGACTCTAGGTTAGGGGTGGGCAATAATTTTGGCAGGGGGGGCTTCTTCAGAAACACTGGTTGTGTTCGTGGGCTGACTTCTGCCCCCAGAATGGGCAGAGCCTCAGGGGGAAGGGGTGTGGCCTCAAGCTGAAAGGGGTAGTTCCCTTTAGGTGCCATGGACCTCTGGTGGGGGAGGAGACTTCGCATGCTTCCTCAACCCCAAGTCAACTGGGACGGGGGCCGGGAAGTGTGCGAAGACATTTGCTGTTCAAAACGGCTGGTGGCTCCCTCTAGGCACCGTGAGCCCCTGTTGGAACGAAGGAGCTGCCCGCCACTTTGAAGAGCGAATGACATTGCACACTCCCCCGCCTCCAGTTCTCAATTGGCCCAAGGGTGGGAAAGCGGCAGGGTGGCTGCGGGCTGGATCAGATGGCTTAACAGGCCGGATGCATATCTTGCCCACCCCTGCTCTAGGTTATGCCAGAATCAAAATTGCTCCCAACTGCCCCAAGAATCAAGGAAGCACAAAACTGGCCAACAGCTGCACTTAGCAGAGCGCTGGGATATAACATTACATTGCAAATCCGAATATGATTAACTTGACCAGTTCCAAAGCAGCAGTGCTGTCCTAAGGCTCCCTCATCTCCCCCAGAGAAACCCGCACAGTGTTATGCCAAGAGGCACATAAACAGATGCGCCTGAACATTTTCCCAACACCTACTCCACCCAATACTCTGAAAGGAGTTCATCTGGCAGGGTTATTTAGCAGCTTGGTAAACCCAATGCCAAGTGTACAAATACAACAAGTCAGAGGAAAGATCCTGCCCACCCCTCACTTTATTAAACAGTCAGACTCACAAGTAGCATTCTGGTCTGGAGGGGCAAATACAGAATTTAAACCCAGGAGACCAAACCCTTCCACACTGTGACCCTGAGTAATCCATGGGTCCATGAGCTAAGAAACAAACTGCTCATTGGTTGGAAAAAAGAAGGAATATATCCCAAGGGTGTGTACATCCACATCTTGAATACTGTAACAGATGTGGTTGCCTCATCTCAAAAAAGATATATTGGCATTGGAAAATGTTCAGAAAAGGGCAACAAAAATGATTAGGGGTTTGGAATGGGCCCCATATGAAGCGAGATTTAAAAGACTGAGACTTTTCAGCTTAGAAAAGAAGAGACTAAGGAGGGGATACGATAGAGGTCTATAAAATCATGACTGGTGTGGAGAAAGAGAATAAGGAAACATTATTTACTTGTTACCATAACATAAGAACTAGGGGTCACCACATGAAACTAATAGGTAGCCAGTTTAAAACAAACAAAAGGAAGTATTCACGCAATGTACAGTCAATCTTTGGAACTCCTTGTCAGAGGATGTTGTGAAGATCAGGACTTTAACAGGGTTCAAAAAAGAGCTAGATAAATTCATGGAGCATAGGACCATCAATGGCTATTAGCCAGGATGGGCAGGAATGGTGTCCATAGCCTCTGTTTATCAGAGGCTGGGAATGGGTGACAGGAGAGGGATCACTTGATGATTCCCTGTTCTGTTCATTCCTTCTGAGGACACCTAGCATTGGCCACTGTCGGCAGACAGGATACTGGGCTAGATGGACCTTTGGTCTGACCCAGTATGGCCGTTCTTATGTTCTTGAGTTAAGGAGCTTTGTGTGTGGATCAGACACGAGTCGGGGGCTACACCTGAGTGATCAATCATTTGAGTAAACTTGGCAGCGAAGAGAAGGCCTCATATGTTAGCGCTAATAAGTATCAAAGGGGAGCAAATCAGTCAAACCTCCAACACTGTGTCTATACCACATAACACTGCAGCGACACTTGTAGACACTTGCTACACCAATGGAGGGATTTTTTTCCATTGCTGTCATTAAACACCCCATACGAAGGGGTAGCTAGGCTAATAGAAGGCTTCCTCCATTGAGCTAACAGTGTCTAGCGCATTTCTCTACCCACTTCCAGCTGCAGTGTAGATGGACCCTTAGGGGTTCACACGTAGGTGTAATTCCTATTTCTCCAGGGGCCTAATCCTGCATCTGCTGAAGTCACTTGCAAAGCACCTAGGGCAGTGGTCACTAACGAGGAGATCGGGATCTACTGGTAGATCTTGGAGCCTTTGACAGGTGGTCCTGAGAGGTTTGGCCGGGAGGCTGTCAAGCGCTGGCACTTCATCTGCCCCTCTCTGCCCTTTGCCTTGGAGCTGTTCCCCACTCCCAGGAACCTCTTGCTTGCTGTGCAAGGCACAGGAAGAAGAGGAGGGTGTGCTGAGGTCAACGTGCCCCACCCCCCACCCTGTACCCATTCTCCACAGAGCAGGGATGGAGGGAGTTTGCTGGCTGCTTTTGGAAGTAGGGGCTAGCCAGTCCTAGTCCTCCGCACCACCACCCAGAAGCCACCTGTGGTAAGCAGTGCCCAGCTGGAGTCATAGAATCATAGAATCATAGAGCTGGGAGAGACCTTAGAATGCCATCAAGTCCAGCCCCCTGCCCAAGGCAGGACCAATCCCAATGAAATCAACCCAGCCAGGGCTTTGTCAAGCCGGGACTTACACACCTCTAGGGATGCAGACTCCACTACTTCCCTAGGTAACCCAGCCCCAGCCCTGAACCCCTCCTACACCCCAAACCTCTCTGTTCAACTACCTCAGCTCAGAACCCCTCCCACACTCCAGATCCTTTAGCCCAAGATCAGAGTCCACATCCCCTCCGCCGCACCTCAGCCCTCTGCCCCCAGCCTGATAAAACTGAGTGAGGATGAGGGAGGATGGAGTGAGCAGGGGCAGGGCCTTGGAGAAGGGGCAGGAAGGAGGCGGGGCAAGGGTGTTTGGGTTTGAAGTAGATCCTGGATTGCACTTAAATTCAAAAAGTGATCTCATGTTTAAAAAAGTTGGAGACCACTGACCTAGGGACTACAGTAGTACAGACTGAAGGAGATAAAAATGGAGAACAAAATATCCTTTTGTTCTGCCACCCTGAATGAACAGGCAAGAGAGAAGGCTGGGACCGAACTCCTAAAATTGGGTATGCATCTTTTATTATTTTTATTCTCACTTTATCTATTTCAGTTGCAGTAAGACAAAGAGAAACACACAGAGAACAAGACGACAACCAGACTCGTACATTGTTAAACCAATACTTGATAAAGGGAAATATTGTGGCAGAATGATAAAAACGGGACAGATAATTAGCGGTTGAAACATATGCACCAACAGCAACCATCATTTATAAAACACAAAGGAATAAAATGTACAAAAGGGTTGAGTGTGGTCCAACAAAGCACCTGCTAATAGAAAAGTAAATATATAGCAACTAGCATCCAATAAAGCAATCTATAATCCTGACAGGAATGGGTATGGAAGCAATGGGTTCTTCTCAGTTTCCTCATGGTCTAGCCAGAGTGAAACAAAAAGAGGTTAAAGAGAATTACAGATGTTACATTAAAAATATTAACATATATATATATATATAAAAGAAAGACAATTCTACTTTGGCAAATGGAGATTAGATAATTAGCTGTATGGGTGAGCAGGGGATGAGCTGATTATAAACTAGTTTTGTAATTCTCTTCTTTTGAGAAGAGTCCATTTTTCAATAAGAAATTCCAAATTTCCTAGAAACAAATAGTTTATTTCAGGGCTGACATATCCAGACTTGTAGTTTTTCAGGTTGCTAAGGTTAGGACTATTTTAACATTCATTTTGTTCTTAATCAAGGGGATGATTTTGTGTAGAAAACCATGAATGCTTCCAGGTGAAGCTGCTAGATGCGAGGTATAAAATTGACTACGGAATCTTTAAAACACAGAGTTGTTTCTGTATCTCAGAGTATTAATTTTCCCTTAGTAAATAATTTTCCTAAGCATTTAATGACATTTTACTTTTTAGCTTGCATGCAAAGATTTTGCTGACTTTTTATTATGTTCATAATATGTCTATCTTTGCAGTTCAGCAAAACGCATGTTCCATTCTCTCAATTAAAAGGAAATCTTAAGAACCGTTTAAGGATGGTAAATTGAGTTAAAATGTCTGGGGAACTATTTTTCTTGTGAAAGCTCTCTAGATTTTATATCTGAGATTCCAAAGCGTTGCCAACAGCTCTCGGTGCCTTTTTATGAGAAATTACGAAAGAGAGAAGTTCCATAAGTAGCTGCTTTGAGCATTCCCCACTGGAGGCAGTCAGCAAACACAATTGTCATTCTTTGAGCATATGAGGAATGACTTCTGTCACCTGAAGTCTTTATAGCAAGATTGGATCTCTCTCTAAACAGATATGCTCTAACTCAACCACAGATTGTGGACTTGATGCAGAAATCCCAGGATGAAATTCCATGGCCTGCAGTGTTATAATGGTCACACTATATGATCATATTGGTCCCTTCTGGCCTTAACAATCTCTAAGGCAGATCCTCAGCCAGTGTTAATTTTCACCACCCCACCAATTAACAAAGAACCAAACTCCTTAGTTGTCATCAAAGTGCTTAGACACCGAACATCACGTCAATCTTTCCTTGTGTCTGTGCTATGCCTAGCACAATGGGGACACAATCTGGATTGCAGCCTGTGGATGCTACAATATTACACGTATTAATCACAATGCTGCCCCTCTGCTGAGCAGTAACAGATCTCTGGGGTGTCGCAGGTCAGCTTCCAATTGCAGAAGAAATCAGGGGGGCAGAATTTGCATGTACTGTACATGTAACTTGCTTTATTTACAAATATGCACCAGTCCTGCAACAGAGGTGGTCAAACAGCATGCAGGAGAGTCCCTCCTATCCAGATTGTATCATTAACCGAACACATGGCTTTACCCTTGGTGTCTCTGAAACTATGGCTGTTTTGATGATGAAGCTCTTACAGGTATGAGACACAGCAATACTGCAAAATAAACAAGGAGCAAAAAGATTGGAAGGGGGGGAGGTAGTTATTTTCAGCCCTATTTCTGGGCCTGACACCAGCCATTTCACCATCACCTCTAAGCTGCCATTGGCAGCAGCACCTACTAGAGAAGCCATTGAAAACGAAGTAGCATATTTCCCACACATGCTCACTGCTAGGAGCCTTCCAGACCAGCTGAAATATCTGCTTGCCGTTTGGATCACTTTGCAGTATCTCGCTTTTGGCTTCAATATAACAACAACAAGAATGACCTTGAGCGGGTTACTGCGGATTATGTAGCGCTGGGAAGAAGGATCCAAGAATTCGGCGCGCAAGTGGTGTTCTCGTCCATCCTCCCTGTTGAAGGGAAAGGACTGGGCAGGGATCGCTGAATTGAGGAAAATGCGTGGTTGCGCAGGTGGTGTCGCAGAGAGGGCTTTGGTTTCTTCGACCATGGGACTCTGTTCCGGGCACGAGGATTGTTAGGAAGAGATGGGATCCACCTAACCAAGAGAGGAGGAGCATCTTGGGCAGGCTTGAAAACCTAGTGAGGAGGGCTTTAAACTAGGTTCATCGGGGATGGTGACCAAAACCCTGAGGGGAGTGGGAAAGTCGGATACCGGGAAGAAATGCAGAGAGGAACGAGCAAGAAAGGAGGACCCTGTTTCGAATGGAGAAGATAGGGCGATCAACTGGTTATCTGAGGTGTTTGTACACTAATGCGAGAAGCCTGGGCAACAAACAGGAAGAACTGGAGGCCCTGGCCCAGTCCAAGAAATATGATTTAATTGGGATAACAGAGACTTGGTGGATGACTGCATGACTGGAGCGCTGTCATGGAAGGGTATAGACTGTTCAGAAGAACAGGCAGGGTAGAAAAGGAGGAGTTGCACTATATGCAAGAGAGCACTATGATTGCTCTGAACTCCAGTATAAAGAGGAGAAAACCTATTGAGAGTCTATGGGTTAAGTTTAAAGGAGCAAACAACAGCAGTGATGTTGTGGTTGGTGTCTGCTACAGGCCACCGAATCAGGTGGATGAGGTAGATGAGGCTTTCTTTGGACAACTGAGAGAAGCTTCCAGATCGCAGGCCCTGGTTGTCGTGGGGGACTTTAATCACCCTGACATCTGTTGGGAAACCAATACGGCAGTACACAGGCAATCCAGGAAGTTTTTGGAGAATATTGGGGATAACTTCTTGACGCAAGTGCTGAAGGATCCGACCAGGGGCCGTGGCGCAGCTTGACCTTCTGCTCACAAACAGGAGGAACTAATAGGGGAAGTGGAGGTGGGTGACAACCTGGGAAGCAGTGATCATGAGATGGTAGATTTCAGGATCCTGACCAAAGGAAGAAAAGAGAGTAGTAAAATACACACCTTGGACTTCAAAAAAGCAGATTTTCACTCCCTCAGAGATCTGATGGACAGAATCCCCTGGGATGCTAACATGAAGGGGAAAGGAGTCCAGGACAGCTGGCAGTATTTTAAAGAAGCCTTATTGAAGGCACAGAAAGAAACCATCCCGACACGTAGCAAGAGAGGCAAACATGGTAGGAGACCGGATTGGCTTACGGGGGAAATCCTTGGTGAACTTAAGCACAAAAAGCTTACAAAAGTGGAAACTTGGACAATGACCAGGAGGGGTTTAAATGTATAGCTCGAGAATGCCGGGGTTATCAGGAAGGCGAAAGCGCAAAATGGAATTGCGACTGGCTAAGGATGTGAAGGATAACAAGAAAGGTTTCTTTACAGGCATGTTAACAAGAAGAAGGTGATCAGAGAGGGTGTGGCCCTACTGGATGAAGGAGGTAACCTAGTGACAGATGATGTGGGAAAGCTGAAGTACTCAATGCTTTCTTTGCCTCTGTATTCACGGACAAGGTCGGCTCCTGGACTTCTGCGCTAAGTGACGCAAGATGGGATGAAGAAGGACAGCCCGTGGTGGGTAAAGAACAGGTTAGGAACTATTTAGAAAAGCTAAACGTACACAAATCCATGGGTCCGGACTTAATGCATCCGAGGGTACTGAGGGAGTTGGCAAGTGTCATTGAGGAGCCTTTGGCCATTATCTTTGAAAAGTCGTGGAGATCGGGAGAAATCCCGGATGACTGGAAAAAGGCAAATGTAGTGCCCATCTTCAAAAAAGGGAAGAAGGACGATCCAGGGAACTATAGGCCGGTCAGTCTTACCTCGGTTCCTGGAAAAATCATGGAAGGGATCCTTAAGGAATCCATTTTGAGGCATTTGGAAGAGAGGAAAGTGATTAGGAATAGTCAGCATGGATTCACAAAGGGCAAGTCGTGCCTGACCAATCTGATTAGCTTCTATGATGAGGTAACTGGCTCTGTGGATATGGGAAAGTCAGTGGATGTGATATACCTTGACTTTAGCAAGGCTTTTGATACGGTCTCCCACAATATTCTTGCCAGCAAGTTAAGGGAATGTGGATTGGATAAATGGACGGTAAGATGGATAGAAAGATGCTAGAAGGCCGGGCCCAGCGGGTAGTGATCAACGGCTCGATGTCAGGATGGCGGTCGGTTACTAGCGGAGTGCCCCAAGGTTCGGTTCTAGGACCGGTTTTGTTCAATATCTTTATTAATGACCTGGATGAGGGGATGGATTGCACCCTCAGGAAGTTTGCGGATGACACTAAGCTAGGGGGAGAGGTAGATAAGCTTGAGGGCAGAGATAGGGTCCAGAGTGACTTAGACAAATTGGAGGATTGGGCCACAAGAAATCTGATGAAGTTCAACAAGGACAAGTGCAGAGTCCTGCACTTGGGACGGAAGAATCCCAAGCACAGTTACAAGCTGGGGACCAACCAGTTAAGTAGTAGTTCTGCAGAAAAGGACCTGGGGTTACAGTGGATGAGAAGCTGGATATGAGTCAACAGTGTGCCCTTGTAGCCAAGAAGGCTAATGGCATATTAGGGTGCATTAGGAGGAGTATTGCCAGCAGATCTAGAGAAGTGATTATTCCCTTTATTCGGCTTTGGTGAGGCCACATCTGGAGTATTGTGTCCAGTTCTGGGCCCCCCACTACAAAAAGGATGTGGACGCATTGGAGAGGGTCCAGCGGAGGGCAACCAAAATGATTAGGGGGCTGGAGCATATGACTTATGAGGAGAGGCTGAGGGAGTTGGGTCTGTTTAGTCTGCAGAAGCGAAGAGTGAGGGAGGATTTGATAGCAGCCTTCAACTTCCTGCAGGGGAATTCTAAAGAGGATGGAGAGAGGCTGTTCTCAGTAGTGACAGATGGCAGAACAAGGAGCAATGGTCTCAAGTTGTGGTGGGAGAGGTCCAGGTTGGATATTAGGAAAAACTATTTCACTAGGAGGGTAGTGAAGCACTGGAATGGGTTACCTAGGGAGGTAGTGGCGTCTCCATCCCTGGAGGTGTTTAAGTCTCGGCTTGACCAAGCCCTGGCTGGGTTGATTTAGTTGGGATTGGTCCTGCCTAGAGCAGGGGGCTGGACTTGATGACCTTCTGAGGTCTCTTCCAGCTCTATGGTTCTATGATTCTATGATTCTATGAACAAAAAATACCCAGGTCACATCTATTGCTCCAGCCACTGTCTTAAACGGATTGTGTGAGGTTTCCTGGTGATAGTCACAATGGCCCAGAATCTCCTCTCACAAATAGTGGTGCAACCCCATGTGGATGCAGCAGTAGAAAGCCAGAGTCCTGCAAAGCACTCCCAGCTTGTTTTAATGTCCGTAAGTCAATGAAAATCTTTCAATGATCCTTAAATCTGTGCTTAATTTTAAACCTGAGAACAGTGAAATCAAGAGGATCACTTATATGCATAAAATTAAGCATGGGCCTAAGAGATTTCCTGGATCAAGTCTATAGTAAGAGCAGAATTGGAATCCACATAAGGGGTGCAATGCAAGCTTGGCACCCACAACAAGCATCTACGAAAGCTGGCGAGAGGCTTCCCCAAATCCAGCTAAGTGAAATCTTCCTCCAATTCAACACCTCCTTAAGGATGTACAAAGCAAACCTAATTCTCTTTACTCCATGGCCAAGCACATTCTTGATCAGAGATTAACAAATGCTGTACAGTCCTCTAGAGAAGGACTCTTCCAGCTGTGCTGGAATCACTCTTGAAAGTCTATATCGTGCGGCTACCCCCCATGTCTGCTGCTATTCTAAGCACACCAACTCAAGCCAAATTAGCATCTGCCTACTCGAGCTGGGAAACGTGCTCCCAGCTGTCGCACAGACATACCCTAAGGCCTGGCCTACACCTAAAACATAGCACAACCGAGTTATGCCACTCAGGGCTGTGCAAAATTCACACCCATGGAAGACATAGTTAAGCCATGCTAAGCCCTGGTATAGACACCACTGGTCAATGGAAGACTTCTTCTGTCAACCTCGCTACTACCTCTTGGAGTGTGTGCATTAACTACAGCAATGGAAAAAACCCTGCATTGCTGTAGCAAGTGTTTACATGGCAACTGGACTGCCCATCAGTGCAGCAGTGTAGACACAGCCTTGAAGGCCAGACCATTCTGCTCCCCTCTAGTATCATTAACTCCTCAGTTATAGGACAAAGAGGGGGTTAGTGGGTTATAGATCATTGTAAAGAGACATAAAACCAGTGTCCCTTTTGAAACCATGATTGTCAGCATCTAGCAGAGTTATGCATTTAAGTTATTCAACTTTGAAGGTGTTGTGCTGGTTCCCTTTAAGGATGAGGACTGAGAGGTCAGATATGGTGTGACCATGTTGTGAAAAGTATTTGCCCATGGCCAACTGGATGGTTTTGTCTTTTATTGTTTTTCTATGTGAGTTCATTCAAGAGGACAGTGACTCTGGTTCTGTCTATATAGCTGTTATTGGGCATCAGATGAGGTGCGTCACACACCGAGATAGGTATGTGTAGGGCCAATGGATCCTGAAAGGTGTGTTGTGGGGAATATTGCTCAGCACAGCAATGGAGATAGGTTTGCAGGCTTTGTATCTGTTGTTCTAGCAGGGACTGGTGCCACTTTGAATTGGCGTGTGCTGGTCTGTGGGGGGCTCGTGTCTTATGAGGACCTTGGCAAGGTTGGGAAGCTGTTTTAAGGACAGAAGAAGAGGTTCAGGAAAGATTTGTTTCAGGCTGTAGCCCACTCAAGTGTGGGTTGTAGCTATTTGATGATATCCTGTACGGCTGCCAATGTGGGATGGTAGGTGACCACGAGGAGTGTGCGGTTGGTGCAGGGCTTTTTTTCCTGTATCGAACATTGGGATATTTGGCTGGTTTGTTCCATGCTGTGATCTACAAGTGAAGTGAGTATTCAGTGTGTATCATTGACTATCTCACTGGAACATATACTGTGGTATGAGAGGGCTTGGCTGTAGAAAACAGATTTCTTGGTGTATCCGGGGCGGTTACTGGATGTGTGAAAGTCAGTGGAGTCTGTAGGGTTTCATTGTTGAGGCTGACTGTGGTATCCAGAAGCTGTTGCTAGTGTGGGAGTGTTCTAGACTAGAGAGAGTTGAATGGATGCAGGTTGGTTGTTGAAGTTGTGGTGCAAATCTGTGAGGGAGTTTAGACTGTCTGTGCAAAGGATGAAAATATCATTGGTGTCTCTCAGTTCTGTGGTAAATCTGCCCAGAAATTATTCCTCCAAATGTCCCATTAGGAGACCAGCATGATGGAAAACCTGAATCAAATGCCCCAATAACAACTATTTGGATATAACCAAACAATCGCTACACTCTCGAATGAACATAAGAATACAAAAAAAGACAAAAACAGTGTACCACCTGTGGACACGCACTTTTCACAAAACAATCCCTCCAGCTCGGACCCCTCAGCTCTTGGCCTCAAAAGGAAACCTGCACTACACCTTCAAAAGATGAGCCTCTTGGGTCATTCCCACTGCTCAGTCTAGTTCCAATTTGTCATTGGCATGCATAGTCTCCAGTATGCTTGCAGTTGTGGGAACTGCATTATTGCAGTTGGATAATCTTCTGTGGCCGTCACCTGGCCTTTGTCCTTCTGCCTTATAGAATTCCCATGAAGTGTGCAACATTCACCTAGAAATGCAGCCCTACCCCCATGGCTCCTTAATCATTTTGTTTCTGCCCCAAGCTGCAAGTAAAACAATAAATATAAAAATCAGGCTTGGAAATATAAATGACCTCTTTGTATTTAAACACAATGCACTTTACATTGAATTGCAACAAAACTGTGCTTCCTCGTCTTTATCGAACGGTCATTTTATAGACCCTTTTCTCAGAAGATGTTGGTTTCGATTTCATTGTTCTAAGTAGATCATTGGGGATGTATCATTACAATACACTGGATTTAGTGTTGTTCTAGAGTTTTTTCCACCCCAAGAGTTTTATTTCCATTTTTTTTCTAACTTAGTTTTTTTGCTTTGCATGCAGCTTAAACTGTACCACTTATTGACTGGGATAAGTTACTACCAGACAAAAATGGTTGCTTTGGGGTGCTTTTGAAACCTTAGCTACTTCAATTAAGTACCTAAAAAGGGAGCTAAGCTATTCTGAAAATCCAATCTCAATTGTGCAAGTTTGGAAAATCTGACCCCAGATCTCCTCGCTCCCCGTGTCCTGTCTGACTCTTAACACCAACTTGTCTTGTAACTGTCTATCCTGGTAACTGAGTAACAGCGATGCATATTTTCCCCTTGAGCTAGTTCATTATCAGCTAAATGGACACAGAAATCACCACCAGAGTCCTTATCGTGCATGAAATTACTGACTGGATAGTTACACTCTGCTGACCCAAAAGCCTTCTGTAGTTTCAGCGGAGGAGACTGTCCTTTGCCTCTCATCTTAAAAACTCCTTGTTGTGTTGTGCTGATGCTGTGTTCTACCCTAGAAATGACTGCATGTCCAGGGTGAGTGACCCCACACTGTGAAGTGCCCTTGGGATCGTCAGGCTGAGTGTTGCTACCCCAATATGAAATGTTGATGTTACAATACGTTGTATTAGGGTGGCCAGTTTTCTACCAGAAAGTCCGCTCGAAAAGGGGACCTGATGCGGTCCAGTCAGATCCATTGACCGGACACCAAAAGTCTGGTTCATGCAGGTAGTGGAGAAGGGGAGGCACTGGGTCAAAACCAACGCCAGCCTCTACTCAGCCAGGGACGCCTCCTACCTGCCTCAGGAAGCTGAAACTCCCAGTGCTGCCTCCATGGGGAAGTCCCTCCCAATCCAGGCAGACGGAGAGAGGGGGAAAACAGTGCGTGATGGGAGAAGGGGGAGGAGAAGTGAATGGGGTGTAAGGCCTCAGGGGAAGAGGTAGGACAGGGAAGGTTCTGGCTCTCTTGCTGGAGTGTCTGGTTTTGAAATATTCCAGAGTTGGTAACCTTATGTTGTATGCAGAACGCAGCTGAATGATGAGTCCAAGTTATATAATGTGGTATTATTGTTGGTGAATCTGGGCAGGGTGGGGGAAGTCAATTGCTTCTACTCTGTGCCTTAAAGTCTACAGTCACCCTCCTTACCTGTGCCTTTAATGTCATCCAGGAAAGGCTTACAACAAAAGAGAGGACTAGGAGACATAAGTAACAGTTTGCAGACTCTTCCTTTTGCCAGGACTAACAGACGTTAGTCAGTGAATGGACGTGCAAATGGATTTTTGATTCAAATATGGCCAATATCTGCGCCTTCCTTTAATTGGTCTGGGGTTTTTTCTGAGTGCTAGGCAACTGGGAGGAGTTTAGTTCAGGATGCATTATTCTGCACTGGCATATGGTGACAAACATTTAGGCTTTCAAGAGTGATTCCAGGATAGCCAAAACGGCCCTTTCCTGGAGTTGGGACCCTTTGTTTATGGTTTTTATTTATTTTTTCCCCAGGAATAGAGAGGTATTTGTTACCACAATAATAAAAACAGGTGAAAATCAGTGGAAAAACTATTACTTTTTCTAAGAAAATAATCAGTTTATTTTGATGGAAGAAAGGGAAAGGGGAAAGTATTCACTAGATTAATGATTTGATTAATGGAATTCAGTGTGGTTTGCTGCAGAACTAAAATAGAACCCAAAACACAATCTTACCTCTGAGTTTAAGAAAAAAATACAGGTAGAACCTCTCTAGTCTGGCACCGTGGGGACCTGACCGGTGCTGAACCAGAGAATTGACCAAACCATTGGAGGTCAATATTGTCTAGCAGCATTACCAACACTTCCATAGCTTACTAGGCTCTTAGAAGACTTTTAGGGATAAATTAGAGTTAAATATCAGCACAGAACACTGAGAGCCAGGACTAGTGGCTGTAAACAAACTTTATGGGACCACGGGAAACTTGGCCCACTTATCCATGGTAAGTGAATATCCAGGCTAGGCACGCCTCCCCCTCAGTGTTGTCCAGAGCACATGGCATCATGCTTCAGCAAGAATGTAAAAGCCCTGGGTCTCCGGATGCCACCGGTGTCTCAGTAGCAGCAGTGGCAGCTAGTAGCCATGGGTCCTGGGGCAGTTGCCCCTTTTGCCTCCCTCGTTAGCAGGCTTGGCTCCCTGTTAGATTACATAGTCCAGACTACCTTTTTTCCATGCCTGATTGCCTACCGCAACAAAATAGTTACAAATATTTTAAACATTTCCAGGGGGGAAAAAATCACTTCTAGGCAGAAACCGAGAAAGAGGAATTTCTCCTCGAGAGGTGATTTTTCTGACAAAAATTCATGAGCAACTGAAAACATGTGTCTAGAATGAAAGAAGCCGCTCCGCTTTCATGCTAGTGCCAGTCCTGCAGTGCTCTCATACATATTACAATAGCAATACTAAATTAATCTTTTACCTGTTGAAATTCTGTGTATATAAAAAAATGACATTAAAATACAGGCTTTACAAGCACTACTGCACACTACTATTGTAGTAACTTAATGCAGACTCACGGAACGCTACAGGCATACCTAATACCGGTTGAACCTCTCTAGTCCGGCACCCTTGAGACCTATCTGGTGCTGAACCAGAGAATTTGCCAGACCCCGGTAGGTCAATATTATCTAGCAGCATTACCAACACTCCCATTGCTTACTGGGCTCATTTAGGGGTAAATTAGAGCTAAATAACAGCACAGAACACTGGGGCTACGTCTAGACTGCATCCCCTCTGTTGGCAGAGGGATGCAAATCAAGCACTTGGAAAGTGCAAATGAAGCCGGGATTTAAATATCCTGTGCTTCATTTGCATAAACATGGCCGCCGCTTTTTTTCAAAACAGCGCTTTTTTGAAAAAAAAAAACCTGGCAGTCTAGACGTGGATCTGTCGAAAAATAAACTCATTTTTGAGGTTTACAGGATCTTTCGAAAAAGGGTTTATTTTTCAACAGATCTGCGTCTATGTCTAGACTGCCGTTTTTTTTTAAAAAGCTCCGTTTTGAAAAAAAGCGGCGGGCCATGTTTATGCAAATGAAGCACAGGATATTTAAATCCCAGCTCCATTTGCACTTTCGAAGTGCCTAATCTACATCTCTCTGTCGACAGAGAAGTGTAGTCTAGACATACCCTGAGAGCCAGGACTGGTGACTCTGAACAAACTTTATGGGATCGCATGAAACTTGGCCACACTCATGATAGTGGACATCCGGCTAACTCAAATCATGCTGAACCACAGATGTTGCCGGACCACAGAGGTTCAATCTGTACTGATTTGTGAGCTCTAGTACTTTATTATTATTGCCCTTTTAGGTGCCATTCTCGGCCCCCAAAAACTCGGCAAATCAAAGAATTTAAAATCACAAGGACGAGCCACCCTCATTTTTGGCAATGCATGATCTCAAACCGATATGAACAAGCACAGAAAGGATCAAATACAGGTTATGTAGGTTGGACCTCATTCGCCTCTTGCGCTGATATAAACTGTCATGCTCTGGCGCATAAGCCAACCCCTAGCTAGTGAAAGACAAGAAGAAAGTTCTCTGTGGGAAAGTTAGTCCATTAATGCCTAGTTTAAGGTTCCTTGCATTTCCCTCAGAAGCCTCCAGTGATGTTCAGTCACTATCAAAGAGGGAAAACTGGACTATCCGCATGGTGGACATTCCTGTGTAGCTGAGGCGTGACATTGCTGAAAACAATGGAGATCTACTGGTGTGGAGCGGATATAGGTGAGAAGAGAATGAGGCCCTATATTGAGACTCGCTCCTTGGTTAAAGGTATGGGCTAAGTCCACACCACACAAATGAATCTTTATAAACCTATGTACATTGATTATACTTCAATTATGGAGCCATGATGAGGATTTAATAGCGAAGGTTGTAACTAACTGCAAAACGAGTACAAGGGATATTAAATTTTAACTTCCTCAAAAAGACTCCTTTTCTTCAAAATTTTCTCCAACATCTCTAATTGAAGTAGAATTTTGTTTGCAATGTTCCTTATAAGCCAGAGAAGGCACAGCAGAGAAGAGAGTTTTTTCTCTTTTGGAAAAGAATCTAAGGTTTTCAGACTGTTCTGTCTCAAAATGGTTTGGTCTAGGAAAAACAATAAGATTTCTCTAATTTTTTGGTTGTCTGAAATAAGACATAGCATTCGAGTGTTTGTGGTTGTTAAATGAGTCCAAAAATAATTTGCAACAAGAAACACTACAGGTTGAGCCTTTTTAGTCCAGCACCCTCAGGACCTGACTGGTCCCGAATCAGAGAATTTGCTGGACCCCAGGTGGTCAATATTGTCTAGCAGCATTACCAACACTTCCGCTGCTTACTGGGCTCTTAGAAGACTTTCAGGGGTAAGTCAGAGTTAAATATCAGCACAGAACACTGAGAGCCAGGATTAATGGCTGTAAACAAACTTTATGGGACCGCAGGAAACTTGGCCACACGCACGATAAGCGGACACCCGGATAGCTAAAATCATGCCGGACCATGGATGTTACCAGATCAGAGTGTGCCAGCCTAGAAAGGTTTAAGCTGTACTAGAGAAATGCCCTGCTTTCCATTCAGTTTAACAAAATCAATTTGTCTTCAGCAAGTGATTCTTGGTCTATAGATCATGTATGGCTATTTTGTTGTGATTATTCACAATTTGCATTAACTTAGTAATGCACCAAAAATATGGCCCGGGATTTAACAGAGCAGACGAGCACTAAGCAGAAAATCAACTTCACCAAGACAAGGTCTTTTATCCAGCAGTACTAAATGAGGACTCGTGTCTGAATCTTTTTAGCCATCCCATGTGGAACCATCCAGGCTGCAAAGGTAAGTCAAGACCTGTTAGTCTCACACAACTCCATAAGCTACTTTTAGACATTCCCACCTGCAAGAGCCCAGGCGGTCTCATTGTAGGAGAAAAGCTGAGGTATTTTGAGAATAGCCTGGTTCATTCTCTCACTGGCTCTTTAAGGACAGACCCAGGACCACCATGGATATGTTACTGATGTTCAGGCTTGTCAATAAGAGGGGTCACAAAGGGTGCAATTGCCCAGAGGCCCGTGTAATTTAAAAGGACCCAGAGGCCGCCAAGCAGGGAAGCTGGGCTAAGGAAGACTCCCTAGCTGCCTTCACTCCCTGCTACTCCTAGACGTGGCCAGCACATCCCTGTGGCCTCTGGGAGGATTACGGGGCCTCCACACACTCTCCCCTTCCTGAGCGCCAACTCCACAGCTCCCATTGGCCAGGAACTGTGGCCAATGGGAGCTGTGGGGGGAGGTCATTGCACAGAGACTCACACCCCACCCCACCTAGGAGCCGCTGCTAGAGGGGTGTGCTAGTTGCTTTTGGGATTCACCAAAGGTAAGTGCTGCCCCCCTAACCCTCTCCCGCATCTGAACTTCCACCCACTTCTCCTCCCAGAGCCTGCACTCTGCAGCCCAGCCCCGACCTCAGCCTGGTGAAAGTGAATGAAGTGGAGGAGACTGAGCAACAGAGGGAGGGGGAATGGAGGGAGGGAGGGAGGAGCGGAGCCTGAGACAGAAGCAGGACAGGGATGTGGGTCTTTCCCAGCACAGCCAGGGCTTCCCCATGCCTGCCCAGTAGGATTGTGTTTGTGTGATTAGTCAGTTGGCAAAGTGCACCCACCACTGCAGCTAGCAGCTCGCTGGGTACCAGCCAGTGCAGGGGCAGCACTGCCCAAATGCTAGGTGGACCGCATCCACAGCTCGTGTGCCTAAGGGCCCACTGTTCTCCCCCGGGGCCCGGACTACTGTCCGCAGGCCTGCTGCTGTTCACCCAGGCAACCAGGAATGGTACGGAACAGGTGCTTTCTTAGACCACAACTCACTTTGCCTCCCTCCTCAAACGCCTGTGACCGAAATAGGCAAAACGCCTCCCTCTAGCCCTTACTCCAAGAGCCAGCAATTACAATACTGCAATTCCAGGTCCAACTCGGGAAGTCCTTGTAAATCCTTCAAAAAAAACCAACACAGAGTGTGTTGGAAAGTGAAGCAAAGAGGAACTGGGGGGAGGGGAAGAGAGGGAAAGACAAAGATATAGGAGAGAAGAGTGGAGAACAAAAGAAAGCAAACACGATAGACGAGGAACCTGCCAAATGCAGACATCAACCGGGGAAAGGAGACTATTGCAGGATAACACAGACAGAAGAATAACATGATAGTCTGGGACATGGCTTTGATATATCACTGTTCTAGGCATGAGAAGAATGAAATCATTCTAGGGGCCTGTGGGGAAGGCCTGCCCTGATTCTCCCTGTCTACAAGGATGGAGATAAAACTTCAGAGGCAGCTGCCCAGAGAGTGAACAGCATTTCACACAGGCAGGGCATGAGCAGGTGAACTGAGAGCCACATGCTGTGCAGGCATTGCCACTGTACATGGTCAAAAATGTGTCAGGAAGTTGGCTCTGCGAGACAACGCAGAACATCTTATTCTCACATGTGGCCCTGTCTGCTTTTCCGCCTCTGCTCCACCTCGCTAGCTGACAAGCTGACATGCAGTCAGGCCCGGTGTTGTGCCTGGCACTGGCATTCCTGATCCACAATGGGCCTGATCCCTCTTTGACTTAAGCCAGGAAGAGCACAGGTGAAGTCAGTGCAGTTACATTTCTCAGTGAGTCAGGCCGTGTTGCAGGCAGGAATGGTGGGGCAGGGAGAGGCAAAAGTAGCTTCAAATATTCCCCGTATTCTGAAGGTTCAGGAGCTGGTATGCCCCTGTGAATCACTCAGAGCAACTTCTAGGCTGCTCTAAGCCATGGGAAGTGAAGAACAGCCATAGCAAAGTCCATTCCATCCATACTCTGCCCTATCTCTCCCTCCTTTAGGCTTCAATAAGGAGAATAAAAATATATATATAGAAATGTAAGGCTCCAGGTCATCAAGTCCAGCCCTCTGCATCAAGGCAGAACCAAGTAAAACTAAACCATCCCTGACAGGTATTTGTCTAACCTGTTCTGAAAAACCTCTAATGGTGGGCACCACGTTGGTAAACCAAGTGCCAGCTCTGGCCTGCTCTGTATTCTTCATCCACAGCACAGTGATTGACTCCCCTCCTTTAGGTGCAAACTCCAACTCCACCGTAACTACGGAAGCCCAAGTGGCTCTTCTCTAATATGGGGGGGGGGGGGGGGGGGATTTTTCAAAATGCCTAGTAGTTCAGGAGTATAAATCCCACTGAAAGCCATGGTTGCTCCTAAGTCATTTAGGGTCAGACTTACAATGGTATTTAGGCCCCTAAAATGTGCAGATAGGCACCTTGGAGTATTTTCAAACCCTCCAAGCAGGTTAGGCACCTAACTCCTATAGATTTCAGTGGGAATTAGGCGCCCAGTCTGGTTAGAAGCTTTTGAAAATCGTCTGACAGGTGAGGCACCAAAGAGGAGTGTGGCCAGCCAACAGATGGCTGACACGGGGCTCCCTGCCAAGAAGGGCACAGCCAGGGAGTCAAAGCTACATGGAATCCCATCTGATGACATAGCTAAGGCCCTGGGTTTCCATAATCTGACCCTGAAGCAAGCTCTACTAGGAAGGAGACTCTGGAATTTAAAACTGCCCTCAGGAATAAACCCCCAAAGGGATGTGAATTGCGCCACACTGCTAGAGCAGGAGTGAAGCTGTCCCAGGGAATAGATCTGGTGCATGGGTTTGGTATTTTACCCTCTCAATGTCCAATAGTTTGGATTGGACTGTAAGGGTGCGTCTAGACAGCACCCTTATCTCAGAACAAGCTATGCAATTTGCACTATGTAAATTGCATAGCTTATTTTGAATGTATTTTGAAACAGCTTATTTTGAAATTTGGCACTGTCTATACAGTGCCAAATTACTAAATAACATGCTATTTTCAAGACATCCCTTAACCCTCGTGGAATGAGGGTTACAGGGATGCCAGAATAGCGCACCCGTTATTTCGAAATCTATTTCAAAATAATGGGTGCGTGTAAAAGACGCGGAATAGCTATTTTGGAATACTTCCAGTATCCCGAAATAGCTCTGCTGTCTAGACGTACCCTAACTGATGTCAGCATTTTAAAATATCAGTTGCCACTTGCATTACTGCACTGGATTAACAGAAAGGGGAGACAAACCCCACCCCATGTCTTACAATCTAAGCAGATCAGTATTATTTGTATGGCAGCCTCCGTGCACTGGGGGCTTAAATCCAACGGCCCTTCTGTGTCCCCCCAAATCTTATACTCCAGGCATGACAGCTGACCAGGAGGGGGAACGAAGAGCAAGAGTCTGGATCATGGACTTGCTTGGTTCTCTCTGGGAGCATCTTGGTTCCGCTGTGGATTCTGATTACTTAGTGGTCTGGGGCTTTGTGTGCATAGTACATCTCTTGGGAAGTGATTTCCCTACAGCTGGCTTGTAGCATTTGTACACACCACCCAGGTGAAGGCGCGAGAGAGGAGCTATACCACCCACACTGAACACCAGACGGCATTTACCTCAAGGCAGCAGGACTCCTACTCCAATGAACACCCGCAGTTCTGCCACTTTGAGGGATCTGGCTCATCCACGCACTATCAACCAGTTTTGTGGGTCACTGCATCGAAGAGATGGCCCATGGCCAGTGTTCCTTGTAGGCTGAGCATTTGGATGGCCACCCAGAAGAGACTCAAACGCTGCCAAGCTGATTAGCAGAGCACCCACAGCTGGCAGCATGTCTTTCTATTGGTGGTGCACATTCACACATGCCTCAGTGCACACCACAAAATTTATTCTGCACGTGGATGGCAAAAATTAGAGGGAACGCTGACCATGGCCCATTCCTATCCCATTCAAAGTGCTACACACCTCAGAAGGAGCTGATATGGAGCAGCTCCTGCACTCGGCACTTCCCCAAGAATCTGCTTAGTCTTGCCCTCTCTCAGGGCTTTGAGATAAAGTCCTCATAGCACCCTGTCCAGGGTTCTGCAATTCACTGTAGCCCACCAAGTACCATCTTCAGCCACTGAAGCTGGGCTTCTGCTGGGTCTGCAATCCAGCCTACACTCTGAGCTGTCCAAGGTACCGCTGCCTTCCGGGTCAGTCCCTGGGTCTGCCTGGCTTGAGCTCTAGAGAGGAACTGCCAAGCCCAGACCCAGCAGCTTCTTTATACTGGTCCCTGATTGGCTGCAGTGGGAGCAGCCACTCTAGCTTGTCTGGAGGACCTCTCTTCTGCTCTTTTCTCTGGGGCGGGGTGTGGCAAGGCCACAAACCTCCAGGAAGGGGCTTTGGCCCTAGTCCACCCTGTCCCAGACAGCCATGAGGAATACAGTCTATAGCACTAGGTCAGCTCTTCAGAAGGGTAAATCCCGGTATGTGTTGGGTGCAGATGAGAATGACCCTAACAGAAGTATTAAGGTGTAACAGACTCTCCGCAGCCATGGAAACCTGTCCAGCATTGCTTCCCCCACTGAATTTCACTTTCTTCATTTGTCAGTGGGGGCAATGACAGGGGTATGCATCACGGGGTGGGGTAAGGGGAGCTTGAATTAATGTGTGTAAGCAAAGGTCCATCTAGCTCAGTATCCCGTCTTCTGACAGTGGCCAATACTAGGTGCCCCCAGAGGGAGTGAACAGAACAGGGAATCATCAAGTGATCCCTTCCCTGGCACCCATTTCCAGACTCTAACAAACAGAGGCTAGGGACACCATCCCTACCCATCCTGGCTAATCGCCATTGATGGACCTAACCTCCGTGAACATAAGAATGGCCATACTGGGTCAGACCAAAAGTCCATCCAGCCCAGTACCCTGTCTGCCGACAGTGGCCGATACCAGGTGCTCCAGAGGGAGTGAACCGAACAGGTAATGATCAAGTGATCTCTCTCCTGCCATCCATCTCCACCCACTGACAAACAGAGGCTAGGGACACCATTCCTTACCTATCCTGCCTAATAGCCATTCATGGACTTAACCTCCATGAATTTATCTAGCTCTTTTTTAAACCCTGTTATAGTCCTAGCCTTCACAACCTCCTCAGGCAAGGAGTTCCACAGGTTGACTGTGCACTATATGAAGAACTTCCTTTTATTTGTTTTAAACCTGCTGCCCATTAATTTCATTTGGTGGCGCCTAGTTCTTATATTATGGGAACAAGTAAATAACTTTTCCTTATTCACTTTCTCCACACCACTCATGATTTTATATTCCTCTATCATATCCACCCATAGTCTCCTCTTTTCTAAGATGAAAAGTCCTAGTCTCTTTAATCTCTCTTCATATGGGACCCGTTCCAAACCCCTAATCATTTTAGTTGGATTTATCTAGCTCTTTTTTGAATCCTGGTAAAGTCCTGGCATTCACAACATCCTCTGGCAAGGAGTTCCATAGGTTGACTGTAGAAAATGACCTGACAATTTAATAGGACCGAAATCACCCCCTTGATATCACAATCACAGCTCTAACATACAGACAGAAGGGAATCTGTTTTTTAGCTTTACTGTCTATCACATATCAGGTCCTGTGGGTTCCTGTTCCAGTCACACAACCAGCAAAAGAAACCAATGAATACATCGACAAGGGAAAATTTCTGCTGACCCACTTGTGCTACTGAGTCCAAACCTGTCCTCAGTGCAACAAAACACTAATTTGAATGATGCAAGAATCAAAATGACTTTCTGCTCCAAGACAGCCTCTGATTGATAAGTACCCCCATCATGCTGTTCTGTTTAAATGACGTGTGGATGGAATGTATTGGAGAAGCTACGTGTCATCGACGTAAGCCTCCTACTGCCACCTCTTTAGCAGCTATACAGCAATCAAATTAGATGTAATTTCACTGTCAAAATTAAACAGTTCAGTTAAAAATAATGGTGACTGCTCTGCTCTCCAGCAATGCAAGCCCAGTGCAATCTACCTCATTACTGTTTTAATAAAGAGATGATTTCATGGTTTCTTCTTTCTTCCCCCCTTCTCAGATGCCAACATATTGGCAATTACTTAAGAGTTAGCCCAGCGCTCATTCCATTAAGCAACCAAACCCACAAGGCAGCTGTAATTTAAATATGCAATTCCATTGGGGGAGCTGATCCTGCGGAGCACTTCCTGGGAAAGGATGGGACCTTTCAAACCCCATGAGCTCAAAAGCATACATCCATTAAGTCAAGCTCCCCCCACCCTGCCCCGTGATGCATACCCCTGTCACTGCCCCCACTGAAAAATGAAGAAAGCAAAACTCAGAGGGGGGAAAGCAATGTTGGACAGATTTCCATGGCCAGCAGACTTTTGATTTCTTTGGGCTCTCCATCCCCTGTCTGTCATGGTGCCTCATGACCCAGGACAGTGCCTGAACAAGTGTTCTTGGGTTTTATCTTTTTTCCCCTTGTAATAAAGCAAAGGAAGGAAGGAGGTTTGTAATGGCTCACTGCCTGCATCTGTGTGTGTGTTTCCTGCCTGCCACAGATGCCAGCAATCTGTGTGCTGGCTGATGATTAAGCATTGAGGGAGTAGCCAAGTGCTGGGTCTAGGAAGTTAGTCTTTAGGAGTTAATTGAATTTTATTTGATACTTATTAGCAGCTGTAACACAGTTCTTCCTTAGCTCCTCTGAAAAGGTTACTTTGTCTTCTGTCACTGGCATTCCTGTCAATGTTTATTGACTAGAGATGCTGGGACAGGGTGATGGGGGTGGATCACTCAAATTGCTCACTTCTACTAATTCCCTCTGAAGCATCTGGCACCAGCCACTGTCGGGACACAGGATGCTGGGTTATATGGACCATTGGGCTGAGCCAGTATGGGCATTCTTATGTGAAAATATATTTGCAACACAAAGAGCATACTGTTCCCTGGCTTTCCCTGGGGACCCCATTCTTTGGGGATGCATTCTGCATTCCTTGTCTTCAAGGGACAAACAGTAAAAAAGAAGCACAGGAGAAGGAACATCTGCTCACCCCCAAAGTGCTACCTTACATCCTAGCTCTTAACTCTATTGCTTGTTCTACTCTGCTAATATAGAATGCCTCCCATCTAACAAATTAGATTATTCTCTTGCTGCCATGTGTCATGCTGATTAAAGGGTTTGGCTATAAGAGTTGCTTTTCCAATTAACTCTATAGTTCTGGGAGTTAGATTCTGCCTCAAATTTCTTAGTCTTGTTTTCATCCACCGACACCCACACTCTCTTGATAAAGCTTTGATGCTGTAGCCCAACCAGAGGAAAGAGTTATCTATGGATAGAGATGGGCAAGGACCGTTGGGTCATGGGAGCCAAGAGAAAGTTTCCTGTCTGTTGTTTTGGAAGAGTGGGGAGATCCCAAACTGTCTCCCAACACACACTCACAGTAATGCTTCAGTTTCTCAGCCTGAGACGACATGACACATCTGTCACAGGCAGACTACTCTTCCCTCGTGGAACTTAGGACGGAGCACCACATAATGAAGGTAAGATAAGTTGTAGCTATCAATGGAGGCACCAATGGACCTTCTGCTGCTCAGTAACATCTTCTATTATGAGTGGTAACGAGGGACCTCAGGAAAAAAAACCACTACATTGCAGGGTCCGTCCAGGGGGCAGGAGGATACCACAGACTCTCTCAATGTGAACGAGCCATTTGCAGGATGACCCCAAAACATCCTCTAACATAAACCGCCCTGATACAGACCAGACTTTAGAACGATCCGTACAGCTGCCTTTCAACCACCACGGCTGACAAAAATATGTTCTAGGAGTTCCAGCTAGATGATCTGTTCTGGCTTTAAATGCTGCGAACCAAGGTTCAAGCTACGCACCATGGTCTAGCGGACAGTCCACTGAACTGGGAGGGAGGAGACCCGAATTCTGTTCTAGGCTCAGCTTGGCCAAGTTATTCTATGTCCCTGGCCTTTGTCTCTTCGCCTCCCCCGCCCTGCCAGCCCTTCTGTCGTGCATATTTAGAGTTCAGGATCTTTGAAGCAGAAACTGTCTACCATCATTTTTATACACAGCACAGCACAAGAGAGCTAAGTGTTCCCTGTAAGCTGAGCACTTGGGCAGCCACCCAGGCGAAATTCAAATGCTTCCCAGCTATTAAAAGAGCAACCACAGCCGTCCACAGATGGCAGCATGTGTTTCCACTGGTGGTGCACATCTGCACACACCCTGGTGCACATAATAAACTTTATTCTGCTCATGGATGGTAACAGAGGGAACACGGGCCCTGAGCACAGCTGGGGCCCTCTATGCACAATCCCACAATCACAGCAAACAAATAAACAATAATAGCATCAAGACTCCATGAAAGGCACTGGATATTATTTTGCCTTTTGTACATTATTTGCGAAGTGTACTTGAAAAGCATAAAGTGCAAACTTCATATTTTTTTAAACAAACACTTCTTGAGCTTCAGAGCATGAAACAAGTATGCTCCGTGGAGAATGGTATTTTTAGCTCCTCCGATCACATGGCATGGCAATGGCTTCTGTCAGGATCATCAGTCTCACAAATTTAAATTGATTGAAGTAATAAGAGTGCTTGGCAAACGTAGAGAGTTGAAATGTGGAAAGGCCCAGGACTTCTAGTTAAACAGCAGGAAGGCAGTGCAGAACCCTGAATAAAATTCCTTCATAATTCATATTATCAGGGCCTGAGAAGAAAACTTATTACATTGCAAACCTAAAAACATTATTTCTTACTATGGATGTATTCTTTGTAGTCTCATTTACTAAATTAGCTATTACCCTTCATAGCCACATCCTGTCCTTCCTTTCCAAGTGTTAATATAAATAAGTCTTGTTTTCATTAAAAACTCATTAATTCAGCATCACATCAGAATTTCTGCTGCAAACAAATCCCAGTGTGTGTCAGGATTTATTCATGCATTGCAGTTATCAGAGATGGGTGCGTTGTGCTGTGTGATACATAAAATATTCAGACCAAAATATGTTAAACATCTGGATTTAAACTGATCAAAGGCAGGGGAATCAGAGAGAGTCAAGATATCCTCCTTGGTCCCTCTCATTGCAACTGCATACTGAAATAAAACTCCCAACAGAAGGTGTTTTTGCATAGGTGGGGCCAGACAGGCAACTGGTGTAAATCAGTATCACTCCTCTGATTTCAGTGGAACCAATTTACACAAGTTGAGGATCTGGCTGGTGCACACACCTCACAACAGCTGAAAATAGTCGGACAAATTCAGGATACACGAGATGGGCAAGAGAAGGAAGCAGCAAAAATAACTGAAGACGAAAGTGGAAGTCTATCTTCATGGCTCAAGGTCAGTGAAGTGCAACTGGCAAACCACCCACAAAGATGGCTTAACATGACTTGGCAATTCTAAAATCTTTCTGTTTCAGTGAAGTCATGTGTTTGTTGTAACCCAGTCACTGTAAGGGCATTATTTTTTAAATACTTTTTTTGGTGAGTGTCCCGATTTTCCTCTTTAGTACACCAGTGTAAATCTGGAGTAACCCCAGTTAAAGGAATTATCGATTTAAAAGAGGTGGAAGTAACTCCATTGGTTTCAGTGGGGTTATTCCTGATTTACATTGGCGTAAACAGAAGAATCATGATCTCTAACAATTGAGAATTTTTGTAAGACTTTACCAAACATACTTTGTGGGCAGTGTAGGCCACAGTGCATCAGCTGGAACCCACAATTAGGGCCAAATTTAGTTCTAGGAAGAGGGGCTTGCAAGAGTTACACAATTAACTGCCTAGTACTATATGAATGGCCAAATATACCTCCATGGTCTTCAGCTGGAGAAACATTAGGGAAAAGCCTGGCCCAGGTCTCTACTACAAACACCATTCTGTAATCAAGGAAATTGCTGGAACTATTAATTTCTTCATTTATTTGAAGGTGATGAAATGACTTGATCATGGTCTACATTGGGGTGGGCAATAACACTACAATGGTTCTCCAGGGTTAGTCCCTGGTGGGCCAACACCACTATATTTACCTGCACAGCCGCAGGTACCAGCAACTGCAGCTCCCATTGGCCACGGATTGCCATTCCTGGCCAATGGGAGCAGTGGGAAGTGGCGCCAACCAAGACACTGCTTCCTGCAGCTCCCATTGGCTGGGAACTGCAATCTATGGCCAATGGGCGCTGCGATCTCCAGTAACTGTAGCCGTGTAGGTAAATATAGCGGTGCCAAGAGTTAACGCTGGCAGAC
Organism: Rafetus swinhoei; assembly: GCA_019425775.1. Taxonomy (NCBI): domain Eukaryota; kingdom Metazoa; phylum Chordata; order Testudines; family Trionychidae; genus Rafetus; species Rafetus swinhoei. Next base: position 124,570,689 of record CM033446.1, on the reverse strand, counting down.
TAGATCCAACTTACGGGCTGCTATTACCCCCCGGTGGTCTACATATACCTGTTATAACCCTGAATGGGCTCCCCTTGGTGGACACTCACCAAGTTGCAATACAACCATAGGCTAACCCACCACAATATCTATGGAAGAGATTACTAATAGGAGACAATTTTTTAATCTTGCAAAAAAAGGCATAATGAGAGCCAGTGGTTACATGTGCCAGCTACTGGAGCCAACATGTTGTCAAACTGGCGGAGTTGGATACAATCTAGATATACTCTCAAGGTGTAAATCCCATCTAGCTCTGCTTCCTGAGAGATCAGGACTCCATTGTCCAACTGCCCATACCCTGGAGCTAGTGCTCACTCTCCTGAGTCTCCCCTGTAGCTCCTGCACGCTCCTGGATTTCCATTGAAGTTACAGGCCTCTCGGATTGTTTCCCCCTTCAGAGACTCTGTGACCATGAAAGCAAGCGGGACACAGACTGTGCAAAGGAATTTCTAAACGATTCACACTTTACTCACTGACAAAGCACAAGAGGCAGCCAGACCTATGGAAAAAAACAACCAACCTGCATTCACGGCCCTGCCTCCAGCAGCCTCACCACACCAAGGGCGCTCTGGGTTTTGGTCAGGCCTTTCAAGGTCCCAGAACGCTTCTCTCCATCTGCATAGCCTTGCCTTTTGATTCTGGTCCCCGTCCCCCCCCCCCCCCCTCCCAAAAGGCCAGTCCAAGAGCATTCCTTTTATATAGGTCTAGTCTCCTCACATCATCCTAGCAGGTGACTCTCCTCAGGGGCCGCAAGCCAATCATCAGGTGTTCTATTGCTTGGATAGAAGCCCTGCTCAGGGAACTGTTTCCTCTGGGCAGCAGCTAGCTCATTGCCCTGAATTGCATGTTAATGGGAAACCCTCCCGGTGAACCCCACTTGATTGCCCTGCATTATTAATTCAGAGCCAACCCCACTTAGAATCCCAGTGCAAGAGGGAGGTAAAAGGGCAACTGTGAAGGCAAAGCAGTTCACACTCTAGTTGGCATTCACATAACAAAATGGAGCCTGCAGGTGGAAAGAAATATGGACCATGTGTAGGGTTGCTGGGTGTCCGGTATTCTACCGGACAGTCCGGTATTTTCGCCTCCTTCCCGGTAAAAAAATTAGAAAATACCGGACACCTGGAATGTCCAGTATTTTCTGTTTTTTTCCCGGCCAGGAGGCAAAAATATCGGACACCTGGCAACCCTACACACTCGGCAACTGGGCCCAGCCCCCAGACCCTCACCCCCGGCCCCCTGCTTACCTGGTTCCGCAGGGAAGCTCCCTTGTGGCTCGACTAAAAGAAAAAGCTGGCCGCCAGCAAAAAACCTCAAGACCTGAGCAAGGAGAAGTGCTCAACTGCTCCTCTTCCTACCCCTATTCTGACTCTGTAATTAAAGGGGCCATGCTGTTTTAATTTATTTATTGCTTAATAACTCTTGAGGTCCTTTTTTTTTTCCCCCCCCTCAACAACTTTGGCCTCCCCCCCCGCCTTTTCCCCCCTCAACAGCATTTTTCCCCGGTGTTTTTTTTGGGGGGGGGTCGGTATTTTGTTGAAATATAACCATGTGATGGGCTTCACCTACCCGCATTGAGGAGCAGCGAGTTGCCCTGGCCCAGCTGATTGAAAAGGCCCCACGCCCACAGCCCTGCTGGGCATGCTCACAGGAGAGGCTGGGTATAAAAGCCTCTGGAGCCACTCAGTTGGGGCTGAATGCCAGAGGGGAAGAAGCTCAAGCCCGACCGCCAGAGCAGCCCCGGCAGCAGCTGCCTCAGCCGTAGCCCCAGCCAGGGAGACCATCCGGGAGGATCCGAGCCGCCTAGCGATGCCACGACAGCTGAGCAGCACACCAGGAACGGTAGGAAGTGGCCCAGGGCGGAGGATTGTCCTCCAGGAGCTCGGCGTGTTTCAGCAGGAATCCCCGCCAAGCAGGCAGCAGAATCTTCCACTGCCAACAGGGCCCTGGGCTGGGACCCAGTGGAGCGAGAGGGCCCAGGTCCCCCTACTTCTCCACCCCACAACAGGCCAGCCCCCTAGCAGTTTGGGAGGGTTACCTGTGGACTAGTCCTTCAGGCCGTATTTACCCTGACAGAGGGGACTTTGTGGCGGATTAGGCCCTCAGGCCGCATATACCCTGATAAAAGGGGACTTACCCATGGACTAGGCCTCCAGGACGCGTTCATCCCGGTTGAGGGAAGAGTACTCTGTGGCCTAGGCCACCTCTGCCCTAGTAGAGGGGGCAGTGACACAAACTTTGGGACTTCCGGACCATCGAGGGGGCTTGCCCCTCGATAGACCACCATAGACCAATTTGTCACCATACCTAGGGAAGATGTTTCCCAACAGATTAAAGTGCTGTCTCCTAGCAGAAAAAGGCATAATGTGAGCCACTGGTTAGACACGGATGCTAAAAAATTCAGAAATAAGTGATCATAATGTTCCTTCTAGCCTTAAAAAGGGTTTATAAATCACCGGGGCTTGAATTAGCCTCCTGCAGATGGAATAAAAACTAGGCAGGAGCAGGAAAGCCATTTGAGTGAAGTCAGACACCTCCACTTACAGCATATAATAGCCCCTTCACAGAGTGCAAGATCCACTCTCTAGAAGGGGGGGCCACGGGGCTGCAGCAGGAGCCACTTGCTCCTGCTTCTGCTCAGCTCAGAGATCTTTTTGCTGGTGAAACACCTCATGCAGTTTATTTACTGCATTACTTTCCACCACCTTTATATGCTACTACAAGATTTGCCTGGTGTTACCTGGGGAGAATAGGGAGAGGGGGGGATTGCACAGGTTGGCTGGCCCCATGATGTTCCCTGGGCCTGGTCCAGAGAGCAGAAGGGGAGGGGCCACACAGGCTGTCCCGGCACAGCCTTGCTGGGTGGCCCAGTGGTACGGGGGGGGGGACAGCCAGTGGTGCCTGCAGGGAGGCACCACAGATGGGCCAGTGGGACTCTTCCTCCCCCCCCCCAAGGTCCAGCACTGAGGCTGAGAGCCATGGGAGAGGGGCTTGGGAAAGGGGGACCACTTACCTGGGTCGGTGGCCAGCAAGATGGCGAGCCCAGTCCCCAGATGGCCACTCCCTTCCTGGTGCAGTTGCCCCAGGTGGCTACTCTGCAATATAGCTGTCCCCCATGCTCACTGCCCCCAGTGGTCACTGTGCAGTATAGCGCACCTCCTCTTTGCCCCCTCTCTTTCCATGTTATGGAAAACAATCGAATTCCAGACACATCCCATTTTCTGGGCACAACCAAACCCTGACCTTGCTTTAAGTTGGGCTAAGAGGAAGCTGCATACCAAATTTGGTCATCCTTGCTCTTATCGTTTAGATGAACAAATGGATTTGCAGACAGAAGACAGACAGATGCTTAAATCTCTAAGATAGACAGACAGATCGATCTACCCTTATACCTGCTGTCCTCAGGAACCCACGGAAGTGACTCTCTGGGCCGGTCGCCATAATTACAGTTGATCATCAGGGATATAGAAACACAAGTCACATTATTGCTCCTAGGAGCAATTCATTAAGAGTGACAACAGTTCTGCTAGAAACAGAACATTAATGCATCTTTCACCAAAGAAGCGATATTGTTAGGAATTAGAGACCCAACAAAGGCTGTGTTCGTAAGAAGATGCCTAATAATACAGAAGCTCAAAACAAAGTAGCACAGGCTTGCAAATACTTCTTGACTTTGTATTTGCCCTAAGGGAAATAGGGAATTTCTTCTACACTTGTTTTCCTTAATACAGTATGTGCAGTAATCACATTACAAGATGAAAGTCCTCATTAGACATGAAAGTCTATTCACAGAGCAGGAGACATGCAAGGTACTTTTAAGTTCCCGTCATTAGTTCCCAGCATCCTCATTTGTGACCCATAAAGGAATGTAAGACTTATTGTCACCCATGTTCAAGCTATACTTGAGTGGAAACTGTCACTCAACATGAAGCATGGAAAACCATAATAAGGGGAAAGTGTGGTTTTGTATTGTGTGCCACTTGCTTCTTAAGTAGACGAAGAGAACAGTCTTTATCAGGGATGCCTTGTATCACAATTAGCATAGCTAATTTTGCAAATAAAAAAGCAGCTTCTGTATGGCAGGTTTCTACCCAGTCCAGATACAGATTACAAGAAACACTGCATATCTGCTGGATTGTTTAAAAGCAATTTTCCACTCACATTGGCCTATTCAGATACTGCACGTGTAATTGAACAAATGTAGCTACGGCTGCAGCATTTACCCACCCTATGAAACATTACATGTTCAGGCAAAATCCTGATCCCAGTTACTTCAGTGCAAACCTGGAGTAACTCCTTAATATTTCAAAGGAGTCAGGATTCATATGTAAGGAGCAATTGCGGATTTACACTGGTGTTTCTGAGATCACATTCTGGCCCAGGAAAATCTTTAGACAATTTAATTAGAAAAAAATAAAGATTTGCTCAACTGGAAAATATATTCTTTGTTGTCTACATTTAAAAACTTCCTGCATTGTCCGCAGATCTTCACGGTCAAATGCTCAAGTACTGTTCTATAAATAGAGTCTAGCCAACCTCTGAAAAGCATCAAGACAAGAATTATCAAACATGGACAGGGCAAACCAAAAAATTAAAGGACTCAATTTGGAGCTCATTCGCAACAGTTTTATACTGGTGTAGCTCTATTGACTTCAGTGGAGGTGTGCCTGATTTATGCTGGTGTAAGTGAGATCAGAAATAAACACTAAGGTTTGGTTCTATTTTTAATCCTTGTCATTAATTATTAACACCATATGGCATGTTTAAAATAAGGCCATATTGCTGCTCTAGAGAAGTATCATACAGGAAGACTTTATTATTTTTCCAGATAAATGAAAACAGAGATACAATTGTCTCTGATTTCACCAACTCTTCTGCATTTGTGTGGTGTTCATATTAAAGGCATTGTTCCTCCTTTACAATACTAATTTTTTTTTAAAAAAGACAACAAGAAATGCGGCATAAATGCTTTGGTTACTTTTTTCTGTGTCTCTCTTTTGCAAACTGGGATGTGCAGAATTACTGAACAACGCAAAAAAAATCAATGAGAGACAGAATACTGGTAGATTGGTACCTGCAAACAAACACCAGCCATGATCAAAATTAACTCATGTTATGCAGCAGTAAGTATAGTCTATTTGCAAGCAGACTCAAGTCAAACAAAATGCAGCAAACTGAAAAACACCTCAGGCTTTATACTGCGGACCTGAGTCAGGCAAAAATCACATTTAAATCAATTGGAGTTTTGCCTGAGTCAGGACCGCAGCTTTGGAACCTTAATTAGAGCGGAGCAAACGACTCACAAACAATTCATTCAGCAAATTTAATACTCTTTCCTGTTCACAAACGAATTGGGATTTTTATTAACTGCTTTGCCATCCAAAACGATTTGATGTGAATTCTAAGCCATGAGATGGCTTGCAAATTGTCTGCCTGCAAGCATCTTAACCTGTGTGGGTGGTCACTAGGACTGGATAAAGGCACAGAAAATGGAGGACCACGCCTACGATCCCAACTCTTAGAGTCATGCGTTACTTCAGGACTTCAGCTTTCATTTAAATAAGACCTGTTTTTAGGGTAAGTTTGCAGTAAGTTTAGTGTATGAGAACTAACTGTGTGTTTTCTTTTCATTTTAGTTCTGTAACTTACTTAGATCTGTCTGTTTTCATTTGCAACTACTTAAATCCTACCGTTTGTATTTAATAAAAACACTCTTGTTTACTCTCAAGCCCAGTGTAAATAATTGTTACCTGAGTGGAACAATCAATGTGCATAATGCTCTTTCATTGATAAAGGGGGCTTGCCTGAATGAGCTTTCACTATTAGGGTTGCCAGGTGTCCAGTTTTGAAATGGATAGTCCGGTATTTGAGCTTTCTGTCCGGGAAACAAATTGAGAAAATACCGGACATATAAATGTCTGGTATTTTCTAATTAAGTAAGTTTTATAATGAGTATCAGCACATAGTTGCGTACTGCCTGGCTGGTAGACATGCTCACACTGTATGAGCGTGTCTACCAGCCAGGCAGTACGCAACTATACAGTAGAGAGGAGAGGGGGTGGGGGCCGGGGCGGGATGGAATCCTGGGGCAGGACTCACCCATGCACCCCGCCGGGACCGAGCACGGGAGGGGCAGCACCCCAGGATCTGCGTGCACCTGGGCCAGCCCCATTCCCCCTCCCGGCCAGCCCCGCTCCCCCCGACCCACTCTCGGCCAGCCCTGCTTCCTGCCGGCCGGTTCTTTCCCCCGCCGACTTTGACGCATAGGCCGCACGGCCCCAACGAGAGGGCCATGTGTTTAGGACAGGAGAGGGATTGCTGAACATGAGGATTTGGGGCATGATTTCAAGAGCCCTATGGACTCGACTACTCCCCCAGGGGGTGGGGGTGAGTGTACCACCCCCGCGACACACCCTTATTCACATCATATGGTACAGTACTTAAGGAGTCAGCTGCTATTCAGCCTGAGAAAGAACAGCAGGCGCTGACCCATAATCTTGATGCATGTTCATATTTTCATTAAGTACTGGGACAGTTTGTGTTTTTGCACCTGTGCACTTTCCCTACAATTACCAAGTGCCGTTCTGTAGTAATCCAGTAATCATATGCAATTATGCATGTTAAAGAGAGAACAGAATATTTTATGTCTGCTCTCTCTAAGTTCTAGCGGTTGGGGCTTATGAATTTGGCTGTGACACATACCTGCCCATTTTCCCTTTAGCAGAGCCAAAGGCTAACCAGGAAGCTGCACTGCAGGAATACACAGATTTCAAATCCTTTCCAAAGAGACAATGGCTCCGACTTTCAAAACAGCCTAAGGGATTTAGAACCATCTTCCATTAAAAAATAATGGATGGGATGTGTCTAAATCCTCCAGGCTGCTTTGAAAGTCATATACAAAATTATTTTGGGAAAGCAGTGCTCATTTCAGCTGTCCCTCCCTGATGCACACAGAGTATGGATCATGTAGTCTTAACTTCCATATGTAACAGGCCAGTTACCACTCTACTGAGCCCAATAACTTGGGTTGCTGTGTAACATGAAACAGGGGAGTCCTATGGTGGGGCAGTCATGGGTGGTTTTGGTTTCCCATCATTGTGGTGAAAGTTCTCCAGAAGAGCAGAGCGTTGAGCATTCTGAACTGGGTCACACTTTACAGTTGAGCTCTGCTTGTAAAAAGTTAATAAAGGGTAGTGAACTGTGCTAGATTGTCTGTGCCAATGTCAGGACCCCAATAATGAACCTACGCCCACTTGGCCTCCAGATGGTGTCCCTGACTGCCATGCCAAAGCAGTTGGCTGACTTACTCCTGATCTATATGTAACCCACACACTTAGTGGGTGTGGTTTACTGTCCCATTGAGTGGCACTTAGACCACTTACAGCGAGAGATAAGAACAAGGGAGCCCTACAGCCTAAGCTGAGAGCCAGTTGGCTTTATAGCTCAAGCTATGGACTCTTCTACACTAAGCTCCAGAGGTCCCAAGTTTCAATCTGCTGGCAGGCGGTTACATATAGCCTTCACACTAAAGGCTTACAGCCCCCCTGCACTCATGCCTGGCTAGACAGACATCATTCTTGTTGCGTACCTGGACTATATAAAGACCTTCAGAGGAAGAGGAAGCTATCTGAGCTTATAATGCCTTGTCATGTCACTTCACCTAACTAGCCTGCTACCTTGAATTGGATCTCCAGGCTCCTGACCCCCCATGAGAACTCCAAGCTTTGCCCTGGACTGCCCCTACCCCACTTTAGCCACTGAGCATTAAAGTCAAGTAGATTGACAGGTCTTCTATAAACCTCTCTATCACCTTCCACTAAGGTGCTCATAATCATCTGTCGCACGTACAACTCACAACTGTGACATGGTTACCTGAGTTAGGGTTGCCAGATGGTTTCAACAAAAATACCGGACACACTTGACATGACATCACAATCGACATGACATCTTATTTAGAAAATACCGGACACTTATATTTTCTCATTTATATTTTCTCAATTTGTTTCCTGAACAGAAAGCTCAAATACTGGACTGTCCAGTTCAAAACAGGACACCTGGCAACCCTAGTTGTCTCATCTTTCAGTCACCTCTTCATAAACTTATCCTTAATATACAGTGTGACCTTACACAGTGCCCTAGAAGCTGAATTAAATAAAGTTCTTTTATTGCAATCCCTCGTCTAGACTCCCATGTTTCAGGTTCCTGCTAAGGTACTTGGCAATGCAGACACTCTCGCTTTGCAAAAGAAACACCCCTGTTGCGCATGCAAATAACTTCCTTTGTGCGGCTCTTTCCATCAGCTCTCAGCCCACCTCTTTGTAAGCCATTAACGTACAAGCCTGTGGCTATGGGGCGGCAGGTTATCCTCTCAGGGATGTACTTGCAAATATCCACTGCAGAAACCTGCCCACTCACTGATATCCTAGGCAGCAAACACATGTGTGCGGGTGACCTAACCTGCTCTCTGTTCTCTTGGAATAGCAGCGATTAAGACTGAATTTACCGCTCCCTACAGCTGGTCCTTCCTGGGCAGAGTTGAAGCGCATTGCTGGGCACTGCTGCTGTACCTGTTCTCTGACTAAAACGAGGTGTCCATGCTCTGAGGCTGTCACCAGGCAATTTTCACAAACATTGAGGCCCTGATTGTCCAGGGCTTATCCCTGCACTTGATACAAAATGCAGTAGGTGGCTGAGAGCCCTTTGAACTGGTCTCTAATATAAGTTAGAGCAGCTTCGTGTCTGCCCTAGTTTACATTCTAGCTGGAGATGCCCCTTATGGGTTGTCCATTTGTCTAAAATTACTGGAGAACTGCAGCCATTCCCTCTACTTCCCCAGCATGCCCCCCTACATCACAAGCTATGACAGAGGTGGTACATAACATGGCTACTATAGCAGCTCTATAGTACTCAAGAAATCCCATACACATGGGTATTCCCTAAGGGCTGCTACTATGGCCCTCTTTATGCAATCAGAGCCGCATAAAAGGTCCCTAAATTTACTCATACAGTAATTTTAATATTTCTTTTTATCCACATGCTCTCTTAGTTTCCAAGTTTGCCTTTAAGGTTGCACAGAGCTTTAATCAGTCCACCGTAAACCCATGTTCAATGTTTTTGTGAATTATGTCTCATTAAGAGTGCTATATCTTTTATAGGGTAGATCTTTGCACCATGTCTAAACAGTAGTGCCAGATTTGAATGACTCTACATCAATGTTCCCTGTAAGCTGAGGATTTGGGCAGCCACCCAGAGGGATTAAAAAAGCTGCCCAGCTGATTAGCAGAGCACCCACAGCCACCCACAGATGGCAGTATGTTTTTCTACTGGCTGTGCACATCTGCACGTGTCCTTATTCTTAATATACAGTGTGACCTTACGTAGCGCCCTAGAGGCTAAATTAAATAAAGTTCTTTTATTGTAGTCCTTTGTCTAGACTCTCATGTTTCAGGTTCCTGCTAAGATACTTTACAATGCAGACACTCTTTATTCCGCACATGGATGGGAAAAACAAAATAAAACTTATTCCACACATGGATGGGAAAAATTAGAGGGAACATTGCTGAACATAGTTACATATTTTCACAGTGATATGAACAATTCAAGAGGTCTTGTGGGCCAAGGCTTCTAACTGAGATTTCTCCAAAGACTATACTGTTTAAGGTAAGCAATGACTTGTATTCATAAACTATCCCCAATGAAGTTCAGGTAAGTTCAGTACCAAGTTACTTTTGGGACGAGGGCACAAACACAGGAACATCAACTGTTCTGTTGTAATCTTATCTGAAAACGTAGAAAATTTGGGGCAGATGAGAACAAAATAAAGGAAAAATTGTAGTGCAGAACTCACAAATAAAAATAGCAGCACTAGATAAAAAACAGTCCTTCAAAGGGATGTCAGACTTTAGTTTGTGCAAAAACAGCAACTAAAAAGTCTGTGTGCTATCGCTACATGGCAGTATTAAAATCATCAGTCACTTTTGGGGAAGTGGGGGACGACACACAGCAAAATAATAAAGGGTGACCAAAGAAAAACTTGTTTGAATTAGATTTATAAAACCCTGGGATGTTTCCCTTATTCAGAGAGGTCACAACAATGTCAATTTCTAACTTTTTATGCTGGTCAGAAATGTAACGACCGGCAACCTTTCTGGAGAGTGAGCAGAGCGAAATCATTACTAGAAATGTAATGCTTTAAGCAAACAGACATGGGATCATTTCCTTAATTTTATTTTCTAACTAAAGGCTCAGAGCTACTCCAAGTGTTACATCCATCCCTGGATCAGGGCAGCACTGTTTGCATCAACGATCTCTTCTGCGGACAGTTTTCCGGCGCATTTCCTTTAGCAGCCAGAGAGATATCTGCAATGATTGCATTTTCCTTTATTTCAGTCTGCCAGGTAAAAAAATCTTCCCCTTTATTCCCAAGAGGCCCTGGCATATTTGTGAGCCTAATAACAACTTTGCAAAGTAGATAAAACATCTTTACATTACCCAGGCAGAGAAATAGAGAGCTAATAAGCAGAGGCAGTGATTTTACAAATATGAAATTAAGATTGGATTTTATTATTTCAAATCAGTATAGATGATACTCATGAATATTGGATAAGAATTCCTGCATTCTGTCCATTTTTCTTAACTATAGATCTGAACTGGGCTTCTGCCATCCCGTATAAGAGTTTGGAGTCTTTTACTAATACAGTACTTGCAGGCCCGTAAATTAACCTCTTATTGATCCAATTTCAGGCCAAAACTTGAAACTTTTTTATGGGACCATTATTGTTATTTATATTCCAGGAGCACTCTAAGTCCCAACCAAGCACAGACACATCATAAGAGACAGTCAGTGCCCTGCAGTGCTTGAAATCTAACTCGACAAGGGTGGGAGGGAAAACAGAGACCCAGAAATGAAGTGACTTGCTCAAGTGGCAGACCTGGGAACAGGGCCCATGTTTTTTGATTACCTTGTCCAGTATTCACCTACCCTACTGAATCTCTGAGGAGTAAGAGAGATGTTTGCTTTGTTCCAGGATAGCCCTGTTTCGCCCCCAGACTGATCAGTCCTCTACATTTCTCTCTCCTTTCCTTCATTAGCACCCATCTGCCTTTAAATAAAAACAAAGGGTCCAATTCTGTATACAGTAATTCCTCATTTAACACTATAGATATGTTTCAGAAAATGATCGTGTTAAGTGAAAACGTGTTATGCGGAGTCAATTTTCCCATTGAAAATAATGGAAAAGGTGGGGGTTGCGTTTCAAGCGGTGGTGTCTGTTGGGACCGGGACATAAGGTTGGGGGAGAAAGGGGACTGAGTTACAGCAGGGAGGGGAGGTGTTTGGCTCTGGGGAAGGAAAGGGGAGGAGAGGGGAGAGGGATTGGGTTGGGAGTATGCCCCTGTGACGGGCCTGCTGGGACCCACACTGAGTCTGGTGAGGGGGGGTCACCTGGGGAACGGCGCGGCGAGCGGCGAACCCTCCGCCGCTTTGCAGGGAGTCAGGGGAAGCCCCATGCAACGGGCCAGCTGGGGAAATCGTGTTATTCCAGGGACAGTCGTGTAATTCAAAAAACATTCCCTAAAAAAAAAAAAAAATCGTGCTATCGCGAAAACGTGTCAAGCGGGCATATGTTAAATGAGGATTTACTGTATTAACAGATGCTATGCTCATGCAGTGGCTGCAGAATCACCAGCCATGGGGTTGGCAGTAAAAGGAAAAAAGAATCAGAAGGAATTCCATAATATATGGGGACACAGAACCCGCCACCCCAAGCCACCCAAGACAGAAGTACAAAGTCCTAATGAGACATACAGGATGCACGTGGCAGGGAGAAAACACACAGTGGTGGTGAAAACAGAGAGCCTGGGTTCTTCGAAGAGCAAGCCGCTTTAATCTGAGCAAACGGCTCCAGAAAGCTGCAGGTTACAGACTTACTGCCAGATGCTCTGCCATGCTTTTTCTTTAGACTCATCCCTGCTACTAGCTTCCAGCCCCTACCAGCCTGCTACAAAATGTCATCAATTATGGAGTACAAATGATGTCAAACCCTGTCCTCAAAGGGAGGCTGAAAACAGCAATCATGCATTGCTAGCTTGGAATACACAGTACCAATTTTTGCTCAGAGTCCACCAAAAAAGGTCCCATTACATCAAAGGCACCACATATAGTTCCTGACAATTCTCTGCTCCCGCCTGCACGATAAATACACCATCACTGACGGGGTGAGGGAGGAGGTGTTTGCCAAAGTCTGTGGCCAACTCCACTGAACCTACAAGAAATACAAATAGGGGACCTTGCATTGCACATTTCCAGTTCACAGTCAGACCTCGCCTTCATCTGTCTGGCCTCTGGGGAAGCCGGCCTCTGAACAACTGAAGATCAGAAAAGAAAAAGTCTGGGGCTACAACTATCATCTGAGGATCTCTGTGCACTCTCCCCTCCCCGCCCCCCACACACACTGCAAATTTCAGCCTGCAGCCTACTCTGAGTTACCTCAGCTGTTAGGGTTGCCAGATACTTTCACAAAAAATACCAAACATGGCGGGGAAAAAATTGGTTAGGAAAAAAAAAAGGACCGAAGTTGTTGAGCAAAAAAAGAAAAAAAAATGCACCCAAAAAAAAAAACTTTTAAATGCCCCCGCTCCTCCCATCCCCGCCAGACATGGCAGGGGAAGACTGTCCCAAGCGGCCTTCCCTCCGAGAAAAACAGAAAATACTGGACATTTTACATGTCCAATATTTTCTGGGATTTTTTACTGGACTGAGGCTGCAAATACCGGACTGTCCAGGCCTGTACCAGATACCTGGCAACCCTATCAGCTGTCAGTGAGCCCAAGGGGTCAGCTAGGAAATGCCATGGTGTGGGAAACACCAAGGTGCAGACAGGCCCAGACGCATCTTTTCCCCAGCCATACCATCTGTGCCGGCCACGCACAGCAGACCCTGGCCTTCTTTGGGATGATCCTGCCGTGGCCCCGCTGTGCCTCTGTTAGCACCAATTCATACGGACGAGCACAATGAGGCAGATGGAGCAGAGCAGAGGCTGGGGCCCTGACATCCAGCTGGAGAGCAGTGTTCACTGGGCAAAGATGGGGAAAGGACTGGGAAGGGCTTTGCTTTTGTCTAGAACTGGGCCTAGAACCTTCCCTCTCTCCTGAACATCCCTGCACTCAGAGAAGCAGTGGAACTAACCTGGACCCAGATCCTTGCAAATGCCCTCTCTCTTTTACGGGACCCATCTTAAATACTTACCACTGCAGCAGCCCATGGTGTTCCTAGCTGTGATTGGGCCTCACTATGCCAGGTGCAGTCCAGACAGAGACACAGACCCTGCCCCCAAAAACTTCACATCTAAATGAGGGATTTTCGTGTTTAACTGATTAACCAATGAGCTGATGCTTACCGGTTAATGTTATTGGTTAAACTCTTCCCTGCTTCTGGGTATCCCACAGTCCCAGCCGGCCCAGCTCCCGGGGAGCGGAGCGGACAAGGGCTGGCAGCCCCAGTCCCAGAGAGGTTTCGCTGTGGGGTCTGCGGTATGAAGCTTATTTAAGCTTCATACTGCAGAGCCTGCAGCGTGTGTAACCGTTTAGCTGCAAAGATTTTCAGTGATTACCATTTTAACCTACCTTTAACATCCCTAATCCAAATAGGTTATTGGTTGCTTGTTAACACTGAGCCAAACCCATGGGCAGTCGGTAAAGGCAAGGCTGGGGGGAAGGCAAGCTCCCAGCCCCACCTCAAGCCCCGTCCCTTCTTCTAGGCCCCACCCCTTCCCGCCCCTCAGGAGGTGGGGTGGCGGGCCAGACGTGTGCTCCCTCCTTCCAATCATGGAGAGGTGAGGGGAACGGGTGCACGCTCGCCGCAGGCTCCCCAGCCCTGGCCAAGCCCAGCCGCTCAAGCACCAGGGGAGGGAGGAGACAAGCTGTGCTGTGCCGCACCACACAGCCCGGCCCAGCCCAGCTTCTCCAGCCCCGGAGCACTGAGTGAGGGAGGAGGCAGGGCATGCTGTGCCACGCTGTGTGACCCAGCCTCTCCAGCCCCAGAGCACAGGGCGAGGGACGAGGGTGCACCACACAGCCAGGCCTGGCCTCTCCAGACCCAGAGCACCGGGAGGGCGGGCGCTGGGGGCAGCAACACTGTGCCCCTAGAACACATACTACCAGCATTCTGGGGGCGGAGTGTGGGCTATCCCTGACAGTTTGGGAAGGCAAAGCCTTCCCCTGCCTTATATACCCAACACCCATGCCCAAACCCTAGATCACACGTTCATGTTGTTCATGTGCAGACACTCCTCAGCAATGCTGTTGGGTTTTTTTACCACCTCCCACAGGACAAGTTTAGGAGCTATCCCTACCTGGCTTGTCTTAGCTATAAACTCTTCAGTGCAGGGAATGTCTTATCTATGTTTGTAAAGTGCCATGTACATTTATGCACTGTATAAATGTTTTATTATAATAAGCAGGAACAAGTTTTCAAAGGCACTCTAGGTTAGGCCTGTAATATTTCCGTGGGCACAGCAAATCCTATATAATCCCTCACACGTGTTGGTTAATAGTGCATCTGAATACACTCGTGCTGTACGCACAGATGTAGTATTCTCAGGTATGGACCTCGGAAATGCTGGCACTGTGAGGTGGCACTTGGTGTAACTGGGTAGAATTTATCCTTTCATATGTAATGGCGCTTTCTGGGCATAGTTCTCTCCCTTATGCAGTTTTGGGCAGCCATGTTCTATCCCACTCCAACCCCCCACAAAAAAATTAACAACATTCAGGACTAAAAATGCATCTAACTCTTCAACAATAGCCATACGTTGGCCTTTTCTAGAGCCCCTCCCTCCCAATCATCTCAAAGCACTTTATGAGCATTAACATTCACAACACCTCTGTGAAGAAGGAAAGTACTATTCTCTCATTTTGAAAATGGGGAAACTGAGGCACAAACAGGCAGCAATTAGCTCAGGGAAGCTTGTAGCAGAGCCAGGATCAGGACTACTCTTCAGACTCCCTGTCTTCCATGGTAGCTTCTCCCCTTTCCAGTGCACTCTCTTTATTGACATATTACGATAGGCTTTGAATAGTCTATGGTCTTACTTTGGTAACAGAAGACCTTAATAATAAAAAGCCTCTTATGTAGCGCTTTTCACCAGCAGGTCTCCAAGCACTTTACAAAGGAGGCCAGCATCATTCGGTTAAAGAAATAGCTGGTTACATAAGTCGTGCAATGGGTGAAAGTAACAAGCCGCCCACTACACGAAATGGTTGGGACTGATGTATTCTATAGTATACTACAGGTGGAACCTGTCTAATCCTACACCCTCGGGAACTGATTGGTGCCATACTAGAGAGTTTACTCCACCACGGAAGATCAGTATTGCTTAGCAGCATTACCCACACTTCCACTGCTTCCTGAGCTCTTAGAAGACATTTGGGGTAAGTTAGAGCTAAACAGCACAGCACACTGAGGCTATGTCTACACTGGCGGGTTCTTGTGCAAGAACATCTTGCGCAACGGTTCTTGTGCAAGAAGTCTTGCCCAAGAACACGTCCACACTGCCATGTGTGAGATGTGCTTTTGCACAAGAGCATCCATGGCAGTGTGGACGCTCTCTTGCGCAAGAAAGCTCTGATGACCATTTTAGCCATAGGGCTTTCTTGCACAAGAAACCCCTGCCGCCGCGTCCACACTGCCCTCTTGCGCAAGAGCTGTTGCGCAAGAAGGCTTACACTTGTAAAAAAAGAGCATAGCTCTTGCGCAAGAAGCCCTCTCTTACCACGCCCTACTGTAAATCTTCTTACGCAAGAGCGGGCGGGCACTGTGGACGCTCCTGCGGGTTCTTGCGTAAGAACGGCCATTCTTGTGCAAGAACCCGCCAGTGTAGACATAGCCCCAGAGCCAGGACTGGTGGCTGTAAAACTTTATTGGACCACAGGAGACTTGGCCGCACCCATGATAAGTGGACATTCGGCTAATTAAAATCATGCCGGACCACGGATGTTGCTGGACCAGAGAAAGCCCAACTACAGAGGTTCAACCTGTACATCAGTCTCCAATGGTGCAGTCTACCATGCCACATGAGGGATCCTGGCACAACAAACTGCAGCTTCTTAGCTCTGACTTTCCTTACTTGTTCTGGAGCTGGTGTATGGAAATTTAGGTGCAGGATTTTCATCAAAGTTAACATGGATAAATCAATGGCCCCAGATTTAGAAATCTACAGAGTGCGAGGGAGCTTCTTTAATCAGATTTTTGTTTCTTTAGTGGCAGCTTTTTTTTTAACTGCAGTGTTAACTCGTTCCCTTGTAGCCTCTCTCTTGTTTTTAATATGGAGTCAATAAAGGGAATAACATTACTGCTAGTCTTTTGTGTGTGTTTTTAACAAGATCTACACCAAAACACAGTTAACAGCATGGCACTTCAATAAGAGCAGTAATCTTAACTTTCAAAATTTCAGAGTATATTTTTGCTTGCCAATAGTATTTAATATGACAAACAATACACATTGCAGACTAAGAATCTTATACAAAATGCCAGTGAGTGTAAATTCATAGGCAATGTCATTCACATTTCTGAAATTTTTGCTGACATTTACAGAAAACATGGAAATAGCAGATGTGCTAAATGGCTTTTTTCCCCAAAAAGGCTAGTAGCAATTTGATGTCTAACATAGTGAATGCCCGTGAAAATGAGTTAGGATCAGAGTCTTAATTAGGGATGTTAATTAATATTTAAAATGTTAACTAGTTAAACACTAAGTCTATGTCTATACTGAGGGCTTCTTGCACAAAAACTTACGGAGCGTCTACACTGCACGTGCGTTCTTGAGCAAGTAAATTTACAGTAAAGTGTCAGAACAGAGGCTTCTTGCACAAGAGTTATTCCTCTCCCAACGAGGAATAAGCCCTCTTGTGCAACAGCTTTTGCACAAGAAGGCAGTGTGGACGGGCAACTGGGGTTTCCTGCACAAGAAACCCCTATGGCTAAAATGGCCATCAGAGCTTTCTTGCGCAAGAGAGCATCCACACTGCCGTGGACACTCTTGTGCAAAAGCGCATCTCTTGCGCAAAAGCACATGGCAGTGTGGATGCGCTCTTGGGGTATGTCTAGACTGCATCCCTCTGTCGGCAGAGAGATGCAGATTAGGCAGGTCGACATTGCAAATGAGGCAGGGATTTAAATATCCGTGCCTAATTTGCATAAAAATAACCAGCGTTTTGCCGACTCAGCAGTTTGTCGGCAAAAAGCAGCAGTCTAGAGGGGGATCTGTCGAGAAAGAAAGCCATTTTCGACAGATCCCTTATGCCTCTGGCAAGGAGGTTTACAGGATCTGTCGAAAAAGGCTTTCTTTCTCGACAGATCCCCCTCTAGACTGCCACTTTTTGCCAACAAAGTGCTAAGTCGGCAAAACGCGGTGGCCATGTTTATGCAAATTAGGTGCGGGATATTTAAATCCTTGCCTCATTTGCAATGTCGACCTGCCTAATCTGCATCCCTCTGCCGACAGAGGGATGCAGTCTAAACATACCCTTGCGCAAGACCTTTTGCGCAAGAGCTCTTGCACAAAACAGTTCTTGCACAAGAAGCCTGCAGTGTAGACATAGCCTACGTTTAACCAGTTAACCCTGGAGCAGCCCCTCACCCGCAGCGTAGCAGCTGCAGACAGAGGGGAGGGAGCTGCTCCAGTTCTGGCCCTGCCGCATGTGTGGAAGCTGCTCTGGTCCTAGTCCCACCATGGCTGGAGCGGGGGCTACTCTGGTCCTGGCCATGGGCAGTGGGGGCAGCTCTGGCCCCAGCCCCGCTGCAGCAGGTGGGGTTCCTCTGCTCAGGTCCCAACCCACCACAGCTGCAGGCAGAGTGCAGTCATCCAGACCGGTTAACTGGTTACCTTGTAAGGAGGCCATTTAAACCACCTGCTTATTGGGTAGCCAATTAACAGGTTAATCTCTTACATCCCTAGTCTAAACAGGGAAAGAACAAGTTAAAAATCCTTAGCCAAGTTAGATATCTTCAGGGCTTGATGAAATACATCCTACTCAAAGGAAGAGCAGACATTTTGCAAGCTTAAGAAAGCATTTTATAAATAAGTGTGTGGCCCATTTTACCCTCAGGCTTCTGAGGAAGCTAATAGAGAACAAACGTGTTCATTTGGCCACAAAGTGGGAAAGTGGTGACAATCTAATAAATATTTTGTTCAGAATTTAGCAGCTCTGCTCTCAAACATCATGGAAACAAGCATGCCCTTTTGAAACTCTGAGAACTGGACAGCTTTCATGCATGTCTAGAAGCAAGAGTTAACCCAATGTAAACCATATCTCTGTGTTCTCCAGGGACAAGTGTTCAGACCACACTGACTTTAATTGATACGCCGCCTTGCCGGCAGAACTAGTTGAAGCTTTTGTTTGAAAAAAGGTTTTGACAAAAAGGCCTTTTCCCCCAAACAGACCGGGGGGGATGCTGAAATATTCCAGGTTTCTGACGAAAGCTTAAAAGCTTTTCAGTTTTCAGAAACAAAATGCTTTCTTCTCGCCCATTTTTTCTAGTGTAAAAATGGAAACAGGATGAAGGGGAGGAAAAAAAATTAAAACAAAAAAGCGAGGGGAGAGTAAACTGAAAACTTTTACAATGAACATTTTGGAAAAAAAAACCAAAAGTTTCTTAAACTTTCCATGAAAAATGCAACCCCTTTCAGGCCAGCTATATTTGTTGGCAATCTCCTAAGGTAGGCCAAGGACTGAGTAGGCACTGAGAATTAACTGCTTTCTCAGGCCAGAAGCAGAGGTGATGCGGGGGGCAGGATTATGTGCCTCCTCAGTTTTCTGCCAGAGTTTAATTTTTTTTTTTTTGTGGGGAGTGGGTTCAGAATTGTTCCCCCCTCCTATTAACAACAGTAATGTGCCACCTCTGCCCAGAAGTGATCCTTCCGGCTCAAGGTGCAGACCCATTGTAAGGATTGTGTGGGGAAGTCTCCCTTTAGTGCACCAGCTGTATGTCTCCAAGGCATAGGTGCTGACCCCATGAGTGGTCCGGGGCTAGAGCATTCATGGGCAAAAATTAGTAGGTGTGGAGTATCCACCAAGGCCAAGCTCCCCTGTTTCCCCCCTTCCCACCCTCTCGTGTGCTGGCGGCCCCATGCTTACCAACTCCCCTCCTCCCAGCACCTCCCGCCTGCCTTGAACAGCTCTTTCACAGCATTCAAGTTCCAGGAGGGCAGGGGAGGAGTGGAGATGGCGCACACCAAGGGGATGAGGCAGGGAAGCCCAGGGCAGGGGTGGGGCAGGGGCAAGAAGAGGCGAGGTGGGCAGAAGATGGGGAGCAGGTGCAGGGCCTGGAGTGGGGAAGGGGTGTCAAGCACCTGACAACAAGATGAGAAGTTAGCACTGATGCTCGTTCTTCAGAGCAGTAGAAAGCAGTTGCAGGTTCAAATCCCATCTACTACATCACACAAGAGACTAATATTACGGCCATTGTTCTCCAGCAGAGTTCTCCCATGTCACAATTGCCAAGCTCAAAACATGCCTGCCAAGTCCTGTCTTACAGAAAACTAGATTTGCCTGGCGTTGCTTGGGTCCTTAACACAACTAGTTTTTGGAAAATAAAATGGCAGTGTCCATGCTTCATTTCAATCATTGCTCTGGGGTGGGGCTGGGGATGAAGGGTTCAGTATGCAGGCTGCCCCGGGGAGAGAGGACTACCCCAGCACCCTCTGTCACTGTAGCAACTTGGGGGTCAGGTGAGAAGCACCTCTTCATAGGTGCTGCAGCTCCAGCGGGAACAGCCGGGGAGGGGGGTACATGTCCCCTAGCTAGGGCAGGTCCAGGTTTGTCTGCCCCCTGCACCTCCCAGCCAGAGTTGAGGAATGCAGCAAACTGTGCACTTTCCCTTGTTCCCTAATGAAGGGGAACAGCCAGCAATGTTCCTGTACAAATCGGAGGGGGGGGGGTGCTTCAGGGCCCCCCTCCCTCCATAAAGGGTGCTGAGGTGAGGGGTAGGAGGGTTGGGGCTGCAGGAGGGGAGGGTGCGTCCCAGCTACCCCCTTTCACGTGCCTGGTGATTCTGTCTCTTTTCTATATGGTCTCCTGAGAAGCAATCCCATTCCAGGCACATCCCATTTTCCTGGTGCAACCAAGCCCTCACCTTGCTTGTAAGTTATGATAAGAGGAAACTGTATGCCAAATTTAGTGGCTCTGGCTCTTACTGTTTAGGAGGAGTTCTTAGACAGACAGACAGACAGACAGACTCTCTCAAATCTATAGCAGACTAAAAGTGACCTAGCTGTAAACCAACCAAAATGAAAGAAAATGCACTAGAATGAATCATGCTGAAAATCAGTCCTCAGCAACTCCATTCGCAGCAAAGGCAGCCGTGTGCTGAATCTCATGGAAAATGCTCCCCAGAAGACTCAGGCTTCACCAAGAAAAGAGAAGGCTACACAGCATCTCTCTTCAGCTGCTGAGCGTGCTTGCACCGTTGGCTTCCGTTCCAGAAAGTCACTTCCAAGCAGCAATTTAGTCATGACATGGGAGAGTGCAGCACATAAGATGGGAAGGAACACAAATTGGAAAGGAAGATGATCTATGCCTCATGCTCCATCTCTCCCCTTGTTCTGCATATGGAGGCCTAGTTACTGTTTAATCTGAGGCAAATTTAGTGGAGTCATCCCAGTGACACAGCTATCACCTTTTCCAGTCAGCAGAACTGTCAGCGTTTGGCCAGGAAAGAGTCATAATTCAAATGAATCAGACACAGGAGTTCTCGCTGCCCACACAAGGAATTGGAGGAACTTTGAGGGAATGTGGCTTCCAGAAGCCAGGGGCCAGAGGGGAGTTCCTCTCCCCTGTAAGTAGAGGAAGGGGAGCTCTGCTCTGTCTCCTTCATGCCCGCTGTCATTGCAGGCCCGTACGCGGGGGGTGGGGTGCAAAGGGTGCGAATGTACCTTCCCCCATGGACACCCAAGTAAGTGTGCGCCAGCTGGCCAGAGGAAGGCTGAGCCTGATTTCCCTGCTCTCCCCCTGACCCCCCTCCTGGGGGAGAGGGGGAAATCTGCCCAGCGCTTCCTCTTCAGAGGGGCATTGTGAAGCTGAGGCCGTGCTCCACTCTCTCAGCCTCTCCGGGAGCAGCAGTCTTCAGTGCAAGGCGGGAGTTTGAATGGCTGGTTGCTACCAGCCGTGTAGTGAGTACCAGCCTGGGGAGAGGCCAAGCCAGAGGTGGCGGCGGCCTTGCGACCTCCAGACCAGCCAGGGCCTCCATTGCCGCACGGCGCGAAGGGTGGCAGTTGGCCAGCCGTGTGTCCCTTCCCGGCCGCCTGTCGACTTAGTGGGAATGCACAGCAGCTGCTGCGTCGCTTGCAGATGGGATGGGGGCAGGTCATACTCAGCCTCGCTCCGCCAGAGCCTGGCGTGGTTGTGATCTCCCCACCCCCACTGCGCTCGCCGCGGGCAAGGTCTGCTCATTTGCAGAGCTGCCTGTGGTGGCACCCGCTGCGGCAGCGCTTCAGGGATGGGCCACTTGACCGAGTGAAAGGGGCCTTCAGAACAACGGGGGTGGGTTTGGCACCTGCTCTGTAAGGGGCAATTTTTCCCCTGCTTGTGCTTAGAAATTCGGGGGTGCCCTGGAAGTCTGCATAGAAGTAGGGTGATACCATCACAATTAGTAACTCTCACTTCTCACTGTTACCTTTTCTAACACCTAATTAACTACAGCGTGCAAAAAGGGATTGCATGGGGCATGGAAAGCTCCCAGGAAAATCAGTATATGCCTCTGGGGACCCAACAAGTAGTTCAGCAAAAGTAGCAAAGACCCTGACTTGACATTCTCTTGGTACTTTTATGGTAATAAAACATATAAACAAAAACCCCTTTCAGGCTTTACATGCCCTAAGCAAGCAAAAGGGCACAAACCAGTGGTTTGTCTTCTTTAAGATTAGGGGTGTAACTGGTTAACTAGTAAGCATCACTCTTACTGGGTGATGCTGACCAGTTAAATGGCGGCCCAGCAGGGCTGAAGCAGCCGCCCTGCCCGACACGTGGGCTGAGCGCATTTGGGCCCAGTCGAAGCAGTCCCCTGCCTGTGGCGCACTGTGACCAGACCGGACCGAGTAGTCCTCATCCATGGTGGGCTGGGCCTGGCCGGGCCAGCTTATGCCACAGGTAGGGTGACCACTTCTGCAAGGCTGGGCCTGCCAACTAGAATAGAAGCAAATTAGCTTTGCTCTTTCCCTCTCTGACTACTTCTAGACTGAAAAAGCCTCTTTCGAAAAACAGCGTCTAGACAACAACCAGTACTTTCGAAAAAGGAAGCCGCTTTTTCGAAAGAGAGCACCCAAGCAGTCTGGATGCTCTCTTTCAAAAAAGCACAGTTTGCATTACATAGCACTTTTTTTCAAAAGAGTACTTTTGAAAAAAGGCATTATTCCTCGTAAATTGAGGTTTACCACGATCGAAAAGACTGCTGCATTCTTTCAATTTACTTTCAAAAGAACGCGGCTACAGTCTAGATGCAGGTGAAGTTTTTTCAAAAAAAGGCTACTTTTTTCAAAAATACCCTGTAGTCTAGACACACTCTCTGAGAAGAATATGAGACTAAACGGGTATCCAACCCAGCCCTGCTTCCATGGTCTATTTTGCAGCAGCTCCCATACAACTCACTCACAAAAAGTAATGCGTATGTAACCCACACACCTGTGGCCCCTTAGAGATGAACAGAAATACATAGAACCATGAGCTGAAGAAGTGGGTTTTACCCATGAAGACTAGACTAACACAGCTCCCCCTCGGAGACTTTCACAAAAAGTTGTGAATTTACACCTCCACGAGGGAAAAGTCTAGGACAAGGTTTTACCAATTGGCTCAGAGATGCCTATATGACTTCAGGCCTGTGAAAGAACATCTGCAGGACCTGTGTGTGTGTATGAATGCATATGTTACTTCCCATGTTCTATTTTCAGTAAGTGCGGCATATTGCCTTTTCCCATGAAAAAGATCCTGTCTGCTTCTTATAAGCATAACATTTAGTTACCTACAGCACTGCTAGACAAACCCTGCAGGCATGACTCTAGCCTTGCTTCTTTTAAATGCGAAATACACCACCAAGCAGAGATCCAGAAGAAGGCCTATGCTGAGAGCACGCTGCACAGGCGTCAATTCCACCCATAATGGGTAGAGTGGCTGGGTACAGGCCGTCCTCGCTAAAGTCCAAGATATGTTCCAAAAAACTTGGACTTATAGCGAAACAACTAAAAGCGGGGAATTGTTTTTCCCGCGGCTGACTTCCATTTGTGCAAATTGGGGGTGGGGCTTTGCGTGACTTAAGAGCAGGCATTGGGAGGACTTATAACTCATCAGTTCCTACAAGCATCAACGGCTCTAGTGCAGAACGGATGCATACCAAGCCGACTTATAGCAGGGATGCTCTATACCAGCAAATTCAGCCCTGTTTCTCTTTGCAGATTACCCACAAAGGAATTGTGATTTTTAGAGATTTTCATTATCCAGCATCAGGTGTCTGTGAACAAATTCCAGCCACTAGTCATTCAATGAATAGCAAGCAGACGAGCCAGAAAACCAGCCATTCGTCAAACACTTGCACAAAGATAGGTTTGCATGAACACATAGCTAATAAGAAGGGAACAAATATGGGTGAAGCAAACAGCTGTTCAGAATTCAACTCAATGCTTTCACCATATTTTACAGAGTTTGCCTGGGGCTGCAGCCACCAGCAGAAGAGAAATAGAGAAGAGGCTGATGGACAATATATCTAGGGGAACGGTGGGAGGAGAAGATGATTAGGTGATTTCATAGCATGCCCAGGGGAGCAGAGCAAGACGGGAACCAAGTGGCAGGAATAGAGGAGAAGAGGAATGGGCAAGACTGTTCAGAGGAAAGGAGATGGGCAGAGAAGAAGGCAGGTGACTAGAGAGGGGAGAAGGAGAGGAAATGAAGAATGAAAGGGGAGAAGGTGACTGATCTTACAAAGAAAGCATTTATTACATTAAAGACGGTAGAGACCCTCAGCTAGAAGCAATTGCTGTAGGCACCACAGAGGTGATACAACTGTAAATGGGAGAGGAGGCTGGTCCCTTACAGTCCCTTGAGGATGAGGTGTGTACTGTCCTAAAGCTTTGAAATCCCCCTGCCTCCGTACCTTGCAACGCAATTAACTGTTACTCCACAGTGTGATGCAATGCAAGGCCAATGAACACCCAGTGAGGGAGGGAAATAAATATTTCACTGATGAAAGGCAGCATCGCTTGTAATCCTAAATACCTTTAAAAATCTGTGCCTAGCTGACTTGCCCGGGGTCACAACGAAAGTGTGTAGCAAAGACAAGGGCTGACCTCAGATCACTTGGCTCCTACCGGTAAGACTGAACCACATGGCCATCCTTCCTTTGAAGGACTTGAAGTTCCTCAAATGAAAGACACTCCAGAAGCATTACTATTAATACCAGAGTATCAGTCCCAAGCATATTCCTGAATACCACACCCACACCACATTAGCAGAGGGGCAGCAATACTACTAAAGGCAGCGACTCACACAAAATATGGATTTATTTGATTTAAAATGATGCGCTCTGCACGGTCATGGTCAGTAAAAAATATCGATATCAGCCCTTTGACTTGTGAGACCTACATAGCTCTTGAGCACCCCATGTGGAAGTACATTATGAAAGTGTTTCTTACATCTCGAAAGAGAAAATTTAGCTTCCTGGGAGAAGTATCCCATCTCCTAGGGCAGCTTCTTTAGACTACACTTTGAATCAAAGATAACATTTTCCTTTTACACAGAGAAATCCCATATCTTAAAAAGAAAAAAAAACAGATACACATGTTGGAAGTTAACGTAGTGTTTGTAAAAGGTCTGTAAGGTAATAGCTGCAGCAGTGACATGTTTTGTACCGGGATGTCAGCTCCATTCACTAAGAACTCGCAGGTTTTGTGAATTGTGGGTTAGATCTTTGGATCCGAGTCCAGCCCCATGGTACAAAGAGAGCTGGAAAGTTGCCCTGGCAGAACAGTTCGGGATTTCCACGCATCGGGGAATTTCTAGCTGGTATCAAGAGGGAGGAACTATACCTTTAAGGAATTGGCTTTACTGGAAACGCTATAGCTGCACCATAGTTGTGCTCCAGCATAGACACATGCTCCAGTGATAGGAGGGTTTGGGTATGTCTACACTACAGAGTTTTTTTCAGAAAAACGGCCGTTTTTCCAAAAAAACCTTCAATTACGTCCACACTGCAAACGCGTTCTTTTGAAAGAAAATCGAAAGAACAAGCGGGCCCACGGCTGGAGCCCCGCGGCAGCTCCCAGCAAGCGGGCCCACGGCTGGAGCCTCACGGCAGCCCCTACCAAGCAGGCCTGGGGCTGGAGTCCTACAGCAGCCCTCAGCAAGCGGGCCCGGGGCCGGAGCCCTGCGGCAGCCCTCAGCAAGTAGACCCAAGGCCCCGGGGCAGCCCAACCAGCTGGAGAGCTGGCAGCAGCTGGGTCAGCAGCCTGGACGGGCTAGTAGGGGTGGGGGAAGAGGCATGGTGCCTGCTGGGGTGGTAGCTAGCCCGCAGCAGGTGGAAGTTTGGGGTTCGGTGGCAGGGGACCTTACTTGGTCCGGCAAATTCTCTCCTTCAGGACTGGTCAGGTCTCAAGGGTGCCAGACCAGAGCGGGCTAACCTGAACTGTAACAGCCAGAAGACGTTGTGTTGTTTTGGAGTTTGTTTCTGCTTCATGACTTCTTATTTTTTTAAAGGGTAAAAGCTGTGGGCTGGAGCTGAAGGAGCTAAGGCCTTGTTACAGCAAATCCCTCAAGCAAGTGTGTAATCCCCAACTTTCTCCTACAATGCACATGCTTATGTTAGACGCAGGATTAAATCCCATTGGCTTAACATTAAGCATGTGCTTAAGTGCATTGCTGAATCAGGGCTCACAAGGAAATCCCTGAACACTGGAAGTTACTATGTCAAGCTAACAAAACAGAGGGCTTCTTTGCTACAAGACTCCCACGTACACACGGCCACATGCACTTCTTCATCCCAGAGTGCCCCATGAGGTCACAGCGCAGTGCTCAAGCCCCACAGGGAAGAGGGCGCAGACCTAGTCTGCATTCACAGTGAGAACCCAAGTGTAAAGAGGACAGGAGTGCGGGCGGCATGGATACAGATACTGCCAATCATCAGGCATCCTGGCCCCACTGGCAACTTGCCCAAAAGTGTCTGTACACAGCAACAGAGCCCCATGCCCGGCATAATAATATGCAGCATGTGGGCTGATGTGAATTGATATCGGGGGGAGGGCATATTCTGCTGCAGCAGCCACATTCTTTCCAGATCCATGTCAGCCAATCCAGGTGGTTCAGACTCAGTTACACACTGTGCATTGCAGCAGGGTGTTCAATGCACTAGGAGTGCGTCTGCTGACCAGGATCCCAGCAGGAACTAGGGAGGTAAAGGTAAAGAGTTAACAAGTTTCCCAGTAAGTATCAGCCTTACGGGCATGCTTACCGGGGTAACTGGTTAACCCTCAGCCCAGCCGGGCTGGAGGGCAACACGATGGGTGGGGGGCTCTCCAGCCGGCCAGGCCCACTGCAGTGAGACAGGTCCGGCCTAGCCAGAGTAGCCCCCTGCCCGTAGTGGGGTGTGGCAAGCCTGGCCTGGTCAGAGCAGCCTCGCACCTGCAGCACAGTGTGGCACGGCAGGCCCAGACTGGCCAGAGCAGCCCCCCCTCCTGTGGCATGGTGCAGCAAGCCACACCTGGCCAAAGCAGCCCCTTGCCCGTGGCAGGGCGTAGCAGGCCCAGCTTAGCCAGGCCAGAGAAGCCCCCCACCTCTGGTGTGCTGCGGTTGGCCCAGCCTGGCCAGAGCACCGCACCACACCGTGGATGGGGGGCCAGTTAACCAGTTAAAAGTAACGTTTAACCAGTTCACTTTTTAAATGTGATTTTATGTCCCTAGCAGGGGCCCAGAGATCACCTGTCTGCAGCCCCTGTGGCGTCTTAATCTCAGGTGAGGCTTGTTCTATGAGCTTCACAATAGAACCTCAGTAACCACAAGTGCTTCCATAGGACAGTGACAAGGGCTACAGAAAGACCTACGATAAAAAAGAGAGGTAACATCTTGGTGCTCTTGCTTGTCAGCACAGCAGGGATAGTTATTGTGTCTCCTGTTCTCCCTTCCCTCTTCCATCCTGCATGTTGGTGGGCATTGACTAGAACAATGTTTCTCAACCAGTGGTACGAGTACCCTTAGGGGTACTCAAGAGAAGTCTGGGGGGTACGTTAACACAACTGAAATGTGGAGAAAACTGAATTTTTGTTTTAAGTTTTAAAGCGCTTTATTATTTTTGTACTTTTTACACCCAAAAATTTCATCCCCCCACCAGGCTACGATTAAGTTGTTAAAACAAATGTGTTGCAATGGTAGACAAAAATGTTGTGTGTCTGAAAACAGTAAGTACCGGGGTTACTTATAATTATTTTTTTAAAGGGTTACTTTATAAAAAATGGTTGAGAAACACTTGTCTAGAACACCAAGTCAGAACCTGGAATCTCTTTTCTGGGCCAGTGCACCCACCATGCAACATGGACAATCCCCTTGCAAATCCTACAGGGATCTAACAAAAAGGACACCCTCTCTCCTACTTACAAGCCAAGGAGATTATACACACCTCTGTGCCATTTAAACTGGGGAATAGTGCTACCTAAATCACGGCATTCATTCCTAAGAGAGGGAGCCAAGTTCAAGATGAGATCAACCACATACACACCGAAGGGAAAATTCACCCCTGTAAACAAGTAAAACCAGAAGGATGTCCATTTCCAGTGCTACACTTAATGTGATATAAACTTTTAGTAAAATGAGTATTTTAGCAAGAATAAAAATAAATGTCTACTAATTAATGATAGAGAGCCAGAACAAATGATACTTTCACTTCTTTAACTACATTTTTTAGAATGAATAAAGTATCTATTACTCTGCAGACTGAGAGGACATACCTGCACATTTTACATAGCTTCAAGCTCACATACTGTGCCAGTTGGAATAAAGACATTTCCTAGAAATACTGTGTTTCTGACTTCTTGTAAGATCAGCTATTATGTCACTCATTGACCTTCAACACTTTATCTCACAAAGTCTCTGTTTCATCTTCCCATTACAATGCACTGGAAACACACTTAGCTCGCTAGTGGATGAAATTCCACTTGGTAACTGGAGCTAGCAAGAGGCCCATGCACTACATTTTACTTAGAGAACTTAAGAGTGAAATCTTGGCTCCACTATAATCAATTTAGGATATCAATGTGGCTTAAAGATCACAAGATTTTTTTAAGTGTTATTTGCCTTCTAGTTTGGGTGAACTCGGGTCACATTTTCAAGTTTTTCTCTGCAAACATGAGGACTAGAAGCTTATTTTGATTGAATCAATTGCACTATCAGGGTCTAACTCAACCCTGCACTTTGATGGAGTGTGCGTGGAAGGCAGCTGTTTTGCAGAAGACAGAAAACCCCTGTTTTGTTGCCAAAGCGAGCCATAGACAAAGTATTTAAGTTCTTACCCGCTATCCAGATTTAGCACATCTCTACTGACCTCCAGTGAGGCTCTTTGCCTGAGTCCAGACTGCAGGAGTAGGCCTAATTTCATCAGTTTTCACTTGTCAGTGGACTGACCCATCACATTGCTCCCCTATGCTTTCATTCCTGTAAATCACCTTTGGTGAGTCTTCCTAGCGACTCTTCAAAAAGTCATGGCTTGGAGGACATGTCCTCTAGCTTGTTGCTAGAGGACATCAAATGACCTACCTAGTCTATTGCTGAATGTACCTAGCACACTGTTGGTACCCTACAAATAATCTCATGTGGTACGTTTAGCCAGTTGGTTTGTTTCCCAGCTGCATGCTACCTACAATTTTTTTTATTGTGTTTCACTATCCGGCTAGTCTTTCTCATATCAAGTATAAAGCCTGTGAGCATTTGTCTGGTATTGGCACTTTGTTGGCTGATCCACAAAGTTTATTCTTCCCATTAAGGTTGGCCGGCTGTTTTAAAAGTGGTTATCTTCTTTGATTCCAGAGAGAGTTAAAATAGTCACAAAAACCAGCTTGTTCTTTTTTATTCACTTACATTTTTCCCTTCAGAAATGCATTGGCCACTGGTTCAACTTGGGTTTTTAGTCACTGCATTTAAGCATCATGTGTGGCCATTTGAGCTGTTGCAAAATGCAAAATGATTGTTAAGCAATAAAATCCTAATGTGTAAACTTTTGCACAGATAGAAACAAGTGAATTACTTTTCATTAGATTAATCTCCATTGTTTAAAGAAATAAGTGGCTCTAGAGGGCACCCGGACATTTATAGGTTCACAGAAACCTTCTCAGCTTTCCCAACAGCCAAAATCCCACTGTGCCTAATTAAAAACGTCAAATGCAAAAATATTTAATTTCTACGAGGAGCACTGGCTTAAAAAAGCCTTCACCAGAGAAGTTTTATGTTAAAGTTGGATGAAGAAAAATCACTCAGTAATTCACTACATTTTTCTGGAAAAATCTAACCCTGTACAATTAGCTTTGAAAGGAAAATGAATATTCTATCTGGTTTATGCCAAAACAGCAAGTAGAGAGGGGTGATATATATTTAAACTTTCCCAAAACAAAGTGAAATGCTAAAACTATTCTTTCACAGCCTCCTGCTCTCAGCTGAGATTAGGGAGGACTGTGGCATAATAATGACTTTCTTAGTCAAGCACAATTCCTGCAGACTTCAGTGGGAGTTTTGCCCAAGTCATGACTGCAGGACTGAAGCCTTAAACACAGGCTGTGCAATCCAAACCTCCTTGTCTTCTCGGCTCTGTCCTTTCATCTGTTCTACTGAGATTGTCTAATGAGCTGGCCTCAGCCTCGCATTTGGTGTAGCAAATGCCCCTTCCTTCAATCCCTTCTCTCAGAAAGCAAACCCAAAGGGGTCTCGTTGAACTTGCCAGTAAGTGAAGTATTCAGAGAAGAGAGAAAATAGCCTCGGCACTACAGGTAGAGTCTGAAAAATGACTTCCCTCTTCCTCAGCATGGGTCTGGGTCTGAAGGGTCCAGCCCCAGCTGGAAAACTGACAGCCAAGACTCCTTCCCGGTGGGTACCTAGGAGGGATGGCTCTGCAGCAGCTCTGGGCATCACAAATCTCTGCCAGCTGCCGAAATACCACGCTCTAACTTGCTGGAAAGGACGGCGCTCACTGGGCAGCAGGCTGGTTTTTGGTCAGGGGGGCTAAAAGGGGGGGGTTAGAAGCCCATCTGACTTTGAAGTGTGTGTGTGGGGGGGGGGGGTTGTTTTAGGTGCAAACCGCATCACAAGCCATCGCGCCAGGAGAGGCGGCAGGAACTACCTGGGGATGAAACCGTGAAACGGGGGGGGGGGGGCGGCCCCTTGCACGCCTGTGGGGCAACCCCCCCAGCCCCGCGCTGCTCTCCCAAAAAAAACCCAGCGCCCCCTCCCTCCCCAGCCACGCTCGGGGGCAGCTTTTCCAGCCCCCTGGCTTCCTTTGCAACTTGCCCGGGCTGGGGGGGGGGACACTTTCCCAAGCCGGCCCCGCTGCTCTGCCGCCCCCCCCCCCTCGGGGAACCCCCCCCCGGGAGGGGGCCTTACTTTTCTGGCTGGAGTAGCCGGGGTAGTAGCCATAGTAGCCCGTGATCCGCAGGATCCTGTCCTCGATGGTGGCCACCCCGTTGGGCGCTGCCTTGCCGTCCATGGGGAGCGGCGGGGGGAGCGGGGGGCGGCGCGGAGGCTGCTGCCGCTGCCGCAGCTCGTGGTGCAGCCGCTGCTCTGCTCCCGCGCGGGGGCTCTGGCTCCGCCGCCTGGCGCAGGACGGGCTCCCCCCTCCCGCCGCCGCCTGTGCCGCGGCAGCCGCCGGGCCAGCCTCCCCCGCCGCTGCCAAGCGCCCGGCGGCCCCGCCTGCGCCGCGCGGGACCACGGCTCGTCCCGCGGCTGGGGCTGGAGCGCGGGAACTGCGGGGAGTGCGGGGGGCTGGAGCAAGGGGGCAGAGGCTGGGGCAGCAAAGGGGCAGGAACACGGGGGGGGCAGAGGCTGGGGCAGCAAAGGGGCAGGAACACGGGGGCAGAGGCTGGGGCAGCAAAGGGGCAGGAACACGGGGGCAGAGGCTGGGGCAGCAAAGGGGCAGGAACACGGGGGGCAGAGGCTGGGGCAGCAAAGGGGCAGGAACACGGGGGCAGAGGCTGGGGCAGCAAAGGGGCAGGAACATGGGGGCAGAGGCTGGGGCAGCAAAGGGCAGGAACACGGGGGCAGAGGCTGGGGCAGCAAAGGGGCAGGAACACGGGGGCAGAGGCTGGGGCAGTGGAGAGGAGGAGGCAGGAACACGCGCGGGGGAGAGGCTGGGGCAGTGGAGAGGAGGAGGCAGGAACACGGTGGAGGTCAGAGGCTGGGGCAGTGGGGAGGAGGAGGCAGGAACACGGTGGGGGGCAAAGGCTGGGGCAGTGGGGAGGAGGAGGCAGGAACATGGTGGGGTTCAGAGGCTGGGGCAGTGGGGAGGAGGAGGTAGGAACACGGTGGGGGGCAGAGGCTGGGGCAGTGGGGAGGAGGAGGCAGGAACACGGTGGAGGTCAGAAGCTGGGGCAGTGGGGAGGAGGAGGAGGAGGAGGCAGGAACACGGTGAGGGGCAGAGGCTGGGGCAGCAAAAGGACAGGAACACCATGGGGTTCAGAGGCTGGGGCAATGGGGAGGAGGAGGTAGGAACACGGTGGGGTCAGAGGTGGGGGGGGCAAGCACACGCTGAGGATATGGGGCTGTTGGAACACAGTGTGGTTGGAGGTTGGGGCAGGAACACACTGAAGTCAGGTTGGGGTCTGCAACACTTTGGAGGTGAGGGGGCTGGGCTGGAGCAGCAGGGAGGCTGGAGGTCAGGTGCTTTTGAAGGCCATCATCTGCCCCAGAGGTCTGCCAAGCAGCTGCTCCTTCCCTGTGTCTCTTCCCTCCTGTGCATGGACAGTGCAGGGGACACCTTTGCTCCTTCCAACCCTTGTACTTAAAGAGCCAGGAGCCTGTTCTCTTCTGCCCCACCCTGTCCCCAGCTGTGTGTCTCATCACAACTACTCTGGGCAGGGCAGGATCACCAGGAAATTCAGAATTGCTAGGATTGCTGCCCAGTCTGAAAAGCAACTGCCTTTTCAGACTGTATGTGAGCTTCCCTCCCTATCTGCTTCTTGGCGTGGCCTCAATGTAGGCTGTGAGGAGGGGGCGAGAGACCTTATCTCCACCCCATAATTCTTCCTCCTCTGGATTTGGGCATGTTGTGGGAGATTTGGGTCTCCTCTGCCTTGGCCAGCTCAGGTTGGTTTGGTTCTTGCCTCCACGGGGATCCTGGGTGCAGTCAGATCTGCACCCCAAAGCACCTCCTTTTGGTAGGATCAGCACCTACCCCTTGGGGCGTCTTGCCTCTTCTGAGCCATTCTCCAGTGTCCTGTTGGTATCCAGGCCAAATCTTCTAGTCTCATTTACTCTTTAGCCAATGGAGTCAATGTTGGTGGAGAATGGGGAAGGCATTATGTGACCCTAAATGCTCTAACCAGATGAGCTGAGTGTGGTATATTGCAAACTGCTAAAATTGTAAGCTGCCCCTTTAAATACTGTGGGGTTTTCAAGGTCTTGCATGCAGGGTACCGGGCTCTGGAGTGAAGCCTGGTTCTAGCAGCAATCTATTGTGATTTGCTGCCCTAGGGCAGTGTTTCTCAACCATTTTTTTATAAAGTACCCCTTTTAAAAATATATATATACATACCCCCAGTACCAACAGTTTTCAGACACACACAATTTTTTTCTACCATTGCAACACGTTTGTTTAAACAACTTAATCGTAGCCAGTCAGGTGATGAAATTTTTGGGTGTAAAAAGTACAAAAATAATAAAGAGCTGTAAAACTTAAAACAAAAATTCAGTTTTCTCCAAATTTCAGTTGTGTTGATGTACCCCCCCAGACCTCTCTCAAGTACCCCTAAGGGTACTCCGTACCACTGGTTGAGAAATAGTCAACAAGGGAGCAGCCTGCTTTGTGTCTTTCTCTCTTTTGTTCTTGTGCATTAGGATTCTGGATTCTAAGAAGAAAAATAGTGTTATGGTGCAACCTCACAGAAAAAGTATTTTATGTTTTATCTAACCTCTCTGTTTGCGTGCCATGAACATAACACGGAGAGTATGTAAAAAGGAAGGGTTGCCTTAACTTGATCAACAGCAAGTAGGCTGTGGCACCATAAACAAAACTTAATGGCTGCGTCTAGACTGGCAAGTTTTTGCGCAAAAGCAACTGCTTTTGCGCAAAAACTTGCCAGCTGTCTACACTGGCCGCTTGAATTTGCTCAAGAGCACTGACTTTGTAATGTACAAAATCAGTGCTTCTTGCGCAAATACAATGACGCTCCCGATCGGGCAAAAGCCCTCTTGCGCAAATGCTTTTGCGCAAGACGGCCAGTGTAGACAACCCAGAACCGTTTTGCGCAAAAAAGCCCCAATGGCTAAAATGGCGATCGGGGCTTTCTTGCGAAAAACCACGTCTAGATTGGCATGGACGCTTTTCCGCAAAAAGTGCTTTTGCTCAAAAGCGTCCGTGCCAATCTAGATGCTCTTTTCCGCAAATGCTTTTAACAGAAAAACTTTTCCGTTAAAAGCATTTGCGGAAAATCATGCCAATCTAGACGCAGCCAATATGTATAATATCAGCTTCCCTGGGCAAAACACACTTCATCAGATGATGAGCTGGAGAGGAATAACAGAAACCCAGTATTTTATAACAGAAAAAGAAGGGAGGGAAAGGGTACCTGTCAGTTATGGGACCGGTGCTAATGAGGCTAATTAAGTGGCCTAGAAGTGTCCCATATTCAGCTTTTGACATAAAAATAAGGTGTTAAATGCTCTCAATATTGAGGTAATCTTAGCAGCCAAGAGGGATATTCTAGTCCAGCTAGTCATAGACCATGATGCGCATCAACTTACTTTTGGAAACACAGTGTTACAGATACTCGACTATCAAATCCTGGCGTTGAGCGTATCATATAGTCAGACCTGTTTTGTATTACTGGCCTTTACAGTCACACTATTACCCCTGTGTTGAACCCAGTACTTTGTATTTGGCCCATGGCTTTCTTCCAGGAAGGCATCCAGTCTTGATCTGTCAACATCAAAAAATGGAGAATCCACCCCTTCCCTTGGCAGCATGGTGCAATGGTTACGCACCTTCACTGATAAAAATGTGAGTCTTATGTCTGATTTGAATTTCTGGCTTCAACTTCTAGCCATGGGTTCTTAATTTGGGGAGGTTTCCCCTGTTAGATTAGGCACCCCCTCTTTTCGCTCCACAAATTCTTCTTTTTGATAAACTAAACAGATTGAGTTCTTCCAGGCTTCCTGTCAGGCATTTTTTGCTATCCTCAAATCATTTTTGTCTCTTTTCTGCACCCTCCCTGCACTCCTCCTCACGTCATAGCCCTCCAGTGGTGGGTCCCATTCATAGTACCAAGTTTTCAGCCCATCAGGGAGGTGGGATCTTCGGGGCCTTAATTCCTGTTCCCCTCTTTCCTGCATGTCCAAGTAAAATGAGGGCACAATACAGGCCTTTTATAAGCCCAAACAAATAGATGTGTTAAAAGAAGGCACTATGCACACTTAATACACAGGAGTTTGTAGGTATTCATTAGCTAGTTCATGTTAGTGCCGGGCTTTGAAGACTGGAATTGTGTGTGAACATGTGGTTATAATAAATGCATTTAAGAGACTAAATACACTTTTGATCTTGGTTACTTGTCTCCCCTTGTCCTGTAAGAGACCTTTAGTAGTAACTAGCGTATTGGATGTTAAATCAGCCACACATCAGTAAGGTTACGTTCAATCAGGAATAGGAGAATAAATCTATTTTCTCAGCTTTTCACTGCCTATGGGGGTCTAATCACTCAACTAACCTGTATTGTCTACTAATTAACCTTGAGGTGTTGAATCAATAGCAGTTGTGAGTGTTCTCAGGATCCAACCTGAAAGCATATGTACTAAAATTTTCTTTAACGCAGAAAGCATAAGTCACTTGCCCTGTATATTGTTTGGAATCACTGAATAAATGACAAGGCATCCCTATCTCTGTTCCAGCGGGAGTTGATGTTATGAAACAGTATCAGCATTGATCTGAGCTTCAAAGTCAACTTTCAAGACTTAAAAGTGCTACTTTAGAGAGAAAAGAATTGATCTGGTTCATTTGAAGGTTAAACTAATAAGACCAGAAACAACTGTAAAGTTCAAATTGTTCCTAAACACCGTGGTTTTGGTTTAATATTTCATTTCTTCTTCCTTTTACCCTTTGTTTTTCAAGGACATGTGCATTTCCAAACATCGCTAGATAATAATGTAAAACAAAGTAATTCTTGAAATTGCTCCTGGCAAGGTTTCCCATCCAGGCAGCATCTGACTATATGCAATAGACACAGTAGTATTTCCGTGTCTTTGTAAGCTTATGAATTTCAAGTTGGTATTATTTCTGAATTCTTGCTTTGCTGACAACTTTTAAAAGAAATTAAGCATGTTACTTTTTATATAGAAAAGCTTTTTGAAGGGAGGTTCAACTGGGTAAACAGTATCCAGCACCAATTATTACTAAGAAACACAAGGTTGATGCTCTTGGGGACTGATTTGTTCCAACTTTTCAAGTTAACAATCTCAATCCACATGACTAACTGCATAAATATGCTAAAGTACATCTAGAAAGATGTATGCTCTGACAAAAAAACTAAGGCCCCAGTTCAGTAAGAACATAAGAACATAAGAATGGCCGTACTGGGTCAGACCAAAGGTCCATCTAGCCCAGTATCCTGTCTGCCGACAGTGGCCAGCACCAGGTGCCCCAGAGAGGGCGGACCGAAGACAATGATCAAGCGATTTGTCTCCTGCCATCCCTCTCCAGCCTCTGACAAACAGAGGCCAAGGACACTATTTTATCCCCTGGCTAGTAGCGTTTTATGGACCTAACCTCCATGAAACTATCTAGCTTCTCTTTAAACTCTATTATATTCCTAGCCTTCACAGCCTCCTCTGGCAAGGAGTTCCACAGGCTGACTACACGCTGTGTGAAGAAGAACTTTCTTTTATTAGTTTTAAACCTGCTACCCATTAATTTCATTTGGTGTCCTCTAGTTCTTCTATTAAGCTGAAGTCTAACTTGTCCCATTGACTTCACTCAACCCTGACAAATAGGAAACTTTTGCCGATGAATAGGGGGATTTACATCACCACTTTCCATGGAATTTAAGCCTTCATTTTAAACCAAGATAAACCTTCTAAATGTAAGAAAGATGTAAACACCACACTACTGTCTTCCTGAATCTGCAGACAGACAGCTGCAGTGCCTCAGTGGCTGCTCATTGCTTTGCCAAGAAACGCTAATAGAAATCAACAAGACTCTTGTCAATTTCAAATCTCTCTTTCGGAACCCTGTAGGCAGCACTGTCATTGTAAATAATCATGTCCATTTCAAGCTGCTGCAGCACAATGTTATGAGCAGAAGCTGAAACAGGCAATGGAGTCATTCAAAGCGTTGGGAATTTATTTATTTTTTTGAGAAAAAGAGATGGTAGAGGGATAAAGTAGAAGAGAACTGTCCTCTTCCCCTCTTCTCAGCTACTAAGAAGCAGGAGGGGAGAAATGATCAGATACTATTGTGATGGGTCTAATATAAAAATACAGCGTAATGGGGACTCTCCCCACTGACTGCAGCCAGGCGGCTATGGAAGAGAAAGAAGCAGCAGAGCTCCCTCTCTGTTCTAGCAGAGAGAAAGAGGGATACAAGGATGGAGAGCAGGATTCCAGAAGATCAGCTGGTAGAAAGACCAGCTACTGAGTGAGGGAGACCTGGCTTCCTACCAGGGCCTCTGAAACTCACTAGTGGGCCTATGTCCTGATATTTCTAACCAACTCTGGTTTGTAAATTCAATCCTGCAGATAATGTGTGTTCAATACATCTTTCAAGGCGGAGGTATTACACCCGCACCTGCACAGAAGGCAGCATGGGGAGTTTGTGTAGGTAACTAGTAGAGCAGAACACATAAGAAAGGGATGGGGAGATCAATAATACCCAGTGCCTTAAATTAGAGGCTAGGCGTCCTATATCACTAAAGGCAGGTCAATATTTTGTATCCACCTCAGAAACTGTGGGGGCCTTCACACAAGTGAAAGTTATGGAACTAGACTTCACTTCTGTAAGCCTTTTTCCATAGATATCCTCAGTTTTAGGCTCAGGTTCTCCAATGTCCGTAGGATAAAGAGCATCCATTTTGCCTTTCTCACTTCTTTTATATTACAATATCCTCTACCGGCACCATAAATGAATAGAGATGCCTATCTCCTAGAGCTGGAAGTGACCTTGGAAAGGTCATCAAGTCCAGTCCCCTGCCTTCACAGCAGGACCACATACCATCCCTGCCAGATTTTTACCCCAGATCCCCAAATGGCCTCCTCAAGGATTGAGCTCATAACCCTGGGTTTAGGAGGCCAATGAGCAAACCACTAAGCTATCCCTCCACCAGTATGCCTGACAACCAAGTGAGTGGTAATACCTGCCCTAAGAAGCTTACAAGCCAGATGAGGAGTAGGCAAAGAAACAAGAGGCACAGAGACAGGAAGTGTCCTGGCTGAAGTCACACAGCAGGTCAGTGACAGAACCGCTGCTGTGAGAACTCAGCTTTCCTGATTCCCACTCTAGTGCCTTATCCACTAGACATGGCCGGTTTCCCAATCCCACCTCGCTCTTCTCTTATCCAGGAAGACTTGGCCAGACTTGTGTTATAGACCAGGATGAAGGTGGTCTGGCCTAGTGGTCAGAGCAGGAGTAAGGTTGCTATGCTTATAAGAAGCACACAGGATCTTTATACAGGAAAAGGCAATACGCTGCATTTATTAAGAATGGTAAAGCAGTTAGCATATGCTTACATAGACAAACGCACACACACAAGAAACAAACACGCGCACAGAGTCCCACCAATCAATGTTATATTTACCAGTCCATGGTCTGTGACTCTCTGGTGGCCAACCAGATTGATCACGGATAGGAGTGAAGCTCTATCAATCCAGACCGATAATCCAGTCTTGGCAGAATGTACCCAAAAATTATGGCGAAGCAGCTCCTTTTTATAGCAATTTTCCTTCATTGGGATCAGCAAGTTTCACATCATCATGCTGTAATCAATCGCCATTTGATGAATGCTTGTTTTCTTATATTGTTCTTCTCATATCACAGCTATTTTGTCCCAGTTGATAAGTGCTTGCCTTTATCTTTAAGGCCATGTTTCTCAACACTTTTAGGGCAGTGTTACGAGTACCCTTAGGGGTACTTGAGAGAAGTCTGGGGGGTACATCAACACAGCTTAAATTTGGAGAAAACTGAATTTTTGTTTTAAATTTTACAACGCTTTATTATTTTTGTACTTTTTACACCCAAAAATTTCATCGCCTGCTCTGCTACGATTAAGTTGTTTAGACAAATGTGTTGCAATGGTAAAAAAAAAAAAATTGTGTGTCTGGAAACTGTAGGTACTGGGGGTACTTATCTTTTTTTTTTTAAAGGGGTACTTTATAAATAAAAAGGTTGAGAAACACTGTTTTAGAGTACCTTTACACAGCAACATTATTTTGAAATAACTAGCGCTATTCCGAAATAACTTAGTCCGCATCTACGCAGCAGGCAGTTATTTCAAAATAGTGTCAAAATACTGTCAAGCTGAAGGACTTCTTACTCCGACTCCTGTAACCCTCATTGTACAAGGAATAAGGGAAGTCAGAGGAAGAGTACTCTATTTCGAAATAAGTGCTCTGTAGACGCTAAGCTATTTCAAAATAAGATATGCAATTGATGTAGCTCAATTTGCGTAGCTTATTTCAAGTTAAGCCTTGCAGTGTAGACACACCCTTAGATTCGTCAATCTGCCCTTCATCCACATCTTGATAGGGGCATACAGCAAACTCCGGGCACTTTTACATTTGTCCTTGGCTTCTCCCTAGAACATCTGGTCCAGTGATGGCTTTCACACTTATCTTCTAACACACATTCCTCATTCACACACACAAAACAGAATTGATTTATTTGATACACAGACACAATATGAATGTTTAAACAGAAACATCAAATTACAATTTAAAGAAAACAATCATCATACCCTTTTACTTATTTTACAATACTAATTTTAAAACTTAAAACAAAAACTATAAGAATCTATTCCTCCCTTGGGATCAGCTTCATACACAAAATTCTGGCTGGTGCACCGTTACCAATGGTAAGGTAAAGGTCCTTTCTGCTTTCAGAAAGGATGGCTGGCAGGGTACACTGAGACATATTACATTGCATAGAGTTACATTTTAGCTACATGGCCGCAAAATCTAGTGGGCGGAGCAAGCATGCAGTTTGGAGAACAACGCCCCGGGTCAGCAGGACCACAGTCTACTGTCAGTTACAAGAGCAAGAGTCCAAGCCAGAATCACAAGCAGGAGGCCATTGATGGATCCAGAACTATAAACTGATGATTGGACGCAAGGCATAAGAGCAGGAATGGGAGGAGAGGCAGGGATCAAGCACAGAGTATGGCAGGAACAAGAGTGAAGGCATGAGCAGAGCAGGCATCAGGAACAAGGCTGGGTGCAGGAAGCAGGCATATGCAGGGTCCAATGCACCCATAGCAAGAAATGACCTTGTTTCTCAGGCAAACATCCTGTGCCTCCTTCTGGCTTAGTGTGACTGGACCAATTAGTGAAGCAGGAAGATTCTCCAATCAGGGCTCCCAAGAGTGACACCCTGGCTGAGTCTCAGCCCACCTGGTTTCAACAGACATTGGATGGAAAGCAGGTCACAGTGGCTGTCTGGGGACTCCCGGGCCTGGGTCCAAGACCTCACATGTCACAAATGGGCCCTAGAAGGAGGGTATGAAATCTGAGCATACTATAGCCTTCTATGTGTCTAGGCACACATGCACTGTGATAAGGGGACAGCAGCATAGAACCTGAAGATAGTTGCCTGTATTTCTGATATGACTGTCCTGCCAGTATTGTTTTCCTTTGTTCTTGTCTCCACTGTTTCTTTAATGAACCATGAAGAAAACACAGGAAGCTGTTATTTAACAAGTACCCTATTCTCCATATGCAGCTAAGCTATAAACCCATGAATGTTTCATAACAGAGACAAAATAAAAATCACACTGCCACATTTAAGGTTCAAAGCTAAATTAAGATTTAAATGAAAAATATAGAACAGTTCTTACCCTAAATTAAAACCTAGTACATGATTTTCTATGAAAATATTGAACAATTGGCTTTAAATTGCTATTTCCATTTGATGGAGGTGCCCAAAATAAAATAAATCAACACTGCAACTATTTTCAGATCTTAAAAGGCTTTTTTCCCTTATCGGCTTTTTTTTTTAAACCTGCTGGTTTTGAACTTAATGGACCCAGTCCTCCTCTCACACCAGCAAAAGTCAATGGAGTTACTCCAGTGTGAATCAGGTATAAATGTGAAGAAATTAGGTTCCATAAATAGAAGAAAAGGGTGAAATGACTTGGTGTGCACTCAATGTAAAACTCACCAGAGCAGACAGGTCTCCATCTTTTGTGACATACCAGTTTCCTTTTTGCACTCTGCCTTACATGCACTACATACCAAGAACAACACGGTCTCTCAATGAGACTGAGCGTTACCTACTGCAGAGATCAGGATAGATAGTGCAGGTTGGATCTCGCTGGTCCAGCAGCCTTGGGACCTGACTGGTCCCAAATGAAGGAATTTACTGGACCAGGAGAGGTGCCCTGCCACAGCCCACCAAACCTCCCCACTGCTGGCTCCACTTCTGGCCCCGTCAGCCCCTCTGTCCCAGCTGGGCATCCAGCCCTGCCCAGCCAGCCCCGAACCCTCCTACTGCCAGCCCCAGCTGGGGCTGGCTGCGGGCTCCCA
The DNA here is from genome assembly GCA_019425775.1 of Rafetus swinhoei. NCBI lineage: Eukaryota > Metazoa > Chordata > Testudines > Trionychidae > Rafetus > Rafetus swinhoei. The sequence goes on along the minus strand of CM033446.1, from coordinate 124,529,706 downwards.
GTCTCACAGCTGCAGGCTGCTGGATAGTGGTTTAGGCTGCCACAGGCTCCCAGCCCCACTATTGTGGGCTGCCAGTTGCCATGAGCTCCTGACCCCAGGGCTCTCTGGTCCAGGGACACCCATGGTCTGGATGTTGCTGGACCAGAAAGTCCTGGTTTACAGAGGTGCAATCTCTACAAACACGTCCAAAACAGACCTGGATCCAGAACCCATCCCCTCCCTCTGAGAAATTCCTTCAGGAAATTCCAATTTAGGTCCAAATCTGCACTCAGAGTTCTAACTCCACCCGCAATAATGGACTGAGGGGGACCCTAAATAAAGCCGAATGCTACTGCACTGTGGGAGGTTTGGAGTCAGACCTGAGCTAAGGGGCTTGGGCCTATGTCTCTGTACTAATCAGTGTCAGTGACCAGTGGAACACTCAACAGCACTCAGTCCTGCAGGATCCAAAGCACAACGGTGATATTGTGGGAAGTGGTGAAGAACCCAGGACCAAAACAGGAAGGAGATTCAAAGGAAGGAGAGAGCAATAGCAGCAGAGGAAAGCCCGGTGAGAAATGCATGCACATAGATAGGTAGCAGAACTAAGGGTAAGTCTACATTGCACAGCTATTTCGGGATACCTCCGGTACCCTGAAAAAACTACCATGCGTCTACACAAACCACTTGTTATTTTGAAATATTTTTCGAAAAAACAAGTGCACTATTTCAGCCTCTCGGTAAACCTTGTTGCATGAGGATTAAGGGATGGCTCAAAATAGCGCATTATTTTGAAATTTGGCACTGTGTAGATGTGCCAAATTTCAAAATAAGCTATTTTGAAATAGATTCGCAATAAGATATGTGATTTGCTAAGCGCAAATTGCATATCTTATTTCGCATTTAGGATGCTGTGTAGACACACCCTAACAGAACATGTAGTGGACTTAATATGACGTTTGCAAACCTTCCCTCTTTTCACCCTGCTTTGCCTTGCATCAGCACCCTTTCCAAAGAAAAAATGTTAGGCTCTGGCTAAATAATAATTATGAAGGCAGGTTTGAGATTCTTTCAGTTCTTGGCAGCCAATGCACAGCAGAAGTGGTTTGATGCTCACATTTGCAGTCTCCCAGTTATGAGATACATGACACCATTCCCCACTTAGCAATTAGAGCAGCCTAATTTAGGCCAGCTGCTAAGAACACCAAGAATCTGGGGATCCATGCAGCATAAGGTGTCCTGACCACCCTCCCTTTCTTCCAGTCACATCCCCTACACCTGGATGGGAGTGTGTCATAGCAATCTTAGCGGGGCTGTACATGCCTGCTCTGTGACCAGGAACTGCAGAGAAGCTGCAGCACATGAAAGAAACTGGGCCTTGCTTGTTTGTTTCTTATATTCTTGGCACTACTGTCCTGGGACAAGGAAGGGGAGAGTCATAAACGGAGTCAGGGAGTACAAAGGTACATATGCCTTCCAAAGTTGGGGTGGGGGAATGCACCCTACACAGAGGAAGACACTGAGGCTATATCTACACAGCAGTGTTATTTCGGAATAACTGACATTATTCCAAAATAATATAGTCCGTGTCTACACTATGAGCGGTTATTTCAACATAATGTCGAAATAATGTCGAGCTGAAGGACTTCTTACTCCGACTCCTATAACCCTCATTTTATGAGGACCAAGGGAAGTCGGAGGAAGAGTGCTCTCTCTCAGACTTCCTGCTGTGCAGACAGCACCAAAAGCCAAAATAAGCCATTTCGACATGAGCTAGGCAATTGATGTAGCTGAAGTTACATAGCTAATTTTGGCTTTAGCCCTGCTGTGTAGACGTGCCCAAACTCCCAGTGCTCTAACTCTTTTCTAACTAAAGCCAAGAAGGAAAGTCATTTCCTCACTTTTATTTCCAGATAGCCAAGGCATGCAGCTATCTGCTGTAAGTTCAAACCCTCAATCATTTCCTGAGAACTTTTATTTACTGCTAATGCTACCAATTTATTGACATTTATTTCAGTGAGTGGTTACGAGCAGGAAAGTGTCTTAGTAAAAAGTGCACCTTGTTACTTCAAATATTTGCTCTTTTGGGTCTTGTAGGTCATTTTTGTTCATTTTTACAACCAACACAATTTTCCCACCTGCAGCCAAGGCAGCTGAAGATGGGCAGATTATTCTGATCCACATGCCGTATTGAATTGCTAATAAAGGGACCGATTCCGCACAGTGCTGATCACTCTGAAGAGCTCTTGCTCCCCTTCAAGTCAATGGAGTTATGCTGACTCAGGAATTGGCCCTGTGAGTCCAAATGCACGGCCCGATCCTGCTAGTTGCTGAGCACTCTTGACTCCCATTGGCTTCACTCAGAACAGAGAACTGTCAGCATCTCTCGAGAAGTGATCAGCACCTCACAGAATGGAGCCTGCTGCTGCTTTCAGTACAAGCAGACCAGCTTGCACTGCCTGATGATCTTTGTTGTTGTTGGGGGCATTTGTAGCAGAAAAAGCCCAGTCTGACTTTCAGATTCCAGGCTGAGTTTGTCCTATAGGAAATCCTCCCCATTCGTGCATTCCCTCATCTGCCTCGAATGGCGAAATTTTGAAAATACTGGGAACCGTGGCCCCCCCTGACCCCTGCAGTGAGCTCCCCACAGCTCCCGAAATCGCGGTGACTCCCAGCAGCCACGGAGCACTTAGCACAGCTGCCGGGAGCCGTGGGGACTGCACCATGGGGACTGGGAGCCTCGGGGAAATCACTACAGCTGCCAGGAGCCGCAGGGAATTCACCGCCCTCCCCCACCTGGGAGAGGAGATCCGTGAATAAGTGGAGCTGTGAATAGTGATTCTGTGAATCACGAGGGTCTCCTGTACTGGCAATTTGCAACCAAAAATCTTATTTGGGACTTGGAAAAGTAATGAGGTAGCTTCTGAATAAATACACAATGCTATTTCTACAGGGCCGCTGTTCTGATAATAACTGCCCTTTTAAGAGACCAGGATCCCAATCCCTGAACAATCTCCAGTGTCAAGAGGGCTCTGAGACATTTGGGTTATCCATTGTGGGGCCAGTTTTGTTCAACATCCTCTGACTCTTTATGACAGGAGTCTTGTTGCTACTGCAAACACAGTAAGCACAGCAGCACCCTCTTCCTCAGTTAACCAAACAGGGTGTCTGTCAGAGTGGTGGGTGTTTCAAGACACTGCCGGGCTCCACTCCGCTCTGCTCAGCCAGTTTCCACTCCCCAGCCAATTTTGTTATAACTATGAGATTCCCTAACTTGCATTCGGAGCCAAGGACAGAGTTAATGGAAGTTAATGAATTGTTAGCTACATAGCAGTATCCAACATTTGTTCTTCGGTATAACAATATAAAACCCTCACCTTCTATTCATACAGGGCCTAATCCAAAGCTCTTTGACGTCAATAGAAAGACTCCATAACCCATAATCCATGCAGACATTCATAGATCAGGGAGGAAGCATTTCAAGACACATCCCACTAACGCAGGCTCCTAGTCCCTCAGCACCTCTCCTTAGGTTATGGATGATCTCCCTTCATTTATGTTCCCCGTGCAATTCATTGAGCTGGGGAAAAGATTCCCCACCCCTTCTTCTTCCCCACCCTCTCTTATAATTGGTCTCTTAAACTGTATCCTGTGCACTTGGGAAAAGTTATCTCCCCTCCGCAGTCACTGAGCCATAAAAAGGCACAAATGCAGATGAAAAATTAAAGGAGAGTTCAGTATTCCCTGTACCCTGAGCTCTTGGGCGGCCACCCAGGAGAGATTCAAAAGCTGCCCAGCTGATTAGCAGAGTGCCCACAGCCAGCAGCATGTGTTTCTACTGGTGGTGCACATCCACACATTCCTCAGTGCACACAACAAAATGTATTCCACACATGGATGGAAAAATTAGAGGGAACACTGGTTGATCCCCATAATAATGGCAGGGGCATCTGCAGGCACGTGCACACATATACTCATGCTCCCCGATACAAAGTCTCTCAGGTGCTCCAGATTGGTAGACCCAGGAGTCCCACTGGACAGCTCAGAGGAAAACTAATGGGCTGGGATGAGGTAAGGCTAGCGGGGAAGAAGAAAGTGCAGACAGAAAGCCCTAACCTGCTCCTAAGCCAGAGACAGTCCTATTCACAGGAGTTCACCAGCCCTCTAGTGGCCCACTTGCAGTAACACCCAATGAAGACGCACCAGAGAGCTCCTATCCTATCAGTAGCAAAAGCTCTCTGCAGCTCTCGGGAGAGTCACAGCAGAGTCCTGAGCAGCAGCTGCTGTTTCAGAAATAAGATGGACTTCAATGAACCCACCCGGTCAGGAGCGATCAATTTACTCAGGGCTGAAGCACGTTTGCTAGGACTTCATAACCACCGCTCACAGAAAGCCGCCTGTCGCGGTCATGGTGTAGATAGCAGAGCTTTGTCTGTTTGATTTCAAGACACCTCCCCCGACCTCCAGGCAGGCAGATTGCCATGTTCACTGAAGATGGGGGGGACGTCTTTCCAGGGTCTCTCCCGGCACATTGAAGCTAACTGGTCTTTGTGCAATTTGAAGTATTCCTGCCTCTTCTGTTGTCAGGAATATTTCATCCTGCGTCGTGTCTGTGTCCTACGGGTCTGAGAGTAGGGAGCTTCATTCACCCCCTGGACTTTCTGAAGTCTGAGTGCTTTGGGGGATTCTCCCAGAGCCAGAGCCCTGGCTGGTGTAAACGGGCACAGCTCTATGGGATTCAATGAAGGCCATTTTATACCATGCATTTCCATGGAGGATTTGGAGGTGTCCACTCCATTCCATTGGTGGCATTTCCTATTTAGCCTAATGCCTTCTGCCTCTTTTGGCAGGCCATTGAACTGCCTTTTTCACCCTTACGGAATAGAGACCTTTCTCTTTACAATCTAACAGCCCATCTCATTTTAAATATAGCATAATAAGGCCTTTTTTCATTAAAAAGTTGGAGGGGGAGAGTCCATAATCATTTGAAAAATGTTTAAGCACTAACTGCTTTGAATGCACAATGAACTGCACTTATATTTTCCCTATTTGTGCACGCGGTCACTGCGCACACACATGCAAATGCACATGTACATGCTCGATACTCTGCAGGGTGGATAAAAAGCTGTGATTTTTTTAAAAAAAAACATTGATATTTTTATATTAGATATAGGTTTATTTTTTAAATAAGTTAAAAACCTATTTAAAACTGAATTTGAAAATGACAATTGGTATGCAGGCTTCAACTTATCATAAACTATTAAAAGCATTTGAATTAAATACAAAAAAATATACTAAGCACTGCATGTTTGCTAACCAGTTTTGAAGAAAGTCAAACCACTGAACTGGCAAAAAGCACTGACTAAGTACCTGGAGCCAGAATTTGTTGAAGGGCTAAATCAGCTTTTGACTGCAGAAGCTTCTTTCCACAGGTGCAGAGAGAATATCTTTTCATTTCCATTTAGTCAACTAGTCTAGTACAATGGCTAGTTCCTAGAAAGTTAAGAAAACAATTGGGAATTGAAAAAAGCATGAAAGCTTGTTTTTCCTCTTCCAGTCTATGTATAAAGCTTAGGTGGGAGAGAATGTGCTCTACTAGTTCTACGTTCTTGAAGAACTTGGGGACTTGCCTGGGCACTCCCTAATGGATCCTAAAGTGACTATATTACAAAGCAATTTCAAAAAAACAACTGGAGAGATTCAGCTGCAGAACTTGGTTTCATTTACAAGTTTGACACCTGTGAACAAGGTTTGAACAAAGACCTGACCTGGATGGGCCACTATATTCCACGTTCTAATGACATAAAAAGCTAAGCACCGGGTACTTATAGCCCACTCTATTAGCCTCCTTTAGCACAGACATGAATTGATAATATTTTTTCGTATTTTTTTTCTTTACATAAGAATGGCCGTACTGGGTCAGACCAAAGGTCCATCTAGCCCAGTAGCCTGTCTGCCAACAGTGGCCGGCCCCAGGTGCCCCAGAGGGGGTGGACTGAAGACAATGATCAAGCGATTTGTCTCCTGCCATCCTTCTCCAGCCTCTGAGAAACAGAGGCCAGGGACACCATTTCTATCCCCTTCTCTTTCCCTTCCCATCCCCTCTCTTTCTCTGCTATTTATTTGTACCCTGGATGTCTTACTCCATTCATCTGAAGAAGTGGGTTGTGCCCACGAAAGCTCATGATACCATCTACATTTTTTGTTAATCTCTAAGGTGCTGCAAAACTATCGGTTGTTTTTTAAGTTTTTTGGTGACCAGAGTCAGTCAGTTACATTCACTAACTACTTCCTTTGTTTAATAAATAAGTTGGTTTGAAATGCAAAACAATTTTTTGATAAATTTTGATTCTTTTATTTCTAGTGCATTTAAAGTAGGGGTTTTTTTTTTAATGCTGTTTTGGTGTGTTTTAATTTAATTTAAATCTGCATCGAAATAGGCCTTGGATACAAATCACAAGAGATTAATCATCATCTGTTAATTAAGGAATGCATCATTAATCAATTTCTAACATACAAAAATGGACAAATAAAAAATCAGAATAACTGCAAGTTAGACTGTATAATTGCTTACATAAATGTGTACAACTGTAGTGTGTTCTTCTAGTTAACAAAAAGAAGCACCAAATTTAATGTAAATACTATATTTACTTGGAAATCATCATGTTGTAATGGTTATCAATGAGAATCATTTTCTTTTGGAAAATAACCATAAAGTACGAATGCAAAACTCAATTAAAATCAATTTATTCAAACTGCATTTTCCTGTTTGCTGATTTAAATCATGATTAAAATTGGTGATTTACATCAATCCACCTTGATCCTCTGCCTTTTGACAATGGGTCATTGTTTTCTGACCTTTCTGTCAACTGGCTCACTGGAAACGGGTTGATTTTTAACCGTTACTCACCAGCTGTTCACCTTGTTTTGCTAAATTTATCATGTCACAATTGGGCCATGTCTTCACTAGGCAGAAGATCGACACTGCCATGATTGCTCTTCCAGAGTTCGATTTAGCGAGTCTAGTTAAAACTCGCTAAATCAAACTCAGAGGGTATTCCCGCCAGCTGCCAATACTCCTGCTTCTGTGAGGAGTTAGTTACCATCACTTATCCTCTGCTTACTACCTTTAGCACATTGCATAGCACAAGAGATCCCTCTAGTATCCTCCTGGGGAGAATTTTTTAAGTGATATAGGAGCATAACTTGCATTGAAATTCTCCCCACTGCAGTTTGGTAGGGGGGGGAGATGTTTGCCATCATATTTATTATTCCTTATATTTTAATAATGACAAATTGAATTTCCAATCTTGATACCTATTACCTAGCTGTGGGAGCAAAATTATACTAATTCGGATGTGATCAAACAGAGTCCTTGGTAGAAGCTTGAGTTTCATGTCTAGTTTCTCTCTAGAAGCACTCTAAAGAAAATGCATGGATTTGGGATTATGATTAAATTTAAAAAATGGTATCCTGCTCCCCCTGGTGGTGAAATCTTCACCCACATCTCTGCACCACACAAACTGCTGGGGTGTTCCAATCTCCAACTTCCACTGCCTAGATATTGGCCTTTCTGCCCAAAGAAAGGGTAAGAAGGGAAAACAGCCCCTTCAGCAATAGATTGTCTAATTAAATCAAGGGTGTCCTGAATGATGTTGCTTTGATCTTCCCTCTGTTCCTACTACCCAAGCATGTTTGCAACATTGTTTTCTGTCTTGACAAAGATTTTAGAATTTACTTGTATCATCATGGCTCTTATTGCATAATCAGTATCCCAGCTCCCATGGGATGTGATTGCTCTATAAACACATTATCTCCATGTTTCTGTTTGCAGCGCTGTCGTATTTCAGAACTGTATGTGATGCTCCCCAGACGCTTGTCCCTCCCATTCCAGCTGACGTCCCATTCAAGTATTATCAGGCTTCACTGGCAGAGCATTATACATCTGTAACATTAAATTGACATATTAGTTAGTATAATCTCTAGAAAACACGAGTTCACTAATTCCAGGGAGGTAGTCATAGCACTATTGAAATTGAGAGTAACAATAACTCATTTCTAGAAAATGGTGTATGGAAGGTATCTAGCTAATTTCTACACTTCATAATAAATTGCTTCCTTCCCAGTTATTTGATTGTGGTATAAATCATTTGACTCCATTTCAAAAAGATGTCAGGTGTATCTGAATATCCACTGCTGCCTTCTGTTTATTATATCGAAAATTAACTACATTACGAGAATGTAAAGATTGCAAAGTCAATCACTGAGACGTTAGGACATGCCAGAATTCAGCTTGCCTGTGTAACTTCCATGCAGCACCCTTGCATGTATGCATCTGGATACAGTCTTTAATTACATAATCATATGCAATGTGTTTTCTACAGGACTCCTGCCTCGTTCAATGCACAGGACAGATGGTGCTCCCTGAATAGATAATTATTCAATATTTCCCTTTATGCTCATCCTTCAGTGTGTGGCCCAAGGCCTTTTTTTCCTATGCACTGTTCAAACCCTGCGCTGAATCCACAATTAGTAATTTCTTTGTGGAATTTTCTATGATACTCTGAGTGTTTCACAAACACTAATGAATCTTTCTTTACAGCACCTGTGATTTGTAAGAGGGAATTGTTATCCCCATTTCACAAATGGGGCATATGGGCTCAGCATTGCCCACATTGTCAAACATGACCGCTAATTTTGGGTGACCACTATGAGACTGAAGGCCTAGTTTTTCAGGGCAATTTGCCTTTTTACAGCACCTTTAATGTTCAAAGCACAGCTCTGCAATTGACTTCAGTTGCAGCTGGAAGCACTCAGCATTTCTACAAAGCAGGTCCCATGCATCTCGGATCAGGCATCCAAAAAAAGAGGAACACACAGTGAAAAACTTGGTCCAAGAGATTTGCCCGTCACCTAGAAACTCCCAGACAGAGACAGAATTCAATTCCGCAGAGCAACATTCCACTGCATTCCTCATGACACCATCCTTTCTGTTCTTGCACACTCCTCTCTCAATACACCTTCTAACTTGTCTGTGGTAAGCAAGGCTGGGCTCTCGCAGACAACAACAGCTTTGAACTCCACATGATTCATTTCCAGAGCTCTGTTCACCCTGTCCACAGAACAACGTGGGATCCTATAGAAAAGGTAATGTGTGATCATGCATTTAATGACTATGTCATGTGGGAGGCCTTATTAAGATTGCACAGGCATCTTAAACCTGGAATTTCCCAATTTAAGTGAAAAGTCTCAGAGGGGTAGCCGTGTTAGTCTGTATCTGCAAAAACGAGAAGTCTTGTGGCACCTTGGGACACATCTGTACTAGGAAATTATTTCAAAATAACTAAATCATATATATAGTAGCCCAATGTCTGAGAGTCTGTAATGCTGAAATGCTGGCTGTTCCTTCTGGGCGGCGCTGTTGCCTGAAATGCTGGCTGTTCCCTCTGGGCGGCGCTGTTGCTGAAATGCTGGCTGTTCCCTCTGGACAGCGCTGTTGCCTCCCTGGCTGTTCCCTCTGGGCAGCGCTGTTGCGGGAGTCACGTCCTTCGTCTCCCACCGTGGCGCTTGGCTGACTTCTGCACCGCTCAGCCGAGCCGCCGCGGGGGAGCAAGCGGTGCAAGCGGCCGTTTGGGCCCCACAGTCCCCATGCAGCACGGGTGCTGCATGGGGAGCACGGGGCCCAAACAGCCGCTTGAGCCGCTTGCTCCCCCACGGCGGCCCAGCTGTGCGGTGCAGAAGTCAGCCGAGCGCCACGGCGGGAGGCTATGGGCAGTGGGGCGGTGACGTACACGGCCAGGGGCGGGGCCCAGCCATGTACGTCACCTTCGTGCCCCCCTTCGCCTCCTGCCATGGCGCTCGACTGACTTCTGTGCTGCTCAGCCGGGCTGCCGTGGGGGAGCCCAAACCGCCACTTGCTCCGCTTGCTCCCCCGCGGCGGCCTGGCTGAGCGGCGCAGAAGTCAGCCGAGCACCACGGCGGGAGGCAAAGGGGGGTGGGGCGGTGACGTGCGGCGTGACAGTGGCTCCAGGCTGTTTGGGCTCTGCAGTCCCCCGAGTGAGAGGCAGGAGGGGAGGAGAAGAGAAAGAGAGAGAGACAGGAGGCGGAGGAGAGCTGGGAGGAAACAATAGAAGGAGGAGAGAGAGAGAGAGAGAGAGAGACGGAGCGAGAGACCAGAGGCTCAGGAGAGAAGACCGACGTGGAGGAGAGACCTGAAAATCCTGTCTTATGACGCGCTAATTGGCTAGTTCAAAATAATAACTCCCAAAATAACTATTTTGAAATAAGCTTATTCCCCGAGAAAGGCAGGAGTACAGATTTTGAACTAACCAGCCCATTATTTTGAAATTACAGGCTTGGTAGTGTGGACGCTCTGCTTATTATTTCACAATAAGGGGGATCATTTTGATATAATTCCCTAGTATAGACCAGGGTTTAGAGACTAACATTATTAGGGCACAACCTTTCATGAGGAAAACCCACTTCATCAGATGAATTGGAGTGGAAGTAACAGAAGCAGGTGTGTATATATAAGGAAGAAGTTGCTTATGTTAATGAAGCTAATCAAGTCAGGGTGGAAGTGGGTCATTCTCAGCATTTGATGTGGAGATGTGAATACCCAGAGAGGGGAAATTGCCTTTGTAATGCGTTAACCAGCTGATGGTGTTGAATTTGCAAATTAATTCCAGTTCAGCTGTCTCCCTTTGTAATTGGGTTTTGAAATTCTTTTGTAGAAGTCTGGCTAACCTCCCTGGACATTCAGGAATGGATTTGAAAGCAGTCATCCTTCTAGAAAAGAATTTCAAACCCTCTCTCTGATGTAACCACTGACTGAGAAGGAAAAAGACATTCCCTATATTCCCCTTGCACACCAGAGCCTAGAAGGGCCCAGGCTAGTAGATTTAGTGGGCCCCTCTGGGCTCTGGGGTGGGACCAAAATGAGTGGTTCAGTGTGTGGGAGGGAGCTGCTGAGAAGCAGGCTTGGGATATGGGTGGGAAGAAGAGTGCTGGAGCAGGCGGAGAGAGGAGCCCTGAGCTTCAGGGGCCAAATTCAGGCAAGCCAGGGGCTACATCCAGCCCCTGGGCCTTAGGTTCCCCACCCCTGCCCTACAGGGAAGAGACACGCATTTTGCTAGTGTGGTTCATAGCCATTTGCTAGACCACAGAGGAATGTTGAGACTTGGAAATTTTGGATTCAGATCCACGTTCTGGGGTGAGCCTAGACCCTGCTTCCCACATCCCTGCAGCCTGTCCTTTTCCACTTCCAATTTACTCCTGCTCCCCACCTCCTCTCTCACGCCTCACCCCTTTGCAGTCAGGTCACTCAGACTCGTTTTCCTTCTCCTCTTCACTGGCTGGCTGCTAAGGTGGGTGAAGAAGCACTGAGGACACAGTCTCCCTGCTTTCAGTTCTGGTACTAGATTGCATCCTTTGGATAGTGCGTGCCCAGTCCCATTGTGGGGGTGGTGCAGGTGTAACCACCAGGCGGATTTGAACCTGGGGACCTCTGAAGCTTAGTATAGGAGCCTCTACCAGGCGAGTTCTAGTCAATATGTAGGAGCGATGCAATATGGGGTGCAATAACGGACAACGTTGGGAGACTTGTGCTGCCAATCTCTAACAAAGCCTACCCAGCTTCTACTGAGCATGTGTGAACTGCAATTTTCTGAGGCTTATATAACTTGGGCACATTTAGGAAGCTTGTCCCAGGGAAAGCCATCTCCCTGCCAAAGTTCAAGTCCCCGCTGCCAGGTCCTAAGGCACTAGAGCTTCTCTGCACGAGAAGGGGAGATACTTGATCAAAATCTTCAAATATGTTAAGGGCTATTAGAAAGAACATGGTGATCAATTGTTCCCCATGTCCTGAAGGTAGGACAAAAAGCAATGGGCTTCAGCAGCAGCAAGGGAGATTAAGGTTAGATGTTAGACAGCCTTTCTAACTATACGGGTAGGTAAACTCAGCAATGGGTTTGAAGAGAAGTTGTAGATTCCCCCTCATTTGAGATTTTTTTAAAACAAGTTGGACAAACACCTGTCAGGGATGAAAGACATTTATTTGGTCCCACCTCACATGGGACTGGACTTGATGATTCCAAGGTCTCTCCCTACATTTCTATGATTTCCAGACACCTTCCATCTGGCCCACCTTCTCTGTCTGGTTGAGCATATCTAAGTCTTGTTCCTTCTGGACTGGACACACTCTGGTTCAGCCTCCTCCCTTCCCTCCCCTCTTCCTGGCCAGCCTTGTTCTGGTCCTTTTCCTCTCCTGATTGGCACTTCCACTTCGACAGAACTTCCTCCTGGGCTAGCCCAGTCCAGTTCTCTTCTTAATGCAGCCAAAATGTAGCATTTTAGTGATAGTATAAGAATACAAGTATAATGATAGTAACAAGTCTTGTGTGATTTGCTTGTAAGTTTTGTATGCTTCTATTTCACCCTGTCTCTCATGATTAGGCAGTATTTGCTGTGAGGTCTTGTTTCTTGTTAGCATTACAGATTAAGTTGTACCTCTTTTCTGCATCACGAACTAAGTTGTGCAAAATTCTTTTTTTGTTATTCCTTTAGTAACTATATAATTCCTTCTACACTCTAATCTTGCAGAATTGTTTGGTGTGACCAGAGGATGTGTGGAAGTGTAAAAGCCATCATAAATGCCCAGATGGTCAAGTGGGAAGCTTGAAGATAACCAGGAAACATCCATTGTGCCTGAGGCTGAATTAAATTAGCAGAATTGACAGAACTCTGGAGACCGGTGAACCCCCAAGAGTGAGTCACAAATAAGAAACAACGATGGAAATTCTGACCATAGCTATCAAAAGAGAACTGTGGAAACCCCTGAGACGATTTATTTAAGGCTAGATGATCGCATCATCACACTGCAAAACCCATAGACTCAAATGGGAACTTACTAGTAGAAAATGGAGGGGTTGCCATTAGAGTCTGGGTGTTGTCCTGCAAGCCAAACCTCAGAGAGCCACCTCGAATTGCAATCAATAGACCTTGTCTCTTCACTCAATCTTACCTGGCCGGCAAGACTGACTTCAAACATGATAGACTGGTAACTATAAATATGCCCTGGGCTGGGGGAAGGCGGGGGCATATTGCCTTTTCCTCAGAAAAATATCCCATGTGCTTGTTATAAGCATAACAATAAGACAACTCCTCAGAACCACTCAGACTGCTTGTTCAGCTTCGTGCTACACTGGTGACTCTTCCAGATTGCCAGGCAAGAGAAGCCAGCATGTCCTCATAGCTGCCTCCCACTTACTGTTTAGATGCAAATGGCATGTAGGAATCCTAGCCATGGGCCCAGCCCCATGGAGCTAGGTGCTGTACAAACACAGAACACAAAACGACAGAGATGGAGGCAGTATACAAGACCTAGGTACCACAGCGGCAGGTGTGTTAGAGAAGATTCCACACAGTTCCTCGTGTCCTTCTTTGAGTGCTTGTAGTGGGGCAGCTGCCCTACTCCCTCAGGGAAAGGGTTAAAGCAGGCTGGAGGGAGCCTGCATGGAGCCCCAGCCAATTAGGAAAGGGCTTATAAGAAGCCAATCAGAGGGCAGCTTACTGAGGCAGCCATGTTATATATAAGGAGCTGCTCAGCAGAGCAGAAGGCAGCTGGGTCCTGACCAGAGAGGGTGCGGGACTGGCTCCCAGCAAGGGAGAAGCACCTGAAGAGAGCAATGCAGAGGAGACACAGGGGAGCAGGAGAGAGGCACCAGCCTGATACCTCCCAGGCTGCAATCCTTGATATAAGGGCCAGAAGGGTGCCAGTCATGGGGAAGTGGTGCAGGGAATGGGAGCAGTTGGGGAAGCAAAGGAGGGCAGGACAAGGCTCCTGCCAGAGGATCTCTGGGCCAAGACCCAGAGTAGTGGGCGGGCCTGGGTCCCCTCCGCCTTTTCCCTTACACCACACCACACCTATACAAACTGCAGCTTGCTCTTGAGGACAGGGGCTAGACTTTGGAGCTCCAGTTGGCTACAGTGGTGGGTGAGACTGAGGACTGCTGATGCCCCCAAAAGGAGGTGAGAGACCATGATAGTGGGCACTGCCAGAGGGCAGTGTCCCAAACAGGATGCTCCACTCCAGCAAGCAACGTGGGTCCAGAGCCAGGCTACATCTACACTACAGGTTTCTTGCACAAGAAGCTTTTTGTGGAAGAGATCTTCCGCAAAAACTTCTTGCACAAAAGCGTATCCACACTACAAAAGTGCATCGCAAAAGTGATGTGCTTTTGTGCAAGAGAGTGTCCAGACTGCATGGATGCTTTCTCGAAAGAAAGCTCTGATTGCTATGCACAGAATAGCCACCAGAGTACCTGTGCTTTTTTCGATTGGCTCTTTTTGTGCAAAACCCCCCTGTTGCCCGTCCCTACACACCTTTTTGAGCAAGAACTCTTGCGCAAAAAGGAGCTATTTCTCGCAGAGAGAGGAATACCTACACCGCAAAAACCCCTCTGTTCTTTTGATTTACTGTAAGTTTACTTGTGCAAAAATGTGCTTGAGGTGTGGACACTCTGTGGGTTTTTGCACAAAAACCCTGTAGTGTAGAAGTAGCCCCAGACAGTGGAGACGACGACGCACAGAGCCAAAAGCAACAGGCAAGGCAGCGGCCAAAAGAGGGTGCCCTGCGAGGATCAGAGCAAATTCCTGGAATGACCAGCAAGAGGCGCTGTGGCAGTGACGCTCAACCCCATTACAGTGCTCCAATAATTTCCTCCTCAGAGACTCTTCACTTAAGGCTTGTGTACCCCTCAGATGCGACCCATAGCTCACAGGTCCACCGTTACAGTGAGCGAAGCAGAAATACGATAGTCCAACTTTAAAGTTTCAGGGGGTAGCCGAGTTAGTCTGTACAGGATAAACTTAAAAAACAACAAATAGTCTGGTAGCGCTTTAAAGACTAACAAAACTCAGTCTTTAAAGTGCTACCAGACTATTTGTTGTTTTTTAAGTTCAACTTTAAAGTGTCAGAGGAGGCAAAAAATCCACCACTTAGGCTGTGAGGAGCTTGTTTGTAGAGTCAAACACATGGACATGTGTTCACTATCAATCAACAAAGAACTCAGCAAGCCCCATGGCTGTGAGGCGGGGGGATGGGGAGAGAATTTGTGTTTAAGGAGTGACTATCGGCATCCAGTCTCCCAGCCAGTGCGGCTAGGAAAACATTGCTTAGCTGACACTTTCAATCTCTTGGGGAGAGGCAGAAGCATACATCACACTACAGATGCTCTTCAGCAGCTGGCCCGTGGAGCAGCATTAATGTCACCCCCTCCCCTCCCTCAGCCCAAAACTGTCAGTTCCACACGGCCAGTCACAGGATGTGCCCAGAGAGTCTTAGACGCACGCTGGCATAAGGTGATCAGACATAATGGCAAAAGGGAAACACTAGATAAAGAAAGCCATGGCCCCATAAAGCAAGCTCCTTTGGAGAAGTACAATGGGCAACTGAAAGTCCCAGGTCCATGTGCTCAAAGGGTTCCTTGGTGACACTTGAAAATGGGTGTAACTCCCTCTTTTGTACACAGTTGATGTAACCCTGAAAGCAAGGACTTATCAAAGGATTTGCTTCTGCCTCATCAAAATTAAGAGTGCTGTGTGTAGAAGAAAGATGGTGCTAGTGGGAGGGCAGGTTAGAGCACGGGCAGGGATGGAATATAATTATCGAGGAGACACAATAAAGAGGCACAACAAAGGAGGATCATTGTGTCCTACATTCCCCCGTCGGGTCTAACTGGAAGTAAACAGAGCTACTCCAATTTGCACTCAGCACCACAGGTCCCAAAACCTGACCTTCTGCTGCTGCACTACAGAAATAATAATAGCAACGCCTTCCTGGGAGCAGAGGGAGCAGAGCCATACGCAAGGGCCCAGACAGATGCTGTTCTTATGGCCATGCAAAAGAGGGAAATGAGGAAAGTCAAAAGAGGCAGATCCCAGGGGAAAGTAGGAATTCAGAGGAGGGACCAGAACCTCAGCTGATGCAAATGTTAAAAGAAGGCATCATCATTGCTTTTTTAATTTTTGCTCATCCGCAGAAGGTTAACAGCTTACTGAGCATAAACAATGACCATTATAATTAGCATGTAGCTCTTCTACAGTGCTTGCCATCGGGAGATCTCAAAGCACTTTAACAAAGGAGGTCAGTACCATTCTCCCCATTATACAGATGGGAAAACTGAGGAATGGAGCAGGATGTGTCTTGCCCAAGATCACTCAGCCAATCATTAGCAAACCTAGTAATAGAAGTGCAGCTCCAACAGAGTGATTCAAGGACTTTTTTTTATCTCCACTTTGCCTTATAAAACAACAGTTCCACTGAACAAAACCACACCCGAGAAAACTTCTGCACAGAGGTAAGGTGTTTAGCACTCTGTGGGAAAGGATGTCCCAGCACTGTCTTGTACACAGTGGGTGTGTCTAGACTATACCTCTCTGTCAACAGAGAGCTGTAGATTAGGCACATCGAAATTGCTAATGAAGCAGCAGCGATTTACATATCCCGTGCCTCATTAGCATAAACATGGCTGCCGCTTTTTTTCGAAATTGAGTTTTTTCTAAAAAAACAGCAGTCTAGACACGGATCTATCGAAAATAAAGTCTTTTTTGACAGAGCCTGTATTTCTCAAAAAATGAGGTTTACAGGATCTGTCAAAAAAGGCTATATTTTCGACAGATCTGCGCCTAGACTGCCGTTTTGGGGGGGGGGGGTTTCGAAAAAACTCAATTTTGAAAAAAAAAGCAGCAGCCATGTTTATGCTAATGAGGCACAGGATATTTAAATCCCTGCTTCATTAGCAATTTCAATGTGCCTAATCTACATCACTCTGTCACAGAGAGGTGTAGTCTAGACACAGGACAAAGAGAAACAATGGCAATAGGAAACATACATGGGGATAAAATTGCCATAGAACAAGGCGAAACAGAGCGTTGATGGTAAATATCCACCCAGTTACTAAGTTTCCACTTGTACACACAGAGACAAAGTACTTAGATCGAGCACACCAACATAGCCAAGTGATAGAGATTTAAGGCAATAGAAACAGTTTCAGTAGTTCAATGCCTGTTGTAACTACAGCTCCATTGGACTGGATTTGCCAGCAACAGCTTACGAAATGCTGTTTTTCCACCACTCGGCAGTGATCAATACAAATATCACATTAAGGTGGTAAATAACGTGACAAAATAGCCTGCCATGTCACATAATACATTACTGATATCCTAATATGAGAGTCTCTGGATGGTAACAACATAGCACATTATGGCCTAGTTATTACATTTCAGCTTGAAGCGTAAGATCTAGAGTAAACAAAGCAGAGCTTTGGTGTCCAAAGCTATATTTCAAGGTTATTTGAACAGAGTGGGATTTTGAGGTCATGCTAATGGCTTTCACAAACTACTAATTTGTATATTGACAGTTCACAGGCCCATAGTAGAGATCACTAGCAGGCATTCAGCAAGCAAGTAGCTCAACTCTCAGAGTAGCAGCAAACTGAATAAAAAAGCTGAATAATATTTATGCATCTCATGTTACCAGAAACTACTTATTTGCAGATAAAGCATAACAGTTCATTGGTGGAGACGCAGTAATAAACTGCAGGCTACTGCAGCTCTTAGTGAAAATACAATTAACTTAGTACAAAATCAGACGTACAAAATCCATAATAAGTATAAGCAGCTTACAGGCAACTCAAAGGGAGGAATAAGAATGCAACCTATCAACCATCATTTCATATAACCACTTCTGGATCACCTATGAATGCCTGGCACTTATTTTAGTTCCATTCTAGACACAGATATATATATTATATTTTATATGATTGTAGTAACATGTCTGCATCTTACAGGCACATCCTCATCTCTGGTCACAGCTTTGCATGAGGCCCCATTCTCGGTTGCTCCCTACAGGGCTCTTTCCAACCCTCAACATCTTCTCTCAGCCTGTGTCCATTCCCGACTACCCATCTAAGTATACTGTGGCTAAAAGTCTAAGCCTCATATGAAGTAACATGACCAAGTTCAAATGAAAGTCCAAACAAACCTTCAAACTCAGAGTCTTTATGCTCTCTCAGGTCATGTCTACACTGGGGAGTTTTGAAATTACAAGCAGAGCATCCACACTACCAAGCCTGTTATTTTGAAATAAGAGACTGGTTATTTTGAAATAATAACTCTTGCTTTCCTTGGGGAATAAGCTTATTTCAAAATAGTTATTTTGGGAGTTATTATTTTGAAACTAGCCAATTAGCCCGTCATAAGATGGGATTTTCAGGTCTTGTCTCCTGAGCTCTCTCGCTCTCTCACTCTCTCTCTTCCTACTGCTTCCCCCCCCCTCTCAGCTCTCCTCCGCCGCCTGCCTCTCTCTCCGTCTCTTTCTTTCTCTTCTCCCCCTCCTGCCTCTCACTCTCCCTTTCTCTTCTCCTCCTCCTCCTGCCTCTGTCTCCCCTCCGTCTCTCCCCGCCCTTCTTCCCCATCCCCTTCCCTCCCGCCGTGGCGCTTGGCTGAGTGCTGCCTGCTCAGCCGGGCTGCTGCGAGGGAGGGGGGCAGGGCGGTGACGTACATCACCGCCCTCTCTTCCCCTCCCATCACGGGGGAGCCCAAACAGCCCCTTGCGCTGCTGGCTCCCCCGGCCGAGTGCCACAGCGGGAGGGGAAGGGGGGCGGTGACGTACACGGCCCTGCCCCCTGGCTGTATATCACCACCCCGCCCCCTTCCCCTTCCTCCGTGGCGGCTCGGCTGAGTGTTGCACACTCAGCCGGGCCACCGCAGGAGAGGAGGGGGCGGGGCAGTGACGTACACAGCCAGGGGGCGGGGCTGTCTACGTCACCACCCCTCCCTCCCCTCTCCCGCGACGGCCCGGCTGAGGGGCGCACCACTCAGCGCCACAGCGGGAGGAGGAAGGGGGGGCGGTGACGTACACAGCCCCGCCCCCGGCCGTGTACATCACCGCCCCGCCCCCCTTCCTGTCCCACCGGGCCCACCTGAGCGGTGCTCAGCTGGGCCCCGGTGGGGGAGCAAGCAGCGGCAAGCGGCCCTTTGGAGTCTGGCTGTGGCCAGTGGCTGCACCACCCCACCCTCGCCAGCTCTGCTTCCTGCCCCTCCTCCCAGCCCCACGGCCCCGATCCCCCAGCTCTGCTTCCCACCCCTCTTCCTGCCGGCCAGTCCCACGGCCCCGGACACACACCCCGCCAGCGCTGCTTCCTCCCCTTCCTCTGGGCCCCCATCCTCCTCCAGCCCCACAGCCCCAGCTGCTTCCCACCCCTTCCAGCCAGCCCCGCCCCTTCCTCCTGCATGGCGCCCCAAGCGCCGCCAGGTGGACCCGGCGGAGCGGCGGTCAGCTGGGCCCGAGGCAGCAAGCGGCCGCTTTGGGGTCCACGCTCCCCACGCGTGCAGAGCGCAGACCCCAAAGGGCCGCTTGCCGCTGCTTGCTCCCCCGCCGGGGCCCAGCCTGAGCGCCGCTCAGCTGGGAGCGGCGCAGCACACCATGGAGGGAGGGGAAGGGGGCGGGGCTGGCCAAAAGGGGGGGTGGTAAGCAGAGCTGGGGTTGGGGCTGTGGGATTGGAGGAGGATGGGGGCCTGGAGGAAGGGGAGAGGGAAGCAGCGCTGGCGGGTGGGGGTGTCCGGGGCCATGGGGCTGGCCGAACGGCCACGGAGGGAGGGGAAGGGGGGCGAGGCGCTGATGTACACAGCCAGGGGGCGTGGCCATGTACGTCAGCGTTACAGACGCACAGACACTGGGCTACTATATATATGATAACTTATTTTGAAATAATTTCATAGTGTAGACATAGCCTCAGGGTCCACTGTAGTTCTCTTTTCGGTTCTACCTCATGGCTTCTCTTGCAGGAGCCTCACCTGCTCCTGTAGCATTCAGCCTCCACGATATCTTTAGTACTAGATAGTATCCCAGGGCTTCTCTCCACCAGAGACCTGTCTCCTTTGCAGTTGGTCCATTACCGAGCTCGCTTGCTCTAATTATAAGGTCCAGCTCTGCCTACTCTGGCCAGAAAACAATTAGTTAATGACCCACCGGATATGGCACATTGCCTTGCAGTATACACACATACACACCCCCAACAGATTGTCAGCTGGTCTATATCAGCATGGTCCCGGTGATTTCAATGGAGCCATGCTGGTTTGTGCCTGCTGGGAACCCAGCCCATAGTCTTGCACAAATGGAATTTTAATAAAAGTGCTCACACTAAGGAAGATGCAAACTCTGACAGTCTGACTTCCCTTTCATTGACCCTGATGTGGATCAGGAGATGTCTATCTAACCTCCTCTTAAACATCTATCAGGGATGGTCTAGACGGTACTGGGTCCTGCCATGATGGCAGGGGACTGGACTCGATGACCTCTCGAGGTCCTTCCGGTTCTATGATCCACTGGGGTGGCATTGCCACAGTTTAAAACTACGGTGAGCAAAAGGAGAATCGGGCCCCATGTACCATGTATGGGTTTTCTAGGCATCTTCCAAAAAGAAATACATCAAGACCATTATTTACAGAAACCAGGCCAGTGCAAAAAAAAATTGCTACCTCTGCTCTTTTAGTACAGTGATCAAGTCTGGGCTCTGCAGCAACTGTTTGAAATTACAATGCTTCCACCAAATGAATTTACATTCCACATAGTCTCCCTTCTCCAATATATGAAACAGAAAAATCATGTGAAAGAAGACTATTGAAAGAATACTCCTTCTTGGACACTTGCACCTCTGGTATCAACGTGGAGACTATTTGGAGAGTCATTTAGGGTTCGTCTACATAGCAACATTATTTCAAAATAATTAGCATTCATAGAATCATAGAATCATAGAATACTAGGACTGGAAGGGACCTCGAGAGGCCATCGTGTCCAGTCCCCTGCCCTCATGGCAGGACCAAATACTGTCTAGACCATCCCTGATAGACATTTATCTAACCTACTCTTAAATATCTCCACAGATGGAGATTCTACAACCTCCCTGGGCAATTTATTCCAGTGTTTGACTACCCTGACAATTAGGAACTTTTTCCTAATGTCCAACCTAAACCTCCCTTGCTGCAGTTTAAGCCCATTGCTTCTTGTTCTATCCTCAGAGGCCAAGATGAACAAGTTTTCTCCCTCCTCCTTATGACACCCTTTTAGATATCTGAAAACTGCTATCATGTCCCCCCTCAATCTTCTCTTTTCTAAACTAAACAAACCCAATTCCTTCAGCCTTCCCTCATAGGTCATGTTCTCTAGACCTTTAATCATTCTCGTTGCTCTTCTCTGGACCCTCTCCAATTTCTCCACATCTTTCTTGAAATGCGGTGCCCAGAACTGAACACAATACTCCAGTTGAGGCCTAATCAGCGCAGAGTAGAGTGAAAGAATGACTTCTCGTGTCTTGCTCACAACACACCTGTTAATGCATCCCAGAATCATGTTTGTTTTCTTTGCAACAGCATCACACTGCTGATTCATATTCAACTTGTGGTCCACTATAACCCCTAGATCCCTTTCTGCCGTACTCCTTCCCAGACCGTTGCTTCCCATTCTGTATGTATGAAACTGATTGTTCCTTCCTAAGTGGAGCACTTTGCATTTGTCTTTATTAAACTTCATCCTATTTACCTCAGACCATTTCTCCAATTTGTCCAAGTCATTTTGAATTATGACCCTATCCTCCAGATTAGTCGCAACCCCTCCCAGCTTGGTCTCATCTGCAAACTTAATAAGCGTACTTTCTATATCAATATCTAAATCGTTGATGAAGATATTGAACAGAGCTGGTCCCAAAACAGACCCCTGCGAAACCCCACTTGTTATGCCTTTCCAGCAGGATTATGAACCATTAATAACTACTCTCTGAGTACGGTTATCCAGCCAGTTATGCACCCACCTTATAGTAGCCTCATCTAAGTTGTATTTACCTAGTTTATTGATAAGAATATCATGCGAGACCGTATCAAACGCCTTACTAAAGTCTAGGTATACCACATCCACTGCTTCTCCCTTATGCACAAGACTCGTTATCCTATTAAAGAAAGCTATCAGATTGGTTTGACATGAATTTTTCTTTACAAATCCATGCTGGCTGTTCCCTATCACCTTGCCACATTCCAAGTGTTTACAGATGATTTCCTTAATTACTTGCTCCATTATCTTCCCTGGCACAGAAGTTAAACTAACTGGTCTGTAGTTTCCTGCGTTGTTCTTATTTCCCTTTTTATAGATGGGCACTATATTTGCCCTTTTCCAGTTCTCTGGAATCTCTCCTGTCTCCCATGATTTTCCAAAGATGATAGCTAGAGGCTCAGATACCTCCTCTATCAGCTCCTTGAGTATTCTAGGATTCATTTCATCAGGCCTTGGTGACTTGCAGGCATCTAACTTTTCTAGGTGATTTTTAACTTGTTCTTTTTTTATTTTACCTTCTAAAACTACCCCCTTCCTACTAGCATTCACTATGTTAGGCGTTCCTACAGACTTCTCGGTGAAGACCGAAACAAAGAAGTCATTGAGCATCTCTGCCATTTCCAAGTTTCCTGTTACTGTTTCTCCTCCTCACTGACCAGTGGGCCTACCCTCTCCTTGGTCTTCCTCTTGCTTCTAATGTATTTATAAAAAGTCTTCTTGTTTCCCTTTATTCCCAGCTAGTTTGAGCTCATTCTGTGCCTTTGCCTTTCTAATCTTGCCCCTGCATTCCTGTGCTGTTTGCCTATATTCATCCTTTGTAATTTGTCCTACTTTCCATTTTTTATATGACTCCTTTTTTATTTTTAGATCATGCAAGATCTCGTGGTTAAGCCAAGGCGGTCTTTTGCCATATTTTCTATCTTTCTGACACATCGGAATAGCTTGCTTTTGGGCCCTTAACAATGTCCCTTTGAAAAACTGCCAACTCTCCTCGGTTGTTTTTCCTCTCAGTCTCGATTCCCATGGGACCTTACCTATCAGCTCTCTGAGCTTACCAAAATCCGCCTTCCTGAAATCCATGGTCTCTATTTTGCTGTTCTCCCTTTTACCCTTTCTTAGAATTGTGAACTCTATGATTTCATGATCACTTTCACCCAACCTGCCTTCACTATCAAATTCTCAACCAGTTCCTCCCTATTTGTTAGGATCAAATCTAGAACAGCTTCCCCTGGTAGCTTTTTCAACCTTCTGAAATAAAAGTTGTCTCCAATGCAGTCCAAGAACTTATTGGATAGTCTGTGCCCGCAGTGTTATTTTCCCAACATATATCTGGATAGTTGAAGTCCCCATCACCACTAAATCTTGGGCTTTGGATGATTTTGTTAGTTGTTTAAAAAGCCTCATCCACTTCTTCCACCTGGGTAGGTGGCCTGTAGTAGACTCCTAGCATGACATCACCTTTGTTTTTAATCCCTTTTAGCCTAACCCAGAGACTCTCAACACTTCCGTCTCCTATGTCCATCTCCACCTCACTCCAAGTGTGTTCATTTTTAATGTATAAGGCAACACCTCCTCCCTTTTTTTTCTATCCTTCCTGAGCAAGCTGTACCCTTCTATACAAACATTCCAATCGTGTATTATCCCACCAAGTTTCTGTGATGCCAACAATGTCATAATTGTACTTATTTATTAGCACTTCCAGTTCTTCCTGCTTATTTCCCATACTTCTCGCATTTGTATATAGGCACCTAAGATCCTGATTTGACCTTGCCTCCCAGTTTTGCCCTGACCCTCCTTTCTCTCTGCCATTGTAGCCCACGTTCCCTCCCATTTCCGACCCATCTCCCAGGACTCCATGTTCTCCACTTACCTGTGGGCTTTGCTCACCTGTCCCCGTCGAACCTAGTTTAAAGCCCTCCTCACTAGGTTAGCCATTCTGTGTCCAAATAGGGTCTTCCCCCTCCTCGAAAGGTGGACGCCATCCCTGCTTAGCAGTCCTTCCTGGAATAGCATCCCATGGTCAAGGAAGGCAAAGCCCTCCTGGCGACACCATCCTTGAAGCCAGGCATATTTCCAGCATTATTTCAAAATAACTTAGTCTGTGTCTTCCCAGCAGGCAGTTATTTTGAAATAATGTCAAAATACTGTCAAGCTGGAGGACTTCTTACTCTGACTCCTGTAACCCTCATTGTACGAGGAAGTCAGAGGAAGAGGGCTCTATTTCGAAACAAGTGCTGTGTAGATGCTCCCAATTTCAAAATAAGCTGTTTCGAAATAAGCTACACAATTGACGTAGCTCAATTTGCGTAGCTTGATTCGAGTTAAGCCTTGCTGTGTAGTCACACCCTTAAACTATGTTGACATCCCTTAATACCAGTATTGCTCTTTGCCTTTCTCATTAAGGGTCAGTCTGGACTACAGTCCTTTGTCGGAAAAAGCTACGCAAATTGCACTCCGCTTTTTCTGATCACTTTTCCAGAAGAGGCCTTTCCACCATTTGGCCCTGTCTAGATGGGGCCAAATGGTGGAAAAGCCTCCTTTTTCAGCAGAGCCCTTATCCCTCATAGAATGAGGTATATAGGGCTCCCCAAAAGAGCGCGTTTGCTCTTCCGCAAAAAAAAGTGGAAGAGTAAACGCGATCCTTGATCTTTGGTATCCCGGAAAAACCCCGCAGTGTAGATGTACCCATAGGGTGAAACTCATCCCTGTGCAGAGAGTTGGCCCAAGGCACATGCACCAGTTAAGTCCCACCTCAGATGCAAAGGCCCTAAGGGACTTTAATGAGACTTAAATCATGCTAGACCTTGTGCTGGTTCTCCACATAGGGAAGAGTTTCCCCTCTCTGCGTAGCTATTATGACTATTGGGAATCTCAAGTAGTAGAGAGGTTATTTTACCTGTATATTTGGCACTGATGCAACCACAGCTGGAATACTGTGCCTCGTTCTGGTGCCCACAGTTCAAGAAAGATGTTGAGAAACTGAAGAGAAGAGCCATGAGCATGATTCAAGGCTTAGAAAACATTCCTTATAGACTCGGGGAGCACAGTCTATTTAGCCAAACAAAAAGAAAGCTAAGGGGTGACTTGATAATTTGTAAGTATCTACATGGGCTCTTATATGGGGCTCTAATAATGCACTTTTCAATCTAGCAGAGAAAGGGACAATATGGTCCACTGGCTGGAAGTTGCAGCAAAATAAATTGTAAATGAATGATGAGAGTAATTAACCATTAGAACAGTGATTCTCAAACTTTTTGGGCTATGGACCATCTGGCTCAATGCAAACCTTTCTGCAGACCACCCGTTGCTAATGGAACCTCACCGTTAATTACATAGCTATGCCTGAGCCATCTTGCTAGTGCTGCAGCTAGGGAGAATGGTTTGATTTAAATTATTAAACAGATTAAGTGTTTTAACTGTCTCATATTAGTTTATCAAACTTCATTTTAAATATAGTAAAATATTAATTTATGTCCTACACAAAAGGTTTCAATGTTTTCTTTACTTATGGCAAGGGTGGGGAAACTTTTTTGCATCTGGGGCCAATGACCCACAAAAAATAAGTTGGAGACCACACAAGTGAAAAGCAAAAAAACTCCTCCAAAACCCCCAATCCTTACTGATGTGGCTCCCAACTGAGAAACCTCATTCCTCTGGTGCTCCAGCCCCACGGGGCAAAGGGAAGGATCAGGGAGGACTGAGGTTCAGGGCTTCCCATAGGCAAGATTTACCTTTTCAGGTTCCAGAGTTAAGTGGATTTTGTGGACCCTCCTTAGGCTCTTGGGTGGGGACAAAAATGAGGGGTTCAGTGTGCGAGACAGGGCTGCCAGTGAGTGGGATAGGAATGGGGGTGCAGGATCTTGGCAGGAAGTGGGGTGCAGGAGGGGATGAGTGTGTGAGGTCTGGGTGGGAGGTTGGGTACAGAAGCAGGCTGGGAGTAGGGGGTCCGGCCAGGGGGAGGGAGCATGAGCAAGGGAGGGCAGTGTATGGCCAAGAGGGAGGGTGTAGGAGCCCATGGCTTGCAGTAACCTTAAAAAATCAGCGTGAGTGGGTTTTTCAGAAGTTGGGTGCAGCATTGTCACAAAACATTTCAATTTCCACAAACCTACATTTTTTTACAAAGAAAAAAATTTGGTTGAAACATTTTGATCAGCTCTAGAATTTACATTTCTGGGTAATCTCCCCAGTGGCCTCATGGCCCACCAGCCCGCCTCCAAAGACTGCACTGAGGAAAAAGCCTTTTTCACCCCGGTGCCCCACGAATAGCGACGGAACTGCACTATGAAAAACACGGACTGTGCCACCACTCCACACAGAGGGAGCCTCCAACTTTTCATGTCAGCTACATTGCCCTTCTAGTCCACCTAGGTCCAGCCCAGTCACAGGGTCACAATACATTCCAAGATGTGAGTTTGCACCCAGAAGCTTTAGAGCAGACCCTTTGGTCCATGGAAGCTGCAGCAAGGGACCCCTCTGCCTTAACGGGATGGCTGGGGATTCCCCGGTGTAGAGAGTATGCCCATGTGTGTAACACTGGTGCAGCTCACCAGCAATGCACAGGAGGCGTTCATGGTCAGGCCAGAGGTATGCTATGGGCAGGAGGGGATGGAGCTGGAACATGGTCTACACTGGCCATCCCATGCCAGCAGAGGCTGTTTAACTCAGAGCATCTCTCAGAGCATCCTTAAGGAGTCCTTACTTGCATGAACACTCTTGACAATTCAATGCAGCTAACAAATGCCAATATGGTACATTCAGCCTCTGTGGTGGGGAGAGCCTCATGTGCTACCATTTCCCTTCGTCTTTTAAACATTCATCCAAATAACTCTATCTTGAAGACGCAGTATGATGGTGGGTAGACTTTCCTAGCTACTCCTAACTCTGAAAGGAGTAATTACAAAGAAACAACAAATGGTCTGGTAGCACTTTATAGACTAACAAAACATGTAGATGGTATCATGAGCTTTCATGGGCACAGCCCACTTCTTCAGATGACCGGAGTTTTGAGTTTAGGATGTGCAGAGCCAAAATAAATAAGGGAGAAGGGAGATGGGGGAAGGAGGAAAAAAGGAGGAGGGGGGAGGCGGGAAACAAGGAGCAGAGGCTATGAAAATATCAAAGGGAAAAACGAATAGGCAGAACTGGCATCTATAAACACCTGAAATTTGTACAGTTAAAAAGAAGCGGATAAGGATCAAAGGATAGCAATAGCGAGAATCTACACCGACAAAGAGCTGTTTGCACCTTCATTGAATGTTAGGTTGATAATGTCCCAGCTATCCCTCATCTCAATTGAGGCCATTAGCATGAGAATTGAGCTTGTGGATGAACAGTAATTCCAACACCTCTCTGTGTATTTGACTTGTAGAATTGGTTTGTGATAAGACACCTCTGAAACACTCCCCAGCAGCCAGATACTTCCCCGATCCCAAAATATACATTCAGATGACAGAGGGGCCAAAACCCCAGATCCACAGCCAAAGCTGCACTGAGTCTTGCAAACAGAGCCTGCTCCAGAGCCCACGGAATTCTAATGTGAAGACTCCTATTAACTTTAATGGAGGTTGGCTCAGGCCCTTAAAGCAAGAATTTGTTTTACATAGGCACTAAGCAGCACAATTTCAAAGAGATCGAGGGCCTTATTGGCTCGGTTAACATTAATAGAATGGGCACCAGAGAGCCAAATATGGAGAATCTTGCTTACCCCAAATGAAACAGGCTTGTAGTGTCAATTTGGGAAATATCCCTTAGTTCAGCTAAAATCCTTAACTAGAATAGCCCCTTAATATTTAATGTAAATAGGAACTTAATCACCAAGGAGCTGCTGGAGCTCTGGACATGAAATATTACAGTTTAAAGTTCATCAAATGGACCCAATAACCCCAATCAATAGATCATCAAGATTTCCATCGATCTGCAAGGAAAGCCTGATCCAAATCCCACGTAAAGACGGTAGGGTTCTTTCCACCAATTCCAGCCAACTTTGGAGCAGACCCTAAATTTGCTTGATTAAAATTCCCATTGCAATAAGTCACTTCTGTTTTTTCTGCCCAACCAAGTGCTTACTTTAGACACACAAATGCACACATATGGATTTTAACAACTCAGGATATTAATTTGGAGAGGTAGAGCCACAGATTAATTGAATGAAGACCATCCATGAATATTTAACAGCTTTACAGTCTAAAGCAATTCTACAGTAATCTGTCACATAGATAGACCCAATAATCAGTCAGCTTGAGAATTGGGCTGCATGCACTGTGAATTATTCATTTCGCCATAAAGCTGTGCCAGCGTGTGTGGAAAATGAATGCAATGCAATTTGAGTAAGTACAAATGGCGATAAAGGGGTCATGGGCATGTAGGGGAGACTAATCACGTTTTTTCCCCTTTTACACTTAATAGATTTGAAAGCCAGAAGGAACCAACGTGATCATCTAGTCTGACTTCCTGCGTAACCAGGCCTGAGAACTTCCCTGAATTAAGTCCAGTTTGAACTGAAGCAGAACTTTTAGAAAAACATCCAATCTTGATTAAAAAATTTGCAATGGTCGAAGAATCAACCACAGCCCTTGTTAAGTTTTTTCAACAGTTAATTCCCCTCACTATTAAAAATTTACATCTAATTTCCAGCCTGATTTATCTAGCTTCAATGTTCCAGCCATTGGATTGTGTTAGACCTTTGATAACCTGAAGAGCCTTCTATGATCAGGTATCTGTTCCCCAGGAAGGTATTTATAGATTGTGATCAAGTCATCCCTAGAGTCTGTCACTCTGAGGCAAGCTTGCCAATCCTTTAATCACTCCTGTGGCTTTTCTCTGAACTCTTTCCAATTTTTGGAGATCCTTCTTGAAGTGTAAACCTCAGAACTGGACACATTAGTCCAACAGTAGTCACATCAGTGGCAGATACAGAGATAAAATAACCTCCCTACTCCTACTCAATATTCCCATTTATATATCAAAGGATAACCTTGGCTCTTTTAGCAATAATTTCCATCTGTCAGCCGACTTCCACCCTGACCCTCACCCTGACTTTTTCAGAGTCACTGCTTCCCAGGATCAAGTCCTCCATCCTGTACTATAGCCTACATTCTTTGTTTCTAGATGTGGACATTTACATCCAGTCATATCAAAATGCATGTTGTTTGCTTCAGTCCTCCTTACCAAGCAACTCAGATCATGCTGCATCAGTGAACTTGTCCTCTTCATTATTTACCGCTCCTCCAATCTTTGTGTCAGATGCAACTTTTTATGAGTAATGATTGTATGTTTCTTTCCCGGTCGTTGATAAAAATGCTAAATAGCAGAGAGCCAAGAACGGCAGGACCTCACTAGAAATACCTACTCCATGATAATGTCCCATTACAATTACCCGTAACAATTACCACTGATCTCTGCTGTTCCTCATGCCTCAAACTGGATCCAGAACCAGGTTAATGGGGCCACATGGGGTGCTGGGCCTCACACATAAGGCAAGACTACCATCTAGCCCTAAATGAGCCAGATCACAGAGTCAAGTTAAGGTGTTCAACGTGGATATATGCCGAGTGCCAATAGGGAGTAAGTCATACAACCTGTGGTACCACACACACCAAACAACCTACTTGTGCTTTGGCCATCGTTCTGAGGAAGCTGGTCGAACAATTATTTTGCTTCCCCTCTTCCCCATCACCACAGGTTTCTCCTCCACCCCTCTTTACCCAATGCAGAAAGTCTCCAGGCTCTCTGCCATTGCGAAGGTTTTTGTGAGCATTGCATTTCATTTTTAATTACTTAGGAAACTTTGCTTTCCTGCATCCAAACATTCTCCATCGCACTCACACTGGGAAGGCTGAGAAAGGCACTTCTAGGTTTTCTCCTTCTCTAAGGGTGCAGTTGCTGTTGCTCCTTTTCTCCTCTTGTCTTGTCAGAGGCAGGGTGCAGAGCTGAACCAAAACAGAGAGACGGAATCTCCGTTACACACAAGAGGAAACTTAAGAGTATGTTCATGCCACAAAGGAAAATCCAGTCTCAGAGGGGGCTCTGATCCCAAACACTTTTTATGTATAAGGTGCCAGGTCTCCTCCACGATAACACCTCTTTCAGAAATGGAGTGGCCAGCCATACTCTGCCATCGGCCCTCTTTAGTCGGCAGTAGCCACATCAGCTCAGGGCCAGGCTCTTCCACTGCTTCTTAAAAACACATATTATAAAGTCTGAGGCATCATGTGCACTGAGTAAATTATAATGATACAGTGCTGACTTGGCGGGAATTGCTTTTAAAATCTGCTTGTGGCATTTTTCCTAACCAGTGTGGGCTGACTTCCCTCCTTGCATTCAAAGTTTTGTTTCTTACATGTTGACTCTGTGCTTGTAAATCAAGGATTCAAAGTTTCTCAAAGAGGCTTGGGAGTGATGTGTAATTTTCTCAGATTATTGTGTGAGGGCTTGAGCCAATTCTGTGTTATATTGATGGAAAGGAAGCCCTAGATATTGAACCTGGCTCCAGTCGCTGCAGACACCACTGCAGCATTCCTCCCACTAGCTAACAGTGCTGTGGCATGGCTCCCTTTGCTGTCTGTCAACACTGCTCCTTTGCTAGGGTCAACAATTGTTACTAATGGGCTGGACACAACATTCATCCCTCCTGTCAGAGCACGCATTGGCCTAGGGGCAGCATTCGCTCCCAAGCTCAAGTGCACTGACCCTAGACCAGACCAGAGCTATCCCCTTCCTTTCTTATGGGACCTTCCCACAGACCACCTCCCTTCTGTGTGTTCCTCCTTTCTCTTCCCCCTCCCACAAGCAACCACCTGCCCATTGCTATTGCTACGCCAGAGCTGAGAATCCAACCTAGGAGGAGCACCACCTTGCTTCTGCCAGTGAGGGACTATATGGACATGGAACAAGCCCATGTGTTACCAGAACTCCCCACAGGGGCAATTTAATTATTTTACTTTAGCTTAATTATTGTATTAATGATTTTTAATTATTAATTTTATGATTTCACTTTAGCTTTAATTATTTTACTTAACCTTAAATCTACTAAACTGCAGTGTTAGACAAGAGCAAGCTTACTTACTGCAGTGTTAGACAAGAGCAAGCTTACTCGCAGTACTCCTAGAGCACACAAAATTGCTGAGTTCCTGTGGATTTGTTCCTTACAAACAGATCGACGGGAACTCAGCAATTGTGTGTGTTCAAGGAGTACTGCGAGTAAGCTTGCTCTTGTCTAACACTGCAGTTTAGTAGATTTAAGCTCGCGCACACACACATAAGCAATATGCTTAGAATATTTCAGATATGTGCCTAATATTTGGAACGGTATCAAGTAATTAACAGCAGGCTTGCAGTGGCCAGTTGCTCACGCTCCATGGGAAAAAAGATGTCAGGAAAGACGTAAGATGGCTTTAGAGGACTTCTTTGAAGTACACTTTATTAACTAATTTTTTGTATTGATTTTTACAAAACACATAGGTTACAATGACCGGTACTAGAGTATTCAATAATTTTTTATTATTAGAGATGTTTAGATTTAAGGTTTTTTAACCACTTAAACTCATTTGCTTACTTGTCTATTCCCTCCACCCATTCAGGTTAGCAGAATCTGACAACTAGATTTAACCTTGTCTCTAAAAGCGCGTCTCCAAATTAACCCTTAACTAGACGATGTTCTATTTCATTGATTTATAACGGCTAAATGCACAGAATATAATTGCAATTAGCTTAGACACAGTCCGGGATATACACACCCTTCAAATCCAGCACAACACAGGCAGCATGAGTTGCCTTGGTGGAAAACCCAACAGGGGAGCTTTCAAACTGCAAGGGCATGTGGAACAAAACCACACGCATCCAGTGGTAAATGTAGCCTACTGCATACTACTGCATAATGCATTAGCCATGGGAAGAATTCTTATGGCCCGTTACATAGAAAGTCGGAGGAGAATCAGAAGGGTCCCATTTGCCCTTAAAGTTATGAATCTATCAACTTGACTGTTCAGATAGAACCATGGACCAAACATCTATCCCAGTGCAAACCCTGTGCAAGCCCAGAGCTCCAGGAAAGTTGTACAGGCTCTACATCAAGCAGAATTTGTCCCCATACAATTTTATCCCATCTTTGCTAAACAGCAAAAGGAAGATAGAAATTCAGTGGCCGCACAGGACTAGTGCTGGGGCTCCGGGCAGCATGACAAATGACAGATCACTTTTCTGTAGGATGGCGAACAACAGGCCCCAAAATGCAGGGCAAGATGCTCAATGGGCATACCATGAAATTGCTTCTTCTGTGACGGTACTGCCCGGTATGCAGTACTGGCACCTCCAGATGCATTACCAGCACCTCCAGTCAGAGTGCAACAACTTTTCCCCTGGAGTACCGGCATCTTCTTTTTAAATAACAAAAAAAAGCACTGAATGGAGGTATGTCATTGACACCAGCTGAAGAGCTGGCTTGGGGAGCTTTAACCTTCACACAGCCAGCACTTACGTATGGACTTAAATATGGAGTGAGCAGCTTGATCGATCCACAGAAGTTCAGATTTGCGGAGTGGGTCGTGGCTCCCAATAGAGAGAGCTGCCAGTGCACTGCATTGAGGAATGGGTGAGGGCGAGATGGAGTCCTTACTCTAGCGAAGTGCAGATGTCACATCATCTGCCTATCTCCTCTGAAAGGCAGCAGCTAGTATAGAGAGGTTGGGGGGGGGAGCTTCAAATGAAGGGATCTCACCAATGTAACCCTCTCATATCATTCTAACAGCTGCTGACATGGGGAGGTGCTTGCTGCGTGCAGTAGCCATGTGCTAGCGCAGTTTATGAAAATGAAGGAAAATGGCAGGGGTGAGGCAGATCAGTGACTTCACTGGATTAATACTTAGTGCTATTGCTATTGGAAAGCAGCACAACCGAGGCTGAGAGAATGCTGCATGCTCCCAAGTGACTGTTCGGGCTAGCAGCCGCCTTTCAATGTATTTCTTCTTAAATGAGTACAGACTCAGGACAGTGAGTTATATACATGCATACGGAAAACAGCATCCCAGCTCTCGCTGCCTTGGCATTGAAAACGAGGAGTTCTGCGGCACCCGAAAGACTAACAGATTTATTCGGGCATAAGCTTCCATGGGCAAAGACCCACTTTGTCAGATGCATCTGTATGGGGTTTTGCCCACGGAAGTTTATGCCCAAATAAATGTTAGTCTTTCAGGTGCCACAGGACTCCTTGGTTTTGGGGCTACAGACTAACACGGCTCCCCCTCTGAGACTTTGGCATTGAAAATGGAGGCCAGATCTTAAGCGGATGATCTCAGTGTCGTGCCAGTGAAGTCAACGGGACGGTGCCAATTTATGCCCGCTGAGGAGTTGGTCTTGCAATTGCTGATTAATTCGTGACAAAGCCTGTCATGATCATGAGGGTTAGCCAGCAGCCTGGAAACTAAGGGGTTAACTATACCTAACTCAGGTAGAGTTAGCCAATAGGAATGTAGGTAGGAATCTCAAACTAGGAGAAAGGAATTTTTGGTTTTTTCCCTCCTTTGTCTCTGGGGCAGTTTCTCTCCAGCTATTAAAGGGGACAGGATGTCTCCCTCTAAGAAAATACTCTTCACAGTCTGTGGGAACAAAAACGGAGGGGGTGGAATATCTAACCCTAACCCTAACTTGGTCCTAATGAGGAAATTAGGTAGGAGCTTGCCCCCTGGTTTGCTTATTCCCTGCTCGTGCACTTCGTGGTTTCCTGTGCCTTTCTGTGAGGCAGCTGGTACCAGTCCCAGTTCAAGACAGGATATTGGAATGATCCGGCAAGGCAGTGCTGATGTTGGGGTATAGACGTGTTAAGCAAAATCACAGAGTTTTCTCAATCCTAGTGACCAATCCCACTCCCACAAAAGTCAATGAGAGGCGGTCTTGGTGCCAGTCTCCCCAGATCACAAGCTCTATACCAGGGATGTTAAAATGTGTTTAACCGTGTAACCTCTGAAAATTTCAGCAGTTACATGGTTACACGCGAGGTGGGAGGGGGCAGGCAGCTCCCATTGGCCAGAGCTGCAAGACTGTGCTGGGGGTGGGGACAGTGTGCGAAGCCTCCTCCTGTCCCAGGCTCGCAGCACTCACAGAAGCACAGCTGGATGCTCTTAGCAGCGTGTGGGGGTGGGGCAAGCAGGCTCCGGCTGGGCTGCAGGCTGGATTTTGCCCACCCCCTAGTTTATCTCCTTGTCCTTCATCCTCCTTCTGAACATACAGCTAGATGCACATCAGGAATTTCCTGTGAGGGATGGCGTAGAACTACAAATAAATACTAGGCCTATGCCCCACTGTGGACAACCCAGACAAAGCCCAGCTGGCTGATTATGAGGAGTGTATACTCCAAGAGCATAAAGTCCCAAACACCCCTACCATTTATGCCAGGAGTAAATGCTGACCAAATCTCCTTAAAGTGCCAAGACAAGCTAATGGAGTGGACGAATAGCCCTCTCAACCTGACCTATTCTCTAAGCCCTCACAGAACCCCTTCTTCCAAACCTCTGACATACACAAAGAAACATCACTCACTAGCCAGGCTCTCCAACGCCTCCACTGGTTTCTCATTTAT
Source organism: Rafetus swinhoei (assembly GCA_019425775.1). Lineage (NCBI taxonomy): Eukaryota > Metazoa > Chordata > Testudines > Trionychidae > Rafetus > Rafetus swinhoei. Next base: position 124,495,270 of record CM033446.1, on the reverse strand, counting down.
TTCCTGTCTGTACCCATAGTGCTCTCCCTCCAATGCCCATTGACTTATAGAATCCTAGGGCTGGAAGAGACCTCAGGAGGTCATCAAGTCCAGCCCCCTGCCCAAGGCAGGACCAATCCCAACTAAATCAACCCAGACAGGGTTTTGTCAAGCCGAGACTTAAAAACCTCTAGCGATGGAGATTCCACCACCTCCCTAGGTAACCCATTCCAGTACTTCACCACCCTCCTAGTGAAATAGTTTTTCCTAATATCCAACATGGACCTCTCCCACCACAACTTGAGACCATTGCTCCTTGTTCTGCCATCTGTCACTACTGAGAACAGCCTCTCTTCATCTTCTTTGGAACCTCCCTTCAGGAAGTTGAAGGCTGCTATCAAATCCCCCTTCACTCTTCTCTTCTGCCGACTAAACAAACCCAAATCCCTCAGTCTCTCCTCATAGGTCATGTGCTCCAGCCCCCTAATCATTTTGGTTGCCTTTCTGCTGGACTCTCTCCAATGTGTCCACATCCTTTCTATAGTGGGGGGCCCAGAACTGGACATAATAGTCCAGACGTGGCCTCACCAGAGCCGAATAAAGGGGAATAATCACTTCTCTGGATCTGCTGGCAATGCTCCTCCTAATGCAACCATCTCCACCACCGGCCTTTTTTCCCCCGACTCTTCAATAGTTTCATTGCTGCTGACAAAAGCCTTCACCTCTGGAGCTTCCTCATCTCAATGGCATCACAGGTAAGAATGTAAGAAAGGCCATACTAGGTCAGACCAAAGGTCCATCCAGCCCAGTATCCTGTCTGCCGACAGTGGCCAATGCCAGATGCCCCAGAGGGAGGAAACACAACAGGTAATCAGCACGTGATCCCTCTCCTGTCTTCCATTTCCAGACAAACAGAGTCTGGGGACACCATTCCTACCCATCCTGGCTAATAGCCATTGATGGACCTAACCTGCATTTGACAACCTCCAGGTGTCAAATGTCACTTGAAAACATCCTTCTCTCTTTTCATCTAGACTAGATTTCCCCCATCACTGCTAGCTTTGAGCGCCAACACTGATCTTTAAGGCTGTAAACCCTTTGTATGAAAGCCAGCCCTGCACAAGAAAGCCCTGATGATGCAATCCGAGAGTCCGCACTGACCTGCACATTCAGGTGGAGTCCCATTGAAGAGAATGGCAGGGGCGCAAATCCAGCTAGAGCGCTAAGGCCTCAATGTGTGTGTATGTGTGACCTAGTGCTCTGTAACATGTATGGCTCAGTGGGTTACATACTTCCTCTGGACAAAGGCGGCTTTTCCTGCATCTGAGGCAGTGGCGGCCCGTCCATAGGCGCGAACTAGGCGGTAGCCTAGGGCGCCAAATTAAACGGCCATTGAGGCGTTTGGAGGCGGGGGCACCGATCGCGCATTTTGCCTAGGGCGCCAGTTGCTTGCAGCTCGTCTAGGGCCACTCCTGGGTTCCCAGCCATTTAGTCCTGGACAAGCCCTGCAGCCCCCACTATCTTGACCGACATGCCCAGGAATTAACAAGAGACCTCCAGAGCTAAAAGTATAAGCTGCTTGAGCTGACGGGCCAAGGAGACTGCAACAATTTACATCTTTTGTGGCTTGGGCATAAAGGAAGATGTGTAACTCACACTCACTAGGGGCTTAACATGATCAGATCTCCTGCAATCATTAGTCTGGGAACTAAGCCAGAGCATTAAACTGCACTGAGGTTCTAGGATTTCTCTTTGGCTTTTATCTCCTTGCTAAGGAACATGAGTCATTCATCAGAGGAGTCAGAGGTTCGACACACAAAAATAAGAGCATGCCGCGCCTGTCATTTTTTGTTTACGTTACCTGGGGGCTGTAATGCTAAGAAGTCGTTTAGCTTCCAAGCATATTACACCTAGTGGAGAAGATTAAGCGTCATCTCTTAGACTAAATTGGACATTAAACACAATCACATTTGCCATCGCAAGTAAACATGTATCTTAGATAAAATACTGTCCCCCAGCTCATAGATTTAGGCAGCAAAATACTGTCCCCCAGCTCATAGATTTAGGCAGCAAAATTGGCGAGTGTAGGAGAAAGCAACAGCTGATCTTCTGTTACAGAAATCTTTCCTCCCTGCTAACAAAGGCTCAAGCAAACTGGCATATTGCCATTGGGGGGGGGGGGGAGACTTTGCCATGCAGCTAGTTTGCATACACAGTTCTTCAGATCGAAACGCTACCGCCTTGTTTCGCCGCACTCGTTGCTTTAGAGAATCTGTCACGCTTCATGGGACAGGCATTTCCAGCCAGACCAGGCTGGTCAGCAGCATCGGAGGGTATAGAGTCATTTCTCTAACTCACTCCTCAGCAAAGCGTGGCTTTTTGCTTCATAAGAATAGGATCATCTTCGATAAAAGGATTGCAAAACAATTCGGGCTGAGGTTTGTCAATGCTGCAGAAGAGATCTGGATGACTAATTCCAGCTAAAAAGAAATCTGAGCCTAAATGGGTAGATTAGACATGACTCTTTATAGAACACCCAACACTGATTCATTAAGTTAGTAATCACAGATAGGCCTGGCCCTCGAGCCACTGCTAGATAAGGTGGTGCCCTGGGGAAGTTCAGAGCTTTGCAGCTGGGCTTGCCAGGGAGCTGCTGAACCACAGAGTTGCTCCGCCCATGCTGGATAGCTGTCAGCATCCTTCTGTGGCAATCAGATTCATATCACATAGAGGCAATGTGGAGAGCTGTGGACAGCCAAGAAGAAGATGAATCTCAGGAGCAGCTGCCACGTGTATCTGATGTGACTGCTGCTATCTCTGCCTGCAGCAATATCGTTTTGGCTGCGGCTGGTGCGACAGCTGCAAATGCCACAGAAGTCTGTGTCACCACGAGGCTGACCCCTCGGCACTTCTCTGTGCCGAGGGGTGCAGTACGGCCACGTGGTTCTTTGAGGGCACAGGTAGCCACTCAGGAGGAAAGATCTGGCAGGGTGGTGGCTGGAGTTGGGGAACCAGCCAAATCGTTTCTCCTTTTCTGTCTCCATGAGCCTATGCAATGCTAACAAAATGCTGCCCTGGCTGTTGAAGCTGTTTGGCGTATTTTGGGGAAAGGTGAAGTGCTTGTTTTAGGGGAGCGGGGGCTTCCCTTCCCTTCCCTTCTAAGCGGGCCGAGGGAGACCAGGGTTTCATCTCTGTATGTGAAATGATGGCCACCATCTCAGGAGCTGTGTTGATACCATACATAGCCAGGCTAGATTCTCCATTACAAGATGGCTACTTTACCTCAGGATCCTGACCTATCTTGGCCAGGTCTCCTTTCCCAACAGCCTCAGGCGGGCATGGTGTGGGAACCACTGCTACAACGGCCTTTGGGCTGCTTCGTGCAATAGTGCAGTGGTTCTCAAACGACGGGTTGCAACCCAGGACTGGGTCATGGAATGTCGGGCCCTGGGTCTCGTTGCTGCAGGGGGTCAGGTGACCAGCGGGGGTGCTAAGGCAGCTCCCTGCCTGTCCTGGCACCACAGACTGCGCTGTACCCCAGAAACGGCTGGCACAAGGCCCAACTCCTAGTTGGGGGGGAAGGGGACAGCACACAGGGCTCTGCGCATTGCCCCTGCCCCGAGCACTAGCGCTGCACTCCCATTGGCTGGGACTTGCTGCTGGCTGCTTCCAGGGCACATCCTGGTGTGTGGTACTAGGACGGGCAGGAAGCCTGCCCTTGCTGACTGGGAGCCTCTCGAGGTAAGCAGGCCTAGTGTGAGCAGGCACACTGAGGCAAGACTGAAGGATCTTTTGCTTGGCCTCTGTCACTCTGCTCTCAGCCTTGCAGGCATCAGAAGCTGGGATGGCAAAATGCTGTCCCCAGCAAGGTAGTGGTGTGATGCAACCCACTCACTGTGCCAACACATCTCAGGTACAGACACAGTCAGGAGCTGGAAGCATCATTCCTTCAACTCCGGGTTTTAGCACCAAATTCAGGCCAGATGCTATTCCACCCAGCAAAACCCAACTCTGTCTCAAGCAGAGCACTTCACTTTGCCAATGAATCATTTTCCTTCCCCTGCATTGAGATTCAGGGGCAGCAGGTCAGATGTGCTGACTGCAGACGGACAGCAGAGATACCAGCGTTATGAATCAATCCGTGCAAAGCAGCAGGTGGTAAAACTGGCTCCTATTGACGCAGAGAAAAGACTGAAGCCCTGCCAAACTCGGATTCCGTTTGACAGGCCAGAGGTTTTTGTTTCGGGAGTCTGGTTTTGTTTTTTACTTACATATCCTGACAAGAGCGTCCTGGCGGCTGCTCTCTCCTCGCAGCAGCAAAGCTTTATTCTCATCAAGCCAAAAAAAAGCCCCAAAAAACCCTCAAAATATATTTCTCATCTCTGGGCTGTTTCAGTGTGAGAAAAATGAGCCTTCTGGCAGCCTGACTCTGCAGGGAAAAGCTTCGCCCTGGGGAAACAAAATTGAATCTGGAAGGAGCGATTTAGACTCGCTGAGATTTTCTGTTAACAGACTTTTTGTGCCTTTGCAGGGAGCTGGACGCTGACAGGTTTATCTTATGGGTAAAAATGGCTAGGGAGTGCCACAAATGAATGTTTGGCCCTCATAGAAGAGTCTGTTGCACGACTTCCCTCTTAAAGTGAATGGCAATGTAAACGTATGTGAGGGCCAGGCAAATTAACTCTGTGTGCTGGGTGATTTTGACTGGTAGGACCTCTCATCATCCTCCTCCCCAGAATGGGTCCAGCGTGGTCTGCTTCTCAAGGCACCAGTCATGAGCAGTGGCGGATATAGGGCTGGGCGAGCTGGGCGGCTGCCCCGGGCCCCGCGCTTCAATAGGCCCCGCATCCTGGGTCCCACAAAACTCTCATCCCCCCCGGTCATGAGAAAAGAGTCACAAGGAGCTGCAGAGGGAGAACTTCATTGCTATCTTCATTCACTTCTTCCATCTACTGTACAGTTTGCAAAGTCTATGGGAGTCGGGTCCCTAATTCCATTAGGCTCCTTTGGCAATCCTGGCTCATGTCTTTAGAAAGAGAAAAAAGGCTATGTCTACACTGTAGAGTTTTTCCGGGAGAGGTATCCCAGATAAACTCTGCCATGTCCAGGGAACGCGTCTGCTCTTCCAAAATTCTTTTCGGAAGAGAAGACATGCTTTTTCGGCATCCCTGTAAACCTCGTTTTACGAGGAAAGAAGGGATGTTCTGAAAAGAGTGTTTTTCCGACATTTGGCCCAGTGCAGATGGGCCAAATGTCAGAAAAGCCTCTTCCATAAAAATAAGTTGAAAAAGCTATGCAAATTGCAGTTCGCAATTTGTGTAGCTTTTTCCGGAAGAACGGTGCAATGTAGACATAGTCTGAGTGTCACTGGACATAGGAACTGAGGCAATAACCCAGACACCCCTTCAGAAGGCTGGTTTGACCAATGACCAATGCTTCTTTCTCTTTCAGTCTGGTTTTGTCACCTGTCAAATGAGTAGTCTTGCTCCACATCACACAGCGAGCCCCGATTTTTGTAACACTGTTGTAAAACAAACAAACCCACAAACATCGTTCCGGGACGTATTAGCAGGAGTGCTGTGAGCAAGACATAATTAGTAATTCTTCCACTTTGCTCCACACTGATTAGGCCTCAACTGGAATATTGTTGCCAGTTCTGGAAGCCATGTTTCAGGAAAGTTGTGGACAAATTGCAGAAAGCCCCCCTTAATTGGTCAACCAGTTATACTTAAACGTGAAGTTTACTTCAACCAGTTAACCAATGACATCGGATTTTACATCCCTAGATATAAGTAACATAGGATTCTAAGATAAGCAAGATATTACTGGAGTGGAGACATTCTTGATGGGGTTGTTAAAGGAGTCTTTTGAGCAAGTCCATTACACCACTCCATCTGTAGTGATGAAATGAACAGCTCTGTCACTTTGGAAGTTCTCCTCAGTCTGACCTTAACAACTAATCTCACTACAGCAAAAGCTACAATTCATCTTAACTTCCCTAGGAGCCTAGACAGCAAAACTCTTACATGACCAATTTGTTCGTTGACATTTATAAGCATAATAAAGGCCAGCACTGATGGATCCAGTTTGAATGACAGCATAAGCCTGCAATGCAAAATGGGAATGCAGCAGAATTGATTTCAGTAAGTTAATAGACTTATTGTTTTCATGGTTCCGGACCAAAAATTAACTCGTTATTGATTTGCGTCAGTTATCCCAAGCAAGTGCTCAAGAATAGATCTCCCCTCTTTCCCAATAACATCCACTTTATTAGAGCAGCAAGACTCTAGCCACAACAGCTGAGGGGGCATTATTGCCCTTGTCAGCAGAAAAACACATTAATTTCTATCTTCACTCCTCACAACACATCCAGCTGTTGCAACAATTTTGCAGAAAACATTGCTAAGGTCTTTTGTTTAAATACCCAAATTGAAGATTGGTTTACACTCCCAAATTGAGGATAGGTTTACACTGCTGTTACTGTTGATTCAGTTGGCGTGGGGTGTGAAAAAGACACACCCTGACCAACACAAGTTACAGCACTTAGCTAGCTCTCCACAGTGGCATGATGTCAATGGGAGGCGTTCTCCCTCCAGCATAGCTTCCCCCTTTCATAGAGATGGAGTAAATAAGCCAAACGGAGAACGCACTCCCATCAGCCGAGAGCATCTTCACCAGACATGCTTTCTAGTGTAGACCTGCCTGGAGATTCTGAAAGCTACTGGTGAGAGAGAGAGAGAGAGAGAGAGAGAGAGTCAATTTTTTTCCAGTCTCACAGAGATTGGGCCTAGCTAGTGGTTACTTTTCCTAATCTCTCCCTGCATGACCTGTCACTAGCTGGGCTCTCAGGATGAGCCATGTTCCACTTGGACTTACCATTCCAATACTTTTCACTTTGGCAGCCCCTTTAATGGGAGGCTCTCAGAGCACTTTGTCAACATACATTAAGCCCCTCAGCAGGCCTGTGAGGTAAGTGACTATCCATTTGCTCCTGGATAAATGAAAGAAATAGGGTTTAAGTGGCTTCTCTCTGACTACTTATCAAGTCACACCTTGACTTTATTTCGCCATAAGGAAGGAAAGAGGAGCCAGGTATCCTGAGCACTTCACCCTAGCCCAGGGGTGGCCTACCCATTAAAGGCAAAGAGCCATAATAGTTGGGGATATAGCACAAAGAGCCAGGGGAAAAAAAGTTGTCGGGCAAAAAAAAAAAAAAAAGGATGCTGCCCCTTTAAAAACAACTCTGGGTGGCTTTTTGGCCACATCAGGCTCCCTTTGGCCGGCGCCATCTTGTCAGCACCATTTTGCTTTGCTGCACCGGACGGTGAGCACAGGGAAACGGGGGCCAGGAGCCGTTTTTAGGGGCACAGGGGTGGCTTCGCGAGCCCCAGGGAGGCTTCGCGAGCTGCACTTGAAGGGGGGCGAGCCACAGGTTGACCAGCCCTGCTTTAGCCACTAGACCATACTCCCTCCCACCTCCAGACTTGAATGCTGTAGAAATCACTCCCTTTTGGTTTCCCTGTGTAACTTTGTGAAAGGGGCAGGTGCCACCAGAAGCCAGCTGCCTAGACTACATGGAGTGTAGCTGAGAGCAGGGGTTGGGGAGAGGGACCCAGGCAGGCCCTTTTAAAGGAAGCAGGAGGAAGCATGACAGAGCCATGGCTCAGTGACATGCTCAGGGCAGCCGTCTTGCTATGTGCTAGTGGAATGGCTCCCGAGACATGGATCTTGCTAGTATCATGTCAGCCCCACAGCTCCCTCCTTTCCCTCCTGCCCCCCCCCCCCCCCATGTACCCTGGGAGAATTAGGGAAGCGTTCATCTTTAAACACATCTCTGGAGCCAAAGGGGTCACCCTTGTTTCAGCAGTCGTGTTACTGGTATTGGTCTTGCAGTAGCAGGGATGGCCCCCCAATCTCAGCTGTATACGTGTCACCACAGAGGGCCCCTGGCCCAAGGAGGTTAGAATCTAAATTGGACTGTACAAAGGGGGAAAGGAGAGCAGAAAACGAGGCACAGAGAGGCAAAGTGACAATCTAGTTCACACAGCAGCTCAGTGGCAGGCTACGTCTACACTGCAGCGCTATTTCAGGGTACTGGAGTATCCCAAAAGAGCTATCCCGCATCTTCACAGCAAGCCTGTTATTTCTAAATATAATGAGCTCGCTATTCCAATGTCCCTGAAAACCTCATTCCCCGAGTAAGGGACGTTTCAGAATAGTGGGTTATTTTGAAGGGACAAATAAGCAGGTGGCACCAGCCCACCCATTTAAGGCTAGTTTAGCAATAGGTCTTCACTCACTCCGTAGTTTGCAACATGCAGTACATGCAACTGGGTTCCCAGTCATAAGTGCAAATTAGTGAGGTTCTAACATGCTACAGGAGAGGCTACCTACAGAACCCACGAGACTCTATGCACTCCCAGTTTGCATGCCCAGCATCCCGTCTGTTCCCTCCACCTCTCCCAGGTGTGTTTGTGAGCAACAACCTATGAGGGTCTATTTTTGTGTGTGGTCGCGTAGGAACAATTAGTCTTATATCACTGCAACGTAAAATGCCATGAATTATTCTCAGCCATCAAACAGCCAAGTTTGACACAAATCATTTTGCTAAAAGGCTTAATTTCACTGCACAGTGTCAACTCCCCTCGGGATTAAGAGGCAAGGCTCTTACCTTCGCACCCTTCCGCATGCTGGCCATGACAGGAGAGGGAAGCATTGCCAATGGGGGTTTCAGACAGAACTCTGCCTACCATTTGTCCCACAGCGACTTCCAGGGAACGCACACCAGAGTCAGAATGCCCCAACTTTTGCAGAGTGTGTAAACATGTATTGTTTCTTTAAATCCACCCTCAGGAGGTAATTGACATTGGCCAGCTGAAAACCTTGGCCTTTTCTCTCACCGCAGGAGTCCCGTTTTCTCAAATCAATTGGCTCTGCTACGATCCATCACCCCATGGGAAGATACAGGGGGTGCCACTTCCCAGTCCTCTCCAGAGAAACTGCATGAGATTCAGGGGAATCTGACCCCCAGAAACATTAGAGAGACTGGGCCAGATTCAGCTCTGATAGAGCCCGCCACACCAGTGCTTCCTCCTGCTAGCATGCCCCATGTGAGGGACACTACCACGTGTCAGCTTTGCCTGGGATGTTTGCTACTTGGATATCCGCAGAGCGACTCGAGAGAAAGGGAAGGGTGGTTGTTGCTTTCAACCCCACCCAAATGACCCATACGTGTGTCTACTCACCACCACCACAGTGCCCCCTTTCATCACCACATGGCATTGCCAGGACTTCTTCACTCTGGCCATCAATAGGTGCCGCTAATCTGGTTCTTCCACCATCCTCTTCCAGGTGACGCAGCCCCCTCGCCTGCTCACACTTAAGAGTTCAGTCTCCTTCCCTTCTGGAATAAAGTCCAATTTGAACAGCAAAACCAAACCTCCTGCCAGCCAAATTTCTGCCCCTCACGGGGCTGACAGGTTTCCCACCGCCTCCCCAGCCCTGGGACTCAGAGGCTTTTCTCTTAGGGCCCTCCCTGTTTCTCACAGGGCTTCCCACACAAACACCCACACTGTGGCTCTTACCGCAGATTCCTCCTGACTGCATTCTTGTCAAGTGTTTATTATGAGGTCCAGGTGTTCACCATACTAACACCAGCCCACCAAGGCTCTGTCCCTTTCATACGGGCTGCAGTTAATTACAGCACAGGTAGGGCTGATGGAACAGGGCTGAGATAGCTACAGACCATCCTGGTATGGAACCCTGCTACTAAACAGCAGCAGGAGAGCAGGCAAGCCTGGATATCTTTTTTTACAGATACATTCAGCAGTTACAATTTACAGAGCGCTGTCTCCCAACACACTGAGGCTATGTCTACATTGGCAGGTTTCTGCACAAGAACTCTTGCACAAGAACACGTCTACATAGCCATGTGCTTTTGCGCAAGAGCATCCATGGCCGTGTGGACGCTCTCTTGCACAAGAAAGCTCTGATGACCATTTTAGCCATAGGGCTTTCTTGCGCAAGAAACCCCTGCCGCGCGTCCACACTGGCCTTTTGCGCAAGAGCTCTTGTGCAAGAGGGCTTACACTTGTTAGAAAAGAGCGTAGCTCTTGCGCAAGAAGCCCTCTCTTCCCACGCTTTACTGTAAATCTTCTTGCACAAGAGCGGGCGGGCCATGTGGATGCTCTGCGATTTCTTGCGCAAGAACAGCCATTCTTGCGCAAGAACCCGCCAGTGTAGACATAGCCTGAGAGTGGGCACTTTACAACTGTCAGGTGAACAGACACCTTTGAACATTCCCTTTCAGATTTAGTAAAATAAATAGGAACAGGAAGGAATTCCTCAGACAAGGAATTGACTGTTCAGCCATCCTCACTGGGAAGGGAGAGCAAACGCATTGCACTGCTACAAACTGTGCTCTCTCATTTCTTGAGTCCCTTACTACAGCTCACCTATATATAGAGCCTAGAAAACAACTAGCTACATATTCATAGGTTCCAAGGCCAGGGGCCATTTTGAGCACCTAGTCTGAGCTCCTGTATCATGCAGGCTAGAGCACTCTCCAAAATAATTCCTAGAGCAGATCTTTTAGGAGAAACCTCCACGCTTGTTTTCAAAATGGTCAGTGATGGAGAATCCTGTGATAAATTGCGCCAGTGGTTAATTACTCTCACTGGTGAAAATTTGCAGCTTATTTCCCATCTAAATTTGTCTCGCTTCAAGATCGAGCCATTGGATTGTGTTGGACCTTTCACTGCTGGATTGGAGAGCCCATTCGTAAAGATTTGTTCTCCGTTTTAACAGGTTGCGGGAGGTAACTGTTTCATTCCACACAGCTCTGGTGAGGCCTCCGCTGTAATGATGTGTTCAGTTCTGGGCACCACACGTTAGGAACGGTATGGACAAATTGGAGCGAGTCCAGAGGACAGCAACAAAAATGGCAAAAGGCTTAGAAAACCTGACTTAGAAGGAAAGGTTTAAAAAGCTGGGCAAGTTTCGCCTTGAGAATAGAAGACTAAGGAGGGACTTGATAATCTCCCAATGCATGTGCACAGAGCCTATGTGGGTGCACACTCCAGCAGCACAGATCCAGCTGCATGATTGTGGCCTCAGATAGTAAATCTTTGAAAACTGTGCTTTATTGTCGCTATTTTCTATTTTACATTCTCTGTCCAGTGCCATTAGATTTTTAGAAGTCCGCTGTCTGTCAGAGATGGGTGCCATTGTGTGTTTGGTTCAGAGGCAGCCTGTTGCCAAGTGGACAGCCACACTGGGCCTCTCTCCTGCCAACTTTCCTTTTTCATCCTCATTTATTCTCGAACAAAGATTCAGTCAGCTGGAAAGATAACGGGAAACAACGGAACCACTGCCGGAGTTTTTTGTTTTCATCAACTGCAGAGGTCTGGAAAAATCCATGTTAGAAGTTCAGCAATCTCTTCTCCCCTCCCCCCGGCCCCATGCTTTTATTATTTGTAAAACTTGCAAAAGCAGGGGGAGTCCTTCATGGAACAGAAGCTGAAGTCTGTGTCCTGAAGAGTTTGCAATCCAACTATAAATGCAACATAGCAAGAGGAGCTGCAACAACACCGTCTTGTCATATAGCAATACAGTGCAGCTGGCCAGCACCGAAGGAGGATTGCTGCCCCCCCTCCCAGGCTGACATTTTTTTGTTTGTTTTATTGTTGCTGTTTTGAAAAAGCTCAAAATCACTTACACTCATTCCCATAACACTTGATCATTTCATCCACCCCAGAGATGAACGGTGGCAGCTGTTTAATGGGGCACAGCAGCACTGCATAATAATTTAAAAACCACGGCAGGAAGATAAATACTGTATCCATTTGAAAACTGCAGGGGAAATATATGTAAGCAGAAAGCAATTAACTGATATAGAAGCTGGCTAGGGCACTGGGGTTTAAATCCCTATTTCTGGAAGTGCCCGGGAACCTGTAAAGCAATATTTTGAGGAAGAGAAGCCAAGTACAAAGACATCTGTGAAATTGGTCATCTACATTTCTGTGTTCAGTACTTCAGTTTCACACACAAATCAGATGACTGTGCATGCACATAGATGGTTAGGTGTGTCCATAGATCTCTGCCCCTATAATAAGTTGATTTGACGATGCAGCTGGAAAAATTGCATACACAAATAATGGATATGGAATTTCCCATGAATATTCTTTATAATAAAACTGGGCCTAATGACCAGACATTGAATGTTATGTCTCATCTGAAAAGTAGCAGAGGGTGGGGGTATTACTTCAATACTGCCTTGAAAAGAAGAGTGCTACCTACCCAATCACCATTAATTCTTCTAAATAGTGGGATTTCCTATGGGTTTCCTGTACAAGTGTAGAGCCAGGCCCCATCCCGCTTAACATAAAATACAAACTCTCACACCTTTACCCCTCCTGCTTCCCACTGGAATTTTTATTTGGCCCCAATCCTGCAGGCAGTGTGCCAAGGAGGACAAGAGTGTGATCCAGTAAGTGCTAATCACACCACAGCTGATGAATGGCCTTTTCTGAATCCTGTTAGAGTTTTGAGATGGGCTGGCGGCTTTCACAGCTGTTTTAAAGGTAAGCTTCTTTTAACCTGAACAGGGCTAGAGAGCGCATGTAGACTGCTCTTAGGGCATCAGTGTTAAAGGAACAAATTCAAAGAAGGTGCTACAAACAATAATATAACTCATCTTACCATAACTGGCCCCTGGAAGTCTCCAGCGTTCAGATGCCAAGAAGCATTTCCTTTACCACCATCAGTTCCAGCAGACAGGACAGCAGTTTTCTGTTTCTTTAGTCAACGTTGCATTTGATCCCATTTACTATTTAAACAAAACAAAACTCAGAAATATTCACAACTACGGGAAGTGATTCTGAGATTGTAACAGTGAATTGCAGTTTTCCTTTGAGGACTCTGTCCTGCTGATCCGTGGGAGCATGTTTCTTCAGAGATGTGGCTGAGACTGCAGCCTGCTTGTTTTACTCCCAAGAAGCTTTTGAGCTGCTTTAATTAGAAATCTGGACTAATGTTCACTCTGGCTTCCCCATTTCTGTTCCAGCGTATAGCTGCAGGCACTATGCCCTGCACGAGGGACAGAGAACAAAGTCACTAGGAATTAGGCAAAGAGCTTTCAGTGAAACAGTGTTAAAAACAAACAAACCCTGCAGCTTGATGAGGACTTGCAATAGATTTTGTTTAAGTAGAACCACATAGTTTAGTATCTGTACATCCAACTGCAGCAGGTATCCCCCACCCTCACATACATACCCTATATGCATACCAACTGTGATGCCAGTGCATCATGTCACAGGGGTGGCCAAGGCCGATTCTGGTCCTGTTGGAGTCACTGAAAACCTCTATTGACTGCACCCGTGAAGGATAAGGCAGGGCTGTTCTAAGAGGCATGGGGACCCAAGACAACTTGTCCCCTGCCCTAGGTCACACCCCCGCCTGGCCTCATCCCACCTCTGCTCTGCTCCGCCCCCTCCCCTGCCGAGCCTACATCCCACACTCCACCTCCCTCCCAGAGTCTGCACTCCATGCTTCCTCTCACACCCAAACTCCTGGTGAAAGTGAATGAACATGGGGGAGAGCGAGCAACAGAGGCAAGCGGGATGGAGCAGAGGCAGGGCATCAGAAAAGGGGCAGGACATGGGCAAGGTGAGGGCCTTTGGGTTTGCACGGTGAGATAGCTGGCAATCCTATCCTCCGCACCGGTGTGGCAGCAACCCCATCCCCTTCCTGAACCCTGACCTCTTTTTCCAGTCCCGCTGGTCATATGACAGTCATTATCCCCATTTTACAGGTGGGGAAGCCAAGGCAGAGATTCTAAAGTGTGGGCTCTTTCCCTCCGCCCAGGAAGGAGGAGTTACACCATGCCCAGAGCCTGAGACAGGCTCTTTTCTCAGCATTTTCGCTTTATAGCTTCTCCATAAAACTAGCACAGCATGTCAAGAAGCCCTTCCCCTAGCCCCCAGTCTCCTGCAGGTCCCCTACAGGTTTCCACTGTAGAAGCCATTTGCCCAATTGTCACCTTACTCTGGGCCCTCCCATAGGAGCCAATTTCTGTGGTTAGTTTGCTTGCCTGCCCCATTCCTCCTGATCCAAGGGCTTCCTGCCTGTACCCTCCTAGTAGCATTCTCCCCATCTCCAACTATGCTATTTGATGGCTTTTATTCGATGATTCTGGGCATGGTATAACTCCTCCTTTCTGGGCGGAGCAGAAAGACCAGCAGCCCACACCTTTAAATCTCTGCCTTGGTTTCCCCACCTGTAAAATGGGGATAACGATTCCTAGCTGTTCAGTCCAGCAGAGGCTGGTTCCAACCCCCTTAAAGGGCCAGCCACTCTGGGACAAAGATACTTGAACAAAACCAAAAGGGGGAACTCAGAAATGCCTTGTTCTCAAGCCAGTAACAAAGACATGAGGATACCCATCAAAAAAGAGATTCAGAATTAGGGGGGAGGGGATTCTCACTGAAGTTTAGCAAAAGCTGGAAAAAAAACTCTACACAATTTCATGTTTTCATCAGAACAGAAACCATGAAAATGGAAAACGTTTCAATTTTCCGCTTCTGAAAACTAAAAAATATTGGCAAGGTGGACCAAAAAAAAATGGTTTTCCTGAAAAAAACTGAATTTGTTTGTTGACATAGACCATTCTAAGGAACTGTCTGGGTTTTTTGGGGGGTGGTGGTGAAGAAACATCAGATGTAATTGTTAATAAAATCTTCAACCAGATGTAATTGTTAATAAAATCTTGCAGAGGGCCAATGTAGGTGCCACACAGTGATTTTTAGCCATTATGATTTAAGACTTTAAGCAATCTTGACCATTTTTGCATATGCAATTCATGGGATACACTCAGACATTAGGGTAGTTTACAAACAAAGACATATGTATACTCCAGCCTTTGACCTGCGCTTGCAATATTGCATGCCCAATAGCGTACGTGTTTGAAAAATATGGTCAATGCTTTTTACTTTAAAACGCTTTCCATTCCTCTATCATTTGCACAACGTGAAGTTTTAATCTAATAACCATCTGCACACCTTTTTTTCTTTGTTTTCTTTATGGAATATTTGTAGAACCTATGTCTGGATCTTCTGGAAAACAGCACCAATATCACAATTCAGTCCCAGAGAGAATTTTGTATGGGCCCCTAAAAGATGCAAACAAATCAGTCAAGAAAGGAGAGAAAAACTAGGGTCTTAAAAATGATGTAACTATTAATGTGAAAGCCAGTGAAAGTGACAAACCATAAATCAAGGATGCAAGTCAAATAAAGTTAGCTATGATGGACAGCTTTTATTTTCTGATATTTTAATTTAACAAAGTGCTACATTCCATTGTTACAGTAAGAGTAGTAAGTCTTGTTCAGAATAGAAAACCACAATAAAACACCAGGGACTGCTGCTAGCATTTTATGGAAGCCGTGCAGTCCAAAAAAAAAATTCTAATAGAAGGTGAACATCCAGCATGAGAGACATTTTAAAATGAGCAGCTGTACAGTGAAGGTACATTTTGTCATGACAAAAACTGCACATCAAGCAGGCCTGTTCCTCCCCTTTGAACCAAAACATTAACCAGCGACACTCTTTTGTGATGCTGACAATACATTGTGGCTTGTGCGAGAATGAAATTCCTAACCAGGCATCCTCTGATTAACAGAGGCAAACTACGTGCCTTGTGCCAAGCAAAGGGATTATTACAGCTGCCACACAGGAGCCGTTGCACAGTGGTTACAAGTGGGCCAGCGGTTTTTCAGGATACGCCTGTTTTCAGAGGCTGACGGTCCACTGCTGCGGACCAGAAACAAATGCAGTTGTTATATTTGTTTTAAAGAAGTGGCTTGTTTTAATACATAAGTACAAATAAAATCAAGAAAGCCTCAAGAGATGGGAGACCTCAGCTTTTCCAGAGACTGGCCATATGTCCTGATATCCAAGGCTTTGTCTTATAGACAGGCCTGCCGACAGGGGGGTAAGAGGCCAGTTGCAGTGGGGCCTCGTGGTTGAATGGGGCCCAGGTGGCAGCGGTGGTACTTGGAGCCCCGAGCCCTTTAAATCATCATGGGAGCGCTGCGTGGCATGCTCTGGGCGGCTTTAGGAAGAGGAGACACCATGCAGCACACTACAGGCAGCATTGGGGGAAGGAGCACCACGTTCCAGACAGCATCAAGGGTCAGCTGCCCTCAGCCCTGGCTCTTCCGTCTGAGGCCCCACCCCTTCCAGGAGTGTGGAGCCGCCCCCGATCTTGCCCATGGGCCTGGTAAGGCTGTCGACTCCCCTATTAACCTGCAGCCCCTGCCTTGATTCTTCACACTTGCTATCTGGTCACCCAACTCTGGCAGGACATGATTCCCACCCACCCTGCGTCCCCATTATTGCAAGTGGACTTGTTGCACTCTGGGAAGTAATTTTAAAGGGCCTGATGGAAAGTCCTCTGAAGTCTGTCTGCCTTTGGGTCAGGCCCTGAAGCAGGGGTCTCAAACTCGCGACCCATGGGCCATCTACAGGCTGGAGCATATTCTCAATCCAGCCTGGGAGACTCAGCGGCCGGGCGGGGTGGGATGCGCCAATACCCGTCCCCCAAGCCTTGCCCCTTCCTGCCACCACCCTACCCTCCCCCTGCATTACACCCCATGCCCTGAGGCATGCAGCCATGGGGATTCTTCCACTCCACAGGCAACCTTTATTTTAATTTCTTGTGAACTAAGCTGCAATAGAGAAAGAAGAGACGTTGCTGAGTGTCCATCATTAGCGTTTCCCAAACTATGGCTTTATTAGCACAGGGAAAGGCCGGGGTGGCTCACTCAGCTTTTCCAAACCGGCAAGCTTTCGCCCCATCCGAGGAGCCGGGACTGTGCTTCCAGCAGCGTTATTTACATGCCTCGCACGGGGCCCGCCCCTCACTTCCTCCTCTCCTGCCAAAAATCATCACAGGCTACAAAAGGGGGTGTGTGTGGAAATTGCATTTCTTTTTATCTCGGTCAGTTACTGCACAGAGCTCACACGGCCGTTTCCCCTCACAACCCGTCACTAGCAGCAGCACAATGCAGAGACTGTCATTGCAGAAAGCTCTGCTGACTCCCTGCCTTTTGGGTCCCACCGAGCCATCCAGAATGTCATTATTCTCACCTCCCCCAGCAGCTCACATTCCCAATACCACCATCGCTCTGGCAAAAAGCCTGCAGCAGGAAGGGCACCTGAATCATAAGCCCTTGTAGCAGAGGCCTGGTATGAGGCAGGACCTGCTCACAGAATGTGACGAGAACCGGGCTGATATTGCAGAGATACACTTTCCTCAGGGCTAGTTATGGAGTATTTCCGCAAACACAGCCCACTATCAAGTGCATCCCGATATTAAGGATGGTACAAAACATTCCCCAAGGATAACAGAAACACTCTGACACCATCTAAAAGATAAGGTCAGAAAATGACAGTATATTAAGATGTTTTAATCAAACCCGCAGGTACAAGGGCTATGTCTACACTACAGAGTTTTTTCAGAAAAACGTCCATTTTTCCGGAAAAACTCACGTAGCATCCACACCGCAAGCACTTTTTTGCACAAAAAAATTGAAAGGATGGAGGAGTTTTCCCAGCATATGTATTCCTCATTCTACGACGAAGAACACCTTTTTGCGAAAGAGCTCTTTTGCAAAAAGGTGTGTGTGGATGGGGAAGAGGGTTTTTTTGCGAAAAAAGAGGAAAGAGGAAAAAGCACAGGTGCCCTGGTGGCCATTCTGTCCATAGCAATCAGAGCTTACTTTCGAGAGAGTGTCTATGCAGTCTGGATGCTCTCTTTCGCAAAAGCGCATTGCTTTTTCGATGCGCTTTTGCAGTGTGGACACGCTCTTGCGCAAGAAGTTTTTGCGGAAGATCTCTTTTGATAAAAGCTTCTTGCACAAGAAGCCTTCAGTCTAGACGTAGCCAAGGTGATGAGTAATAACTAATCATTTCAGAAAGCAGTAACTATGTCAGAGGGGCAGTACTAACTTGTTTGTCTCAGAGAACAGAAATGTGTCTCAAGCTATGTCTAGACTGCAGGCTTCTTTCAAAAGAATCTTTTCCGGAAGAGATGGACACTATCTCGCATTTAAGTTGTGATTACTGTGGGCAGAGTGGCCACCAGGGCACCTGCGCTTTTTTCCTGGAGGCTTCTTCTTTTGAAAGAACCCCTCTTCCCCGTCCACACACGCCTTTTTCTGAAAGAGCTCTTTTGGAAAAAAGACTTCTTCCTCATAGAAAAAGGTTTACCGCTGTCAGAAAAAACCCTCATTCTTTTGACTTTCTGTCGAAAGAACGCAATTACAGTGTGGACATAAATGTAGATTTCCCGGAAAAACGGCCGTTTATCCGGAAAAACTCTGCAGTATAGACATACCCTCAGAGGAAGTATTGGTATTTGTTTGGTCTAGGGGCGAAGGGAAGGTCCTGCCATTCACTGAGCTGGTCCAGTGTTATGGACATACATATAAAGTGATCTGATAGTCTTCAGAATACTAATGCCATGCTTCATCAACACTCAACCTGGCCAGGTGCCTTCATCCCATCACGGATCTTGTGGTCATTGGCCCGTTTACTTAAGGTCTGCCATGCCAGCTGTCCGTGCAGGGCTTGGGCAGAACACAGAGGGAACACACATACAGACAAACAGCTATCAACCTCGAACTAAGCCTCGTTACTAACCTTGCTACTCCTAAGTCAGTTACACTCACTCCTCCAGAATGGCTCATGCCCTGAGCCCACACGTACTTCTTGCACCTCCCCCTTTAAGGCGGAAGAAGAGTTTCCACCAATATCTTGCCATTGCCTGTGTACTCTCTTGCTCCGAGCCTGCTAGAAGCCGATTCTGGAGGAGACAATATTAAGTTGAGCTGGGATGAAAGCCACTCTGCTGAAGGCTTTGCTTCCACCATAACTTGACCATAAGCCTGGCATCTCCTCCAAGGGCCCAAAGGAAGAGACCGCCCCATAACCAGAAGCCCCCCAAGCTGAGGCGGGTAGCTAGCCAGCAAAGCGCCTCGTTTTGTTAATGGAGCCACAGCCCCCAAATTATCGCCCACCCTCCAAACCACTTCAGAGAGCAAAGAAAAGAGCAGCACATCACAGCCAGGGGAGATGCTTCTCCTAGCTAGGACTGATCCCTAACTCTGAGGGAAAGAGGCTTTCACCATTTGTTGTGAGAAGAGCCAACTCTGCATTTAAATCACTGTGATATGTTTCCAGGGGCAGGATCCTTGAGATCCAGATCGCAAGGACAGAGGCACCTGGGAGCACCAGTCAGAGGCAGAGCAGGCCAATGGCAACATAAACAGCTGCCAGGGGATCTGGGACTGTCTTGCAAGGCAGGAAGACCAAAGACTCAGGGGTGGAAGACAAGAGTCCACCAGGAGGTGTGGGAAAGTCTGTCCCTGAAGGGTGCTGGGTGAAAGTCACTCTGCGGGGGGACACCAATATTTATCTGGAACTGGCTCCATTTTGCCGTCGTCCATCCCAATTTTCCATGTGTTCACTGAGAATCCCTGACTGACCAGACGGAGTTGCCAGGTTGGATGACTCATCAATAGACCCATTTCAAACACTGCTGGTCCCTTCTTGCACTCTCAAGAGAAACCACCCTTATGGGAAGGCAATACTGCAATGTACCTCGGGTTGGGCAAGCAAACCCCACTGCTTCTTGTCATTAAACACCTCAGCTCTGCAGGACCTGATCTGCCTTTTCCAGGGGGGGGAGCGCTGGCGCTATCCCAGAGAACGAATCCCATGGGCGGTGGGTGACCCCCTGGCTTGGGGGGGCAAGCCCTCCCATCTGCCCCAATAGAGACCATGTTCCCCCCACCCGGCCTGCTGTCCCTTGTCCAGGCTCCTATTGCTCCCATGCTTCCCCCCAGGCTGCTGACCCTTGCCCCCTCCCTGCCCCAGAGTCACACCCCCAACCTCCCCCAGCCCTGAAGCTCCAGAGAGACAGTGGGCAGCATGGCCGTAGCCTCCCCCGGCCCCAGAGCTCCTGGGAGCCAGTGGGTGGCACGGCCCCAGCTTCGGTGCTCCAGCGCACGGTGTGGTCCCAGTCTGCCCCAGGGGCCTGGAGCTCCAGAGAGCTGGCCGGCAGGTATGGCACAGGGCTGGGCATGGATGGGGCCTGGTGAGGCAGTTTGGGAAGGCGGTGCCTTCCCCCCTGCCTGGGATACCCGCCGCCCACGTGGGTGAGCTGTTTCCTGCCGTCAGCAGCCAGTCAGATTCTCAAAGCATAAGCCTCAGCTTTGCACCAATCATCATGTGCCCGGGCAGAGTCTGATCAATATCATCTGTGCATGACAACGACAGAATCTACACTCAAATGCTACTGTCCCCCCCAACCTGGGGCGGAGGGTACAGGCAGCGGGATAGGGCAAAAGAGGGGGCTTCCCGCATCTCTGGCTGCCGCATCATCTCCTCTAGCCACTGCAAGGCTGCAACTTACACTGGGGAACGCCCACAGCAAGTCTAGGAGCAAGAGAGTGGAAAGGGGGCTCAAGTCCCCTTAGCAGAGCCTTCTCCTGAGGCACAGGACTAAGCAGAATCCCAGCTGTCCTGCCACAGCGCTTTGCTGTGTCGCACCTTGGCAAAGAGCCAGCCCTTGTCACCTTTACAAAGAATTCACTCCTGGCCTGTCCATTCCTCACACACGTCTCTGGTACCTCCTCCAGCGACTCAGAGGGACTGAGCTAGGGAAAAGCGCAGTCTGACCTTACTTGACTCGTCTTGTCTCCTCCGCAGCTGTAGTCAAGGTTCCCCGTAATAGGAGCGGTTTCCAACTGGAGGACAAGGATTTTTGCGTAAGTGCAAGATGGATGCAAGATGAAACCACCGCCTCACAACACACCAGAGCAGGGGAAATAAGGCGCCTTAAACAAACAAACAGACAAACAACAAAACATGCCCCATGTTCTCCAGGATGAAATAACCAACCAACCAACTCAGCAGTAACGCCCCTTCTTTCCTGTTCTGTTCCAGACACGGGCTTTGCTAATTCACTGTGTTTCTTTGCGATCAGCTGTACGTGTCCATGCTGCTCACACCTGCTGATGGAATAGCCAGTAACGGCCCTTTTCCCGCCGCCTTAGCCACCTCTGACCACACGTACTACTCCCCTTGATTGCCTTTCACTTATCGCCCAACACGCCCACCTCGCAACTCTCTAACCCCGTGTTTCTCAAACTGTCGGGGGGGAGGGGGGTCGCGAGCAACTTAGAGGGAGGTCACAGTATCACAAAGTTTGAGAACCCCCTGCTCTAACCTATCTCTGCCTTCATTCCAGCCTCCGCTGCCTTCCAGCCTGTGACCACGTTCCCAAGCCAATCCCATCCCACTCATGACCACACACGCTGCCGCCCTGGCAGCCTTTCCTGTCTGGCCATATGTGTCCCAGCATCGACTTCCTTCCCGGGGGCCTTTGCTCTCTATGACCACATATACCCCAGCCATGGCTGCCTAACCACCGACAGTTGCATGCACGGCAGCCTCTTGCTCAGGGCTGGCCTTACCATGAGGCGAACTGAGGCGGCCGCCTCAGGTGCCAGACCGTGGGGGGGGCGCCACTAGGACCCAGAGTGTAAAAATTGTGTCTGCTGCTGGTGCGTATGTATTCTCTCTGCTCTAGATGCACAGAGATGGGGGGAGTGCTGTGCTGGAGGAAGGAGGGCACAAGAGACATAACAGGCAGGCAGGAGAAAAGGTGGCATGGGGACGTCATTTGAGCTCCCTGCCTCAGGTGCCAAAATGTTGTGGGCCAGCCCTGCTCCTGCTGGCACAGCTTCTGGACCTGATCTGAATCGGGTCCAAAAACAAGCAGCCACAAGTGAGCTTCTCTTCAGCACTCAAGAGGAAGAGGGCTCTTTTTGCTCCCTGTCCTGCATCTCACACACACAGGCTGCTTTCCTGATCAATCAGGTGCCAGGACACAGCGACAACATTACACACCTTCCACGGGCCACAGATGTCTGCAATGTTACAATGATTAGTTACCAATTGAGAAAAGAGATAGACACTCAATTATTATTTCTCCAACTCCGCTAAGCGGGCAGAGCCCCGCAACCTAGGTGAGCCACGCCAAGCAAACAGACAAGGCCCTTATGGTGAAAACTCTCTAGCCTGCCTTTTCTCGTTCTTTTGCCTGCTTGATATTCAAACAGCACACTGAATAAAAGCTAAGAGATTCGTGCAAAGAGCACCTTAGCATTTGTCAGTGTGCGTGCGGTGGCATTTGTTGTGCTGTTATAATGCTGGTGAAGACGGCTCTGAATATTTAGGCTGTGAATCATGCTTTGTTGCCATTTCCATATGCTTTCCCTAAACATGAAACACAGTTGAAGAGGGGGATTTTAAAGGACAAGGGAAATTGGGGCAAGCAATATACAAATGAGTCTATTATTATGTCTATAATTGGACTGTACTTTGGCATCTCCCTGTTGGCAAGGGAGGTGGTTCAAGGGTGTAGTTTGTTAATTAAGCAGAACAGCTAATTTTAGCACTGACAAACTAGCTCCAGTAATGTAACATTTACAGTTAACTACTTGGACAGAAGTCATTCTTGGTGAAGGTTTCCATCCTGAAATCAGGTGACAGCAATAATTATGATTAGTTACCATCAGCTGGAACAAAAATATTACACTGTGATAAAAACAAAGCAATCATCCGTAAGTATCAGCACCAGCTGTAACGATACGTATTCTGCATTTCAATGAGGTGCCATGTGTGAATGTGCAATCTCACTACAGTATAAAAACAAACATCATTGCGCATTACATTTAGAATACAACATGCCTGTTTTGCCAGGGTGTCAAAACCACTACACAGTGGTGTGTGGTGGCTGATAGCAGAGATGCAGCACAAACGCCTCCTTTTTTGCTCCCCTCTTTTCCCCCTGCCCCCAAAAGTCACTGGATGTCACAACAGCTCTGCAGTCCGACTCAAAATTCATCTTCAGAGCTATCGGCTAAGAGCATTACTCGATCTTGCATGCTGTTAAATTCCCTCTGCTAAAGAAAAAAAAAAGAAACGTTACACAGATTCAGTTACATGGGCAAAAAGTTTGAATTCCTCCTTCACCTGCCCTCCCCCACTTTAATTAACATAATCTAAGTGCATCTTTTCCATTTCAACCCAAACACAAAGGTGCTCCATAATTAGCTTGTATTCACTGCCTGAACCAGACATGGGAATAGGAGAGTGGTCAGGAGAGCAGAGCTGGGTTTTCTTTACAGCGGCTGTACCTTTCTTTTATGCCTCTTGGAGCCATTTCTCCTTCGTCGATTCATGATCTTAATGCTGTAGAGCGCTCCCAGGATAAATAGAGCTCCAGCTATACCGACCCCCACAGGAACCAGCATCCCAGACATGTATCCTGCCTACACAAAAAGGAGAGCATCACAGCCAGAGAGACAACCAGCGCAGGGTGGTTCTTTTCCCAGTAGCCTATGACTGCTGTGTATATCTACACTGTATTATACAGTATGTCCCAAAACACAACAAAACACCCTTGAAAAAAGTGGGAAGGGATCATCGCTATTTATTACACCACCTCACTCTTGTATCAGTCCTCTCATCTGTAACTCTCCAAGTGCTTTATAGGAGAGGTATCAATAACCCTTTAAAAATGTATGGAAACACAGTGAAATAAATGGGCAGATCTGAAGGCTAGACAATTTATCAGCATCCATTTTTTACATAAGAACATAAAAGCTTCCAGACAGGATCAGACCCAAGATTCATCTACTCAGTGTCCTGGCACCAGAGCTTCCGAGGAGGGTGTAAGAATGCTGCAGCTGAGACGCAATGTGTAACTCAGCCAAGAAGAAAACACCCACTGTGAGAAATGCAGCTAGGATTCCCTGATTTAAATTCACTATTGATTATAAGCAAATTTGCACTGCCTGGGAATTTATAATGCAGGAAATGGCCAGTAACAAAGCAAAACAAAATTAATATTTTGGAAATAATTGCTAGATTAAAAAATGCTTTTTAAAAACTGCTTAAAAATGCTGCTTGTTTTATATTTTACTGTTTTAAATGAAAATTAACCCACATTTGTAGTGCTCCTCAGATTGAGTGCATGCAAAATTTGCATATGCAAATTGCTCTGGCATTGCACACACAACTTAAGTCAGGGGTGGGCAAGCGTGACCCTTGACCACTTAAGAAAACCTTAGAGTGCCCCACCCCCCATCAAAAATGATCACCCACCCTTGACTTTGGTAATCAGGTCCTTACCCTTCCCAATATGTACACACAAATGCAAGTGCATGATTTTGACACATGCAGATGGATTCATGCACAATTCAGAGGTCTGCTGAGAATTGCACTTTTGTGCAATCATATACATTCCGCCGAGGGAGTCTCAAGGTAAAATATCCTTATGTGCTTCTTAACCATAATTGCTTTTCTGCCATAAACCACTAAGTGGAAAAGGCTATTCGGCAAGCATTGCCTTTGTATTTTAATCTGGAGAAGGAAAATAAAATGTTTTCCCCTAAGAAAGAAGTTGTTAGTGAGAGTTGATTTGTACATTGCCCACATCATAAATTCCTCTTAATATCATGACTCTATATGAATCATGTGTGTTAGTTCCAGGATATCAGAGACAAAGTGGATGAGGGTCCAATAAAAGATACTGCCTCACCCACCTTCTCTGTCTGTTACAAGAATGGCTTTTCCCATAGTAACAACTCCATCTCTACATCCTACACTCTGAGGAATGTCTTTTCTGTTTGTTGGCACCCGCTGCTGTTTGTTTAATGACACATTACTATGTGCTGCGCACACATTCTCTGAAAACAGCCCCACTCAAAAGGAAAGACAGCTGCCTGCCTTCAAGTTACTGCAAAAGGAGGTTTGGAAAAGCGCAGTTGAATGGCTAAATTTCAGTGGGCTAATTAAGGTGCCTTAATTGTGTGACCTAATTACAACAGTATGGGCATTTCTATTCCCGGAACATTGCTGTGAGTGCAGACAGTGAGGGGAGGTTAAAACGCTTGCTGTTAGCATTAGCCCAGGCCCGGCTTCCAGGCCGAAAGGAGTGTTCATTGTGTATCAGAATTCTGTGGCCTTCCAGGACCCTAGCAAATCTGTGCTCTTTCTAGTGCTTCCTCATGCAACTGCGTCAGGGCTCTCCAACCGCCTGCTGTATGGGCTAAATCTTAGCCCCATTCCCTCCTTGTTGTTGCACACCCAAGACTGTGGAGCACTGCATGTACACACAGTGAGAAAATGTCACTCCTGTGCTCCCAGCCCTGGGGGAGGTGTCTGACTGCTCCCATGTTGGCTGCCAAGGGGGATGTTTGCCAAGTTCTGCACATGTGCCTCCCTGACTCCACAGGGCTTTGAAGGATCAACAACATAGGAACTTAAAGAGGTTGTTGCATAAAAAAGCCTCCGCCTGAGCTTACTTGATTTTACACAAGCATTTTCTGAAACTACACTAAACTGTAAGGTCTAAGGTTTTAAACTGCAACTCATTGTGATCTTTGTCAAACCTTGCAACTTGCTGTAAAGGTTTGTAACTCTCTTTGTAAAACTTTGTAACTCAAATTTACTGTAAGCTGCAACTTTGTAACCTTTGTAATTCTCAGCCACTTTGTAACTTGCTCTAAACTGCATTCTCCCGTGTGTGTGTGTGTGTGTGTGTATGTTTTGTTTGAAGTTGCAATGCTAAGACTGGAGCACATGGTGATGAGTCATCATAGACTGCTGCTTTTTGCTGGATAAAGGGAAGTCTGGGCATGCTCCCTGATGACGAGGTGGATGAGTCACAGGAGCCATTCAGACACTATATAACAGCCGTGGCCAACCCGAGGCTTGTGAGCTGCATGTGGCTTTCCGCCCACCCCCCCCCCCCCCAGGACCTGGCTCGTAAGCCACCCCTGTACCTTCAAAAAACAGCCCTCTCCTCCCAGCTCCTGCTCGACCAAATGCGTGACCGGGGGCTCCTTTTAAAGAGGCAAAAGGGGCTGTCTTTTTTGTTGGTTTTTTTGCTCTACAACTTTGCCCCAGCTCTTTGTGCTGGATCCCCTGGCTATCTCGGCTCTTTGCCCAGAATGGATTGGCCACCCCTGCTATATAAGGACAGGGAGCACATGTGAGACCCTCTCTTTCTTTCCCTGCTCCTGAGAAACTCCTCTCTAAGGCCAGTGTCTCTCCTTCTAACCAGCTTCACCAACCATGATGAGCAGACAGACCCTCCAGGATCTACATGCCTTGGCTCCTTCTGCAACCCATATGCCTGTGTAAGTGTGTGAATGCCTGAGGGCAGGAATGAATGTGTGAGAGTGAGTGAATGGAGGGAGGGGTGTGTGTGCTTGTTTGTTTGTGTGTGTGTGTGAGAGAGAGATAGCTCTGTATCTTCTTTAGTTTAAACCTTTGGTGGCAGCTCTATCTTCTTTAGTTTATACTTTTAGTGGCAGCTCTATCTTCTTTGGTTTAACCTTGTGGTGCAAATAGTGGAGTGCAAATTCCTCAAACAATAAACCCATACTAGTGTAACCCTGCATGGTCTCCAGTGAGAATATTTTTGGGGTAACAAAGGTCACATGCTCTGCATGCTGGCTGCACATGGGATGGAGCTAACTAGGGCAAAGAAACCCCTCTTGACATGGGGGGGGAAACACTTCCACGAATCCTACCCATCCCAAAACCTAAGAGTAAGGGGGAAGGGGACATCAGTTAAGTGGCCACTTATCCTGTCCAACCCCAGTGGCATTTCCACAGCCCCTGAATGGAGGACAGAGATGGGAGTGCACGGATGGCTCATTTACATGCACTCCCTGACATCCAAAGTGGTTCCACCCGGTGTTCTCACTGATCCATGGCACACTCTCTTTGGCGTTGGCCCTGAGACACCAGCGATCAGATGGACACAGGTGGAGAAGTGGGAACAGGAGGCAGTCAGGGGTTCACATGGCCAGAATTTTGCCCTGTACCGGGTGACTGCAGACCTGAGCAGAGAAGAACTCTTATGCCTAAATCTTACTAGGATTCTCAACAGGAAAAAAGGACACAAGAGGGTGGGTGTTGTTTTTTTATTTTTGGGTGGGATTTTTAATTTTTTTAACAGGAACAAAATGTTACTAAATAAAAAATGGCAAGAAAAATACCTAGCCACAATATAATTCCTGAGAGGTCTGCGAATCTGAGGCAAATCCCTCCATAAGGTGGATGCCAACAGATTTTTTTTTTTTTTTTTTTTTTTTTTTTTTTTTTTAACACTGGAACAATGAGGAGAGCAATGCCTGGATTGGGACACAGTAATGAAACACGGCACCAGCCTGCAACAGACTCAGTCGATATCATAAAGAATGGAGCAATTCCAATTTGAAACTGCAAAGCACCCAGGCATCTGCAGCAGGGAAAGGAAAAAGCTGGAGATGGAGGAAGGGAAGTGCCAGGGAGGAGAAAAATGAAAGAGACACAGTTGGTGAGAAGAAATATGACACCAAGTCAGAGCAATGTATTGGGGTAGCTTTGGCATTAGCAAGTGACGCATTTGTGTGCATGCCACAGTCACTTGGGACATTCAGGCTACGTCTTCACTGTGAGTTTTTTCCAGCAGAAAATATGCTAATGAGGGACTCATTAGCATAAATTGTGATCTCATTTGCATATTTTCTACGGATCCATTTTTGCGCTAGGGGTTTTTGCGCAAAAACAAGCGGTGTGGACGTTCCCTTTTTGTACAAAAACCCCTTTTTGCACAAAAAGGAAACGTCCACATGCTTGTTTTTGTGCAAAAACCCCTAGCACAAAAACGGATCGGCAGAAAATATGCAAATGAGATTGCGACTTATGCTAATAAGTCCCTTGTTAGCATATTTTCTGCCGAAAAACTCACAGTGAAGACGTAGCCTGAATGTCCCAAGCGCCGGATCCAGCCCACTGAGAGGCTTTTGCCCACCCCTGCCCTACACCAAGGAATTTCCCAGCTGGCTATTCAAGATGGCTCTCCACCTGCTTTGCACTGCTGCAGTGGTATATCGTAGGCTGAATGGGGTCCAAGTACACTCAGAATAACTGGGTATAATGAGGTCCTGATATTGTGCGTGTGTGTGAGAGAGAGAGCAACATTACTAGGCAATGACCTTAGATCAGGTTCTGCTCTCAGCTCTACCAGCAGGTTTCTGTGAACCGATTCCAGATTTACACTAGTGTAAATAGCAGCAGAATCTGGTTGTGGTGTTTTAATGACTGAACATCAACCAGGACCAAAACACATCAATTCACAATACAGTGTCAAGGGGTTAGTCTACAGCTTTGTGCTTCTTTGCCATGCTGTTCAATGACAACGTCGCTTTGTTGGGTTCAATGATATGGCGATAGACCCTTATTTGCACTTTCCATAGAAGAATTCTGCTTTCTTTTCCCATTGTTAACTATCTAGGGAAAGCCCTTCCTTAAATGTTCTTGACAAAGACAACGACCACCACTTCCTAGATACTGAAGCAACAAGGGACCACTATGGTCACCTAATTTAGGCTAACCTCCTGTATAACAGAACTTCTCCTGCCATAAAACTTCTCCAAAATAACTTTGCCAGTCTAGACTTCTTTTTTTTACTGAAAATCCATATTTAATTGTCTTTGAAATAAATCAAGGAAATAAAGAGCTTCCTACCTTATCTTTTAGCTTTTCCATCCAGCTTCTTACTAAAAAAAGGAAAAGAAAAATGTAAGAATTGCAGCCATAATTTGTGTCTAATTAATATCATAGAAGTAACGAGGCTGTCTACAAATAGACACAATAAACTTGACAGATGGATAGCACTTTCATTAGGTTTCATATTGTCTCAGTTATTAAGTAGACAGAATGCAGCCAATCACCCAGAGAAGATGCAAAATTCCGGTTGGTGGGAGATGAATTAACATTGTTCTGCATGATCCAGGCCTGGCTGGACTCCAGCAGGGAAAAGAAAAGATAAAGCTGAATGTTCCCAGTTTGGGTCCCTCTCCTCCCGGACTAATATGTGTAGAGTTTGCAGTGGGGAAATCCAGATAATGAGAGTCAATTGTAGACCCTCCAGGGAGTGTGGCCATCTGCATCTGTTGAACTCTCTGGAAAAGGGTAAGTTTAAGACCAAAACCTGAAAACTCCTTTTCCCATTGGGTTGACAGAGAGCTCTTATGCAGAGGGCGACGTTCTGCACTAGGATGGGAGAGCATTCCAAAGCTCTTCTTACTCCAGCTGTATGTGATCAAGGCAGATTGGTGACCTACCACCCCTGAGCATCACAGTCCAGGTCTGCATCCCTGCTGCGCATCTGCTGGCCTCTGGTGCTGGAAGAGACATACGTTTGCACCTTTCAGCAGCATCCTCCACGAGCACTATTCAGCAGTCCCTGAGGTAGTCTGCTAGCATCAGCCTTCAAGGCAGCAGGTCTTGGAGAGATCTGCTCAGTCCCTTCAACTCTGCACACATCCACAAAAGGAAAAGGGAACAATCTGTCCCTTAGAGTAGAGAGGCTGCAGAACAGGAAATGTGTCTTCCGCTGTAACATTTTGAAAAGTGTCGTGTATGTTTGCAGTGCTACACAAGTCATAATAAATAACAAAGAGTCTTTCCAAAACAGAGGCATGTCAGAGTCACAGTTCTGGCCACCCATGGCAAATAGAAGTGGCCCTGTCTTTTGACAGAGGGGAATTCATGTTTGAAAAGCATACACTGAAAACAACCTCTCTGAAAGATCTATTATTGCTGCTGTCCAATAGTTTTATCTTTTAAGATGCTCAGATCTGCTAGTTTCTACTTCAGGTCACCACTGCAACAAAAGAAATCCCCTTTTATAAAGGGACATCTGAGAAACTCATCGGCACAGCATGATTGCTCTTGAAGGAAAGTGTGAAATGCGCAAGAAGTGCTGCTCAGCACTAATTCTCTGGCTACTGGCTTGTCTCTGTGACTAACTTCATTCACGGCACCATAGACAATTCCCTTTAGATTTCTACTGGACTGAAATGGTGCTCCCAGCATGGAAATTGGTCACACGCGGAGGTTGCCATGCTTTAGTGTGACAAGAAACCTGCAAAGCAGAATGGCATGCAGTTGCCAGTGACATGACTTAGTCGGCCTCCTTTGGCTGAAATGGCCGAGCTACTGATTTCAGATTCTTGTGCCCCCAATTCCAACTGCAGCCCCGGGAAAGCTGGATTCCCCAGAGATCCACCTGTCACACTAAAGGGACTTATGCCTGAAACTCTTTCCTGAGCCAGTCAGCTGCTCATCTTTACAGATGAAAACTCTCTGTAGAAGCACAAATAATTCCCTGTTTCTACATTCAATTACAGGAAGATCATGCAGAGTTAGTGGGACAATCTGATGCACATAGATCTTAAAAGGTGACCCATTAGGGATGGTGCCTTGTTTAGTATCCTTCCCCCTCTCCAGCGTTTCCCTCTATTGTACCCACTAGTTCAATTCTATTGAGCACAGCAGAATAGGGACCAGCTACTTGTAAATTCAGAACCATCTATTTACCACTGCTCAGAGTGAGCCTAGAAGACATGGTAATTAAGACACTGGTGGCCACTGGTGAACAATCTATACTAGACAGTCGGCTATTGCTACCACTGAAGTTGCCATGACAAAGTTATAGAAGGAAGGCTGCACGCTGATAAGAAGACTCAAGGAACTTTGCAGGCTTAGGTTTTATCTACACCAGTGTATCTCAACCTTTTTTTTATAAAGTACCCCTTTTTAAAAAAAAAATTATAACTAACCCTAGTACCTACAGTTTTCAGACACACAATTTTTTTTCTACCATTGCACCACATTTGTTTAAACAACTTAATTGTAGCCAGGCAGGCAATGAAATTTTTGGGTGTAAAAAGCACCAAAATAATAAAATGCTATAAAACTTAGAACAAAAATTCAGTTTTCTCCAAATTTCAGTTGTGTTGATGTACCCCCCAGACTTCTCTCAACTACCCCCAAGGGTACTCGTACCACTAGTTGAGAAACACTGGTCTACACTACGCAGCTTTTAGCAACACGGCAGTGTCACTAAAAACCGGGTAGTGTACCTGCTGTCTGTCGGCTCTTTCGCAGAAAAAAAATACTTCCCCCTCAACGAGGGCCACTAGCTTTGTAGACAGGAGAGAGCCCCTGCCAACAAAGAGTTGCTCACACCAGCATGTGTTGTTTCACGGGGGTGTTATGTGAAGGTTTTGTGATTCAGCAGTCAGTGGAGACATAGCTTTATTCAGATGTGGTGGAGGGACATCTAAGGAGCTCTCCATGGTGCTGCAACAGAACTGGTCTCCGGACTCAGATGAGCTGTCCCCTTGCATGTTCATTGCTAGTGGCCGGATTTGCGACTTTTGTGACACTTTCCTTCGGGATGGAGCAATACACCAGTCTGAGGCTTCACTAGGTCAGTCAGGGACTTTACTGGAATTGTGTTTCCTAGAGTTTTGATAACTCACGCCCAGGCCAGCTGACAGTGGGTGCAAAGAGGACAAAAGCCCCGAGACCCAGCAATTCTAAAGGGCCTGGAATCCTGGGACCTTTAATCACCACTGGAGTGCCACACTGCTGTGGGCAGCATAAGGCCTGGGGTGGGGACAGAGTGGCATACTCCAAGTGGCACTGAAGGCTGGCTATGTTGGCCCCACCCCTTCCAGGAGCACAGAGCCGCCCCCCCTTCCCCAACCTTGCCCAGGAACCCAGTGTGGCCATCGGCTCCTCTGCTCATGCCAGATCAAAGAATTAAACCCTGCTTAATGCCATGCACTATGGAGTTAAACATCAAGCAAATTGCAAAGAACTGAAAACAATCAGCAGTGGGAGCACCATTTATTAATTCTACTGGCAGTGCTAGATTCATCTACAGGGCATGAAAGACAAAATGTTTCACCTTTGGGACATCTGCCATCATTTTAAATGACTGTCTCAAAGGAAAGAGGCAGTGGATAGTGAAAAAAACAATTGTTTTATCAAGGTACAATGATAATGTTGAAAACAGCATTTGAGGGTCCACTTTTTCACTGAGGAAGAGATTAGACAAGTTCATCATTTTGGATGTCTGGGTGTTTTCAGGTAATGCTTTCCCCAAGCTACATTAGATCCTAAATGTCATCTGGCACATTCCCTGTATAGAGAGACACCTGATTTATAAAGGATACCTCACTACAGGGCTTCACTTAAAGATTTCGTTTGCAGTGTTAGAGTCTGCCTGTTGGCATATTAAAAGAGCACCAATGAAAGCACTTTTACAAGACACTCTAATGAGGTTTTGAGCATCAGAGTGTTACAGGTTATAGGTCTCGCATGACCAAAGAAAACAGAAGTAATGAAAGAGGTTAACAATGGATAAAGCATGAATTCACAAGTGACCTTGTAAATAATGTGCAGGTAGTAGATAAAGAAATATTAAGAGTAACGTGTGATAACTTTGCAGCTGCAGCCTTGTTTGCTCACATTTACTAGCATATGAATTCATTCTTTGCCCACTTTTAACATCTTATTTCTTTCATTGTTTGTGTCAAGGCCTACGCAGGTGAGAGGAGAGGGATATAGCAATGGGGCAGGAGTGAATGCCCTTTAAGTCTGTCAGATAAAAACAGGGATAGACAAACTGGAGGGAAGAAATGAGATCCAGCCCACACCTTGCCATGGTTATTAAACTAAATTAAGCCATTTTTTAAAGTTTTGGATCAATTTTGATAGTGACCCTTTAATAATCAGTATCTTATGTTAACATAGCACCTTCTTTACCAAAACAACTGTGTACAGTGTACAAAACACAACAAGGAGTCCTGTGGCATCCTAAAGACTAACACATTTATTTGGCCATAAACTTTTATAGGCTGGAACCCACTTTGTCAGATGCATGAAATAGAAACTTCCATTTGGCTGACATATAAATACATACACAGATGGGTATGTTGCATTACTGTGGGAGGACCAGTGCTAACGAGGTTAATTCAATAAGGGTGGATGTGGCCCACTCCCAACAGCTGATAAGATGTGAATAAGAAAAGAGGGAAAACTATTTTGTAGTGAGCTAACCACTCCCAGTCTCTATTCAGAGCCATTTTGACAGGGCACGTCTAGACTACATGGCTCTGTCGACAGAGCCATGTAGATTTGTTTACTTGGCAAAGGGAAATGAAGCGGGCGATTTAAATAATCGCCGCTTCATTTAAATTTAAATGGCTGCCGCGCTGTGCCGATCAGCTGTTTGGTGGCACAGCGCTGTAGTCTGGACGCTCCGCGGTCAACATCAAAGGCATTTGTTGACCTCCCTGGTAAACCTCATCCCACGAGGCATAACGGGGAGGTTGACAAATGCCTTTGATGTCGACCGCGGAGCATCCAGACTACAGCGCTGTGCCACCAAACAGCTCATCGGCACAGCGCGGCAGCCATTTTAGTTTAAATGGCTTCATTTCCCTTTGCCTACAACCCCTAATCTACATGGCTCTGTCGACGGAGCCATGTAGTCTAGACGTGCCCACAGTGTCAAGTTTGCACAGAAGTTCCAGCTTTGCAGTTTCTTGCTGAAGGCTGTTTTGATGTTGATGAGCCATGAGCCAGAATGGAATTTAGTTCATTCACTTAGAGCATGGCAGAGCCAGTCCAGCAAACCTGGAGCTCCCTTTTAGTGGCACTGACCCTGGAGAGGGAACAGGACAGGAATAAAGTGTCACACACACACACACTCTTTGAAATGTAGCCACGTAAGCAATGTGGAAATTATCGGCAAGTACATAGATCTGGAAGGGGCAGATACCGTATCTGACTGAAGTGTTCTAACTTATGCCAGTGGAATAGAGCAGGTGCAGATACACCCTATGACTGAGGAAGCTGTAATTTACACCCACAAACACAGCTGCCTCCCTTCCCAGCCCCTTTTGTGGGTCTTAAAACCAGTATTTAAGAAGTGCTTGGGCAACCCATGTTCCTAATAGGGAGCTATCTCTTTAAGAGACCCCAGGGGTGGGGAGGTAGGAGTGAGGTGTGTCTGGTCATTGTTGCTAGGCCGATTTAGCACTCCATACCCAGAAGCTTCTGGATCTGGGTGTGGTAGTTTAAGGTCTGCTCCAGTAGGTTCTGTCTCTGTTGCTGGGTTCAGACTCCATGAGCAAGAAGGCAGGGCAGCTCCTTTTCTAAGGGCAATGTGCTCTGGGTGAGCTGGGAGAAACTGAGCCAGGAGCAGAACTGCTGTCCCTCGCTCTGAAGCACTTTGCAGCAGGCAGTGATGATGTTAACTCTCTACCTGGGAACATGGGCATGTTAATTATAGCAAGGGGAAACTAGGAGGGGAAAAAAAACTTCTTCTGTGTTAACTGTATGCTTTGAATGCTGTTTTAATTTTAGCCAAACTGTTCTAATTAGCTTTCTCAGCAAGTGTGATTCTTCAGCTCCTCTTTAAATGTAGTAATACGGAAAGAGTCATTTCTATTTTGTTATTCTCAGTTTTGTATTTTCTTGTAACAGGGTTTTCTGTAAGTCTGTTCACTTGTGAGTTAACTGATTGGTTAATCAGTGAGCTGGCTGTCTAGCCGTGATCCACAGCAGAGGAAGAGGCTACCTGGACTCCAACTGAGGATCCCTACAAGCAAGTGGAGAGATGGTTCAAACCACAATCTGGGACAATTCCTCAGATTTGTCACCTAAAAAGAATGGTTCAGGTTTGAGAATCTCCCTGACATCCACAGCCGTGAAGACTGAAGCAAAGAATTCATTTAGTTTCTCTGCAATGACCTTATTGTCTTTGAGTGCTCCTTTGGCATCTCACTCGTCCAGGGGGCCCACTGTTTGTTTAGCAGGCTTCCTGCTTCTGATGTACTTAAAAACATTTTGCTATTACTTTTTGAGTTTTTGGCTAGCTGTTCTTCAAACTCCTTTTTGGCTTTTCTTATTATAATTTTACACTTAATTTGACAGAGTTTATGCTCCTTTCTATTATCCTCACTAGGATTTAACTTTTTTTAAGCAATGCCTTTTTATCTCTCACTGCTTCTTTTACTTGGTGGTTAAGCCACAGTGGCACTTTTTTCTCTGTGCCTTGATTTTCCATCTGTA
The DNA here is from genome assembly GCA_019425775.1 of Rafetus swinhoei. Taxonomy (NCBI): domain Eukaryota; kingdom Metazoa; phylum Chordata; order Testudines; family Trionychidae; genus Rafetus; species Rafetus swinhoei. The sequence continues at coordinate 124,460,231 of CM033446.1, read as the reverse complement.
AAATGGGGATAATAGCACTGCCCTAAGGGTGGATGTGGCCCACAGGGATGCTGTGGATAAATACATTATGAATTGCAACATGCTCAGACACTATGGAAATAGGGGCCAGATAAGAACTACAGATTAAAAGGCTTGTTCTGTTGATTTGAATAAAAATTTAACAAGCTTTGGGAAAGATCAGAACCTTAGATAAATCCACTGAAACAGACTTCGCTCTGATAAAGCCTTCATTGATCTCACATCAAGGATATTTTGATTGCCTCTCTTTATAGACAGGAGAAACTAGATGTGATTTACAACACAGCAGAGAAAAGGAGCTTTGGAAGCTACCTCTGAGTTCATTTTTTAAAAGACTCTCACGCGTGAATTATTCAGTGGAAGATGCCAATACTGAAGGCTTTGTGCAAGAAAAATAAATGTTTAAACTACTGACCACATTTGCAGACAGTCTAACCTACAGCTCTATCACCTTTCTTCCTAAGCTAGAGTACAAACTGCAGCAGGTACCCTACATCATTCAACAGTGCTAATGATCCAAGACTACTGATGTGGTCCTACTCAATCAGGGTCAGCTTTAAACTTTGTTCTGTGACTGAAGAAATACAGTTAATTCTATACCAGGGAACTGAGGCCGTACTGTCCACTCTTTCATTCTAGAATGGATGTTTTAAAGATCATGGAGCATGTTCAGAAGTGATGTGTTTGGGGAGAGATGTTAGCTCCCCTCACATCCCGCCATAGATGTAACTGCAGTGGCTTGACTCTGTAGGTGCAACTTGCAAACCAAGCAGCCTGAAGTTCTAAGTTCCAGTTCCATGCTATGCAAGTGTCACAGTTAGACATCAGTGGAGCCAAAGTCCGTATGGCTTAGAGTATCTAATGGCCTGATCCAAAGCCCATTGAAATTAATGGAAGTTTTTCTATTGATCTCAATAAATTGTTTGGATCAGATTTAGTTGGGATTAGTCCTGCTTTTAGCAGGGGGTTGGACGTGATGACCTCCTGAGATCTCTTCCAACCTGTGATTCTATAACTGGAGTCCACGTTACCATACAAGGAGTTAACTGAGGCAAATGCTTTTGTACTGTATAAAAAGGAGGCCGAATTTACAAATCATTTCTCGATTCTTCCCCCAGGTCCCAATTTGCCTCTTTCTTTCACTGGAACTACCCTAGTGACTTCTGTGAAACTGCTCCTGGTTCACAGTGGGATAACTGAAAGGAGCATCAGGCTCACTGTGGACTATATTTAGCTGAAAATTCTTGCAACCACTTTGCTCTTCCAACACTACCAAACAAAGCACATGCCAAATACCCACCTCTTCAGAGGGATCGCATCGAACCAGCTGTTAAGTGCTCTGTGATGAAAGTGGAGTGCCCTTGAGATAATGATTTTAAGACTCCTTGTTAAAAGTAACTGACATGGGAAGGGTTGGCCAGGAAAAGAGAGAACTGGTTAGCTGAGCCCCAAGCCTTGAGGGAAAAAAAGTTCTGACTACGCCTTACATAAAGCAACAAATGATGACCTGCTATTTAGCCTTCCTAATCCCTTCAAACGTTGTATGACAACACACTCTGGATCATACCATCTTCAGTCTCTGTGGGGCCCCAGTAATTTGGGGAAGAGAAATGTGGAACAGTTCTCCAATTTTAAGTACATGCATCTAAACTGGGCATGTGGCGTGACTATAAATACCAACTGTAAGAATGAAAGCGGATAACTATTGTTCCTCACAAAGTGACCAAATACACTCCTGTATTCACACTCAACACTACTGTAATAACCTTTGTATCAAATATGCCTTACGATGAGGTATAATTTAAAAATAACTCAATGGTCAATAATGATGACATGTGTAGCAATATTACATACAAGTTATGAATTCTTGCTAAATGATGATGGTAACATATGTTCAAACCTCTAGCCCAGTGGTGGGCAATAATTTTTGATGGGGGGCCACTCCCAAGATTTTGGAAAGTGGTCGAGGGCCGCACGCTTCCATGGTATTAATGGAGGAGTGCAGTCTGGGATGGAGGTTGAGTGCAGAAGGGAGCTTGGGGTAAAGGATCAGGGTGCAGGAGGGAAAATGGAGTCGGGGAGGGAGTTTGGGAGAAGGTAGTTGTGACCTAAGGCAGGGAACTGGGGTGCAGGGTTTTGGGATGTGACCTATGGTAGGAGGGGTTTGTGATCTCATGCAGGAGATTGGGGTGCCAGATCTGGGAGGGAGTATGGGTGCATGTGGAGTAGTGGGGCAGGAGTGTGGGGCAAAGGGTTGGGGAAGGGAGGGGCTGAGGTGCCAGAGGCAGGTTCTCACCAGGAGACTTATCAGCCTGCCCATCTGCAGAGCTAATGGCTTGCACAGCTTAAAATGTTTCTGCTTGCTTGGCCACGTGCTTGAGTGTGCGAGCAAGAGGGTTGTGCTTTGTGGCTGCCTGTTATTCAAATAAGCAGCTCCCATTGGCCAGTGTCTGTCCACAAACCAGCCAATGGGATTGTGCTGGGGGCCGGAGCAGCATCTGAATCTTCCCCCCTCCACTCTGGACTCAAAGAGAAAGCACTCTGCAACTGCGTTTCTGAGCGGTGTGCAGTGCTGCGGGGCAAGCAGGGGAGCCTGCCTGGGGCTCCCCACTGCCTCCACAGGCTGGATCTGGTGGCTTAGCGGGCCAGATCCAGCCCACGGGCCGTATTTTGCCCAGGCCTGCCCTAGCCCCATTAGGCAGGTATGGTCAAGCAGATCTTAAACAAAGCAACATGTGTAATATAAATTGTAGACAAAATATTCAGAGAGAGGGGGAAGACAGGAGGCCAGAAAAATCTGCATTTCAGCAAACAGAAACAAGAAACATTATGGAACAACTTTTACCAACAGATGTCATGTTGCCTTCTTTACTGTTTGCAAAAACTTTGCTTTGAGGAGTAACCTTGAAGAAAATGTATCTCAAAGGGAGCCTGAACTATAAAAGCGAGACAAAAGCACCCTGACTTCTCTCTCCCTCTCCAACTCTCTTTTCCACTTAAGACAAAAAAAATAGCATCTGGACTTTAGAAACAGGTCCTCCCCTGGAATTTGGTCAGCCCTGTTTCTGGAAGTGTGTAGTTAGAACTGTTCCTTGAACCAAGTCTAACATGTTAAGTTCAGAAAATGTTTTTACATTTATTTTTCTTGTAGCCATTTCTGACTTTAATGCTTCATCACTGGTATGCATGTTAAAAATCTCTATGGTTAAATACACTTGTTTATTCTTTAACCAAAACCAATCCAGTATTCTGAACAGTGTGAGTAACTCCATTTTAAATGGCAAGTTGTTATACTTTCATCTTTTTGGAGGAGCAAAAGATTTAATATATTTGGACTTGTCCAGGAGAGGGCTGGACAGTGCAGAACACATTTTTTGGGGAAAAAACCAAGAACTGAAACTATGTTGGGGTCACTCTGTGTGTAGTAACCAAGGCTCCTGGAAGCCAATGTGTGGCCAGTGTGTTGCTGACAGGGTGCTGGGGTCTAGGGTTGCCAGATGGTTGAAACAAAAATACTGAACATGCCCCCCCCCCCCAAAAAAAAAAACACCAGGAAAAAATTCTGTTGAAGGGAGACCAAAGTTGTTAAGCAAAAAAAAAAAAAAGTAAAATAAAACAGCATTAAAACAGCATGTCCCCTTTAAGAGTGAGTGCAGGGATAGGAACAGGGGAGTGGTTAAGCACTAAGACCCAGGGGAAGCATTCCCCTTGGTTGGCAGCCATTTTGTGCCAGCAGCCTTGCGGAAACAGGTAAGTATGTGGGCTGGAGGTGTTAGGAGCCAGCGGGTGGATCGGGGAGGAGTGGGGGGAGGCCGGGCGCTGAGTGTTTGTAGGGTTGCCAGGTGCCCGGCATTTTCGCCTCCTGGCCAGGGAAAAAAATTCAGAAAATACCGGATATTTTAGGTGTCCGGTATTCTCTGAATTTTTTTACCGGACAGAAGACAAAAATACTGGACTGTCCGGGTCAATACCGGACACCTGGCAACCCTACTGGGGTCAGAGTTGCTGGCCTAGGGCTGAATGTACACAAATACTCAGTGTGACCTACATGTTGTCTGGCTATTTGTGAGGCGCTCAAGTTGGGATCTACAGCAGCAAGGCACTGTGAGGCATCCAAGGTTGCAGGTCAAGTGGTGACAGAGCCCCATACTAGTCTGGACTGCACCCCCAAAATGTGGGTTAAACAGACAAAATGAAAGGATTGCTCATTCCAGGTTAAAACAGAAGGATCTCTAAGGGCACGTCTACACATCAGGGCAAAAGACGAATTAAGCTATGTAACTTCAGCTACGTCAATTATGTAGCTGACGTCGAAATAGCTTAACTTGGCCTTTGGCGCTGTCTATGCAGCAGAAAATCGAAGGAAGAACACTCTTCCTTTGACCTCCCTTACTCCTCGTGAAATGAGGGTTACAGGAGTTGGAGTCAGAAGTCCTCCAGCTCGCCATTATTTTGAAATAACGGCTGGCTGTGTAGACACACTCTTTGTTATTTCGAAATAACATCAATTATTCCGAAATAACGCTGCTGAGTAGACACAGCCTAAGTGTTTTCTTACTGTTATTTTAAGTCACCTCTGCTGTAGCTTCAACTTCAATCAGAGTTACACCAGGGATAGATGTAACCCAGAAAGTCTACATTTCTGCCAGAGAATCAGTGTGATTTGCAGTCTGCTCCCACTGCCTTATCAGCATGTCTCTTCCCCTTCCTTTACGTTTTTGCTGGTCAGATATAAACAAAACACTGAAAACAAGCACAGTCCTCCTCCTGCTCCTTTTCAGCAGCCTCCTGGGTTCCAATTTTTATGTTAATGATCCTCCTTCTGCACCGTAAGTGTCCCCTACTCCATTCACTCAGCAAGCCCTTTGTCTGCCGCACATTCTGAATGGGTTGCAATGCACACAAGCGCTGGGAAAAGGGCACTTTACATTAGGCAATGTCTATCACCAATTGTGAAGAAAGACAGTCTGAAAAGTCTAATCCAGCCTCATTTTGCCAGAAAAGACAATGACAACAGTATATCGTCTTCAGGGTAGGGGTTTAGTGGGAGTAAAGTAAGGCTCACACAGGGATCCTCCGAAGAAAAATAAAAATAACCTAAGCACATTAATTATAATTTCCTTCCCTGAATACTCATAGGTGACCCTTAATCACATTTCTCATTGTTTCCAATACTTTTCCACTCCAAATGAACTCAGATTCCCTGGCCTAGTTTCTTGAGCCTGCCTCTGTTCTCCCAAATTTGAGCTGCAGTACAGGAGATACAACCCAGACTTCCAGTATTAACTCCATCCACAGCGAGCTGTCAAATCGCTTTGCCAAAGGCTTTTTCCAGCTTCCCTCGCTGCTCCCTTCAGTATTCTGGAACGTAATTCCTCTGGGCTGCCCGCTTTGTCAACTTTTCATAATTGTAAAAACCATAATTGCCTAATTACCCACTCCAATGCAGTGATAAAAAGACTAATCTTGCTGTTCACTTTCCCTTCTTTCTCTCCCCTCCCCAGCTAAGCAAATGCATTTCCCATCCTAGGATGTTACCTTCGGGTGAAGATTAATAAGTAATTGATTCGGGCTCACAGCAACCGACGTCTCCTCCATCATTCACATGCCTCTGATGCTTTACATAGCGCAGTAACAATCCGCTTGTTTTATCGTTTAGTTTTTTACATCTGGCAGCACCAAATAGCTATATTTTCCAGTCCCGGGACAGACAAGTTATATCCTTGATTGTACATGGCCACAATTTCAAAACCAACATCTGAAATGCTCCTCACGAGCTTTTCATTGACAATTAAAAGGGCATGCAACTCCCACACTTCAGTAACACTCGGCCATAATCTTAAAGGCCAGTTTTGAAAGTCTAGCCCCAAAACTTCAGGTATAGACCTCAAAGCCATAGTAGCAGATAGGGATGTAAAGTAGTGGTTAAACATTTAACCAGTTAAACAAAATGTTTAACCGGCTAATGGTGACACCGTGGAGAGGGCTGCCCGGCCTGGATCCCACCTGTCCCTGCCTAGGGCATGGGGCTGCAGCTACCGGGGCCATAGCTAGTGCTCCATGAGGGGAGGCTGGGTTCCTCCTGCCCCCGCCCAGGGTATGGGGAGAGGGGAGGGCAAGGCTACTCCTGCAGTGCAGCTGGCCAGGGTTCCACCTGCCCCCACCCAAGGCCTGCCCCAACCCAAGGCATGGGGGGGCCGGGGCTGGAGCTGCCACACAGCCGGGCCAGGATCCAGCCTGCCCCACTCAGAGCTGCCATCGGGGCCACTGCAGCCCTTCCTGCTTCCCTGTCTGGGTTCTTGCCACCCCGCCCGGTTAACCGGTACCTATCTGTTTACATCCCTAGTAGCAGACAGTGTCAAAACCAAAAGTTCTGAGACTCCATACAGCTCATCGGTAAAGGTCATTTAGGGTTCGACCGTGCAGCCCTTACTCCGCCATCACTGAAACGAATAAGATTTCTGCCTGGCATAGGACTGCAGGACGAAGTCCTCTGTGGATTCCAGCGTTAAATTACAGAAAACCCCTTTTTCTTCCTGAAGTAGGTGAAATGAAGTGGAAAAGGCATCCCTTCAGGGACGGAAATAGTCACAGCTCATTCATTTTCCCAGCTGAAAATCAGTAGTCAAAAGAATCCAAAGATTTTTTTCAAGTATGACAAAGCTCCTGCACGTCCTGGCAGTTAGCACTTGCCTCAGAGGCTCAGGGTGACCCTCAACGTGGCCTCTCTCCCTTTACTGGAGACGAGGGGTCACAGTCTCCTAAGCCACCTTCATCATAGGCCAGTCAATAGATTTGGGGTAAAACCTCTCCTTAGTCCCAACCTCCCCTCTCAGGGGTAGAGTCTCCGGAGCGGTGTGGGGGGGCCCCAGGCCCACCCTCTGGAGCAGTTTCCCGCCCAGGGACTGTAATAGCAGTGGCAACAGGTCATGTTTCCTCCACCTCTAGATCTGCCACCCTTTCCTAAGCCACTTCCTCACATAGGGTTGCCAGATGGTTGAAACAAAAATACCAAACAACCTCCCCCCCGCCAAAACAAAAAAACACTGGGGAAAAATTCTGTTGAAGGGGAAAAATAGAGGGGGGGAGACCAAAGTTGTTGAGCAAAAAAGGACTCCAAGGACTTATTAAGCCAAACATTTTTTTTTTAAAATAAAACAGCATTAAAACAGCATGTCCCCTTTAAGAGTGAGTGCAGGGATAGGAACAGGGGCGGTTGAGCACTAAGACCCAGGGGAAGCCATTTTGTGCCAGCAGCCTTGGGGAACCAAGTAAGCATGGGGTTGGGGTCGGGGGCTGGAGGGGTTGGGGGCCAGAGGGGAGCTGGTGGGGGGGGGAGACTGGGCACTGAGTGTTTGTAGGGTTTCCAGGTGCCTGGCATTTTCACCTCCTGGCCGGGGAAAAATTCAGAAAATATCGGACATCTGGCAACCCTATCCTCAAATAACCCCTCCCAGTGCCTGACCATGTTCTTCCCGTTCTCCCACAGCACACCTCCTCACTTCCAGTCCGTGGCCTCCTGCCCTCCCTGAAGGGAAGCCTTTTAAACTACCCGCAGCAGGTCCTTCATGGGCTGCAGGTGTTCTGATTAGCCTGGCTCTCTCTCGCTTCTGGCAAGCTCTTCAGGATCCTCCTGATTGCTCTGCAGCAGCCCCTGCCTTGGTCAGTCAGGGAACACAAAAACTATTCACCCAGTGGCCAGTATATTTACTTTCTATCAAACTACTGTAGCCAGCTGGTCTGGGTCTGTCACACAAGTTAAAAACACCCAGGTTCTGGTGAATTAGAGCATCAGGCAAAAACCTAGAAATGGAGCCAAGGCAGGAAGTACAGAGGCTGCAGTATTACGAGCCTTACAATACAAAATACTGCCAGTGTCGCCTGGTGACAACTCCGAGCCACAGCCAGTTATTTCACAGGCAGGCATGTCACACTTCACTTCCCTACTCACGCACTGACCAGTGGACTCAGAGCGCCTAAATGCTGAAGGCTGTCTCTGACACCAACTCCTTCTGCAGCCCTATGGAATTCTTTATCCCTGCCTCCTTGACTTGAGGGGAAGCCTTGTAGCACATAGCAGGTAGAGGCAATGTTAGGGTTTGAAGAGGAGTATTAGGGACCCACCCAGGGACTCTCCATGTTGCTTTTAAGCCTAGCAGCACTCCTCTAGCAGACCTCAGAAACTCAGTTGGAACCTACTGACCTAAGCTCTGGCTGATACTAGGCTGGCGTGTCTCCCCTCAGAAAGTGATAAAGCCCACAAGCTGGACCCTATGGTTTCATGGGGTCTGACTGAACCAGACTTTTGCCTTGAGCTTTTTTTCTATCATTCATTTTTATGCCCACTGATACTGCACCCCCTCTGCACAAGTCCCCAGAAGACTTTGGCTAGGGAAATCCGCCAAGCTTCAGCCAGAACCTGGAATGATCTTAGTATGGAATCAGAAAATATTTGTACAGGGCTGCAAGCCGCACTACACTTTCCTGAAGGGTGAAATTGCTCAGTGTATTCTGGGATAATCATCTGCCGCAAAGAAAACACTTGGCTGCCCGCAAATGCGGGAGCAGAAGGTTAGCATGCAATGCAGCGAGCCTTCTCTAGGAGTAGGGGTGAGATATGCCTCCATGCCCATCCTACAGTTGCCAATCCTCCAGGATTGCCCTGGAGTCTCCAGGAATTGAAGATTAATCTTTAATTAAAGGCTGTCGTGCAATGAAGCCTCCAGGAATACATCCAACCAAAACTGGCAACCCTAGCCCATTCACACCATTGGCCTCTCTGCAGGGACTGCCAGCTAAGGCGCCAAATAGCAGCAGTTGTGATGCAGGAGGGGGTTCTTAGATGTAGACGTCCATCTGGTTGGAGCTGAATTGAAACAAGACTCATTTCAAACCACAGCCATCAAAAAGCTATGAGCTAATGGCTCTGGGATTTTACACAGGGCCTAGATGGGAAAAGCCTCATGCCCCTTTGACAGTCCCCCCATCTATGAACACTGGCCCAAAGGAACTATCGCAATTCTTCATTTGCCCTCCCTTTAGGCAGACTTTCAGGCCGCTGGACTGTACAACACTTTGCTCTCAAGCTGCATCGCTCTGACCTTTATCAGGTTCACTTTCCAGCCTGGCTCCTCCCAGGAAAAGGCTGGACCACACAAAGCTTGTCATTGGACAAGAGCTACATAATCTTCTTGATGCCAATGAGCATAAACACAACGGCTTTGGGGATAGACGAGTGAAGAAATGGAATGGGACTCAGACAGCCTGACTCTGCCACAGATTCCCTATGGAATCAGGGTGAGTCACTTACTCGCTGTGTGCCTCAGTCCCCTATCGGTAAAATACATCCTTTGTCTCTCATCTATTTAGCGCGGACATTCTTTTAGGGCAGTGACTGACTTGACTACAAGTCTGCTCTTTATGGAAGGGTGCTGAACGCTGACACTGCACACCCAGCTAGTACAGGTATAAAAAGTCGTGCCTGACTGCTAAGGCGAACTGAGTGTCCTACATGCCTGAATCCCCAAAGTATACGCCCTACATGGCTCTTTACACACCTCAGCAGCACCTCCCACCTCTACCCTGCTATTTTTAGCAATCACAGAATCCTAGAACTGGAAGGGACCTCGAGAGGTCATCAAGTCCAGTCCCCTGCCCTCACAGCAGGACCCAGTACCATCTAGAGATTCTAGACCATCCCTGATAGATGTCTATCCAACCTGTTTTTAAATATCTCCAGTGATGGAGATTCCACAACCTCTGTAGGCAATTTATTTCAGTGTTTAGCCATCCTGCCAATTAGGAAGCTTTTCCTAATGTCCAACCTAAACCTCCCTTGCTGCAATTTAAGCCCATTGCTTTTTGTCCTATCCTAGGAGGATACAGAGAACAATTTCCCCCCCTCCTCCTGGTAACACCCTTTTAGATACTTGAAAACCACTATCATGTCCCTTCTCAGTCTTCTCTTTTCTAACCTAAACAAGCCGAATTCTTTCAATCTTCCCTCATAGGTCATGTTTTCTAGACCTTTAATCATTTTTCTTGCTCTTCTCTGGACCTTCTCCAATGTCTCCATATCTTTCTTGAAATGTGGTGCCCAGAACTGGACACAATACATCAATTGAGGCCTGTCACTGCTGCGCATAGCTACACGCTGCAGTGCCAAGAGTGGATGCAGCCTGCTTTTCATTACAGTGTGTAGTGCCTGTGTTCTACATGCCATCATAAGTGCAGACATCACCAGAGAGTGTACAAAGCACCTAGTACAGACACACATCCCTGTCTTGGGCTGGAACCTCTGTGCATTACAGTAATATGTAAAGATTTTTTTCTGTACCCAGAGTACTTGCAACATGCAATGAAGCAGTTGTACTAATAGTTGTAAGTTCATGACGTAGGGAAAAGTGCACCATTCAGTACATAGTTACTGTTCTCAGAATTCAGTAAACTGCTGGGTAACAATATACTTTAAGGAGATCAGACTACTTTGTTCTAACAATTACAATTCCCAGCAATTCACATCAACATGAGTTTGGGTGGGATATGATCCTGCCGCACAGAAATGAAGTTGCAACTCTGACAACCACTTAATTCATTTTTATTATTACTTGTATTACCATAGTGTCTAGGAGCCCTGTTTATGGTCCTGTACCACATTGTGCTTGGCACTGTACAGACAGAATAAAAAGATAGAGTGTAAACTCTGTGGAGCAGGAATGAGACGGAGGCTTCATCTACACTGTGACTTTTGCCTCAAGAGCCTATGCAAATGAAGCATGGATTAGCATATCACCATGCTTCATTTGCATAATTTATGCAAGCCATTTTTGCACAAGGGGTTTTTGCGCAAAAACAAGCAGTGTGGACAGGGGTTTTTTGCGCAAAATTTGGGGCATGGAAGTGGACTCAACCAAGAAGGGATCGTGAGTAAATAAGGGGAAAAAATTTGTATTTAGTCATGATCAAGGTATTTTTCTTTGTTTTGGTTGTTTGGTTAAACTTCTCAGTGTGAATCTTTGTCTTCCCTCCCCCATTCACTAAGAGCTGTACCCAGAGGTGTTTTAATTTGTTTTACTCAGTTGCTCTGTATCACCTAGCAACCAAGCATGCTTTATCAAGTATATCTTTTGGTTTTGGTAATAAAATCACCTTTTTTAAGGCAAAGATTTGATTCTTGTGTCCTGGAAGAAAACAGGAGGTCTCTGTGTGTGTGCATATGTGTAACCCACACACCTAGGCTACGTCTATACTGCTTCCTTCTTGCGCAAAAGCCTATGCAAATGAAGCGCGGATTAGCATATTGCTGCGCTTTGTTTGCATAATTAATTAGGGGCCATTTTTGCGCAAAAGGCTTTTGCGCTAAATCGGCTGCTCATTAATTATGCAAATGAAGCCCGGTGATATTCCACGCCAAGCTTCATTTGCATAAGATTTTCTGCAAGAAGGCTACAGTGTAGACGTAGCCCTGATGTGGTTCACTGTTCCACATAGTGGCACTTAGACTACTGACAGCGAGAGATACAAACAAGGGAGTGCTACAGCCTCAGCTGAGTGCCAGCTGGCTTTATAGCTCAAGCTACAGAGGCTCATACCCTGAGGTCCCAAGTTCAAATCTTCCTGATGTTTAATTACATATACCAGAGACTACAATTTGTTCTCTCTTGTGGTAAAGGAGCTTGGGGGTTACCCCTCTGGAAGAAGTCCAAGTGCTTTCTTCCTGGGTTCAAGAAGAAAGGGGTTTCTTGTGTTTCACTTGATGGTGGCAGCTACTCCCCAAAGTCCGTGAATCTCTGACTCTGGGGAGTTTTTGTAAGCAGAGCCTATACGTGCAAGGTTTTTAAGGTCTCTTGTGGGCCCCCATCTTCTGCACTCGGAGTTCCAGAGTGGGGACAAGCCCTGACCGTCTGCAGTTAGAAAACTAGTTGTTGAGGTTCTTTAAGGCGTCTCTTAAATCTCTGTTACAAACACAAAACTGTGTAATTTACTAGAGTTGTTTCTTTCACACCCCCACCCCACCCTCCCATGCACTTGTATACACAAAGCTATACACAACTCTCAAAGTATGTTATTTGCTTCCTCAAAAGAGGAATATTTAAAGGATGAAAACTAAAAAAAAAAAGATTATTTTAAACTAATCCAGAGACACAGAAGGGTCTGTCCTATTACATTACAGATATTACCGCTGTCCCTGAGGCAAATGACTTGTTTTTATGAGACCACAGAGGACAATTTTATAAAAATGCTCCTCTCTTCATCTGCTCAGTTCTGACAAGTTAATGGCAAGATGCTGTGTCAAATCAATTTCCTTCAAAAATAAAAATGTATTTAATCACACAAATAAATATCAGAGAAAATGGTATTTTGCTAGGAGGCAGCATTTTTTTAAAAATCCACAAAGAAATATATTTTCATTTGATGATAATTGTAATTTTATTTCCCTCCATATCCAATTAAACCAGAGCTGAATGGTTGGATGAACAAAACAATGTCAGGTTGATGGTTATCGTTTAAGTTTTCAAACAAATGTCTGTAGTGTGAGCTTCTGATTAACCAAACTAATATTTACAGACATCTGGATAATATTACTGTTACTAATTGGTAGAGAGGCAAACTTTCTTCTGACCACTCACTAGAATTCTCATCCAAGCCTGTATCACCCATCAGGAGTACTACAACTCTCCAGAGACAGTGTGGTCCAATGGTTAGTGTGCACTAGCCAGAGACCTGGGGTCTATTCCAGGACTGCTGACAGGGAACAATGGGGGGCCGGGCCCTTTAAATTGCCACCGGAGCCCCAAGTGATTTGAGGGCTGGTTGGTGAAGGTGCAGCATGGTCCGGATGGCCAAGCCCACCCCACACACACTGCTCAAGGCCCAGAAAAATCTGATGCCAGCCCTGGTCTATTCCCTATTCCACCACAGGCTTCTTGAAGGACGTGGGCATGTCATCAAGTCTGTTTCTGCCTCACTGCCCAGTGGGGCTAGCAACACTGCCCTGCCTCACAAGGACGTCAGAGGGATAAAGAAGACAGCGGCGTGTTCACATACTGTGGTGACGGGGGCCATATATTATATAAGGACTCATCTTGACATACAGCACTGCAGCTGTGCCACCGTAGTGCATTAGTCAAGACCAGTAGCGGGCACTTACAGTCAATGCTGTGTGCATTCAGCACACACCTCACCTCGCTTTGTGTGTGTGTCACTTTAGAATCCCGGTAGGAAAAAAACTACCCTAGGGAAACCAGTGGAATCTGGCAACCCTGTGCATGGGCAGCAGTAAATAAAATGTCTTGCGGACCACACATAGAACCCCAATGGGCCGCAGATTGTCCACCGCTGTTATAGGAGGAGGTAGTCTAATTAAGGTTGAAACAAGCTAATTGTTTAACATGCCATTTTTCTAAGTGCTCTAATGTAGGTCCAGATCCGCAGCTGGTATAATCAGGGGAGGACTTTGAGGGCAAGGACCAGGTCTTCTTTTGTGATTGTACAGTCCCTAAGTCTTTGTGGGAGCTACTGGAAACAAACTAAATAATAATCACAATAATAAAGGCAGTTAGCAACTAACTTTGGTATTTAGGAATGCCACACGCTCTATTGCTGTCACACAGTGAACCTTTATGCTGCAAATACACTCAAATGTATTAGTAATATTATAGAAATCTGTTGCCATCCTGAAGCCAAACTCCAACTGACATCACTACAAGTTTTGCCTTAGTAAAGTCTGCAGGATTTGGCCCTTTTGTAGAAGAGAAGAGCATGCCACAGATACCAGTTTTTGAACCATCTTTAAATGCTTATGTTCCCAATAAGCTTGTTTTCTGCTCCGTAACCCAGCACCATCTCTTTTCACCTGGGGAAGGCAGATGAAAACGAACGTCAAGGAGCTGCTTTGGGGGAGTGGAAAATGAGAACAGCAGCAGCTGGAATGTACATGACGCATTTTCCCTCTGATCTGACAGCATCTCATTTCTGCTGCAGGTTAGCCGCAGAGCAATGGCTCCTCTTATTTGACTAAATTAATATCGGCAAAATCTCCAGCTGAGACCATGTGATCCTATCTTCCACAGAGAGGAGAGGCAATTTCTCCATGCGCATGTTTTGATGTTTCTGTACAGCTCCTGTACGCGCTCTTTTCAGCCTTTTTGACATGCAATCTGTATAAGCTTCCAGCAACTTCTGAAAGTCAACACCTTTATGTGTTCTAAAGGATCTGCAGCCAAACTGTGAAATTCCTTCCTATAATTCAACTTACATTATAATAAACCATGCTCTGAAAACATGTTCAGGGTTTTTCCTTACATAAAGAGGAATTGCATTTGTCAAAATTATTTTTTTCTTGGGGACACTGTATAAAACATATTTGCCTCCAGCAAGCCATGTGGAAATACAAAAGGTATACTTAATGAGGGTTTGTAACTAGGATGCTTTTCAGGCCATTCTTTTAATGTAATTTCCTATTTGAGATTCAACTTCTACTGCCTGTATTTTCATTGGGAAGATCAAATAGTTGTGAAATGCCATAAAGATCAAGATAGTCCTAAATGCTTGGAAATAATGATGAAGGAGGTTAATTTTTAGAGAGAGAGAGAGAGAGAACTGTTTTCAGCAAACACTTCTTCTAGTAATTAAATCCCCAAACCCTAAGCATCAATTAGGAAATAAAGTCTGATTATCCAGAGACTCGTTTCCATGCAAACACTTATGAGCATCAGCAAATCGAACCTAGTCTGGAATTAGCTGCACATGAAAATGTATTTGTTCATACTTGCTAACCAAACAAGGGCCTGCATTCCTTGGGCATCTAAAACTACACATTGATTTCACTGCAGAGAGGAGGAGGAACAGTCTTGTGATTAAAGTAATGGACTGGGACACTGGAGATACAGCGTCAGTTCCCAGCTCGGCCACAGGCTAAGGGACTTGCCTATGGACACAATCTCTCTGCACTTGCTTAAGTGCACACTTAATGCTTAAATAGACAAAGGATGGGAGAAGCTTTTTGATACTGTCTCTTCCTCTGCATTTCCACAGCACCTAGCACAATGGTTGCTGCACTGAGGTGCCATTGTAATTCAAATAACTGAGTCCCATTCCCATTAATCTGAAAACTTTTAGTAGATTTTTACACTGAAACAATGCTCAGACATCAGTGCCTATACTGCTTATGAAAACAACATACGTAGTTTCCATAATTACACAAGGAAGGCAGCCACATATCATCTATTTTCAGACACAGAAAACGTGTAGAAAAACATGCGCCTAACGCTTGGAATAAAACTGTCAACATGAGACAGCAGAGAGAGAAATGGCTGCTATACAGTTCTCCTTGATCTGAACAGAGCTACTCAGAAATTCAGCCATGGCACTGCCCAACAGAGAAACTGGCTGGGAACCAATCTTGCTTCCACGGAAGTGAATTGGAGTAATAATTAAACACCAGTTCAATGGGCCAAATGCAAACTTCTTATAAGCAGATGAAACTCCACTGACTTAATCAGGTTGCATCCGCTTCCACGAAGTCTGAATATCTGGCCAAGGATCAGACTTGTTCTGACATGGGGAAATCTACTAGTCTCCGTTGATATTTACAGTGAGCAAAACACACACAGGCAAATGGTTCTCTATGTCCAGAACAGCCTCCCAGCTTCGGGGAGAGAAGGGAAAGACATTTGATTTTTCCATGTCAACCTGCCTGAATTCCACACGTATGGCAGAAGATAGGTCTATAAAGAAGGATACATTTCCTTACTTCACCAATGCCCAATGAAGTCAATGGAAATTCTTGCACTGATTTCAATGGGGCTCTGACTCAAACCCAAGTTTATACATTTCTCCACACATAGGAAAACACACAGGGACACAGATTAAGAGTCCCTTAAGCAGAGCCTCTTTCCCCAGGGAGGGGAGAAAAGCAAAAAAGCCCACTAGCAGTTTCCCTAGGCTGATTTAATTAGTCAGGGAAGCGAGGCCTTCCTCCAATGTCTGCTGAAGTCAATGGAAAGGCTGCCATCACATGAGTAGAGATCAGAGCAGATTCCACAGTTACGGATACTCTAGGAAGCCAAAAGACAGACTAGGGATGTAAGTGACTAGTCAACTAGTGACTCTACTAGTTGCTTTCTTCCCCCCCGCCCCTTGCTGCCTCTATCAGAGAGAGGCCACAAGGGGAGGGGAACAGGAGTCAGTGCTGGGGGGAGCCGACTTAAAAGCCGGTTCTGCCCAGCACCATCTCCGTAGGGAGGGCAGGGTTGCAGCTGTGGACTGGTGGCACTTCTGCCTTTGAAATGTAGGAAAGGCTCTTGCTACATTTCAAAAGCAGAAGCGCCGCATGAGCACCGGGCCAGTGGGGGACTTGAGCAGAGGCCCCACACTCCCTGCTTTTGAAATGTACAAAGCAGGGAGCGCAGGGCCAGCGGGGGACTGCTTGAGTCCCCTGCTGGCCCCGTGCTCCTCACGGCGCTTCCACCCTTGAAATGTAGCAAGAGCCAGAAGGGCTCTTGCTACATTTCAAAGGCAGAGGCGTCCTTATCAACTAATTGAGTAGTCGATGCAAATTGCATCGACTATTGATTAGTTGATTAATCTAAATTTAACGTCCCTAAGACAGAGTTGTGTGAAGTGAACAGCAGAAATAGATCACTCTTTAAAAGCACAAGATACAGACTAGGGTTCTGTAACATCTAGCTCTACTCCTCGTATATATATTAATCAGGTGAGTCCCCTACTGCCAGCAGGAGATAGATATAGAAATGTTCTGTGTTACTGGGCTCAGGCCCCCTACAAACTAGCAAGGAAAGGAAAGGCTGCTGATTACATCCAAATTACGACCTCTTTTTGGAATGGGGGCGGGGGAGAAGAGATGAAAATGCAAGTAATTTAGCACCGTAGAGCACATCTGTTTGGTGAGAATTACAAAGCTCCTAATCCAAATCACAAACCCACAAGAGAAACAAAATAAGGACTGTGCAATTTGTTATTTGTATGTTTCCTTTTCTGCCTAGGAGGTGTGGAATAGCTTTCCAGACTTCTTGATGTTCCCAATCAAGCACTCACATTGGTTAGCCACATGGTCCTAAATCTCTTTTCTGGATCCAAAGAACCCAATAATATCGATCCCTTGCCTCCTGCCACTGAGATGAAATCTCTAGCCATTCCGCATGTGAGTCATATGGATCAAACAGCTTCACCGAAGGATGACAGAGAAACAAATGAAACTTTGACAGCAAAAATCACAGCCTAAAATGATAACAAATTATGTAAACTGTCCCTTCCCCAGTCGGGAAAGCAAATCACATTCCTACATAGCTTCAGGCACTCCAGAAGAGACCAGGCTGGAGAATAGACCCTGCAGGGTTTGAGAGGTTAACTAGTAGTATGACATCACTGTAATTCTGTGGTGTTGCTCTCCAGGGATGCAGCTGCAACAAAAAAGAGACAGCGCAGGGTGACTAGCCAGTGCCATGTAGTGAGTGCCCATTCAACACTCAAACAGCAGCCGCTGATTGCAGTTCTTGACTGTGATAAGCTCTGCTGGATACATGGAAGCTCAGAACTGTACTGCTGCCGCCGGGGGAGGAAGCGGAAGGGGGTAGCAAGCAGCAGGAAGGGGCATTGCTTTGTATTAAAGCAAGACTGGAACCGTTTCCGTCCCAATGTGCTAACCCAAGAATTCCAATTCTGAGTATTTAGCCCATTCCTGCCGACGCGGGAGTGAGCCTTACAATACAGTGAAACAAACTGAGACACGTACGCATTGGATGAGAGCAAAGTCCTGGCCCAAACGCGCCTTTTCTGCAAGCAAAAGGCGTCATATTGCGGAACGCCACTGAACTCAGGCCCAGGCCAAATGCCCAGGCTGCTTTACAGGGGATCCAGCTCAGGTTTAGGACTCCCTGAGAGGTTATTCGCTACCCTCATAGGTGGTGTGATCTGCCTTAGCACCCTTGTGTGCAGGTGTGTGGGTGGCTCTGCTGCCAGCCCGGGTGCTGTGTGCCCCGAAAGACCAGGCACATGGGATTAGGGGCTCCTCCATTGCTGCTGGAGGGCTGGAGCAGGGCCCTCAGGACATGGGGACGATCCAAAGCCCAAGTCAATGTCAGACTTTCCAGTAACTGGCAGCGCTTTAGGCAGGAGCCTCAATACTGGATTAGTAATGGAGCCAAAGGTGTGATTGCCCCAGACCCACACCGGCCCCGCTCCCCTGGCCAGCCCAGCTCTCTCCGCTTCTGCTGCAGCCCAGCAGACACAGTGCAGGCTCTCCTCTCTGGCCCCTCCCCCCGCACGCCTGGCTGGCTGACCCAGGGCTTCTCCCCCCAACAATTTTGCTCCTTTCTCAGCTGGCGACTGGCTGAAGGCTCCTCTCTCCACACATCCCTTCCCCCCGCCCGCCTCCCCCCCCACCATGCAAGCAGCCTGTGGGACAGAGGAGGGGGCTTGCAGGGGGAGGAGGCCTCATCCACTGCCACTCCAGTCCCAAGGGAGGGTCCATAGTCGCTTCCTGCTCCCCTGGCATCAGGAAGCCCGAGGCCTCCGAGCGGCCCAGAGCAGAGAGGACGGAGTCCCAGCTCTGAGGCTGCAGCAGCTGAGGAAGGGGCAGCAGCAGGGTGGGGCGCTGGGGCCTGGAGCTACTCTCACTCTGTTGGCATCAGGTGTGAGTCAAGGAGGATGGGGGAGCACTGATTTCGGGGTCCCCCCCACCAGGCCATGTGCTAGAAATGGGGACCCCTGTGCTGCCATCTGTGAGCTGGGGACAGGCAGCTGGTCCCCCCATTTCCAATCTACCCTCAGTTGGAAACTGGGATGGGATCAGCTGACAGTGTCCCTACCTGGGCAGCACAGCAGACATGGCTCTGCCCAATAGCTCCTCTCCTCCACCTCCTGGCCTCCCTCCCATCTAGGGTTGCTAGATGGTTTCAACAAGAATACCAGACACACTTGACATTACATCACAATCTACATTACATCTTATTTAGAAAATACCGGACATTTCTATCTTCTTATTTATCTTTTCTCAATTTGTTTCCCGAACAGGAAGCTCAAATACTAGACTGTTCGGTTCAAAACCGGACACCTGGCAACCCTACTCCCATCACGTGTCCCTCCCCGCCCCCCCTCCTTAAGGCTTAGCCCTCCCACTGTAAAAATAATGACCCCTTCCCCTGGCTTGTCTGGCCCCCCTACTGCCAGGGGTTCAGTTTTCTTTAATCATAAGCTCTTGCAGAAAAGGGGACCTGGTGGTATCTGGCCTAGTTTCCAGTCAGCACCGCCAACTCACAATTCAGTTACAGCAGTGGTTTCCCAAACTTTTTGGCATCACGCCCCTTTTTTGATTTTTGAGATACCCTCACGCCCCCCCCAAAAATAGCAGCAAAACTTGGGGTGGGATTGATGGGGGTGTGTGTGGCTGGGTCACCTTACGCCCCCCCTGCAATTTCTTCATGCCCCCCCGTTTGGGAACCCATGAGTTACAGGAATAAACTGTAGTCAGCCCACCCCGCCTCAGGGCAAGAAGCTGCTGCTGGAGGAGGGACAGGCGAAGAGCTGGCTAGGATGGGTGAGAAAGGTGGGCATCTGCTCCAGGTGGGTGGGAGATCCCATCTGCCCTCTGCTCAGCCCTGCTGTGCTTACCCCCGGGGCCCTCCCCCACTCCAGAGACTGACCCTAGCCCCCACTTGCCTCCAGCCCCTGCTGGGGACCAATCCTCCTCCCACACCCCCCACGTTCTTGCCCTTTTGTGTTGATTCCTGTTTTTTACAATCATTCCCCAGGGGGGCCCACAAATACATTTGGCGCCGGGCCCACAAACCGTTAATCTGGCCCTGAGGAGCCTTCCTTGGGGATGGTGGGGAAGGACGTGCTGAAAGAGGAGAAATCGAATGCTTCCCCGAAGACCTGCAGCTAGTGAGACGGTTCTCCAGTGCCAGGATATTTAAACACCGAAGCTGGAAGGAGCAGACACAGACGCTTGCTTGGCAGATATTGCAGCATTGGGGAGGGGGGCTCGGTACTGTGCAAAGGTGATCCTCCCCCCCATTCATCAGCACTAGGGCCCATGCAAGACCCACTGTCTCCTGCCTGAGAGCTTGGGGGAAACATTCCAGGCAGAAGCCAGCCCCAAGGGGCAAAGACACACAGCAGCCTGGGCAAACTCTGCAGCTGGGACTGATGGACCCCGGTGTGGTTGCCAGAGTGTTTCTTGCTGGTGTGACTCTGCCTAGATCTCTGAGCCCAACGGGGCCCTTTTTTCAGTCAGTCCCCGAGTGCTGAGTGCCACTGCAAAAGTTAATCGGAAAATCGCTCGCTCGCTCTCCTCCAGGCTCCGCTGGCCACGGGGAGGCTCCCTTCTGCAATCAAGTCCACGCAGAGTTAACAAGCTGTGGTCTGATTTCAAAGCTAGATTAAGTGGACCTAAGGAGAGGTCAGCCCACACAGTCATTGCAGCGAGCCACAGATGAGAGACAGGCACCAGGAACAATGATTCTGGGCCTGAAGCACTTGTGCCCTACAACACATGCGGCCACTTGCATCAGGGCAAAGGCCGCGGGACCAGAACGGTTGCCGTTTGCTCCGGCATGTGGCGGTGCAAGGCAACTGTTAATCAGGCCCCTTCTGCGTGGGGACTTAATGTCTGCGAACCAATTAATTTTGACAGTTTTAATGCATGAGGTGGCGACAGACAAAGAAAAGGAGGGGAGCTGTATGTATATAGATGTTTTCCTACAAGCACAATGGGTGAGAACTGGCTGTCTGTTCTATTGTTCTCTTCAATTCACCTTTGAAAGCTCAAGCCAAACAGTTTAGAGACCACTGAATAGTCAGCACGCTCCCCTACACCACCTCTCTCTGCCCCATCATTCAACCGTCAATGAACTAAGCCCCACAACATACCATGAAGCAAAGTGTTACTGTCATCCTCATTTTTCAGGTGGGAAAACTGACACAGCGTTAAATGACTAGCCCAAGGGCACAACACAAGACAGTGGCAGAGCTGGGCACAAACCCTGGTCTCCTGATGCCCAATTGAGGAGTTTGCTTGCCATGCCGTGCATCCACTGCACCAATACCTCATTTGCAAAATGGAGGCTTTTGTCTTTGCTTCCATGTGTTGTCCTGAACTCTGGGTTCATATCCTGTGTGTCAATCCAACACTAGAATTCTAGCAGTAAGGAAGTGTTTTTCTTGCCAGAATGGAAGGGCTGACTGGACTTTCCATTCAAAACAAAGAGCTTATGGATACACAGGTTTTGTAAGAGCTGAAGTGGACCTAAGTATCAATTTCAGGACCTTCTACAGTATGCCATGGAAATCACGCCTGGTCCGTCTTCTTCGACTCCCTCTTCGCTGAAACACTCTGACCCCAAAAATCACAAAAGTTGGAGTTGCCAGTAATAGCACGGGCAGGATTTCGGTTTACTGCACATGCTGCACTGATGCCTAAGGCCTTGCATAGGCAGCGAGTTATATGGGCTTGTGGTGCCCATGCTCCAGCAATATTCAGAGCCGGGGCCCTGCTCCACCAATATGGAGCGGGGTCTCTCCCCCGGCCCTGCCTGGAGCGGGTCCTGGCCCCCACCGCTCGGGAGGCTGTGACGAATGGGGCCAGCTGGCCTCGGCGCTGCGAGGAGGCTCCTTTGCCTCCTGGAAGCGGGGGGTCGAGCCGCTCGCAGCAGGTCCGCCCCGAGCCACATACCTGTATACCTGTGGGGGAGCATGGTGATGATGGTGGTGCTGGAGCAGACTGACCACTCGCCGCTGCCGTGACCCCAGCGATTTCCCAGCCGCTCTGGGTTATCTGCCGCCTCTCATCTCCTGAAGACTATCCATTCCCGGTCCTTTCTCCCCGAGAGAGGTTAGTCCCCCCGGACCCTATTGCTGCCTCCTTTCGCCCCCATCTGATCCCCGCGCGGCTCCTCAGGGATTATCATCCCTCCCCGTGGGATTATTCTCGAGCTGCCCCTGCTCGGAAACTCCTTCCCCGAGGAATTATCTCCCCTCCCTGTTGCAATCCGCATTGAGATGGGAGGGGGGTGTTGGTGCAAGAGGGTGGGTTGTAATAGCTACAGGGCTGTCACCCCACTAGGTTTTGTATTCGTACTACAGGCTGAGGGAAATCTGGGCGTGGGGGGGAAGTAGGGGGATACATGGCAGAGGTAGGGCTGCAGTGTGTGTGCCAGGAGGAACTATCTAGCATCACCAAAACCTTAATGCTCTTGGTGCTGCTGATGAGAGAGAAGCCAGCTGTCTGGCATTATGCTCCATATATGCACACGCATACCTTCTTTTTGGGGAGTCTCCTTTTTCATCCTTTATTTTTGGTCAGTGTCTCTAGAGAAAATACCTAGTCTTCAGTTCATAAAAATACCTACCAAACACAGTAACATGAACAAGAAGCTACATCAACAATGACATTGCTCTTGTCAGGGTCACATCTGAACAGGATACTTGTTTAAGGCAGTTGATGACTGGGGAAGGGGCTAAACATCTTGCACTGACCCCAGTGTATGTGTATGGACTAATGCTGCAGTAACACGCTTAAAACAAGTTTGTTTAATAATGTAGGAACGAGGGCAATGTGGTATGTGTGGCTTCCACTTGAGTCTGAGCACGCATCTCTATGCCCAGTACATGGTGATTTTTGGATGGGCATTCCAGTTTCCTCTCAGTTGTGCGGTTTAGAGCCCAGGATTACATCTGTTAAACTTCCCTTGACTTTCCTCTGGGGGGGATGGAACTGGAGAGGGGCTGACTGGCTATAAATAGATGTCTAGAGTAGGCTTTGAACAAATCTTGGCGTGTTAGTTATGAACATACACTGTCCAACTGCTTGGTTGTCAGTAGTGTAATAATGTTTCTTTTTATTTCCACTGTAGTGGTTGGCTTTTAACACTGTCACCAAGCTCTGTTTAGAAAGGCCATAGAGGAACTTGATATTTTTTGGTACCTGATTTATGAATACTGTGTGTGTGCCTCAGTTTCCCTTATGCATTTCTTAAGTATCTAGGTGGGGGGGATAAGGGTGTGTGATAGTTGTAGAGCCCTAGAGGGCCAGTGTGATGCCGTCCCACCCCCAAAGTTGGACCTGACTGCGGGGTCCTGGTTTCTGTACCTACAACAAGCTCTGTTTTAGACCGTGCTCCTTCTGTTTTACCGGTTGGCTGAGAGTCACGTCTGACTGAGGAGTTGGGGTGCAGGGCCCTCTGGCTTCCCCAGGAGCCCCACCCGGGCAGACTCACTGCGGGACGCGCACGGTGTGGCAGACAGCATCACAGTGGCCCTCTAGGGCTCTACAGCAATCACACCTGGATCCTTAAGAAATGCATAGGGGAAACTGAGGCACCCACACAGTATTCAGAGAAAACATTAAGAACATTCCCACTTTGTCACAACAGGTACAACAAAATATAATATACTGAAGCGGGCAAGTGCTGCTTCTGACTTTCCACTTTTAATTGACCCTTGTAATCTTGTGGCACCGGCATGCTGTAGCTTCATTTTATCCCAGCAACAAATTCTTTATTTGTAGGACCACTAACAATCAACAATGGATAAATTCTTAATAAAGTTACCCAGAGAAAAAGAAGAAAAGGGCAATTCATCAAATGACGGCCTGAGTTCGACTCCCAGCTTTCAAACTGCAGTTATACAAAAGAAAGATGTGGCAAATCTACAAGATAAGAAAAAGGAGTTTTCAGCAGTCTTGGCTATCAAGATTTAAGTGGATGGAGTACAATAACAAATTAAACAGAGCTTTTTGCTGAGTCTGCAAAAACTGTTCTGAAAAGATGATCTTAATATTTTCTACAAAGGTTGAACCAACATTTATTTTGTCTGGATTTCAAGATTGGAGACACGCATTGCGTGGTTTTACATCACGCGAAAAATCCTCCTGTCACAAGGAAGCAGTAATGAAGTACGCTGCTCTGCAATCACAGGTAAATGTTTCTGCACTAATGTCGGCCAGTTACAGAAAAGAATCACAATCAGCTAGGATTGCACTGCACATTTTTACCAGTGTTCAGTACCTAGCTCAACAAGCAATAGAATTACATGGACATAATGAGAGTGATTCAAATTTGATGCAGCGTAATCGCACAAAATACAAGTGGCTGTCACATGAGGTTATTAACGAAATGATGGCAATGATGGCAATGATGGCACAAAGAAAAATTGTGCAAGAGATAAAGGCTTCTAAGTTTTATGCCATTGTAATGGATGAGACTACCGATTTGTCAAGAAAAGAACAAGTAAGTTTTTCTTTGAGGTCCTTTTCTACTGAAGACTGGGAGATTTATGAGGCGTTTATTGGGTTTTACCAAACTGGATGCTGCTTCTCTTTTCAAAATTGTGGAACATACACTTCTCAGGTGTAATTTGCCCTTTTCTGATTGCCGGGGGCAGTGTTACGACGGAGCCAGTAATGTGTCCGGCAAATTTACTGGGGTCCAAGCCAGAGTGAAGGATCGAGAGCCAAGAGCGGAATTTGTGCACTGTGCTGCACATTCCCTTAAACTTGCCACGCAGGATGCCCTGCATAATATTCAAGAATGTCGTCATATGTTTTTTATGGTGAAAGATCTCACCAATGCCTTCAGGGAGTCACCGAAACGTATGGCAGCATTCAGAGAGTTTCAGAATGAAGGGGAACCTTCTTTACGACCCTTGTGCCCAATAAGATGGACACTAAGAATCAGTAGCATCGGCTTACAGGGCAGGGGGGGAGCGGGAGGAGACTAGACCCATTCTGGGCACCACCAAAAATTATACAAACCTGCCGCCCATGAGGCTTTGGATGCTTTCATACCTTGTTAGCCCATCACATTTCACAGACCAACTGGCTCAGTGAGACTCTCGGGGTCCAGGGGAAGGAAGGAAGAGTGGGGAAATAAAAATGAGATCCTGCAGGGTTCTTAAATTTCAAACAGTCTGTGCAGGTTCCCAACCCCTGCTTAGCTCATGCATTCCAAACCGCTTGGGATGTTCATCTTCCCAAAGCTGTAACTCCTTAAAGAAACACTCCAGTGTTATGGAGCATGCATTTATTGTGGCTCTTATGTAATCTCCCTACAATAGTAGAATCAGCTGCATACACCCAGACTCTGGGTGGGAGCGTGTGCTTTATCCACAGGGTGCCTCTGCCCAGAAGCCAGGGTAGCAAACGTACAGCTGTGCTTTGTCACATAGTTAGCTCTCAGATCAACTACTTCTTGCATCAGTCGGACAGTTTGGGCAAGCACATCACACTCATCGTCGCAGCAGAAAAGGGGGTGCCAATCATATTGCAATGCTTCTTTTTGAAACAGAAGGAAGCCCTGGGCCCATTTCCAGGAGCTGTCAACAGTGATGGGGGAGTCTAGCCTCTTCACAGCTGACCTAACACACAACTTATTCCATCCAGACCTATCTGACTCCCATTCAATTGACGGAAGCCTCCCATTACCTTCAGTAGGATTTGAATCTGGCCATAAGCAATTTACTCTGAACCTCCCAACCCATAGGGCACGTGGGAGCTGGGCTCTTAGATCCTCCTGGACCACACATGGACCTCTTGTCTTCCCATAGGCCATTGCAAATTGGACAGGCCAGCACTGGCTACATTAGTAACCCAGCTAATAGGTTGGATGTTTCCACGGTTCCTTGTAAAATGAGCACTTGGGCAGCTATCCAGGAGAGATTCAAATGCCACCCAGCTGATCAGCTGAGCAACCACAGCTGGCAGCAGCCAGCAACATGCATTTCTGTTGGTGGTGCACATCCACACATGCTTCAGTGCACATGACAAAATGTATTCTGCACATGGATGGAAAAAATTAGAGGGAACATTGATTGTGACTGTGTTAGAGAGGCAGAATGGAATAGTGTATAGAGCACTGGAGTGGAGACCAGGACCCCATTCCTGGCTCTGCCATTAGCCTGCTGAGTGACCTGGAGCAAGTCACTTCACTGCCCAGTGCCTCAGTTTCCTCACCAGTAAAAGAGGAATAATGATACTGATGCCCTTTGTAAAGCATTTTGATATCCATGGATGAAAAGCTCTACATCAGAGCTGGGTATTAGCTCTACTCTTTTACACTGCTGTGTGATAGTGCTCATTATTCAGCTTTTATATTTATAGAAAGCCCGCACTTTGCAAACACTAGGAAATGCTAATGCGTCATTTTCCATCACTGCAGTAATTAGAACTAGACTGTTCATTAGCATTCAAATTACAAATAATGAACCAGAATTAAGTGTATACAATTAAACTAAAAAACAACATCAACTCATCATCCCTTGCAGGACTCCATGCTTCAAGCTAGCTACTATGAACTGACGCTCATTACTTAAGACTCAGAACCTCCATTATTTTTCAGCACTGTAGAAACATTAATGGGCTTCACAATATTCCTGCAAGTTAGGTAATCCATGCCATTTCCATGTTACAGATTAGGAAATAAACAAAAGGGGGCTAGTTGATTTCCTCATGAGCAAATGGTAAAAATCAGGGTCAGAGTCAGGTTTAGAAAGTTGAAGGTAGGACTTTAGAAGTTTTTGGCTGATTTCAAGGGGATCAGAGCTAGGCAAGTGCTGAGTGGGTTTTCAAGTCTCTCCCAGAGTTCCAGCCAAACGGTCCCAACCCGTGGAACTCCTTGCCAGAGGATGTGGTGAAGACTAGGCCTTTAACAGGGTCCAAAAAAGAGCTAGATAGATTCTTGGACGTTCGGTCCATCAATAGCTATTAGCCAGAATGGATAAGAATGGTGTCCCTAGCCTCTGTTTCTCTGGAGGTAGGTGACAGGGGAGGAATCATGTGAAGATTATCTGTTGTGTTCTCTTCCCTTAGGCCTCTGGTATTGGCCACTGTCAGTAGACAGGATATTGGGCTGGACAGACTGTTGGTCTGACCCAGTATGGCCGTTCTTATGTCCCAAGATTAGTCTTCCAGTTCACGCACCTTATGTATTGAATGAAGCTTTTCTGTAAGAGCTGACCCATCTCATCATGTGTGTTCCAAACCAATATTTATTCCTCTGTGTTTATGATCTATTCTAGATAACTAATGACAAACAAAACCAAGTGAGCCCACTCAGACTCTGTTAAACAGAAAAGGAAGCAAACCTGACAGCTGAAAACTTCCCTCCTGGTGTCTAATGTGCAGTTGTCCTTTTGATAAGCAGAAGTGAAGGTGACCCAGACACCCCCAGTATATGATACGACTGAATGGAGGGTTGGTCCATTTTTAGCTTGCACTGGTGGAAGTGTCTTGCATCAAACACTCGCTTTGGCCCCCACAGTCTTGGACAGAAATCGGATTGATTTAACAACTGGCCAGCTGGTGCAGCTTCAATTCAAGCGTAGAATACAGAGGGGCTTTGGTCTGTTTTACTAAAATACAGAGCCAAAGTCAGCCTGGGAATAAGCAGGTGTGACTCCCATTGGCGGAGCTACATACTGGATGGACATTTACCCTATGCAGAGCTAGCATAAGGCCGAGGCATGACTTGGAATTTCCCAAACAAGAATGAATTTCAGCCTCGCTGCCCTACAACATGTACAAGAACAGGCAGGGTGAACCCGGAATAAAACGCTGGCCAGAACCAGTGTTCCCTGTAAGCTGTGCCCTTGTGCGGCCGATCAGGAGAGATTCCAAAGCTGCCCAGCTGATTAGCAGAGCGCCCACAGGTAGGTTTATTTTTTCTCCTGATGGGGCACATTGGCACATGCCTAAGTGCACATAAAATTTATTCCGCACATAGATGGAAAAGATTAGAGGGAACATTAGCCAGAACTCAGACTTCCTGTACCTTTGAGACTTTAAGTTAGAGCCTCATTATAACAGTGGCCATATAGGAGTGACATCAGTCGCAACAACACCTGTGAGACCCTGGGGACAGACAGACAAGTTCTAAAACTCACTGAAGTTCAAGACAGCAAACCCACACAATTCTCACTCTCTGCATCCATCCTATGTGGGCCACACACCCGCTGGCATTCCAGGGGTTAATTTATACCAGGATTATACCCATCACCTACATTTTCTTGTTATTCCACAAAAGGCACAGAACGTGCTGCTCCCGGTGAAGTGAGACAACTGGATTAATGTCTGTGTGATTTCAACTCAATGGCTGTTGCATATGCCCCAGAGAAACAGCGACGTCCCATGCCAGATTGTACTACTGCATATATTAATGGGATTCCCTCAGCACCAAGGCAGGAAAGGAAGACTGAAGCTTCAGGAAGTGCTGAGGGGAAAAGACGTTCGGCTTGTGACCCAACGTGCTAGCAAAGCAGCTTCTACCGAGAGTATTCTTGTGAAGAATGCAGCTAACAGCATTATTTCTGGTCCGGATTAATGAGAAACCAATAGTGGTTACCATCCTGGTCTGCCTGATTTATAGCTTTAAATACTCTGCATTATTAGGAGAGACATTTTAAAGAGCAACTACATCTGTTCCTGAACTTGCCAACTTCCCTCCCCTCCCCATTATGACACAAGCAAGGGAAACTGAACAGGAGACAGGAATTTACCCTTCACCCACTTGTTTGAAAGATGCAGTCAAACAATGTCTTCAGTCTCCAAGTGCCCTGAGGGAAACTCCAAACAAATCAAGCCATCCTGCCCTGCCATTTAACTCTTCACATACCAGTGCTGCAGCTGTTCAAGATGCAGGAAGCAACTTTTGCACTGTCGTCCACAACAGCAATTCCTCTATTTGAAAGAATTTGTGGGGAAGAGAGGCGTGTAGTTTTTTAAAACCTAAATACTGATTAAATGAATCTTACAATGTACTCAAACTGAAGGGCCATTAAAGTGAGTGGAACCAATCAAGGGCCACTCTCAGATTGGGATGGGGATTAGATGTTGCTCCGGTACAGTGCTTTAGACTAGAAGGCTATCCAGGGCCGGACTAAGGTGTGGCCTAGCCGGGCAGCTGCCCCGGGTGGTAACCCACGGGGGGCGCCTGACGCCCAGCTCCTGGTGGGCTGCAGCGGCCACCCGGGGCGGGGGCCGTGTTAACCCCCGCAGCACTGGCCAGCAGCGCCCTTCCCCCCGTGGCCGCAGGGCCCTGCATGGCCAGATGCAGCCCGCCCCGGGCGGCCCCGGCCTGCGCGCCAACGTCCCAGGGACGGGCCTGCACATGCGCCGTGTGCCCAGAGGCAGGGCCATGCGCCCCGGGGCGGCGCCATGCGCCTGGGGCCCGGGGCGCCAAAATGGCTCGGGCCAGCCCTGAGGGTATCTGAATGGGTTCCTGGCTTCAAAATGTCTGTGCAAAACAGCAACAAACTACCACTGAGAAACGCATCCAAAATACATTAACAAGCTTTGCTGTTTGATCTGTCTTCAGATCACTGTCTTTATTGCAGTGATCCAGGAAGACAGCTCCTGCACCCCCAGGCAGGGTGTTTAAGCAAACACACTAAGTTGTGCTCTTGTTTGACTGTTATGTTGTATTTGATCAGGAGTCTGGTAGACGTTTTAGTCCTGCCTGTGTGTTGGAATTCTCCACTGCAATGTCCCAGTAGACCCTTATATTACACTATTGTTTGTTCAGGTCTGACAGTCACAGCGTATTCAGTATGCCCCAGAAAGCACCCGAGCCAGTGTCCACGGAGGGAATGGAAGAACTCTCATGGATTCTACTGAGCCGTGGCTGAGAGTAACATGAAGACAAACCCTTCCATGAAAAGCTATCAGTGCACACAGGGCCATGCCAACTCTGGGCAGGTTTGGCAACGCATATTGACAGCACTTTCAAGAGCCGCCAAAAGTGAAAACCAGTCAAACCAGTTTTTCTACCTCCCATTGTTGACACTGTGGCTACGTCTACACTACGAGTTTTTGCGGCAGAAAATATGCTAATGAGGAACTCATTAGCATAAGTCACAATCTCATTTGCATATTTTTTTGCCGATCCATTTTTGCTAGGGGTTTTTGCACAAAAGCAGTGTGGGAGTTTCCTTTTTGCGCAAAAGCCCCTTTTTGTGCAAGATCGGTATACCTCCTTTTTTGAGGTATAAGGAACTTGCGCAAAAAGGGTTTTTGCGCAAAAAGGAAACGTCCATGCTGCTTGTTTTTGCGCAAAAACCACCCCTAGCGCAAAAACGGATTGGCAGAAAATATGCAAATGAGATCACGACTTATGCTAATGAGTCCCTCCTTAGCATATTTTCTGCCAGAAGAACTCGCTGTGAAGACGAAACCTGCGTGGCCACATCACTAGAAACGTATCGACAGACAGAGCAAGGCAATGTGGGTGAGCATCCCACAGTGCAGTGTTGTGGGAAGGCAGAGCTGATCCCTGCGCTTCTTGGGATTCCCTCCGAGTTCTCCCACAGGAAGCAGTATCATGCGTAGCTCTGTGAGCTCTCCAGGCTGAGGAATGCCAAAGCAGCACAGCATCTGTCCCCCTTCCCCTGCAGCAGCAGTCTGCCTGCTCCTGTGTTCCTAGTGCAGGGCAGAACAGGAGCGTCCCAGTGATTTGTTCTTTGTTTGTTGCCTAAAGGGAGCAGCTCTCTCAGCTCTCAGACACTTCCTGCAGCTTTGAAAGGGGAAGGGCACACACGTGCAGGGCTGAAGAGATCAAAACGGAGCAGAGCCATCAGGGCAGGCATTGTGGGATACTGACAGAAGCCAGCTCTGTGGAAAAAAACAAACAGCAGAGTCCGCACTGGCTCTTTGTCAACAATAATGGGAGGAGAAAAGAAAAACAGTTTCTCCTAGGGGTGGCAGTTTTTTAATCTCCAAAACTGTTTTTCCTTGTCAAAAGTCACATTACAGCGTAAACGTTCTCACTGTTTTGTTGACAAAACTTGGTAGTGTAGACTAGTGGTGCTCAACCTTTTTTAATTCATGACACCCAGGGCCGGGAAAAAAAAAAACGGTGCCGGGAACATTTGGTTGCAGCCCCTTTAATTTAATTTAATTTAATTTAATTTAATTTAAAGCACCGGTCCACTCCCCTGCCACTTCCCTGCCCCCGCTGCACATACGTCAGGCGCCGAGCCAGGAAAACAAAATGACAGTCGGCCCAGCACTACGAACCCCAGGAAGACAGGGTTGCGCACCGTTGGTGTAGACAAAGCTTACAGGGAACACTGGACACCACCACTTTAAAATTTCATAAGCATTAGCACCAAATGAAGATTGGTCTGAGAAATTGAAGAAAATGAAGAAATGAAGTTTTTTCCGGATTTCCATTTTAAAAGGTCAGTGATAGTTGAGAGCTGGCTGGGGTATAACACAAAATAATCACCACTGCACAGAAAGGACTTGAGCCAGTGACAGAACACTGGGAAGGTTAGCTTACCACCAAAATCCATAAGCAAGACAACAATCAGTTCAAAACTCCACTCTACCCATCCCTCGCCACAGAGCCTAAGGCCATATCTTCACTAAACGGAAGATCAACGCTGCTACAGTCGATCTTCCAGAGTTTGATTTAGTGGGTCTAGTTAAGACTCGCTAAATCGAACTCAGAGGGTGCCCCCGCCAGCTGCCAGGACTCCTGCTTCTGAGAGAAGGGAAGCCGATGGGAGTGTTTGCCCCTGTCGGCCTCCCACTGTGGGGATGGCAGGGAAACGCAAAACAAGGTACATTGACTCCAGCTACCTAATTAACATGGCTGGAGTTGTGTATCTTGATTCGACCTTTCCTTTT
The DNA here is from genome assembly GCA_019425775.1 of Rafetus swinhoei. Classification (NCBI taxonomy): domain Eukaryota; kingdom Metazoa; phylum Chordata; order Testudines; family Trionychidae; genus Rafetus; species Rafetus swinhoei. The sequence continues at coordinate 124,428,574 of CM033446.1, read as the reverse complement.
AGTGTAGACCTGGCCTCAGACTCTGAGAGTCACCCCAGCACTATATAAAGTCCTGACTGGATTTTTAAACTGCCCAGCCCAAGGGTGAATCACCCAGTCCTGGCACATCTGCACTCCTTACCAGTCCTGGGATGCAAACAACATGGAAGTGAACCTGGCTTCCCATGTGGAAGGCCTAGTGGATGTGAGGTTACCATCAAGAGGAGGAGATGTAACAACAGTCAAGAGAGACAAGATGCAGCAGCAGCATCAGAGAGTGCTATGAAATACTGAGACACCTATTGCAGTATTTTATAACACTCTAAGTGCAGATAAATCTGAAAGTTCTGCACAAAACAAGCAGGCAGGAGGCCTGTAAAGAGACACTTATGTCAGACTGCAAGCAGAGCAGGCTGATTATTTTACTGCCGGATTTTGTGAGCACTCTTAACAATCAGCAAATGAGCTCTAATCTCAAAGTCAATTTTAATAGCCTCCCCAAGTAGGGAACAGTTTTCCAATAGCAGGTTCCAATAATAAACAAACAAACAACAAAGAACTAGAGGTCACCAAATGAAATTAATAGGTAGCAGGTTTAAAACAAACAAAAGGAAGTTTTTCTTCACACAGCGCACAGTGGAACTCCTTGCCAGAGGATGTTGTGAAGACCAGGACTTTAACAGGGTTCAAAAAAGACCTAAATAAATTCATAGACATTAGGTCCATCAATACTTATTAGCCAGGATGGGTAGGATTGGTGTCCCTAGCCTCTGTTTGCAAAGGCTGGAAATGGGTGACAGGAAAGGGATCACTTGATGATTGCCTGTTCTCTTCACTCCCCCTGGGGCACCTGGCATTGGCCACTGTTGGAAGACAGGATACTGGGCTAGATGGACCTTTGGTCCTACCCAGTATGGCCATTCTTATGTTCTAAACGAATCTGGGAGTCACAAGTTTCTCTCTCCTGGTTCAAGTGAATCACATGCCCCAGTTCAGGAAAGCACTTAGGATATGTCTACACTTGCATCCCTTTCTCAAAAGAGGGTGCAAATGCAGCTGAGCAAAATTGCAAATGAAGCGTGGATTTGCATTTCCCGCGCTTCATTTGCATAATCGCGGACCGCCGCTATTTTGAAATACCCTATTTCAAAATAACAAATGCTGTGTAGACGCGGTTATTTCGGGAGAAAACCCTTCTTCCGAAATAACCCTTATTCCTCATAAAACGAGGTTTACTGGTTATTTCGGAAGAAGGGTTTTCCCCCGAAATAACCGCGTCTACACAGCGTTTGTTATTTGAAATAGGGTATTTCAAAATAGCGGCGGTCCGCGATTATGCAAATGAAACGCGGAAAATTCAAACCCGCACTTCATTTGCAATTTCGCTCAGCTGCATTTGAATCCCTCTCTCGAAAGAAGGTGCAAGTGTAGACATACCCTTAGTTATGAACTTAACTTTAGGAATATTCGTAAGTCATACTGACTGTACCTGGGACATGGCACATTCCTAAAATTAAGTACATACTTAAATGCTGTCCTGAAACCAGCTGCTTTCCTGAATGGGGTTCTGAGAGATGGTGTCTAGTCGGTTAAGTCTCTAGAAACACATTCTACCCAGAACCAAATCGCCTGTTGACAAAAATCCATATGCCTAAAAAAGCGTCATTTTCACTTTACGACAGCAATGACTCCCTCTACAGCGGGCATTCCTTAGGGCAAGGTTTTCAATTTTTCACAGCATGGACCACTTCTCGGTAGAGAGACTGTCTCAGTGACCACCTCCTGCTCCTCATATCCTGGTGGTTTCCACAGTGGTTGCTTACATGGAACAGTAACATTAGGAAAGTATTTCTTGCTTTATTCATGTAATGTAGCAGCTGAAAGCCAGAAAACGAGCAACTGGCTGGTCACAAGTACTCATGGACCACATGTGCACCAGGAATTAACAACCGGCTGGCAGTCACGGCTGCCAGCTGTGCCTTTAATGGCTGTCACCCACCAAATTCCTCCCACCTAGCCATTAACCCTTAGAAAATTACCTGTGCTCCTGTCATTCTTGGTTAGTTGTGAAGCCATGGTACTTTTCACTATGTACAGTGCCCTGATAGCTGTATGAGCTATTAGACTTGTGATGCTGCATTTGCCAGCTTTTAAGCAGGCAGAAGGATTCATTAAAAGGGCTGTCTGGTTAATCTCCTTAATCTACAACAATCGTGGTTACTGAGGTTTGGGGGAAGCATATTTCCAGCCTGGTCACATCAGTGGCTTAAACAAAACAATGGTTTGGTATAACGAAAGCTCACCAATATGTCTCTGCCAAGCCTCTTCCTCAGTCAAGTATCTCAGGCTGGACACAGTCCTACTCGGGGGCATGGTGCTTCAGTGCCCCTGGCCAAAGCTACCCTAACCCGAGAGGGATTCAGCCCCAGGAGGATCCTCTTGTGGTGTAGAGCTACTGGCATAGTGGCCTGACCAAGGCATCTCTCTGTCCCAGCAGTTGCTGGCTGCCTTTTAGCCAGCATACAATACTACCGCCAGGTTCCACACATTTATGCCGGGGACCAGGCTGGTGCTGTGATGGTCCCAGGATTGGGGCCTGATGGGAGAGGGGGGCAAAGGGATCAACTGTGCCAGGGCAGGAGATTGTAAAGAGCCCTTTAAATTGTCACTGAAGCACTGCACAGCATGCTCCAGGCAGCGCTAAGGGCTGGGGGAGGGGGGGGCCGGGCGGCAGCGTGGTGCACTCCAGCTAGTGCAGAGGGCTGGCTGCCCCCACCCCTGCCGCCTTCTCCCCAAGGCCTCATTCCTTCTGGGAGTGCAGAGCCAGCTCCCGCCCCCCATGCTGCCCAGGGACCTACTGTGGCTGTTGGCTCCCCTGGGGATGCAAATGTAACTCACTAGCCAGTGTGTGTTATGTAGCATCCCTCGCTGTGCCTGACCCACAGAGACTGTGACTAGCAACTACATGTAAGTCTGATTATAACAGAGGTATGAATAAAGATATTAGCTGGATAGTCTGCTACATTCCACATCCTAATGACATAAAAATACCAAACAATGGGTACTTAAGAACAAATAGTACCTTCTCTATCAGCTTCCTGTAGCATTGACACTCTAAAGAACTCTTTTTCACCCTTTTTTTTCTCTCTCTCCCTTCCTCCCCGTCCCATCCCTTATTTATTTAGAAACTGGATGTTTAATAACTCCATTCATCTGAAGAAGTGGGTTGTGCCCCTGAAAGCTCATGATACCATCTACACGTTTCGTTAGCTTCTAAGGTGCTGCAAGACTATTCGCTGTTTTTTAAGTTTTTCCAGTTGCAGACTAACTTGGCTAGCCCTCAGATACATTTAAACAGTGAGAAATAGAGAAGCAAATGGTAAATAAATTAGCGCCTGTGCAGGTGACTGAGAAACCATGGGGGATTCCTTTGTTTGACTCCTGGTGTCCCCCCGCTCGTGCATTGGCTACATTATGTATTCCTCTATCACACCACAGTGTGAGGTCAAGGAGATTCTCTCTCTTGCTGCATTACCTAAGATATATCCAACAGAACACATTTCACAAGCAGTTCTCAGTTGGACTCTGAACCCAGACCAATGGATCTAGATTCTCTTTTGTTCAGTATTATCTTCAGCAAACGCACATATGGCTGAAGTAAATTTTTTTAAAAAAGAAATGCCATTATGCCCATTTAACAGAGAGAAAAACTGAGGCAGAGAGCCGTGACATGACTTGCCCAAGGTCACACAACAAGCCAGTAGCAGAGCTAGGAATAGATCTGACTCGGCATAGTGCCTTCTCCAGTGAAGCACACTGTGTTACAGATAACTAATCATTTCTGAGGCGCGGTTGGAGGCCTATGGAGGATCATGTCTTTTAAATCACTTCTTCTATGTGATCTTGGGGCAAGTCAGGTAGACTTGCTGTAAAAATGGACATAACTGCACTGCCCTGCTTCATAGGTGTGTTGAGGATAAATACAATAAAGATCGAGAAATGCTTTGAGATCTAATGAAAGGCACTGTATAAGAGTTAGGTATTATTTTCATTATCAGTGCTAAAAGTCCCTTCATAATACATAATGCATAATACATAATGCAATAAATGTTCTCAGGGGAATACTAATCACTATTTTACCTGTACTAGATGCTTCTGAACAGACTCAAAATGTACATACTACTTTTATTCTGCCCCTTTAAAACCCACTGCTCCTTATCCTGTTATTGGGGTTTGTTTTCAGAGCCCTCGTATTAGGGTCTGATCATCAACAAAGAATGAACTGGTTTATTAGTACTTTGTAATTCTTACAGTTGCACAATACATTTACACATTTCCTGTTGAAGATGAGACCGATATGAGAATCTAAGTACCGTTTTTAAAGAGAAGGCATTGCAGCTGCAATTTTTCTAGCCTCTGTGTAAAACCTTCCCTAACAGTTCTAGTTGACAGTGGCGACACCTACTGTTGAGAATAAAATGGGATCATCTGCAGTTCCCCAGTAACTGAATTCAGTCTGCTCGTCACTCAGGCCTCCAGATGTTACTACGCTTTATGCCAAACCAGAGTTAAATTATTAGTTGGTGAAAACAGATGCAACTCCAAATAAAGCCATGCCAGTTTACACCTGCTGATGATTTGGCCTCAGACCTTTATGTTCCTCCCTCCTTTCAGATGTAAAAGCCTTTTCTTTTTACTTAAAATAAAGGTACAGTATAGAAGAGGGATGCGGGCTAGAAAGAATATCACCACTGCTCACAATTAGCCCAGGTAAGTTTCCCACAGCACAATCCAGCAACTCAAAACTTGGGCCAACTCTGCAAAAAAGTTTCACTAAACCTGAGCCAAGTTTCGCATGAGCTTGGGCAGGTTTGTGCCATCAGGCAGAAACTTGGTGGCTTTGCACAGCTGGGATAGTAAATCCAGCAAAAGTAGCCTGTTCTAACTGGGTTTTGCTTTGAAGTTTTTGAGTGTGACCCAGAGGTGGAGGGTGTTAAAACAGATACACACATCAAGACCCCAGACCAGATTCTCAGTGACTTCATCAACTGGAGCTAGGCCAGTTTTTACTAGCTGAGGATCTGGCTCCACCTATTCAATTAACACAGCTTCATGCATCAAATCAAATCAAGTGAAAGTAAAGTAAAGTAAAGTAAAAATTTCTGAAGCTGCCCCAGGGCTGAAGCAGGAGAGGGAACACCTCCCTGAGGTCTCCCCGCCCCACCACCTTCCCTTGTGTACTTACACAGGAGCAGTTGTCTTAAGCTAATGTGGAAGATATCAAGCCATAAGCTAACAAGAGATCATTCCAACACCGCTGCAGCAGTCAGGAACTCTATTCCTATGAAGTTGCAATACCAGATACAGAACTAACTGTGTCCCAAGAGTTGCCCTTGGATGGTCTGGCAGTGGATAACTCCAACAGGCAGAACTGAACCTGTGACTTCTGGAGCTTCGTGCATGAGCCTCGACCCTGCTAAAAAGCCAGCTGGCTCTCAGCTCAGGCTGCAGAGCAAATTCATTCTCTAAGTGGTCTAAATGCCACTACATGGGACAGTGAACCACACCCCGAGTGACATCCTTATGCCAACATACACGCGAATGTGCACAGTGCTATGTCAGCAGGAGAGCTCCTCCTGCCAACATAGCTTCTTCCACTTGCAGGCGTAAGGAGGTTTATGCCAATGGGAGAGCGCTTTCCTCTTTGCACGGAGCATCTTCACCACATGTGCTGTACCGGTGCAGCCATGCCTGGCCGTACTGTAACTTTAGACATATCCACAAGAGAAAAAGCAGCAATTTGGCTGATAGGCCCCATGAAAGTCAGCCCACAAGTCACTGTCATGAGCCTCAGCTGCACGACAAGCACGGGGGAAGGCTTAATGTCCACTCTCGAGAAATGACCCTGGACGCAATGGTTGTTAGCTGCTCCACTGACAGGCAGCAGGAATCTGAGCCGAACCCCTCTGGCACAATGGAAGGACACTTGTTGACTTTGGATCAGGCCCTAGGTGCTTTAAAAAGAAACGGAAACTCACCGTACTTGGCCCAACCGTAAACATCAACCCAGAGGCAACATTATTTTGATCACAAAAATCAGGGTTAAGCTTCCAACAGGGATCATAGAATCATAGAACACTAGAATTGGACGGGACCTTGAGAGATCATCGAGTACAGTACCGTGCCCTCACAGCAGGACCAACCACCGTGTAGATCATCCCTGAAAGATGTCTATCCAACCAGCTCTTAAACACCATTCCCTCCGTCACACAATACATTTGATACAAAATGGTACACTTGTACAAATGGTTGCAATATGCAACGCAACACACTGACAGGTGTTGGTTGCTGAACAGCATGACCGCTGTGTAAGCATGCAACAAAATTTGGTTCAATTCCTGCTCAGGCTGTTGTCAGCAGCTGTGAAATGAGCTGGTGGGATCACTCAGATTTCCAAGTGCCCTTACAAACAAACATCACAGTTGGTACTAGATGGCATGTATCCCACCTGATTGATGGGGAAAATATTTCTCTTTCAAGGACTGTTTCTCTTCTTCCAATAGGAGTGAATTAACTGCATGTGTATTACCTCAAACTTGGTTCTCTCATATTTTCATTGACTATGCAACGTCAGCTCTGGCTAACACTTGGATGAGCCACCTCCAGGTGGAACCTAGGTTCAACCTAGTGTGTTAGTGGTTCAGTAGTGGGAGCCTTGAATTACTGGTTCCGTGCATTAGATCACACTGCATCTCAGATTTTTTTAAAAACTACAGCGAGGAATACCATATCCAATTGACACTGCAAGTGAGTAAGAGGACGGGTCAATGGAATTATATAATTGGAATTTAGCCCAGGAAATGCACCTAAGCAAAGCTTGGGACAGCATTGTTAACCCCAGCACTTGCAAACAGTAGGGTGTTTTTCGTAACCACTGTAAAACAAATAGAATTAGAAAAAAATTGATAGAGTTGCAGGACTCGCTTTAGATACAGGAAGCTTCAAGCACAGGTGGCACTGCCAATAAATTAAAAGAAATAATGCTTTACTGAAATTCTTTATTTTCTTGCCAGGTTTATAGGAGGCTATTGGATTTCTTCAAAGACAAAGCAAAAGAAAAAAAATCAGAGAGATCTGGGGCAATATTCACTCTATCAATCACTCTCCCTGACTAATGGGGATTCCAACATTGTTGTCAACAACATTTGCCTGAGGTTTGAAGGAATTATTTTATCATTGGTAACCCAAACTTATTTCCAATGGGTGTTCCTGTCTAGCCCTCAGAGAAGGTAGGGTTTGTATGTTTATCAAAAAGGAGTCGTTCCAGAAGAGAGGGAGACAAAGTATGGGGGGAAAGGGAGGCTATTTTTAATTTTAGTCAATTCTGGCTCTTATGTTCTGAGTGGGATACAATTCCTTTACATTCTCAGCAGGTAGGAAACTTTTTTTAAAAAAGGTCTCAACAGAGCACAGTGGGGGTACGTCTACACTAGCCCCCTAGTTTGAACTAGGGAGGCTAATGAGGGCGACCGGAATTGCTAATGAAGTGCTGGATTTAAATATCCGGCAGTTAGCATATTCGACGATCGCCATTTTTGGAAACTGACTAGCCCAAAGTAACTGCCGGCGTCTGCAGCGGAAGCGAGATTCAAGCTAAACCCCTTAGTTCGAATTAACTGTTAAACCTCATTCCACGAGGAGTAACTGTTAATTCGAACTAAGGGGTTTAGCTCGGAATCCCGCTTCTCTGCCGCATGTAGACGCGGGCAGTTACTTTGGGCTAGTCAGTTTCCAAAATGGCGACCGGCCGGGAATATGCTAATCAAGCGCGGGATATTTAAATCCCACACTTCGTTAGCAATTTCGGTCGCCCTCATTAGCCTCCTTAGTTCGAACTGGGGGCTAGTGTAGACGTACCCTATCAGTGCATGGTTCTAGCCACAACTAATCTCTCTTCCCCCATTTTTCTTTTAATCGCCGTGCAATCCAAAACAACACTTTCGGGTTCAAGATTAGTATCAGAAGTGAACTCCCCTTTATAAGGAATCAAATAAAGGCTGATGCACACTTACATCCTACTTTTCTGGAGGGCTTACTTGGGATGTAAATGGTACCGAGGCAGGTCTTCTGCCCAGGAGCATATTTCATCCCCAGAATAAGTGTTATACTCTGATATAACAGCTATACATTCACATCTATGCAGAAGACCACATATCAAAGAAGTCTAGGAGCCATGAGGATCTTCTAATCCTGGAAGAATCACTGGGACCTGAGGAAAGTTACTGGACCTTCTGGAAACTCCGAGGAGACCAGTTGTAGAAGCAGGATATCACTGACTACTAAATGTGACTTCTCAGAGAAGCTAAGCTGTCTGGGGGAATATATTACAGGATAGAAGGAGACATGAATATAGCTTGTACTATGAGACACAAGAAAAGGTCTTTAAATTGCTGAGTTAAAAAAAAGCACCATAATTATACTGCAGTAACACCCACAAACAGAACAGAGAGCTTCAGTCTAAGTCTAATCCAAGCAATAGCAGGTGTATACACAGATGGGTGACAGAAGGAAACTGTCTCAAAAAGTACAGAGACAGGCAGCGTTAAAACAGAGTCAGGTCCCAACCTCTCAACACTACTCAGCAGTGTTGGATTGGTCTAGTTTGCCCAGATCATGATCTGGCATCTGCTGAGTGTGCTCCCGGAAACATTGCACCTAGGTAGGCCATTCATCTGGTATGAACAGCACAGTCCTGCTTTATTCTGGTTAATCCCCATCCAGGACTGATATAAAACCAGCCTGAGGTATCATGCACTGAAGACACCGTTTTGAAGAGTGCCCTGCTTGGCCCCCACCTGGGGCGGGGCAGGTGTGTAACCCCCATAATCTAGGGCACACTCTTTGAAATGAGGTGTGAGCTTGCAAAATGACACGGACATGGGGCAGGCCTACGCCATTCTAAAAATACCAGTATTTTGGGGATGTGTTAATGGACACTTGAACTGCCCCTGCCTCAGGCACATCCCTGCATCAGCTACTGCTAGTCCACCCCCTCCCCACCAACAGCATGGACGGAGACCTCACCAACTCGAATACCAGGGGGAGTACATTTGCATGGAGTTTGGGGTTTTCTCTTCCATAGCCCAAACATCTCTTGCGTGAAATGGCTTACAAAGCAAAAAGTTCCACATCAGGAACAGTTGAGAACGACAGCAAACCTCCAAAACAGCAAAACCCTTCCAGCACTAGCCCCTCTGCATCCTACCCTACCCCCACACAAAAGGCTCTTATTGGCTCAAGCAAGATCCAGCTAAACCATCTTAGACTTTCAAATTTCCCCCACCTATCCCTCGGTAACCAGCGTCAGAAACCATGATGGGAATGGACAGGCCTAGGGGGCAGCGTGAGACTCTGGAGTCCAACTAGGGTTGCCAGGTGTCCAGCTTTGAACCAGACAGTCCAGTATTTGAGCTTTCTGTTCAGGAAACAAATTGAGAAAATATAAATGTCCGGTGTTTTCTAAATAAGATGTAATGTAGATTGTGATGTAACATCAAGTGTGTCCGGTATTTTTGTTGAAACCATCTGGCAACCCTAGATCCAACATGGTGTTAGAACAAGAGCAAGGCTAGAGCAGGACTGGAGCAGATGAACACTTACACAGTCTGCTATCACTACCAGAAAGGGGCTAATTCTAAGCCATGAAGCACTACTGGGAGGCTTATATACCTCCCCTGTGAGTCACCAGACCAGCTCCTGGCTTCTGGATTGGCTGGAGCTCCCACAGGCATGACTCATCAAGTCATGTGACCTAATTAGGCACTGTTGGGGGCATGAGTCATTGACTTTGCAGCTGGAGAGAAACTGCAAATGCCTATATCAAACTGACAAAGAAGAAAGAGGGAGAGAAGGATTGTAGCAGGCATGTAGCTCCATTGATTTGCCTGGCTTTATCCTTGGATTCCTTACCAGCTGCCAGGCAGGGGAGCTACACAGAAAAGGAGCTTAGCTGTGAGCTGGTCCTGCTTTCTTCACAACCTAGCAGGGTAACCCAGGCCTATCCGGAAACAAATTTGTGGTGCTGTGAGCCAGACTAGTTTTTAAACTGCAGGATGTTTGCAGGCTGGGTAGTTGGCATCAGCAGGCTGCCTTGCTTTGCCCCACCATCTGCAACAAACCCAGGCAGGCAGCAAGAGTCCCTTCAGCCCAGCTCACACAAACTTTTTACAGGTGGAAGCCACCCCAGTGACCTCTGGCCTGATGTTCAGGCATTCTGTGCTTCAGCCTGTTCTGCTGCTGAGGCTGCTGTCTCACAGGAGAGCTACATAAAGTATGTTATGTTAATCTGAACTCACAAGCCCCTCTTACTATTCGGGGCCTTATTATTTACTGTGTGGCCTAATGCAAAAGCCCTTAGGAGTTGAATAAAGATGCCTATCTCCTAGAGCTGGAAGGGACCTTGGAAAGGTCATCAAGTCTAATCCCCTGCTTTCACAGCAGGACCAAGTACCATCCCTGACAGATTTTTGCCCTAGATCCCTAAATGGCCTTCTCAAGGATTGAGCTCATAACCCTGGGTTTAGCAGGCCAATGATCAAACCACCGAGCTATCCCTCCACCATGAAGTGGAGGGATATGCATGAAGAAAAGGCATGCATTGACTCGAATGAGCTTTGCATCAGGCCATACAGTAAATTCAAGAAAAATGTAAAGTAATAGTTGCAAACCTACATTTACATTTCTTGCTGAGGAATTACTTTCACGAGTTAAAGATACATGGTCACCTCCCATCTGATGAAGTGGGATTTACCCACAAAAGCTCATGATATAATACGTGTTAGTTTCTAAGCCCTAGTCTAAACTAGGGAGTTATTTTGAAATAAGGGGCTGGTTATTTCAAAATAATAACTCCTGCTTTCCACGAGGAATAACGCTTATTTCGAAATAGTGGTAGCATGGATGCTCCACTGCTGCTATTTTGAAATAACGACTCCCCAGAGTCATTCAGACTAATTACTCCCCAGTGCTTCCTGGGGCTCCAAGTTGAGGTAGCACGTCCACATAAAGGGAGCCTGCCTTGGACTAATTTCGAGGCTTCCCAGTAGTGGGGACAGGCTATTTCAAAATAGTTGTTTTGGGAGTTATTATTTCAAAATAAGTTATTTTGAAATAATTTCCTTGTGCAGACATGCCCTAAGGTGCCACAGGACTACTCATGGTGTTTACAGGTACAGACTCACATGGCTAATCCTCTGAGACTGTTTCTTCAAACAGAGCCAGTCAGATGGAAGACATTCCATAAGACCCCTTAATTGCCACCTTTGCTTACTTTCCACTTCCTTAACTGCCACACTGTAACTTCACATTTGCAGAGGATAATGACAATGGTCCTCGCTCCGCCTTATGCAAATATCTGCCAGGTGTCGAGAACTGTGGCCCTGAACCAGGCTAACCGCACGCTTAAATGTAACCATGTGAGTAATCTCATTGGTGGCACTGGGCTGGTCAAGCCAGCCCAAAAAGAACAGAAGCACAATGCTGGATCTGGACTATTCTCTTTTTCTCCCCAAACATCATAAAAATAACACAACAAAGGAAAAGCTTCCTGAGGCTCTCCCATCACAGTCTTCTCCTCCCAAACCTTCCAGTTTATTCCTCTAAGTCCAGTGCTTTAAAATTAACTAGAAAGGAATTCACAAATCAGAATTATACACTTCACACTGCCTGGCCAGTTTAACAGGCTAATAAAATCCATGCAACAGATTTTATACATGAAACATGAAACGTCCTTTCCCAGCAAGATTTAGTCTCCCAGGGCGATAGCAGATCAGATTCAAACTCCACCTGCCCTCATCAGGGAAACAGCAGGTTGGCAGCTGAATATCTCGAAAATGCTTCAAGGAAATGAACACCACCAGAATGGTTGGGAACATGGGATTACTGGGAAATGAACTGCCGGAAAAAGTGCAAGTTATCAGCACATAATACATGATAAAAGCTGAGGATAAAAGAACTTGAAAATAGTTTGCTTGAAAGACCCCATCAGGACAGTCACAAGCCAGGGTGTTCTGTCTCCCATCCATGACACTGGAAAGATTCCTACTGATTTTGATTGGAGCTGGTTTGGGCCCCACAACATGCACAAGACGACACTGGTGCAATTGCTGCTTCTCCAAGCTTTGTCATTTCTCTCGTTCTTCAATCTTCCACTAGCCCACCTCAGGTCTGGCTCAACTCAGATGGCTGCCAGTACCCATTTCAATGCTTAACATGTTCAGCGCAAGCATAGACAGATGGGAAATTCACATTTTATTGATAAGAAGGCAGACTACTGAAGCTGTGCACAAGGCAGTTTGGAGAACATATTGAAACAGTACTCAAAGCTCCCTGTTTTGCCTTGTGCAACAGAAGTTGCCAAGTAGCTGGTGACTTTGCATACTGTGGAAGCTACAAGGGTTAGGCCCTGGGGACTGATCTGTACCATGGCCTTCCCAGATTGGGGGCTTTCCCTGATGAGGATACCTGGTCTGGTCATGCAATCCAGGCTCGTAAGCTTGGCATAGACTGACTATAGCTTCATGTGAGCCTTGCTTCGTAACCTTCATCAGTGCTGCCATGAACTAATCGCCTCCGACGCTGACCCATGCACCAAGAGTAGACCTTTTTCATAAAATGCCAGGACACTGGCACTGAAAAGAATGCAGCAGCAGATGAGAGGAGCAGTAGCAATGCCGTTGTTCCTGAAAATAATCATCGTAGCGGCATTGCGCAAGAGGGGTTTTTTTGGGCAAGAAGGGGCAGTGTAGACAGCTCCTTCTAGCGCAAGAGCCTCTTCTGCAAAAATGGCGGCTCATTCGATATGCAAATGAGGCTCGGTGATATTCCATGCCTAGCCTCATTTGCATACTTCTGGCGCAACAACCCGCCAGTGTAGACATAGCCCTAGTGTGGCTCAACATCCCACGTAGTGGCACCTAGACCACAGCAACAGTGAGGATCAAGAGACCTCTACAGCTTGGACTGGGAGCCAGCTGGCTTTTAGCTCAGAGGCTAGAGGCTCCTATAGCAAGCTCCAGAGGTCCTAGGTTCAAATCTGCCTGGTGGCAGTTACACTTGCATTAACTACAGTGAAGGATTTAGTGAATGAGGTTAAGTATACAGCCCAGCAGGGTTCTGAGCAAAACAAGGCGCACACGCTCTGAAAGAAAGAAGAGTTGCTCTTACCAAGGCCCTGGTTTTGCTGTTCCCATTCAATAGTGTCTGGAACTTGGTATGATACCCCGGCCAGCTGTGCTGCAGAGTCTCCTATGCCCGCTATGGGCTCCTGAGACGTTTCACCAGGGACAGTGAAACCTGGCAGCTCCGTATCACCCTCCAGGCTTTCCTCCATCGAGTCTGTATCTCTGTCTTCCTCCTCTTCCTCTTCTTCCTCTTCCTCCTCCTCCTCCTCGCCCTCTGGTCACACCGAAACCAAGACAAAAACAAACATGGAGAAAGATCCTGCAAAGCTGAAGATTTACACTCTACTAACTGGGTTTGCTACCTGAACAGGTTTTATGTCCTTCATTCTGGTAGACGGATTATTTGAACGAGGTTGTATCAGCGTTATAGGGTATGTGACGCTGAGGAATGGGTTAATTTGGAAAAGCTCTCGGCTTTGTGAAGGTGCTAAATAACTGTTCTGTCTTCCGGTTTTTCTCAGCCAATGAGATGTGTTCTAACAGCATCTGGTGTCAGTGGTGGAGTAGATTGTCATTCAGCGTCCTGAGTGTGTATGTGTGTATTTGCGTGAATGTGTGCCCAATAAACATGGGCCTGTCCTGACCATTTTCTATTAAAATGAAAAAATATGTTGCCCAGTTTCTAAGCTTTAAAGCAGCAACAATTTGCTTCTGTTTTTTATTATTAATATGTTCACGCCCCAAAATATATGGTATTACTCGGGTCCTTAACTAATCTTTGTTTTTCTTCATTTAAATCATTGCTCTGGGGTGAGGCTGGGGGCGAGGGGTTCAGTATGTAGGCTGCCTCATGGTAGGAGGACAAACCCAATCCACTCTCACCACAGCTGCTTGGGGCCAAGTGGGAAGTGCTTCTTCATACCCGCTGCAGCTCCAGGCTGGGGCTGGTCCCCTAGCTGGGGCAGGTCCAGTTTCATCTGCCCCCCTGTGATCCCCAGCCAGATTAAGGAATGGAGCAAACTGTGCACTTTCCCCTCGCTCCCTGATGAAGGGGAACAGCCAGCAATGTTCCTGTTTGAATCGGGGGAGGGGAGGGAACTGCAGCCCCCCCCACCCTCTCCAAAGGGCACCTGGAGGTGGAAGGTTAATTTCCAGATGGGGGTTGGCACACCTCCAGCCAGCCCTTTTCACCTGCCTGGTCTCTTTTCTATATGGTTTTATGTGTCCCCATATCAATCGGAGTGTGGAGGGGGGGGGGGAAGGAAGAGCTGAAGCATAACCAAACCCTGACCTTGCTTTAAGTTAGGATAAGAGGAACTTGCCTACCAAATTTGGTGGCCCTAGCTAGGGTTGCCACGTGTCCGGTATTCTACCGGACAGTCCGGTTTTTGGGCCCTCTGTCCAGTAAAAAAAAATCCAGAAAATACCGGACATGTGCAATATCCGGTATTTCCTGGATTTCTGGCTAGGCGCCGGACGGAAGCCTGGCGGGGGCCGGGGAGTGGCTGGGAGGCGGGGTGCGATCGGTGCTGGGAGCCCTGGCTGCATCTGACATCTTGGGGAGGAGGAGAAGCCCTGTCCCTACTCCTGAGCGCGTGGTGGAGCCGCAGCCGGACTCACTCACGCTTCTCCGGACCGTGCGTGGGACTGACAGCGCCCTGGGATCTGCACGTGCCCGGGTCAGTCCCGCCTCCCCCCTTCCCCGCCGCCACCTTCCCCGACCAGCTCCGCTGCTCCCGACCCCCTCCCAGCCACCGCAGCTTCCTGCCGGCTGGTTCTTCTCCTCCCGATCTCCCCTGGCCAGCCGCGCTGCCCCTGACCCCTTCCCCATCTCCCCGGGCCAGCTGCGCTGTCCCGACTCCCGGCCACCAGCCCCGCCCCTGGCCCCACCCATCTCCCGCAGCCAGCCGCACTGCTCCCACCCCCTCCCGGCCAGCCCCACCCCCATCAAGTGTTTCCGGTATTTTTTCTAAACCTACCTGGTAACCCTAGCCCTAGCTCTTACCATTTAGGAGGAGTTCTTGAACAAACATACAGACAGACAGACAGACAGGCTTGCTCACTTGCTCACAGACAAACTCTCTCACATCTATAGTAGATTTCCCAGCACAATCAGACACAGACCTGGCTCACAAGAGCTTAGGCTACGTCTACACTGTAGCATTTTGTTGGCAGAAGAAAAGCAAGTGAAGCACTCATTAGCATTTCTCGTGCTCTCATTTGCATAGTCTCTTTCGATCCGTTTTGCGGAAGAGGTTTTTGCGGAAAAAAACGCAGTGTAGACGGGGCCATTTAGCGCAAAAAAATCCTTTTGTTCAAGATCCCTTATCCTTCAAAAAAGGAGGCATACAGGATCTTGCACAAAAGGGTTTTTTGCACTAAATGGCCCCGTCTACACGAAGTTTTTTTTCTGCAAAAAGCTCTTCTGCAAAACGGGTCAGAAGAGACTATGCAAATGAGGGTGCAAGAAATGCGAATGAGAGCTTCATTTGCATTTCCTCTGCCGACAAAATGCTACAGTGTAGACGTAGCCTTACAGTCTGAAGCCTCGGTCCTGCGATTGGATCTGCTAAAGCAGATGCATGGGCCCATGAGGAGCCCCATGGATTTGTGCTGGCACATCTGTTTGCTGGATGGAAGTCCTCTTTTAGGCACTGCAGATCAGAGCATGGGTAGGATGGGGGAAGGATGGGCAAGGGTTACAGCAGTGTCACATGGTTACCCAGTTTAGGCAAGTGTGCTTCTAGGTGGCTCCCATTTAAAAAAAAAAAAAAAAAGTGAGACCACTGCAAAAATATCCGCCACATCCTCAGCTGATATAAATTGGCATAGCTCCGTCAGCTACACTGATTCACCCCTGCTGAAAATCTGACCCACTCTGTCTTCAGTTATCTGGTGAGACAAGGCAACGCGTAAGAGTAAGAGTGGCGCTTCTTTCTTGGCCCCAATGCTGAGAGCCGGGCCTTATTTAACACAGCTTTGCGTTACCCTGCTACAGGATGCAATTAGACTTTACCCTGTCAGATCCTGGAGTGAACTAGTAAACAAGCTGGAAAAACTTTCAGAAAGGATGTTGCTCTGTGCGGGGGGACACCCAAGTTTTGAATTTATTGATTTATGAGTTCCTCCCTCCACTGCATGTTTCAGAAAAGAGAAGGACATTACAATTTACAAGCCTTCAGCCTGCTGTGCTGCATTGGTATCAAAGACCGGTGTGTGATCCAAGGGTTGTGATCATCAGGGATTTGCTTTAAAAAGCTACATGGCTTTTTCAGATCTTCAGACGAGACAATTTCACTTTGGTGAGGTTTATTCAATTCCAGAATTTTATGCAAGTGAGATGCTATTTGGGTTTAGAGTAATGCTCATTCCGAAGACCAATGATGCCATGCAGACTACTGAATAAAACTTCAGAGGCACCACCAGCCCCTTCAATTCTCATTACCTTTGATAGGAGTATTCCATCCCCCAAGGGGCTGTCCTCCTGCTTCGCTTGTCTTTTCAAATCAACGACAAGACCTTTGGCTGCCATATTGAATGAGCTCACACCAAAACACTCAGCCTCAGAGCTGGAACTTATCCCTGGTGGGTCACTAGAATAGTTGCAGGACAGTTGCAAAGACAAATTCATGTCGGTGTTTTGTTCTTTGCTGTGAGAAACGCTGCCATTAAGAAGGTAGCAGCTTTGGATATCTAAGCTTTAATGATAAAACACAGAAGGGGGGTTGGAACCCAGCAGAAACTTGAACGTTAGCATAACTCCCCCCAGCTCTGAAGGAGGGTGGGCAGTAGGAGATGAGTTATGGGTCGGGGGTCACATCTCAAAAAGATTTAGGGCCAAGATTTTTCGCACAGACTAGTGATGTTTGGGAGTGCAACCTGAGACATCTTTCAAAAGGGCACGTAACCCAACACTTCTGAAAATCACACCCTGCCAAGGCATCGGAAGTGGCCGGAATCACAAGTCACTTCTGAAAATCTTGGCTTAGACCTCTTACAAAGAGGGGTCTGGCCACAAAGTGGTGACCACCACATTGTGGTCTCACCACAAAGACCCAGGAGATACAATCCTTCTGGTAAAAATCCCCATTGGACAGATGGCGCTTGAACGCCGCACCCTCTCTTTCTCTACCCTATCCCACAATTTCACAGTCTGAAAGAGGCCTTCAAAATCTCCCTACCCTCTAGCCAGCTGTCCTCCTGTTCCTTAGTGAAACCATCAGCACCAGTGCGAGTAGTGAAGGGCGCCCTCTGCCAGTCACTATGAGGAAGCGCTTCCTGCAAACTCGCACATTTCACAAACGCTGGGATGGAAGAAGGCAAAAGGAAGCAAGAGGAGACCGACAGAGACAAACAATCCACACAGCAGCCCTAATGCTCCCACACTCAGGGGCAAATGCCACACAGAGTAACCCCAGAATAGTCCCATGAGTGAACCCCGCCATGACAGCCTTCACAGAATGATGCTTCCCTGTGCTTATGTACATCATTGATCAGCCCAGGGCTCTGACAGCAAAAGAAAAGAAACAAAAATCATGTGCCGAGGATGGAAGCCACAATGACCAACAGGCTAATGGAGTATACTGGATCTGCCCGTATGGCAGTGGTTCATGATGAATTTTATTGTGCACTGACATATGTAAAAGCAGTGAATTTGGCCCCAGATTTTTTCAGATTCTGCCTGCAACACAGAAGAATTAGCTCTGAAGGGAAGGATTTCCCAGTGGTTAGGACACTAGCTTAGCCCTTCAGAGATAGGGGTTAAATTCCCTGCTCCGCCACAAATGGCATGCATGACCCTGGGCAAGTTATTTTGCCTCTGTGTGCCTCAGTTCCCCATCTCTAACAGAGGATACTAGTCCTGCCTCACTGGGGTGTTGTGATGATAAATGCATTAGAGACTGTAGGGTACCCAGTAATGGGAGTCATATATAACCTCTTTCTTGCTAAGAGAGATGCCCAGACTACATTTTTGCTTATATCTACCCTTGACTGCTATATGTTCATGCCATTTATACACTGGATTACAAAGTCAGTGCTGTTTTTATACCCTCTGGGTCAAATCCTGCCTCTCAATTCATTGGTTTGTTATTATTTGCATTGCGGTGGCATCTACGAGCCCCAAATCAAGGATCCCCACCCCATTTGCCTTGTCACTGTACACATACGTAACACAAAGATGATCTCTACCTCTAAGGCATTTACAATGCGAGTCTGCATTCCCAGCCTCCTCTGAAATAAAGAGAAGCAATGCATACGTGGCGGAGGACAGAAACTGCCCTTGTGTGCATTTATATAATGCTGGAAAAATAAAATCTCTTCCCTTCTCCAATGTCAGTAGAAGTTTTGCCTTTCAGGAGGTGCTTGGCTCAGGGAAGAACAGAAGGAGTTGATGCTAAAAGTGTGTTTATTTTTAGAAGGTTTAAAATAGACAGGAAAAACGCTACGGAGATCAATTGGCTGTTGAGAATTCCTAGTTGGAACAGCAACTCAGGAGTGTTGAGAGCAGGAGGATGTGATACATCACGGCTCATGGCCCAGTGGACTTTTATTCCCTTAAGCACCCAGGAGCTTCTAGAACTTTTTCAAAATTTGAGATTAGAATCAGTGATGGAAGGACGTCTGGACATGGAGAGGTTTGGATAAGCATCAAAACATTTGTCTGAACACCAAGGATCCCCAGTTTCATTACCAACCGCCAGAAATTTTAATTATCATTTGCCACGGCTTGTGGTAACTTTCAGAGGCACTTTTCTATTCCAAGTGGCAAGAAGGCTTTATGTTACGGTTCACCACACAACTTAAAGATAACTTAAAGTTTACAATGCTGTCCAACAGCTCGCACCATTGTGTAGCGCAGAAAAAGGTGCAAGCACTTCTCCTCTCCTTCCTAAAGAATTTTCTGTGGTACATGCAAAGGGCGCAGCTCTGCAGTCAACCATTAGTGCAATAGCCACCACATACATATAAAAAAATCTCAGTTGTGTTTGTGCCAGAAGAAGTGTCACAGGTACAGTGCTGGGAATACACAAGGGCTATGACTACACTATGGAGTTTTTTCCGGGATACCACAGGTATCCCGGAAAAACTCCACCACATCCAGTAAAAAATTTTTTTCGGAAGAGCAGATGCACTCTTTTGGAAGCCCTGAATAAGGGCTCTTCCGAAAGGAGGAGGTTTTTCCAACATTTGGCCATGTGTAGATGGGCCAAATATAGGAAAAGCCTCTTCTGGGAAAAAAAAAAAAAAAAATCGGAAAAAGGTACGCAAATTGTGGCTTTCCTCTGCCAAACCTGTGGAGAATAGCCCAACCCAGGTCCAAGGATTGACTTAATGTTAACACAAGTATGACAGGATGGACAAGGCCCTGTGCCCAGAAAGAGCCATAGATAAGTCCTCCAGGAGGCTAGAGATTCTCTAGAGGAACCAGCCAATCAGGGGCCAGGGAAGCCTACAAAAGGTGCTGCAAAGCTCAGCAGCAGACAGTGCAGGGCAGAGCTCAAAGAGAGCAGAATGCAAGGCTGGCTGAGGAAGGTGTCTTGAGGAGGGGAAGCCCTGGAAGTGTTTCTCTCTCTCTGCCATGAATGGGGTTGTGCACCAGCTAGCACTAGGCCGGTTAGGCTGTGAGTCATCACTTGCAGCCATTGGCAGAATCAAGTAGGAAGGGGGTGGCTGTCAGGAAAGAAGACAGTCTCAGATATGCACCAATATCTTAGGCCAGGTCTACACTAGGAGGCAATGTTGAACTAAGATATACAGCTCCAGCTATGTGTATGTCTACACTACAGATTTTTTTTCAGAAAAATTAAATTACGTCCACACTCCAATCGCGTCCTTCCGAAAGAAAATCAAAAGAACAGAGGGGTTTTTCCGACATTGGTAATCCTCTTTCTACGAGGAAGAAGCCTTTTTCTGAAAGAGCTCTTTCGGAAAAAGGCATGTGTAGACAGGAAAGAGGGAGTTTTTTCAAAAGAAGAGGAAAGAGGAAAAAGCACAGGTGCCCTGGTGGCCACTTCATCCATAGTAATCACAGCTGAAATGCGAGATAGCGTCCACACTGAATGGATGCTATACGAATGGATGCTTTTGCAGTGTGGACACTCTCTTTCAGAAGTTTTTCCAGAAGATCTCTTCTAGAAAAGCTTCTTCTGAAAGAAGCTTGCAGTCTAGACATAGCCTTTGTGAATACCGTAGCTGGAGTCCACATATCTTGGATCAAGTTACTGTGGCATCTCCACTGCGGGGAGTTGCCAGGAGAAATTCTCTAGTCAACTCCCCTTAAACTTCTCGAACCAGTGGAGTACCAGAGTAGACGAAAGCACAATCTGCGGTCAATTTAGCAGTTTTTTACTAAACCCCTACATCGATCCTTGGGGGACTGATCCCCACAGTGCCGATCTCCCAGTAAGTGTAGACAAGGCCTTAAGGCCCAGAGCTGGAAGGAACTATGGCTGCTGGCGAGCACAGCATTTTCTCAGGTACCTTTCAGCACCTCACAGCTTCCAGCTCATAATAGTGAGCAACAGCATGAAATGGAAAATAGAGTGCAGGTCAGTGATTTGGGACAAAATTATGTGGTCATTATTTTAAATGTCCCCAAAGACGCAATATCAATAAACCTTCTCATATGACTGAGAAGGGGGTTGAACTAGATGACCTCTGAGATCTCTTCCAACCCTAAACTTCTATGATTGGTATAAAGCAAGGGGGATTAGGCTACTGCTGAAAGGAACTCAGAAGCTCCTGGAGATAGAGGATTCGCTACCAGGATTTGTTACAATATAAACAGCAGTTGCTAGAGCACAAGGCTTTTCTACAGAAGAAAGTTCATCTATGGGGGAGTTTAACTTTCAAGATACACCACTCTAGAGTTCAATTTTAAGCAACTTCTAAGATCAAATAGAGGGGAAAAAAAAATCAGCTGATGAGTTTTAGGAAGTCTTCAGTCTGTGTTTACCAAGAACAAACCTCAATTCATATAGTATAGACCAGGGTGGGGAACCTGGATCTGGCCTGCGAGGCTCAGGGCCCCCCTCCCACAATGAGCCTGCACTGGCATGCCAGCCTCTGCACTGCCCCACTGCAGGGCTGGAGCACACAAAATCTGGGCACCCCCAGGCTCTGGTGTGCAAGTGGAATGTGGGAAGTGTCTTTCTCCTTGTCAGTCGAGGATCACATTAGGGATGTTAAATTTCGAGTCACTGACTAATCAAATAGTCAAAGTATTTTGCATTCAACTAGTCAATAGGGCGCCTCCACCTTTGAAGTGTAGCAACAGCTCTAGGGCTGTTGCTACACTTCAAAGTTGAAAGCACCGTGTGGAGCCTGGGGTCAGCTGGTGACTCCCCCGCTGACGCCGAGCTCCATGCAGCACTGCTGCTTTGAAACTCCGCGGAGAGCCTGGCGTCAGGCTCCTCACGGCATTTCAAAGCAGCTGCACCCCATGAAGTCCAGGGTCAGCGGGGGAGTCCCCAGCTGAGCCCAGGCTCCACAAAGCACTGCCCCTTTGAAGTACCGCCTCCTCTTCCCCCCACCTTGCTGCCTCTTTCTGATAGAGGCAGCAAGGGGGGGGGGAGAAGCAATTAGTCGACTAGCCTGTCGACTATCCTATAAGCATTTGCTTATCGGATAGTCAACTAGTCATTCACATCCCTAGGCAACATCAATTAAGGGGCTTGGGGTTTTTTGTTTCTCACTTGTATGTGGCCCTTGACTGATTTTTCTGTGGGTCAGGGGCCTCCAAACTCAAAAAAGGTTCTCCACCACTGAGACAGATTTTCTGAGTGAATTTTAAAGTTCATGACTATATAAAGGATGAACCTAGATGTAACTCTCCAGCAGAGGGCTCTAACGGTATGTCTACACAGCAAAGATATTTCAGGATACCGAGGCATCCCAAAATAGCTACCGCACCTCTTAGTAACGCGCCTGTTATTTTGAAATATTTGTTGAAATAACGGGCACGCTATTTCACCATTCCTGTAAACCTCGTTGCACAAGGGTTAAGAGATGGCTCAAAATAGCACGTCATTTTGAAATCTGGTGCTGTGTAGGCAGCGCCAAATTTCAAAATAGCCTATTTCGAAATAGACTTGAAATAAGCTACGCAATCTGCCTAGCACAATTGCTTATCTTATTTCAAGTGTCAGGTTGACGCTGGGTAGATTCACCCTTAGGGAGCTAGTGTAGACATACCCTAGTTCGAACTAGGGAGGCTAATGAGGGGTGACCGAAATTGCAAATGAAGCGCGGGATTTAAATATCCTGCGCTTCATTAGCATGTTCCCGTCCGGTCGCCATTTTAGAAATTGACTAGCCCAAAGTAACTGCCTGCGTCTACATGCGGCAGTGAAACGGGATTCCGAATTAAAGCCCTAAATCGAATTAGCTGTTAAAGCTCATTCCAGGAGGAATAACAGCTAGTTCGATTTAGGGCTTTAATTCGGAATCCCGTCTCACTGACACGCATAGACGCGGGCAGTTACATCGGGCTAGTCAATTTCTAAAATGGCGACCGGCCGGGAACATGCTAATGAAGCACGGGATATTTAAATCCCGCGCTTCATTTGCAATTTCGGTCGCCCTCATTAGCCTCCCTAGATCGAACTAGGGGGGCTAGTGTAGACATACCCTTGGAGATCAACAATACAGATATACTGAAAGTAGATACTTGGATTCTAATCCCAACCCACATCCCAAAAGTCTGAACGAATGCAGGCAGCAGTGTGTTTTGATTCTTGCTCATCTCCAGTCAGAAGAGACCTGATGCAATAAAGATCTTTTGAAACAGCTGCCACAACATGAGAGCGACACAAATTATTCAGAAAAGCAGGGGGTTTGCTTTGTATTATGATCTGAAATGTAATCTCAGGAAGAGCTGTGTAAGCTCAAAAGTTTCTCTCTCTCTCCAACAGCAGCTGGTCCAATAAGCGATTATTACCTCACCCACCTCGTCATTGAGCTGCATTTCCAGCAGCATTATCCAAGCTGCTTGCATCCAGAGCAGGGCCAAGGAGACAGTGTGTGAAGGTAACAACTTAAATTGCCCCAGCTTTTGCGAGACACAAGCTTTCTAGCTTACACAAAGCTCTTCTTCAGGTCTGGGCAGAGGGCAGTGCCAGTGTATTGAAAGTGTTGCAGCTCAATACAAAGAGGAACAAATTGTTTAGGATAAGTAGTTAGCATATATTTCAAGGGGCGGGGTAGTTTATAGAAAAGATGCTAACAGAATGTTAAATCCCCCCGCACATCTAGGCCAAGCTTCTGGTTGAGCCAAAAGAGAGATCTGGGAATGTGCGGGACACTCTGCAAAGAAAGAGAGAGCGCCCTTTTACTATTGCACAGCAAGGGAGCCATTTTGGGAGAGCTGGACGTGGGGGGCAGTAGCTGTGTGTACCCAGATGCTGCTTGCTTTTCTTCCCGTTCCCCGGACTATCAGGGAGCGAGGGGAAGGTGCACAGCTTGTGCGAATGCCTCTCACTCCTGGCTGGTGAGGGGATGGTGCAGAGGTGTAATTCATGAAATCTGTGTCGTTTCCCCTCGCTCCCCGATAGGGGACCGGGAAGAAAAGCAAGCAACATTCTGGTACACGTGCCTGCTGCCCTTCATCCCTCCCCCCTGTTCTCCCAAAATGTCACCCTTTCTGCACGGAGTAAACGAAAAGGAAGGGGGGGGGAGGGGCATGAGAAATGTTTCCCAGAGGTGGAAGAAACAACCTCTGAGATGCAGGAACAGGTGTGAACAGGAAATCAATAAGTCATCGAAGTAGGTAAATGATGCAGTGACAGAAGAGTGACAAGATGCTGTTCTACCTGCTCCCCACGACAGCAAAATAGACTTGGCAAAAGCAGAAACAGAGCAAGAACAGACAGCTGGATCATATGAGCTAAATCTAATGAGACACTTGGACTTGTTAAAAAAAAAAAAAAAAAAAAAAATGACCGGGAAGAAGCCATTTAAAAAAAAAAAAAAAAAAAGAACCAATGAAATAACTATTCTTTACTGCTGTAAGGACTTCGCTCTTTGTAACATGGAGAGAATAAAAAGTTTAATTTTTCCCCTTCTGAAAACAGGACATGTCTAAAATGAAGACTCATCACCCCAGAGGTCTTAACACTCAGTCTTAGTACAAAGGAAGTGTGAATTGGCCCAGTCAACTCCGGGATGTCATTTTGTAATGTATTAGACCAAGATATCTTGCTTTTCGGAGTGCGGACAGTTCTGATACTGATACAGAGTTAAAGCTGCATGTGCCAATGAGATTGTGGTCTTCATCACCTGAAGTGCCAATGTAAAATCTGTGTTGGGATCCCTATTTCCCCATGTAAACTAGGTACCCGTGGGCCTTTGAGGTTCAGAGGAGGACCTCTTCCTTCTCCTAGCACACTGATTTTTATCTCTTGATAAGAGATTGGCAATACTGTGATTGGCAAGTTAACAAGGTCAGCCTGCTAGAATTGACCCTCTGAGACTGTGTCTAGACTACAAAGAAAAGTTGGAAAAAGATACGCAAATTGCAAACCACAATTTGCGTATCTTTTTCCGCTTTTCTTCCGAAAGAGGCTTTTCTGACATTTGGCCTGTCTACACTGGGCCAAATGTCGGGAAAAAAGCCTCTTTCCGATCATCCCTTCTTCCTCGTAGAACGAGGTTTACAGGGATGCCAAAAAACACATCTGCTTTTCCGAAATTTTTTTTGGTAAAGCAGATGCATTCCTTGGACGCAGCAGAGCTTTTCCGGGATACCTCTGGTATTCCGGAAAAACTCTGCAGTCTAGACGTACCTTTAGGCTTGGATAGCCACCCTGAGTAGAAGTTTCCTCTAAAAACTGGAAGTCAAATCCAACTGAGGAAAACAGAAAGAGCAAGTCAAGGGTGAAGGTGCTAATGGAGCACTCAAGGAAGAGTTTGAAAAATAACGAATAGTCTAGCAGCACCTTAAAGACTAACAAAACATGTAGATGGTATCAAGAGCTTTCGTGGATACAACCCACTTCTTCAGATGAATATCTGATGTGTCTGTTACAGCTGAGATGGATAGACTGAGGTGTTAACAACGAATAGCTCAGTTAAGAGCAAGATACTAACATTTTAAACACTTTGTGCTAGAGGTTCACCTAGAAAAGGCCAATCTTTAATTGCTAGATCATCTTCCAGATCTTTTGAGATATCTAGACAGGCTTATGTGCAATTCTGGGAAGGAGCTGATGATCATGGTACAGGTAGGTACTAATGACTTAGGGAAAGGCAGGAGAGAGATCCTGAAGGCCAAATTTAGGCTGCAAGCTCAGAGACCCAAGTCCAGAATCTCCTTGGTAACGTTCTGTGAGATGATATGTAAGGAGGAAAGGTTTAGGTTTAGAAGGAACTGGGGGAACAATTTAGGAAAGGAGGTTCTTATACAGGAAGGACAGATTCCACAAAACTGAAACAGAACCAGATTGCTGGCATGTTAAATTAAAAATGTTGTAGAGGAGTTTTAAAACTAAGGGCTAAGGCGAAAGCCAACAGGTGAGGAGGTGCACACAGTTCGCACAGAGACATCTCATAGCAGAGGCTCTATTAATAAAGATTATCTATGTCCTAGTCAAGAGAAGAGGATAGAAGTTGATAAAATACAGGCATACACTAAAGAGAAACAGTCACATGAAAACGTCCCATTCAATTACATCACATAATACCAGAGAGCTAAAAAGTGACAAATTTCATAAGCAGTTGTATACAAATTCTAGAAATCTAAACACTAAGGGTGTGTCTAAACTACACCACTCTGCCGACAGAGGGATGTAGATTAGGCACATCGCTATTGCAAATGAAGCGGGGATTTAAATATCCCGCGCTTCATTTGAATAGAAATGGCTGCTGCTTTTTGCCAATGTGGCACTTTGCCGGCAAAAAGCGGCAGTCTAGACGGGGATCGGTCGACAAGGAAAGCCTTTTCCGACCGATTCTGTAAACCTCATTGCACGAGGCATAAGGGATCAGTCGGAAAAGGCTTTCCTTGTCGACCAATTCCCGTCTAGACTGCCACTTTTTGCCGGCAAAGTGCCATGTCAGCAAAAAGTGGCGGCCATTTCTATTCAAATGAAGCGTGGGTTATTTAAATCCCCGCTTCATTTGCGATAGTGATGTGCCTAATCTACATCTTTCTGTCGTCAGAGGGGTGTAGTTTAGACACACCCTAAGGGTATGTCTACACAGCAAAGTTATTTCGGAATAACAGCCATTATTCCAAAATAACTATGCAAGCGTTTACACAGCCATTCCATTATTTTGAAATTCAAAATAACAAGCGACTTATTCCGAAATCTGTAAACCTCATTCTACGAAGAATAACGCCTGTTCCGAAATAGCTATTTAGTGCCTCCTGGGGCTCTAAATCGAGGTAGCACGCCCACATTAGGGAAGCCTGCATCGGACTAATTTTGAGGCTTCCCTGCAGCGTAGACGTGCTATTTCAAAATAAACTATTTCGGAATAACTATTCCAGAATAGCTTATTTCAAAATTGACGTGCAACGTAGACGTAAGATGGGTGAATTTCAATGGCTGGTATTAAATGAGGATATTGATACAATAGGCATCACAGAAACTTGATGGAATGAGGATAATCAATTGGATATGGTGATACCAGGGTACAAAATATACAGGAACAACAGAGTAGATCCTTTTAAAATTGGAAGTCACATCCTATTGAGGAAAACAAAAACGAGCATAAACTCTGGCAAGTCAAGTGTAAAAGCATAATTAAGGCAAGCCAAAAAAGAATTTGAAGAGCAACTAGCAAAAGACTCAAAAACTAACAGCAACAAAAATTTTAAGTACATCAGAAGCAGGAAGCAAACTAGCAGTGGGGCCACTGGATGATCAAGATGCTAAAGGAGCACTCGAGAGAGACAAGGCCATTACAGAGAAGCTACATGAATTCTTTGCATCTGTCTTCACCTCAGCGATTGTGAGGGAGATTCCCATGTCAGTGCCATTCTTCTTAGGTGAAGAATTTGAGTAACTCTCCCAGACTGAGGTGTCAGTAGAGGAGGTTGTGGAATAAATTAGTAAATTAAACAGTAATAAGTCACTGTGGCATGTAACCGATTATTTAAATCGGCTTTTGTACCAGATATCTGGAGGATAGCTAACATGATGCCAATTTTTTAAAAAGGCTCCAGAGGCAATCCTTGCATTTACAGGCTGGTAAGCCTTATTGGTTGAAACTATAATAAAGAACAGAATTATCAGACATGCACATAAACAGGATTTGTTGGGAACGAGTCAATGCAGCTTTTGTAAAGGGAAGTCACACCTCATGAATCTATTAGAATTTTCTAAGGGGATCAATAAATATATGAGTAAGGGTGATCCAGGAGCTATAGTTTATTCTGACTTTCAGAAAGCCTTTGACAAGATCCCTCGCCAAAGGCCCGTAAGCAAAGTAAGCTGCCATGGGATAAGAGGGAAAGTCCTCTCATGAATCAGTAATTCATTAAAAGTCAGGAAACAAGAGACAGGAATAAATTATCTATTTTCAGAACTGAGGGGCAAAAAGCAGTGTCCTCCAAGGATCTATACTTGAACCAGTGCTGTCCAACATTCATAAATGGTCTGGAAAAAGGGGTAAACGGTGAGGTGGCAAAATTGCAAAATACATACAATTATTCAAGATAGTTAAGTCCAAAACAGACTGTGAACAATTACAAAGGGATCTCACAAAACTGGATGACTGTGCAAGAAAATGACTGATGAAATTCAATGATAATAAATACAAAGTAATGCACAGTGGAAAACACAATCCCAACTGTACATACAAAATGTTGGCGTCAAAATTAACTGTTACCACTCAAGAAAGTTCTTGGAGTCATTGTGGACAGTTTTTTGAAAACCTCTGTTCAATGTGCAGAAGTGGTCAAAAAAAAACTAACATAACATTAGGAACTATTAAGAAAGGGATACATAAGGCAGGAAATATTATAATGCCATTGCAGAAATCCATGGTACACTCACACCTTGAATACTGCGTGCAGTTCTGGTCTCGCCATCTCAAAAAAGATATTTTATAATTGGAAAAGGTACAAATAAATGTAAAATGATTCAAGATATAGACCAGTGGTCCCTGTAAGTGGTGCCCACAGCTAGGTTTTTTGTTTCTACTGGTGGTGCACATTTGCACGTGCCTGGGTGCACATAGAAAAATTTATCCTGCAAACAGATGGGGAAAAATCCACACATGGATGGAAAATATTAGAGGGAACATTGCTATGGAATAGTATCCATTTGAGGAGAGATTTAAAAGGCTGGGACTTTTCAGCTTGGAAAAGAGATGACCAAAGGGAGAGATGATATAGGTCTGTAAAATCAATGCTGTGGAGAAATGAATAGGGAAGTATTAGTTATGCCTTCACATGAACGCAAGAACCAAGGATCACTCAATTAAATTAATAGGCAGCCGTTTTAAAACAAACAAAAGGAAATATTTCTTCACACAATGCACGGCCAACCTGTGGAACTCCTTGTCACAGGATGTTGTGACAACCAAAGGTATAATTGAGTTCAAAAAAGAATTAGATAAGTTCACAAAGGACAGGTCCATCAATGGTTTCAACCCTTTGCTCGGGGTCTTCCTAAGCCTCTGAGTGGCAGCAGCTGGGAGTAGATGAAGCGAATGGACCACTCAATGATTGCCCTCTGTTCATTCCCTCTAAAGCAGCTGGCATTGGCTACTGTTGGGAGACAGGATGCTAGACTGCATGGATGATTGGTCTGACCCAGTATGGCCGTTCTTACGTTCTTAAGTAACTGAACACTGGGCATTCCCTCACATTCTGCACAGCTTACTAAGAAAAATGAAGCATGGTTGGGTTTACCCCTGGCAGAGATATTGAAATAAGGAATAAAAAAAAAAAAACCAAAAACCCAATACTCTGGTTTGGGGAAAAATACAAACTTTTGTTCTGATGCAACATTCTATTAAACCATTGTTCTCATTTTCAATTGCAAGATCTAGAAACGTGATACAGCAAGAGAGCAGAAAAATCTGAGAGGTATTGCCATCTGCTGATAAATGCTGAAAAGGATCCAGAGGATCCAGAAGCTAAGCATGTACCAAAAAGACTGCACTTCCTACTTCTAAGTAGCATTAATAAATAGGAAGCAATGAAAAATCCATAACGACAGACTTTTAATAATGAATCCATTTGTCTGTTTTGATTTAAGTCATTTGGATCTTGCCAATTTTTTCTGACTTCTAAATAGCTCGGTGGCACTAGTTAGCCACACTGGGCCAAATTCCCTTCCTATTTACATCCCTGGAACCTCATTTAAATGTATAATGAGCTTGCAGGGCTGTGAGGGAACAGATTTTAGTCCATGATAGCCAGGTCTGAGCCTCTGTTTTTTGTTAATTTATACTCTTCTCTCTCAAATTAAATGACCTTATGGGGAGAAATGTCTTGTGCTTAGTCACAGCTCAGAGACCAATTATTTTGGGGGAAATTTAAAGAAAGCTCAGCCATTTGAATTACCAGCGTGTAAAATAAAAGGGGTTTGGAGAGGGGTTAAGGAAGGCTGGGATGGAGGTGGGGGGGGTTAAACAGAAATCTTAAGCGCTTGTTCTTGCACATGGAGAATTAAATCAGACTAAACATCAAACATGGCACGAGTGTAGTCCTCACTGACAAAGCCTCATTAGCACTGGTCCTAAAATTGACAGTTTTGGGGGGTTTTTTTTGCTGGTCTCTCTCTCTCTTGGTTTCTGTTATTTTCACGCCAACTCATGAGATGAAATGGTTTTACCTGCGAAAGCTCATGATGCTATATATATTTTTGGTAGTCTCTACGGTGGCACAGGACTCCTCATTGTTTTTAAACGTACGCTTTGTTAGACCTGAAAAATACCAACTAAAGAACACAGACGTTACAAACGAGTGAAACAGAACAGCATGCACTAATGTACAGGTGTATTCCATTATCATCCTACACAGTAGCGCATAACTCTGCATACTGCCCTGCTCCAGGGAGCACAGGTAGGAGTCTGGGATGAAATACTTGCCTTCTCTGTCTATAGAGAGCCACTCTGAACATAAAAACAGTGAGGAGTCCTGTGTCATTTTAGAGACTAACAGATTTATTAGGGTATAAGCTTTCATGGGTAAAACCCACTTCATCAGATGAATTGGAGTGGAAGTTACAGAACAGGGGTGTATATACAAGGAAGAAGTTGCTTGTGTGAATCAGGCTAATCAAGACAGGGTGGAAGTGGCTCATTCACAGCCTTTGATGTGGAGATGTGAATATCCAAAGAGGGAAAATTGCCTTTGTAATGCGTTAACCAGTTGACATCCTTATTCAAACCTAAATGGATAGTGTTGAATTTGCAAATGAATTCCACTTCAGCTATCTCCCTTTGTAATCTGGCTTTGAAGTTCTCTTGCAGAAGGAGGGCTACTTTAAAATCCATTACTGAATGCCCAGGGAGGTTAGTGTTCCCCTACAGCAGTGGTCCCCAATGCGGTGCCCATGGGCGCCATGGGGCCTGCCAGGGCATTTATGTGCGCCCGCCGAGTGATCGGGGCCTGCCCTGCCCCTGGGCGCGCAACGCATGGGCGGCCCTGCCCCCGGGCGCGCGGCACATGGGCGGCCCCGCCCCCGGGCGCGAGGCAGCCCCAAAAGGTTGGGGACCACTGCCCTACAGGTTTATGTATGTTACCATTCCTGATGTCTGATTTGTGTCCATTTATCCTTTGGCAGAGACTGTCCAGTTTAGCCAATATTCATGGCAGAGGGGCATTGCTGGCATATGATGGGAAATATCATGTTAATATATGCCACCAAGTGTTAGCAATGCCCGTCTGGAAAAGGTGAGGGAGCGGCTCTGCACTCCCAGAAGGGGCAGGACCTTGGGTGGAAGCAGCAGGGCTGGGGCAGTCAGCCCTCAGAGACACGCAGGCTATGGCTACACTGCCAGTTTTTTCCCCGGAAGATATGCAAATCGTGCTCGCATTTGCATATCTTCTTCCGATTCTTTTTGTGGAAGAGGTTTTGCTGATATTTGGCCCTGTGTAGATGGGGCCAAATGTCGGAAAAAACCCTGTAAACCTCGATTTACGAGGAATACGGGGTCTTGCGAAAGAGGGGTTCTTTCCGACATTTTGCCCTGTCTACACGGGGCCAAATATCGGCAAAACCTCTTCTGCAAAAAGAATTGGAAGAGGATATGCAAATGCGAGCACGATTTGCAGATCTTCTTCCGAGAAAAAAAAAAAAAAAAAAAAAAAAAAAAGGCAGTGTAGCCGTAGCCTCAGTGTGCCATGCCACCCCCATGTGCCACGTGGTGCTCTAGCAGTGATTTAAAGGGTTTAGGGCTCCAACCACTCCCATAGCTGCAGTAACAGTGGCAGCAGCAACTGGGAGTCCCAAGTCCTTTTGAATCACCGGGCCTCTAGCCAACTGCCCCATTTGCCCCCTCCCATCGGTAAGGGGGAAAACAAAAACATGACTGAAAGCTGGGGCCTGGGGGAGGAGGTCATGGGGACCCTGACAGCCGAGAACTTGGGAAGGAAAAGGGCTGAAGCAGACGAAAGGAGGGAGATGTGGGAGACTGGAGTGAAGGAAAACAGCTTGCTCAGTGGTTTCGGCCCGGTCTTTCAATTAACAAGGGAAGATTCTGGATTGGGAATGAGACAAAGAGGCGGTTTCAGGTCCTGGGGCTTAATCAGAGCTGAAGGGACCCCGATGGTACAGTCACAATGTTTCACTGGGCAGCGCAGCAGGAGCTGAGATAGCAAAGCGGAGGAGAGATGCAGGCCTGGGTTGTGTGAGGCAGTCTGAAGAGTGGGAGAGGGGAGCCAAGCGTGTGAGGGTAGCAGCAGGGCTGATAGCCATCGTGGCCATGGGGACAAGGTGTGGAGGGGCCCGGCTCCCCTGGAAGGGGTGGGGCCTTGGGTGGAAGGGGCAGGGCCAAGGGCAATCAGCCCTTTGCACCCCTAGGGTGTGGTGCTGGGGCCTGCCCTCCAGTCCTCAAAGCTGTGACGAGCACCTGGGACGATGCTCCGGGAGCAATTCAAAAGGGCCCAAGGCTCCGGCTGCCATCACTGCCAGAGTAGCAGTGGCCAGGCGCTTTGGGCCCCTTTGAAACACCAGGCCCCAGAGCAAATGCCCCCTTTCCTGCCCCCCCACCCAACCTATCAGTGGGCCTGAGAGGATGATCAAGGCAGAGATCAAGAAATCAAAAAGGGAGGACGGAGAGTAGCAGAGGAGCGGGAGTGGCTGGGAGAACGGGAGCCAGGGAAGGGGTTGGGCGTGAGCAATGCGGGAGGTGATCACAAAGGGTGGACCCAGAGGAAGGGCGGCAGTGCTTCATTTGTGCTAGGGACTGTGAGGGGTGAAAGCCAGCACTTGTTGGCTTGGCAGTTCGCAGTCCCCGCACCTCTGGCCTTGCTACGTCAGTTACGAAAGTAAAAAAAATGGTCTGAGCCCGGTCACTTCTTTCATTACAAATTAGACATTGCAGGGCAGCACTTGCTGTGCAAGATGTAACTACTTGCTCCTTGCACAAATATGGATCTTTAACCACCTCCCCCCTCCCCAAACAATGGTCTGCTCCGGAGCGTGAACCGTATCTCTTTGGGGCAGACACGGGCTTTCAATATGGAGGGGTTTCCAATTGCTTGGAAACAGCTTTAAATACATTTTTATGGCCATTGTGTTACTTGTGTGGGAGAGAGGCACCAAAACGAGCCTTTATGCCAGGGCCACTCAACACGGGGCCTGCGGGGCCACCTGCGACCCGTTTGTTTGCGGCCCACGGTGCAGTATGATTTTCTCGGGGCTTAACACACGGCTGGGAGCCAAAACAAAGAAGTAATCAATATAATGGTCTTCTGTTGATACCTGTTTTAGTAGTTAAATTCCTGGACTGTCATTGCTCATTAAAAGTGCTGTCATCTGGGTGGAAATCAGGTAAATATTATATTTATTAATATCAGCAGAACTGACTTAAATGGGGCCTGCGTGTTGTATAGTCCTGCCTTAATTTTTTTAATTCATGCCCGTCAGTGTGAAAGAAGCTATTTGCATATATTTGTAGGTATATGCAACCACACTTAAGTTGCAGCCCTCGGCATGTGAGTATCACTGTGACCCCCGGAGCTTCCAAAGTTGAGTACCCCTGCTTTATGCCATTGGTTCCCATTACCAATAGCAAGGACTTACAAAGGGATGTAGTGGAATGTGCCTCTTCCTTCACACCTCACATTTTTCCAGCATGTGGTTCTATCAAAAAAAATCAATAATTATGCCCAGGGGCATGATGTGCAGTGTTAACTGTCCACTGTGTCCCGGTGAAAGGGGGTCACATGTTCCTGTTTCTCTTTATTTGCACCAGTAAAATGACAAATGTTAAGAAAAAAAAAAAAAAAAATCAAATAGCACATCCTAACCCATGCACATCCCCTCACACCACACCAGCCTGCCTGCTAGCCTTCACAGCATGTGTACCTTCCGACTCCAGCCGGTCCAACCCGTAGGTGACGGCCGTGTTAATCCGCCTCGCAGAGGGAACGACAGTTCTCCTAACGGAAGATGCCGTCAAAGCTGGAGTTGTCAGGGTTGCAGCTTTGCTGCTCAGCTCCTCCACCTGCATTCTCATTCCAGTGAGGGTCTCTGAGGATTCGGGAAGAGCAGTGGCTGCTTCCTCATCTGAGACAGTGACCAGGTCTGCTAAAACGACCGAAAACAGGAAGCATAAATACTCACCACAATAATTACTGCAGACCAACCCTACAGCATTAATACCAGTAATTATTCGAGAATTCATTCTTAAAGGGAGGCTTAACTTTAAACAAAAGGGAGTTTTTTAAATTTCGTTATCATTTATGCACAAAGCTCTCTCTGTGAGAAGGTGCCATGAATGAAACTAGCCTTCTCTCCCTGTAGCCTTCTTGCGGAAAAGCTTATGCAAATGAAGCACGGCGTGGAATATCGCCAAGCTTCATTTGCATAATTAATGAGCAGACGTTTTTGTGCAAGAGGCTTTTGTGCAAAAAGGAGCTGTGTAGACGGGTCCTTTTTGCTCCAAAGCCCCCTCTTGAGCAAGAGCCGTTCTTCCTGAAAAAAATATCACCGCGCTTCATTTGCATAAGCTTTTCCACAAGAAGGCTACAGTGTAGCCGTAGCCTAAGTATAGGAGATCTACTATGGAAAGCTTTCTGTTAGCTTTAGTTTATGTTGCGTCTGGGTCACTATGCAGAAGCAAGACCACAGCACTTCAGAGACATAAATCAAGAGAGATCTAATTGTGCACTGCACAGCTAAAATAGTAGGGATGATGAATTTATATTTAAACTCTAGCAGCAAATTAGCGTCAGTGGGTTCTTAGAAAAAGAGAGTCACTTTTTCCCCCTATCAAACAACCTCATTCTAAGTAATCCAATCCAAAAGGCAGTTTTCACACTGGAGCACACCAAAGCAAAAGGAAACTCCCTGGCTATATTTGCCATCGGTGGAGTTTCATTAGAAGTGGTTTCTGTATCAATGCCTTGGCTGGATTGTTAGTTTTGCAACACTAGCTAGGTGTGAAGGGTGCCGGAGTTTCTGCTACAGTGGGTATGCACTTCCTGAGTGAGACCAGGAGGAATTCTGGCTAAGGTAACAAGAATTTCTGCAGCTCTATCCCATCCCTGGGGTGTGCTTTGGGGACAGAGGGGGGACCAGAACCCAGACTTTTGAAGGTTGATCAGGAAGCCAAGTAGATATAGTAAAGCAAATCCATCAACTACCTGCCAGAGACAAAATTCTTCACAGCAAAGGGCTGGTAATTAATCTCACAGCACTTTGGGCTCAGTCCCCAGGAAGGAAAGATGTGTGGCACACTGCCCTCAGGAAGACCTCCCAGCTGTGCAAGGGCAGGTAGGAGGAGCCTCCCTGCTCACTCTTCATCCTTCCTTACCCACAAACTAATGGGTGAGACTCTCAAGAGCAGAGTCCTTGCTCTTCCCCCTGCATCCAGAGCCACTACGGAGGCAGCACTACTACAGAAGGCATTGGCCATTCTTACATCCCTCTGCACCCCTGCCTGGCTGCATGAGAGGTAGGGATTATCTGCCACTTCAGACTCCAGTGAACTCCAATGTCGCTGCCTTTGATTTCCTTGCACTGATAAGAGGAGTGATGGCTTAGAGATGCAAAGGCACGACCCAATTAGGAACTGAAGACAAAGCCTGATGCCTCTGAAATGAACTGGCAACCAAGGAAAAACACAAGGATCGGGTGCGTCCTGAACCCTCACTCACTAAACCCAGCAGCCACATTCTGCTCCAGCTGACGCTACCGGTGTCACACTGCCTCTCTCCCCGATTACCGTGTTCAAACATGGCTGTGGCTAAAGTATGTTACTCGATGGTCAGGGCCGGTCCACAACATTTTGGCACCTGAGGCAGGGAGCTCAAATGACGCCCCCATGCACCCTCGCTTGGGCCAAAACTTTGAAAGGTCTCAATTCTGCCTTCTTCCTGTTCTACTCCTCTCCTGGTACTGCTCTGCTACCTACATATGCACCAGCAGCAGACACAATTTTCTACACTCTGGGTCCTAGTGGCACCTCCCCACACAGTCTGGCACCTGAGGCGGCTGCGTCAGTTCGCCTCATGGTAAGGCCAGCCCTGTTGATGGTTGATTCTTGTTTGTGAGAAGAATCAAAACCAGTGATTTAGAGAACCGGGTTTTATCTACCAAGATTGAAACCGAGTTCGTTAAGAAAATTCTGGACAGATTTATCTGCGTCCCCCCTTCCCCATCACCATGATAAGACAACACAGTTTGGCCATAGCCAAGTTACACAGGGACTGTGGTGTTGTAATATAAACTAGACCCAAGAAGAACAGAACCAATCCATGGAGAGGAGGACAATACACTACAAATATTCTACAGGGCAAGCATGTTTTGCAATGAAATTAATCAGCCGATAATGTGCATCAGGAGGCATCTCAATTAAAGTTGTTTCTGGCTCAGGGACAATACCAGTAACATTGTATTTATCCTAAAGAAAAAAAAGGAAAGTTTGTAGAGAAATGAAAGCACAAAACCCTACCTTCAACATCTGGGGTTTTTGCAATAGACAAATGGGTAGCAGTAAAGGAGCTGGTAGTGTCAGAGTGTTCTGACTTTTTCAACAGCTGAGCCACACTAGAAACAGTTGGTATCAGGGTTCCTCCCTTTCTTTCTTCCTCTGTCACACTTGTTTCTCTTGTGGTTTCCTGTACAGCAAAGCATGGTGGGGTCATGACTGGCAAGGTGGCATCTGTTTCTTGACTGGCTGTCATCATCTCTTGAGGAACACCTGTGGCAGTAATGTTTTGCAGCTTTGATTAAACAAATTACCAACATACTTAAAATATGTTTATGAGCACTAGCATGCAAAAGTAGGGATGGATATTTGAAGCAATAGGATAACTCAGGATATTAGCAACTCTGAAGCCTGGATATCAAGTGTGGAGCTTCCTCTAAAAAAAGTTATAAGAAATGTAAAGCCAAAAGAAAGATGAAAAGGAAATGGGAATGGGAACAGCTAAGGGTTTTTTTTCCTATCTAATAAGGATCCGATTCTGCTATCTTTACTCCTTCAAGAACTCCCTTTAGATAAATGAGCTTTGAGCCTGCAATGAATTCTGAGAAGAGATCAGAGCAGAACTGGATCCTAAAACTCTTTAGTGTGAATGAGGTTGGCAGAATCAGGACCTAAGTGATTAGTGAAAGATCAGTGATCAGCTGTCAAAAATGTACAAAATCCTCTAACTTCTGGAAGAAGTACAGGGTGAACCTCTCTAGTCCTTAACTCTCTGGTCCACAACCCTGTCATCCTGAATGATTTTAGTTAGCAGGATGTCCACTTTTCATGGGTGTGGCCAAGTTTCCCATGGTCCCATAAAGTTTGTTTCCAGCCATCAGTCCCAGCTCTCAATGTTCTGTGCTGTTATTTAGCTCTAATTTATCTCTAAATGTCTTCTAAGAGCCCAGTAAGCAGAGGAAGTATTAGCAATGCTGCTAGACAATATTGACCTTCTGTGGTGCGGAAAATTCTCTGGTTCTGAACTGGTCAGGTCCCAAGGATTCTGGACTAGAGAGGTTCAACCTGTACCTTAAAACAAAACAAACCACACCACCCCAGGGACTAATTTTACCCATGACTTGCTCTAGTATTTGAGATCATTCACAGAGCAATAAGCAAAAGCAACCAGCTGAGGATTCATAATCCACAGTGGCTACAGAAGTTGTGTAAATGCAGAATCGAAACACAAGACTTTTCTGTCTTTTGTTTTTCCAAGGGCAGAGGTAGGGTGTAGAGATTTTTTTGTACATCTTAAGACAAGGAGGCTGAGTTTGTACATGACTTAGCACAATGTGGTCCTAGCCCATGACTAGGGCTCCTAGATGCTACAGTAATACTAATAAATAACAGCAAATAATGAATAGCAGCACCATACACTGATCACTGTGTGAAAAAGCACCATTGCTCTCTCTCATTTTTGGCCCATTGATTATTCTTTCTAGTTCAGGGGTGTGCAAAAACCGGCCCACAGGCTGGATCTAGACCACCAGGGTTAGCCCCTGGCGAGTCCCCACTGCTATAGTTCCCATAGGTGACCGCAGCTCCCATTGGCCGCAGGTTGCCGGTCCCAGTCCGCACCACTTCCTGCTGCTCCCATTGGCCAGGAATACCGATCCGTGGCCAATGGGAACTGCAATTACTGGTACTTGCTGAGGCGCAAGTAAATATAGTGGCGGCAGCCCTCCAGGGGCTAACCCTGACTAACTAGCTACCTCTGTGAGATCCTTGCCCATGCAGTTTTCCCAATGAGACCCAATTCTAGCCTACAGCCAGAGCCTGGAGCGCTCTGCAATCTCACAAAAATTGCCAAAGAATCTGAGCCAGACCACAGAATTTTGAGTTGTCTGCAAACATCCTGAGCAGCAGCAATTGCTCCAGGATAAAGAGGCTGATGATCAACAACTCTTCTGTTCCCACATCAACAAAGACAGCACAATTGTCTCCAGGCCATCGGTTACCTGCTCTTCTCCTCCAGTGGAATCACTGTCCTGAGCCTTCAGATTCTTCAACGTCACTGGCTACTGAGAAAATTCACTCTAGAAACAGTTGTACCTGGCTTGATGATAGTTCACTGAGTTCACACCCACAGCACTTGAGTTTAAGTTTACAGCCATCTCACAATAGACAACTATGACTCCAGAACCCAACTGGGAATTCCACCTGCTTATGCCATGGCTGAATCTGGCCCATAGACAGAATTGCCTCAATAGGGGCTCTGAAGTTCCTACCTTTTGGAACAGTGAATGCAGGAATACACACACACACAAATTTTTAACTAAACCCCCCCCCACGTTTGAGAATATATAAATGGCTCTGACCAGAAAATTTTAAATATCTCCTTAAAACAGGTTTTATATTTCTTCTTTCTTTCTTTTCCCCCTGCTGATGGTCAAATTCATCAGGCACTTGTACACGACCCTTATCCCCATGTGCCCCTATTGACTTTGGCCTTTTTAATTTCAGCTTTGCTGCTTCTGTTACTGATAAACATTCTCTCCCTAGGGCATGAAGTAGAGCATACGTATCAGCTCAGTGCATGAGCGTGATTTCACCTCATCACTCTCATTATCAATAAAAGAGTGAAACTGGTTGGAAATTAGGAAAAACTTCCTAATTGTCAGGGTGGTTAAGCACTGGAATAAATTGCCTAGGTAGTTTGTGGAATCTCCGTCATTGGACATTTTTAAGAGCAGATCAGACAAACACCTGTCAGGGATGATCTAGATACTTAGCCCTGCCATGACTGCAGGGGACTGGACTAGATGACCTCTCAAGGTCCCTTTCAGTTCTAAAATTCTATGATACTAAGACTACGTACGAGGTGCTGTCAACAGCTCAAAAATGTATATTTAGCCATTTCATTCATTTCTACTGATACTCATAGCTATAGCATGTAGCAGCCTCTTTAAATATTTATACTGCAGAGGCAGATTAGCCTTGAGCTATAAATCAAAGCCATCTTTGTTCTCTTTTGTTCTTCGATTTTAAGGAGACAAATCAATAACAAGGGTGGCTCTCCCAATACCCATGTTGGAAAGCAAGCAGAGGTTTTATTTTTGATGTGGGTAGGCAAGTTACCTTGTAATGTATTTCCCGGGGTAAGGAAGACATTGGATTTTGTGTCCATCATAGTAACAGTCTCTGGCAATAACAACGAGACACTTTTCCTATCCTCCATTGTGACTGGTTCTGTATTTTTCATGGTGTCTATAGCAGCCACTTCAGCTTCTGCCAAGGGACTTGTGAAATAAACAGAAGTTTGGACAGCGGAAAATGTTGGCATCACCTCCCCCTGCACTGGCACCTGTGCTGGCTCTGGGGACATGTTTTTTTCTAGTTTCATGGTAGCTGCATCTGCAGAAGCTGTAAACGGCATGGCTCTTTTCACGTCATCCTCCTCATCTCCTCCTGTTGTCCATGGAGGTTCCGCTCCCACATAGTTCTGTTTTATCTCCTCATGCTTTGAGCCTCTTACCTGACTTATAGCTCCTAATTTTGTATCATCCCAATCATCACTCAGCACAGAGACAGCGGGAGCCACTGTGACAGCACTAGCTTCCACGCGCAAACTTCCTTGCCTGCTGTCGGTTTCTGCTTCCAAATTTAGGGAGGCATCAGTGGATACAAATGTCTGTTTCGCAGTGAGGGCATAGGCATGGGCATCTGCAGCTGTTAACTGCAACAGGCTCCCTCCTTTGGGCACCGGTGTTCCATGCTCTGAATCAGCTGTTTGATCGGCCAAAAGTACAGGGCTTGTGGGGTAGTCACTCACCGCTTCTGAGTTTTGGGTTCTGGGGTGCAGAGTGGGTCGTTCTTCATAGCTCAGCTGGGGTGTAGCTGAGAGGTCAGAACTACCATCTGCCTTCTTCTTTCCTTCTATAGCATCCGTCCTAAAAAAGTAGTTATCCAGGTCGCTAATAAAACTATGCCCTGCCTCTGTGCTACCCCCTACTGTTGTCTTGATCACAGTACTACTGAGCACATCAGCCTCAATGTCCGGGTTGAGAGTCGTCAATGCTGTTGTTAGCATGGCCTTCAATAGCCCGTTTTCACTCAATTCTTTGTTTGGCCCAGTGGGACTCAACTCACTTTCGTCTGTTGCAACCATTGACTCCATAGGGGTGTAAACATCAAGGCTCTTACTGCCTATGAAAAGATTATCACTAAGACTCGGGTGTTGTGTTTCTCCTTTAGCAGTGAAGATCTTGTTTAATGAAGTCCCAGATGGCTCTGCTGACACCCCAGATGGCTCTTCTGTGACAGCAACGCGGGCTGTTTGCTCAGAAGGGCCTAGGTTATTTTCCAGGCTTTGCATGCTCATGCTCTTGTCTTCTAGCCCATTCCCTGCCAATGCAGTTTGTTGGACCCACCCTGTGTCTTTCTTCAGTGTCTGAAAGCTTAGGCATTGCAGGCTGGTGGAGCGGAGCAGGATGCTGCATATGACCATGCAAATGTGAAATCCTATTGATCTGCTCATATCGGAAGAAAGATGTGCACAGAACCTTGCAGACTTGACAGTTCCAGGAAGTGAGCCCTAGGAAAAGAAAAACACAATATACAAATTAGTCACTTGTATACGCTTCAAATTAACACTTTAAGATAAATGCAGGTAAATGGGTCACCTTGACAATGGGACAGGTTAATAGTCTCTAAGGTAATTTGTGGTCAGGAATTGACACTATTCTTTTTCCATCCCTGCTATCTATTCTGGTCATTCCTGCTGCATTTTGGGTTTCATTTTATTTCTGTGTGTTCTAGTACCTAGTAGAAACATATCCTCACTCTGGAGTTCTCAGCCAGCTTTGACATTGACACGCTCAGGATACAAGAGATACTAATCTCATGGGGTGAAATGAAAATTAATCAGTTGGGCCCTGTTCCAGTAAAGGACGCAAATATGTCTGTAATATGACGCAAGTCAGTAGGCCCGCTAACTTCAGTGGAACTGTTCCCCTGCTTAAAATGATGCACATACTTGTGTGCTTTGCTTGATCAGGCCTTAATGTATCCCAGCCACTTTGAAGATATAAAATGTTACCTTGGTGCTAAGTATCATTGTTCTCCCAGAAACAGGACACGGTGGTAAAACATACTCTGAATATCTGATTGCAAAAATTCCTGTAGACTATCTAGCTATCTATCTACATATATACACATGCATACATGCTCACCAGGTTGCATGACAGCAGAAAAATCCTAACACGGGGGGGGGGGGGGGGGGGGCGCCGCAGAGGTTTAAAATAGCTGGCAGGCTAGTTTTATTCTGGCCCTTGAGCTTCTGCTGGGGAGTGGGGTCTGGGATTCCCCCTGCTCCTCGTGACTCCCAGAAGCAGCAGTATGTCCCCCTTTTGGCCGGCTCTTATGTGTAAGGGCAAGCAGAGGGCTTCATGTGCTGCTCCCACCCCAAGCACTGCCCCCACAGCTCTCATTGGCTGGGAACTGTGGCCAATGGGAGCTGCAGGGTCAGAGCCTGCAGACGTGGAAGCAGTGCACAGAGCTGCCTGGCTGCACCTCCATGTAAGAGCTGTGGGGGGATGTGTCACTGTTTCTGGGAGCCGCCTGAGGTGGTAAGTGCAGCCCAGAGCCTGCACCCCTGAATCCCCTTCCCCCATACTCCAAACTCCTGCCCCAGCTCTGATCCCCTTCTCAACCCCCGAACCCTCAGTCCCAACCCAGAGCACCCTCCTGTACCCCAAGCCCCTCATCCCCACTCAGAGTCCACACCCCAGCCTTCACACCTTCTTGCACCCCAACTTCCTACCTAGCTCTTATTCCCCTTTTGTCCACTGGACCCTTTGATACCAGCCTGGAGTCTCCCCGCCCAACCCCAAACTCCTCATTCCTGGCCCCACCCCCACAGCCTGCAACCCTAGCAAGAGCCCTCACACATACACATACCCCAACGCCCAGCCCAAGCCCGCATTTCACTCCTGCCCACTGACTTCCTTGGTCCCAGCTCGAAACTCCTTCCTGGACCCCAAACTCCTCATCCCTGGCCCAACCCCAGAACCTGCACCCCCTCCTACAGCCCAACCTTAATTTCGTGAGCATTCTTCATGGCCTTCCATACAATTACCATGCCCTCAGGCCAAAAAGTTTGCCCCCCCCCTCTCCTAACATGACCTATTAAAATTAGGGAGGTTAGATAGTGGGTAATAGAATAGTCAACTAACTGCATGAATTCTTAGCAGTTAATTGACTATTTTATAGTCCTCAGGGGCAGGGGCAGCAGCCAGTGCGCTCTGGTCCCACTTCTCAGGAGCCCCCTGACACCTGCGCTGCTACCTCTGTATCACCCTGTGGGACTTCTGCTTTTCAAAAACAGAAGCACAGTAGAAATGGCATGAGTGGGGACTGAAGCATTCCTCGGTAGCACCATTTCCCTCTGAGCCTCTACTTCTTAGAAAGATAGAAAGTACGCTTATTAACTTTGCAGATAACAAGCTGGGAGGGGTTGCGACTGCTCTGGAGGATAGGGTCATAATTCAAAATGATCTGGACAAATTGGAGAAATGGTCTGAGGTAAACAGGATGAAGTTTAATAAAGACAAATGCAAAGTGCTCCACTTAGGAAGGAGCAATCAGTTTCACATATACAGAATGGGAAGCCACTGTCTAGGAAGGAGTACGGCAGAAAGGGATCTAGGGGTTATAGTGGACCACAAGCTGAATATGAGTCAGCAGTGTGATGCTGTTGCAAAAAAAGCAAACATGATTCTGGGATGCAGTAACAGGTGTATGGTAGGCAAGACACGAGAAGTCATTCTTCCACTCTACTCTGCCTCAGTTGGAGTATTGTGTCCAGTTCTGGGCACCGCATTTCAAGAAAGATGTGGAGAAACTGGAGAGGGTCCAGAGAAGAGCAACAAGAATGATTAAAGGTCTAGAGAACATGACCTATGAAGGAAGGCTGAAAGAATTGGGTTTTTTAGTTTAGAAAAGAGAAGACTGAGGGGGGACATGATAGCCGTTTTCAGGTATCTAAAAGGGTGTCATAAGGAGGAGGAGAAAACTTGTTCATCTTGGCCTCTGAGGATAGAACAAGAAGCAATGGGCTTAAACTGCAGCAAGGGAGGTTTAGGTTGGACATTAGGAAAAAGTTCCTAACTGTCAGGGTAGTTAAACACTGGAATAAATTGCCCAGGGAGGTTGTGGAATCTCTGGAGATATTTAAGAGTAGGTTAGATAAATGTCTATCAGGGATGGTCTAGACAGTATTTGGTCCTGCCATGGGGGCAGGGGACTGGACTCGATGACCTCTCGAGGTCCCTTCCAGTCCTAGTATTCTATTATTCTATGATTCTTCTGCCCCCCAAGCAGGTGGTTCTGGGGGAAGCCGGCTTTTAAGAAGGCTCCCCCCAGCACTGGCTCCTGCTCCCCACACCTTGCTGCCTCTCTCTAATAGAGGCAGCAAGGGGGAGGAAGCAATTAGTTGCATCACTAGTCAACTATCCAATGAGCTTATGCTTATTGGATAGTCAACTAGTCACTAGTTGCTTACATCCCTATTCGGAATAATGTCAGCTATTCTGAAATAACAAAGTGCGCCTCTATACTACAAGCCTTTATTTCAAAATAATGTCGAGCTGGAGGACTTCTTATCCGACTCCTATAACCCTCATTTCACACGGAGTAAGGGAAGTCAGAAGAAGAGTGTTCTTCCTTTGAATTCCTGCTGTGTAGACAGCGCCAAAAGCCGAAACAAGGTATTTCAACTTCAGCTATGCAATTGACGTAGCTGAAGTTGCGTAGCTTATTTCTACTTTAGCCCTGCTGTGTAGATGTACGTTTAGC
Source organism: Rafetus swinhoei (assembly GCA_019425775.1). NCBI lineage: Eukaryota > Metazoa > Chordata > Testudines > Trionychidae > Rafetus > Rafetus swinhoei. Next base: position 124,384,523 of record CM033446.1, on the reverse strand, counting down.
GCTTTCCAATGACTAAATTATTATTATATAATTAAAAAAAAAAATCAATAATGCCCAATGGCAGGTGTCTGCCTTTCTGTATGAATACAAATTATTTTCACCTCATTATGGCTTGCCAGTTAAAGTTACTTGGAGATTGTGGAACAGTCTTTTCAAAGATTTTTAATAGGAAATTTGACTCCAAATGTTTCTAAATAAACATATAATTAAAATATAGAAGAGTTCTCAAAGGAAATAATTTTAGGAGGAAAAAAATCAAATCTACTTTTCCCTACAATGCTTGAAACTCAAGCATTGTAGCTTTTCATTAATGTAAGAGAACCCAGAGATAAAATTGACTAGAAAACAATGTATTTTCAGTGTGTTCCCTGCAAGAAATTCAGAAAGCGAACATACTCCAGAAATAGCAGATACTAAGATTTGTAATTTTTTTTTTCAAATTTAACACTCTAGCCCTATGTCTGCATTATGAGCTGGGGCGGGGGGTGGTTCTCTGCTGGGGTACACACACTCAGACTAGCTCTCATCACGTTAGTGTGAGTATAAATAGCAATGTAGCCATGGCAGCACCGGTAGCCAGGCGGAAACCAGCTTGAGCTGTGCTGAGTACAAACCTGCAGAGAGTATGTAGTCAGCATGGCTCAGCTATGTCTCTGCTGCTGCTACCCATGCTTCCACAGCTACATTGCTATTTGTACTCGTCCTAACTTCACAAATAAGTGTCTATAAGCAGGAGAATCACACCTCTAGCTTGTAATGTAGACATAGCCTAAGGCACTGTTTGTAAAACAGGTAAGGGAAGGGGTTTTTTTCCTGTGGGGGTGGGGGGGTAGATATATGCCTTTTAATCTGTGTCTGTCAAGTTAGCGTAAAAATGATATAATTATTTTAAAAAATTCTTAAAGTATTTATTTACTTAAGAACGGCCATACTGGGTCACACCAATTGTCCATCTTAGCCCAGTATCCTGTCTTCCAACAGTGGCCAATGCCAGGCGCTTCAGAAGGAATTAAGACTACGTCTACACTACCAGGTTATTTTGAAATAGTTATTTTGGGAGTTATTTTGAAATAACTTCCAAAATAACTAACTCCCAAAATAACTATTTCAAAACAAACTTATTCCTCTTCACAAGCAGGAATTATTATTTCGAAATAACCAACTTGATCGTGTGGATGCTCACCTTGTTATTTTCAAATATGCCAGTGTAGATATGCCCTAACAGACCAGGCAATCACTGAGGGTACGTCTACACTATAGGACAAAGTCGAACTAAGATATGCAACTTCAGCTATGTTAATTGTGTGGCTGAAGTCAAAGTAGCTTAACTCAGCTTTTGGTGCTGTCTACAGTGCAGAAAGTTGAAGGAAGAATGTTCTTCCTTCGACTTCCCTTACTCGTTGTGAAAGCAGGGTTACCTGCATCGACCGGAGTGCTCCACTAGACTGCTAATTCGAACCCTGGAAGAATGACAGTGACCCATCATCTGTCATTCATTCCCAGCAAGTGGGAGTATTGAAGTGGGTTTTTTTTTTCTGCTCTTCTTTTCCATCCCCACCACCAGAGTGCCCTATAAACTGAACACTTGTGCGGCAATTCAGGAGAGATCTAAATGCTGCCCAATTAATTAGCAGGCGCCCCCAATTAATTTTTTTGTTTCTATTAGTGGTGCACATTCACACATGCCTTGGCACACACAAAAATTTTTCTGTACATGGGATGGAAAAAAAAAAAAAAAAATCAGAGGGAACACTGACCACCATTAATAGCACATAACTGGTTGATATGCAGTGCTGGCCTAGTATCCTAATTTGCATTACTGTAGTACATAGAGATCCCAACTGAGATCAGAGGCTTGTTGTGCTAGATACACCCTCACTATGTATGCACAGTATCTATACAGCAGGGCTGAACACGAAATAAGCTACACAAATTGAGCTACGTCAATTGTATAGCTTATTTTGAAATTCCTTATTTCAAAATAAGGAGTGTCTACACAGCACTTATTTAAAAATAGAGCATGTGTAGACGTAGCCTGACAGACAGTGCCCCTTGCCTGAAAAAAGCTCATCTCCTCAATAGACAAGGCAGAAAAAAAAGTAGAAGACAAGAAGTATTATGATCACCATTTTACAAAAGGGAACAGAGACAGAGAGTTTGACTCACATTCCAAGTCTGTGACAGCCAGGAATTCAACTTAGATCTCTTGACTTGAACAGGGCTCTGTTGCAGGCAAAGAAGTCTTTGCAGGATTGGGGCCTAAGAGTTTATTAATGACAGCAAGGACCCATTTCAAAGAAGAGTTAGCAAAGCTTAAGGCCAGATTTAGCTTTAAAAAAAAAAAAAAAAAAAAAAAAAAAAAAAAAAAGCTGGATTGGATTTTGCATCTAAGAAGCATCACAAGTATCCCCCTATCCTCTTAAATAAAATAATATAGCGTATTAAACAAATTAACAGTAGAAAGCTTAAAGCAAAGCCGATTTAGGTTTTAATTAGTAATCAACTAGCCAGGGGTCTATTTGCACATCTCTGTTCTCTTTTCTGGCTGTTGTAGGGTTTGTCTATCCTACAAACATGAGTCAGGGGACCCATGTACAACTTAATTAAACTTTGCAATTGGGATTAGGACCTAACCATGTCCCCAGAACTGGACTCAAGTCAAGGGTTTTTGTTCACAGTGTAGGATACATTAGATAGTTTTTTCCATGTCTCAAACAGTTTGAGCACCCTCAGGTCTTGCCAAAAACATCCCCTTCAAGCTAACCCCTTCCAGGAGAAAGGAATTTAGAGGGGGAGTCAAAATCAGGCTGGTTGTGGGAAGCTAGTGACAGCCTTGACTCTGGAGTCTCTGCTGCCATTTTCTGTGCCCTACAGGAATCTAGGGGTTAAAACAACCCCAACCGCTTCTCCAGCATTGCTGAGCAATACAAGTAGGCTGGAGGGAAAGCCCAGCTCTTCCCTTTGAAGAGGCACCGGTGGCCCATCATAACACTCTTGGGCTAGGTCTACACTGGCGGCTTCTTGCGCAAGAACATCTTGCGCAGGGGTTCTTGTGCAAGAAGTCTTGTGCAAGAACACGTCCACACTGCCATGTGCGAGCTGTGCTTTTGCGCAAGAGCGCCCATGGCAGTGTGGACACTCTCCTGTGCAAGAAAGCTCTGATGGCCATTTTAGCCATAGGGCTTTCTTGCCCAAGAAATCCCTGCCGAGCGTCCACACTGCCCTCTGCACAAGAGATCCTGCGCAAGAGAGCTTACACCTGTTAGAAAAGAGCGTAGCTCTTGCACAAGAAGCCCTCTCTTACCACGCCGTACTGTACATTTCCTTGCGCAAGAGCAGGCGGGCAGTGTGGATGCTCTGCGGGTTCTTGCGCAAGAATGGCTGTACTTGCGCAAGAAGCTGCGAGTGTAGACGTAGCCTTGGAGTAAGCTGGGCAGCTTTAAACTTTTACAGTGTAAAATTAAAGGTATAAATCCATTGGGTCAGAAGAGAGAGGTAAGGAGGCAGAAGGGCGGGGGGCTGATCATAGCGAGGGATATGAGCTAACAGAGGGGTACCCTCCAGTGGTCTGGGAATACAACTAAAAGCCAGGAACTCCTGAGATCTGATCCTGACACTGACTTTATCTCTTGCCTTCGGTGAGTCAGTTGAACAAGCAGAAGTCATGTCAGGAGCCTCAGTGTAAATAGGCCACCAGCTGAGGCACTGTTTTAAGAACAGTGTTGATTAGGTTTTCTCTAAGCCAGGCTACAGCCCCAATGCTGTGGTGTGACAGCAATTATCACAGCTGATGGAATGGGTTTTTTTTCTGATAAAGGATTCTCAATCCATGAAAAGTCAATTTTTTGGTTTAAGAGTGAATGCAGGCTTGGAGTTGCCCTTCTTGGGAAATTCTTATTTTATATTGAGAATCAGCTTTAAGAAAGTCCCATCCCTCAAATCCGATAATTGCTTTCACACAGCCAGGCTTGGCAATGGCAGGTTGGGAGTGAAGAACACAAGTAAATTTCCGATTCAGGAAAGTCATCCGCTGCATAGCCAAGGAGCTGGTGGATGTGTGGGACAAAGAGCAAACAGCTAGCAGAGAATCACAAAAGCTAATAACAGAAAAATCAATTAGCAGATCATATCTTATCCCCATGCTACTGCATAATTGTTCCCTACAATATACTTGATAGCACTTTCTTCAGTCCAATTTTAAACGTCTCAACCAATGGGGTTTCCATGGAAAGTTATCCTCTCCACTATTTTCTGGTTTTTGGTACGTTCTAATCATATTTTCCAATTGCAAACCCTCTGACAGGGGATAAGCATCAAGCTTGAGACACACAAATAAATACAATTGCCCTGATGGTCCATCTTCCATGTCTCAAGCTTACGCTTGGGCTTTGAAGTTACTGAAATGACTGCATGTATCCTGTAGAAAAAGCATAGGAGATTTCACAGCACCAGACAAATCACCAGATGATCTTTGTGGTAGCTGTCTCTCCACACCTTTGAGCGCAAGCTTGAGGATACCAAGCCCAGCTGAATGGTTCCAGGCATGTTTAGCCAAGCGATTCATTTGCTGATTGATTAAAAACAATACGGTATGACAAACTCTGGAACTTTTCAAAATAAATATGAAAATATGTGCAAAACATACAATAGTAATGGCCAACAATCAAATTCCATAACACTGGCATGCACTGCTAATGCATACCAATCCAAAGGCTTTACCCATTATGATGGACACAAAAGCCACGGGATTGTACACAACAGTGGCCTGACATTGCAGAACTCTAATTATTTGTCATAATTTATGGACAAATGCCTGTATTTCTCCTCATGCTATACTATTGCCCATTCAGTCTTCCAATACAGCAGACATCTGAACACCATTCATTCCCAGTTTGTTTATTTGAACTAACCTCAACTAGCTAGAAGTATCTGGCCTGCTCTCACAGCTAACAGCTTCCAGCCACAAGGAGTAAAATGACTTCATAAAAAGAAGCCAATAACAAACATGTCCGTCAGATTCAGCAAAAGGCTGGAACAAGACTATTATTTTGCCACTCCATAAGCAACCTATTGCTTCTTTGTTTGGACAAGTTCACTATAGCATCACACATGTATCACTGAGAAGCCAAAAGATGCTTTATTTTCGAAGAAACAAACTACTTTATTCACCAGTTCTATGGAGGCATCTACCCTAAAAGGGATGAAAGACCAAACAAAACAGAACCTCTGGATCAGTCACCTATCTGCACTACTATGGTCCAGGCTGGAGACATTGCAACACTCTCTTCTGATCTTTCCTACAGTCATTTGTGATTTTAAAATGTATATTTTACTGCAGTTTTTGTCTTTCTTTTTAAAAAAAAAAGAAAAATAAAAGGAAAACCTCATAGTAGGTCTCATGTGGTATTCTCAAACAGTATATTGTTTTGTCAGTGACTACATATGGTGTTTGGATATTTATCTAAATAAAATCCCTAGTTATCCCTGTATATCTACAGACAGACAGCTATGCAGTGTAACTTCCACAACTCTTCTTGAAGTTTCACTCTAACGGTTACTATGTGTTCACTGCTTCAGTTCCATTGTTGCATTACTGGTAATGCAGGATCACATCTATGTTTGACCATGCTACTAAAAATCTCAACATATCCATTTGCTTTCCACACCTTTCATGTTGATGCTCACACCACACCACAAGTGAACAGACTGGAGTGTTCTTGAATTGTCATGTTCTAATAATCCAACTGGGGAGGAGAGCATATGGCGAAAGCATGAGCATAGAGGTGTTAAATTCCTGCTGAGTTAGAGGTGGGCTGGCTGGCTGGACATGGCTGGCAAAATATCAGTTGTTTCATACTAAGGAAATCTATCATTATAAAAGCCATCATAAAAAACTTACCTGCCACATAAAACATAAATCCGTTTCCTTGGCACATTTTTTCATTGTTTTCCTTACTAATGAGCAGTAAAAACTGAAACCTTTTATCCAACAAAACCATTCTGGACCACTACAAATTCAAATAACATAGAATCTGGATCCAAATCACCTCTGGCTTTACAAAAACAAAGTCTTTTTTTCCCCCCTCAACTCAGCTCTGCAAATTACTGAAGCCATATGTGTTGAAACAAATGGTTTCCTCCTTGCAGTTTATATTATTATCTCACTTGACCCTGTAGTGGTTTTAGAGACAAATCAGATTCAGGAAGCAGTACCTGGTATCAGATTAGTAATACTTATCACTTACAGAGCATTTTGCATTTTCAATGTATTGTATAAATATTAGTTCATTTTCAGAGCATGCTGTAAATTAGGTGAATATTATTATCCCATTTAACAGTCAGAGAAACTGCATAAACACAGAGGTTAAGTACCATCCCCAAGGACACACAGTGAGTCGTCAGAGCCAGAACTAATACTTTTGGTCCCTTTTAAAAATGATTTTGCAGCATAAATCTGTGCTCTTCATGGTTTTCTACCCAAACAATCAAGTTTCAGAACGTGTCCCATAATAATGCTTGGGTGACCCCACAGTTATTTCCAGAGCACCAGACTGTGTTGCCATCCACAGAAAATTGTGGTTTCCATCAGGCTAAAGAAGAATCATGGCTATGAGGGGAAAGCCTTTTTAGGCACACCAACACCTCCCGCCTCCCAGCCATGAAGGGAACAAAGGAAAAGACCAGCCATGTCCATTTCTTTTCCCAGCATTCTCTTCCCCCTAGGTCTGCTGCTGTGCAAAATCCCTCCTGTGCAGCATAACATCTTACTGAGATGGCCATGCCCTGTAACCCAACAGCTGTGTAAAAGGTGAGTGGCAGGCCTGGCATGCGGGGACAGCCGACAATCTGCACTGACAAGGGTAGCCCCAAGGTGGGCAAGAAGGAGGCAAAAATAAAAACTATCCTGACAGTCTCCAAGGGCCAACCCCTTTTCCCTCTCCTGCTCATCTCCGGCACTGGGCTCATTACAAGGCAGAGCCCTTCAGCCCGCATCTACATCCACTCAGGAAGAAGCAGGAAGGCTACCTGGCTCCCTCACCAGACCAGGTCACAAGTGATCGCCCCGCACAATAGCCTTGTTTTCCTGGGCAGCGGCAGAGGGAAGGCGGCACCAGCAGCCAGCCACTCCAAGCAGCCTGGACTCCGAAAGTCACACGCTCAGATCCCTGGCAAGACGCCCATTCGATGGGCAGAGGACGGCACTCTCACGGCATGCCACGGGCTCGGGGACCCAGCGGGGGAGGCAGCCAAGCCAGGCCGGGCTCGGAGAACTTGCTGGGCCCGGGAGAAGCGGCGGCGGGGAGGCGCCCCATACAAAAGGAGGCCAAAGGCAGCGGCATGCACGGAGCACAAAGGAGGTCCCGCCGCGCTCCGCGGTCCCCGGCACATCCCCTGGCCAGGCCGGCTCCGCGGTCCCCGGCACATCCCCTGGCCAGGCCGGCTTCCTTGCACGGATCGGGGCAAGGCGGGGACACCCGCTCGGGGGCGTCTATTGTAGAGGGAGCCGCTCCAGCATCGCCCCTCGGGGCAGAGCCCGCGCCCGCCCCGCCTCACCTGAGCCTCGCCGGTCCCCTCAGCCGGGCAGCAGCGCCAAGGCACATTGGGAGCCAGCCGGGCCAGCGCTCAGCATCCCGCCGCCGGCTGCCTTCCCCGGCCAGTGGGGCGGGGCGGGGCTGGGAGCGGAGACACAGCCCGGGCCGATTTCTTATTCATGAGCCGCTCGTCCCCGCTCCGGGATTGGGCAGGAGGCAGCGGCCGGACACGCCCCCGTGCCGCCTGCTGCCCCAGCCCGGCGCCCGCAGCGAGGGCCGGGCTGAGCGGCCGCGGAGGGGAAGGGGCTGGCGGCCTCCCCCAGGAGACCTGCAGCGTCAGCGCAGCGAGGGGGACCCCGCAGAGCAGGGTCACACTCGTGCAAACTCGCCAGCGGTGCCTTGAGTCTGATGGGGGCGGTAGGGGGGGGGGGGGCTGAACGTGGAGAAGGCGGGGGTCGCTTAGGGGTGCAGGTGTGGGGCAAGCTACCCCACACCTGCTGGCCCGCCTGTCCTGGGGCGCAGGCCCTCCTCAGCCTGCTGGCAAAGTCTGCAGCTCTTGGGAATCAAAGGGGTGGATTGTCCCTGTTCGCTTCAATCTCTCGCCCTGGGGACGGTACAGGTACTTCGGGGAGGTGGGATCACTGTGTTAATGAGGAAGTCGATTACTTTTTGGGCATGGTCCAGATTTCTCAGTCCTGGCAAAGTCAAAGTCCAGATGCCCGAGAAAATAATCATAGAATCATAGGACTGGAAGGGACCTCGAGAGGTCATCGAGTCCAGTCCCCTGCCCTCATGGCAGGACCAAATACTGTCTAGACCATCCCTGATAGACATTTATCTAACCTGCTCTTAAATATCTCCAGAGATGGGGATTCCACAACCTCCTGGGCAATTTATTCCAGTGTTTGACCACCCTGACAGTTAGGAACTTTTTCCTAATGTCCAACCTAAACCTCCCTTGCTGCAGTTTAAGCCCATTGCTTCTTGTTCTATCCTCAGAGGCCAAGATGAACAAGTTTTCTCTCCTCCTCCTTATGACACCCTTTTAGATACCTGAAAACTGCTATCATGTCCCCCCTCAATCTTCTCTTTTCTAAACTAAACAAACCCAATTCTTTCAGCCTTCCTTCATAGGTCATGTTCTCTAGACCTTTCATCATTCTTGTTGCTCTTCTCTGGACCCTCTCCAATTTCTCCACATCTTTCTTGAAATGCAGTGCTCAGAACTGGACACAATACTCCAACTGAGGCCTATAATAACAAATAGCAATGGTAATAAGTAAATAAAAAGATGTAAGGGACCCTGCAAAAGCATCTGGTAGCCTGGATTTGCCTCATGAAGTAGGCTGTAGAAGGGAAGAGGGGCTCTCATGTCACAAGAGGAGAGCTGTGGGAAGGGGAGAGCTGTTAACCCAAGCCAGAGAAAGGAGGAGAAGTAGTGCTTCCCCCAATTTTACAGCCTGTATATTAACCCCATGCTTCTACCTTTGTGACATCAAAGAATCATAGAAGATTTGGGTTGAAAGAGACCTCAGGAGATCATCTAGTCCAGCCCCCTACTCAAAGCAGGACCAACCCCAACTAAATCATCCCAGTCAGGGCTTTGTCAAGCCTGACCTCAAGACATTTAAAGATAAAGATTCTACCACCTCTCTAGGCAAATCATTCTTCTTAGGATGCATCTACACAGCACTGTAACTCAAAGTAAGATACGCAATTTGAGCTACGCAAATTGCGTATCTTATTTCAATGCTATTTCAAAATAACTTATTTCATCACAGTTCCAAATTTCAAAATAAAGCGCTATTCCAAAATGTCCCTTACTCCTCGTAGAATAAGGTTTACAGGGATGTCAGAATAGTGAGCCCGAAATAACGGGCTTGCTGTGAAGATGCAGGATAGCTATTTTGGGATACTCCAGTATCCTGAAATAGCGTTGCAGTGTATACATAGCCTTAGTGAAGTAGTTGTTCCTAATATCCAGTCTAGACCTCCCACACTGCTACTTGAGACCATTGCTTCTTGTTCTGTCATCTGCCACCAGTGAGAACAGCCTGGCTCCATCTTTAGAACCCCCTTCAGGTAGTCGAAGGCTGCTATCAAATCTCCCCACCCCCTACTCTTCTGCAGACTAAATAAACCCAGTTCCCTCAGCCTTTCCTCAGAAGTCATATGTCCCAACCCCCTAATCATTTTCCTTACCCTCCACTGGACTGTCTCCAATGTGTCCATGTCCTTTCTGTAATGTAGGTCCCAAAACTGGACACATTACTCTAGATGTGGCCTCACCAGTGCCGAAGAGAGGGAAATAATCACTTCCTTCGATCTACTGGCAGTGTTCCTAACAAATGCAGCCCAATATACCATTAACCTGTTTGGCTACAAGAGCACACTGTTGACTCATATCCCGCTTCTCTTACACTGTAACCCCCAGGTCTTTTCCTGCACAACTGCCTCTTAGCCAGTCAGTCCCCACCCTGTAGCAATGCAGGGATTCTTCCGTCCTAAGTGCAGGACTCTGCACTTGTCCTTGTTGAACCTCATCAGATTTCTTTTGGCCCAATCCTCCAATTTGTCTGGCCACTCTGGACCCTATCCCTACCCTCCAGTGTATCAACCTCTCCCCCGGCCCCTCCAGATTAGTATCATTGATGGGCTTTAGATCAGAACATTGCTAAACAATTCCTTAAGCATATAATTCACTGACAGTCAGTTTCTTACGGTCACAGTGCCGTTTCTTTAAATTTTCATTAGCATTCAAGTCATTGTTAACAGGAAAATATTTATGAATGTACTGCAGGCAAGTTAATATCACATAATAGGGTTGTGTCCTCAGCAATTGACAATGAGGGATCAAAGTGATGCTGGTGGTTTGAGGCAGCATCCAAAGAACTATCCTGAGATGCTGAGGAAACACTTTTCATAAGGAGAATTACGCTTATGTTCAAGCCTTGGAATATGACAGCTTTTGTTAGAGTGAAAAAGTGTGGTGCAATTGTGGGCAATGAAAAATAATTTGACAGTGTAAATATTCTGGGCCCAAACCACAAAAATGAATCCAACATGAAATTTGTTTTGCTCAGCTAAATGTAAACTACAATTTAATACAGCTATTCCCTGTAATAGAGCAATGCTAGTTGTAAACTGTACAGACACCGCATTTTGAACTACTCCCATGCACAGTTGAATGGTAAACATCTTATTAGTCCTTTTCTGGTCATAAAATGAATAGTCATCCCTCTGAGTCCACACATGGCATGTTTTCCAGTTTTGTTATATTCTTGTTTTTAAGCCTTCTTAATCCTAGTATACAGGACAACTGAGTCATCTCACCATTTTCCACACAAAAATGTCCATGTGCATAGCCCATGAGCAGGACAGGTGGTTGTTTAATGCCCTTTTGTAGCTCCCAGAACTCTTGGAATGATTTTCCAGTTCACTCCCAGTTCAGGGACTAAAGGAAAAATATACAAGGCCCAATTCTCATTTCTAGCCACATAACTAGAGAAAGAAGCCCAGTAGAATTGCCACTAGTTGGGGTTCCTCAAGTGGTAAGTTTGTCCTACATCATATTATATGAATTTATTTCTGCTTGATTTGGATATCCCCAAAGCAATCTCGGCTCATAGCCCTTTTGCTCATAACTCTCCTAAAAGATTGCCTTCCCCAAAGCTATCTGGGCTCATAGCTTTGTTGCTCATAACTCTTGTAAGAGATTGCCTTTCTTGATGTAAAAAATGCAAAGATAGCCCAGCATCAGAACATTAATTTATCCTGATTTATAGTCATACAATCACATGACAAAAGACAAAGCCTCGGCCTTGTAGCCTATTGGTGTACTTTGCACAACCATGCCAGAGACATCTATTCAGTCTTGGAGTCACATACATTCAGCCAGCAAGAAATGGGAGTGCTGGAAAGACAGGCTATAGTGCCCAGTAAGACGCTAATACATTTGAGTGGCTCAGTAGCCACTAATAGCAAAATTGTCAAGCTTTCATAGGGGTCCCATCCAATCCTCCTTGGTATAGTGAGGATGGTGAATAAAGATGCGTCTACACTCCACTGTTATTTTGACATAACTAGTGTTATTTCGAGATAACGTGAGCGTCTACACAGCCATTCTGTTATTTCAAAATAATTTTGAAATAACGAGCGGCTTATTCCGAAATCTGTAAACCTCATTCTACGAAGAATAATGCCTATTCCGAAATAGCTATTTTGAAATAAGGCGTGTGTAGACGCTCCACTGCTACTATTTTGAAATAGCCCCTCACCAGGGCCATTCTAAGTTATTCCTCCCCAGTGCCTTCTGGGGCTCTAAACTGAGATAGCACGTCTACATTAGGGAAGCCAGCCTCGGACTAATTTTGAGGTTTCCCTGCAGTGCAGACGTGCTATTTTGAAATAAGTTATTTCAGAATAACTATTCCGGAATACCTTATTTCGAAATAAGCGTGCAGTGTAGACATACACTTCGGGTGTGTCTACACTGCAGGGCTTAACTTGAAATAAGCTACGTAAATTGAGCTACGTCAATTGAGTATCTTATTTCAAAATAGCTTACTTCGAAATAAGGAGCATCTACATAGCACTTATTTCAAAATAGAGCACTCTTCCTCCGACTTCCCTTACTCCTCGTACAATGAGGGTTATAGGAGTTGGAGTAAGAAGTCCTCCAGCTTGACAGTATTTTGACACTATTTCGAAATAACTGCCTGCTCTGTAGATGCGAACTAAGTTATTTCAGAATAGCACTAATTATTTTGAAATAGTGTTGCAGTGTAGACATACTTTGATATGAGGCCCAAAAGATGGGATGTGAAGTACTCCCACCAAAAGGTTTTTAAATATTCTTTTTTTAATAAAGGCTAGTGGGAACCATGTACATTTAACACTTCTGAAAGTTGGGCTGCTTTTATTTATGTTTCTGTGGATTGAAGTGTGTGACTTAAGGCACTACATTTTTAAATATTGGAGGTAAGATTTCAAGCTCTCTGTGTGGGTTCAACAGTACAATTGCATTTAACATTAACTGGAGTCCTACAGCTAAACCCTAAGGCACCCCTTAGATGCCAATTAAGGTTAACTTGCTTTGGCATGGTGTGTCATTTTCCTTTTCATGCTGTATTGTTAGTCTTTTGAAGCTTGATATGTAGGATTGGGATGGGGGGAGATATCTAAGCACTACAGGGGATTAATAGGTGGCTTGTTTCCATCTGAGTTTAGTTTGGGGTTTTTTTTAGCATTTTATTTCTGAAAAAGTATCAATATGAAATGTGGGGGTGTTGGTATTCACTGCATTGATTTGGTGCCTTTTAATAGATATATGAAAGGGAGCGAGTATTGTACAGAGCTTAGAGTGAGGCCCTAGGATTCAGAATCCCTGAGCTCTGTTCCTGGCTCTGCAACTGATATGTGCAACCTTGGGCAAACCTGTTAAAGTGTAGTTCTGTTCTAGAAAGTGACTATGTAAAAACGGCACCTTCTTACTCAGCAGATCTGCTCTCTGTGTATTCCCAAGTCATAGCTGCTGACTTTAGTGACAAAAATTGGTTTTTACTGCTTTCTCACTCCTGTGAGCATTGCAGAGACAAATGAACTGAGACAGTGTAAGATGGAGTCTATTTCTGCTTGTGGGATTAATTACTAAATTGCAGTCATCAGCAGGGATACCCAAGCATAACCTAGCCTGGATGCCTTTTTAATTATTGGTGGCACTTTAAAAACTAACAAAACATGTAGATGGTATCATGAGCTTTCGCAGGCATCTGAAGAAGTGGGCTGTGCCCATGAAAGCTCATGATACCATCTACAACTACGTGTTTTGTTAGTCTTTAAAGTGCTCCCAGACTATTTGTTCGTTTTTAAGTTTATCCTGTACAGACTAACTTGGCTACCCCCTGAAGCTTTTAAATTATTGTTAGGGATGACAAACAAGAAAGAAAGAACCCAGATAGACTTTCTTGACTGAGCTTGATAGCAGATTGAATTTACAGGGCTGGCTGTTAGACAAAACCTCCATATTTACTTGTAACATGAGCACATATGAAATAGAGTATGAACTCCATGATACTGTGTGGGCCCACTCTTTGAACTCTCTCTTCCTATCTGTAAAATGGGGAAAGCACTCTCTTTTCCAGAGAACCAATGTAAACTCGGTGTTATTTAATAGCAATGACAGCCGCTTACTGGGAAGAATAATTCCACTTCGTGGAAATGTTTCCAGGTGATTTTAAGGTGAATTGCAAACCAAAAATCCAAATTGAGTTGTGCTGAACTTTCTATGCCGAATATCACCAGTAACTAATGTCAGTCATTCAGCACAGAAATAAACATCAACTATTTAAATGTTGTCTTTACCTTCTGTGAGCTCTTGTTGGTATTTTCTGACTCATTTAAGATATCTGAGCTTATTACATCACGGATACCAGGAGCTTCATTGCAACATATATGTGATGTCAGATAATGGTGAATGTTTATTCAGTAGAACATTTTATTTCATTTTAACTATTTTCAGAATTTTCTTTAAGTGAACAGTTCTCTTTATCGGCATCAATTTTTAATCTATGCATCACTTTTTAATCTAGGCTGATAACTGTAGTGTTCCACTTTAAATAATTCTACCTACATTATTGTGCTTATCATTTCATAGGCTATCATTAACCACTGTAACAAAAGACAGGACTATGCAGCACTTTAAAGACTAACATGCTGCATAGTCCTGTCTTTTGTTTCAGCAAGACCAGACTAACACGGCTACATCTCTATTACTGTTAACCACTGTGGAAGAGTGAAACAAGCCCTGTCCTTTTTGGGTTTGCTAGGGGGCTCTGGTAAACCTTGGAACTGTAAGATGTGTGGGGGAGGCTGAGGAGCTAAGAAAATGGAGACTTCTTATAAACTGCAGTAGGGTTGAATGGCAGATCTCTGATAGGAAGCTGTAAGTACATAGCCCCAGGTACTCTGTAGCAAGCTGAACCTAAATAATGCAGTAGCTCAAATAAATTAAAAAACTGACATTTCATAATTAATTAATTATGAACATGAGTAACAGTCTGTATTGTGGCCCCACTGAATTGAATTTGATTGATTTGACCTTATCTCCCCACTGTCAATTTTTACTAACTTGCAGATTTTGGTCTTGATAAGACAGAAGCAAAGGAATGTGACACTTTATCTTTTACACTCCCCCTCTCCTTCCCAGCTGGACTATCAAATGACAGACTAATCAAGTCCCTCCTTTTTAATGTTTCTAAAGGAATTGTGTTGCAACATCAGAAATGCTAATTCATGAATTGTTAATAGACTTTGTGATTCATAGATTTTAAGGCCAGAAAGGACCAGTCTGATTATCTAGTCTGACCTCTTCTTAATACAGCACATCAATCTTAACTCTGAAGTTGTTTTTGGAGTCTGATATTGCAGTGACTATTTTTGTGCAGATATACACATTTTTTATGTATTTATTTTCAGGTTATGCAGGGGGTACCAGTATTACTTTGAACACACATGGGTATAGTTGAGTTTCAGCAGGAAATAATCCTTTCTGCATTTAGAGGACAGGTTTTTTTATATATATAATTTGTTGTACAAGTTCCATTTTCAGTTTGCTACTATAATAAACAGTGAGGTGAAAATATAATGAAATTTTGCTTGATGAGATACGTCTCATTTGTTTTTAGGCTCTTCTATGGTTTTCATCACTGAAGGATTTGAGTGCCTCACATGAATTAAGCCTCATAATCTATGAGGGAAGGATGGGTTATCCTCATTTACAGATGATTATAACTGAAGGCATAGAGAGATTACGTGATTTGCCCAATGTGTTCAGAGTAAAACCATGGGAGAAGCAAGATTTTGGTATCCCACCCTCCCCAAATCACTGCTTCCTCTTAGTACCCCCCATCTATCCCCTCAAGGATATGTCTAGACTACAGAGTTTTATCGGAAAAACAGCCATTTTTCCAACAAAACTTGAGTTACATCCACACAGTAAATCGAAAGAACAGAGGGCTTTTTGCGCAATTGGTAATCCTCATTCTACGAGGAAGAAGCCTTTTTGTGAAAGAGCTCTTCCGCAAAAAGGCGTGTGTGGATGGGGAAGAGGGAGCTTTTTCGGAAGAAGAGGGAAGAGGAAAAAGCACAGGTGCCCTGGTGGCCATTCTGTCCATAGCAATCACTGCTTACATGTGAGACAGCGTCCATTCAGTGTGGACGCTATCTTTTGAAAAAGTGCATCGCTTTTTCGATGCACTTTTTCAGTGTGGACACTCTCTTGCGCAAGAAGTTTTTTCAGAAGATCTCTTCTGGAAAAAACTTCTTGCGCAAGAAGCCTGTAGTCTAGACAGGTGTCATTTCCTTCCTTGAAAGAGAGTCTTTGTATCTGCTCATCTATGGTGTCCACCCCAACCTCTGGACTTATTCCAAAATGTA
Organism: Rafetus swinhoei; assembly: GCA_019425775.1. Taxonomy (NCBI): domain Eukaryota; kingdom Metazoa; phylum Chordata; order Testudines; family Trionychidae; genus Rafetus; species Rafetus swinhoei. The sequence goes on along the minus strand of CM033446.1, from coordinate 124,368,555 downwards.
CCCTAGAATCCTTTGTACCAGCTGTAGCAGTGATTCAAAAGAAAAACCACCAGAAAAACCATCAGCTGCACCCTAACAGTACCAAAGCTTCTGGGGTACAGCCGAGATCCAAAGATACCTGCTATGTATGGCTGAAAAGAACGGTAACATCTTTTTGGAATGGGATAAAGGGTCTGTATCCAGTGCCAATTGTGGGGAAGGGGATTTTGATGATGATTGTTAGTCATTATGCCAAACTGGGATGAAATGAAACTCCTAGGCAAAAAGTTGTAAAATCCCATTACCAATCTCTTGAAATAGCTATTTTCCTACCAGAGCAAGGAGAGGTCTCACTGGAAAGACATAAGAGGGAAAAGAAAAGAAAATGAAGGTATGTCTAAACTGCGAGGTGGTGGGTTTGAGTTCTGCCCCCCCCCCCCCCCCGCAACCACCCAAGCAGACACTGTGGGGCCAACACCTGTTCCCGACGAATGGAGCAGGTTCTGGCATTATGAAGGTAGGATAAGGGATGTCCTGGAAGTGGAGTGGATTCTGGAGTGGCCTAGTGGATAGGGCCTTCACCTGGGGAGCACAGGATGGTGTGCTTGAGTCCTGCATGCCCCCTGCCCCTCTCTGCCACGTCCAGGGAATGTGTTTGCTCTTCCACTTTTTTTTTTTGCGGAAAAGCAAAAGCGCTCTTTTGGAAGCCCTGTCTTCCTCATTCTATGAGGAAGAAGGGATCTTCCGAAAGAGGGGGATTTTCTGAAATTTGGCCCAGTGTAGATAGGCCAAATTTCAGAAAAGCCTCTTCAGAAAAAAAAATCTGAAAAAGGTGTAGTGTAGACCTAGCCTGAGTGAGAAGAAGAAAACGGAAAGTCAGATAAGTGGAAAGTTATGAAGACAGAGGAGGGAGAGGAATTTTTCAAAGTGAAGGAGGAAAAACCCCATGAAGAAAAAGGAGAGATAAATGAAATGAAAGAGGAAAGATTCTAAAAATTAAAGTATTAAAAGCCTCAGGGAAAAATCAGTAATGGGGAAAACCAGCCAGTAAACAATTGCACTGCAGGCTGTGCATTCATCAAAGGATTTTACACTTAGAATCTACACATATGGCAACCTCACAAGGTGTAAACTCAGCCACTAGTTATCTCCAGAAAACTTAGAATTAACCATTCGCCAAAGAACTTCTCTAAACACATCCCATATTTCATCCACACACCACAGCCTTTTCCATGAAGAATTCAAAGGCAGGGTCAAAGAGATACTAAACTGATCAAGATAGTTAAGACAAAGCAGACTGTGAAGAGCTTCAAAGGGATCTCACAAGAGTAGGTGACCGGGCAACAAAATGGCAAATGAATTTTAATGTTCATAAATGCAAAGTAATACACATTGGAAAAAAGTAATCCCAACTATACATACGAAATGATGGGGACTAATTTAGCAATAACCACTCAAGAAAGAGATCTTGGAGTCCTTGTGGATAGTTTTCTGAAAACATCCACTCAGTGTGCAGCAGCAGTCAAAAAAGCAAACAGAATGTTTGGAATCATTACAAAAGGGATAGAGAATAAGACAAAGGATTATGTAAATAAATCTATATAAATCCATGGTATGCCCACATCTTGAATACTGCGTACAGATGTGGTTGCCTCATCTCAAAAAAGATATATTGGCATTGGAAAAGGTTCAGAAAAGGGCAACAAAAATGATTAGGAGTTTGGAACAGGACTCATATGAAGAGAGATTAAAAAGACTGGAACTCTTCATCTCAGAAAAGAGGAGACGGGGGATATGATAGAGGTCTATAAAATCATGACAGGTATGGAGAAAGTGAATAACATAAGAACTACAACATAGAACTATGAGTCACCAAATTAAATTAATAGGTAGCATGTTTAAAACAAACAAAAGGACGTTTTCTTCATGCAGCGCACAGTCAGCCTGTGGAACTCCTTGCCAGAGGATGTCGTGAAGACCAAGACTTTAATAGGGTTCATAAAAGAACTAAATACATTCATGGATGTTAGGTCCATCAATACTTATTAGCCAATATGGGTAGGAATGGTGTCCCGAGCCTCTGTTTGTCAGGAGAGGGATCGCTTGATGATTACCTGTTCTGTTTACGCCCTGTGGGGCATCTGCAATTGGCCACTGTTGGAAGACAAGATGCTGGGCTAAATGGACCTTTCGTCTGACCCAGTAGGGGTATTCTTATGTTCTTATGAGAGAACTGTTACCAAGGAATGGCCCATACTGCTAAGCCTCCGTAGAGTAGTACTGACATGTTTATCATGGGAAATTATTATAGCCAAGAGCTGGCAAGTTGAGGTCAATGCAACGGTCAGAGTTCAGAGAGCATTCATTAGAGGAGTTAGAGCAAGATTTTTAAATCTCTAAATTCTTGTTATCATCTAATTTCATTGTCCTCTCTTCTGAGACTGTGAATAATTATCTTCATATATATTGTCATCCTGAAGGTATTTATAGTCTGAATCTTATGGTTCAGCACAGCCATCTGTTTCTCGATCAGTTACATATCTGGGAAAACAGGACTACATTTCACATTTTAAGAGCAGATTCCTTGATTAAACCAGCATGCTCTAGATAGAATGTTATGAAACACTGGCACGCTTTTAAGCTATATTTGGCCTCTATTATCAATAATTCCTATAACCACTGAAGATCATCAATTACAAGCACACTTTTAGCTGTAGCTTGCATTTCAGAACTCACATTATCTGTGATTGATTAACATTGGGCAACCAGGGCAGTAATATGATCGCATATAAACCCAGATCTCTTGTAAACCCTGGTTTAGGAGACCATTTTTCAAAAGACACACAATATATTTCAAGTATGGCTTGTGATTTGTTTCAAAAAGCATATCTAGTAACCATTTTTCATTATTAATGATCTAAATCAAGCCAAGGAATCATAAATAAGATTTTGGAAGAAGCAAGTAATAAGAATTCAGATTTAGACATTACAGTCTTTTAATTGCATATTAGCCGAGTAATTCCTAAGTCCAGGTTTTAAATTTCTAAATAATTATTTCAGCAGCCACGAAATCAAATATATCACCTCAAGTATTTATAAGGTATCTCTGTGGTTGCTAGGAATGCTTTACACAAATTAGGATAAGACCAGACATCTTCAAACTATATAGGAAGCATATACTCCATAATCAGTAACATCAACCAACTGCCTTGAAATGACCAAAGATAGCAGCTAAAGTCAGGTGATTTTAGAAACTACTATTGATAGAAAGCCTGGACAAAGTAAAGATCTTGGCTCTAGTTCCCAACATGGCCAGGCATGGGATTAGATGTATTTCAAGATGGATCAAATCCAGACTTCAGAACTTGACAGCATAAACAACCATTTTTCAGACTTTGAGGTTCAAATCAGCACACAGGTTTCCATCAGCCATAAAAACCTCTCCAAACCAATGGCTGGAATACACTTTTCCTCTCCTTAAAGGGGTATGTCTACACAGCACCATTTTTTCAAAATAACTAGCGTTATTTTGAAATAACTTAGTCTGCATCTACACAGCAGGCAGTTATTTCTAAATAATGTTGAAATAGTGTCAAGCTGGAGGACTCCTTACTCCGACTCCTGTAACCCTCATTGTACGAGGACTAAGGGAAGCCAGAGGAAGAGTATTCTATTTCGAAATAAGTGCTGTGTAGGGCCGTGTCTGAACTACACCCTTCTGTCGGTAGAGGGATGTAAATTAGACGTTTTGAAAGTGCAAATGAAGCGGGGATTTAAACATCCCGTGCTTCATTTGCATAATCGTGTCATGGTGCTGTTTTGAATGAGCTCCATGTCGAAAGTGAAACCGCGGTTTAGACACGTTTTTTTCGCCAACGGGGCACTTTTTTCGACAACTATATATGTATAGTATGATAAAATACCTCACTTTAGTGCATATTAAAGCCCAAATTTTTCACATTAATGCATCTGAAAAAGTTAAAAATAGCTCACGTTAGAGGTTGACCAAACAGCCTGGCAACTTGCTTTCTTTGATCACAATCAATCCATCATTCTGGAAACACAACTACATTATCCTGTCTATCATCTTCCCCCTAATTTCTTTGACAAAACTTTTGAAGTAAAATCAGAGTCTACATGGAGATTTTAAAACACTTTATTAAATCTCCCAAACCAGACATTTTGGAATTATGGCAAACTTCCAAAAGGAATGCTGAAAAATGCAAAGAATATGCACATAGGGTGACCAGATAGCTAGTGTGAAAAATCAGGATACTTTTTTGTGGGAAATGGGGGGGCATAGTTGCATATATAAGACTAATCTCTTAACATAGGGACGGTCCCAATAATATTGGGGTGTCTGGTCTGCCTATGTGCACAAGACACAATCTCAGAAAATTGCCATGAACTCACAGTGCATGGGCACAGCTCAGGTGCAGTAGTCATTGGATGTCACTTTGAGCCATCCAGTTAGAGTAACAACAGCCTGCCTGGAAACCCTCTTCTTTGGAAGATGCCTAGTCTTTCTTCCTATGGATACCTGAGGGTATGTCTACATTTGCACCCTCTTTCGAGAGAGGGGATGCAAATGAAGACATTCGAAATTGCAAATGAAGCCGGGATTTAAATATCCCATGCTTCATTTGCATATTCACGTTATGGCGCTATTTCGAAATAGTGCTATTTCGAAATAACAGATGCTGTTAAGACACGGTTATGTCTAGAGAAAACCCTTCTCTCGAAATAACCCTTATTCCTCATACAATGAGGTTTACCAGTTATTTCGAGAGAAAGATTTTCTCTCGGAATAATCGCGTCTTAGCAGCGTCTGTTATTTCAAAATAGTGCTATTTCAAAATAGCTCCATAATGCGAATATGCAAATGAAGCACGGTATATTTAAATCCCGGCTTCATTTGCAATTTCGAATGTCTTCATTTGCATCCCTCTCTCGGAAACAGGGTGCAAGTGTAGACATATCCTCAGTCTCTTTGGTGGCCATTGGGCATAAGCCAAACTTGAAGGTTAATATTGCTTCTCTAAACAGCCAGTGAATGCCATGTGTAACCACCACCAGGCAGATTTGAAGCTGAGTTCTCTGAAGCTTAGTGTAGGAGCCTCTACAGCTTGAGCTATAAAATCAGCTGGCTCTCAGCTCAGGCTGTAGAGCTCCCTTGGTCTTATCTCTCGCTGTAAATGGTCTAAGTGCCACTACATGAGACAGTGAACCACACGGGTGCTACGTCTACACTGCCTCTTTTTTGCGGAAGAAGCAATGCAAATGAAGCGCTCATTAGCAACTTCTCGTGCTTCATTTGCATATTCTCTTCCGATGCTTTTTGCAGAAGAGGTTTTTGCACCAAAAAAAGCAGTGTAGATGGCTCTGTTTTGCACAAAAAAATCCTTTTTCGCAAGAACCCTTATTCCTCAAAAAATGAGGTTTATAGGATCTTGTGCAAAAGGGGGTTTTGCGCAAAACGGACCCGTCTACACTGCTTTTTTTTTTTGCGCAAAAAACTCTTCCGCAAAAAGCATCTGAAGAGAATATGCAAATGAAGTGCGAGAAGTTGCTAATGAGTGCTTCATTTGCATTGCCTCTTCCGCAAAAAAGAGGCAGTGTAGACGAGCCATAGATGTGTGGGTTACACATGCACAAGCTAAGATAAATGTCAAGTGACTCAGATCATTTGGGGAATGATCAGACCATAATTTGAGCTCTTGACATTCACAAAAACACTTAGAAGAATTAACTGATTCTTAACAATGCTGTTTTCACAGGGGCTGTATCTTGGGAACCTCTTGCTCGAATGTCTTCAAATATGGAAAATTAATATAACCCAGCAAACCCATAAGTCATAGCAAATGTCAAGACAATCTAAGAAAGCACGCAGATATTAAAGCCATTAATAGTCCACCTTTATAAAGAACGTAGTGCTCAACCTGGCACTCTGCTATCATGTGAAGGAGAACGAATGAAGGCTGCTGAAGGACGCTTAATTCTGAATTTTCTTTTATGCAATTAAAATCTTAACCTCAAAGTCTTACAGTCTTTTGTTATGCTGCATATACACACACACAGTTTTGTTTACCTTAACTGTTAAATAAGATTTCAATAGCTCATGATTTCGCAAGGGTCTGACAATTCACAGTCTATTTGTAAACTCTGGGAGGGTTGATGGCGCCGTGATAAACCAACATACTTGGAGGAAAGTCTGGCCTCCAATGGAAAGTAACTCACTCTGCTAAGAAATCAAACCAAATCTCAATAACTATTTCTGTGAAGATAGAACACAGCACTTGTACCACTGATCTTCCTAGCACTCATACTCTTCTATTACCAAATGCCAGGATGCTTCACCTCCCAAACTCAACCCACCAAATACAAATAACAGCCTGTCCTAGCTGGGCTGTTAGAAGATCTGAGAGTCCCTCTCTTTCTCTATCAATCTGCTTGAATTTTTTGAGAGTAAGTGGAAGAAGAATGATTCTTTGGCCTGAGTAGATATATTATTTCTGTTCTGGTTGAGGGAATGAATCTGTCACCTAAAGAGAGTCCACATACATTTAGACCAAAACTATTTTTGGTTCTTCCCAGGGTCACCTATACACAGAGAGATCTCTCGATTTGGGAAAAGTTCTTTTGTCTATCTGTGATAATTATCTGATCCTTTATACCATAGTGCCTGAGCACTCATAATCTTTAATGTATGCATCCTCACAACTTTGTTGTGATGTAGGGCAGTGCTTTCGATGCCATTTAAAAAAATGAGGAATAGCGGTCCAGAGACAAAGTCATAATCCCAAGAATATATGCAAAATTTTCAGCAGAACAGGAACTTGAATTCAAATATCCCAATTCCTCAACAAGGACTCTCCCCATTGTTCCATCTTCCTTTCTGTAGGGCAGTCTACTATTTGTAAATATTGAGCAGGGCTGAATCACACTCTACGCCCAAAAGACCTATGGTGCTATTACATGTGTGCCAAAAAGGGTCTAGTCACCAAACAGAATAGGGAGCTGTTTCTGAAACTGCAGTAACCAGAAAGTTTGGGGCATTCCTTAAATTAGCTGCTACATTTTATTTCAATTGTTTTGAACTTGTATTGCCAGCGTATTTTTCTATACAGTAATACTAAATTACATAATCAATGGAAAAATAATTTACTATAAAGACTATCACACTGACAAATTCTAGCCAATGCATATAAATCTCTTCTCTAACATTGCTAGCATAATATATTGATGATATTAATCACAATAACATGAAACAATATTCTAGCATTGCCAAACCCAAACTTTCAAAAATCATCGTTAGATCCTAAAAATCATGAGATTGCCTTGATAATCATGAGACCTTAAAAATAATATATATTTTTTCCATTTGTTTTCTGAGTTTTGAGCATTTAAGGTTTACATTTTAATGCTTTTCTCTGCAATTGTGAGGGGTAGAAACCTTTTAAAAACACTTTAAAAAAAATGAAAGCTGAATGTTTCATATAATCACATGATCTCAGGAGTTGGAAAATACCAAACAGCACAAGACTTGTGATAAAACTTTATGAGCAGGCAACAATATTTATATTTTCACTGCATAAGACTGAAATGGGAGTCATATTTGCAAATACACATTTATTTGTATGTATATAGGCTTATAGCACATTTCACTTAACATTTCAAAACATGTAGCATAAACTCAACAACTCCTCTGAGTGCTCAGTAAGCATTGTTATTGTGGGAAAGTGAAACATCAGATCACAGACTGGGGGCCAAAAATAACAGCTCTCAGGAGTCCTGAGTTCCAAACCTATGCTCTGACCACTAGTACACTGACTCCCCCACCCCTTTATTACTATCAAATCAAATCAAAGCCTCTTCAACCTGGATCACCCTCTGTCCTCCCTCTACCCCACCTTGGGAGGGAAGGACAAAGGGGGCTAACAGGACCTTATGGTCCACTCACCAAACACAAACGGTCCTGTGGCACCATACTAGTTTCTAGCAACTAGGAGACTAATGTAAGAGCATTCGAATTGTAATGAAGCTCAGGATTTAAATATCCCAGGCTTTATTTAGATAGCTGTCGTTATTTTGAAATTTCATTAGCTGGTCTGCTCGAAGTTACATCGCCGCAGTGAAACGGTAATTAAACTAAGTCCTTAGTTCGACTAACTGTTACACCTCATTCCAGGAGGAGTAACAGTTAATTCCAACCAAGGACTTAGTTCAAATTGTCGCTTCACTGCCGCGCGTAGCCGCGGGCAGTTACTTCGGCCAGTGGAATTTCAAAATGGCGATCGACGGGAACATGCAAATAAAGCCCGGGATATTTAAATCCCGGGCTTCATTTGCAATTTCGAATGCCTACATTAGTCTCCCTAGTTCGAATTAGGGGGCTAGTGTAGACATACCCGAACAGATTTATTGGAGCGTAAGCTTTCATGGGCAAAGACTAGGGTTGCGAGGTGTCCTGTTTTCGCCTAGACTGTCCGTTATTCAGGTCCCCCGTCCAGTAAAAAAAAAAACAGAAAATACCGGACATGTGAAATGTCCAGTATTTCCTGTTTCCCTCAGACAGAAGCCTGGTGGGGACAATTTTCCCCTGCCGCATCTGGTAGGGGCAGGGGAGTGAGGAGCACGGGGCCATTTAAAGGCACAGCACCCTTTTTTTCTTAACAACTTTGGTCACCTCCCCCCCCTTTTTTTTTGGCTCAACAACTTCGGTCTCCCCCTTTTTTTTTTCTTAATAGAATTTTTTCACAGGGTTTTTTTGGGGGGGGGAGGGGAGTTCGGTATTTTTTGTTAAACTATCTGGCAACCCTAGCAAAGACCCACTTTGTCAGATGCATGTGAAGTGGGTCTTTGCCCACGAAAGCTTATGCTCCAATAAATCTGTTAATTTATAAGGTACCACAGAACTTCTCGTTGTTTATGGAGATTCAGAGTAACATGGCTACCCCTCTGATTCTTGTCACCAAACATAATCTCTCACCCCCATAAATCACCATTGCCATCACACCCACTCTTTCTCCTGCTTGGGCCGCAGTGTGTAAAACAACCGTCCTCCATCACTTCCCCCAGGGCCCTCTCTCTCTCTTTTACCCCCAGTATCCTCCCCCCCAAGAGCCCTCTCCTGCTCTCCCTGTCCTCTTATCCCCAGCCCTAAACAGAGTCCCTCTTAAGGTGACTACTGCGTGCCTGAAAACAGGTAGGGCGAGAGCCGTATAGTTTCTAGAGCAGGGAAGGAGGAAGGGGACGAGTAGAATCTCCTCCGCTCCCGCTGAAAGTGTAACCCTCCGAGAGAGGACTTAAACAACCGAGGACAGGCACGGGCAGGGACAGCTCTGAACTGCGCCGGCGGGGTAGAAGGACCCTTCCCCCCTAGGCCGCGGGGGCCTGCGCCGTAAGGCGAGGAAGGCCCCCATTGTTGTGAGGGCAGCCGGGCGCTGGGCTCTGCAGCCGGTGGCGATGCCGCTGTACGAGGGCCTGGGGAGCGGGGGGGAGAAGACGGCGGTGGTGATGGACCTGGGGGAATCCTTCACCAAGTGAGTGGGCCGGCAGGCTCCGGCGACGCCCCCAGGCCTCTCGCGACGTCCATGGAGAGGGGAGCGGCCGCTGTATCCGCGACATCGCCACCCTGTCGCGACATGCGACGCCGTGTCACGACATGTCAGGCCGGGCCCAGCCCCGACCGGGCCTTGGTGCGCGTCCGGGATGCCCGGCTGGTCTGTCGCCGTCGGGACGACCGCCAAGGAGGCTCAGCGGCGCTGCCCCGCGGCATGAGGGGGCCTGGCCCTCGGTGGGCGGTGGACAGCTTGACTCTCGTGAGGGCTGGATGCCTCTGGCGGCTGCCGTCGCACAAACCCAAGTGGAGGGCTGGATGCAGAAATTGACGGGAGGCCAGTTGCTTGGCCTGTAGGCGTTTAGACACGATGATCCTAATGGTTCTTTCAGGCCTTTAAATTACTGAGTCAGGGAATGGGACCTGAAAGAACTTTCTGTAGATTTGAAAGCTTGTATTTTTTTTTTTTACCAACATAGCTTGGCCCAATAAAAGCTATTACCTGACGGTTGCCAACCCTCCTGGACTGGCTGGAAGGCTCCCAGTATTGGCTTCAATCTCCTGTTTGCTATGGAAAGTAGGGGTGTTAGATATCGTGTCATTGAATAGTCATGTAACTGTGTGAAATCTTAGTGGTTACAGGACTATTCGATAATTCCTAGAGGCAGGGCCAGCAGCCAGTGCACTCCTGGCCGCTCCTGGGGAGCTGGTGCTGAGGGGAACCAGCTTTTAAGCTGGCTCCTGCCTGCCCCTCCCTTCCCTATGGAGGCAGTAAGGAGGAGTTGGAAGGTCTAGGGGGAGCTGATAAGCAAGGGGAGCTTACCCCCCCCTCACCCTCTGCATTGGTGCCTCTATATCAGAGGCGGGGGGGGGGGGGCAGATCTGATGCTCATGGGGAGCCAGATTTAAGCCAGCTCCTCACTAGCATTGGCTCCTGCTCTCCTACCCCCCTTGCTGCTTCTGATACAGCAAGGGGTAGGGTAATGTGTGTAATCAACTAGATAATCAATAAGCCCAGGCCTATCAGTTAATTATGTAGTCATAGAATCGTGGGGCTGGAAGAGACCTCAGGAGGTCATTGAGGCCACTGCCCAAAGCAGGACCAACTCCAACTAAATCATCCCAGCCAGGGCTTTGTCAAGCTGGGTCTCAAAAAAACCTCTAGAGATGGTAACCATCTCCCTAAGTAACCATTCCAGTACTTCACCACCCTCCTAGTGAAATAGTTTTTCCGAATACAGTAATTCCTCATTTAACACGGTAGATACGTTTCAGAAAATGATCGTGCTAAGTGAAAACGTGTTATGCGGGGTCAATTTTCCCATTGAAAATAATGGAAAGGGTGGGGGTTGAGTTTCAAGCGCACGTGCGCTCGCAGCTCCAGCCTGCACTTGTTAGCAGCTGGGACCGGGACATAAAGTTGGGGGAGAAAGCGGACTGGGTTATAGCAGGGAGGGGAGGTGTTTGGCTCTGGAGAAGGGAAGGGAAGGACAGGGGAGGGGGTTTGCAGCCGGCAGCTGGGTTTCCCCAGCTGGCCAGTCACTGGCAGCTGTGCGGAGCTTCCTCTGCATCCTTACAAAGCGGCGGAGGTTTGCCGCTCGCCGCGCAGTTCCCCGGTGACCCCCTCTGGCCAGACGCAAGGCATCTGGCCAGAGAGGGTCACCGGGGAACGGCGCTGTGAGCGGCAAACCTCTGCTGCTTTGCAGGGAGGCAGGGGAAGCCTCGTGCAGCTGCCGGCCACCGGCCGGCCCTAGGGAAAATTGTGTTATTGCGGGGACGGGGTCGTGTTGTTTGAAAAATGTTCCCTAATAAAAAAATCGTGCTATCGCGAAAACATGTTAAGCGGGCACGTGTTAAGTGAGGAATTACTGTATCCAACCTAGACCTCCCCCACTGTAACTTGAGACCATTGCTCCTTGTTCTGCCATCCCTCACTACTGAGAACAGCCTCTCTCCATCCTCTTTGGAACCTCCCTTCAGGAAATGGAAGGCTGCTGTCAAGTCCCCCTTCACTCATCTCTTCTGCAGACTAAATAAGCCCAAATCCCTCAGCCTCTCCTTGTAGGTCATGTACTCTAGCCCCCTAATCATTTTGGTTGCCCTCTGCTGGACCTTCTCCAGTGTGTCCACATCCTTTCTATAGTGGGGGGGCCAGAACTGGACACAGTACTCCAGATGTGGCCTCACCAATGCCAAATAAAGGGGAATAATCACTTCTCTAGATCTGCTGGAAATGCTCCTCCTAATGCACCCTAATATGCCATTGGTTAACTGGTTACCTGTTTACATCCCTAGCTTTTATACAGCAGATCTCAAAGCACTTTACAAAGGAGACTAATATTATCACCATACTCTATCCTCCTCCTGCAGATGTCAATGGCAAAATTTCCACTGACTTCACAGGGAGCAAAGTTGTGTCTATAGTCAGTAGCTTGGACCCTAAAGTGGATTCAGTTGTTTCAACCACTGCTGTTCTAAATAGTGACTAGTTTCAATGGAAAATGGTCATTATTCAATTAATTTAGCTTTCCAATATGTCTGATTTATTTTGGAATTAACATGTTGACAAACTTCATAAATTTACAGTTTTGTATTTGACACCTATACTCTAGGTCAGTGATTCCCAACCTTTTTGATCCTGGGAACTGGCAAACCCAATCACAAACTTTTGGCTGACTGGTAACATGCTATTTGCATATTTCCATATTAATTATGCAAATAAAGAATGTGCAAATATGCAAATAAAACATTACCGGTTCACCAAAAGACCAGCCCACAGAGCTCCCAGTGCCAGCCATAACCCCTAGAACCCCCCACCCCTCCAGTGCCAGCCACTGACCCCAGAGTCCCCTGCACCCAACCCCCTCCCCAGTGTCAGCCTCCTGCCCTCAGACCCCCAGTGCCAGCCCTCATCCCAAACACCTCAATGCTAGCCCCCTGCCTCCTGTTTTCAAAGCCCCACTGCACCCAACCCTCTCAGAGCCTCTCCCAGTGCCAGCCCCCAATATTAGCCCGCCCTCCCCAGTGCCAGCCCTGCCCCATGTCCCCCACTACTAGCTCACCTCCCAGAGGGCCCCCCCCAGCACTAGCCCTGCCCTGCCCCCCTCACATAGCTCTGTGCTGCTGCCCGTATCGCGGTGGTTCTGGGGATGGGGAACACCGCCCAGTGTTTCTCCTTCCACCACGGTTGTTGGGAGAGGTGTGTCCTGCCCCACCTCTCAGCCAACCAGTGCTGGTCAGCGGCAGGGGCAGGGTTTCCTCCCGGCCATGGGAAAGGAAGGAGGGAGGGCCTCACGGGGTCTCCTCCCAGCCATGGAAGAGCACATCCCTGCACTCCTGCTGCACAGGGAAGCACTCTTCTGCAGCCAGGAGGAGATCCCGCCCCTGCCCGGTGCTGGTTAGCTGAGAGATGGGGCAGGACACGTCTCTCTCAACAGTTGCAGCGAGAGTGATGTACCCCAGCTCCAGCCCCCAGAGCCTCCGTGGCCCGGCAGCCAGAGGTCCGTTGTCCGGCGGTTGGGAACCTCTGCACTAGGTTTTGTTTTTTCTTTTTTGATTGAAATAACATGATTTGAAACACCATTTAGCGCATAAGTAGACAAATTGCATTACCAAACTTGATTAAAAATACATACACATCTTTTTTTCTAGTCTAAATAAAGCCTGAATGTAAGCTTTACCTTTGACTTTATAACTAAGAAAATCAAAATGTGAAAAAGTAGAATGATTCTTAGACCAGTTTAAAAAGAAAATGTCTGATACTTGCAATGTAAAATTTTTGATGCCCCGTTCTAACTCTCACCCAAAAGTGTCCTTTTTTTGTATCATCGTCAAATTCCAGACCCTTTCTTTATCATGCTAATGTCCTCTGCATATACAGTGTTCAATTAAAAGAAGATAACTATGAACTTGATCTTGCAAACAGTTAAGAAAATAACTCTTTAATTCACATGAATAGTTCAATTTGTTTCAATGAATCTACTTGGAGGTAACTTTTATTCCTGTAATGCTTGCAACATTGAGCGTTATAATTGGAACAGAGTCATTTTGTTTACATTTATGCCACATTTGTTGCTGTACTAAATTAGGGGCAATTCTTCAGTTGCCTCTATGCACAGATCTTTGGATCTGATTGTACTGATTTCACATGACTGTATATAATTATTAAAAATTAAGGCTCTAGTTTTGCAATCAGATCAGTGTTAATGAAGCTAATTAAGTCAACTGTGTCCCATTCATAGCATTTGATTGGAAATGTGAATATCCAAGGCTGGGGAAATTGCCTTTGTAGTGCGTTAGCCAGTTAATATCTTTATTCAAGCCTAACAATATCAACTTGGGCTTGAATAAAGATATTAACTGGTTAAATCACTGCTCCTACAATTGCCAGGTAATTGCTTTTGCTGTTATATATACACCCTGGATTTTTAAAAACAACAAATAGTCTGGTAGCAGTTTAAAGACTAACAAAACATTTAGATGGCATCATGAGCTTTTGTGGGCACAGCCCACTACTTCAGGTGACTGGAGTGTTGGAAGTCCAGAACAAAGAATAAATAAAGGAAAAGGAAGGGGGTGGGGAAGAGGACATTGGGTAGGTGAGTTTCAAAGGGCTAGCCCAGCCAGTCTGTAACAGGAAAAACTTAAAAAACAACAAATAGTCTGTTAGCCTCTTAAAGACTAAATAGTTAAAAGAGGCTGATAAGAACCATTAGTTTGCACTAGGAAAGGAAGAGTACTAACACCAGATTCTACACAGACCTCAAGAACCATCGGCACCTTCATTGTTTGGTTGGTTGATAATGTACGAGCCATCCGATATTACAATTTAGACCATTTGCATTAGAGTTAAACTTGAGAATGAAGTGGAGTTCCGATCCTTCTCTGTGTATTTGGTTTGTGGAACTGGTCTGAAACAAAACATCAACTTATAGATCCCTTAATGAGTGTCCAGGGAGATTAAAGTGTTCCCCAACAGGTTTTTGTGTGTGGCCTTTTCAGATATCTGATTTGTGTCCGTTAATTCTTTCCCGTAGGGACTGTCCAGTTTGTCCAATATATATTGCAGTGCGGCATTGCTGGCACAGATCACATTAGTGGATGTGCAGTTAAATGAGCTTCTGATTTGGTGGCTGATGTGGTTGGGTCCAGTGATGAAATTGCTGGATTTTGTAATTCCCATTCCAACTCATCTGATAAAATGGGTTTTACTCACAAAAACTTATGACCTAATATATTTGTTTGTCCCTGTATTACCATAGGACTGCTCATTGTTTATATATGTGATTAGTTAACTTGAATTTTTTTTCTTTAGATGTGGTTTTGCAGGAGAAACAGGACCAAGATGCATTATTCCTAGTGAAATAAAGAAACCTGACATTCCTAAGGTAACATTTAAAAAAATGTACCATCGAGAAAGATTCACTAATTCAAAAGTTATTTGTGTTACATTTTTACTTGTAAGAAGTACTTTAAATATGTATGTTCAGGCATCACAGAAATTGTATCATTATTTCTTCTATCATAATTCATGGTCTGTTGTATCTTAGCTGTTCCTATTAAGAGGCCATAATCAGTTGCTATAAAAATTGACCTCATATTGAGGACAATTATGGTTCTGTTGTATAAAAAACCATAAAGTGAATTGGCTTGTTCAAATGAAAGGTAAAGTGGACACATCCCTAATTAGAAATTTGGTGCCATATGGTAAGTTAATAGGGCAATAATGACCTTGTTTTCTGGGTATTAATATTCTATCTGTTGTGCTTTGGACTATAAATTCCTCACAGTAAATTGTTAATCCTCAGAAACTTTCTTTTTCTCCATTAATATTACTTACAAATGAAGGCTGCTGAAAATTTCAGTGGTTACATGTTTACAAAAAAAAATCCTCCAGGTACTGTCTAGGGGAGATGCCGCACTGGCCACTGGAGAAGCCCTGGAAGTGGCAGAGCGGGCGCTGTTGCACGTCGGGGCTGGGAAGCATGCAGAAGAGTCCAGAGGCCTTTTCCCCATGGGACCTGCCCATCCTACCTTCTGCTCAGCAGTGCAGGCAGCTGCATTTCTGAGGCAGGGAGGGCTGCTCTGTAGGGCAGCTGTGGAGAGCAGGGCTCCTCTAGAAGCTGGGGGGGGGGGGGAGCTGCCTGTCTCCCCAGGAGGTCAGGGGGGTACAGCCAGAAGGAGTAGGGTTACTAGGGGACTCTGTCCCCCACCTTCTCCCCTCACCAAAGAGCTGGTGTAAATTGAGAAATGTTTCTGTATTGCATTGTGCCCAATGCACCCCATCCCCTGGCTTGCTCTGTACCACTGCAAAAAACTATCTGGAATCTCAGGATTTCCTATGTTGACAAGGTGCCATTTGGGTTGCCATAAACACAAAGTCAGTGCAGAGGACAATAGAAGAGCCCCCCAGCACTGAAAACAGGTAGCAGTTATAAATATTTGGTTTTCTGTTTAGAAACAACAGACTGTAGGATTATGCTACTTCTGGTAGCAATATATTATAGGAGCAGCTCCTGCTACCAGTAGCGCAGTCTTACAAGGGAGCAGCTCTCTACAAACCACCTGCCAATGGGAGCAACAGGGGCACAAAGCCAAATAAGCATCACCCCTTGTGCAGACCCCTGCATCCCAACCCCCCTCACTCACCCTCCTCCCCCCGCCAAGACCCCACACCCCAAGCTTGCTCCTACACCCTCCCTTGCTCCTACACCCTCCCTCCTGGCCACACTCTGCACCCTCCTTTTCTCCTGCACATTCCTTTCTAGCCAGACACCCTACCCCAAGCTGCCTGCTGCACCCTCCTTTGCTTCTGCACATCCCCCCCTTGGCCAAACACCTACCCCCACCCTGCTCCTGCATCCACCAATGCTCCTGCACCCTCTTTCTTGGCCACACGCTTCATCCTCCCTTGCTCTTGCTCCTTCCCGCTGGCCAGACACCCTATTCCCAACCTGCTTCTGCACCCTACCTCCCACCAGACCTTGCAACCTCATCTTCTCCTGCATCCCACTTCCCACCCAGATCCTGCACCCCCATCCCTATCCCACTTGCTGGTAGCCCTGCCCCGCATATTGAACCCCTCATTTTTGTCCCCACCCCAGAGCCTAAGGGAGGCCACAAAATCCACTAATTCCAGAACCCCAGAAAAGTAAATCTGGCCTATGGGAAGCCCTTAACCTCAGTCCTCCCCTGTCCCTTTCCCTTGCCCCGTGAGGCTGGAGCACCAGAGGAGTGATGTGTCTCATGTTGGAGTGATATCAGTGAGGGTTGGGGGTTTTTGGAGGAGTTTTTTTGCTTCTCACTTGTGTGGTCCCGAACTGATTTTTCTGTGGGTCAGTGGCCCCCCCCAACCCAGAAAAGGTTTTCCACCCCTGCCATAAATATAGAAAACATGGGAACCTTTTGTGTTTGACATAAATTAATATTTTACTTTATTTAAAATGAAGTTTGATTAACATGAGAAAGTTAATACGCTTAATCTGTTTAATAATTTAAATTAAACCGTTCTCTCTAGCTGTAGCACTAGCAAAATGGCTCAGGCATAATGATGTAATTAACAGTGAGTTTCCATTAGCAACTAGTAGTCTGCAGAAAGATTTGCATTGAGCCAGGTGGTCCATGGGCCAAAAAGTTTGAGAACCACTGGGGTAGACAAATGGCATGGAGCCTAGCTCTGGGACTTTGCAAGGGGGGGGTCCCTGAGCCTGAGCTCCAGCCTAAGTCCCAGCATGTTCACAGTAGTGTTATAGCCCAGTGTTTCTCAACCTTTTTTTATAAAGTACCCCTTTTAAAAAAAATAAGTACCCCCCATGCCTACAGTTTTCAGATACACAATTTTTTTTCTACCATTGCAACACATTTGTTTAAACAACTTAATCGTAGCAGGGTGGGTGATGAAATTTTTGGGTGTAAAAAGTACAAAAATAATAAAGCATTGTAAAATTTAAAACAAAAATTCAGTTTTCTCCAAATTTCAGTTGTGTTGACGTACCCCCCAGACTCCTCTCGCGTACCCCTAAGGGTACTTGTACCGTTGGTTGAGAAACACTGTTATAGCCCACAGCCCAAATCCCATGACACCGCTTCATCTGACATGGATGAGCCTCAGCTGTTTAATTGGAGTGTAGACATAACCACATGGTCAGCTTTGAGGCACATTGCCTCTGCCTGTGCTATGCTTTTTCTCTTAGTAGAGAATGTAAGTTTCCAGAATTGTCAATTTGACACCTTTCCTTGGCATTAAAATTGAGACAAGTTTTAAAGAAAAAAAAATCAATATTGATTCACATTGAATAATTTGTGCGGTAATTTTGTGATTTACATTAGTAAATAAAAAATTGGAAAAGGTTTCTTAAAATCAGTAGAAATATATTTCGAATTGTATACTGGCTGTGGATAATATTTTTTAATAGAAATTTTTACTTCTGCAGCCTATCAAAGTCGTTCAGTATAATATTAACACAGAAGAGCTGTATTCATATCTGAAGGAATTTATTCACATGCTGTATTTCAGGTAAGAAACACTGGGATATTTTTCTCTGGTGAACTGCTTTTGTCTGAGCATGCTGCAGAAGAAGTTTGTTTTGATATAGGGGTTTTGGAGAAGACTGAGGTTAGGTTTCCTAAATAGTAAAAGGTTGGGAAGGTGATAGCTAGGAGGCTGGGCTCTTACTAAAACAATTGTTTAATGCTACTGAAATGTAATTGTGTTGTTAATGTGTGATAAGCACCTAGAGCCTTGGGTATGCATTTTATTGTTTAAAAACACCTCAATAAACAAAACGACTGTTAACTGTGACATGGTGAAAAATAGCTTGAGCCCATTAATTAATTGTTCTTGAGTGAAGTTGCAGTGATTTCAGTTGGGCTTCTCATAGGACAGATCCAAAGTTGGTTGAAGTAAAAGGAAACAACAGGCCTGATGTGAACAAGGATTTGGAAGCCTAGATCCAAATCTTCAAAGTCTGAGACTTATAATGTACCTGTTAGGATCACTGAATTCTGTAGGTTTATCTTTTTTTTACTTGAATAGAGCATACTGTCAGGTTCATAGAAATAAACTTTAAATGTTTTTTTCCCTTGATGTAACTGTCTTCCTGAACTTAGATTTGGTATTTTTAAGCCTCACTCATATCCACATGCAGAATGACTTGACACCTCTTGTGGACAAATGTTACTTTTGTTACTGGACTTCACTGCCTTACTCTCTCCAGCATCATTGAGTTTTCTTTCTGTCCTCTCCCAGGGTACGTCTACACAGCAGAGTTATTTCGGGACTAACGTCCGTTATTCCAAAATAACTACGCGAGCGTCTACACAGTTAGCCCATTATTTTGAAATAAGGGGCAGCTTATTTTGGCGTTTGTTAACCTCATTCCACGAGGAATAACACCTCTTCTGAAGTAGCTATTTCGGGAATAGCAGTAGTGTGGACACTCCACTGCAGCTATTTCAAAATAACTCCTTTCCCAGGCCATTCACAGTATTTACTCCCCACTGCTTCCTGGGGCTCTAAATTGAGGTAGTGGGTCCACATTAGGGGAGCCTGTCTTGGATTAATTTCCAGGCTTCCCTGTAGTGTAGATGCACTAATTTGAAATAAGCAATTTCGGAGTATTTCTTCTGGAATAGCTTATTCCGAAATAATCGTGCAGTGTAGACGTAGCCCCAGTGCCGTTCTGTTTCAGACCCAAAGACTCTGACATGCTGGGGACACTTCCTAGAAGATGTTTTTATCATTGTTTTGAAAAAATGCAAATGATTCCCCTTTTACTTTTAATCTTGTCAGGGATGATGGGCTAGAGGTTGAAGCACAGGATTGTGGGATAGGAGATCTGGGTCATATTTTTAGGTCTTCCATGAATGCACTGTGGCATTGGACAAGTCACCAAGGGTTTGCCTGCACACAGACCAATATACTTAGACAAGACTGTACCTGCCTGTACCTCCATTCCTGATCTGTAAATCTGGGATAATGCCTATCTCCCTGAATGTTGTGAAGCTTCACTGTAAGATGCATTGAGATATGGGGTGGAAGATGCTAGCTAAGTGCACATTTTTTATTTATTATGATTTTGACTGAATTAGATTTCAAAATAAGTACAGGTTGAAAGTCTCTTAACCGGGATTCTCTTGTCCGGCAAAATCTGTGGTCCGGCAGGGCTGCGGATGTTCCAGGACCAGAGTGTCATGGTGGAGAGCAGTACCTGTGAGGCCTGCAGGCTGGCACAGCAGCGGAAACCTGACGCACGCCAGCAGGACAGTGGGAGTCCCAAGCATGATAGTGGGGCTGCCCAATAGGGCAGCGGGAGCTGGGCGTGCAGAAGCTGCAGAGCTGCCCAGCACAACAGCAGGAGCCAGGCACTGCAGTGAGAGCCCAGTGTGGCAGCAAGAGCCTGGTGCGCATGGAGGCGGTGGGGCTGCTGGGTGCTGCAGCGAAAGCCTGGCGAGCAGAGGCGATGGGGCTGCCCAGTAGGGATGTTACATTTCGATTAATTGACTCATTGAATAGTCGATCAATTGATAAGGGCGCCTCCACCTTTAAAGTTAGGAACTGCCCCAGGGCTGTTGCTACACTTCAAAGGCGAAAGCACTGCAGGGAGCACAGGGCCAGTGGGGCTGTTCCCTATGAGCCCCATGCTCCCCGTGGCATTTCAAAGCAGCAGCCCTGCATGGAGCCCAGGGTCAGCTGGGGACTCCCCCGCTGGCCCCGGGCTCCATGCGGCACTGCTGCTTTGAAATGCCACGTGCAGCCTGGAGACTCCCCAGTTGGCCGCAGTCTGCACATGTTGTTTCAAACAGGCAGTACGGCGTGGAGCCTGGGGTCTGGCCTGCTGCTTTGAAGCTCCCACTTCTCTCCTCCCCTTCCCCACTGCTGCTTTCTGATAGACACAGCAAGGTGGGGGGGAACGACTAGTCAACTAGTATGTTGACTACTCGACTAGTCGTTTACATCTCTACTGCCCAGTAAGGCATCAGGGACTGTCAGAGCAGCAGGGAGCAGGGAATACGGTCTCCCACAATATTCTTGCCAGCAAGTTAAAAGGGAATGCGGATTGGATAAATGGACAGTAAGATGGCTAGAAAGATGGCTAGAAGGCCGGGCCCAGCGGGTAGTGATCAACGGCTCGATTTCAGGTTGGCGGTCGGTTTCTAGCGGAGTGCCCTAAGGTTCGGTTCTAGGACCGGTTTTGTTCAATATCTTTATTAATGACCTGGATGAGGGGATGGATTGCACCCTCAGCAAGTTTGCGGATGACACTAAGCTGGGGGAGAGGTAGATACACTTGAGGGCAGAGATAGGGTCCAGAGTGACTTAGACAAATTGGAGGATTGGGCCAAAAGAAATCTGATGAAGTTCAACAAGGACAAGTGCAGAGTCCTGCACTTGGGACGGAAGAATCCCAAGCACAGTTACAAGCTGGGGACCAATCAGTTAAGTAGTAATTCTGCAGAAAAGGACCTGGGGGTTACAGTGGATGAGAAGCTGGATATGAGTCAACAGTGTGCCCTTGTAGCCAAGAAGGCTAATGGCATATTAGGTTGCATTAAGAGGAGCATTGCCAGCAGATCCAGAGATGTCATTATTCCCTTTATTCGGCTTTGGTGAGGCCACATCTGGAGTATTGTGTCCAGTTCTGGGCCCCCACTACAAAAAGGATGTGGACGCATTGGAGAGGGTCCAGCGGAGGGCAACCAAAATGATTAGGGGGCTGGAACATATGACTTATGAGGAGAGGCTGAGGGAGTTGGGTCTGTTTAGTCTGCAGAAGTGAAGAGTGAGGGGGGATTTGATAGCAGCCTTCAACTTCCTGCAGGGGAGTTCTAAAGAGGATGGAGAGAGGCTGTTCTCAGTAGTGACAGATGGCAGAACAAGGAGCAATGGTCTCAAGTTGTGGTGGGAGAGGTCCAGGTTGAATATTAGGAAAAACTATTTCACTAGGAGGGTAGTGAAGCACTGGAATGGGTTACCTAGTGAAGTAGTGGAGTCTCCATCCCTGGAGGTGTTTAAGTCTCGGCTTGACCAAGCCCTGGCTCGGTTGATTTAGTTGGGATTGGTCCTGCCTAGAGCAGGGGGCTGGACTTGATGACCTTCTGAGGTCTCTTCCAGCTCTATGGTTCTATGATTCTATGAGAGGGGGGAGGCCAGGGCTGGAGGGAGCTGCTGGCAAGGGGGGCCAGAAATGACCTCCCCTGGTCCAGCAAAATCCCTCATCCGGGACCAGTCATATCCCAATGGTGCTGGACCAGGGAGGTCCAATCTGTAGTTACAAAATGTGAAAGACAGTATCAGGTCCATAAGAAACACTTACATTTATCATACTACAGGCTGATCCTCTCTGTTCTGGCAACATCCGTGGTCTAGCTTGATTTTGGTTAGCCAGATGTGCACTTTCATGGGTGTGGCGGAGTTTTCTTTGGTCCCATAAAGTTTGTTCACAGCCACCAGTCCTCGCTTTCAGTGTTCTGTGCTGTTATTTAGCTCTAATTTACCCCTAAACATCTTCTATGAGCTGAGTAAGCAGTGGAAGTGTTGGTAATGTTGCTAGACAATATTGACCTCCCTTGGTTCAGCAAACTCTGGTTTGGCATCGGTCAGGTCCTGAGGGCACCAGACTAGAGAGGTTCAACCTGTAGTCTCCGTTTATGCTTCTTCATCAATATATGTGTTGTTTTCCAGACATCTACTGGTGAATCCCAGAGACCGCCGTGTTGTAATAGTGGAATCTGTACTATGCCCCTCACATTTCCGAGAGACACTCACTAGAGTTCTTTTCAAGTATTTTGAGGTATGTGTATTACATAACTATTAGCATTCATTTTCTTCATTGGGTGCATAGTAACGGGCATATGGTGTCAGACCAGTCGTTCATCTAGCCCAGTAGTTCATCCAGTCTTCTGACGGTGGCTGGTATCAGATCTTTTAGAGGGAATAAAGAGAATAGGAGAAGTTATCAAATGTTCGATCCCCAGTCATCCAGGCCCAGCTTCTGGCAGTCTGCGATTTAAGGGCACCATGAGCAGAATATGCGGTTGCATAATTTCATTGGGTGAGCCCTGGTTCTTGTATTGTGTGAATAACATTTTCTTCTTCACTTTCTCCACACCATTCATGGCTTTATAGCTTTCTATCATATCTCCCCTTTGTCGTCTCTTTCCAGGCTGAACAACAGCAGTCTTTTTTCCTCAGAAAGAAGCTGCTCCATGTCCCTAATTATTTTTGTTGCCTTTCTCTGTACTTTTTCTAGGTCTAATCTATCTTTATATTAGATGGGGTGACCAGAACTGTACCAATATTTAGGTTTGAGCATACCACAGATTAATATAATGGCATTCTGATATTTTCTTTCTTATTATCTATCTCTTTCCTAATGATTCCAACATTCTGTTTGATTTTGTAACTGCTACTGCAGTGAGTAGATGTTTTCAGAGAACTATCCAAAATTACTCTGAGATCTTTCTTGAGTGGTAACTGCTAATTTAGATCCCATTGCTTTTGCGTGGTAACAGCTAATTTAGATCCCATTGGGGTTATGTTGTCCAATGTGCATTACTTGGCATTTATCAACATTAAATTTAATCTTCCATTTTGTTGCCCATTCTGTTTTGTGAGGTACTTTTGTAACTCTTTGCAGTCTGCTTTGGAGTTAATTATCTTGAATATTCTTGTATCATCTGCAAAGTTTGCCACATCACTGTTTACTACCTTTTTCAGATCACTTATGAATATATTGAGCAACACTGGCCTCAGTACAAGCTTTAGGGGACGCCACTATTTACCTCTCTCAGCTGTAAAAATATTTATTCCTACCTTTTTGCTTCCTGTCTTTAAACCAGTTACTGGTCCAGGAGGACCTTCCCTCCTATCTCATTACTGCCTACTTTGCTTTAGTATCGACTGGATCATCCTTGTGCACATGTTTGTTGACCCCATCAACAAATTCTAATAGATTTGTGAGCCATGATTTCGCTGCACAAAAGCTATGTTGACTCTTCCCCAACATATTGTGTTCATCTATGCATCTGATAATTCTGTTCTTTACTATGGTTTCAGCCAGTTTGCCTGATATGAAGTTAGGCTTACTGGCCTGTATTTGCCAGGATCACTTCTGGAGCCTTTTTAAAAAAAATCAGTGTTTATATCCTGCAGTCATCTGGTACAGAGGCTGATTTAAGTGGTAGGTTACATACCACCATTAGTAGTAGTGCCGTTTCATATTTGAGTTGCTTCAGAACTCCTGGGTGAATACCATCTGTCATGTATGATATGTAGAATAATCAAGTTGGCGATTAGAAACAGTACTAGTGGCCATTGCTATATTTCGCACATGTGGGAATGAACAATGGAGTAGGGATAAAGGGGAAAAGAATGAAAGTCAGAAGAAAATGACAGAGAAGTGTAGAGATCAATGGGATTTTTTCTTGACTCCTTTAAATAGCAGTTATCTAAATATCATATATTAGCAAGAATTACATATAGGTTTTTTTTTTTTTTTTTGCTTGTGCTTGGCAAAAAATAGCTCACATCTCATTTTTAATAGGACCAATAATCCCCACCGAGCACTCCCAGAAACTTGAATCTATATTTAAACATTTCTGAATGCGCTCTCTCAGCACAAATCTTAATTTTTCTTTTTACCATAAGCCAGTATCTTTGCCTGGCACGTGACCTAAGCTCTGTCTGTATTCACTTAGATAAGAACCTTATCCGATATGTATGCCCTTCACATGATCAATCTTTTCATTAGATCGGACTCATCCTTAAATCTAATTCTTAGCCAAGTGTCAATGGAAAACACCTTGCAAGGTGATTCTATAAACTTTCAGTTCAAATAGGTCTGATAGTTATGATTTCTTATTAAAGGCTATGCAAATAAGTAGTTGTTTCCCCAGCCTAATTTTATAACTAATCTTAAACTGTCATAGATTACATGTCTGTATAATTCCTTCCTGGTTATACTTAATCTTTTTTCCACCTTAAATTTGATGAGCAGTGTGAGTGGATTTTCTAATCTGTTTCCAGAAAGTTAAGAAAGAGGAGAGAGAAATGCCTTTTATTTTGATTACTTTGCAAGCTGAGGATGATAGATAATGAACTTAGCATAGAACTGCTTTAAACATTATCCAAAATGACTGGTAATGGGGAGTTGTTCATACTTTGGTTTTGAGGCCAGGTTCTATGCTAACAAACCTGTTGATAGCCAGCCAAAGTGAGTCTCACATTTAGAGCCACGGTTTTTGGTGTTCCAAATAATGTGATATTTGATACAAGGTCAACATTGGTATCTTTAATCTAATTACACCATAGTGTTGCCAGTAAGTACTGTAAAGGCTTTATGGAACTACTTTTAATTTCCCCCAAAGTTCAGAGGAGGGTATTTGCGAATGAGGCTTTCACCAGCTTAACTGTGTGATTTCTAAAACAAGGCTAGGGCTGTCATCTAGCTATATGGCATGAGCTGCTCCTTTTCATTTAGAGTTCCCTCTTTCTTACCTATATTGCAGTGTGATCCTTGTGGCCAAGAGAGTTGTTGATTTGCTCTGAGACTGTAACACTTCCTGGTATTGGCTTTTAATCATTGTACAGCAGAGAGTGTGATCCCACTGGCCACACATCAAAACTTGTATGGGTTTGTTTTTCTCTCCTTTGTTCACCTCTTCATGTCTTTGCAGCATGTTCTGAAGGCCTAACACATCTCTTCAGTAGTCAACTATGATTTGACCGAAGCTATATTCCATACATAATACTTGTTTTTCTTAACAACCCTCTGTTACTGTTCAGTGTTATTAAGCATATATGTGGACCTAGTGTCACGATTAACATATTGGGAATGAATTTGAGTATGCTGCTTTATTTAGTTGGCCATCATCATATTAGATTAAATCCTGAATTAAAACTAGGCAGCTAAGCACCTGATTGTTCAATCTTCATTATGAAATTGGTGGGCAATGAAAATTATAAACCTTCATATTTTCTTCCATAGAATTTATTTAATTGTTTTGGTCTCATTACAGGTTCCTTCTGTGTTGTTTGCCCCAAGTCACCTGATGTCTCTTTTGACACTTGGAATTAATTCTGCCATGGTTTTAGACTGTGGATATGCAGAAAGTCTGGTGCTGCCTGTATCCTTGAATAATAACCCAGAAATCAAATCTTTATCGACTTCTGGTTACAGTTTTCTGGCTGATTTTATTATAGACTTGAAATATAGTAGACAAGAATAGGGATAGACCAGCACTTTAGTTTTGATCATAGTATTTTTGTTTGCTATTTTAGAGTGGGGAATATTGCAATATCCTGGTTTGCTGCATGAGAATCCCTAAACCTATGCTCTTTGAAAAGGATGGGAGAGGAACAGATGTAATCTGTGCTCTAATGCTTGACAGTTCTGTGTTCCTCACATTCTACACAGTAATAAGAGTTCTGGACAGAATTAATTATTGGGAATATTTATAACTGATGCTGGGAAAGGAAGAAGAAGAATGCCTTCAGTCTCTGTGTCTTT
The DNA here is from genome assembly GCA_019425775.1 of Rafetus swinhoei. Classification (NCBI taxonomy): domain Eukaryota; kingdom Metazoa; phylum Chordata; order Testudines; family Trionychidae; genus Rafetus; species Rafetus swinhoei. The sequence continues at coordinate 124,342,509 of CM033446.1, read as the reverse complement.
AGATGGAAAATACTTTATCATATAGTGTGATTTCCTAAGATGCTTGTAGATATATGAGGGGATCCCAATTTTGAGTTGCTGGGGTGCTCTTCCCCTAGGAGGAAAGGCAATTCACAAGTAAGTTTACCATTATGCATCCAAGATGATTCAGTAAATTGATGATGTCATTTGATTGTGAAAATTAATTTTTAGTCAATATAGTTAAATTGGATTATAACCTCTGTTGTGTTACCACCCCAAAGTTGTAAATGTGTTGTGGCCATGGAGATTTTATGGGAATTGTGGAAATAACAGTTTAGAAATTTGATTTATTTCAGTCTTTATCTAAGAGAAAGTGTTACTGAAGGAGGTAAAAACTAGTGCCAGCATGGTGCAAGTACATAGGATTGGAACCTATTCCTTGTCATAAACTTTTTAAATTTACAACATTTCAGAGAGCTGGCGAATCAGTTGTTGGAGCAATGCACTGTTGACACAGGAGTAGCTAAAGGACAAAGACTCCCATCAGTTATGGGTAAGGTATGATTCTGATGTAACATAATTGTGTTCCGTCTTAGGTAATTATACTGTGTAAGGTGGGTTAATGCCTCTTACTTTCGTGTTTCTAAACACCAGAAATAATAAATTAATTTTCTCTCCCTGGTTTAACATGATCCTGCTTCCACATTTCCTCCCACCCACACATAAAATTAATTAGTATGTTATTTTCATGACAAGCTACTCTTAACCATTAGCTAGTTTGAAATAAAGTTAGTTCTGTATTCATTGTCCATTACATTTTGGATGTGAGAGGAGCACGTTACATTGTTTCCAAATATAAGACTAGCTCTCTTTTTCATGTGGATTTCTTACTTGAGAGTACAGTTGCTTATTTCTAGAAAATCTTCTGAAGTTATTGTTCAATTTCTGTACAGAATTCACACTTCTTCAATTATTGGTTGGATTCTGCAAGTTCTGTTTTTACATAATGAAGATCTGTACTAAACTATTAACTGTTTTTAGGTTCAGTTCCAGAAGACGTTGTAGAGGATATAAAAGGTACAACTTTTTACTTCAAGAAATCCTTTTTTAAAATTCCCTTTTGCCACATTTTTTTTAAAGTTTTTCTACTTACATACTGTACGTATTGTAGGTGCTCTGCATTTCATATTGCATTCGTCTTTGGAGGTTTGACTTGAGATGTCGGTCCAGATATAGCTAAATGTTGTTGTGTTTTGCATATAAACACAACGTAAAGGTTTTGGGTGGTTTTGTTTATCCATCCAGCAGCAGTTTAGGTTAATTTGGTGTTACATTTTTAAATACTCCTGTTTTTTTCCTGATGACTATTTATAGAAACATGCAGTCTGTATCCTACCTGGGTTTAATAGATGTTTTCACTTCCACAGATTGTGGGTACATGTTGCTTCTGGTCAAAAAGAAAACTGTTGCTGAGAAATTCTGACTTAAATCATTAGTTTGTTTTTGCTTAAATGATTTAACCAAACATGTTCTGTGTTTGCCACATAATATGGTATTGTCACCAAAATTGAAAATGGCATGTAAAAGGTATTTTGGATATTGCATCTAGTATGAAACATTACTCAACTTAATAAATTTATACTTCAAAAATTGGGCATACTTCAATATAAAATTTTCTAATTCCTCTATAGTACTTCATATGCAGTTCATTCCCAAAGCACTTTACAACTCAATTAATAGAAAATAAAAATAGTTGATGAATTTAAGAAATGTTTTCTATTGCTTATTATCAACCAGTCTTAACAGAAATGGCATCTACCTGTTGGGCCAAACTAGGATGGAAGATCCACATGTCCAGGGTAAAGCACCTTGTTAGCTTAAGATACCACATACCTTTTAAACACTGCTAATATTTTATCAAATTTAACCAATTCACGGAAATGGCTTTTTAAAATTATGGACACAAATGCAGCGTTCTGGTTGGCTGCATTTTTTTCCCACACAATTGTTTTTAACAAGAAATAAGATGTTACTTAGTGGAATGATGATTTTTGTTATATTAAATTTACAAATGGAATTTTGCTCATACATGCCTTCTGTAGTTTTGGAGGACAGGAGATAAGGGCCACCACATAATAGCATACCATTTACAAAACAGCAATATCCAATTTGAGATGGTGGGATGCAAGACTGGAATTGTAAATTCAAATGCAGTACACTATTTCTTGCTACCTCCTGGTAACAAAAAGGCATAGTTGATAACACTCCATCGACTTTAGATCTAGCTATTTAGTTCCTGAAGAAGAAAATCCTCCCTATTGCAGCATAGTTGTGGTATGAATGCTACTTCTTTTAGAGTTCTGCATTCCAACCAGAATCTAAGCTCTGATCATGACAGTGTCAGAGCATTTCACAGCAAGTAGCAATATCAAGCACACATAAAAATGTAGAATCTGGTCCCAGGTATGTTAAGTAAATGGATAGAAGTCACAAACTGTGTTGAGGCTTCTCATAGGCAATGGTAAGTTAAGACATCTAAAACGAAGCCATTATATTTTTTTCTTTTATAAAGTCCGCACTTGTTTTGTGAGTGATCTCCAACGTGGGCTGAAAATCCAAGCAGCAAAGTTCAATGTGGATGGCAGTGCCGAGGTAGGTAGAGAGTAAATGTTTCCCCTCTTCTTTGAAGTGGAAAGAGACCTTGTTTGCCTTTTAGATGATATGTGTGTGGTGTTTTGTTTTTTTAGCGTCCTTCACCACCTCCAGATGTAGACTATCCTCTAGATGGAGAGAAGATTCTGCATGTGGTTGGATCCATCAGGTTAGAAATACTGTAACTAAAATGAATTATTATTTTATAGTTTTGTTAAAGTAGTGTGTTAGGGGCATGAATGAGCCATTGCACTTTGATTTTGTAATCTGAGGTCCCTAAAATGTTGCAATAGAATAATAGCCTGGGGTACCACCAGGAAGCCATAGTCATTCACCAGGACCTCATTGTGCTAAGTGCTGAACTGACATGTAACCAAAAAAAATCCCTTAAAAACAAAACCCCCACACCTGTCCCTGGTCCAAAGAGTTTACAGACTTCAGTGTAATATGAGAGACAATATGTGGAAACAAACAGTTGGGGGAACACAAGGAAACAGTGACCCCCATACTGGTACATTGTTGTTTGTTACTAATGCTCTCTGCTTTGTTTTGTCTCGACAACAGAGATTCAGTTGTTGAAATACTGTTTGAGCAAGATAATGAAGAGAAATCAGTTGCCACTTTAATACTGGATGCACTTATTCAGGTATCTCTACCAGTATAAATAGTTGAATGAATTGCTGCAGCCTTGCATAGTGCTTGGTTTTACAAACTGTCATTCCCTGAGGTAGTTCTACTGATTGTAAGTATGGATGACACGTGTGGGTAAGAGTTCTCTAAATCAGGCTCATGATTGGCTTAAAGAAGATGAGAAACAACAGTATATTGTGGCCTCTTGAAAATTCTATGTTATTATTCAAGTGGTATTTGCATTTGTATTGCTCCTCCTTGTTTAAGGTCTTTTATTTGGGCTTGGAAGTTCTCTTGAGGTGTAATATCCAATCATAAGAATAAATGTCTTTGCCCAGATAGGGGAAATATGAAATATGAGTTTGACCAGTAAACTACATTTTATTTGATGTATACTTTAAAGATGCATTTCTGGAGTTACAAATACATTGTCTGAACCAAAGTTTGCAGATTAGGGATGTAAGCGATTAGTCGACTCTCCGATAAGAATAAGCAAGGGGGAAGAAGGCAGCAAGGCGGGGGGAGCAGGAGCCAGTGCTGGGGGGCATGGGAGGCAGAGGCACAGCAGGGAAATGGTGCAAGCGGGGACTAAAGCAGTTCCCACTTGCGCTGGTTCCCCCACTGCAGTGCTTCAGCCTTTGAACCCTGTGGGGCTCCTGCTACATTTCAAAGACTGAAGCACTGCAGTGGGAACATGGGGCAAGCAGGACTGCTTGAGTCCCCATGTGCCCTGTGCTCCTTGTGGTGCCACCCCCCTTGCTGCTTCTGCTTCCCCCTTGCCTCTTCCCCAACCTCTGCTTGCGCCCAGCCCTGGCCACCATGAACAGAGGCTGCTCCAGCACCAACCCAGGGTTGTCTGATGCGAACAGGGGCTGCTGGATTCAGCATGAGCCAAGACCAAGCAGTCCTGGCTCGTGTGGATGCTGCACCTCTGCATTTTAAATGTAGTAAGACTCTTACTACATTTAAAATGCAGAGCTGGAGCGTAGGTGGCTCCCAGAGCTATCCCTGCTTCGACTCTGCATAGTAATCCTATTGACTAATCGTATAGTCAATACAAATTGTATCAGCTATATGATTAGCTCGGTAACCGCAATTTAACATCCCTGTTGCAGAGGAGTAATTCTTTGCTAGGGCAATTAACTTGGATATTTTAAGATAATTATTTCAAGTTAGGGCTCACCTTGTTATAAAAACTGATCCCATTAAATAATTCCCAGTGGTTTGGGTTCTTTGTTTCTTGATCTAGAGGGACAGGGAGAGATCAAATTACACTGTTCTCAAGTGATTCCCTCTAACCTAAGCAAGCAATGGTTCTGGAGGGGTAAGTCATTCAGTTTTCTGCTAGAGAAGAAAGTCACTACAGCGTGGGACACCTTATGAGGGGTAGCAGCCCCATAAAAATAGTGTGTATTGTCCTATGCTTATGTTAACAGAAATATGTACCAGTGTTACTTGATAAAGGGAGAGGAGCTAAATTTCTGACATGTTTTGAATGCTGTATATATAATTTCATTTAAATATTTTCAATTTTCTTTTGTACCAGTGCCCCATAGACACCAGGAAGCAGCTGGCTGAAAACTTAGTAGTTATTGGCGGCACTGCTATGTTGCCAGGATTCCTACACAGATTAATGGCTGAAATTAGGTATCTGGTCAATAAACCAAAATACAAAGAAGTACTTGCCACTAAGACCTTCAGGATTCACACTCCACCTGCCAAACCCAATTGCGTGGCTTGGCTGGGAGGTAAGAATGACATGGACATTAGAGGTAGGAAATGAAAAGCAGGTTCTGCAGTGGGATTTGGAAGGAGCAAATAACAATAGTTCTCCCAACAGTTGCTAAATGTAAACTGCATCTGAGCTCTTTGTGCCTCTTGTCAAAGCCCATGGAGCAAAGCTGCCTCATGGATTTTTGGTGGGCAAGAGATTTGCCCCACTCATGACACCATAGAGTAGCAGATCATTGAAAAGCATCAGTATCAAATTTGAAGTGGTGTGTAAGACAGGAATTGTTGCTTCAGGTGGCAGTTCACCATTCCTGCCATGTGGTGGTAGCAGCAAAGTAACTAACATCCAAAGCACAGACTTGCTGAACAGGGCTGTCAATTGCTGTGGGTCAGACTCTTTGTAGCTCCTCTCCAGCTGGCAGTGAGGTGTCAACACTGGGCCCTTGGAACCACAGTGGGCTAGGGCTTCTAATTGCTATATTGGTAGCTCCGGCCACTTCTTCCCATCAGCCAGCCAGGGAGCGGTTATAGCCTTGGTCAGAGCTGAGTGCAAAGTGAAGAAGACTCTGATCCCCCTTAAAAGAAGTGGGGGACAGTTATTGACTAAGCAGCTGCCAATCATGAGCTGGGCAAGGACTGCTAACTCCATTGCACAACCCCCAGATGTCTGCCGTAGACACAGAATATTCAGGCTCCGTGTTGGATTTTGGATGCGGTGTTGTGAATCTGGGAAAGAGAAGGGTCAAGAGAAGTGCTTCGTGGTGATTCCGTGAGGCTAAAAGGGTTTCTTCTGACAATTTTTGAATGTATAGTCTCTGTTTCAGCTAATAAACAAAGCCTTGTGCATAACTAGAGTAGAATATAAGAGAAATAAAATTTTAACCCTGGTTGAAATAGAGTGCCATAGAACTGCCAATGTTTGATATTGTGTGTTTTATCAGCCTGTCTGCAGCTCCTCATGAGGAAGAGATGCCAGTTAATGTAGACTTGCTTTTCCACACACTTGCGCAAACATAACTCTCATGTATGTTTTGCCATGCTAGGAGATTCCCATAGCACTTAGTTTCTGGGGGAATTTAATTTAACAATGGAATTAGTGGCATCTGTTTGAAGCACTTGGAGTTATAGCTTCAGGGGAAGGCCTGTGCAAGTAACTATTGGCAATAAAGCCCATGAGAGTCTTTTATTCAGTCACTTATGAAGGGTGTGGAATGAAGCAATAAAATAAGAGGGAAAGTGCATAGACCTAGTATATTCAGTCTTTTGTCTCTGCCTTGGTTGAAAATTGGTGGAGAAAGAGAAATTGAGTGTGATGAGCACTAAGGTGCCATTTAATTTTGTTTTACAATGCAGGAGCCATTTTTGGAGCTCTTCAGGACATTCTTGGAAGCCGTTCAGTTTCCAAGGAATATTACAGTCAGACAGGTCGTATACCTGACTGGTGCTGTCTCAATAACCCTCCTTTGGAAATGATGTTTGATGTTGGCAAAGCACCACCGCCACTCATGAAGAGGGCTTTTTCCACCGAGAAATAACTATCTCAATACATTGCAGCTACACAAGGATTGTCTTCACCTGCTTCAAGCACACCTGTACAAGTTGCTTCTTGTGTATTTAGTGAATCGGGTGTAGCACTGTTTAAAATGAATGATATAGGTGTCATTTGGGGGCATCTTGTTGGCTGGAACTAGAATTGGATACAATTCTACATTTAGATTAACCCCCCCTTCCCCAAAACACCAGTTTTGACAAATGTGATGATGTGCTTTTTTTTTCCTTTTATGGAAATAATGTAATTGGCACAAGTTGTTACTTACTGAGTTGTTTGCTCTTTCTATATATGTACAGTACATACAAAATTAAGAGGCTTAGTTTTAGATTTTTTTGTTTTGTTTTTTGGTTTTAACCTCTTAGAAGAATAAAGAAGGTTCCTTGTGAAACCTTGTGGGGAAGTTTCTCTGCCACACTCAGCATAAAACATTGCACATATTAATATAACCTGTTGGTTCATACATTAAAATGTCTCCTGGAAACTCAAGTGTTTTGTTGTGTGTCCATAGAGGTTGTTATAGAGACCGAGATTCCTGTATTCAGAAGCTGAACAGGGACTTGCTCCAGGATGAAGTTGTCAGTGTCAATTTACCCTGCCTGCTAACAACTTTTACCCCCCAAAATCTGACCACTTAGGAATTATACATGGAAAAACTTAAAATAATTAGTATGTGCTTGTTATTAGCATTAACTTTATTTGGAATGGAGATGGAAATTAGCAGCAAGGCAAGATAGGTATTAAATTAATTCTAAAGCAATAAATATGAAATAAAAATACAAAATTGAACTATAAGGCAAATGAGGTACAATAATTGATACACAAACCAAAAGTAATAAAATACTTCAAATTCCTATCAGAGAATCAAATGAAAATGTTTTTAGTACTGTTGATGCAAATACTGTTAGCAACTGCAGAGTATAGAATTCCACCCTCCGCTTTAATTATTTCAAAGGTCGGTTGAGTCAACAATTCACCCTTTAAAAAAAGAATAATCGATATTTGGATGCACACAGCATGCTATTATCACATTAATTAATAGGCTTTTATAAATTTGTTACTGCATACTGCAGGATTCTCTTACTCAGGAAAGTATCTGTAAAGTTTGAGAGTCTCGTGCACACACGTTTTTGTCAATTCTCATTATTTCCACCAGTATTTATAATATTGTCTTCTGTAGTATTTTGTGCACTCATGGTATATTGCCTTCTATCTGAGAATTATGAACACAAAGTGCACTTCAGTGACAAAGATTTGACTTACTTTTGACATTCTTCACTTAAAATTAAGGATCAGGCTGCCATTAATTTATACCAATATGCCTGCCTCATAGCTATCTCTAGCTAAATGGTGATTTTCACCTACACTGTACTAACTACTGAAATACATGGATTCTTGTGCTTTTAAATCCTTAATATGAATGTTTAAATCACTCTTTAGATTTTTGTTTTAAGAATCTTTCATTACCACTAATAGGATTTTCATGGTTGATTCCTCCCTTGGCCCTTGATCAATTTCTGGAGGTTACTAAAATGTAGTTTTAGAAATAAAATGTGCTTATATAGAAACAAAAAGTACTGATTTTGAAACTAAACATAGTGTGGCGTGCAGTGGTATTTTTTTAATAGGTGTGTCCAAGAATCACTGTGTGAAGTTCTCTGGCTTGTATTACACATGAACTCAGACTTAATGATTATAGTGGCCTCTTCTTGCCTTAAATTGTTTTCTTTGCCAACATTATTGAGGAATAAGTTTGAGCTAAGCAGATCTAGGCAGAATATCTCTAACATTAGCTACATTAATTTTTGTGTCCACACCTGGCATCTAGGCATAATTTATCTGCGATAGTTTGTAATAGATATCTTTGAACAATCACTGATAATGGCAAGTATTTAGCGCACTCCCCTATTTTTTTCTTTCTTACTATATATTTTAGAAATATGTGTCTGTCTATCCATCCGTCTGTGAGCCCATTTGTTGAAAAACTCCTCCTAAATGGTAAAAGCGAGGACCACTAAATTTGGTATGCAGCTTTCTATTATCATAACTTAAAGCAGGGTCACGGTTTGTCCATGCCAGGACAATGGGATGTACGTGGAATGTGATTGTTTCACATCAAATGGAAAGGGAGAGCTGGGGGAGCAGGGACGGTTTTACTCATGAATGACCAAGGGGGGAGAGCAAGTGCCCCAGCCCCAGAGAGCAGCTGTTGGCTGGCAGCACAGCCCCCTGCCACATCTGCCTGCCTTGGGGGGCAACTGCTGGTTACTATGAAGCTCCCGCCACCCCCAAGGAGCAGCCACTGACAGTGCCATGCAGCCACCGTTGCCCCTGGCTGGCCCTAGTGAATGCCAGAGAGTGACCTGCATGGCACCTCTGCCCTGGGCCAGTCTCAGGGAGGGCTGGTGGGCAGCTTGCACAGCCCCCGCCAGGCGTGGGCCTGCAACATGGAGAAGCCAGTGGGTGGCCTGTACAGCTCCTTCCAACTCCTAGGCTGGCCCAGGGGAGAAGCCTTGCAGAAGACAGCCCTGTGAGTGAAGTTTGCATGAGGCATGATGCTGTTGTCCCTGCCCCCACCCCTCCACACACACACACACACACACACACACACACACTGGTGTGAGACAGTCTTGAACCTTGTTATATCTGTTCTGGAAAAGTAAAAATGATTATCATCTGACTTCTGCCTAGTGTTAATTCGGAACATAGTAAAGAAGAGTTTCCTAAAACACTTGCATTTGGCTTGCTTTAAAATTATAGAATAGCAACTCCTAGGAAAGCAGCCTGGTTAAAAAATCCCATCAGATAACCTTTTTAAAAATAAAGAATTAGTTTTCTTGTGCCACAGTGCCCAAAACTATTCCAAAAGCTAAAGGCACCTGCCAGTTTGTAGGATTGGGTCCCTGAACAAATACACCCTCACATGGGGCTCTCAGATATCACTCCTGGAGGAATTCTGCACCACTGCAGAATTTGCATTCCCCGCAGAAAATACATTTTGCCAGCGATACACTGCAATTACTTCTACCCACCAGGGTGCACTATCATGCTAGAACAGAGGGGACCTGGAGCATGTGCAGGAGCAGCCAGTTACAGAGGGGGAGGAGAGGCTTCTTTCTTCACCCTGCCGGCACTGAGGAGACAGTTATGGGAATATGGGGAGAGGAGGGGGGAAGGAAATCAGGGCACATGGGGTCATTGGAGGAGTCATGGAAGCTGGAGTTCAGAAGGGCTAGCAGAGAACCAGGCTGGAGTGGGAGCATTGCATGGGGGGTGCAGGCACACATGGAGGGGAGGAGGTGGTGGAGTGGGGTGCAGGCACAAGGAGGAGATAGTGGAGTGGGGTGCAGGCACATGGAGGGGAGAAGGTGGAGTGGGGTACAGGCACACGGAGGGGAGGAGGTGGTGGAGTGGGGTGCAGGCACACGGAGGAAGTGGTGGTGGAGTGGGGTGCAGGCACGTGGAGGAGGAGGTGGTGGAGTGGGGTGCAGGCACATGGAAGGGGAAGTGGTGGTGGAGTGGGGTGCAGGCACACAGGGAGGGGTCGGAGGTGGTGGAGTGGGGGTGCAGGCACACATGGAGGGGGAGGTGGTGGAGGAGTGGGGTGCAGGCACATGGAGGGAAAGGAGGTGGTGGAGTGGGGGTGCAGGCACACATGGAGGGGGAGGTGGTGGAGGAGTGGGGGTGCAGGCACATGGAGGGGAAGGAGGTGGTGGAGTGGGGGTGCAGGCACATGGAAGGGTCGGAGGTGGTGGAGTGGGGGTGCAGGCACGTGGAGGGGAGGAGGTGGTGGAGTGGGGTGCAGGCACATTGAGGGGGAAGTGGTGGTGGAGTGGGGGTGCAGGCACAAGGAGGAGATAGTGGAGTGGGGGTGCAGGCACATGGAGGGGTCGGAGGTGGTGGAGTGGGGGTGCAGGCACACATTGAGGAAGTGGTGGTGGAGTGGGGTGCAGGCACGTGGAGGAGGAGGTGGTGGAGTGGGGTGCAGGCACACATGGAGGGTCGGAGGTGGTGGAGTGGGGTGCAGGCACATGGAGGGGAGGTGGTGGAGGAGTGCAGGCACACATTGAGGGGAAGTGGTGGTGGAGTGGGGTGCAGGCACGTGGAGGAGGAGGTGGTGGAGTGGGGTGCAGGCACATTGAGGGGAAGTGGTGGTGGAGTGGGGGTGCAGGCACGTGGAGGGGAGGAGGTGGTGGAGTGGGGTGCAGGCACATTGAGGGGGAAGTGGTGGAGTGGGGGTGCAGGCACACATGGAGGGGTCGGAGGTGGTGGAGTGGGGTGCAGGAACACATGCTGATAGGAGGAAGGGGGCTGAATGGGGGTGCAGGAACACAAGGGGATTGGTGAATGCAGGACCTTACGAAGACGGGGGAAGGCAGGGGCTGAGTGGGGGTTCCCCACCCTTGGAGAGGGGCCCGGCTAGAGAGGCCCCTGCAGCGCTGCACGGTGCTTGGGGATGGGTACTTCCTCCACCCCCCAGATTCACCCCTGCGGGGTTGTCTCGCTTTGCAAGGCGGATGGCCCAACCTGGCTCCTTCGCAAGCAAACTGAGCTGCTGCCATCGCTGTTGGGGCAAAATTACAAGAACAAGGACAGCCCTACTCACAATCAGTAGAAGAACAAAATCATCGCCCAACGTGGGGCTCGAACCCACGACCCTGGGATTAAGAGTCCCATGCTCTACCGACTGAGCTAGCCGGGCGTTGCACAATAGTTTCCTCCGGGGACTATTCGAAATGTAGCCTGGAGCATGCGTAGAACTGATTATCTCGAGGCGTACTTACGAGACTCCTCTGGCCGGCCGCGCCCTCGCGTCAGTGCCCCGTTGACGTTCACAAAGGAACGCTTCTGCGGAAGCTGATTGGCTGTTGTGCGGACCAATGGGAACGCGCGCTGGCGCGCGCACAGCCCCGTGAGCTCGGCGCAGCGTGTTGTGGGTCTGTCCGGCATTCGCTCTCCGCACGGCTCCGCCGCCATGAGCTCCATCGGCACCGGGGTGAGTGCGCGTGCTCGCCGGGCCCGCCGCTGACAGGGCCTGCGGGGAGGGGGAGTCTGCGCTCGAGCCTTCCTCCCCCCCCCCCTCGCGGGACGCGGGCCAGGGCGGCCGTTGTGCGCCGGGCCGCTCTGCTGAGTCACCTGGGCCCGCGCGACTGGGAAAGCGAAAGTGTAAGCGCGGGGCACTAGGGGCCAAGGAAAGAGGAGGGGCCAAGGGGGGGCACCAGGGGCCAAGGGGGGAGGGGCACTGGGGCCATGAAGAAAGGGGAGGGGCCATGGAGAAAGGGGGCTGGGGAGGGGCACTAGGGGCCAAGGAGAAAGGAGGGGCTGGGGAGGGGCACTAGGGGCCAAGGAGAAAGGAGGGGCTGGGGAAGGGCCCTTGGGGCCAAGGAGAAAGGAGGGGCTGGGGGCCAAGGAGAAAGGAGGGGCTGGGGGAAGGGGCACTAGGGGCCAAGGAGAAAGGAGGGGCTGGGGGAAGGGGCACTAGGGGCCAAGGAGAAAGGAGGGGCTGGGGTAGGGTTGCCAGATGGTTTCAACAAAAATACCAGACACATTTGACATTACATCACAATCTACAATACATCTTATTTAGAAAATACCGGACACTTATATTTTCTCTTTTCTATTTTCTCAATTTGTTTCCTGAACAGAAAGCTCTAGGGGCACTAGACCAATAGGCGCTCAGTTTTTTTTTTTTTTTTTAAGGGTCCCAAAATGTGTTCTAAAACAATTCAACGTTTCATCCTGGAGTTAGGGGGTGCTGCAGCCCAGGGCTTCAGCCCCACCAGGTTTGTGGATCTCCTGAAATGATTCATGGAACCCCCCCCCCCCCAGTTGAAAACCAAGGGGCAAGAGGGGCTGGGGGGCTATAGGAAGTGGAGTGAATGGGTGTGTGGGAAGGATATGGGGCTCTAGGAAGAGGGAATGGGGTTCTCTGTCCAGCCCCAGACCACAAATGTACTCTTCTCAGCGTATGGATGTTCTCTGCCCCATGATGCCTCCTCCCCCAATCTCTACTGTGTTTTTAAAAGGGGCATCTCATCTGCAGGGAGAGATTCAGGATGCCCTTCTCTGTGTTCAGATGCATGTCAGTGACCTGGGGATGAATTCTTTGCTGTGGCTGGGCACTTGCCATTCAACTTAGAGATATGCACGGTTAACTGGTTACCTAGTAAGCATTCACCTCACTGGCATACTTACCGGGGTAACCAGTTAACTGGGGCCCAATCAGAGCTGGCTGGAGCGGCCCCCAGTCTGCAGCACAGTGCAGCAGGCCTGACCAGAGCAGCCTGGCTGGGTCCACTTTGCTGCATGGCAAGTGAGGGTCCGGCCCGGCTTAGCTGAGCTGGTGACAACTGCGCCTTCTGCACCGCTGGCTGATTAACCCATTAAACGTACAGTTTAACCAGTTAACATTTTAAATGGGAGTTTACATCCCTAATTTATAGAGCAAGGATGGGCAATAATTTTTGATGGGGGGCCGCTCTGAGAATTTGGTAAGTGGTCAGGGGCTGCACTTTTCTATGATATTAACAGAGAGGTGCAGGGTCTGGGATGGAGTTTGGCTACAGGAAGAAGTTCTGGGTAGTAGGAGATTGTGACCTGGGGCTCGGGTGCGGAGAGCTTGGGTGCAGGAGGGAGCTGTGACCTGGGGTTGGGGTACAGGAAGGGGTGTCAGGTGCGGGCTCTGTCTGGGAGATGCTCACTGTAGGCAGCTCCCAGCTGGTGGCCCAGCTCAAGTGACTGGCTGCTGGGGCCAGTGGATGTGTCTCCGTAACCTGCCCCTGCCCCATCACCATCCTTGCAGCCTCCCATTTGCCAGAAACTGGCCAATGGCAGTGCTTGTGGACACATGTAGTACACAGAGATCTGCTGCTCTTCTTCCCCTGCTGACTGCTTTTTGCCCACAACTGTTATAAAGGATGCTATTTTCTATAGATATGCAGACTGAGCAAGTGCTTGGCAAGGACCTCTGCCATTCTGACCTGGGATAATGCAGTACATAAGACTATGGTTGTGTCTACACGACAGATGTTACAGTAGCACAACTATAGCCAATATATGCTGAGACAGCATTTTTGCACTGGGATAATTAAACCACATGAGCAGAGGTAGCTATGTCAACTTAGCTTTGTCTGTGAACTTATGTTGGTCAAGATGTATTTTTAACATTCCTGATTGACAAAATTTTACCGACAAAAGTGCTAGTGTAGACAGCCTTTGGCTCGGTAAGAAATAATAAAAAGATAATCTGATTAAGAATGAATCAGACCTGAAAACTGTTTTTTGGGAACATTGGATGGTCTGGATTAAACTTACATATTCATAATGGATGCTTTCATGAAATAGCCTCTCCAACATATTCATAAATGATCTGAAAAAAAGGAGCAAACAGGGAGGTGGCAAAATTTGCAGATGGTACAGACCGGGCCCATGGCTGGAAGGGAGGTGCTCCAGCCCATACATGTTAACTGGAACCAGTAAGCATCACTTGTTAAGGGTGCTTATTGATTAACCTTTCATGTCCCTATCATCAAATGATCCATCCTTTGTCATCCATTACAGACAACAGGAACAGCCCCGGCCTATGACGTGCCTAGGCCTGCGGTAGACAAGTCTGAGCTGGAGCAGCTTCTGCCTGTGGCCTCTTTGCCTGCCTCCTCCCCCCTGTAATTGGCTAACCGGTTAAACATCACATCTAACCGGTTTGACATGATGTTTGACCAGTTAATCAGTTGAACAGGATTTTACATCACTGTGGTGATTACCTGTTCTGTTAATTTCCTCTGGGGCACCTGGCATTGGCCACTGTCAGAAGAGAATGCTGGGCTAGATGGACCTGGAGTCTGACCTAGTATGGCCGTTCTTGTACAGATTTTCTCTAGAGACTTACTTTAAGACTTTTCATAGAAAAATAGCTTGGTACTACCGCTGTGTGAGCTGTATTTGTAAATTTATGCTGAACAGTATGTTTGTTTTTCTTCCTTTACAGTATGACCTGTCAGCTTCCACATTCTCTCCAGATGGCAGAGTATTTCAGGTTGAATATGCTATGAAAGCTGTGGAGAATAGCAGGTAAGATGAATGTCTTTGTTTTTTGTTTCACTTGTTTATTTAAAAATGACAAGAGAAATGTGGAGTATCAGAGCGGCGAGGAGTCCTGCGGCACCTATAGACTAACCGAAGTGTTGGAGCATAAGCTTTCGTGGGCAAAGACCCACTTCGTCAGATACATGTGAGAATCACAAGAGAAATGTGATTAGGGCAGACAGTTAAAATGATATTGCAAAAAAAAAAAAAAAAAAATTGTACTCCTGAAATAAGTGATAAGTAATTGTATGATTGTATTAATCTCAGGAAGTTCTTCAGATTAAATATGAAGGGAGTATAGTTGCCCTTATTTGTTCTTTAGTTTGGTCAAAAACCGATTGCATATGTTCTTAGTATATATGGTACATACATATTATAGTAATAGACTATATTAATAGCAAAAGTCCATATAAGTGATGGTGAACTGAGGCACTGAGAAGTAAAGTAACTTGCTCAGGTTCACACAGGTTTTTAGTAGCCTCTCTGGCTGTTGCCAGTTTCTTGGAGAATAGTTGGCTAGAACTACAATGTCAGCTTCCCTAAGACTGCATATATTCCTTTAGGTATATGGCAGGTAGCAGTTGTAGAAAGGTAAATATTGTGCTGCAGCACAATCTGGATATGTTGACTATTAAATGCAGATAAAATGCTTTGAGGTATGGATCAAATCATCCTATATTTGTACAGCATTCATATCTCTGGATACTATTGTAATAGAAAAAACATAGTTCAAAATAAATCTGTGGTATACCAGCTAGTATGAATATCTAATATCTTTGGAGTATATCACCATTTTAATGACTTCATCAAAGGATAAAGATCTCTTACCTTCTATAATATAATCCTAAATCTGTGGAATATTCCATAAGTCTTAAATATGCGTCCAGAACTATTTTGTAGTAATTCTCACTATGGTATGGACCAATTAGTAAGAACTACTTAATTTCACTGTAGTGCTTGTTCTAGTATTTTTTCTTCTTTATTCACTTGGTCAGTGAGTTTTTGATATGTCTAGATACTTTCATGTTAGGCTCTAGGAGTGTGTGCTTTAGACCCATGGAAGGAGGAGGGAACGTCAGTGTTACACCTAATGGCAGTGGTTCTCAAATTTATTAGATTGAGGCCTCCTTCCCCCCGGTGTCTGACAAGCTGGGGGTGTAAATTACTACAAACAAGTACATATATGGCTGCCCAATTCTGAAGGCAGAGTGGAGAGTGGCAGCTGCTGGTTGGGCACACAGCTTGGAAGAGAGTGCTTCCCCCAGCAGCAGTGGAGAATTAAGGGAGGGATGGTATGGCATTGCCACCCTTATTTCTCCAATGCTGCTAATGGCCATGCTGCCTTCAGAGCTAGACACCTGGCACTCCAAAGCTGCTGCCCTCTGAAGGCAGAGCAGTTTCTCATGCTACTCCAGAATTCATTTTGCTCTCCCCAGTTTGAGAACCTTTGCCTTATCGAGTAGGTAGTGGCCTTGGCCCTCCTAATTTACTGATGACAAGAGATTTGTGAGATATTTGTGCCACTAGGAGCTGTGTTCTTATTTATGACTATGTGCTTATTGGGAGAGAGGGATTGAAGTAAAATAACACATCCATGTAAATGCTCCCACTTCAAAACTACAGAAAACATACAGATTTAAAGGGAGAACTGCCCCCCATCCACCATGTCCCTCAAACTATTTTAGTTCTAGATGTACAGACTGGAAAACTTCCTTGTGTAGGGAGGGAAATGCATCGCTTTCTTATATAAATACAGGGTAACTTCAGTGGGTCTTACTCTTTTCCTCCTTATCTTCAAAGTAGCAGTGAAATCATGGAGCAGATCTACCTCACTTTAAGTGGTTGTATACGTCAGTCCTGCGCCCATTTAATTTTGATAAAGGCATGCTAAAATAACTTTCCAACCATACTTTTAATTTGTGTGTTTTGTTTTTATTTAAAAAAACTTTGCGTATTTGACTTGTCTTTCAGTACAGCAATTGGTATAAGATGTAAAGATGGAGTTGTCTTTGGAGTAGAAAAACTAGTCCTGTCCAAGCTGTATGAAGAAGGTTCCAATAAACGTCTGTTTAATGTTGATCGACATGTAGGAATGGTGAGGTGTTGCAACACTTTATGCTTTTCTCTTAAGAATTAGGAAAACTTAAGTCAAGGAACATTCAAACAACTGATTCTAAATTCTGTGTATGCATTTCTAGTCCTGTTTGTGGGTATTTTGTATAAACTAGGGATGTAAATTTCTGGTTAATCAGTTAACTGATTAAATATTAGGCTAACCTAATGTTTAACTGGTTAACAAACTAAGCGGGATGTGGGCTGGGGTTGGTACCAGCCTAATTGGAGCAGCCCCCAGGCCTGGGACTCCTGCCCCCAGCCTGGGGCTGCTGCCAGCTCCCAGCCCCCACCAAAGCAACCCCTGTTTGCGGCAGGCCTGGGCTCCCCACGGACAGAGACTGCTCCGGACACTGGAGCCAAAGCAGTGGCCAGAGCAGTGGCCCGTCATTCCAGAGTTACCCAATTAAACCTAGCATTTAACTGGTTAACATTTTAAACGTTAATTGATGTCCCTATTTCACAGTCATAGGATTTTAAAAACTGTAAATTTAATTATTTCCAGTATCTAAATCTGAAATTTCATGGTGTTGTAACTCTACGAGTCCTGACCTAACTCTGAAGACAGCAGGACAGAAGTAAGAGTAGCATGATACGGTATTGCCACTCTTACTACTTCTGTGCTGCTGCTGGAGGAATGCTGTTTTTGGAGCTGGATGCCTTGCCAGCAGCCACTGCTCTCTGGCCACCCAGCTCTGAAGGCAGAACAGAAGTAAGGATGGCAAAACCACAACCCCACACAATAGCCTTATGAATCCCCTCCACCTCCAAACAACCTTTTTTGGATTGGAACCCTCCAGTTTAAGAAATGCTGGTCTCCCCCATGAATTCTGTATAATATAGGGTAAAAGTACACATAAGACCAGATTTTGTAGCTGTGAATTTAGTAGTGCCCTATAAATCAGGTGGCTTGTCTATTCAATTATTTATATTTCTTGCAAAGTATCTGAGTGACTTTAGCTGGTGATACTCTTCATTTCAGGCAGTAGCGGGACTCCTGGCAGATGCTCGTTCTTTGGCAGATATAGCTAGAGAAGAAGCTTCTAACTTTAGATCCAACTATGGATATAATATTCCACTGAAGGTAAGTAACTAACTAGTGCTTTTAGCACAAATTTAGTCTTCAGGTTTTGTTAGATTCTGTGACACAGACGCCTCTTCTGAATTTTTTTACTTGAGGCATGTTTATTTCATTCAGTTAAATATTCTAAAACACCTCCTTTTTTTCCCCACAGCATCTTGCTGACAGAGTGGCCATGTATGTACATGCCTACACACTATACAGCGCTGTCAGACCTTTTGGCTGCAGGTATAAATGTTTTAAATACTTGTGCTTGATTATGCACTGAATAAAGATTCTCACAATAGATGACTTATCTTGAGTGTTTACACAGTGATTTTTTCACCGGGGGGGAAGGCGAGTAATCTAAAATCAAGTACAATTATATTGGTAATATTGAGGAGGACTTTAGGTAAGGAGCTCACATGTCCATGTAAAGATGATTACTAGCCAAAATTTCTGATTATTCCTAAACTTTAAAATTGAGGCACTTGTGCTGGTAACTTGCACAGGAATGAGAAAAACAAAGCTATAATTGAAAATTTGCTTTTCTGGTCCTTTAGCTAAGTGAGGCATTATACATTCAGTGATGCCTATTGTAAATGACAATTCAAAGGACCAGTAAGTCATGACTTTACAAAGATGGTCTTTAACTATATGTTGAGCAAAATTGTACTGACAGCTTTGGGGTGAGGATACCCAAAAGTTTAAGATGAGTTTCTTATTGGAAGGTAGTATGTAGTGGAGGTTGCACTGCAAGAGCAGTGATATGAGCTTGTTGTCTATTGTGTGCCGAAAAACCAAGTCAGTATAATTAATCCTTGTAATTTTATATAGTGAGGTTTTTTAGAAACGTTCATGACCTGTCTTCTAATACCTCATTTTCTGTATTCAGTTTCATGTTAGGGTCTTATGACGAGGATGATGGTGCTCAGCTTTACATGATTGACCCATCTGGTGTTTCATATGTGAGTATTTTGAAATAGACTCAGTATCTTCTGATTTAATGTTCTTAATAGGGGTCATGAAAAATGGGATTTTCGCTTTGGATAGCGGTCACTACTGCTGGATGACAATTGAACTGGCAGTGTTGTTGTATGACATTGTTGTGGCTTGTCTGTTTGCAAGCTATGTACTCTTGAGATATACTGCTTCAAAATTACTGTCAGTTATAGTTGACAGTATTTCTCACACCTGGTTTCCCTTATTTGTTAAAGATGAGTGCCAAGAACTTTTTTGGAAAAGTAGCTTGTATGTGGAACCCCTCTATTAAATATGTCAGATTGATACCCAGCACATTACTTTATTTGTTCTATCTTCTGAAGTCAGGTATAATTTAGTGGATGGGACTCTGACACAGAAAGTGCATTCTACTGTAGAGTCCCACCTACTAATACCTACCTCCAAATAGACTCTTTTAAGTCGCTAGGCTTTAATAATGTCAGATCAAGGCAAATGTATCTCTTGTAAATCATAACACTTGACAGGGCTATCTCTGAATAGTCAGCTAAAGAAAAAACAGAACTGTACACACAAGCAGGAAGTGTAGTACTGCTGTAACAGCAAAGCCCTGCTTATTTTATATTCCTAAGGATATGCTTAGCAAGATCATTGGTAAAGCAAGGAAGTCTTTCCAAGTGTGGATAGCTAAGATGTGGATTTCCTGACTTAGTTTTCAGTTGCCACCTAGATATGTATTGTGTACAAACTATATTACAAGAACAATAAGGTTTCAAAGACCCAAAAGTTAAATGTTACAATTAAAGTTGCATCTACTTTAAAAAGCTTATGGTTACCTGGGTCCTCCCATTTACCTTTTTAAAATGTTAACACACTTAAGTTTTTTTCAGTCTTGTGCAACTCTTCCAGTACACCAGGATTTCTTTAAATATCAGTGAATCAGAGGTTTTAAACCTCCTGGATGCAAGATACTATTTAACACCCTCTCTCACTGCAGTTTTCAATTGAAAGTATTTCACGATCAGTGTAAGATGTGCATACATCATCTAGCTTCCTCTCCAAATGCAGAACAGAAATATACGGACTATGTCTGCCTTTTCTATATCAACAGCTTTTCCATCCCTGTGGAATAGTAGACCTATACCATTACAACGTTTTCTTTTGTCCCTGATAGTTTAAAAAAAAAAAATTACTACTTATTATTAATCCTACTGGTGGTAGCTTTTTTCATTGACACCTTTAGCTTTTCCTATTAATTGTCTGTATTTAATAGCTGCTCACTTTGGATCTTTCCTTCCAAAGATTGACTTCCCCTCTTTTTTTATTACTGCTTCATTTCTCTTTCTTACTTAGGATTTTTAACCAAAGAATCATTGCTTATTTGACACTGGAATTGTAGAGTTGGGAGGTGGGGGCGGTATCTGGTAACGTTTTCTTAATCTACTAAATATAATTCATATTTGTATGGTTAAAAATTTTCCTCAACTCAACCGTGACCATAATTGTGTTAAACTTTGAGAAATTGGCCCTAAATAGAATGTGCGTGTCCTGTGGTATATACATATTACTTGTCAGTGTTACATTACTTCATTGAACGATTACTGAAAAATTTAAACTTTGCAGCACAACAGTTTCACTTTGGAAATTTCAGCTAATAATGTATTTTCATAGTCTTTTTTGAATGTATTTAAATACTTATGTTGGACATGACAGTTGGGCTTGTGAATACAATATTCACACAGAATCTCACACTTTGTGTTTTATCCTAATGAGCACATCTGAGTAAAGAGATTTTACTATAGAAAGTGTTTAATAGATTGTAATCATACTAAGCATACTAAAGTTTAACCTGTACCTAGGGAGCAGCTCCCCCGATCCGCTGCAGGCGGAGGGGCTGCTTCAGCTCCGCAGGGCCCCGGTTCCCAGCTCATGTGGGCTGGGAGCTGGCAGCCCTGCGTGGAAGCAACCCTATAAGCACCAGCGGCTACTGGAAGCTGGCAGCCCTGCACAGGCCCAGAAGCAGCCAGGCTGGAGCAGACCCTGCCCCTGTTTAATCAGTTAACTGGTTAAACTTAAGGTTTAACTGGTTAACTAATTAAACAGGGTTTTACATCCCTGTTATATAAATATTCTCAGTGCATAGATATCTAAGGATAAAAACTTTTCTTTAATAATAATAATAAAAAAAAGAGAAACCCTTTGTGTCAGGTCATAACCTCATTCATTTTAGGTATCAAGAAACTACCTTTCTGGACAGATTATTCCATAATTGTCCACTATACAACTTCTTCCTCTGAGGCATCTGGTACTAGCCACTCTCAAGAGACAGATTGGACTAGATGGACCCATAGGCATTTGAACCTTGTGTTCCAGTAGTTTGTGCATTACATTGACTTCTATGCTGTGAGTTATATAAAGATGGGTCACTGATGTATCTCTCCTTCTTCATCAAATGGTATACATGGTTAAACTCCACTGTAATTACCACTGTGCTTGTAGTGCAAAAGTTGGGAGATTCATGCTTTGACTAAACAAATGTTTGATGACCACCTCTCCCACCTAAGCAAGAGGAATACAAAAATGTGAAGACATTCCAGAGTGTATGAAACTTTCAAAGCTGCAGTTTTGGGGGTCCAATAAAAAGCAATAAGAACAGCTAGGCTTTCATAAGATGCTTCAAGGCTAATCACACATCAGTGAGTCCTGCAAAGGATAGTGATGGGAAGGGACAGATGGCATGAAGGAAGATGTTGGGAAAACACTAGTGAAAAGGGGGAGTGTAGAGTAGTATGGTAATTGTACAACCAAAATGACTTTTTTTGTGTGGTGGAAGTGATGAGACCATTCAAATGGAATGCCTGTTGAGTTTTGCGCACAGTGTTGTAGCTGTGTTGATCCTAGTATATTAGAAAGGATAAGGTAATATCTTTTAGGCCTTGTCTACACTACAGGGTTTTGTTGGTAGAAGTTATGCTGTTTTCATTAAAGCCACTGCTGCATGTCCACACGAGTTCCTTGTGTTGGCAGAGTGCATTCGCACTCACAGCTCTTCAGAGAGCAGTGCACTGTGATAGCTATCACATTGCAACTGACGGGAGAATGCTTTGGGAAAGGTTTCCAGTGCCTCATGAAGCAGGTACAGTTGTCCTATGATGCAGGTTTCCTATCATTCAAGGGGCGTCCTGGTAGATTGTCAACCACTTTTTCAACTGAAGTGTGTGTGATGGAAGGGAGAGGAGAGTGGTGTGTCTAGGGCCAGGGAGACAGCAGGCTGATGGACCTATCCTGGTGCAGGGGGAAGACAACACCCCGGCTTTGCAGTCTGGTCAGAAGCGGCCCGTGCTCTGCTTGCTTGTGGTTCTGTGATTCCCTTCTCAGCTGCTAGGAAGCAGGCATCCTGAACAGCTCTGTGAGCGCTCCCTGCTGAAGAACGTCAAAGCAGCACAGCAGTACCCCTCCACCACCCTCCTGTGGCAGCCTGCCTGCTGCTGTGTTTCTAGCAGGGCAGAACAGGAGCATTCCATGTTAATGACTTGCTATTTGTTCCTCAAAGGAGCAGTACTGAACTCTCAGATACTTCCCTGAGCTTTGAAAGAGGAGGGGCATATTCCTGCAGGACAGCAGAGATCAAAACCAGTGAGCAGAGTGGCATTGTGGGATATTGGTGGAAGCCAGTTATGTTGACAAAAACCAACAGCATGTACATCAGTGTTTCTCAAAGTGGGCCCTGTGCCCAGCTTGAGAGAGCTGCTAACAGGCCACTCCAGTTTGTTTACTTAATGGCTCTGCTTATGGCTCTCTTTGCAGACAGTGAACCATAGCCAGCCAAGGAGAGTGGTGGGAAGCAGTGTGTCCTGGGGCCTGCTTTGGGAAACACTGTCTACACTGATGCTTTGTCACTTGAACTGTGCTGCAAAAGCCTCTTGTTGAGGTGCTTTTATTTGGTTGGCAAAACAGCAGAGTTTTACCATCAAAAGTAGCTTTGTAGTGTGTACACCTTGCCTGTTTGGTTGGCAACAGGCAGCTTTTGCTGACAACTTTATAGTGTATACAAGCCTTATTGGACCAACTTTTCTTGGTGAGAGAGATTGCTTTCTGTAGTGATTGCTTTGTGAAAAGTGTTCATTCGCAGGTGATGGGGTATTTTTTTATTTTTGCCTTTTGTCATTTTCCTACATCCGTTCGAGAGCGTAGTGATTGGTTTCACTCTCATAGTTACTATCAAGGCCTTTAGTACACTGGATAAGGTACACCACATGTTGACGGGCATGTCAGACCCATTGATATTGGTGGGTATTGAGAGGTATATTGTGGGGAGCACTGATGATTGTAGCAGCGAAAGGGTGCTCTCCAGTGGAGAAATAGACTACGTGGGCTATGCAAATACCATGAGAGAACCTGCTCCAACACAGAATTTAAATCTTCTGCACACCTCCAGGTGACACCTGCTACTACACACTGGAATACATATAGGGTACCAACAAACAGCTAGAGCCCATAGTTGATGAGGACCCCATCCTGAAGGAAATCTTTCCTGAATCCCATTGTCTGGCCTTCACATAAGCCCCTGACTTCCTCAAGGTCATCTGAGGCAAACTCATCATAGATCAGGACACAGTTAGGGTCTGTTGGATATCGCATTATTGAATAGTCACGTAACTGCATGAAATCTTAGCGGTTACATGACTATTCAATAGTCTTTGGGGGCCGGGCCAGCAGCCAATGCACTCCTGGCCCCACTTTCCGAAGCCCCCTGCCACCCTACACTGCTGCCTCTGTATCAGAGGCAGTAGCAGGGGGGAGCCGGTCCCTGCACAAACTGGCTGCCTGCTGCCCTGCGCTGCTGCCTCTGATGCAGAAGCAGCAGTGTGGGGTAGCAGTAGCCTCCGTCTGAGGGGAGCTTTGCAGCAGCCTCCCCTACCCCACCCTCCCCTATGCTGCTACCTTTTAAGCCATCTCCCCCCAGCACTAACTCCTGCCTGCCCTTCCCTCGCTGCCTCTTCCACAGGTCCATGGAGTTGGCATGTGCAGGGAGCTGGCTTGAAAGCTGGCTCCCCATGTGTTTTGGCTGCAGCCTGCCCCCATCACCCTCAGTGATGCTGCCTTTCTATCAGAGACAGCAGTGTAGGTGTGGAAGGGGGCAGGCAGATCCAGTGCTTGTGGGGAGCATGCTTAAAGCCAGTTCCTCACGGGCACTGGCTCCCACCTCCTCCTACAGAGACAGCAAGGGTGGGGCGGGGGGGTGTAGTCAACAGTACTAACAGATAAGCCAAGGCAGTGTAGTGGACTACACGCTGACATCTCTAGTCTAGGATCTGTGTTGACACAGTCCTGTCACTAAAAGTCAGCATGTGTACATGCTATTTGTTGGCCTGCTGACAAAACAGCAGTCACACGTGCACTTGCTGTGGCAAAACCTTTTTCACGAGGGGGAGGAGTTAAGCACACATGAATGACAAAAGTTTTGTCAAGCAAGTAGAATCGTAGACACAGCCTAACTCAGAGTGGCACCGGACTGTCAGATTCACAGATGCAAAACGTGCACATACCTCCATTGCTACGATGATGAACGCTCCCCTCAATATACCTTTTAAGATCCATGGGTCTTACGCATACATGCCTGTTGTTACACATGGTGTACCTCATCCAGCACATTAAATTCCTCAGTGGCAACTTTGTGGATGAAACCAATCATGGCTGTCAAGTGAGTGTAGGAAAATGAAGAAATGCAAAAAGACCATATCATCTGTGGAACAGTTTTCACAGAGTGATCATTCTGTATCGGTCCTCTAAGGAAACCTGCATAATGCTTTCAAAAGACAAGCTAAAAATCATGGACTGAATAGACACACTTTATTTATGGCTTAGTACAACTATCTGCAACCCACTTATGACCCCATACCCTGTTTCCACCTTAGTGATTTCTCCTACCCTGTTCTTCCTCCCTATGACTGCAGAGGTCACTTTGAATGGTCCCTTAAAATGTGTTAACTACTTATGCTAAGCAGTCTGTTCAAACCTTGGATTTAGCGGTGATACTTTGAGTTAATTTTCCAGTCCTAAAGAAAAAAACCTGTATTTAAAGCTTGAAAGCTCATCTCTTACCACCTGAGGCTGGTCCAATAAAAGACCTTACCATACCCAATTCTATTTAGTTTTTGTGAGTTTTCACTTACTCTGTTAAAAAATTAGTATAAATAGGATTCTGCTCTGAGGAATTTACTGAAAAAGATATTTGGAGGTTTCTGTAACATTACCTACAGGTATGCGTTCAGTATTGTAAACTACAACAGTTTACTGAGTTCTTACAACTAAAGAAACCTGCCCTGCAAGAAAGATTAATCAAACTTTAACTAATCTCCTTTTGTTGCTTTTATAGGGTTATTGGGGATGTGCCATTGGTAAAGCCAGACAAGCTGCAAAGACAGAAATTGAAAAACTTCAGGTAGGATGGTACTTACAATATACAGTATATCCAGTTGTTCTGTACTAATTCATTTCAAGACAGATATTCTGAGCTACCACTGTTGTGCTATAACTTTTAGGGTTTTTTAAGGTAAGGTTTAGAGGGCACCAGGGAAGTTAGCAAATAAAGGAAGCTACTTTCTCTGCACAGGACCATTTTCCTATAACCCACTGAGATAGTACCATCCCCATCTCTTTCCCATTATGAATAACCAGAGGAATACTATGAATTGTAATAAAATATACTCAGAGGGATGGCTGGGTTAGTAACTAAAAAAACTTAAAAAAAAAAAAAAAAAAAAAAGGGGGGGGGGGGGGATGAATTGTCCTGTAGCACCTTAGCGACTAACCAAAAATATAGATAGCATCATTAGCTTTTGTGGGCACAACCCACTTCAGTTGAAAATATACTGTCATGGAGAAGAATAGGATCAGTGATGTTTGTTCTCATCAGGAGAAGCACTAGCCAGTCATCTTGCCCCCTTTCATTGTACTTGTTGAATAGCAAGTTGATACCATTTTTCTAAGATTTTTCTTAAAACAGTATAGAGAGATGTAGCAATAAAAACTTACTGACATGAGCTTGGATGGCTATATTAATGATAGGCAAAGTAACTTGTGAGTTTAACAGTACCAGTTAAACTTACATACCCACTTACACCGTCAAATGCAGTATATGAAGAACATAAACCACTTTTTGAACTGTTTTTGTTGAAACTTTTTCTGCTGTCTATGAAGTTTGGCTCACGTATTATGGTTGTCCTGGCCTCCAAGGGAGAATTTTTAAATACTCTAAATTAGTGATGGGCAGCCTGTTTTTTCTACTGGTGTTACAAAAGTGATACGCATGTGAACTGAGGTGCATGCTGATTGCCCATAACATTGACTGTGAGAGTCATATGCTCCCTCTGCATCCAGTCAAAGTGCTGCTACAGTTCAGTTGGCACACCCTGCAAATACTAGTTACACAAGAGCAGTTAGTGAAACTACCCGACCCCGGAAAAACATATTGGTTACAACAATCTTGTGGCCCATTGAGATGGAGGGATACTCAGGTGGCCCTCCCACTTGCCTGGGTTGCCTATCACTGTTCTAAAAGCTGCCTAAAATAAATGTAAGTCCTGAGAAGTCAGATTTTTGAGATGCTCCAAGGCTAACGAAGGGCTCTATTGGAAAGCTGTGTAAAGCTCCCGTTTCTATACTTGAAGACACACACGATGGATTTGAAATGTTACTAATCAAATACTGGAACATTGCCCAACTTTCTCCACAAGCCTGTGTAATTGTGGGTGGGGGGAGGGGTAGTAAAAGGAGATCTCTTCTTGGAAATCTCTTTTCTTTTGCAAGGAAAGGGTGGGGGGGAGAAGAAGCACTTTGAAGTTCCTCAGAGGTTTGAAAAGTTCAAATTCAGCTCAGAATAAATGGTTTAGTAGACAGAGCATAGGGGTGAAGTAATCAAAGGCATGTCGTGTAAACTGAATTTATTAAATGGCTATTGAGTCACTTATGAAGGACTTGTTATAGCTACTTAAATTGTTTCAGGTTTGGAGAGACTTGCAAAGCAGTATGTTAATTTATTACTGTTAAAAGGAGAGGCTCCCTCGGGGCACATCTACGCTTCAGGCCAAAAGTAAAATTAAGATATGCAACTTCAGCCACGTCAGTTGCGTAGTTGAAGTCCAAATAGTTTAATTTGGCTTTTGGCACTGTCTACACAGCAGGAAGTCGAAGGAAGAACACTCTTCCTTTGACTTCCCTTACTTCTCGTGAAATGAGGGTTACAGGATTCGGAGTAAGAAGTCCTCCAGCTCAACATTATTTCAAAATAATGGCTTGCTGTGTAGCTGTGCACTGTTGTTTCAGAATAACTGACGTTATTCCAAAATAACGCTGCTGTGTAGACATATCCCCTGAGAGTTCTGTTAACCTGCAATTATCAATCATTCACACCTTTCTTCTGTAGCACTCCTGAAAATCAGTTAATTGTGTAACATACAAATTATTCATCTAATAACTTGGGAGATATTACACAGCCTTTTAGTTTAGCAGTGCAAAAATACATTCCTTAACTTGTACTAGAGATTATGTAGGTAATCTGTGGTAAAAGTGGTTTCTAGCAAATGGGGAAAAATCAAATTGCAGTTAGGGACTACTTTCTTCATTGGTCGTGTTGCTCCTTAGTGTGAAATGCTCTGACGATACCTGTAAGTTGTCATGAAAATATTTATTTAAACTGAAAGCCCGACACCTAAAGCATGATAGTGTTCCTATATGTGAGGCCTAATTTACACTATTGCAGGCCATCAATCTAAGTTACGCAACTTCAGCTATGTGAATAAAGTAACTGAAGTGGACATACTTAGGTCTACTTACTGCAGTGAGTCAATGGCAGATGCTTTCCTGTTGATTCAGCCTACACTTTTCATTTTGGTGGAATACCTGAGTCAATGGGAGACCACTCTTCAATTGATTTATCACATCTAGTATATATGTGATAAATTGACCCCCGCTGGATTGATTCCTGCCCATTGATCCAGTAGTGTAGACATGCCCTGAATTACATCAAATGACTGGAGGAATATAATTGCATTCATTCAGTTTTGGTGTAAAAAATTAGATTGAGGCTGTGATGGGATATCCAGGGTGCAGGCTGAGACTGTGGATCTGCTGTGCCCCCCTAACTCTCCAACCTGTGCTCTCTCAATGCTTTGCTAGTGACAAGCAGCAAACCCCTCCAAGTGCTGCGATCACTCCACACAGCAGCATATAGTACCCTCACCCCCCACACAGCTAGACTGCATGAATGCTCCCAAAGCCACACATGAACCAGAGAAAGGCACCAGCCAAATAACCCCAGCTCCCAGCCTTGTACCTCAGGAATGTATGGTCTTGTACTTATGAAGATGAGCAGTGCAAAATTTATTAATTGGTTTACCACTTCATCTGTGGAAAATAGATATACACCAGTCTTTGTGAAACCTAAGCAAATTAACAGACACTTCAGGCAAACTCACTGGTAAAGATAAACAGTAAAGCAAGTTTGAGTACAACAGACAGATTTTAAGTGACTATAAGTGATAGGAAAAAAGTCAGAGTTAGTTACCAAAAGAAATAAAATATAAACACTTTGTCTGAACTCTCAACCCTGTCAGACTGGGCAGCAACTAGATTAAGCAACTTAACCACTGGATATTGCAGTCCTTAATATGCAGTTTTGTCTCTAAACCTGGGCAAGTCTCCTCAGAGCCTTTAGTCTTCTCAGTACCTTTGCTGTTTGCAGCATAGGTGGGGTGCAGCATGGGGCTCCTGTGGTCTCTTATACTCGCTCCGATGTGCTTGAAGAACACAAGTCCCTGCGTGTCAGGTGGGCATTGCTGAATTTGCAGGCAAGGTTGAGCAATTCCCCTGGTGTGGTCGCATGCAGGTGATTCATTGAGTTGTTGCTTCCTTGCTGGAGGATGGCTGTTGGATACCCGACCCCAGCATTGGTTATTCTCCTTGCTGTTGTGTCTGGGGAGCTAATAGCTGGCTCATTCCTCAACTTAGTGTGTTTTAGTGACAACCATACAAAGAACAGTGGCTTTTAGCAGTTCATAATCTTTCTCTGATACTTCACATGACATGCTTTATAGGCAATATCCTAATGATATACAAATGAGAAATATGGAAATTACAAGATACTCCTCAAAAGTAAATTGTCACGCTAAAATACTGGTGGTAGTCAGCCATGCCTTTGTCCAGAAGGCACATGGGCCAAATCAAGGTGGTGGTATGAGACAATTTAGCACAAAGTTCTTTATGTAGCTTTTTGTTGAATTCCTGAAACCTATCATGCCCTTAAATACTAATGAGACTGGAGGAACTATGGTATATCAGTTCAACATGTTTTCTTCAATAATACTGCAGTTGAATCTTTCTAAAATACTGTAAAGCATTTTGGTTTTAGAAGAAAACCACT
This sequence comes from Rafetus swinhoei, assembly GCA_019425775.1. NCBI lineage: Eukaryota > Metazoa > Chordata > Testudines > Trionychidae > Rafetus > Rafetus swinhoei. The sequence goes on along the minus strand of CM033446.1, from coordinate 124,313,346 downwards.
TCTATGAAGTCTCAACAATCCTATCTTATAAGTCATCAAACTACAAATGCAACAATGATGATATGGGGAAAATAACCTGTCCTTGTCCTTCCTCTTAGTTCTGCCCTAATTAAACACTGTACAGTATTAGTCTTCTGTTAATAATGCAATAAATGTAAGTTCTTACACTAAAAATGGTATCTAATTTTATGAAAGAGCTCCAAATTGTGGGACTTATAGTAGTGCAAAATACATATGGATTGCTTATCTTGAGACTTAAATCATATCGTTTCATAGCAAAGCATTTATATTTATCAACTATGCATTTAGATGATTATGTAAAGTAATCCTTGTTTTGGGTGACTGCTGAAATTTATTTTAAACATGCCTTCTAATAACTTCTGCAGTATTGTTTTAGGATCTTAAATTTAATTTGATTTCGCCATCTCTTATGTAACTTTTATTAACTATAAAAAAAAACCATATACACAAACACATAGTACATCTGAGAATATGAACCTTGTAAAACTAGTATGTCCTTTAAAAGAGCAGGAAAAAACTGATTCATCACAATCTGATGAATTCACCTCCCCCCTGCATTTTTTTTTTTTGACAATCTGAAAATTTACCTAACAGCTGTTCAAATTTAGAGATTTGTAGTTTATTCTAGTCCTGGCTTGTACTAAATTTTTTTGAATTGCCATTAAAATGTAGCCTGTTTTCTATATCTTGTATTTTAGATTTAAAAACTTTTCTTAACTTTTTATTATTAAATTTAATCTACATATGTCAGGCTGGATTCCATCAGAGATCTGTCTTAAAAGTTCAGTGTAATGTTCATACAATGAGTTGAAAACAGACAATGGTGACACTGTAATCTTGGCATCTGAAAAACAATGCTGTGTCAATTTCAGTATACACAGATTGGCAGAATAGCACTTGCTGCATTTGAGTGACACAAACTCGTGAGGGTGTTTATTAATAATGCTTTTGCGGTATGCAGTGCTGTTGTCTTCATGTCTCCAAATATTGTCTGATCTTACCAGTGGGGCGTAATAATCCAACATAAAGAAAACAATATTTTTCAGCATATTGATATAACCGAATTTATTCAATGGATGTCATCTGTAGAGAACTTCTGTTTTGTAGTGCTGTCACAGTAATGCAAAGCTTGTATTAGTTTCAAGCTGTAATGCTTCCTGGAAGCTGTAGCTAGGTTTCCAAAGACTTTGACCTGCTCTTGACAGGTGAATGTTTGGCATAGATTAATTTTTAATCAAGTTTCAAACACAAAATAGAAATAGAAAACTGCAAGGTGACTTGTGATGGACAATATGGCCTGCTGGACAGTATATATAATAATCTTTATCTAGAAAAGAGGAGTGGTAAGGAAGTAGCTATGCCTATATTAAAACAAGTCTTTTCCTCCTTTAGTATTGTCCGCTTTTCAGATAGCCACGCAGGATAGGGGAACAGCTAAGCATTCTGCAATAAAGATATAGAATCTGGGAGAGGAGATGGCTAGTGAAATACTTTCCATCATAAGTGGTCTACAGTATGGAGAGCCACTGTATTAATCACCTCTAGTTGTAGCTGTAGACACTTAATACTTTAAAGTGCAAATCGGTTTTTGCATAGGGGAAAGGGGTTTTTTAGTATCTCTGAAATTCAGCTTCTTCTGTGACAATACATGCACCATCTAATGTTTAAATTTCCCTTGTATTACTTTGGATATGAACACTAAATGATATAGTAACCCATTCAGTGTCAAGCTTTTGATTTTGGCTGCAGGATTAACATACCTGAAATGAAAAAGGAGGCCAGGCATAATATCTAGCCAAAACATCTCACCTGCAAAACTTTGTAAATTAATAGACTAATAGAGTTCATACTCTTTCACAGGTAACTTTTGTGCATAAATGCAAAAATCAATTTTGTGGTGCATGCATTAGTTATATAAAGATACTGGTGTGTGATAACTTAGGGTTTGTGTCAACACGAGCACTTAATTCATGGCAAGACAAGATGTAAATCTACCCCATACTTGCCTGCTGTACATGAGATGTCTGGGCCCTGCTGCTACCCATTTAAAGTTCCCTGGTGTGCTTTGATCTACCTTGCTTTGAAATGAGTACATTAATGAATGAGGGAATTTTTTGTGTGCAGCAGCATGTAGCACAAGACATGCTGGACCACTGTAAACTTTATATCCCTCTTGTCTGGTAAGTGTTTGTCTAGATATGATCCCATGTCTCCGTTAAGAATCAGTTATTGGGGAAAGGGCACAAGGATCAGTATTAAATCAGTGTGGCAGGTTGTATTATTTTTTCCATTATCCTAAAAGGCAGAAGGTGTGCGAGATCTGGCACGTGTATGAATGTTGTTACTTGAGTTTGTGCCATGTCATGAATACTGGAATTTAATTTTGTAAATGTTACCATTATCAAATATGAAACTTTAGTTTGTTCAGCTGCCAGTGGACTGCCTCAGGACTGGGCAGTAAGTAGATGCCCTCAAGACTCCAGAAGAATGATTGTTAGAATGTGCTAAAATAGAGATGCATTTGTTGGTATAGCAGTCTCATGAGTTACATTCTGTCAAAGGGTATCAAGATATAATCAACCAAGTAAAGGTACGTACGCTGAGATTTATAAAAAGATGTTCCGCTATTAAGCTTTGTTGAAAGGAACACAAACTGAAAATATGTGCTGAGAGTCTGTCGTCTGCAACTGAATGAATACGGGGAAGAATAACTCTTGGAGCTCGTACAAAAATTGCAGTCTGAACAAAAAGTGAAAACGAGGAATGTATTAACATGTTAACTTAATTTGGGTCTACTTGTGACTGACCCTCTGTTTGTTGGTATTGTTGAGCAGATGCTTGTTCCTGCATAAGTGATACACTTTGGTATATCAGCCACCAATATTATGGTTTTCCCTTAATGGATAACTTTTTATTTTTAGAAAACAATGTTAAATGCTCAACTAAATTTCACATTCCTTACAAACAGATGAAAGAAATGACCTGTCGTGATGTTGTTAAAGAAGTTGCAAAAATGTAAGTTTCCTTTCTTCTGGCCTTTTATCCCCAGTGCTCTTCTTTCTCTCATCCCTCCTTATGAAAAACAAACACATCTTGGTAGACCCTAGTCAGTTAAAAAAAAAAAAATAAACACACTGGAAACTTCATGTACTACTCCTATTCCTAGGGCTGTCACATTAACTTTGGTAGTTTTACAATCTTCTTTCCTTATTTTAAACTTGTGGTTTTTCCTCCCTCCATATGGTATGAAAGCTCTACACAGCATGGGAAAACTGACTATACAGAGGAAACAGTGAAACAAGTGAACTCATCAGACTGCCAATACAAGTTTTCCCTTGGTTTTCTTCGTGTATCTTTATTCTTTCCATTAGTTGCTTTGGGTGTTGCTTGTAACAGCACGTTAAGTGTAGATAAATGTTAAACTGTGTGTTAACTTTTTAAATGGAAACATTTGAGAGAGGGGGATGTTGGTGATGGGGTTCATAATTAGGAGGAAAGAAGTAAAAGATAAATGCAGAGGCATATGGAAATAGGTCTCAGTATGCAAACTGAACAATGAATTATGGTCTCAGGTACTTCCCGTCTACTCCTCTTTTTTTCTCTCTCCCTCTCCTCCCCTCCTCCTCCCAGCCTCTGATACAGAGGCAGCAGTGCTTTGGGGGTGGAGGGGGAGGTGCCTTGTGTGTAACCGTTTAAACATGTACACTATCACATCCCTACTATAAATCACACAGACACTGGCAGGGGAGAAAATACACTTGGGATGCAGAATTGAGACTACTGGAAAAATAGGAATGTTTGAGTGCAGCCTTGGGGTATAGCAGCCTTCAGTGCCATCCTGTCCATAGGGTAGTTCTGGGGGGCTGCCTCAACTGTCCTATGGACAGGACCAGCGGGGCCCAGGGTAGCCTGGGAGATTACCTTGGGCGCCTGGTGCAGGGGGAAAGTGGTTGAGCTTCCCTGTACTTACTGTGGCAGCAGCAGCCATGGGAAGCAAAATGATGCAGCAGCCTGCTGTGCTCCGCTTCATGGTGGCAAGTAGAGTGACCTGGCCTGCTCTATTCCCCTGAGTGATGTAAGGTTAGGAGAAGCAGAAGGGAGCAGGCTGAGGCCTGGGGCTCACTGACATGGTGAAGCAGAGTACAGCAGGCTAGGAGAGGGGTGGTGCAGTGGAGCAGGGTTGCTCCAGCTCCTCCGCTGCGATGAGTGTGTGAGGGAGACCCTGCTGCTGCTTCACGCCAGGTGCCCTAATAATCCCTTGGATCCTGTAGCTCCGGGGAGACGTACAATGGGGCAAAAGGGGGTGGGGCTTGGGCAAAGGGGCAGAGCGGGCACAGAGCAGGGGTGGGAAGGGGTTGCAAGGGTGCTGTTTTAACTTTCTGGCGTTCCACCTTCATTTCTCTGAGGCTGCTCTTCACAGATTCCCCAACTGCTTTTGCCTGATTTTACAGTAGCTCACTCTTGTGTCTTCTCCCTTTGTATTTTCATGGTGGTTCATAGCAGTAGCTCTCTGACCTTTTTCTTTTCCAGACATTTTTCCTTAGTGAGAAAGGCTTTAGTTTCCATTTCTGGCACTGAGCTGGTCTAATCTGCTGACTACATATTTATAAAATACCACCTTTACTAGGATTCTGTCCTCTGATCCTTTGTATGAATTAAATGGTAGTTTGCAAACACTTGAGTTAGGGGTTAGTGTTTTCCCCTTCAAACATTTGCAATTGTAAGAATTACACTGAGTGTAAATCTAGTGTACTTAAGTTGATTCCAGTATTTTTGCAGCAAAATGTTAGAAGGCCCTGAAAAAATACTCTAGTATGAGTCCTTGTAGTAGGGCATATGCATGCTCCATCTGGCAGATTTCTCAGGTTGCCATGAGATAAGCTGAACCAGAGAACTTAGCTAGGATCTCTGACCGTGGTACCTATTTCAAGCCTTGTGAGAAGGGGGCTCAAACTCTTTCAAGCTGCACGAACTGGGGGCATGGTTGGCCTATGCAATTAGAATACAAAAAGTACTGGAGGCTTCAAAGTTTGCATAGTGACAGCTCTGTGCAGATATTAGAATAGGTTCAGAAAAGGGCAACAAAAACTATTAAGAGTATGGAACAGCTTCTAGCTGAGGAGAGATTAATAACATTTGGAATTTTCAGCTTGGAAAGGGATGATTAATGGGGATATAATCTCTATCACTAGAGGTTTTTAAGTCTTGGCTTGACAAAGCCCTGGCTGGGATGATTTAGTTGGGATTGGTCCTGCTTTGGGCAGGGGGCTGGCCTGTGACAACCTAAGGTCTCTTCCAGCCCTATGATAAAGGTCTTTAAAATCATGACAAGGGTGAGGTAAATCAGGTAATGTTGTTTACTTGTACTCAACACAAGAAACTAGAGCTCAAATGAAATTAATAGGCAACAGGTTTAAAACAGTGTTTTTTCCCCACAATGCAGCTAACCTGTGGCACTCTTCACCAGAGGATTTTGTGGAGGCCAAGACTAATAGTTTAAAAAAAATTCCTAAGTAAAATGCATGGAGAACAGGTCTTTCAATGGCTATTAGTGAACTTGACAATTCTAGTTCCTCACATTGATTTCAAGCCCCCACCTGCTAGCTCTAGTAAGATGCTCTTCCAGAGACTCCTGCAAGCAGTTGACAAAGCAGCTGGCAGCCAAACACTTATAATTGAACACTGCACAACTTTAAACGTGTGTGTTAAGTAGTCAGTAATGTAACAAAATGTTAACCAGGATGACATTGAGATGTTGCTGTAGATTAAGGATATAAAGGTGCTTATGTTAATTCCTTAATCTGGCACACCCAGGTTCCCAGGGTTGTGAGATTAAGAGGTTCACATGTATGTACAACAATGTAAATGCACAATTTAACCCTTCTAGGTTGCATGCAAGCCATGGTAACACATGACTGGTTCCATGTAAATAAGGCCTTGTTCACAAGCTAATTACAGGTGTGCATGCATATGTGTACTGTTAGACAACATTTTAAGTTAAAGCTGTATGTCTTGCAGGAAACATTTTTGAAGACCTATTTGTTGGCTTTATTTCATAAATGGTTGTGGTAATAGGACAATGGCAATGCTATGGGGTCATTTAAGTGCTATACTGTCTGAATCTGAGCAGGATACTTGTTCTACTCATTACTGGTTAGAGACAGCTTAGTGGTATTTGGCTGAAAATTTTACGATTAGTGAATGCTAGTGTAAGTGATTAAGGAAATGTTAATTTCAGCATTTACTTCATACATTGATGGAAGAAAACTACATACAGGATTGGTGTGTGTGGGTCATCATACAGGAGATTTTAAAATCAAGAAAATGGTGATATTGAAAACTAGCAGGAGTTTTGTAACATACTTGTTCATTTCACATTAATCCTTAGCTTTTGGAAAGGAAAATGTCAGTAACTAACTTCAGAAACCTGTTTCTTTATTCTTTCTAGAATCTACATAGTTCATGATGAAGTGAAGGATAAAGCTTTTGAACTTGAACTCAGCTGGGTTGGAGAAAGTAATGTATTTTGTTTTTCTTTGTTAGCTTTAGCTATTCCATCCTTGATTATAGAAGTGAATAAGTTATACTGATGTAAGTTCTATGGGAGTACAGCAAACTAAAGAAATTCTAATTCCACCTATACTACAGGGAAAGTAAGATATCTTAGTCAGTGGAAACTACAAACATTAAGTTACTTTGAGGCTTAAATGTTGTATTTATACCAGTAATTTCTGAAGTCTTTAAATGTATTCATTCACAGTAACAAAAGGAAAACACGAAATTGTTCCAAAAGACATCAGAGAAGAAGCAGAAAAATACGCCAAGGTAAGCAACAGTTTTATTTAGCAGGTTCAAAACTTAAGTCCAGAATAGAATTAACTGCACAAAGTTCATTTTGTCCAATATTTTGGCAACTAGAACTGCATTAAGTATGTCCAAAAGCTTCAGAGGGGTAGCTAAGTTAGTCTAACAGGAAAAACTTAAACAATAATAGACTAGTAGCACCTTAAAGACTAACAAAACACATAGATGGTATCATGAGCTTTCGTGGGCGCAACCTACTTCTTCAGATGACAGTAAGTATGTTGTGAGGCAAAGCTCATGGACAGTTTTTAAAGAGATTCAGAATCAGTTACCTGAAAGTTTGGAAAGAATAGAAAGAAAGTAATCCCATGGCATCTTCAGCTGATTAAATGTGCATTCAGCAATGTATAGTTCACATTTGGTACAGCAGTCATGCTTCTCCCTGCCTAAATAAGACAGTAAATCAAATGATTAGTTTTTTGAATTGAACTGACATTAGTAATCACCTACACCCAGCACACTAGCCCTTTAAAATAGGAATTGATTAGGAAAAACATAAGCATTGTGTGCATGTAGCAGTTCCACATTGGTATGCAAGAAATGTTATTCAAGTGCAGCCACTACTTTAGAAACCAAAGAGGATTTGACACTTTCCTTTGCAACCCTGTTGACTGCTACTTGGTGCTGTGCAGGCTGTGTGGATACAGGGCTTTGTTTACTACTGTGGTATGGTAATTGTTGCATCCAAGTTGTACAGGTAGACTAAAATTTCTCACTTGCTTACAGTGAACTACTGTAAATGACTCAAGTGTTAGCTTTAGAGAGACAAATCCTTTGTAGGCTGACACCAGGACTTGTACAGGAGCAACTGTACAAGACATAGTAGTTGATTATGCTTTTTTTTTTTAAACAGGAGTCTTTGAAAGAGGAGGATGAATCAGATGACGACAATATGTAACACATTGTTACTACAATACAAGTTTCAGTTTTAACTTGGAGTAGGAGTTTAATGTATTAACCTTGGATTATGTACTTACTGGAAAGATGTTAACTTGCACTAAAGTATGCCATTTACTGTCAGATCAAGGTTCATACTTCATTTGAAATTTGGACATAGCTGTGTTGACCTATTGAAAAAAAGATATTGCCTCTCAGATAAGAATGAATGTTAGTAAACTTGTGCCAAAGACCATAGTGTCAAGAACGGAAGATGACATTTGGCAACCTGGGGGCATTTCTGCTGAGTACACCAGCATATTTAAACACACCCTCTGTGTAAATTGAGCTATCCTTTTTCATTTTTCAATTGAGTAGACAACTAGTGCTATTAACTTCAAATTATAGATTCCATGTATAGCTTTACCAATCAACTCAAGACTGCTTTCAGATTTTTTTGTAGACACTGCAATTCTATCCTGAATTTAATAGTTTACAGGGGTATGACTTTTACAGTACTCTATTGCACTCTGCCTTATGTAAACCATACTGGCACAAAGTAATAACTAGTGCATGTTAACGTACATCAGTATGCATTAGGTACCTTAGTTTGTACCAACAGCATCTACCGCAGGGCATTTAGAACACTAGTATTGATAAGTCTTAAGATATCAGTCTTAAGTGAGCTTCTAATGTAGCTGCTCTATCTTGAAGCCATTTCAAATTGATTTTATACTCTCCCATTTATTCCTATAACCATTAAATTATGTAAGTAAGGGTAAAATAGTATTTTAGTTATGGTAGTGGATCATCATACCAGGAGAGCTGGTTTCTGTGACTCAGGTAAACTACTTCAACTCTTTAAAACACTTGCCTCTCAGGGCTACTGAGGCTCCATTTATTTGTATTGCTTTGAGATCCTTCAGAGGGAAGGTGCATTGTCAGTCTGACTTGGCAAGCAAGCCCTGGTGCCAGTTTGTAAAACAGCCCTGTTATCAGAATTTAGCACCTCACAGAAGATAATTAGGAATAAAGTCAGCCCTACCTGGATTACTGCTAGTTTAATCTGCATCAAGGAGACAACTTATTCCATGACAAGGCCCTCTCCACCTCAAATCAGGCTAGACCTAATAGAGAACTTCCAATCTGTAATAAGTGGCAATCTCACTTTACCTGCTTTGGTCATTTACAGTGACAGTCTCCCTCTCTGAAGTGACATGATTTGAAGCAGCTGGTGCAAGTGCTAGTTACCAAAGATTGCTAAGCAATCCCTTTCTGGGGTGGGGGGTATATGGTACCATACCTCATTAGGCTGATACACAACAGTACTTAAATCTACAGCACTCAAGACTTGACAGTACCTAACATTAATGCTTAGAGTAGACCATATCAAAACACCACAGGGCTGTGTTTTTGCTTGGATTGCATGGTCTGCATTTATTGAAAGATAAGTGTCCCTCATCTTTGCATTAGTTTTATGTCATATCTAGAATATATAAATTCAAACTGACAAACACTATCTGGGAGAGACAGCCAACCTTAATGCAGTAGCAACAGCTAAACTTGTGCATATCAGCACCATTCTAATACTACATAAGATTAACATCTAATACATTTCCTTTGTCAGTACAACAGGAAATTTAGGAAAGAAATACTGCATATTGTGAAAGTGCCATATCTAAACTAACATACACATGAGTCTACTATGCTTGCAATAAAGGGAAGCTGCCTGGGCATGAAATAAGCTTGGCTCTTGAAAGCAGGGGCAAGAGTTAAATGAGGCTCTGGCCTTACCTCTACAGTGTGATTCAGGAGTTAAGTTACTAGGGACTCAGCACCACAGTTCAATTCCCATGTCTGCCAGAAGCTTCCATTTAAGAGGCATATCTATTCACCATTGTAAAATGGGGATAAGAATACCTCACCACGAATAAGCATGACAGACAGGTGCTCTCATTTGGGTAACAGGGACACAGCCTCATCTTAACTGAAATTCTTCTTTCTTCTACTTCACCCCATTTGGTTACTGGAAGGATACTGCCCTATTTTTTAAAAAACAAACATTTGAGGGAAGAAGTGGCTAAATTGGTTTTGCAAATTAAGCTGAGTTCTCATGTCCTAATCTTAGCTATTGCTGATTACACTTTGTTTCAGCTACATATGAAGAGACTGGCTCAAGGCAAGAATTAGGAACATACCAGAAAAGTGCACAGTTAAGTGGCAGTGAAACTACCTCTTTAAAATCAAGTGTTTTAGATCCAGTATTAAAAACCACAGGAGCCAAGGCTACTTTACTAGTTGTCAGCAGAAAGGTAGGAATATTAGTAACTTAAATTTTAATACACCAGGAGAGGAGTCTTTTAAACTTCCTATTGTACAAGGTGGTACCAAACTGATTTAATTGTCAGAGGAAATTGTTGGGACCTCATAGGATCCAAGGGTTCTGAAAGTTGTCAGTCTCTCCTAGCCTGTTTATTCCTCAAGATTCTCTCCCCCCTTCCAATACAATATCATTTGCTCTTAGAAACATTAGGCTACCTTGAGTAAGATTACTTATTGCCAGTCTTTGGTAACCACCTTTAAAAGTTTTAACTGTTCATTTCAGTTAAAGGTCCCAGCCTGACAGGCATTTTCATTAAGACCAGGTCTATGCTTATAGCCACACTGAAAAAACACTCACGTAGGCTTGTTATACCAAAGGCAGAGAGCTCTCCCCTCAAAATAAAACCAGCTCAACTAGCAGCAGTAGCCAAGAAAGGGATGTGAAGCTTTGAGCATTCATAGTATATTATTTATATACTGGCTGAATTTCTGGAATGGGCACCTACTGGAGGTTTTTATAAGATTCAGATAAAAATCAGATTCTCTCAGCTCAACTGGCAGGGGTTCAAAACCTGAATAAGTTTTAGTCCAGAACAGATCAGGAAGTTGACCATAAAACAAGTTCTAGACTTTAGTGTGGGAGGTCCTCAGGTCAGCAGAAACATAACTGACTACCTGGAACTTAATTCTCATGCTAAAGTACTAACTTCTAAGCTGCAGCAGTCCCTTGCTGTGCTCTACTAGAAATATTTGCAATCAAAAGTGAGTCCAAGTTATTTTCAGAAGGAAAATTAGTTGCTAAAATCCTTCAACAGGAAGCCCAGCCTTTGCCTGATTGCATGTATTCATAGAACACACTTCATATGAACCTTAGATGGCCTGAAGTATTGGTAGTTTACCCATTTAACCATGAAAAATTAATTTGAACTCATTTAAATAGCTTTCTAATTTAATACTCCAGAATGGGGAATGACTAGTCATGAAAATTCACATATACAGATAACTGAAGTTGGAAGACTCCATATTTCAGAAAGTAATCAGCTTGGATGAACATAAGGTGAAATGTCCCCTCTCCCCCTCCAAACTATACAAACAAGTGATCAGAAGATGCACAAGAACTGGGGAAAAACCCTATGAATTAAGAAGTTTGCTGATTCAAAGCTTTAAAGTCTTCTGTGGGACAAAAGCAAGATTCCCATAGCTGCTTGTTATAGGTTGTTACATACTAGCAATGAGATGCATTTCAGAAAAATTCAAAAGGTTCTGAGATCAGAGTTTGTGTAGCACTAAGTGACATAATGAGGTCCAGCATTGCTATTTAAAGACTTAGTGATAAGTCTTAACAGTGAGGAGTATGACACTCTTGCAATGTCATTGTTTTCCTTCTCAAACTCATGGTTAAGTTACCAGAAGAATGTTTGGTCACATACGTGATGTGCTGCTGCATATTAGAAATGAAAATTGTTTAGGGTTATGCTAAGGAAGAAGAGTAGCCTCAGTTCTTTGGAAAAGCCTGTGTAACATTCATTCTAGTGCAGGAGTCCAACAGGAGTATTTTAAAAATTGCTGAGCTATTTAAGTGCAAAGATTTCCTCCAGAATTAAGTACTCAACTCCTTGCTTTCTATACAAGAAAATTGTGGAAGCTCTGGCATTTAAGTAGATGACAGTCTTAAAAATTAAGAGCTAGTGAAGAGTTTAGACATATGAAATGGACACAATTTTCTGAATACTGCCTAATTTTTACTGGGCACTTCTTGCCAAGATTAGGAGTTGGCTAACCATAATTCATTAACACATGCATTAAACATACCACACATCATCATATTACCACCTAATACTTCTGACAGTAAACGAACATCACTAGTTCAAGACCAGTGCTTTTAATAGCAGGTTGCTCTGAATTCACTCATTGCACCAGTCATGTTAACAGTATTTTCATGACTGACTAGTTAGAAATTAATGCCTTCCATGATCTGACCGTTTGCATTTCAAGCTTCAGTTATAAAACAGGGGGTCATTTTGCCACCCCCCCCCCCCCCCGCCTGCCCCAGAGTAGCTACTGAAGAAACAGAAGGAAAAAAGCGCAAAAATAGAGTTTTACAAGCCATGCCATTTGTTTGATAGGAGAACTGCCGGGGGATATAAACAATTGCTTTCAAACCACTGAAAGCCATGGCCACTTTGGGAATTTTAACAAACAGTATAGATTTCTATCACCAGCAATAGCTGATGTTAGAGAACTCATTCCTCACTTTCAGCAGTCTGACATAGGGCCTAGGTAAGTACTTTTGTCAGTGTGGAAGTCTTTGGTTTTATCCCTTAAAAATGCTGTTGCCACTAGTCCACCTTTCTCCTAGTGTAGTTCAGCAGCTTTGAAACAGTTGCTTTATCTTTTCTTCTTGTGGTCTACATAGTGCTAACAATTTCTCTGCATATACACTATTATAAGTTGCACAGTTAATGGAGTCTCAAATTAAACTACGTGCTTATTCAAATTTATAGCCCTAGAGAAATTGCATCATCAGTATCCAATGCTACCTCTACACCTATTAATTACAGCTATCTTAATTGTCAGTATCTGAAAGAAAATATTCCTTATTCAGATAGTTTTAACATAGCACACACCATGCTGGTTTGATCAGCTGTCCAGTATTGCCTCGTGCATGTGGTTTTTGAGCTGTGAATGTCTGCCAGAATCCCTTTAATAGGTTTATAAATCTTTTGTAAACTAAATTAAAAGCAGGCAGAAAGTTTGATAAAATGCAGGTATAGGTTGGACTTCCCTGGTTCAGCTCCCTAGGGGTCTGACTGGTCCTGGAGGAGGGAGTTTTCCAGACAGGGAAGGTTGAGGGAGGAGGATGGGGTGAGACCAGCCTCTCCACTGGACTCCGCTATCTAGCCCCGCCAGCACTTGTGCCCCTCCCCCAACCCCTGCTCTTCAGGCCACAGATGTTGCCAGGCCAGAGTGTCCTGGACCAGAGGTTCAACTTGTACTGCATTCTGCTTGTAGCGGGGCCAGCACGTAATCCCCTATGATGATAGGACTCAGAGGCTACTAGTTTAAAGTTTCAGGGAAAGAAACTATAAAAAGTAAATAGTAAAAATTAAGATAATCAAATCCGAAATTGACACTTGTGCTAGGGTGAGAAGTTCACCTAATTCTCAGCAGTCTACTTGAGCAAGCAGGCAGTACTTTGTTTGGACTAGGGATGTAAAATCCTGTGCACTGGTTAACCAGTTAAATGAGGTTTCTCATGTTTAGCCAATTAAGGGGGGGGGGGGCTGCTCCAGATGCCCACAGCAGACCCCCGCAGGGCTGATTCAGCCCCCAACAGTTAATCAGAACTAGTAAGCATCACCCAGGAGGTTAACTGGTTAATGTTTCACATCCCTAGTTTGGTCCATCTTATTTGGATAATCTGTATTTGTAACCACAGTTACTGGAAAGATTCACCCTACACAATACTAAAGTAGCATAATTAGATTCACCAGGCAGCTTCATCTTTTTTCTTTAGGCATGATAATCCGGTTCTAGCCCTATATAGTAATACTTGACAGAGCAGCATCAAATGTTAAACTGTCCACTTGGAGCCCATGTAGTGGCTTTCGCTATTCCAAAATGCTTCAGGATTTCATAGGCAATTTAACATTTTATGCACTGCTACTTCTGACTAAAAATAGATGCCTTAGGAAAGCACCCAATGTGCTATTGCTGTTTAGTCCAGATGCCAAGATTCTGACACTTTCGTTTTGATGTCGCCAAGTCCTTCTCTATTAAATGGTTGAGACAGAACAGCCAACTACTGTTAAAACTGACAGTTCTTCCCATATGTTTCCTCTTGATCAGCAGGATAGTCTGGAACATTTTGACAACAGCTTTATGGCATAAACCTATCATCTTACTTGTCCCTTGGTACTCTCTCCAGTCTGTGGCACAGTTATTCAAAGAGTTTAAAAAGATCCTTGTTCCTTACCTGTTAGTACTCCCCTTTACAACTTCTTGGAGGTAGAAACAGGCAGACTGGTATCATCCAGTGCTGTATCTAAACTACAAAAGGATTAGGTTTCAGGAAGCCATTTGCATTAGTTTCAGGTTTGTGAAACTATGACAACTTGACTGTCAAGCTTATACCATGCAGACTGTTCCCAGACAGGTAAATATTTAAAATATGTAAAGCTGTCAATGTTGAAATTCCAGATACTCCGGTGGTTACTGTTTATATAAAATACATACTTCCTGTGGGAAATTAAGCCTCTACAGACCAGCCACAATTTATATAAAACCAAAACAATAGCTAGTTTCCCTGTGAAAGAAACAGACTTGGGGGGAAGGCTGGAGCTTCCCATTTTGGTTTAGCAGTTTCATTATAGCCCATCTACCCTAAAAATCAGTTTCTTCTCACCCAAATCTACCCACCACTGATTCAAAAACAAAAACAGACACCACACACCCTGAGAGTGAAAGTCCATTGACTTGCTCAGGACAAAACCAAAACAGATTCCCACTTTTACCATAAAGAGCAGCTAGATCTGCATCCTCAGAGAGCCAATCTTGCGCACACTGATCTAGCTGTATAAACATTTTCTGTCAATCTTACTGCACTCCTAAAGTATGTGTTCTTATTCTGTATTTGAGTCACTATTCTGGTATTTAGTGGAACTGGATTTGTCACATTCCCAATTACAGTATTCATGTGTGTTGAGGAAGTGAGTCAATATGCAGAAGCCTTGTTTTGATAAGAGTATGAAGCAAACTATAGCCAGCATATTTTCTTGAATCAGGTCAGAACAGCATTAGAGACCAGAAGGACTTGAAAAATTTACTAGACACCTACTAGCTAAAATCATAAGAGGAGAGGTCTGTAGCCTTCCCCCAATCAGCAGAGTCCACTAACAAGCTGGTAAGAATGCCACTCAACTGCTGAGATGTGTGCCAGCATGATGTTGCTAAAGCATTCCTGGTGTCTTTCACATCAGTTACAGATGGATAGACAGGAAGCTTCTCTCCCACAAGTGTACCTCCATACACTTAAGAATTTGTCACTCTGCAGATCCTCCCCTTGGGACTCTGAGCTGTTAAGAAACAATGTTTGCACTTTATCCTTTCTTGTTTTGGGGGTGTCTTCCATAGAGACCCTTTATTGCTCCTCAGCCTGAGCATTCGTAGGAAAAGATTTCACTAATACAACAAAATTCTCAACTGTAGCGAAACCTGTCCTGTTAATTTTGTTCAGCTTTACCAGGCAGCAGCAACTATGAGCCTCATTTGTTCCTTCCACACATTAGTTCAAAATAGGAAGAACTTTGCAATCATAGCAAAATTATTAAACACACGTCTTGGTCCCATTTAGTCAGCAGGAAAAGCTTTCCATTCTCTATAGCAGGTGTGGAGAACCTTTTTTCTATTAGAGGCCCGTAGCCCACAGAAAAAATCATGGGCCACACAAAACCCCATGGGGGGTGGAAGCATTTTGCCTGCCTCCTATAGCAAGGTGAGCCAGCATGCAAGGCTCCAACCCAAAAGGGGAGATTTTCAGAGAGTCCAAAATGAGGGACCCAGCTGCGGATGCAGGAGTTCTGGAGAGGAGATGAGGGGTCCAGAAGGGAGCTGGGGTATGGGAGGGCATTGTGCTCTAGGCCTGGGGATTTGGGAGTACAGGCTCCAGGCAGGTAGTGCTCACCTTAGGCAGCTCCCAGTCAATAGTGTGTGGCTAAGGCATGCTGCCTACTTGCCCTGGCTCCACACTGCTCCTGGAAGCAGCCAGCCTGCCTAGTCCCTAGGCAGAGGTGGTTCTTCCTTGTGGATGCGGTCCGGACGGTGTGCACAATTCCTGCTTAAAGGGAGCTGGTGCTGGAGGCAACACATGGAGCTTCCCTTACTAACCCTGTGCCTAAAGGCTGCTGGGACATAAGTCTTCTTGCCTGCAGCCCAGAAGTTTTCCATAGGCCTGCTGAAATTAAGCCGTGTGTTGGAGGTTCCCTATCCCTATTCTATGGCATTTGGACTTTTCTGCTGAGATTTTTAAAGAAGTCTGATTTTCAATGGGATTTGGATACAGAAAACCCTTCCTTGGGCACCTCTGAAAATCCAAGCTTTAAATCAGGGAGACCAAGAATACCATTAACATGCAAGTGATCTATTCCTTGGAGTTCTGACCTCAAGAGCACTTCAACTGAAACACAAGCAAACTTGAGCTGAAATTGTCTGATGAGGTAATTTTAACAGCTGGCTAAGAAAATGGGCTTGTTAAACAATTTACAAAACTAAAAAGTTCCTTTCCCTCTTAACGTTTACTGTTGTCTCTTGTGATACTATTTCACTAGCTTGCCCGGCTTTCATCCTCAGTAAGGCCTTATCTTTTAATGGATGAAAACAAGCAGAAAGCTATTGTAAGATTTCTTAAAATGACTATACATCTTTAAAAAAAAAAATCAGATTTGTAGCCTTATTCTTTAAATCCCTTTTATCCTGAACTAAAATACTTGCAACTAATACATATCCTGAGTGTAAACAGACTTAGAAATATCAAAAGTGTCAAGTCTGAACTTCCCTGCTTTTGCTGGGAGGCTTGCTTTACCTCTAAGGGTACATCTACACAACAGTGTTATTTTGGAGCAACTGACATTACTTCAAAACAACACAGTCCATGCCTACACAACAAGCAGTTATTTCAACACTGTTGAGCTGGAGGACTTCTTACTTAGAGTCCTGTAATGCTGCTGTGTAAACATACCCTTACTGAATACAGCATGCTAAACTAAATCAAGTGCGGAATATTTCCTCTTAGAAACAAACTGAGATCTTGAGTACAAATAGTAAGATTGTTTCACCTATTTTTGACACTGGTACAACCACTACTGCAATACTGTGTCCAGTCTTAGTGCCCACAACTGAAGGATGTTGATAAATTGGGGGAGGATCAGAGAAGAACCATGACACTGATTCAAGGATTCAAACCTGCCATATAGTGATAGACTCAAGAAGCTCATCTGTGTAGTTTAAAAAAGAAAAGATTAAAAAGTTCCCTTTAGGGAATCAAGTCATAATAGATTATCTTTAATAATGGGCTCTTCAATCTAAAAGAGAAAGGTATAACAATTCAGTGGCTGAAAGCTGAAGCTAGACAAATTTAGACTGGAAATAAGGCACATACTTTAAACAGTGGGAATAGTTAGCCATTGTAAGTTACAAAGATTCATGGTGGCTTCATCACTAGCACTTAAATCAAAATGAGATGTGCTCTAGGAATTTTTTGGGGAAGTTCCATGGCCAAAGGTCAGACTACATGATCATAGTGGTCCTTTCTGGCCTTGGAATCTATGAATTTTCATTAAGTTGCTTGTCAACATGAACAATCAAATCTAAAAAGATTGTCTTTGGATGCTGTATTGTCGTTTATACTACAATTAGTGTGAAGTACAATTCTGAATTTAGTGGTTTGCACTGGTGTAAATAACTACACAAGGTGAATGGCAAAGAAGAATCATCCCCAAGCATACACATGGGGAGGGGGATTGGGGAACTCTACTGTAGACTTCCTCTCCCCTCCCCCCCCGCAAAAAAAAGGGGCTAGGATCCAACATCTATAGTTTACATGCTCTCCCCCGTACCCCCGTGAAGATGGCTGATGTTCTTATACCAGAGAGACTTTCAGTAAGCAAAGTTTAATTCTTTTCCTGCTCTAGATTACCTAGGCACTTTAGAACTTGAACCATAATTTCCATGGATATACATATCTATCCTTACACAAATGCTCCCTTATCACCACAGAAGTTAGAAATTCAAAACATGAAGTTATGTTTTGGAGAGGGATGTAAAGGAGTAGTCTATGCTTATCCGGCGCTGGGGCGCTGGGGGGAGCCTGCTTAAAAGCCTGTTCCCCTAGCACCATCTCCACAGTGTTGCCCACCCCTCCCCACCCTCGCTGCTGTCTCTATGGGGGGGGGGGAAGGGAGGCCACAGGCACCACAGCGGACTGCTGTGAAGCAGCCCCTCTACACAGAAGGTCCCAGTTTCCTACTGCACCCCCCCCCCCCACACACACACGGGCTACTGCTGGCGGGCAGGCAGCACAGCTCAATCCCAGCTCATGCTGGGTGCAGGAACAAACCCTGCTGGGGCTCTACAATTTAAAAAAGGTAGGAGCTGGGCAGTTTTACCCCTTGGCTCCTACCGTGTTTTGAATTGCAGAGCCACATTGGGAATTGGTCACACATCTGGCATGAGCCAGGACTAAGCCAGGCTGCCTATTAACTACTCAGTTAGTTAAATACCTACCTCTTAACATCCCTAGTGTCTTCCTTACACAGGGCTGACTACTGTTAACGCAAGTGAACTGAGAATTGGAAGACAATGCAATTTATCTATCTTAAAATGGCTCCAGAAATTAAATCAATTTTTTACTTCGATAAAAAGCTCCAAATGTGACAAGTATACACAAAAACCTGAGTATGAGTCTTAAAACTCAAGAGTTCACTGCAGAATCTGAGAAAACTTGTAGGACCCATCTCAAAATATAATCTCTTGCAGATCTCTTGTGAGCCAGCAGTTTTACTTCCTCCCCACAAATGGAAATAGCCTGATGGCTCAGGCTTTTTGACTAATGTGGCTGCAGAAGTGGACTTTGATGTGTGATTTTTATCTCTTCATAGTCAAACACTATAAGGGAGAGGATTCAGATTCCCACTGAATCAAATAAAAATATACCCCCCTCCCCAGCAAAAGGAAGCACAAAACACTGAATTGAGTTCAATATCTTACATGTACCAGCTTGAAGGCAGTTCTTCATGACTGTAATAAAATGCTGAACCTAAAACTTATTTGGAACAAAACAGGACGAAGCCTCATGGTTGCCATAACTTGGAGACTAACAAATATAGTATGCAGATTGTTCTCCCCCTTTCCGTTAAATATTCCTGTAAGATAGGACTACCTGTCCCCATGCTGTATGTAGGTTTTCAAACATGCAACAAGAACAAGTGACTTACACTTTCTGGTTTTATCAAGGACAAATGGGAAACCTACAAATCTGAAGTCTTCTACCCTGGATTGCAGATCCTACCTTCTCAGGCCAGTTCTACACTAGGGGACAAGTTCAAATTAAGATAACATAACTGGAGTTGTGTAATTTTATAGCTGGAGTCAAAGTACCTTAATTTGGACTTTGGCATCATCCCTACAGCAGGAGGGGGACAGAAATGCTCCAGTCAACTTCCTTTACTTGCATGAAGGAGTACCTGCAGAGGCACCCTCAGCCTTCAATTTAGGTGGTCCTTACTACACCTGCTGAATAGAATGCCAGGAGGTTGACTTCTGCCGCATCAATCTGCAGGTAAGTACAGCTGTGGCCTCAGAGGTAGTATGTGAATACACATGGGCACAAGGGCCATCACACAGCATGTTAAGTTTCTGAATCCTGAAAGTAAATTAACTAATCTGTTCATCTTCACACTGCAATCTTGTGCTTGAATAAATCAGATCCGAATCTTCCAGGTGTCATTTTCTCATCTATTGCTGGGCTAAACAACGGGTGACTAGAAAGAAGCAGGCCATAGAGTCTGCCAAAATCAGTACAGCTGCTCCCCGAGTTGCAAACCGTCGAGTTACGACCGTTCGCACTTACGACCAAAGCTCCCATGGAGCAGTGGTAAAGGCGGTCCCGAGTTACGAACGTGACCCACGCTTACGAACAGCGTGGTCGCATGTAACTCAGCGGGGTCCAAGTTACAAACGGATCGAGTTACAGCCAAGTGTTTGGTCCGTAACTCGGAGAGAGGCTGTAGTCTATACAAAGGCAGACTTTGGAAGTGTCAGGAAAGGGACTGATTGTCAACAGTCCCTCCACCTCACTCAGAGAAGCTATTTTAGTCAAGTTTTTTAAGTGTCAGTACTTTTTAAAATCCCCACTTTGTATACATTATTGCCATGAGTCATGGCAATAATGGCAATTAGATGTAGAGACTAACAAAACACTGTATCCAGGAAGATGACTTTTTTTTTAAAAAAAAAAGCTAAGTGTAGTGTCACAAGTTTTAGGTACTTGAGGATGACCTGTCAACTCCTTTGTGAGCCAATCACCAGCAGATAACTGAATCGTCCCAAACACAATTGACATATTGCATCACCATGTTTAATAATTAAAATAAAATACTCCAAGTTTAGGAATAAAATCACCTTATGTTTAAAAAACCCTAAGTTACCAAACTTACCCAACACTGGATCAAAAGATATGTTCCATTAACAAAAAAGGGTTACTTGTCTCTGAAGGCCACTATAAAAAACCCCCACCATAGAAGATCAAGCGATCATGTTCATAGGGTGTTTAGAAAAGCAGAAACCTTGAATGCCCTGAATTAGGACAGTGATAAAGATACAGTAAATCAGACTGCATTAGCAGCTTTCAAAGGCTGCACATGAGAAGCATATGTCTAACAGAGGAAGTGCTAAATGATTTAACACACTGAATACGTAATCTAAGTTTCAATATGCAGATGGAAACCGTGCATAACAATCATGTCATGTTTTTGTGCAAAGTGAGATTTCTCAATATCCATTCTACAATGTCTTATGTGCTCTGGAAAAAGTGTTGAAATACTGTATAAAATAAGAGACAGGAGAGGATGTGTCTAACAGACAGTACCAAAATATTGGAAATTACAGCATCACAGGTACAATTTATGCAGTTTGTCAGCCAAAGGCTACCCACGCAGCAGCTCCTTTTTAGTTTCACTGATTGCTTTGTTGGTAGACCATATTCTTCATATTTCCAATTAAGCCTTTTAAACAAAACAGGTGTATTAGAGCAGCTTTTGCAAGCACTATAGAGTTCCACAGCAGGTGCAGTTGAGAACAGTTTCAGAAGTTGAATTGTCAGCCAACTATGGATTCTCAGTTCAGAGCAGCTGTTTAAGTGCTTATAAATTTTAATGCAAAAACAGAGCATTAATGTTTTTTCAAAGAAATGTGCAGTGACCACCAACTAAACACGGGAGATAAAACTGACAGCCAAGTAAGTGAAAACTGCAGTCTCTGTGTTTGGCTTGAGACAGGTACAGCACTGGGTAAGGAAGTCCTAAAAATGGAGAACAGAGAATGAAGCCATTTAGATAAAACTCATGACTTTTTGTTAATCATTCTACACATACAGAAATACAGGCTAAAAAGCCTGTAAGTAATCTAAATGGAGGATTTAAAGGAAAACATTACAAACTTGATTTTAGTACTTCTGAATAGGGATGTTAAAATGTGTGTAATTATGTAACTGTTTAACCCCTGAAAGTTTCAGCAGTGGGAGCCAGCTTTTAAAACAACTCCCACCTGCTCTTCCCCACATTGCTGCATCTGATACATAGGGAGTAGAGCAGGGCAGCAGGTGGCTCTCCAGGCTGATGTGTGTGGGGAGCCAGCTTTTAAAACTGGCTATCCATGCATACAGGCTCTTATCTACTACCCTGCGTTGTTACCTCTATCAGGGACAGCAGTGCAGGGCGGCAGGCGGCTCCCGAGGAGCTGGCTTTTAAGCTGGCTCCCTACGCATACAGGGAGGGAGTCTACATGTTAGTGTAAACATTAACCAATGGAGCGTGAGTTCATTGGTTAACTGTTTACACTTTAACATCCCAACTTCTGAAAGCATCTGGAGGAGAGAAATCTACAAAACATTGAAAACAAGGTTGAATTTATGTGCATTCATAAGTAATGGCCATCAGACTCACATTTTAGAAAGCTACAGTGATCTCTCTAGATCAGGGGTTCCCAACCTGCGGTACGCGTACCCCCAAGGGGTACAAGAAGCTTGTCAAGGAGGTATGGGGAATATTTGGTAAATAACTAGATTATCCTAATTGAAATATTCCCAAAGTAGTAGTGTTAGTGAAAAAAGTTATGGATTCTAGAGTCTAGAATGTATTCCTTTTCATGTTGAATAGGGGGTACAGGAAGGTTTACTGAAAGCCAAGGGGGTACAGGGACCGAAAAAGGTTGGGAACCCCTGCTCTAGATACAGTGTGTACCACAAAGATTTATATCTGCATATTTACTGTTTTCCTAATAGATGAGATATTTTGCTATGAAGTATTTATTTTTAATTTTACTTCATCTCAGTGGTAAATAAACAATCTGCCATCTACTGAATGGAGTTAAATCATAAGTCTGAAAGAATGCTTTTAAAAAGTACTAAGCGTCAGTTATTCACAAGTCATTAAATTGTATTATGGTAATGTTTAGTGATTACAATAGACAACACCTAAGAAAGAGACACACCAAACAGCATCAGTTCTTGCCTTGGAGGTACAAGTACCAAATAGACAAAGTGAAGCCAGAAAGCAGGTAGAACCTAGATCTTAAACCTAGACTGTAGACCTGCACTACTCAAGAAAGTAGTAGCTAGTTTTTACAATGTTCAGGAAAATAACTAATTTAACATAGCTGCTGAGTAAATTCTAGACCAACTCAGAAAATTCCTAACTGTTGCTCCAAAGGATTCAAAGATCCAAAAGTTTAATGTGATTGTAATATATAACAAAGGGTCTCAACTTGGGGCTGATATTCTGGCCATTTCTCTTCCACAAACTCCCATTACCATCCCAAGAATTATCTAAGATGAGTCAGCAGCATATTTAGTGCCTCATTTATAAGAATGCTGAGCATCTACAGCACTGACATAAGTTTGAGCCAGCATGCTCAAGAGTCTGGTAACTGGTCTGAATCTGTCATTTTGATCAATTTTGATCTATAAAAGTTGATGAGCTTTTGAAATGAGATCTATGCTGAAATATGAACTCTAATCAGTATACTCATCTTCAATATTTCAGCTATGTATGTTCTTATACCTCCCCAAATCTAATTTGTGCCACACAATCACAAAGACAATTTATTAAAAAAAATCCACATCAAACACACATTACCCATCAGTGTTTGTGCACCAAATTTATTCAGTCTCAGATTAAGTTACCTATGCAGCACAGAGAAGATGAAGACATCTGTCAAAAAACTTAAGAACTGAAAAAGCTCAACTAATTGTCAGGTACAAGAAAATAAACTATGGAAGCACTTTACTTCTGATTGGTAGAGATAAATCACTTGCAAAAACTCAGAAGACAGGAGACGCCAACTTCTATTGCAACATTAAGGTAAAAGACTAACAGGATTTCTCTTCTGCCATCCCAGTGAAATAATTTTAGCTCTGAAATTCAGTGTGAAGCAGTTTTATAGTATTGGTTTGCTTCTTATCTAAGAAAGACTAGAAAATAAAGACAAACCATGTGCCTCAAAGGTGGATGCCAGAATTTAAGAAGCCAAGTAGGTGTGGCTCTGTTTTAGATGTTTTGAACACTAACAAATCCAACCCAGGATAACAGGAACTGCAGTTGCTCAGCACCAGCTGTTATAATACACAAGTGAGAATGTTTACATCCAAATCAAGCAACAGAAGACTTCTGAGATTCATGGTATGTGTGGTACATATTTTAATTTAATCAACAATTTTTCTTCATGAGGCACAAGTTCATTTCTACCAGGTTAACAATTTGTAGTAAGAATCAAGAAGATTAGATGCAAAGACAGTATAATTTTTAAAAGCTCAAGCTTTTAGAACACATCTTACAAGCACCAATATTGGCCCTCATCACTAGTTTACATAGATTGCATACAGAACTATGTAGTAGACAGTTTTCCTCAATTCATGCAACATACCTCCATGCATTCAGAAGTGGCAAAGATTTGAAAGATCTGCAGTTATATAGCAAAGTGGGTTTTTTGCTTTAAAATAAAAACATACAAAAACAAGTTGTAGAACTCACCAGAAAGTCTTTTAAAGTAGGATGGACTAAAGTGTGTGGGGTTTTTAGGCCTGAATGCAAAAGTGGAAATCTAAAAAAATAATTTAAACAGTGGCATTGCTTATAGAAGTCTCTGCTAATATAGCTAGAGTCCATAATCAGTTCAATAAAAAAGAAAGCATATTGTGTAATTGTCCAAGACAGCGGAGCTCCAAGTAGTAACTAAAGGAAAGCTTCAGAAATTTGTCCTAATTTGATTTCTCAGTTCTTTGCCTCATTTTTAGAAAGTGGTGAGGGGAACAAGTTGTCCTGAGGTAAGTGAAAAGTGACAAAAACCAAAGTCTCTTATCCCAAAAGGTCAGAGATTTTAAAACAATGACATTCAGCCTGCAGAACTGTTGTTAGTAGATAAGGGGGAGGGTGCTCACTACCCCCACTGCAACTCTGCAGTTTAAATGTAGGAGAAGCCTGGCATCCCAGCTGGCACCACCCCCAGGAGTTAACACTGCTGTGCCAGGTGGCTCTTCCCACATTGAAAGGGCAGAGCCACAGAGCCTCTCTGCCTCCTGTTCCCCTCCATGACAGCGATGGTGCTAGGGAAAACCAGCTTTTATCCCCTACTGAAGTACCTAAAGCATATCCAAACTACGCAACACTGCCTAACTAGGAAACTTTTCCTTTGTCAGGTCTTTCTAATGCTTCAGATCCAATACAAACCAAAATCTTTAGAACAGACTTGGAAGCTGGTTATTAGGTATCAAGTCCTTCTGGCAGCATTCAGCACACAATGGTCATCTCTGGAGCTCTGATCTTTCTATAAACGCTGCATGGTGAACGCCTGCAACCAGAGCCCACTGCAAGATGGGAGTTTAAAGCACTAGACAGAAGGTTGAAGGAGTGTTCTCAAGTTTATTATGCAAAACATTTAACAAAATTACATTTAGATCTCAAGCAGGTTTAGTGATGACAGCACTTCACATTTATAGCTTGACTTTCAGTTTAGTCCTTTATCTATTAAAGTTAATATATGAAGAAGCCATGAAACACTTTACACATTTAAAAGTAAAGTAAGTTTATTTAAAAAAATCTACTTTGTTGGAATTAAATATGAATTGATTCAGGTAGTTTAACAGGTACACATATGCACATAGCATTTTGCAAGTTCACTGACTACATGGACAGCAGCCAAAAACAAGTCACAGAACTACACTAGAATGTTACAAATGCCTCAGGAATGTATGTTGTTGCTAACTCTGAATAAAATGTAAACTTTTGAAAACACAAACAACTGATTAATACAGCTTTGAAAATTTAATATGCAGATGGAAATGCTACTTTTAATTACCTTAATTTAAATGAAGAGTTTTCTTTGTATTTTTTTTAAATTCCCTTTAGTAGTTTATGTTTAACACAGAGAATAGTACTGTATGGTGTTTTTGTGTTTTGGCTGCTGATTGTGTACTTTCAGTTCAAAATGAGGTGTGTGGATGACTACTGTCAAAGCAAAAGGTTCTCCCTTCAGCATAGGTAATCCACTTCAAGATGCAGTAGCTAGGCTGACAAGAGAATTCTCCCATGTCTATACAATGGGTCAAGTTGGTTTAACTACACTGCTCCAAGGATATGGATTTTCACATTCCTGAACAACAGTTATATGAATCTAGTTTCCTGGTACACAGTAAGTGTTAGTGATCCCTAATAAAAAAAAAGTCAAAATAATTCTAGTGTTTCCAAGGAAATGAAAGTGTTCCAAATAACCAGTTTATGACAACATTCACTCCAAACTTGACTTAAGGGTACAGAAAATACAACCTTTCATTTCTAATTAGAATGTTCAAATCCAGCAGCAACTAAAGTTGCCATCTAAAGGGAATTGGTACAACTAAGCTGAAGGTATGTCTGCTCTGTGCCTCTCAGGATAACATGGCTGTGCCACTGCAGCAGAACCGTGGTAAGCTGCGCTGTACAGCTGCTTTTTATCACTAGAGAGCTTGCTCCTACTGACACAATAAAACCACTTCCAACAACGGGTGGTAGCTTTGTAGCAGAAAATGCTGCCACCACCAATGAAATGGTGCCCACATGAAGACTTTTTCATCATTAAAACGTTGTTCAGAGTGAAGTTTCACACTTCTAAGCAACAAGAGCTTTAACAATGAAAGTACCAGTGTAAAGGAAGCCTAAGAGGTCTGGAGATTTTAGTTCAGTTACTTGTCCCAGGAACAACCCCTCCACCCCAATACTCCTAGCAGCAACACCAAAATTAGGGACAGGGAAACGACCCTACTCTTTAACAGTCAATGACATAGACATGAGCAGCAGGATACAAGAAAAGCCGCACGCTTGCTATTTAGTGTAAAGGAAACTCAGCTGCCTTTGGACTGGTCAAAAGCACTCAGCCACACGAAAAACGGCCTCGGAGGCTAGACACGCTTACCCTCCCTACCATCAGTACGGCTAATTGAGACACAGCACACACTTCACCACCCTGGTGCACTGGCTCCAAGGGCCACATGTGGGAAAGTGGCCGACAGCACATGCAATAACGCTGCTGCTTCTGAACCCAGCCGCTGGCGCGTTACCAAGCCACCACTATGCCCGCGGGACAGGCAGCTCCTCCGAGCTCTACCCACCCTCTCGGAGCGCTCTGCCGCGACAGCGCTCCCGCCCCGCAGCGAGCAGCAGGGTCCAGCGTCCACGCGCTCCTGGACGACCAGCCGGAGCCTCGCCTGTGGCGCCTCTGACGGGCTGCCCGCAGGCTCCAGAAGCGCCGCAGCCCGACAGGCCTCGCTCACCGCCGGGGCGGCGAACCCAAGCCCTACCGACTTACTCCGCTGCCGAACGGCCCCGCCTCCAGGGCCCAGACAGCACCGCGG
The DNA here is from genome assembly GCA_019425775.1 of Rafetus swinhoei. Classification (NCBI taxonomy): domain Eukaryota; kingdom Metazoa; phylum Chordata; order Testudines; family Trionychidae; genus Rafetus; species Rafetus swinhoei. The sequence continues at coordinate 124,286,606 of CM033446.1, read as the reverse complement.
GCGGCTGCCGCCTCCCCTCTCACCGAGCTCCTCCTCCGTTGCCGCCGCGAGCGGCTCCTCAGAGGTCCCTTCACTTCCGGGGTCGGCCTCGCCGAGCTTCCCCCTCCCCCAGCTGCTGCGCCATCACCGCGCTGAGGCAGGGAAGAGGCTCCCCCCTCGCTACTAGTCCAGCCACCATCGCCGGCCGCAGGGAGAGAAGACGGTCTGCAGGCGGGAGTCGCACGGAGCCCAGGCCATCCCCTCGCCCTCGGGACGAGGCAAGGCCTCCCCCCAGGAAACGCAGAGACCACTCCCGCTCCCGTCCTCCCCGCCTAAAATGGGAAAGAACATCGTACAAAATGGCGCCCGGGAGGCCCACCGCGGCGCATGCGCAGTACGCAACTATGCAACCACCGCTACTGCAGGCCTCTAGCTCCGCCTCGCCCCCGTTGCATTCCTATGAAGCAGTCCGCACCAATCACATCGCCCCGCCTCTCTTCCTGGCCCTCACGTTGGCCAATCGTGCAACGCAGAGCTACATCCGGATCCAGTTTGTACCAATCAGCGTGAGGCAAACCATTACTTCACTTCGGAAATTTCCAATCGAGTCGAGTCCCCCCGGATTCACCAATCAAAAGTCTCCGTTGCTTTACCTGCGTCGGCTTTTGACCAATCTGCTCTCGCCGTTACCCTGTGACCAATGGGAGGGGGCTGTCCGCGGCGCCCAATCCGGGCGGGGCAGAGCCCCTGGGCGTCACGAAGGGCCAATGGGAGTTCGAGCAAGGCAGCTACTGCTCAACAGCTTGTTATTTGGCTGATCGCTGGTGAGTCGGTGCGAGTCCGGGCTGGAAGGGGGGTGGAGCGGAGCCGAGCGGCCGCTGCCTCTGCCGCCGCTGTCTCTGAGGCGCCTGGCGCGAGCGGGGCTGGGGGCCGGGCCGGGCTCGCGGCAGATCCCGACTTGGCTCCGAGTTTAAAGGTAGGAGGGGGGGGGGCAGGAGGGCAGCGAGCGGCTCCGCAGCCGCAACTCTGCTGCCGTCCCGGGGGAGGCAGAGCGGGGGACCCCCTCACCCGGCGGATCGACGCCCCCCTCACTCAGTCACGGAGGAGGCACCCCCCCCCGGGGGGGAGCGGGGACTCCCTCCCCCCGCCGAACTTCCACCCCCGCTCGCCCAGCGCGGTGCCCGGCGATTCCTCCCCTCTCTCATCGAGGACCCCCTTCTCGGCCCGGAGCACGGGGGCGCCCCATTCCCCGAGCACGGGGAACGCCCCCCTCAGTCCCTTCGGGCGCGGGGGGGACTCGGCAGGTTCCCCTCCCGCGTCTCCTCTCAGCTCTTCCCTGCTCGGCGCCCGGGGACCTCGCTTCCCACCCTCTCGGTGGGCGAACGCCCCCGCCCCCCCAGCGGGCTGCTCTGAGGGGGGCCCTGGCAGCGGTGGGGTTTGGGTTGTGTGTGTTGAAGGGCATTGGAGGGAGGCGTGGAGGGGGGCTCGAGGGGTAGCTGGGAGGCAGGGGTTGTGAGGAGGTGTGTGTGTGTGGGGGGGGGGTCTGGAGGGTAGTTGGGGAGGCAGCGGGTGTGAGGGGGGGTGTCTAACTCCTCGGTCCCCGTTTAAAGCCGGAGGAGGCGGGGTGGAGAGGAGAGGGTCAGGTCCTTCCTGAGTAATCTCTCCTCTTGTGCTTGAGAAAGTTGAGAGGGGGAAGAAGGCGGCGAAGGGCCTTGTCTCTGCTGCGCAGGAGCTGCCCTTGTCCCAGCAGCTGGGCTGCGAGCAGCTTATAGCTCAAGTGGAGTAGTAGTAATATTATTTTTGCCTGCGTTGCGTGTGTGTGGAGCCTCTTCTTGCCTGACATGGTGCAAAGGCGGAGGGAGCAATGGCGACTTGTCCTGACACACGGAGGGGCTGAGGAGCAGCAGGAGGCAGCCGAAGCGGGACGGAAAAGGAGGTAGTAGCGGCTCCTTGCCCAGACCTCCAAGGGCCCATTTGTTCCCAGCAAGGACCCCTTTTCAGCACTATTTGCTATCCCCTCCAGCTGCACATGCAGGGCAGCAAGTGGGGCTCAGAGGCTTCCTGTGTAGGGAATTCCTTTAGGGATGTAAGGGGTGGGTGTGCTCCTAGGGTGGAGGGAGGTGTGTGTACACAGTGTGGAGGGGTGTGTTTAATAATCTACCATATGCTTGTAGCTGAATTGCAGCTTTCCTAAAATCAAGCTGTTTCTTTTTAATAATTTTGTAGGCAGGCAGACGTGTCTGATCATCTTCCTTCTCTTGTTTTCTAGGGTTTTTTTCAGTATAATTAGGGTCAGAAGATATCTTTGAGCTGGAATCCCTCAAATAACCTTCAAAGATGAAGGTAAGTCTAGGCCCTTGGATGGGGATGCATTTGTGCTCTGTCTCTTCTACCTGAACCAGCCACTGTATTGGTTTCATTTTTAATCATTGCATCTTCATTGAACAACAGCAAAATAAAAGTTGGCTGTGGAAATCCACACATGTTGAATGGAATGAAATCCCATTTCTTCACTCTCAGTGCAGGGCACCTAATCCCAATCCCTCACCTCTGTGGTAACACTACTCTGGACACATAGGATGGCTTTGACTTGTCACTTGGAGTACTATCTTTAAATGCTTCCTGTGTTGGCCATAGCTTTTGTGAGTTTGCAAAACCGCAGCTTTTATCCTTCCTTAGCAGTTTCAGTTTTTGTAGTGCAAAGACAGCTTACCAGTTGCAAGATCAGTCACGTGGAGGGAAGCACTTCTTGTATGCAGAGATGAGCAAAAATAATTTGAACACAAAACATGTCATTCACTTCTTCATTTCTTGATTGATTTTTACTGTTTTTTTTTAAACATAGTAATGTAGAAATAAAATGTACAATAATAATGTTCAGGTACAGACAGATGTTCTTAAAATGGTTAACTTGCACATCTTTTTTAGAAAAATAAATCTTAACAAAGACCTTGCAAGGAACAAAAATTACACTTGATACTTGTTTGAAAGGCTATAGCAAACTTTTCTGAAGATCTGTTGCTGCTGTTTTTCCCTTCAGAAAATCTGATGTGGAGCACACTATGAACTGATTTTTTTTTTTTCCACTGAAAAACTAGAAATCTAAAGGTTTTGGTTATTGTATGTATTTTGAAATTGCAGCTGTCTGAGGTGCAGCTTCCATTCCAATTGAAATATCACTTTCCTGTAAACAATACACTATTAATGTATTGAGATGATATTCATCCTTATGTTTATATTTCTCTCTCTATTTGTAAACATATGCTTCAGTTCTCTTTGAGGTTATTGAGCGGATATTCCTGAGACAGTCGTCAGACTGATAAAATTGAGGGTCAGAATTCTTAGAGCAAAAAATTTACCCATGAACTCGGTGTGATGTAAGCTTTTTAGCTAGCCAAATACACTGAAATTTACTGGCAAAGCTGATTTATTTCTTTGAGCCATAGGGATTTGTGTATGCTGCAAAATAGTGCAACAAACTATAACTATTGTTTGTTCTTATTCACTTTTCATCAGTTATTTAAATTCTTTTTTTTAAAGTTGCTATTTTAAATAGTATTTCAGTATTTAATGACTATTAGTACATTCTTGCAAACTGGGGACATGAAAATAATTAAATGTGAAAAATCTTCACCACTCACTTTACTTGCACTGTCAAATCTTGTTGTAAAGAAAGATAAGGCTGTGTGCAATATTAGGAAGCAGCATAGATCATTATTTATGACCTAATTAAGAAATGGTCAACAGGACTAAAAGTTTGGGTGTATATTTGAATACATGATGCAATTATAAAGACAGTTATTTTATTTTACAAAATTTGCTTTTGTGACATATAAGGCTAAATGTTTTTCTAATTTATTCTCCCTTGTTAGGCAGCAGATGAACCTGCCTACCTGACAGTGGGAACTGATGTCAGTGCCAAGTACCGTGGTGCCTTTTGTGAGGCAAAGATTAAGACAGTGAAAAGACTGGTGAAAGTTAAGGTAGGTTTTATATATATAGTGCTATTGCTTTCCTTAAATAAAAAAAAAATTGTATTTTAAAAGGATTGTTGAGGAAAATTGTACCCCTTAAAATTAATGGATGGTTATACAGAAGGGGTGGGAATAACTTTTGATAGGGAACCAATCCAAGAATTTGGTAAGTGGTCACAAGCCCCACTTTTCTAGGATATTAATGGAGAGGATTTGGGTCTGAGGTAGGGATGTTAAATTGCATTTCATCAGCTAATCGCATAGTCGATGTAATTTCCGTCAACTACTTGATTAGTCGATAAGGGGGGGAAATTGCAGAGCCGCAATGGGGTTAGATTCCAGTCCCGGTCTTAATACATTTAAAAAGCAGAGGCACAGCGTCTGGTTCCCCCCTATCCCCCCCAGCCTTTGCCTCCCTGCCCCCTGGGAAGATGGTGCTCTTAAGCTTTTAAGTGATAGAGGCAGCAAGGGGGCGGGCGGGAAGCGACTAGTCAAGTCACTACCAGTGTTCACTCTAAGATTTCCCAACCATGAGCAGAGTGAGTTTTTGGCATGTGCTCCAATATTGAGGTCATGTGCAATGGTTTGGATGTGTGCCACCGTGGCACCTAATTTATTAACACACATTCCCAGACATCGGAGCAGGCCTCCTCCTCCCTCCCCAACGACCTTTTAATTTAGTTAAGTCTGATCAGGTAGCTAGGTGTGTGTGGACACACTGTGTGCCTATGCCAAGTCCCACTGAGTTCAGTAGGGCCTATCTCAAGCACACGAGTCTGTCTGCATACAATTCCTTAAATAAGAAAATTACATAATACAATCTGTACAGTAGCTTCTGTGTCACTTTTAATATTAACTGTAGATAATTTTATGTCCTCATGTTCATTTTTAATGTGCCACAGAGTTTTATATGAACATTAGAATAACCACATTGTAGAAGTGTTTGTGAGGAACTTGGAGATTTTGGTAGATGGAAAGGGAGCGGTATTGACCCTTGTAAAACGCAGAGATGTAGGAAGCATTTTGGAATTGTAAAATAAATGCATTCGCTAGATTTATCTGTTAAGATGAACAACAGTAAAAGAATAATGTTGACATCCTGAATTCATGTTAAGTATCAAAGTTAACAGCCCATGAAAATGAATTACCCAGTTTACATCTCTTGAAGTTCCTGTTGGCAGTCTCTTTGAAGGCCATGGCAAACACCATTGCGGTGGTTTACTTTCAATCTGTATTTTTAGAGCCCTGCAAATTTTGTATCCAAGACGATTTGTTGTTTTTTAAGTTTTTCCAGTTGCAGACTAACTCAACTACCCCTCTGAAACATATTATCAAGGTTGTCTTCACAACCATGAGAACTGAAAGTATGATTTTTATGGAAGGAAAATTAAGGCTTATGTACACAGTAATTGGAATTTAAAAAACTAAATTGGTTTAAATTTACAACTTTAGTATGCAAGTCTGTATGTGGGCACTTTAACGAATGTCCACATATTGACTTGTATCAAAATAACTAAAGGTGTGATTTACAAACCGATTTTAGTTATTTTGCTTCCTTTTACCATGTAGTCAGGCCCTTAAGTTCTGGATCACAATTCTGCAGCAAAGAGTGGATTCTGTGGAAAATTTTCTGCCGTGGAAATACAGGGGCTTTGTAAATAGTGAATATAACCGATGATGCAAAAAAGAAATATAACTCTGAAGCCTGTAGCCTAGTGGACCACTGCAGGCAAAGACAGGATTGTGGTGTTGTCCAACTTCATAATTGTATAAAAACTGTACATTTCTTCTTGGTATTACTGAACTTTGATTTAGAGGAGATCTTCTCTTTACTACTAACTGATTCATCAGGTTGGGTATTGAATGATTGGTATATACTTGGGAATTCAGATGGTGGCATCTGGGCTCCTTGTAAATTTGAGTACTGTCATATCGTTTCTATTCAATAATGTTAGAGACTTTGATAGGTCAGAGTAGTATTTTTAAAGTTTTTGAGATGTTTTTCATAAAGATTGTTGTGTATGCTTTTTGGTAGTATGAAAGTAAAATGTATATATCTCTGTATACAATATTTTTCAGGTGATCCTGAAACAGGATAATTCAACTCAGTTAGTGCAAGATGACCAAGTAAAAGGACCTTTAAGAGTATGTATGCAGCATGTTTTTCAATATAGACGTTTAGGCATTGACCATCTAATCTACAGTCCGTTAAAGTCAATGGAAAAACTCCCATTGGCTTCCATGTGCTTTGGATTAGGCCCTGAATGTACTTATACTTATCAGCTAACATTTTAGTTTTTAAAAGATAGTTAGTTTTGTATGGAAATGTTGCAGGCAAGACTGTGTTGGTAAATATGTTAGATGTAAATTGGGAAAGATCAAATATGTCAAACAAAATATGAACATTGGACAGGAGTAGACATATTCCTAAACAAATGTATATTCAGGAGCTGCTAGAACAGGTGACTAATATAAAATACACTTTTCAGAAGGAACCTTACATTGGATAGCCCTTATTTATTTGTGTGAGGTTTTTTCCTCTCTCTTGTCCTTACCTCCTCTGCAGCTACCTCAAAAGCACCAGGTATATGCTATTGTCAAAATCTAGACCAAGGTCAGAAACTTCTGTTGTATTGTCCAGTTGACAGTAAAATATATCTGCTTTATGTCTGAGCTCAAAGAGTAACTGTATGTAATAATAAAGGCTTAATTTTCTTGCACTATAGACACATGCTGTTACTAATATTATTAGTGTTGGAATAGTGATTTAGATTTTGAATTTAAATTCAGTCTAGGACTAGTGCAGCAGCTGCATCTTTCCACTTTAGTAGTGCCCTGCATGAATACAGAATTTATATCTTTATCTGTATCTGCAAAAATGAACTGCATATAATCACATCTGCAGATACCTGTGGATATAAAGCAGACATCTGCAAATTTGTAGGGTTCTAGATACAAAATTAGTATACATGTCCCCACATTTGTATCCACAAAAATTAGCTTCAGATATCCACATCCATGGACCTGCAGATAATAATGCGGATATTTACAGGGCTCCACCTTTTGGGCATTGCAAGTTGACCCAAGTGCTCTCAGGTTTGGAGCATCTATATGCAGTGCATTGAGACAGAAGGACAAATTTGATTGGCACTGTGGCCATGGGTCAGCTTGCAGCACTTAATACCCAGTGCTATAGAATAGGAACTGCTGCAGAGTGAGTTGGGGTGGGCTTGCTATCGAAGCCCCCCATTCTCCTTCCTCTTTCATGATATAGCCTAGTTTTCCTGAACCGCTGCCATGATACTTATTAATTTTTATCATAAAAAATTGTAACTTTACCTGTTTTTGTATGCAGAAGTCACAGTAGGGATCCCATAAGCTAAATTTAAACAAAACAGAAAAATATTTCTGGAAGAATTGAAACATTTTACCTGCAGTGCATGAATCTGGGTTTGTAGTAATTTTGAAGTATTTTATATCACAGGTCGGTGCAATTGTTGAAACCAAGATGCCTGATGGATCCTTTCAAGAAGCTATTATCAACAAATTGACAGATGCCAGCTGGTATACTGTAGGTGAGTAACTATGTAAGGTATGCGTTTAATGTTGATTCAATACATTTTCCATTATTTTAATCAGATGGTTAACTTAAAACTAGCTATCTACACTGCTGTTTTGTAATCAAGGCACAGGACAGGGATTTAAGATATGGCTATGTTAAGAGTTTTGATGTGACCTTTGGCAAGTCACTTTACTCTCTGCTTGTTTATCACCTCCCATTTACAACTAATAAAACAAACATTGCATGCTTTAGAGAAGTACTCGAGAGAGAAGGTGGGTGAGGTAACATTTTTGACTTGTGAGAAGGACAACTTTTCAAGTTTACATGGAGTGTTTCACAGGTGTTATAAGGATAAATTCAATATTTGGTGTTCAAATAGTATAGTTATGAGCACCATAGAAAAGACTATGCATTTTGATACCCTACTTTTATGATCAAGTTTCAGTCAGTCAAATAGATGCATTTTGATACAATTTCACTTCTTGGAAGACAAAATTGCTTAATTGTTATTTTGAAAGGACATACTTAAATTTCACTGCTGTCTGAAAATGTTGTTACCTGCTGCTGTTACAAGTAACTACATAGATTAGTGGGAAAATATTCTGCATATTTTGAGTTTGTTTACATACAATTTTAAGACTTTCAATAGAGAGATTTTCAGTTGTTTCCCCTTTTTACATGGTGAGTTGTGGGAGTTTTACACACTGCAAGTAGGGAGAAGAAAATATCTCTAAGGGTACATCTACACAGCAACCTTATTTTGAAATAACTAGCATTATTTCAGAATAACTTAGTCTGCGTCTACAGATCAGACTGTTATTGCGACATAAAGGGTAACAAGAAGACTTTCTATAAATATATTAGAAGCAAGAGGAAGACCAAGGACAGGGTAGGCGCATTGCTCAGTGAGGAGGGAGAAACAATAACTGGAAATTTGGAAATGGCAGAGGCGCTTAATGACTTCTTTGTTTCGGTCTTCACCAAGAAGTCTGATGATGAAGGAATGCCTGACTTAGTGAATACTAGTGGGAATGGAGTAGGTTTACAAGATAAAATAAAAAAAGAACAAGTTAAAAATCACTAAGAAAAGTTAGAAGTCTGCAAGTCACCAGGGCCTGATGAAATGCATCTTAGAATACTCAAGGAGCTGATAGAGGAGGTATCTGAGCCTTTAGCTATAATCTTTGAAAAACCACGGAAGATGGGAGAGATTCCAGAAGACTGGAAAAGGGCAAATGTAGTGCCCATCTATAAAAAGGGAAATAAGAACAACCCAGGAAATTATAGACCAGTCAGTTTAAATTCTGTGCCAGGAAAGATAATGGAGCAAGTAATTAAGGAATTCATCTGAAAACACCTGGAAGATAATAGGGTGAGAGGTAACTGTGAGCATGGTTTTGTAAAGAACAGATCATGTCAAATCAATCTGATAACTTTCTTTGATAGGATAACAAGTCTTGTGGATAAGGGAGAAGCGGAGGACATGGTATACCTAGACTTTAGTATGGCATTTGATACAGTCTCGTATGATCTTCTTATCAATAAATTAGGCAAATACAACTTAGATGAGGCTGCTATAAGGTGGGTGCATAACTGGCTGTATAACCATTCTCAGAGAGTAGTTATTAACGGTTCACAATTGTTGTGGGAAGGCATAACAAGTGGGGTTCCACAGGGGTCTGTTTTGGGACCGGTTCTGTTCAATATCTTTATCAACGATTTAGCTATTGGCATAGAGAGTACGCTTATTAAGTTTGCAGATGATACCACGCTGGGAGGGGTTGCAACTGCTTTGGAGGATTGGGTCATAATCCAAAAAGATTTGGACAGACTGGAGAAATGGGTCTGAGGTAAATAGGATGAATTTTAATAAGGACAAATGCAAAGTGCTCCATTTAGGAAGGAACAATCTGTTTCACACATACATAATGGGAAGCAACTGTATTGGAAGGAGTACTGCAGAAAGGGATCTAGGGGTCATAGTGGACCACAAGCTAAATGTAAGTCAACAGTGTGATTCTGTTGCAAAAAAAGCAAATATAATTCTGAGATACATTAACAGGAGTGTTGTGAGCCAGACATGAGAAGTCATTCTTCCACTTTACTCTGTGCTGATTAGGCATGAATTGGAATATTGTGTCCAGTTCTGGGCACTGCATTTTAAGAAAGATGTGGAGAAATTGGAGAAGGTCCAGAGAAGAGCAATAAAAATGATTAAAGGTCTAGAGAAAAATGACCTATGAAGGAACACTGAAAGAATTGGGCTTGTTTAGTTTGGAAAGGAGACGACTGAGGGGGGACATGATAGCAGTTTTCAAGTATCTAAAATGCTGTCATAAGGAGAAGGGAGAAAAATTGTTTTCCTTGGCCTCTGAGGATAGGACAAGAAGCAGTGGGCTTAAACTGCAGCAAGGGAGGTTTAGGCTCGACATTAGGAAAACGTTCCTAACTGTCACGGTGGTTAAACTCTGGAATATATTGCCTAAGGAGGTTGTGGAATCTCCATCTCTGGCGATATTTAAGAGCAGGTTAGATAGACTTCTATCAGGGATGGTCTAGATGATACTGGGTCCTGCTGTGAGGGCAGGGGACTGGACTTGATGACCTCGAGGTCTCTTCCAGTTCTAGTGTTCTATGAGTCAAGCTGGAGGACTTCTTACTCTGACTCCTGTAACCCTCATTGTACAAGGAATAAGGGAAGTCAGAGTGCTCTGTTTCAAAATAAGTGCTGTGTTGATGCTCCCAATTTTGAAATAAGCTATTTTGAAATAAGCTACGAAATTGATGTAGCTAAATTTGCATAGCTTATTTCGAATTAAGCCCTGCTATGTAGTTGCACCCTAAGAGAACAGAGAAGAGTGTAGTATCTTTAAACTATAATTTTACTCCTTTGTTTGAAGTGATTATTTTCATTTTGATAGTGTTTCCTTTAAAGGAACTGAGTCTGAGTAGGTAGAAGAAGGTTCTGCTTTCATTTTATCAGATAATTGAGATGGTCAATGGAAATAAGTCCAGTAAAATCATAACTAGTCACACAAAATGAAGGGTCAGTGAAACTTAGAATCAAGCCAAAACTAGATTCATTGTATAAATAATTATTTATTTTGGACTATTTAATAGAAATGAATAGTCAGGAGTCTATGATACGGCACTGAAAGCATAATGACAAACAAAATTATCAGCTTCCCTTAAATCAGAAAATAACTAACTAGAGATGCCAATCAAATAATACAGTGCTCATGCAAATCAAATGCCCTTGCAAATACCAACCCTTATTGCGTGCCTCCTTTGCCCCGCAAAACTGGGGATAGTGAGGGTTAAATTTCCAGAATAGGGTGAATGAGGTGCTCTCTTTGGAACTTGTACATATTTCTCCGATGTGTTGATTTTGAAATAAGTTCTTTAATGTTTAAATTCACTGGTCCCATTTCTTGTGTCCGTTACCTTTTGCAGTTGTGGCAATGAGATTATTGCTATGGTTTTGACAGAATATTGAAGAATTTAAAGTAGAGTTTTACGCACTAGCATTAAGTGTCAATTAATTAATGTACTCATTTTCTTTGGCAGACGAAGAAACAATGGCTTAACAGCCCAATTTGGTTTACATTGAAATATACGGGAGTTTTCATGATGACCGAGCAGGATAGGGTTCTAGATGTCCATGATTTAGTTAGTATTTAATAGTAATGTTATTGTGAACCTATTGATCTGAGTCAGTTATCTAATTTTAAGTTGACCATCTATACTGCTGTTAATAGCATAAAATGGTATAATTCCAGATGCATGGCCTATGTGTATGTGGTGAGGAGTGATAATTTAGGAGTTTAGTTATCAAAACTAGAAGGGTAGTCATCAATTTAGATCAATACTGTGATGTAACATCACAAAGGACAGTGTCGGATGTTGACTTTGATTTTTATTGGCTTAGAGATATTCTTTCTGGTATCGAAGGAAGAAGGAAATATACTGTTGCACTGGCAGTATTACACTTACTAAGTTGATATTTATGTTCTAAACTCTGATTTTTTTGTTTGTTTTCTGTTTAAATAAAAACTGTGTTTCGGGCTGTAACTATTTGTTGAATCTTGATCCAAGAAGAATCTGTTGGGAAAACTTGACTCTTTTGCCTCCAGTCTCCTCTTCCTCCCTCCCCACACAACAAAAACCTTAATAGAATTAGTTGATGTGAGAAAATAGTTTTTCAGCTGTTAAATTCTGCAGATGAATTTTGCATGACCATGTTTTCAAGTTCTTGGATAGAACAACTCAAATTCAAAAATTAACTACAGGTTCAGTGCTTTTTTTTTGTGACGGTACACCCTGGGACGGTGTCCCAGCATCTATTTTCCTATCATACTTTAATTGAATGGGATTCCCCTCTGGCGTACCAGGACATATTTCCTGGGGTGGCTTGGCTCCTGCTGGAAGCCCGCTCGGGACACGTGGCGCGGCTCTTAAAGGGTCCGCGATCGCATTTCGGCCCTGGCGGGGCCTTTTTTTTTTTTTTTTTTAAACAACAACTTTGAGCCTGGAGTACCGGCACCTTTTTTTCTGACAAAAAGCACTGTACAGGTTGAATCTCTTTAGTCGAGCACGCTCTGGTCTGACAACATCCGTGATCAGGCATGATTTTAGTTAGCCAGATATCCACTTGTCATGGATGTGGCCAAGTTACCTGTGATCCTATAAAGTTTTACAGTCACCACTCCTGGCTCTCAGTGTGCTGATATTTAGTTCTAATTTACCCCTAAATGTCTTCTAAGAGCCAAGCAAGCAATGGAAGTGTTGGTAATGCTGCTAGACAATGTTGATCTCCTATGGTTTGGCAAAATCTCTGGTTCAGCACTGGTCAGGTCCTGAGAGTGCCAGAGTAGAGAGATTCAACCTGTATGACCCGTAGGTAGTTATAAACAGGGAATATAAGAATTGCCTTATTTTAAAGAAATTTTGCTTGGAATTAACAAATCACTGAAAACTAACACCATACTGAGCATACATGGTATGATCCTTTCCTTTTTATGTATGTATGAAAATGCAGTGCTTCAGTAGACATATGGAATCATGTATATAAAGGTATGCAAGTGGTTTCATTTATATAATTGTACTACCTGGTGCTTTAAATAAACACTGAGAAGGATGGATTTACCAGGTAGAGTACAGCAAATGAATATATTGCAGGGGTGGCCAACCCATTAAATGAAGAAAGCCGAAACAGCAGTGGAAAAATGTGAAGAGACGCACCAGAAATTTTTTTGAGCTATTTTTGTTGAGAGGGAAAAAAAAGGATGCTGTCCCTTTAAAAGAAAAGACAAGGCTCTTTGGCCACATCAGGCTCTTGGTGGCGCCATTTTGAATCACTGCACCGGACGGCTCCCTTACCCCAGTGAGCGCACAGGCCAGGGGCCGTTTCTAGGGGCACAGGGGTGGCTTCGCAAGCCGCAGGGGGGGGTTTCACGGGCTGCACTTTAAGAGGGGAAGAGCCGCGTGCGGCTCGCAAGCCACGGGTTGGCCACCCCTGATATATTGCCTGCAGAGTAGGCAGTTTTCCTGTAGCAAAAGTTTTACTCTCTCTTAAATCTTCAACTTATTACTTTAAATATATGTCTATACCAAAATGCTGACATTTTTATAATTTAGAATGCTGCCCTTTTTAGTACTAAATTGCATGTTATACTTACTTACAGTATTATAGAACTCTAAATGTATCTAAGACTGTAAAAGAAGGCTGGAGCTTTAAACATACTGCATTTCCAGTTTGTTTAGCTGTGTGCCCTTAACTTAAGACCTTCTAAGTGCACCTTTTAGAGAAAACAATAATATATTACAGGGGAGGTATGCATTTGTCAGTTTGCAAACCAGAGGTAAAATTGACCAAAGTGCCTACGTTGCGAAATAGAGAGATCTAATAAAATAGTTAGTTTACATTTAAAATTAGGGCAACTTTGTAACTCGGGCAAATAATAATGACATACAACCTTTCATCTCTAGATCACCAGTTCCAATTTATCATGGGTTAGTAGTGATTAAAGACGTCTGTATAATAACTTCTGTGCACTAAGTTGGAATCAGTTTTCTAGTGAATGGTATTAAGCTATAATGTTTATCACTCTTGTTAGCTGTTTAAACAGAGAAACCAAGACCAGAATAGACTTGGGGACTGACCAACTTTTTCATGTATGGAGTCCCTACCAGATCCAGGTCAAGTTTCAGTGGTAGGATGGTGTAGGAGGCTTGTGTTGAAATTGTCTGCACATTTCCAGTTCTGATTTATTTTCCTCTTACGTGGCATCAATTTTTCTAGTGACCTGACAAAGATAGGTAAGTACTAACCCCTTTTGAAAGAACAGGACAGCCAATAAGACACATAGATTAAAGCAAAAGTTGTCACCACTAACTCGATGTCTCTCTCTTTGTGTGTATGTTTTGTGATACCTAGTGCCTGTCTTTAAGGGTCGTTAGTTGTTCTCAGCACACTTGAAAAGCTGGACCTGTGTTCAAATGAACATAAACAAAAAATTAGTGGACAGTTGAAACAATTTTGGTCTTAATTACTTATCCAGCATCCTAAAGTGAGCCAGTCCATTCTGAAAGTGCTCACTGTGTTCCAGCCTTAGTCTCTAGACTAGGCTACGTTGTTGCCCCTGATTTGGGCCCTTGATATTGATAACAGCAACAATTAAGATAAAACACTTTGTTTTTAGAAATATTCTCTTAGCTACAGTAAAACTCCAATAGTCCGGCATCCAATAGTCCGGCACTCCTGATAGTCCGGCATCAAAATGGCAAGAGCCTAGTGAGTGAGCTTCAGCAAAAAAATGAGTCACAAGGTAACAGCGGCAGCAGCTGAACTGAGCAAAAAGGGTAAAAAAGGCTTAAAAAAACTAAAACATTACAGTATACTGTATACAGTATGTACAATAAAAAGGGTTAAGGACACTTTATATACAGTATATAATGTATACAGTATATATATAACCTGCTTATAGTACTTCCTGATAGTCCGGCATATTTGATAATCCGGGCACCACCTAAGTCCCATAGGTTCCGGATTATCAGAAGTCTACTGTATTAGGATAGTATTACTCTGCTTTACATAGATCAAAAGACTATTTAAAAATTATCAAAGGGAGTTTTATTTCAATTGTTTCTGCCACAGAGCAACTTCTGCATCAGAAATCCTGCTCTGGTAATGGTGGCACAGCAGAGATACAGTGCTGCTAGAATTTTAACCTGGATCTTGGAAATGCTTTTGGAATCGGGCTGCTTACCTAAAAGTAAACAGAAGAGATCTGGAGTAAAAGTTTAACAAGCTCTTCAAAAAAAATAAAAAGCCCTTTGGTGCACGTCTGTTTATCACTCCTCGGTCTCATCAAAACAAAGTTGCAGCAGTTCCAGTACCTTTGGGGCAGGACGGGACAGCAAACTAATTTTTTTTAAAACTCATTTTGAATAATTACAGATTTGATGGCATGTTGTTGCTCTGTTTTTGAAGAGAATTTATAGGCTCAGTATATGCTGTATATTATCACTAGGAGATAATTATGTAGATTTAAAGAGTCTTCAGCCTATCAGATCTGTTACCATCCAAGTCATTTTGGAACTAAAGCTTAACCTTTGCACCTCCCTTAACCAGGACTCTCTCATCTGGTAACATCCGTGGTCTGGCATGACCATGGGTGCTCAGGGATGAGAGAACCCCAGAGCAGGAGGGCCAGCAGCTAGGAGCCCCGTGAATCTGGTGGTGGTGCTGGGGCAGCCCAGGTAGCGGTGGCACACTATCTGGGCTTCCTGGCTGGGGCCACATCGGTCCAGGCAGCAATGGAGTCGTAATATCCTGGGCGGCAGCAGCAGGTCTACAGCTGTCCGGGCTGGGGCTGCCTGCCTGTCCGCAGCGGGGCTGGGGTAGCAGCCCGGGAGGGAAAGCCAGGCCAGGTCTGCGGCAGCCTTGTAGAAGCAGCACAGCTGGGGCTGTGTGCCACCCGGCAGTGGGGCTGGGAAACCTGGCCGTGGCCGTGCCAGCCCAGCAGAAGCAGCACGGCCGGCCACATGCCACCTGGCAGTTAGTGAAGCCAGGGCTGGGGCTGGTCAGCAGGCAGCCTGGCCAGACCGGAAGAACCAGCAGCGGCGGGTAATAGGGGGGGTAGCAGGCTGAAGGATTGGTGTCGGGGGACCTCCCGTTGTCTGGCAAATTCCCTCATCTGGAACCGGTCAGGTCTTGAGGGCAGTGCACCAGGGAGGTCCAACCTGTAATGTGTTTCGACCACAGTATTCTCTATATCATGATAAGGTTCTATATGCAACAGCTGCCACGGGCAATATTGACATGATTATGATGAATTTTGGACTTAGCCTTGGACATTAAAAAATTACATTAAAAACATACTGTAAGAAGAACCTTGTTTTTGTAAATTTGGAATAGTAATAGAAGTTAAAAGCAGTGTCTTAGTATGAAATACAGTTTTTCTTGTTTATAGAATTCAGTAAAATGCTTTTGTATTCACTCTGCCTTGTGGTGTTGGCTTACCTTCAGGGTGTGCTCCTGATGCTCAGTTAAGAGTTATTCATGTCTATACTTCTGCTCTCTTTCAAGGAATTCTTACTGGACTCTGTGGGTGTGTCTAGACCTGTGTAAATTAGACACTTCGAAATTGCAAATGAAGCTGGGATTTAAATTTCCCGTGCTTCATTTGCATAATGGCGGTCATGGGTTTTTTTTGACTCGTGGCTTTTCGATAGAAAAACGGCAGTTTAGACGGGGATCTTTCGAAAATAAAACCCTTTTTCGAAAGATCCTGTACTCCTCAAAAAATGAGGTTTACAGGATCTTTCGAAAAAGGGTTTTATTTTCGAAAGATCCCATCTAAACTGCCGTTTTTCTATCGAAAAGCCCCGTGTCAAAAAGAACTGTGGCTGCCATTATACAAATAAAGCACAGGAAATTTAAATCCCGGCTTCATTTGCCATTTCAAAGTGTCTAATTTACATCCCTTTTTTGAGAAAAGGGATGTAGTCTAGAGTGCGTGCGTGTGTGTGTAAAAACATATTCATATAGGCTAGAAGTTGGAAAATCCAGAATGAGTTGTTCATGAGTTCCTAATGATTTCTTCTCCTTTCTCTGTTTCCTAGTGCCCAGATACATTGCCTGAGTTCCAGCAACTCAGGAAGTGAAAAAATCTACATGTTCTTTATCCTCGGTGTCTTGTGCTGCTGTTGTATACTTCTGTAAAGTACTGAAGTGTCTTGAGTCACCAGATAAAGCCCTCTAGTGGGAAACAATAATTGCAACCATTAGACAAGCAACTAAACTGCTGCTGTTATAGTTGCCTTTTTGTAATAGGGAGTGAGGACAGTGTGTTTTTTGTGGCCCATTTATTTTCTATCAGTATATATACCTTTCTGGTGACAGAATCCTCAAGAAAATTTAACACACTCTGTAGGCCTATATTTTGAACTTAAAAGGGTAAAATTTAGGTTGGACGTTAGGAAAAATTTCATTTTGTCAGGTGGGGTGAGCACTGGAATAAATTGTCTAGGTAGATTGTGGAATCTGTCAGTGGAGATTTTTTAAAAGTAAGTTAGACAAACACCTCTCAGGGATGGTCAGGATAGTACTTTAGTCCTGCCATGAGTGCAGGGGACTGAACTAGGTCACTTCTCGAGCTCCCTTTCAGTCCTACGATTCTGTGATTACTTTCGAAGGTTTCTTTTAAAATGTATAACTTATCCTTATCGGCAATTTTAAAACAAAAACAGCAACAGCACACCTCTTACCTAGGCAACATGTTGGTTTTTTTATTTTTCAATAATCTCAAATGTTACTGCTAATTTTAACTTTATTTTTCTGTCTTCCATCTCCAGTGAGAGAGAGTTGCATTTATAGCAACTTTCAGCAGGATTTGCCCTCCACTCTTAGGCTCCTTTGTAAAGTCTGAAGTAGAAGGAAACATATAAATCATTAGGTTGTGGCTACTGTGGGCTTCAGGCTCTTCACATAAGGGCAGTCATGTATTTCTCCTTTTTTTTAATTTGTCTTAATCTGTTAAACTATTTCATTAATAATTATTACATTCTTCTCTCTTCTTTCCAACTGTGTGTAACACATTTAAATCAAGCACAGGCAGACGTCTTTCTGTCTTGCCTGTGACAGGCTGGAGTACAGACGTACAGATGCTCTTTTCTTAACCTGTGTATTATATATTTTGACATTAGCTTTAATAAAAAATATTAAATCTGATTAAGGGTACATTACCAAAAATAAGATACTAATGATTTAGTTCACATCTTTTTCATATTACAGGAACATAGTCAACTTGAAATTTAGTCATTCTCAAAAAGAGTTCAGAATTGTTTTAGGTACTGAACAGGTCCTGTGTTTCCCTGCTAACTCTTTTGATTTACATTCACATTTACCTATCTTTAAGATTAGTTTTTCTTTTAATGTTTATGAAGGATGCATAATAACAAAGCAGACTGATTTAGGTCTGGTCTCCCCACCAATGCTTTGAGACAAGTTTGCAAGCTGTTAGTAGCAATAGATAGTTCCAACCACACCTTTATTAATATAGTCACCCAAGTGTTTTCATGCCAAAGGTCTGCACTGTCTGTCTTATAATCTGGTTTGACCAGTCCTCCTTCCTCACAGCATCCTGTATAGCAAGACATCCCAGATGCATTATGCCGTGTGCTGCTATGAGTGTTTGTCATCCAGGAATTGTAAGCCTTACTAAGGTATTATGGGAAAACTGCCCAGATTTGCCCAGGTTGCACTAATATAAACAGTTAGACAGCATGTATCTGGACAAACATAGATGTGATGTTAGGAACATTTCTTTATGGACATAAAGTGAACAGTCATAAACTCATAAGGTGGTGGTGGTGTGTTTTGTTTGTTTCTTTTTTTGTTTGGGTATTGTGACTGAGAATAAAGAGAAATAAATGAAGTGGGGAATATAGATTTTTTTTTTTCCCCAGCTAATCTTTGTAAAGTTACAGTTAGAACATAAGAACGGCCGTAGCGGGTCAGACCAAAGGTCCATCTAGCCCAGTATCCTGTCTACCGACAGTGGCCAGCACCAGGTGCCCCAGAGGGGGTGGACCGAAGACAATGATCAAGCGATTTGTCTCCTGCCATCCCTCTCCAGCCTCTGTCAAACAGAGGCCAAGGACACCATTTTATCCCCTGGCCAATCGCCTTTTATGGACCTAACCTCCATGAAATTATCTAGCTTCTCTTTAAACTCTGTTATATTCCTAGCCTTCACAGCCTCCTCTGGCAAGGAGTTCCACATGCTGACTACGCTGTGTGAAGAAGAACTTTCTTTTATTAGTTTTAAACCTGCTACCCATTAATTTTATTTGGTGTCCTCGAGTTCTTCTATTTAGGGAACTAATAAATAACTTTTCTTTATCAGCCCTCTCCACACCACTCATGATTTTATACACCTCTATCATATCCCCTCAGTCTCCTCTTTTCTAAACTGAAAAGTCCCAGTCTCTTTAACCTCTCCTCATATGGGACCCGTTCCAAACCCCTAATCATTTTAGTTGCCCTTTTCTGAACCCTTTCCAAGGCCAAAATATCTTTTTTGAGGTGAGGAGACCACATCTGTATACAGTATTCAAGATGTGGGCGTACCATAGTTTTATACAGGGGCAGTGAGATATTCTGGGTCTTATTTTCTATCCCTTTCTTAATAATACCTAGCATCCTATTTGCCTTTTTGACCGCCGCTGCACACTGTGTGGAAGTTTTCAGAGAACCGTCCACGATAACTCCAAGATCTCTTTCCTGATTTGTCGTAGCCAAATTAGCCCCATCATACTGTACGTATAGTTGGGGTTATTTTTCCCGATGTGCATTACTTTACACTTATCCACATTAAATTTCATTTGCCATTTTGTTGCCCAATCACTCAGTTTGGTGAGATCTTCTTGGAGTCCCTTACAGTCTGCTTCTGTCTTGACTATCCTAAACAGTTTGGTATCATCCATAAACTTTACCACCTCACTGCTTACCCCTTTCTCCAGATCATTTATGAATAAGTTGAACAGGATTGGTCCTAGGACTGACCCTTGGGGACACCACTAGTTACCCCTCTCCATTCTGAAAATTTACCATTTATTCCTACCCTTTGTTTCCTGTCTTTTAACCAGTTCTCAATCCAAGAAAGGACCTTCCCTCTTATCCCATGGCCATGTAATTTACACAAGAGCCTTTGGTGAGGACCTTGTCAAAGGCTTTCTGGAAATCTAAGTATACTATATCTACTGGATCCCCTTGTCCGCATGTTTGTCAACCCCTTCAAAGAACTCTAATAGATTAGTAAGACAGGATTTCCCTTTACAGAAACGTTGACTTTTGTCCAACAAATTATGTTCTTCTACATGCTTCACAATTTTATTCTTTACTATTGTTTCACTAATTTGCCCGGTACGAAGTTAGACTTACCGGTCTGTAATTGCCCGGATCGCCTCTAGAGCCCTTTTTAAATATTGGTGTCACGTTGGCTACCTTCCAGTCATTAGGTACGGAAGCCGATTTAAGGGATAGGTTACAAACCACAGATAATAGATCAGCAATTTCCCATTTGAGTTCTTTTAGAACCCTTGGATGAATGCCATCCGGTCCCGGAGATTTGTTAACATTAAGTTTTTCTATTTGTTCCAAAACCTCCTCTAATGACACTTCAATCCGGGACAGTTCCTCAGATTCATTACCCACAAAGGACGGTGCAGATTTGGGAATCTCCCCAACGTCCTCAGCCGTGAAGACTGAAGCAAAGAAATCATTTAGTTTCTCCGCAATGGCTTTATCGTCCTTGATTGCGCCTTTTATAGTTCGATCGTCTAGGGGACCCACAGGTTTTTTTAGCAGGCTTTCTGCTTCTAATGTACTTAAAAAACATTTTGTTATTTCTTTTTGAGTTTTGGCTAGCTGTTCCTCAAAATCTTTTTGCTTTTCTTATTACATTTTTACACTTGATTTGACAGTGTTTATGTTCCTTTCTATTTATCTCACTAGGATTGGACTTCCACTTCTTAAAAGATGCCTTTTTGTCCCTCACTGCTTCTTTTACATGGTGGTTAAGCCACGGTGACTCTTTTTTAGGTCTCTTGCTATGTTTTGCTATGTTTACCTTACTATTGTTATGAGTATCATCCAACTAGCTTCTATCTGAAATTGTTTTCATCTTTTTGTTTAAGTTGACTGTGTCCTTACAAACAGTCTCAGAGAAGTTCAGTTTTTTTCACTTTCACTTTCACTTCCACAGTTCCCTAGAATAATCTGTTCCTCTTTTTAATATGGTACTGTCTATAGACCAGTGCAGTACAGTCTTTCATCTTGCTATTGATAAGAATTCCTTTGTAGAGTTGCCTTGATACTGAATGAAGTGCAGTTTTGCATTCAACAAGTATACTTCGGGTTATATAGCTCTTGAGCAATCACTGTTGTGAGGTGAGAATACACATTTTGTAACAAAAAATAGATTTTAAATCTTAAAATGCATTTCCGTATTGATATTGGTACCAATATTTGTTGCACCGTCTTAAGTTTTACTGCTATTCCTATTAACATGGTATCAAAATGCTGCTGGGCTAGCAGGGCTATTGTAGGCTGTCCAATTGTTTGATATTCAGGAGGTCCTTAATTTATGGATCCTCAATGCTTTACTCTGGAAAAGCTATTTTTTAAACCTTCAAGAGTTATATTAAAAGTAGGGATGTGAACAGTTAACCAGTTATCTGGTATGCGTCACCTGTACTGGGTTATGCTACCTGGGAGCAGCCCCCTGCCTATGGCTCACCGCAGGTAGAGGGCTGCTCCAGCCATGTGCAGAGGGGTCAGGAGCAGGAAACAGCAACGCCTGCGCAGCCGGGGGGAAGGGGCGCGGCAGTGGCAAGCCCCTGCTGGGATCCCAGCTTAATCAGTTAAATCACAATAAATATTTGGTTTAGAAAAAATGAGGGAGACATGGTAGAAGTGGATGCTTTGGGGGTTTGTTCGTAACATATTAAGAAGGTCAGGTATGTGCTTCTGTTTACCGTTTACTATAATACGTTAGAGGGCACTTGCAATCAAAAGGCAGTTAGTTTAGAATTGATAACATTGAAGCCTCTTGTACAATGTAATTAACTCACGGAACTTGTTACTGCAGCATATTATTCTAGCTCATAATTTAGTAAGATTCAGTGGAGGATTGACTATTGTTCATAAGTGAGAATAACTTCAGCAATACAGGGGAAAATTAGGGATGGGAACGACTAGTCGACTATCTAATAAGCAAATGCTTATCGGAATTGTCAACAGGCTAGTCGACTAGTTGCTACCTGTCCTTGCTGCCTCTATCAGCAAGAGACAGCAGGGAAGGGAAAGAAGAGGGCTGCTTCAAAGTGGCAGCACCATGTGAAGTCTGGGGCCATGTGATGTTTCAAAGCAGCAGTGCCCGCGTGGAGCCCAGGGTCAGTGGGGGAGCTGCCTCTTCGAAACGCTGCGTGGAGCCCGATGCTGAGCTCTCCGCGACATTTCAAAACGGCAGCACCACATGGCGCCCAAGATCAGCTGATCCCCTGGCACTGCCGTGGGGAGCAGAGGACCAGCGAGAGACTCAAGCCTTGAGGCTGTTGCTACACTTCAAAGGCGGGAAGCACCTTTATTGACTGATCAAAATTTTACATCCCTAGGGAAAATGTATCCTCGTTATTTTGTATTGCTCACTTTGATGCATTAATGGAAGTTTTATGCTTTCCTCTGAATTGTTCATCTATGGTCTCAGTTATAGGGGCCATTGGTCTCATCCACAAAAAATTCCTTCTGTGAAGTGCCAGTCCTTGTGGGCTAATATCCTTTGTTTATTCTTACGTTTTTTAAATGATCTGTAAATTACGATATTTACAGAAACTTTAGTTTACAGATATTAAATTAGGTATTTCAAAATATAGTCTTGTAATTTCTGTGTAAAAACATCCTTTGTATTGTTTAGCAGACGTGTGTAGGGATGCCACAGATTAGAGACAGACCGCATAAATCTTTGCGTAGTTTGTTTATATATGTCTCTGGTCACATTACTTGCACATTCTTTTAGTTTGAAAAACCTTCAGTCCTAGGTATGCAGAAATGGAATAAAAATGGAACTTGTAACTTGGGGCTTTAATTAAAATGAAGGGTTCATACACTCTTAAGACTGCCATGTATTTCCTGTGTCACAGGCATACACAGTCTTCCTTAACTTTTAAGCCAGTTGCTCGGCCTGCCTAGAGTTCAGGTGGCAGGGCGTGACATTCATATTTGCATCTTTCCTTCCTGAAATGCAGAGCTAGCTGTTCCAGTTGGCGTGTGTATGGAAGGGAGATGAGGAAAGAAGAGCTATACAAATAATTTTATCCCTTCAGAGATAGTGGCTCTTCTTCCTACCCCTTTCTTCACTGTGGTAATGGGAGGAACAGGTAGAATCTTGACTTTCTTTGCCACATTGTATTTCAGCTGTGGATGTTATTGAAAGTCCTAGTGCTTGCTCAGTCTTTCTCTTCTGACAGCTTGCACAGTGTGACTCGCTTGCTTTTGTAAGAGACAAATAGCTGTGCTGGAAAGAGCCATTTTTGTAGCTGGCAACAGGGATTTTGTAGAGGTAGCAAATACTAGTTCTATCAGTGAGAGTTCATTAGAGCAGAGAGTTCAGGTGTGTGGTAAAAAGGGGTGAATGGCTGGGAGGGTTATAGGGGCTGTACAAAAGGTCTCAGAGGGCATGTCTACACTGCAGGGCAAAAGCTGAATTAAGATATGTAACTTCAGGTATGTGAAGTGCGTATCTGAAGTCGAAATAGCTTAATTTGGCTTTTGCTGCTGTCTACGCAGCAGGAAGTCGAAGGAAAAACAATCTTGCTTCGACTTCCCTTACTGCTTGTGAAATGAGGGCTACTGGAGTCGGAGTAAGAAGTCCTTCATCTCGACATTATTTCAAAATAACAGCTTGTGGTGTAGACATGCGCTGTGTTATTTTGAAATAACGTCAGTTATTCCGAAATAATGCTGCTGTGTAGATGTACTCTAAGATGGAGAGGGACATTCAGATCTCTCTCAACATATTAATTCACCTCCAATATTATGCTTATAAGAGTATGGGAGGAGATTTGCTTCTCTGCCCATGTAAGAGACATTTTAAGTTCTGAGGACAAAGATAAATTAGTTCTGATAACATTTCACTGTCTTACTAGAAGGGAATATGGATGGATTATTTGAGTTCCTGAGCCACATGTTAAATGAGGTGTTTGATTCTAGCTGAGGAAAGATTTATTTCCTTTTTTTGTCAAGCTGCCTAAGAGGTCTTATTTTTTAATTTTTAAATTAAATACACTATAATATTTTATGCACTTGGTTATAATTTTCTCAGTATTTAACTTTTGGGATTTTTTTTGTTCTTGATGGATGTTAAGATGTTGTTGGTCTTCACAGTAAAATGAAAGCTGAATAGTTAATTGGAGGATTAGTGTGACATGTTTGGGAAGGAAATAGGATTTCTTTTGTACGGCTGCAGAACATTAGACTATTGAGCATCCTCTTCTAGCTCCTAAAATGTAATATGAAAGCTCTCTCAGGCATCTGGCTCTAGTGTAGCAATGTTAAAAATCGACAAATAGCAGTATGCTTCACATGATGTGTATTATATGTATGTGTGTGTGTACTGTGTAAAACCTGGAGTTTCTTTTTTCCCACATCAAACTGGTTTGACAGAAATTTTCTTTCTAAAAATCTAGCTTCCAAAATATCAGGTAAATTAGGCATACTTTCTCTCTTGCAGTCCACTGTCATGTCCTACTTTGATGCTGTGGTGAAGTTATCTTATGCTGAACATCACACTTTTGCCCTAGAAATAGCCACTTTGATAAATTCAGCATTTTGAATTTACACGTAGAATCTGGTGGGAGGAGAAGAGGGACCAAGGCCTTACTTTCTGTATGCAAACAATACTGATTACTGGTGCACTTCCAAGCCCCTCCCCTGTCCCTCCAAAACAAAACACCTGATAAGAAATAATGTGAAAGTCAAAGAGCAAAATGTGTACAGTGGCTTTTCAGGGAAACTAGGTAATAGAGCTTCAACTTTTAAAATAGATTACATGAATAAAAATGTGTGCAAACATATCCTATGACTATTTTGTAAATCTCAGAGGAGCTAGCTGTGTTAGTCTGTAACTTTAAAAACAATGAGTAGTCCAGTAGCACCTAATAAACTAACAAAAATGTATAGTATCATGAGCTTTCATGAGCAAAACCCACTTCCTCAGATGAGCAGAGGATTAGTGTGATATGTTTGGGAAGGAAATAGGAAATCCTATTTTGTAGCTACTGTCTGAAGACTTTGTATCTTAATAGTTTTGAGAGAGATTATTCTTAAAGATAGTTGGGGAGCAGAATTGCCTACCATTTTAAAAATGATAATAGTTTATAAGAACAAATATAACAAGCTGAACCAATTGGCTAACTTCTGTCAAAGTAGCTCAGTTGGGAGACTACAGATATGCGAATTATCAAGCTTAGTAGGCCTGCTATGAGAGTGCTTTCATAGCTCGCTCTTTATTTCTAGTTTTTCAGTTTCTAGTCTTAAATTAGGCTGTTAGAACATGGTGGTTTCTTTTCTTTTTGGTTGGCACACTAGAATTACATGGGAATAATTTAAATTACAAATTTTGCTTTATATCTTGCTTCTGAATTTCTAGTGATGTAGGCTAATGTGAATACAATATATCTAAGAGACTTTTCTTGTAAAAGGAATGCCACAGTTACTACACTAGTAAAAGAAACATATCTAGACCGTATGGTACCTACTGGCTATGAGGTAGACAACCTCTTCTTAATATTGTAAAAACAGAATACATATCGTGCAATTGAATCCAGGTCATGAGCTTCTTAGATAAGTGTAAAGTCTCTTGGAAGTCACTTGGACTCTGCATTTGCATAGTGGTTTGATCAGATGGTTTGCTTCTTAGGATCAGACTTTCTGAATGTAAATTGCTAAAATATATACATTCCACTTCAATCGATAGTCCATGATTTTACAAATTTTTATTAAAGCAAAGTGTACAGTGACTCTCATAGATATCGAGCGGTTTACAACCTTAAGAGCTACCTTAGAGGTAAAATTCCCTCCTGGAAGAAGTTGTTAATTTTGTTTTAATAGGGTTGGACTAACAGGATTGTATGAAATTAGGAATAGCATACGCTGTTCTTTAGATATCTGCCAGCATACCTGAGTACTTGTTTGTAACAGCCTCATTATTTCCTGGCCAGATATTACAAATATAGATGTATTTTTTTCTGACTTTGTGAGATTAACAAAATATCAAGTAGGGAATAGAACAGAGATGGCCAGACTATCGTGGATGGGCTTCCAGTTCTCCTGTATGTTGCACAGTATTTTATATTGTAGCAAAAACTTCCATATATATTTGTCTGTCCACTAGCAACATTTCCCCACAGATTATACAAGTGGACAGTTGCCTGCTTGAAGTTTCCCATGGTAACAGAAACAGAATTGGGAGACTGGCCCAGCGTAAATCAGAAATAATTGGGTGTTTCAGCCCAGCTGGTGATGTTGGTTGAGAATGATAATTGGCAGCCAGCCAGCCAGTATCTCTGGTCTTTAGAGTGCAGTGTATTGATAAGAGAGATGACAAACCCTGAGATTGTTGCAGCTGACAGCCTGTTCTTTGCAGTGACTTTGAATCCATGTGCCGGAATGTTTGGCTGCTCTCTTGGCCCAGATTTTGACCACTAGACTTCTTTCCACTTGTAACCAAAGAATTTAATTTAAATCCTTTAGAGACATATTCTACAGGATTATTTAATTTGTGGTTTTTGAATAGCAAACTGGCCATTTAGTTACATTTGCAAATCTTGTGCCACTATCTTCGTTTCCGGTTTCATTCTAGTTTTTGATGATGGAGACGAGAGGACATTGAGACGAACTTCATTGTGCTTGAAGGGGGAGAGACACTTTGCAGAAAGCGAGGTAAGGAAATGTTAACTTTTCTTCAAGCTGGAAAGTAAATGTCTTTACAGGGTGGAAGAATTGCAAGCTGATTTATATTCCCATCTTCTCCTAGACACTTGACCAACTGCCACTAACAAATCCAGAGCACTTTGGAACTCCAGTAATTGGGAAGAAATCCAACAGAGGAAGAAGATCTTCTCTTCCTGTGTGAGTTTTTTATAATTCAGTATATGCTATTTTGTTACCTTAGTGTCCTTTGCTAATAGTCAAAGGGACTATTCATGTGTGTATAGCAGACAGGATTTGTCTTTAAATGACTAAAAAGAGTAATGTAGGAGAGATAAAAGTCATTATTTTGTCATGTAATATAGTCACAGTATACATTTGAAAAAGGGTCATTTTGTCAGCCAGTAGCTTTAAAATGTAGTGATTTTAAACTTTATGAAAAAAGTTTGGTTTATAAGTAAACCTAGAATTTTTAACATGCTTAGAAATTTAAACTTGGAAAGACTGTACATATGGAAGTGTCAGGTTTGTAAGCTCTTTAGGGCAGGAATGCTCTTTGTTCTGTGTTTGTACAGGACCTAGTACAGTGGAATCCTTTTCCATGCTTGATTCTCCTGGGGCTACTGTAATACAAATCATGGTGACTGTGAGCACAGAGGAACTTCAGCAAATCAAACTTCTTTTATTTAATTTATGCTCTTGTACTATTTCAGTTTTTTTTCAGGTTCAACTTTTTGCTTTTAAACGTTAATTTTAGTGACCCCTTACTGCTGCTCTTATGAGTTATATTGCCTCAATTCTTATCTTCAGATTAAGGCTGTTTAAAATATTGTATGCATAATCCTCTAGCACTGAAGATGAAAAAGAGGAAGAAAGTAGTGAAGAGGAAGAGGAAGATAAGAGACGTCTTAATGATGAACTGCTTGGCAAAGTTGTGAGTGTAATTTTTTGTTCAGAGAAGACTGACTGGTATCCAGCTTTGGTAAGTAACAGATGATTGCGATATTCCCAGTATAATGTCTTGAGAATACTATATTTTGGGGGATTTATTTGTGTTTTATGGGTAGTAAAAGTGTGTTTTGAGTCTGTGTCAGAGCGCTACTCTTGTGACTTTGCACTATAGCTCCTTCCTCCCTCTATTCTAGAACAGCACTACTTGCAGATATTGCAACTCCTGGAGCAAGACTCAGGGTTAGCTATCAAACTCAGGACTCCCTATCTCATCTCAAAGGATATCTTGGCATTGGAAAAAGTTTAGAAAAGGACAACAAATTATTTGGGGTTTGGAATAGGGATGTTAAATATTGGTTAAATGAATAGTCAATTAACCTTGTGAGTTCTTATCGGTTACTTGACTATTCTATAATCCCCAGGGGTAGGGCTGGCAGCCAGTGTGCTCTGGCTCCACTCCCAAGGAGCCCCCTGCCACCTTGCGCTGCTGCCTCTGTATCAGAGGCAGCAGAGTGGGGTATCAGGCGGGAGCTGGTCCGCAAGAGGAGCGAGTTTAAAAAAACAAACAAACAAAAAAAAACAGTTCCACTCGCTCACCAGCTGCCTGTTGCCCCATGCTGCTGCCTCTTATGCAATATTCTGAGAAGTGTTAAAACTTGCTCTTCTTCGAGGCGTGTCCCTATGGGAACTCCACTGTAGGGGTATGTCTAGACTGCACCCCTCTGCTGGCAGAGGGGATGCAGATTAGGCAGGTCGAAATTGCTAATGAAGTGGGGATTTAAATATCTCGTGCTTCATTAGCATAAAAATGGCCACCGCTTTTTTTCGGCACGGAGCTTTGTCGGAGAAAAACGGCAGTCTGGAGGGGGATCTTTCGCTAAAGAAAGCCTTTTCCAATAGATCCTGTATACTTCATTTTACGAGGCATAAAGGATCTATCGGAAAATGCTTTCTTTAGCGAAAGATCCCTGTCTAGACTGCCGCTTTTCTCCGACAAAGCTCCGTGCTGCCGAAAAAAGTGGCGGCCATTTTAATGCTAATGAAGCACGGGATATTTAAATCCCCACTTCATTAGCCATTTCGACCTGCCTAATCTGCATCCCTCTGCCGGCGGAGGGGTGCAGTCTAGACATACCCTAGGTGTCGAGGCACCCCTGCGCTTATAATCAGAACTTTTTAGCAACAGTATTTCCCACCTGGTGCTGGTGCACATGCACAGCACCACTTACGACGTAGTGAACGTGCCGAGGTGCATGCGCCATCAATCATCCCTTCAGTTCCTTCTTAGTCACTCCCGACTTGGTTGGAACATAGTTGTGCTTCGTGCTAGAATTCAGTTAGAGTAGTTTTTAGTAGTAGTTCCCAGTAATTTAGAGTTTAGCATTTTAGGTAGTTTATTCACAGTTGTCATCCCGTCGTCCCCCTCCCCCCCCCGGGTTAGTGTTAGTTAAAAAAAAAAAAAAGGGGGGGGTTGTTCTCCGAAGTACTGTAGTGTTAGGAGAGGCATGCCAGGCTTACCAGGATTTAAAAGGTGCCTGATATGCAGAATGTCTATACCCATTTCAGATGAGCTTACCCAGTGCATTAGGTGCCTGGATTAGTGTTAGTTAAAAAAAAAAAAAAAAAAAAGGGGGTTGCTGAAGCTCCTCACTATGGAGAAGGTGGAGATACCTGCCTCGGAACCTCTTGACCATATCGCTACCCCATACATCTCCAACAACAGTCTCGGACCAGGGACCTGCACTGAGAGAAGAGCCAGCAAAGAAGACGGCAAAGAGAAAGCACTCCTCACCGTCGGGTGAGAGACCACCAAAGAAAACATCCCCTGAGTACAAGCCCCCTTCACCTAGGGCAAGGGCTTCAGGGGAAGTGTACCGGGGAAGTCCGGTATGGACAAACCCCGAGAGGCAGTGTCATCCAAAGATACGCACCCTGCAGTTTCAGTGCCGAAGATGAAGACGACCACCTCTGTACTGTCGATACCAAAGGCTTCGGTACCGAAAAAATCGGTACCTAAAACACCATCACAGATTCTGGCAAAAGGGCAATCGGAACTAGCTATACAAACATCCACCAGATCGATACAGACTGTACTCGTCGAAGGTTCCCCAGTACCAATGACATCCAAGGCACATGACGAAGCAGTGCCACAGCAATCACAGCCCTCTGCACGGCCTTCCTTCCTCCTCGACCACTCATCACGCAGCAGGAGTTAGCAGTCGCATCGGTACTGGGCACGCTGCTCTTCAGCACCAATGCTGCCCCATCATGAGCAGGCCCAAGTAGATTGGCCTGCAAGCTCCATACCTCACTTTTCCAGCAACAGTGAGGATGACCAGGAGGTCCCTTTTTCACCATGTCACTTACTCCAAAACCAACCTCGCAGTTGCAGCTAATACAGATCCAGATGTGGCAGCCCTTCTGATGGCTATCTCCTAGAACTGGAAGGGACCTTGAAAGGTCATCGAGTCCCGTCCCTTGCCTTCACAGCAGGACCAAGTACCATACCTGGCAGATTTTTGCCCCAAATCCCTAAATGGCATCCTCAAGGATTGAACTCACAAGCCTGGGTTTAGCAGGCCAATGCTTAAACCACTGAGCTATCCCTCCCCCTTATCCTTGGACAAATCCATTATGCCTCCGCCCCCTACTATGGGTGATGATTTAAGTCTTTTAAAGACTTGTACATAAGGGTGGCTGACTCCCTCGACATATGTCTGGTCAAGGTGCCTGATACTCAGCGCAAACTGACTGGTATATTACAAGCCTTGCCTTTGGCAAAAATAGCCTTGCCGATCAACAAGGCCATACTCAACCCGGCAAAGATTTTGTGGCAGACTCCAGCTTCCATCCTATCCACCTCGAGAAGGGCAGATGAAAATATTAGTCCCGGCTAACGGGGCTGAGTTCCTGTTTACACATCCCGCCCTGAATTCACTGGTCATCGATGTTGCCAACAACAGGGTTAGCAGACCCAGTTTAAATCTACCCCGTATGACAAAAACTGGAAAACACTTGGTCTCCTAGGGAGAAAATCTTACTCATCAGCATCCCTCCTTATCAGGATTGCAAACTATTCGGCATTATTGGCCAAATACACTTATAACACTGCTCTACAGCCAAAATGCTTCTGAAATAAATGTAGTCAAACTTTACTAATTCTGGGTCACTGAGAACGAAAATGATGCTTAAAATTGTTGATTGGCTCTAGTTTTCAAGATATGCTATTGGGTCAGTATATACGACCCTTGACTTGGGAATGGCGGAGGATAAGTGAGTTATAAAGGGAAGGGATCTCAATTTAAACCAGAAATGACTAAAATACATCTTTGACTGGATCTATGAATATATCTATGACTGGGTTTGGACAGTACTTGCTTTTTAGGCAAAACAATGAATGATGCCAAGAGTAAGGCAGAGCTGTTGGGCTCCAGACTACAGCAGTGGAATCTCCTGGCAGGTGATGTTAGGGTTTCCATGTTCCGTGACTGTCAAAAGGATCTTGTCCCATTCTTCTTCATGGAAGGTGATCTTGTAGCCTGCAACAACATCGATGGTGTGATGGCAGCCCTCAACATCGCTCACGATCCAGATGAGTGGAGACTGTTCATTGATTCATCAAGACAAGTCTTAAAGCTGTTTTGCTGCATAATGGCAATGTTTTGCCATCAATTCCAGTTGGTCATGCAGTCCATATGAAGGAAACCTATGACAACATGAAACAACTTTTGAGGTGCATAAACTATGACCAACATCAGTGGCAGCTTTGTGGCGATTTGAAGGTTGTTGCTCTCTTGCTTGGTCTGCAGACTGGATACACAAAGTACTGCTGTTTTCTCTGCGAATGGGATAGTCGTGCAAGAGATTCCCACTACATCAAGATAGATTGGCCACTCGACAGTCATTGGAGCCTGGGAGGAAAAGTGTTCAGCATCCACCACTTGTTGAATCAAGGAAGATTTTGTTACCACCCTTACACATCAAGCTGGGTCTGATGAAGAACTTTGTCAAGGCCATGGACAAAACACAAGCAGCTTTCAAGTACCTCCGTGGAAAATTTCCAAGGTTAAGTGAAGCTAAGATAAAGGAAGGCGTCTTTGTTGGTCCTCAGATTCGTGAACTTCTTCAAGATGATGCATTTGACCATGCACTGCGTGGCAAGGAAAAGACGGCATGGAAAGCCTTCCAGTTAGTGGCAATAAATTTTCTCGGAAACAACAAGGCGGATAACTACAGGTTGTTGGTGGAAAACCTCCTCAAGGCATACAAAAGCCTTGGTTGCAACATGTCACTAAAGGTACATTTTTTGCACTCTCATCTAGATTTTTTTCCACCGAACTGAAGCAGTGCGAAGCACGTGAGCGATTTCACCAGGACATTGCAACAATGGAGAAACGCTATCAGGGCAAATGGAGCCCATCAATGCTTGCAGACTATTGCTGACAGTGACAAGAGATGCTCCATTTAATGAATACAAGAGACAAGCCAAGAAGCGCCGAGTAGACACTGAATAGGACTAAACTATGTACATAATAGTTTTTGCCTTTTGTTTCATAATAAATTTTATTTATATAACCCTTTGCTGATTTTTAAAGTGTTGCATAAACAGGACAGGTGAAATATTATCATGTAAAGCAACCATAAACACATGAAAAGACCTAGGTTTACAATTTATGATTAAAACTCTACTATCTACACAATATACATAGACGTAAAATGTAAAAACTTAAATATCTTGGAAACAGTAGCCAATCAGTTGTTTTAATTGTCATATTTGAATTCAGCACATCAAAATACATAATAAATAGCACATTTTATCTCTGAAGCAGACGACTTCTAAAAAATTGTAGACCAGTGTAACCAGTGCTTTTTTTTGTGATGGTACTGCCCAGTATGCACTACCAGCACCTCCAGACACAGTACTGGCACCTCCAGTCAGAGCTCAACAACTTTTCCCCTTGAGTACCGGCACTTGCTTCTTTTTGTTAAAAAAAACAAAACAAAAAACTGCTTACAACCATTTTGAAAAAATGAAACCTTTTATTGAAAAATTAGATGATGAAAGCAAGGTCACATTTAAATTAAACATAGAGGAGGGTATCCTTTTAGCGAAGATGGTGCTGCAGGCATCCCTCGATATGGCTGACACAGCTTCCAGATCTCTCACCACATCTGTAGTGATGCATCGTGTCTCCTGGCTGCACCTCTCTGGGTTCTCTAGGGAGGTACAGAACACAGTTGAGGACCGTCCCTTCGAGGGTCAGAAGTTATTTTTCTCCACCACGGACTCATTCCTGCATTCCCTTAAAGACTCAAGGGCCACTTTAAAAACATTGGGGATGTACATCCCTCAACCAAAGAAGAAAATCCCATGTACACACCATGTGGCAGAGCAACATCCTCCTCCTATCCAACTTAGAGGGGCTATGATTTAAGATGTTATCAGAGGCAGCAAAAATGCTGGCAGCCTCAAGACCAATAGGCAATGCCTCAGTCCTCCAAAGGCAAACAAACTTTTTGAACTGTTGGTCAAGGGTTCAACGTTGTTCGACCAGCCAACCAGTACAAATTCAGTCTGCAACCATTCTACTATGCATGGTCCAATATAATAACCAACAAATGAGCTCTAGAGGGCGTAGCAGAAGGCCTAGCAATACCGTTGCTCATATTTTCCCCAACTCAACCCCCTTCCCCATCCCTCTTCAGGGACCTCTCTTGCGAGTCCCTGTTACAACAGGAGATAAGGTTCTGGCAGTAGCAGCGGCCCATCTAAGAAAATCAGGCTTTGTAATCTTCCCTTACTTGGACAATTGCCTGATAGTAGCTTCAACGGACCATCAGGCCAAGCAATTCACCGAAGACACAATCAGACTCTTTGCAAAGCTGAGGCTCCAAATAAACATGCAAAAATCAAATCTCTCACCATCTCAAGAGCTGGAGTTCATAGGCGCCGCACTGGACTGCATACACGCACAGGCTTGGCTACCTCTGCCAAGATGACATATGCATACCCTCCTCGCAATACACACGTGAACTCTGAACTGAGTGGCTACACACACGTGCTTCCGCCCTCACAGGCACCCATTACACAGGACGCTCAGCCCTACATACAAGGTCAGGGAATCCCTCACGTGGTGGCTACACAACAGCAACCTCTGCTTGGGGGTTCCTTTCCATCAGCCAACCCCGTCTAGTCACATAAAGAATGGGAGACACACCCCCAAGCCCTGCATAACCGTATTCCTCAGTTGGGGCTTTGCGGAAATAGACTTGTTCGCCACATCACTCAGCACCAAGTGCCCCAGGTATTATTCCAGGGCGGATCTGGGCAAAGACTCCATGGGGGATGCCATGTTGAACAACTGGTCTTTCAACCTATTATATGCCTTTCTGCCTCTTCCCTCCTCGGAAAAGTCCTACACAAGATAAAACACAACAGGGCCAGGGTGATCATGATAGCACCTGTGTGGCCCAGACAGACCTGGTTCCCTTACCTGTCGCAAATGTCAGTTGCTCTTCCACAATGGCCGGACATAGTATATCAGGACCAGGGATGAGTTCTCTATCCAGAAGCGCACACGCTTCATCTCATGGCATGGCTTCTTCAGGGTTAATAACACAGCCCCTCACCTGCTCGGAGGAAGTACAAAGGATAATCCTTAACTTTCGCAAACAGAGCACAAGAAAGACTTACCTTTACAAATAGCGACACTTCTCCCGAGTGGGCCAACCATAGAGCACTTTAGCCTCAGTCAACACAGCTAGCAACGGTCCTGGAATATCTTATTGCACTGAAAACACAAACATCCATTAAAGTTCACTTGACGGCTATATCAAGTGAACATGACATGGTGGACGACCAAACTCTTTTCTCTCATCTGACCACCAAGAAATTCCCGAAAGATCTTAATAAAACCTTCCCTCCAATGAAACCAGTGGTCCCGTCTTGGCATCTCAACCTACTCCTACATGTGTTGACGTGTCCTCCATTTGAACTCGTGGCATCATGTTCCCTGGCACACCTTTCCATGAAGGTGGCGTTCTTGATAGCAATCACAACAACCAGAAGGGTCAGTGGGCTAGACGCCCTTATGGCTGATCCACCATTTACGATATTCCACAAAGATAAAGTTGTACTAAGACCACATCCAAAGTTCCTTCCAAAAGTGGTCTCACGTTTTTACCTCAGTTAACCTATATACGTACCAGTGTTTCACCAGAAGCCTCTCCCAGACGCCAGCGTGGCAAGATTCCACTCCTTGGATGTTAGGTGTTGTATTGCCTCTTACCTAGATAGAACAAAACAATTTAGGCAATCTTTACAGACTGTTTGTTTCAATAGCAGACCATTCTAATGCGGTTTCCAAACAAAGACTGACCAAATGGATGACAACTGCATCCGAGAGTGCTATGATATTAATAAATTGGCTCTCTGTACTTGCCTTGGGCACATTCCACTAGAGTGATGGCCACATTTATGGCCTTCCTACACAATGTGCCTATCAGGGATATTTGCAGGGCAATAACATGGGCTTCATGCATACTTTTACAAAACATTATGCGATAGATACTTACCCTTCACAATGCATCACATTTGGAATGGCAGTCCTCTCGGCAGTCCGATGAGGTCAGAAGTCCCTCCTTCCAAAAATCTCAGACTACTGCTCCAGTCACCTACAGTGGAGTGCCCACAAGGACACGCCTTGAAGAAAAGAGAGATTACTCACCTTGTGCTGTAACTGGTGTTCTTCAAGATGGGTGTCCACTCCACTCCTCCCCTCTGCTTCGGAGCTTTAACATCTCTCCGAGGTAGAGACGGAATTGAGGGGATGGTTGATGGCGCGTCTGCATCAGCACATTAGCTGCGTCGCAAGCAGTTCCACACATGCGCACCAGCACCCGGGGGAATGCTCCTGATAAAAAGTTCCGATTATAAGTGCATGGGGGCCTGGACACCTGCAGTAGCGCACCCATAGGGGCACCCATCTCAAAGAACACCAGTTGACACACAGGGTGAGTAACCTCTCTTTTTCAAGCTTATGGTTGTGACTTCTGTAAAAACCTATACTTTACAAAAATATAACTTTTTAAAATATTGATCTTTCAACAAAATCAGATCTATTTGAACTACTTACCTTATAGTAATTTAAAACTAAATTTCTAATCCTTTTCTTTGTTCAGAGTTCATAAACCACCAGATAAAATGCACGTGTGCATTGCATATTATATTTTTGTTAAAAGTTGACAAACTTTGTTAATAGGGCTTGGCTACCAGGGTTTTCATTTGTAAATTGACTTGGAATAGTTCTGGTTACAAATAACACACATGAGAGAAACCTAAAATAATCCTAGTGTTTTATTGTTATTTTATTTTTAATTTCAGAATGGAGATGTTTCACAGAACTAAAAAAATTGCTGATGCATCATCAAAGTAATTTTAGTAATACATTTTTATAGTTGCTGACCTGATCCACCATTTACGATATTCCACAAAGATAAAGTTGTACTAAGACCACATCCAAAGTTCCTTCCAAAAGTGGTCTCACGTTTTTACCTCAGTTAACCTATATACGTACCAGTGTTTCACCAGAAGCCTCTCCCAGACGCCAGCGTGGCAAGATTCCACTCCTTGGATGTTAGGTGTTGTATTGCCTCTTACCTAGATAGAACAAAACAATTTAGGCAATCTTTACAGACTGTTTGTTTCAATAGCAGACCATTCTAATGCGGTTTCCAAACAAAGACTGACCAAATGGATGACAACTGCATCCGAGAGTGCTATGATATTAATAAATTGGCTCTCTGTACTTGCCTTCGGGCACATTCCACTAGAGTGATGGCCACATTTATGGCCTTCCTACACAATGTGCCTATCAGGGATATTTGCAGGGCAATAACATGGGCTTCCATGCATACTTTTACAAAACATTATGCGATAGATACTTACCCTTCACAATGCATCACATTTGGAATGGCAGTCCTCTCGGCAGTCCGCCGATGAGGTCAGAAGTCCCTCCTTCCAAAAATCTCAGACTACTGCTCCAGTCACCTACAGTGGAGTGCCCACAAGGACACGCCTTGAAGAAAAGAGAGATTACTCACCTTGTGCTGTAACTGGTGTTCTTCAAGATGGGTGTCCCTGTGGGCACTCCACGACCCGCCCTCCTCCCCTCTGCTTCGGAGCTTTAACATCTCTCCGAGGTAGAGACGGAATTGAGGGGATGGTTGATGGCGCGTCTGCATCAGCACATTAGCTGCGTCGCAAGCAGTTCCACACATGCGCACCAGCACCCGGGGGAATGCTCCTGATAAAAAGTTCCGATTATAAGTGCATGGGGGCCTGGACACCTGCAGAAGCGCACCCATAGGGCACCCATCTCAAAGAACACCAGTTGACACACAGGGTGAGTAACCTCTCTTTTTCAAGCTTATGGTTGTGACTTCTGTAAAAACCTATACTTTACAAAAATATAACTTTTTAAAATATTGATCTTTCAACAAAATCAGATCTATTTGAACTACTTACCTTATAGTAATTTAAAACTAAATTTCTAATCCTTTTTCTTTGTTCAGAGTTCATAAACCACCAGATAAAATGCACGTGTGCATTGCATATTATATTTTTGTTAAAAGTTGACAAACTTTGTTCAGTGACATGAATAATAGGGCTTGGCTACCAGGGTTTTCATTTGTAAATTGACTTGGAATAGTTCTGGTTACAAATAACACACATGAGAGAAACCTAAAATAATCCTAGTGTTTTATTGTTATTTTATTTTTAATTTCAGAATGGAGATGTTTCACAGAACTAAAAAAAATTGCTGATATGCATCAAAGGAAGTTTTAGTAATACATTTTTATAGTTGCTGACTGATCAATTAAGTGTATGCCTGTTGTTGCCTTACATCAAGAACACCACACATTATTATAAATCACTTTCATTTGAGTGTTCAATTGGGACATTTTATACACTGACTCAAGTGTTACCTTGTTAGATTTACTGTAGGTAAATTAATCTGTATGTTCCTGGCTACTTGGTGCTACTTTTCAGGAACTAACTAGAAAGAGATCACCCGTCACAATGGGTTAACTGAATTTTAACACTAATATTTTTGGATGCAACTAGGAAGAAAAATTAATTGTGTACACATTTTTTTTCCTGCTGCAAATCAGTATTGGTATATTGAACCCTAATAAGTAGATATTGACAATTTCTGTGGTGCAGGTCAAGATTTATTAAAAGCCTGTCAGTATGTATTAGGGATGTTAAATTTAGATTAACTGGTTAATCGAATAGTCGATACAATTTGCATCGATTAGTCGATAAGCACAGCTCCGCCTTTGAAATGTAGCAACAGCATACTGCAACCAAGGCTGTTGCTACACTTCAAAGGCGAAAGCGCAGCAGGGATTATGGGGCCAGTGGGGAACTCAAGCAGTCCCCATTGGCCCCATGTTCCCATGGCGTTTCAAAGTGGCAGCACCACATGGAACCCAGGGTCAGCAGGGGAGTCCCCAGCTGACCCTGGTCTCCATGCGGTGCTGCTGCTTTGAAGTGCCCCCATCTCTTCCCCCTCTTCCCCTTGCTGCCTCTTTCTGATAGAGGCAGCAAGGCAGAGGGGCGACTAGTTGACTAGCTGTTCACATCCCTAGTATGTATCTCTTTCAGGACAGCAGAGCCCATTCATCCAAATATGAAATATATTAATGTTTTGTATCTTCAGACTGTTGGTCGTCATTCCATTTTGTTATTCATTGAGCAAAAATTGCTCTAATATTCTAACTGGGAGGTGAAATTGCTAGAGGTCCTGAAACTGTTGCTATCCTCCTAGCTAAACAAGAAATAGGAATCTGTTAATTTAATCCGGTGTGAAACCCTGACCCCATTGAAGAGAATAACAAAACTATTGACTTCAAGGAAACTAGGATTTTGCCTGTGACATTGCTTCAGACCTTCAGAAGCAGTTATAGGTGGAAAACAGACTGTAAAATCATTACCATCATGTTCTTTGCCCATTCAGAGTTGCATTTACTTTAGTGACATAAATAAGGTTATTTTTTTCCAAACTCCCATTTAATCCTACAGTGTTAATACCAATATGGAGAAGCATTGTCCATTGTATTATTTACTTAAGTTCCATATTTAGAAACTGTAATATTGGGGATCATACAGAAAAAAGGAAGCTTTTTATCTGAAAAGCCTTAATATGAAAGACTAGAAGTTGAGGTGGGGGGATGGGTAGTGGGTGGGTGGTTGATTTTTTTTTTTTTTTTTAATATTGTAATCTGAGTAAGTTTAAACTGAAAAACGAATGCCATTTTTATAGAATAGCTTTTCAGAGTGTATCTACAGAACAAATGATCAAAACTTGCTGGGTTGTCACATGAATGTTTATGATGTTGGATGTAGTGCTAGTTTGACAGCTTCTTCATGTCGGTCAAGTATTTATAAAGAAGTTTGTCCATTAACAGACTTTACAGTGTCAATAAGCATATACAAAAACCTAATTGCTGCTGGTTTTTTCTGAAATTGGAAATATCAATAAACAAAAGTAGAAAACATTTACAGTCTTACTTTTTAGCAAGAAGAATAGTAACTCTTGAAAGCAGTGTATTTTATTTGAAACTTCAGGTAATATCTCCCAGCTGTAATGATGACATCACAGTGAAAAAGGACCAGTGTTTAGTTCGATCTTTTGCAGATTCCAAATTGTGAGTAATAGGATGCTCTTAATAATAGTGTTGTATTGAAAAATGTTTAGAATTTGTGGGGAAAATGTCTTTATGTGGATATTATACATTAAGAAGTTTTGTATAGAAAGATAGGTCCAGGATTCTATTTAGTTGAAATTTATAACCAATGAGTCATTATTTTCTTGCAACTTATAATGAAAAAAGAGCAAGCAACTTATAACCCCCCTTCTCCCAAAAAATCAACAGAACTTTCTAACTGTTCCATGTTTAGGAGATGCAATTGAGTTAACATTTGTTGGAGGACGTTGAGGGGCATACCATATTATTAAGTATTCTTAGATAATTAAAATTTTTTAAAACAAAATTTATTTCTTTTGTTAGTCAAGCCTTTTATTTCTTTCCCTTCCCTCCCCTCTCACTTTGTCGTCTATACGCAGTTTCCAATTAATTTCTCCATTGGGGTTTTTCATATATTAGCATGGGCCTTCATATCTGTGTTGCAATATTGTGTTTGAATGTTTGTGGTGGGGGGTTAGGCTTGTAAATTTTTCACTGAATTAAAAAAACAAAAAAAGTATTTTTAGAGGCCTTAAGTTTTTATAAAAGCTTGTGTATTATGTAACTTGGGTCCTGATGTTCCTCACTTAAGGTCTGCCAATCTGGTACATTTTTGAGCATGTTTGTTGAAATAATGTTTTACAGCTGCTCTTTGTAGCAATTTGTAGCCTTTAACTGACAAACTCTGTACTTATAAGCAAAGGTGAATTGAAAGTATCTATTGGTTACAAACTGCTACTGAAGAAGCATGTGAGCTTCTAGTATAATTGGGTCAGAGAGAAAGGTCCAGTTACTCCAGGGAATCTTAAAAAATAAGAGCAAGACTTTATTAAACAATAAATATATTCAAAACAATAACATTTTAACCATTTCCTGCTATTTTTTCTTATTCAATCTAGTAACTGCTTCTTATAGTGCATAAATTTCAACATTATATTCCTACAAAACATGCCTGTTTTTAAAAATTAATTAACTATTGTAATAGCAGAAATAGTTCTTAATAGGGTGTGAATAAGTAGGCTATTGATGTACTGTTCTTTTTGGCCGTATGATGTGGCCAACACATGCACCAATAGCCTACTAAAGCATTCTATTGTGAACGATCAATATAAATAATATAGAATGTCTTATTACCAAAACATACTGAACCATTTTTTCTATTTACTTTCTCTTAAAAAGGACTATTTTCCCTCCCACCACTGCATAATTTAAATTATGGCTTTAACTTTACACGGTGGTAGTTACCAACTCCTTGCACTCTTTTGGGATTTTGCTACAGTTTTTGTTAGTGAACTGAAACAAGAAATATCATATAATAACTCACATGAAATGCTATAATTATAGGTTGGCCTGCATTCCTATTATAGCAATCAAATTTAACTCAGAATGTGGAATACATCTTGTTTCAGACTTAAAAGCTTCTATATGTGTTAGCATGAGAGTGCTTTTGTTACTTTAAAAAAAGGAGAGACTTGGATAATATAATAACACATAAACTTGCATTTGGTTCACACATCTTGTTCTGTGTTGGGAAAAATAGTTTAAAAAATGGAGCACATGTTTACTTATTAATATATAAGTGTTCTTGTAAACAGTCATTGATTTGGGATATATTACTTTATACATGCAGAGTCGCCTTTGTAACAAGTAACTTCCCTCTTCTTTTACCCCATTGGTTTTCTGCTGGTTACCTATTATCAAATCAAGGATTCATTACCATTGATCTATCTAGAAGGACTATTTTTTATATTGGGTTTTCTGTAAACTTGATCAGATCTCTGTAGCATGCCCTAAAATTTTTTTTAAAAAAGTAAAGGTGCAACTTTTCCCTTATTACATTATGAAATATAATAAAAGGTTATATTATAACCTGACATCCAACTCTTTTTCCTTGCATTAATTCCATCTGCTCTAAGTCCTTTTCATCCAAAATACTCAGTTCAGTGTCATATCCTCTTTCATACCACTTGCTAATGTGTCATCTTTTGACATCCCACCTCTTCTTAACATGACATCTAACTAAAATGGACAAAAGCAATGAAATGCAGAGATAAAACTTTGTTTCTACTGTATGTTGGCACTACAGACATTCACTCGTTGCATGATTGAGAATAATGGCAAAATATCTGGGTGGAGTTTTATTTTGCTTGATAGCATGATGTGGATTTTAAAAAAAATTAAAAATATTTAAAATATTTTTAGCTTTAAAAAAAGAACAGGCACTTTTATTATTTTGGAAATGAGGATTGACAGTTTGTGTTTTTAGCTAGTATAAATTGTGTTAGTGCATATATCAGCTGATGGTTTATATATAATTCTAAAGGACCTTATTTTTGAAAGTGAATAAAGGGTCTTGAATTTTGAGAAGTCACTTTTTTCATAAATGGAGTACTAGATTTATTCCTATTTTATTTTATTAAATACTTTCCTCTCTTCCAGTTATTCAATAGCAAGAAAGGACATCAAAGAACTAGATGTAAATCTATCAAAATCTGATCTGCCTGCTAAAAAAGGTATATTAGAAGAAGTCTTCTCTGGTTTGAAAAACAAATCAGCGTGTAATACAATATTGAACCTTTTGTTGGTATGTGACCAGAGTAAGCTGTGATCAGTTTACCATTGGAGGGTTACAGTCGACACCAATAATACTGCTGTATAATATAGTAGTGTTACTTAGCATTTTAGCAGCGCTTTGCTAAGAAGCAATGAAAGCTATTGCTCTATACTTAAGATGGCGACCAAACTTCCAAGATGGTGAATGGAGGGAGGACTAGGAGAAAGTGTTCCCTATCTAAAATCCACACAAGTTGTATTGGCCTCCAAATTCGCAGGATATGTCTGAACCTAAGGTAGAACTATTCTACTAAATTTGAACTGTCTTTATGCAAGGAATTCCTGAATGATGGCACTCTAGAAATAGAGCTGGTCACTAAAATTCAAAATGTTTCCTTTTGTTTTTGTTGCTTGTTTTTTCCCCTTATGGAAACTTCTTAATGGAAAAAGATAATTTTACCTACAAAGTAGGGGGCTGGGCCCCCTGTTGGCTACGCTCGCCAACCCCTTTATCTGAAAGGGTAGGCAACCCCAGCTCTCCTTCCAGCTACCGGGGAGGGCTGGGTCACGGTCACCCTGGCCCCAGCCCTTTCTCCCTCCCACCCCAGGCCACACCAGCCCCGGCCCTTTTCTCCCAGCCCCCCAGCCGTGGCCTAACCTTAATCCCCCGCTTCCAAGCTGAAGTTGTGCCAGGTCCAGCTCTGCCCCTGGCATTTGGGAAAGGCTGGCCAAGGCCGTGGCATGCTGGGCCTGGCTGTCCCTCCTCCTCTCCCCTCCCTGGCCGCCAGGCTGAGGCCGTGCCGGGTCCGGCTCTGCCCTTGGCCACCACAGGCAGCCACAGCTCTCCACGTGGGCCCTGGGGAGGGCCTTGCTGAGAGTGGGTGCATGCATACATACATACAGAGAGAGAGAGACACACACCCATGAAAGGGAAGGACTTGCATGTCACAGGTGGGCTTGTCTGCAAGGAGTCTTCTGCAAATCACAGAGGATCCATCAGTTACAGAAGTAAGAGATGTAATAGGTCTTCTACAGCATCACTGAGCTGGTCATTGGTATTTCTGCCTCTGTCTACTTTAGGTATTTGTATGGCTCCCACTACAATAATATCTGAGTACTGTAGTATCTGATACAATAGTATCACAATCTTTAATGTATTTATCCTTGTAAACGCCTTTATGAGCAAGGATTATTTTTACTGTCAGGGAACTAAGACACAGAGAGATTAAGTGACATGCCCAGGATTACACGTGAAGTCTGCGGTGGAGCTGAAAGCAAGTTGGTACTTCCTGCCAAATTCCTAGGTCTCATAGGTGCTCACAAAAATTAAGTCCAAAAAGACTTACTGGGCCACTGATGTGGGTTACCAGGTGAAATCCTCCTCCCAAAGATCTTCAGGAGGCTGGCTGCATTAGGAAACATTAGTGAGTGTGGGGAAGGCATATGTTAGTGAGTCTCAGGAAGTCTGGAGGGTATGGGTGAATCGCCACTTCAGTACGTTCTCAAAGCCTCCTTGGGAGGGGGG
Source organism: Rafetus swinhoei (assembly GCA_019425775.1). Classification (NCBI taxonomy): domain Eukaryota; kingdom Metazoa; phylum Chordata; order Testudines; family Trionychidae; genus Rafetus; species Rafetus swinhoei. The sequence goes on along the minus strand of CM033446.1, from coordinate 124,243,317 downwards.
AAGGAATATGTATAAATCAAACCCTAAAATGATAGCATGGATCCCTATCAGCGGGTGTAGATGTGCATTGCTTTAATAACTTTAAGAGTTTGAAACAAAAAATCTAAATACTAGAAACCAAATGAGAAATACAATCATATTGCCTTAACTCAACCCCTTAAGGATGCTCTGAGGGGAATAAGGAAACTTCTACTATATTATCACTAAGGATGTGATTCAGTCATGGAATCCATGGCTTTCAAAGACCTCCATGATTTCAGCAAGCACCAGCTGAGAGCTGCAAGAATCCCTCTTGCCCATGAAAGTAGAGGTTGGTAGGAGTTCCCTGCAGCTCACCACCTCTGCTGGCAGCAAGAAGGGAGTTCCCTGCTGCTCCCATCTTCTGTAAGTGGCAGGAGACACCCCCAGCGCTCCCATTTGATGTATGCTGCAGGGGAGACCCTGGAGCTCCCAGGCACTGTGGGTGGCAGGGGGAACCACTAGAGCTCTTCACCGCCATGGGTGGCAGGAAGGACTGTGGAGCTTTGAGTTCCCACACGTGGTAGGGGGGGGGCCTGGACCTCTCAACCCAATCACACAGCTGTCCTGGTTCCCCTTCTGTCATGGATATGTGGCAATAATGAAAAATTGTCAAAACAGTACCTAAATTAACTCTAAATAATGGATTTTCAATATTGAGGTTTTTAATCTAGCATTCCTGAAAGCCAAAATGTGCTCATACTATGAAGACGTGCTTGCAACCTTAACTTCATCCTAAGGTTTTGTGTGTGGGATAAATGAGTGTTTAAAACGAAGCATGAACTTTTCACAACCTATTAACATTCAGAATCAAATTGTTCTCCTCCCTCTTCATTATCATTTGAAAAAAGAAGAAAAATTAAGAATATTTTGTAAGTTACATACGTTTGAGTCTTAGTAACTTGAATCAGTGAATATGGGGCATTTTCCTCTGTAGGGTTAAAGGAAGCAAGCATTTTCTTAAACACAAAAGCTGTTCCTGATAACTGGAAAATGGACATGAGTGAAATCTTGGAGTCCTCCAGCAGCGATGAGGAAGATGGAGCTGCTGCAGAAAGTGATGATGAAGAAGAAGAAGAAGAAGAAGACAAAGTGGAAGAAAAAGAGGAAGAAGTAGTGGTAAGTGTATTTTTGTATTAGAAACAATTATACAATTAGAACATAAGAATGGCCTTACTGGGTCAGACCAAAGGTCCATGTAGCTCAGTATCCTGTCTGCAAACAATGGTCAATGCCAGATGCCCCAGAGGGAGTGAACACAACAGGTAATCATCATGTGATCCCTCTCCTGTCATCCATTTCCAGACAAACGGAGGTAAGGAAACCATTCCTACCCCTCCTGGCTAATAGCCATGGATGGACCTAACCTCCATGAATTTATCTAGCTCTTTTTTGAGCCTTATTAAAGCCTTAGTCTTCACAACATCCTTTGGCAGAAGAGTTCCACAGGTTGACTGTGCGCTGAGTGAAGAAAAACTTCCTTTTGTTTGTTTTAAGCCTGCTACCTATTAATTTCATTTGGTGACCCCTAGTTTTTATATTATGGGAACAAGTAAATAACTTTTCCTTATTCACTTTTTCCACACCAGTCATGATTTTATAGACCTCTATCATAGTTGCCCCCCTTGGATTTTTCAGCTTAGAAAAGAGGAAACTAAGTCTTTTTAATCTCTCTTCATCTGGGACCTGTTCCAAACCCCTAATCATTTTTGTTGTCCTTCTCTGAATCTTTTCAATGCCAATATATCTTTTTTTGAGACACAGCAACCACATCTGTATGTAGTATTCAAGATGTGGGCGTACCATGATTTTATATAGAGGCAATAAGATGATGTCTGTCTTATTCTCTATCCCTTTTTTAATGATTCCTAACATTCTGTTTGCTTTTTTGATTGCCGCTGAACATTGAGTGGATGTTTTCAGAGAACTATTCACAATGACTCCAAGATCTCTCTCTTTAGTAGTTGTAGTTAAATTAGTCCCCATCATATTGTATGTGTAGTTGGGATTATTTTTTCCAGTGTGCATTACTTTACATTTATCCACATTAAATTTCATTTGCAATTTTATTGCCCAATTACTTAGTTTGGTGAGATATTTTTGAAGCTCTTCACGATCTGCTTTGGTCTTAACTATCTTGAGCCGTTTAGTGTCATCTGCAAAGTTTGCCACCTCACTTTTTACCCCTTTCTCCAGATCATTTATAAATAAGTTGAATAGGATTGGTCCCAGGACAGACTCTTGGGGGACACCACTAGTTACCTCTCTCCATTCTGTAAACTTACCATTTATTCCTACCCTTTGTTTCCTGTCTTTTAACCAGTTATCAATCTATGAAAGGGCCTTCCCTCTCATCCCGTGACAGCTTCCTTTATTTAAGAGCCTTTGGTGAGGGACCTTGTCAAAGGCTTTCTGGAAATCTAAGTATACTGTATCCACTGGATTGCCCCTTGTCCACATGTTTGTTTGACCTCCCTCAGAGAACTCTAGTAGATTAGTAAGGCATGATTTCCCATGACAGAATCCATGTTGACTTTCCCCCAAACAAGTTATGTTCATCTATGTGTCTGATAATTCTATTCTTACTATAGTTTCAACTAATTTGCCTGATATTGACATTAGACTTACCGGTCTGTAATTGCCAGGATGACTGACCTCTAAAGCCCTTCTTAAATATTGGCATCACATTAGCTATCTTCGGGTATGTCTACACTGCAAGCTTTTTTCAAATTAAGATATTCCAGAATAGGGGAATGAAATGAAAATTTGATGCATGTCTGAATAATAATCTAATGCTGATTTAAAATGTAACATGCTTCTAAAATCCAAGATCCTCTTAAATAATTAATACTTCCAGTCAGAGAAGGTATTAAAATGTCAAAATAAAAATATCTGGCCCAGTAGAGCCAAGTTATAGGTAGATGAATGGTGCCTTTTTATAATTATTTGCTAATAAGAACCTCGGAAAATTATGCTAATTATCTTTGTAGATAATATTTCAGTAAAGCTTTCTTTAGATGATATTTTTAAATTATGGAATGGTAATGTTATCTGTTTAATACACCTTAAATTCATTTCATCATACAAATTGTCTTTGTCATAGAAGTATTGATAAAATGATGCAGTTACCTCAGTTTCTATAAAGTAAAGAATCATCAGTCCTTATGTCATCAAAAATGAATTTATGGAATTTCCTTTAATTTTTTTATATGGTTTTAAATCTTACAGAATCAGATTAACTTCCAAAGAAAATATTTCTTTGTAAGTTTGTGTTATCATACATACAACCCTCCGATTCATTATACAGAAAAAGAAAGTAAACTTTCTGTTTTTAAAGAAGGTCAAATATCGTTTCCCTTTCACTTCCCCTGTAGTATGTGGTTTTGTCACACTGAAAACAGAATGGCTGTTCATACTTAGAGGCAGGCTGCCTACAGTGTTGCCATAGTAACATACTGTTGGTTTCAAGTGAGCATGCTCAGGAAAGAGAGGAAGATTTAGCAGAGGCTTGGCAGCCTGCCAGTGAGGCTTGCCAGATGCTTTGAAAAGGGCTGTCTCTTTCTTTTCCTTTCATGTAATGTCTGATTTTTATATGGAAGAGAATGTAAGTAATGCTGTATAACTGCGGATGTCGTGCAGTAAGAGAGAAAGAAAGCAAATATTTGGAAGTCAGGATGAAATATGTCCAGGCACTGGGCAGATTAGGTAGAAGGGATATATAACCATTTTTCATTTGAGAGAAAATGCAGCTCATAGGTAAGGAGTTTGTGTTTTAATCTGCAATACTAACATTTTTCCTTACAAAGAATGTGGATTTGATCTAGAGTTCTAGGTTTCTGATCTGTGAATTTGGTATAGCATGGAGCCAAGGGTAAATGTTTCCTCGTTTTAAAAAAAAAACAATAAAAACCTATTTTTAGATATTAATGTTATGCCTTACTAATAGTATTCTTAAGATGGAGTAATTATCCATATGAAAATATTGATACGAGTAGATAAATGTAAGGATGAATGTGCATAGAATATGAAATCCCACTGGCTTTTTCCTCTGTATGCAGTGATAAGAATTGAATAGGCCACATTTTGCAGGGTGTGAACTGTTGCAGTCCGCATTGATCTGTATTAACGTTTGTTAAAATTGCATACTCCCAGTGAGTTTTTTTTTTTTTTTAAAGATGGCTTTATCAGCTTCTAGTATAATTTTTGGTGTCATTTTACAATGGATATTGCCTAAAAGTGCAGTATGTTTCAAACAAAGAAGGGGGAGGGGGAGCTTTGTTTAAAAAGAAAACAGCACTCCTATAAAACAAATGGGGTTTTTATTTCTGATTCTAAGAAAATAATCTGTTGGTCAAGGAAAAGGGGGGGTAAAGCATTCTGGAGATATAGATATCTCACCAGGAAAAGCTGCAGGATCCATATTGTTTCCAGGTGACAAGCAGGGATGTAAAAATAAAGGAATCCTAAAGCTATCTAGTGGAGCATATATATTATTTTTTTAGATTTTGTGAGGAGAGCAGTCTTGACCATGAAGTCAAAATCTTGATTATTCTATTTTAATAGTCTAATCTTCTTTATTTAATTGTAGGCAAAGATCAATATTTCTGCCAAAGAGAGAATTTAGGAATTTGTGATTTTTTTATTTTTTTTTTCTTTAAGGGTTTGCTTCAGAACATCAGTAATCTGGAATGCAGACCTAAGGGAGACAATGAATTAAAGACTGTTGTATTGGCTGTGTATGATTTGTAAATGTTGAATCACTCAAATTTTAATCAAGGTCAAAATAACCTCATTGCCTTTTCTGTCAGAATAGCCTCAATGCATCTTCTGTTTTGGGATTCTGAGTAATTCTGTTGCATTTTTTTTTTTTTTTTTAAATTTACAATGGTGATGCAGTAATGGCCTAGCTTCCAACAGGCATGGAAGGCCTTTCTCAGATAAATGACATGGAGTCCCTTAACCCTTAACTCTACAAATATATATTTAATACATATCCATCAGATTCTTAGTCCAAGCCAAAGGATAGACTTATTATGGAGTGAAAATAGACAGGCCTAATGTAGTTGTTTGTGATTATAGAACCTAGTATTTTCACAGATGGATTTCGATCTATACCTTACTTTGACATACTGGGGTGTTTTGTTTTGTTTGTTTTTTGATGCCTTCAGTGATTTGGTAGTGCTACAGTACAAGTAATTTAGGATAAGCACATAGAAATTGTGTTGTCACTGCATAGGATCTGAAAATATGGGCTCAACGTGGGGGTGTCCAGATGTGTCTCTCTCCTATTGGAGGTGACTTATGCGGGTTGCATTCTTTACAGTTGCCAGAGTAGGAGGAAAATCTGGAGATAGCCTTGGCATTGTCACCTATACTAATTTTTAGAAGAACATTGACATATATCATGTTGCATAATGAATTCCTCAAAAGGTTAAATTTGTGATACTTTTTTGCAATAATTTTAAAATACCACATAGCAGCCCTAAATTATTGTATTGCTTTCAACTTATGCTTGTTGAATGCTTGCTTAAATAATGATTTTTTGTTACTATTATTTGTACTGTTCCTTTTGGTTCAATAAAGTAACTTTTCCCATTGGGAAATGAGTAGTTGGTTTGAATTTAGCCACAGTTTTGTTGGCTATAAACTTTTGTATTCAATTTTGTAAATTTCAGAAGTTGCAGTAAGAGTGTTCTAGATACATATTAGGATGTAACAGCCATTCTGAGGTTAAATTGGTATAAACCAATGCAGTGGTTGCATTGAAAATATCCAAAAGGGCAAGGTCTGTCTGATAAGCATGTTTTCATTTATATAAAAATCAAAAATATGTACACCCATATTACTTTGCATTTTCACTCTTCTAAGGAAGATGGCAGTTGCTACTTGTTTACTAAGAAATAAAAATGTCCAATGATTAACTTTTTCCTAGCCCCGGGATTAAAGGGGAGAGTGTCTGCAGCTTGCATGCAGTTTGATCTTTTAGTCTCTTTGGACATTACTCCTGTGGACAAATCAAGCCCTCTTCATGTATTTTGTTAAAATATAAAAATTCCTTCTGTTGAGTTAGGAGCAACCAAAGGAATGCCTTGCATGTGTAGCATAAACATTCGATTTTATGTGTGGGATTTCAAAGAGTTACAGAAAAACAATTAAATTAAATTCAATGATGATTGGCGCAAAGAGCAAGAGCTTTGTAGAGTAGGGCATTGTGAAAAGGGAGGAAAGGTGGATTTGACCCTCATAGTTCAGGTTTGGACAGTGTACCATGACTGAATTTTACTGTTATTGCCCATTGGAAAGCAGTATAGGGTTTTGGGGTTTTTTTTGTTTTTGTTTTTTTTAAATCCCTTTGGATTTTTATAAGCATGAAGAGTTAAGAACATAAACACAATTCTAGCTTGATTGCTACCTCTATGTCTCCCACTCAGGAGGAATTGGCTAGCAGACCTGCATCTTTTTTTCATAGAGGTTATGTCTAAACTACATCCCCTTTTCGATAAAAGGATGTAAATTAGACATATCGAAATTGTAAATGAAACTGGGATTTGAATTTCCCGCACTTCATTTGCATAATGGCGGCCATGAGGTTTACAGGATCTTTCAAAACAGGGCATTTCTGTTGAAAGATCCCCATCTTGAGTGTGAGTGGTGGGGTTGGTGGGATTTTTTGTTTGTTTGTTTTGTTTTTTTGAAAGTGGCTTTTCGAAAAACAGCTGCAGCCGCCATTATGCAAATGAAGTGCGGGATAAATTTACAAAAATTCAAATTGTAAATGGCTTCATTTACAATTTTGATACGTCTAATTTACATCCCTTTATCGAAAAAGGGATGTAGTTTAGACATAGCCAGAGAGTCTTCCTAATGGGAAATATTGCAGAAGCTGGCTAGTTCATCTCATGGGAGATATGGTGGGGGGCAGGAAGGAAATAGGTTACTATGCTGGCCATTCTTTAATGGTGTCTCATGAGATCAGAAGTAAGTTGTTTCCCATTTGAAAATAGAACTTTGGTGCCTAACTCACTTCCTGCAGTATGAAAAGAAAAAATGCAAGTTCTGGGAGATGGGATGGCAGAAGGTAGACTCTGTTCTCAGGACAGTGGCAAGCAGTTGGTCAAATTCCTTGTAGCAGGGGCATGTATTTTTAAGGGCAAATTGTAGATTTCTTGTCACGTGAATTTATCCTTTGGGGGGGAGAGGGGAGGAGGAGAAGCCGTTCCATTAAACGGTGACTCTGAGGAGGGTTCCCCCCCCCCCATTCCATGTACCTTTCACCAGCATTAAATTTATATTGGGGGTTGGAGGGGTAGGGGAGGCCGTATTTGAAATTCACGTATTACCTTTTAGAAGTAGAAATTTAGGATTCTTTTACAGGTTGGACTTCCCTGAGCTGTCCCGAACCAGGGAGTTTGCTGGACTGGGGGTGGGGGGGTTGTCAGTGCTCCCCTGCTGGCTGCAGCGCTCCCAGGCTCCGGCACGGGTTCTCCACCCTGCTGCCCCAGAGTCTCCTGGGGTTCCTGGTGTGACTCTTGGTGGCTGCTGCTTGCCCCGCTGCCAGTGTTCCTGGGTTCCCAGCTGGAACCACCCAGCCACTGGCGACCCTGCTGCATCCGGGGTTCACCAACCGGGGCCACTCTTCCCCGCTGGTAGGGCCAGCCTGCTGCCACTGGGGATTCCAGCCACCAGCCTCTGTCAGCCTCGCTTCAGCTGGGGGGAGTTCCCTGGCAGAGGCTACGCGGTCACCCTGACCCTGCTGCCACTGTGGGGTTCCTGTCTGGAGCTGCCTAGCTGCCAACAGCCCCACTGCAACCAAGGATTCCCCATCTGGGGCCGAGATTCCCTGGTCACATGGCTCAGCTGACCCTGAGGGTTCTCCTGCCCCACTAACGCAAGGAGGTTCCCAGGTGCCATCTATCTCAGCCAGGGCTCCCCAGGCCATGAGTTGTTCCTGCCTCTGGGGCTCTTTGGTCCAGCAACATCCATGGCCTTGCTGGACCACAGATGTTGCCAGACCAGAGAGTACCAGATTTAGGAGGTTCCACCTGTACATGCTTAACAATTTTTAATGCTGTTTCCCAACTGCCACTATTTTCAGACTCCTCTAATGTATAAATGTCATTAAGAGGCAAGATAAAAATGTGATCGAAAGCAGTCCATCTCTGGTGTTAAGTGTATGTGTTTTAAGGTAGCATATAAAATCTGAGTCTAAAAATTGCGAATAAGAATATCACAATTTCAAAGCTTTTCAGCGAGAAACAACATCCTTAAGATATGTGGATTTATATAAAAGGTAAGTAGCCACAATAAATGTAATACCAGACAACATATATTTACAAGTGGCAAATTAATCTAAAGTAATCCAAGATCGTTTCATCTGAAGAAGTCGATTTTGTCCACAAAAGTTCATGATTATCTATCCATCCATCCATCCATCCTTTAGTCTCTAAGGTGCCACAGGACTGCTCATCATTTTGAAAGTTACAGACTAACACGGCTACATTTCTGAGACTTCTAAAGTAATCCATTTTTCCAAGACTTCTGGTTACTGTTTGAATTTTGTGGTTTATATTGCACCCTGTAGTAAAACTAGACATTATATAGAGTTTTCATCTGCAAAGTTGTATATGAACATCGTATTCTGACAATACTCTTCTGAGTTACCTATATTAACCCCATTGTATGGATAAGATGAGGCAGAGAGGTGAAAAGATTGATCTGAAGATATGTAACAAATTGTTAAAGCCTGCAGGGTTCTTGGTTCCCATTCTGTTTAGACTACCAGATCATGCTTCTCTCTACCTTTTCTTCTGCAATGAGTTTTTAAAAGCAGATCCCCTCTTAATAAAGGAATTTTGCAATGTGGGTGGAATTAAAAGCTTAAAGCAACTGTAGTCTTCAGTTGGTGTCACACTGCAAATTATTGCACTTTATTTTTTCTTAACTTCATCAAATTCAATAGCAGAAAGCAAATCTGTGGCTGATAAATGTATGTAACAACTCTGGAATAATTCAGTTATAGTAACTTGTGCACTTGTTTTGGTCTTATAGGTATTCATATACTAGGACTGGAAGGGACCTCGAGAGGTCATTGAGTCCAGTCCCGTGCCCTCATGGCAGGACCAAGTACTATCTAGACCATCCCTGATGGACATCCATCTAACCTACTCTTAAATATCTCCAGAAATGGAGATTCCACAACCTCCCTGGGCAATTTATTCCAGTGTTTGACTACCCTGACAGTTAGGAACTTTTTCCTAATGTCCAACCTGAACCTCCCTTTCTGCAGTTTAAGCCCATTGCTTCTTGTTCTATCCTCAGAGGCCAAGATGAACAAGTTTTCTCCCTCCTCCTCATGACACCCTTTTAGATTCCTGAAAACTGCTATCATGTCCCCCCTCAATCTTCTCTTTTCTAAACTAAACAAACCCAATTCTTTCAGCCTTCCTTCATAGGTCATGTTCTCTAGACCTTTAATCATTCTTGTTGCTCTTCTCTGGACCCTCTCCAATTTCTCCACATCTTTCTTAAAATGCGGTGCCCAGAACTGGACACAATACTCCAACTGAGGCCTAACCAGCACAGAGTAGAGCGGAAGAATGACCTCTCGTGTCTTGCTCACAACACACCTGTTAATGCATCCCAGACTCATGTTTGCTTTTTTTGCAACAGCATCACACTGTTGAATCATATTTAGCTTGTGGTCCACTATAACCCCTAGATCTCTTTCTGCTGTACTCCATCCTAGACAGTCGCTTCCCATTCTGTATGTGTGAAACTGATTGTTCCTTCCTAAGTGGAGTACTTTGCATTTGTCTTTATTAAACTTCATCCTGTTTACCTCAGACCATTTCTCCAATTTGTCCAGATCATTTTGAATTATGACCCTATCCTCCAAAGCAGTTGCAACTCCTCCCAGCTTGGTATCATCTGCAAACTTAATAAGCGTACTTTCTATGCCAATATCTAAATCGTTGATGAAGATATTGAACAGAGCCAGTCCCAGAACAGATTCATGCTCTTCTGAGCTTTGGTTGCCATATATCATATTCTTCTTCCTCCTAGATTGGTTCTGTTTTCCTTTTAGGAAGTTCATAGCATGATTAGTCAAGCAATAACTCTAAAGAAAAATATATTTTTAATACCTTCGTTTACAATACTCTAATGCATGTATTTGAAGGATTTGAGTATCAAACCTGAACCAATGATTATGTATCCTGAGAACTACTATTTTCTTTTATATTATACTCTTTATGCTGTCACTGGTATTAGTGTCTGACAGTTTTTTTTGTTCATTTTGGACAGCAAACTAGTGGGCTTTTTTAATTTTTGTTTTGTTTTTTGGTCTGTCCACTGTTCCGATTAGGACCAACAAGAGCTATAATTTCTGTTTGAAGAGCAGGCAAGAGGCCAGGATGTCAGAGCTATATTTCCTTTCTCATTTGAATCCATAGAAATGCTCAAGGCTGAGGGAACTATTGTGAACACATGGGTCATAAAGCATGGTACATTGAAATCTGTGGGTGTTTTTGTAGACTTCTTTAGGCATTGAATCAGGCCCACAGTGATTGGTTGCTCTGCTAGTTCCTACACTATCAGTTTAAATAAAACATACACGTGTTTATAAAGTATTTAGCAATACAGGGATTAAGAAAAGTACTCTGAGACATAGGGGGGGGAGGGTGTTTATTTTGCAAAGAAATAATGTAAGTATTGGTGGTTTTGGATAACTACAAATTATACCTAGCTATCATGATGGAAGAAAAATTTAGTAATTTGAGCATGTAGCTGTCTTTTTTTTTTTTTAACTTAACCCTTCAACGTTTTATGAGCCTTTCTTGTTACAGCTAAGCGCCCCTCTGACCAAGCAGCATACCAGTATTTTAAATTAAACTAACTTTACTAGCAGAAATATTCAATGAAAATTAAAAACGCCTGGTGTTTCATTTGATCCTATGTAATACGTGAGCAATAGATATTTCACTTCTGAATTCTCTATAAATTTAATATGTTAAATGGCTTTTCTACTTGTGAACAGGTTTGGCCTCTTTGAGCTAAATCATTGGCCCTCACTTACCATTTATCAGAGCCTCTTTGTGGGAAAGGATGTAAATAAGAGACAAAATTACTAGAGAACTGGAAATGTTCACAGAAAATTATTTGCATAGATTTTAGCTATGAAATTCTGAAGCCTTCCAGTGAAAATATCAGGACTTGAGAAGCGGTGAAGCTGTTGGTTGGAACTGCAGCATTCCTGCTATCAGGGGATGCCATGGATAGAAGTGCAGTGTGTGCAGGCTGCCTACTAAAAGAAACATTGCTCTCTTCAGTGGTGGCAAGTAGCAGCAGTGGCATTTCTGAGATGCTGCAATGCTTATTCAGATTCCTTTAGTTCTTTTTAATATTCCCCCTTCTGGAGGCTGCATTAGGAGGAATAGGGAGAGAGAAGCCAAAGGGCATGCTGTGCTGCTCCACACCATTCAGAAGAAAGGAGTTGGCTGTAACAGTTAATTCTGGAGAAGGGTGACCTGGTTAAGGCACTCGAGTAAGACATGAGTTCCGGGTTCAGTTCTTGGCTCCGCCACAGGCTTGTTTAGAACTTGGGCCAAGTCACATTGACTTCTCTGACATGCATCCATAAAGGGACCTAGGTGCCTAGAATATCACAGGAATAACAGCGTGATCCACAAAGCCTGACTTAGGCACCTAAACCCCCAACGCTATGAGTGGGGAGAGAGAAGCATTTTAGAACTTGATTCACAAAATCCAGCATTTGACGTGGGGAGAGCTGCCTAAGCTAGCCTATGGGAGATGCCAACTAGAGAAGTGTGTCTTGCTTTCTGCCCCTGTAAAGGAGGCAGACACCTCACTCTAGATGACTGGGAGGTGTCTCTCTCTGCTTGTGATCCACAGTCAGGAACCTTTCTCCTGGAGTCTGGCAGCATAAGTGCCCAAGTTGTTTTTTGTGAGACTGAGTTAGGTGCCTGCTTAATTCCACACAACATAGCAGGAGGATTTGGTGATGGTGGTGCCCACCTTGTAACATTTAGTTCAGTAGTTTGAGGACTCATGATTAGAACAGGGTCTCCCATATCCCATCTCTCAGGAGAGTACCCTAAGCAGTGGGCTACAGGATATTCTGAAGAGGGGCTCCCTCAATCTCTCCTCTTGAAGCTTTCACACTCCATTTAAGTAATTAGTGGAACAGGGATACTGAGTCTTAAGTCTCCCACATGGCTGCTCTGATCACTGAAGTATAGAGTAGGGATGTAATCAAGTAGTTGATAGAATTTTTATCGACTGCTCCATTACTCGATAGGGGAAGGCAGCCCCGATCAGTCCTGGCTTGCACCAGGACTAAACCCTACTGTGTCTCTGCAATTTAAAAGGCAGTAGGAGCCAGGCAGCCTGCCTCCTGGCTCCTACTGCATTTTAAATTGCAGAGACACCGGGATTTGGTCCCTGACCCGGCGTGAGCAGGGATTGAGTGGGGCTGCCTGCCCAGCCAGTAGCACCCTCCAATTTCCCGCTGGGACCCCCTGCAGCCAGGGGCTACTGCTGTAACAGCCTCCCCTGCTGCCTCTGATAAAGGCAGCAGCGGGGCAGGGGAAGCAGAGACAGTGCTGGGGGGACTGGCTTTTAAGCACCAACAGTGTTCGGTGGGAGTTCTGTGGATTGTACTGGAGCCTGAAACTGGTACTTGTGCACTTCTATTCCTTTGTAGATCTGTGCATATATTCATCAGTAAAATAGGATTAAAAACTTTCTTTGGTTTCTCTCTGGTCAGACTGTAGATTTTTCAAGGAGGGACACTCTCTCTCTCGATGTGTAGTGTCTACCAAAATTGGGTCCCAATTGATTGAGGCGATCATGACAGAAATAATCATTCATCCCTCCTTATTACGCAGGAGCAAAAATGTTCCCATAGGGACATTGAGTCTATGAAGCCTGCAGGGCAATTGATAATTGAAATGAAACCTTTCTAGAGAGCCAGAACAGTGGGTGGTGTTCTGGGAACTACAGGCATGCAAGACACACCCAGGTTGGGGGGAATGGTAGCATATGGATAGCCCAATGTGAAATATTCTCCAGCATCAACTCATGAGTCATTTCACCTGGTCTGCAGTGCACTGAATGGCCAGTTCATATCACTTCTGCCACCATTAGATGTATTAACTGTCCTAACCTTTCCTTCTGTTTTCCAAGTTCCTCAAGTATAGTCACTTGGTCTTCCTGCTCCTGTTTTCTTTCGCTATAGGATTTTTCATCTTTGCCTTTTGTTTAACTTCAGTTAAAGATACAGAGAGACTGTAAATATTTAAAAAACAACAGTTTAGTAGCACCTTAAGGACTAACAAAACATGTAGATGGTATCATGAGCTTTTGTGGGCACAACCCCACTTCTTCAGTCTGAAGAATAATCTGAAGAAGTGGGTTGTGTCCACGAAAGCTCATGATACCATCTACATGTTTTGTTAGTCCTTAAGGTGCTACTGGACTATTAGTCTGTAACACGAAAAACGTATAAAAACAACGAACTCAGCTACGAACTCAGCTACCCTTCTGAAGCTTGTAAATATTTAAGTATTTGCACATGGAAAAGCTGCAGCCTCACTGTGTTTGTTTTGGGGATGCGTCCACACAAATAAACAGTTCAAGGTGGAAGTGCTTCTGAATTGTGAATATCTGTAGATTATCTATAAATAGAAAAGCATTGCACAGGAAATGGTGAGATCTATTAATTGTAATGTTAAGATTGCACAGTTAAATTTTTTTAAAGTAGGAAATACAAAAACTGGTTCCTATTGCAATAATATAAATATGCAGCATTGTCTGTGTTACTCTGTTTTCAGTTTTATATCTTACTATATTCCTGTTTAAATGTATACCATGGAATATACAGGAAGAGCAAAATGGCCACTATAATATTATGTAATTTTGTGGGTCAGAATTTAATTTCCACGTTTTATTTTTAAAAAATCAGAAAACAAGAAACACAACACAAAGTATCTCTGCAGAATAATGTCAGTATTTAAATGACCCCCATTGGGCTTTGGAGATTACATTCATAGAGGCAAGCAGGATGAGAAAAGGGGTGAACTAATACTGGTGCTTCACAGGAAGGCTGTTCTTTAGTTAACAAGACAGCGGTGTGTCATTTTAAATGCCAATGGCCCTGTTTTCACCAGAGAAAATTAGGAATATAATTTTATTAAAATCAAAGCTTAGAATTTGCTGAATGTAGCCCAAACAGAAATCAGTACCCTTTCTTTCGCTTCCTCCTTCCTTTCAAAACTGCATGTGATTTTTCTACTAATGATAAAGTAGTGGAGTTTTCTTTTTGACTTGGTCTCCGAGGAAAGACGTACAGAAAGTTGTAGTCACTTTCGTACAGACAGTCTCAGTAGCAATCCTTATGCCTACCAGATTGGGGAGGAAGAATGTGACACATATAGGATGTTGCAGGGAACAAGTCCTCATTAGGTTCTACTAAAATCTTGGAATCCCACTGAACATGGTCAAAAATAATTTTTTTCCTAATAACCTTTCTTTACTTTAACATTTCCCTTTGAAAATAGCAAAGGCGTTAGTTCATATTGTGGACTGTCACAATAGTTTAGCTGTATTTATCTGGAGTGGCAGTGTAAGAATAGTAGAGGTAATGTGTTTTAGTAAAAGGAAAACAGGTTGGATAACATAACATACGGTTTAGAATTATACAAGTGACTCCTTAGATGTTTCCAGGGATGACTTTTTTGAGATGAGACCATGGATGGAAAGTTTCATTCCTCAAGGTATTTCTTCTTCCTTCTCCCTCTTCTCCGTCTCCCAAAATGTATGAGGCTCTGAAGATAGGGGCAGTTATAGTGAAAACCATTTTGTGACTTTGACTATAGTTTTGCCAGTGGAGTAAACTAGAATTCATGTTAACTGCTACAAGCCTTGTAAGTAAAGGCTTTGTTCAGTATTGGATTTACTGTATAATATTAATCATTATATTAGTGCAGGCCACACACATCCTTATATCTTAGTCTTTCTTTCCCTAATGGATTGAGGATCCCTATGCTCTGCATTTTCTTTTTCCCCAGTTGAGATTTCAGTGCATAGTGTTCAAACCTTCAGAAGGGGGGAACTAAGTTAGTCTTCCTCATCTTATTTAACTTTGCCCATTTGTGTGGCTAGCCCTTTTTCTTGATAGCATACATCTTTATATGGATGAACAATAATAGCCTGGCTTCTCTGTGTAAAATGAATTGTTTTGGATCGGGCTATAAATAAATGTAGCCATGTGCATTTAATATTTTCAATATGTCTCCCCTTGTTTTGACAGCCGGAGGAAGAGCTTGATCCTGAAGAGAGGGACAACTTCCTCCAACAGCTTTACAAGTTTATGGAAGACAGAGGTAATAAATTGCTTAACTTACTATCTCTTGTGTACCGACTCATTTAAAAATAATTCTTTTAAAATGTAATGTGTTGTATTATGGTACAGCTCTTGCATCAGGGAAACATGTATATTACAATAACTAACCTGGCACGTGAGAAAACATTTTTAACCTTTTTCAAAATGGGGCAAGTCTGGTTATATCAAAGGTGTATAGGCATAACACATAGAGTAAAAGTGAATCGTGCCTAAGTGATTTTGATGGTTTGGTTGTGTGTGTGTGTGTGTGTGTGTGTGTGTGGTTTTTTTATTTTAAGATTGTTCTTCATGGGCAAGAACCAAAATATCTCTAAAATATACTCTTAGCTGGTGTCCCTGTTTGGCAGCTATAGCTGGCACTTGTGTTGCTGATCTGTAGGATAAAACCTCTTGAAGACTTGGCCTTGGGTTGTGGAACTCTTTAAGCACCAGAAATCCAGAAATGTGCATTTTTAAATCCTGTTGCAAGGCTATTCTAATCACACACAGACACTCCCCTCCCAAGTAGGGGAGTAACAGTAACATTCACCTGGAAAACAACCTAAGTGATCCAGCTTTGTTTTAGAATAAAGAAGGCACAAATGTGGTGCTTTTCTCAACAGAATTGGTCCAGTCCGTTATATGCATGACACCTAAGTGCTATACAGCAAAGAATATATTGGAAGTGCTGCAGTTACCTTTATACATAGTACAGTACTTTGCTTTCTTTTCAGTGTCATCCTCCTTACAATTTCACATTTCAGTGGCTTATGCAATGCTAGTTTTCCAATGCCTGGGTGGCTGGAGCTTTTCTAAAGGCACTGACGTCGGAAAATGGGTTATCCTTTCAGCAAATAACATATTGCACCCACGTATTTTATGCACAGAAATGGCAATCGTTTTGAATATAGAAAGTTTCACTCCTGTATTTGCAAACTTGTTTTGATCAATAGCAAAGATGGAAAACATTGTACAAACAAGACTAGACTATCTTTAGATACTTCTGTAAAAAACTAGCAGGTGTTTTCCACAGGGTAAAAAAATAGCTTCTAAAATTTGTAAGCACTATTATATTAAAAAGATACTTGAATATAAGTTATGTACTTGAATACCTTCTTTGCCCATTGGTGAACAAGGGAAGAGTGGGTAAAAATTCATAAAACATTGCAGTCTTCTATAATAATACATGTTGATAGAAAAACGTATAATAAGAAGACAGACAACTGTCTTAGTCAAGCGAAGTAGTGCACAATCTTTCAGTATAATTAAAAGAAATACGGCAGATCACCATTTTAAGTAGGCTGGTCTTCTCTGTAACTAGGTATTTTCCAATCCGCAAAGGCTTAATGGAGTAGTTCCTAGCCTGTTCAGTCTTGCCACTTGCCTATCACAAATATATCACTGGGTCATATATTTGTTATGGCAAGCTTTTCTGGAGTTCATCCAGGATCACTTTGAAGGCCATGCCATGTGGAATTAGCACTCCCTTGGGACAAAGGTGTGGGTGGTGGGGGGAGGGAAATAAGGAACCGCTTAAGAGGAAAGTGTATCATGTGTAAGTAATACTAGCTTCTTTATAGCCTGGTTCTTCTACTTCTGTTACTGTCCTTTCTCTTATTCCCTCATAGAGTAATATCTCCCTGAAGCAGTGTTAGTCCAGGAACTAGGGAGAGACTTTATAGGTGGCTGTGGGAAATGGCTAAATAAAGAAAGTAATAGAGCAGTATAAGTAAAGGCCCAGTCCTCAGATGAATTGATATTGTTTAAAGCAGTGTTTCTCAAACTGTGGGTTGCGACCCCCCAGGAGGTGTCACGAGCAACTTAGAGGGGGGGTCGCAGTTGGATTCAGTTTTTCACTTGTGACCCCTCTCCCCCGGGCCGTGAAGAGCAGCAGGGAAGCGGAAGGCAGCCGCTGGCAAGCCGCGCAGCATGGCCAGGGCCGCGGGACTCCAGGAGCACGGCTCAGCTGCAGCAGGAGGCAAGGTGGCAGGAGAGTGAGGCCGGCGCAGGAGCGGATGCGCGAGGGGCCGGCTGGGGCATGGTTGCCGGGCGACCGAATGCTTCTCCAGTTGGGAGAGGGCAGGGTCCCTCAGGCAGCGGGCTGGGGGATTGGGTCGGGGCAGAGGACCCGGAGGTAAATAAGGGCATGAGGGGGTCAGAGGAGGAGACACGGGAGAGGAGTGGAGGACGGAGGAGAGGAGAGAGAGAAGGAACCAAAGGGACGCGGAGTGGAAAAGAGGCACAGAGGAGAAAGAGACGGGGGGAAGGAGCCTGCAGGGGGGAAGGGCATTGAGGACCGCAAACGCTTTGAAGGAACCCCAGGAGGGCAAGGAGTCTGGTGAGAAGGGGGGAGGAAGCGACCCAGGGCAGTGAGGGTGAGGGGCGGGTCACACATTAGCATTTTAGGAGGTCGTAGTATCACAAAGTTTGAGAACCCCTGGTTTAAAGACAGTATTTTGATCAAGCAGTACTGGCTTCTTTCAGGGCTGGGTCTTGTGTTCCCATCTATTTTTCTTTCTCTTCCTTGCAACACAACCTCTCCCGTCCTGTTGCTCTTCTTTGTCTTTTTTCTGTGTGAGAACCATTGCATGTTGCCAATACTTCTGTAGCAATCTCCAGTATATTCTGACTTCCATAATTTTGCATTTCATGGAAAAAAAGGGACCTCCTTTGCTACCTTAGCAGAGAGGAGCAGCAAATTCATTAATTTCAGTCCTTATCCCAGTTAATTTCTGACCTCCCCTTTTACAATTAATAGAATCTCATTTCCTAACCAGTTTCCAATTCACTTAGTTTAGTTTCATACTCTCTCTGCCCCCCGGCCCCAAAATTCTTTCTCTTGCCACCTTTTTCACCATTTCATATTCTGACCCTTTAATTTTTATTCTATGTCCCCCGCATCCAAACATTTTATATTCTTCCCTTTATCTGCTCCCACACCCTATCATTTCCCAGGCTTTCCCTTAACAATTCTGATTTGGCTGCCCTTCCACATTTTCCTTCTTCTTTGGATAAGCTTTGTGCTTGGGGAGCCACCCAGGAGAGATTCAAATGCCACCCAGCTGATTCATCGCAGCCATGTAAAGCCAGCAGCATGTGTTTCTATTAGTGGTGCACATCTGCACAGGCCTTGGTGCACATAAAATTATTCTGCCTATGGACTTGTAAAAAACTAGAAGGAACATTGCTTGGGATACCACTTTTATAGGTAAAATATTACAGACACTAAATTGCAAAATGTACCAACAATCAAGTGTGTGCTGTGGGATGAAAGACAAGTTTGCTCATCTGCATGGTAACTTTATATATTTGTATTCTTATATAATTAGGTACTCCTATCAATAAACCACCTGTTCTGGGCTACAAGGATCTTAACCTCTTCAAACTTTTTAGACTGGTGTATCAACAGGGTGGGTGTGACAATGTAAGTGTTAAATTTTTCTTAAGCAAAACCTCTATTAGTGTTCTTGAAGGCCTTGGTTACAGTTCTAGTGTCACAATAAATTTCATTCTTAATTTTCCTGGTTAACAAATAAAATTTCCTTTTCCAGATTGACAGTGGTGCTGTATGGAAGCAAATTTATATGGACCTTGGCATTCCTATTTTGAACTCAGCTGCTTCCTACAATGTAAAAACTGCTTATAGAAAGTAAGTTATATCTTACTAGATGATTGATTGAATGATTTGTATAAATATGGAGAATCTTAAAAGCGGAATGAACACTTTTTCAAATAATTTTGATGACTCGGTAGTTGATATTAGTAAACAAGTATTCCAACAGTCTCTTGTTATGTTTCTATATTAACTTTACCAGATTTTAAGAAGTTCTTGCAAACAAGGGCTAGAGTTCTGCACCACTTCCATTAACTGTAAAGAGGAGTAGAAGACTGCTGGACACCGTGTAGGAACACTGCTTGTTTTAGAGCGGCCAGTTGCCATTGCTGGCATTTGGTGTTACTGTTTTGGAATATAGCAATGAAACTGCTATACAGCCAATTTGAAATGTGTGCTTATTAACATGGACAGACTCTGTCTTCAGATATGCACATGTTCTACTGCCATTGAGATCTGTGATAGTTGCATGTTATGGGCAGAGCTTTGCATGTATTTACTCCAAACTTTTAAACTTTCTGAACAAAGTAGCTTGAAATAAGTGTGTTTCAAAATTAATCTTTGAAATATCAGTGCAGAAATTTTGATTATCTTTATAGATCTGTGAATGATGGCTCTTGGACACATTTACTTTATTAGATATAAGAGTAGAAGGTGTGGTGGTGACCACTTGAGTTAAGGTTGCATAAGCATTTGCTTAATCCCTGATGTTCAATTGTATTTTCATTTATGATGCACCTGAGATTTTTCTAAGTAAAATTAACTTTTTTCCTGAAAGGTTGAGTAGAAATAGTTCAGTGTTTTGAGTAAAAATGAGAGCTGGAGCTCTGCATGTGGGAGATCAGGGGAATGTTTTGTCCATTAGATACATGGGCAAATATTTCCCCACTCTGAAGAACTTTGTTTTATTATACAAACAAAGAAAATATCAGAACAGTTGAGCACTGTGATTCCGTGGTTGGCACCAGTATCAGGAATTGCTACAGTAAAGGTTATACATGCAACTCTAACTCTCAATGTAGGGTGGTTGCAGTACAAAAGTCTTTAATGACATGGCTGTATTTTGTTTCTCGAATAAAATATAATATGTTTTCTATCCCTTAGATGAATGTGTATTGTCTCTTTTACAGTTGTGTATGCCAGACAGCCCATTAATGTAATACATTTGAAAAGTATACCGTAAACTAAACTTTCAGATTAAATAAGAAGTGAAAACTTGCTGGCATATATAGGCCACCTAAATTTGCAGCTTAGTATAAATTAGCTTAGTGGTTAATTACCTCATTGAATCTAATGAAAGTTGTGCTTGTTGAATAGCAGCTGACTATGTGTCTGATCCTATTCATTAAAGTAAATGAAAATATTCAGATTGTCTTCAATGGGAGTTGAGCTTTAAAACACTGTAACAATACATGAATGGGGAAAAAAATTGCAAGGTAATTCTAAGATTGTAGAAGCAATTATGTGCTTGAGAAACTCTTGTATAGCATGATGTACTGTTGACTGTTGTGAATGCTTAAGCAAATGGGACAGAGTTAAAGCTGTGTATGCGTAATGTTAACTGAGTCACTCAGATATGATTGCTTAATCATGCTACTTCAAAATCTCTTAAGATAGGGTTGGGTTGTTTGGTTTTTCGCCACCAAGAGTTAATACTCTCCTCTTGAACTTATGTGAGCAAGAAAATAATTTGTTTGCAGTTCTGTGACATGAAAATCAGATATGCAATGATAAAAATGTATCAAACTTTGTTTTTTTATATATATATATATATTTGTATATATATATATATATAGGTATCTTTATGGTTTTGAAGAATACTGCCGCTCTGCAAACATTCAGTTTAGGACCATCCATCATAATGAACCAAAAGTGGTAGAAAACATTCAGAAACAAGAAGAACCAATGGAGGAAAGTGTAAAAGAGGAACAAGAAATGCTTCCAGCAGAAGTCAAAAATGAAGTGGAAGAAAATGATTCCAGCAGTGAAAGTGAAAAAGAAGAAATAGAATTAAGATCCCCGAGAGTAAGTAGTCTGACTTCAGTTTTTTTATTTATGTGCTAAATAGAACTGGGCATCCTTAATAGTTCACTGATACGAGATTTCCCCAGAGGATTGGCTGTACGTAGGAATTGCCATATTTGTATGAAACACAGCAGCGCACAAACTAAACACAGGCTTCCATTCACATATCCAGACAATGCTCTATTGTTTATTCAATCGGAAGCCAGGGTATATAAGTCCATTTCAAGTTCTTTCCTGATGTTCAAAACGCTTGAGGAGATTGACCAAGCTACCTGAGATCATCTTTAGACAAAGAAAATGCAGTAGGAATGCAGTAGAATTAATCTATGTAGGTTTCAGTAAGGCATTTGAGTCAGTTCCACGTGGGAAATTATATTTTAAATTGGAGAAAATGGGAATTAATAGGAGAATTGAAGGGTGGATAAGGAACTGGCTAAAGGGAAGACAACAGTGGGTCATACTGAAAGGTGAACTGTCAGGCTGGAGGGAAGTAACTAGTGGAGTTCCTCAGGGATTGGTTTTGGGAGTAATCTCACTTAACACTTACATTACTGACTGTGGCACAAAAAAGTGGGAGTGTGCTAATAAAATTAGCAGATGATGCAAAGTTGGGAGGTGTTGCCAATACAAATTAGAACCAGTATATCATGCAGAATGGTCTGGATGATTGTCAAAACTGACGAGTAATAGAAATGGGCTGAAATTTAATAGTGCAAATGCAAGATCATGCACTTAGAGACTAACATCAAGAATATTTGCTACAAACTGACTATATATCAGTTGGAAATGACAGAGGGGAAGAAAGATCTGGGTGTATTGGCTAGGGATATTCAAGATTAACCGGCTAACCAGTAAGCATCACCGTAACCAACACCAGAGCATCCCCTGTCCGTGGTGGGCCCGCCCTGCTGCCCCTCCTTTCCCCCTGCCAGAGGTTACACGTTGGATCCCTGGGAGCAGGGCTGGCAGCTCCTGAGGAAGCAGCTTCGCTGCAGTAGCAAACCACCCCCTGCCGGTCCCTCTCCCAGAGAGGTGGCTTCACTGCCATGGAGAAGCTGCCTCCCTGAGAGTGGGCCAGCAGAGGCTGGTGGCCCCACTCACAGGGAGGCTTTGCTTTGGGCTCTTCAGTATAAAGTTTAAATAAACTTCATACTGCAGAGCCATGTAACCGTTAAGGTTTTCAGCAGTTGCACTGTTACCTTTTTAACCAACTTTTTACGTCCCAACTTTTTACATGCCTCATTTGCATAATTATTTAAGCTCTGTTTTTGCGCAAGAGGGGGTTTTTGCACAGAAAGGAACCATGTAGACAGCTCCTTTTTGTGCAAAAGCCTCTTGTGCAAAAACAGAGCTACAGTGTTTAGCTCAAACAAGCACTGAACATTAAAAAAGATAATAATACATGATTGGTCTGTGTTTCTTTAGCTTGATCACCTTGCAGCATGCTGGAAAAACTATTTGTATTTGACAGGAGTTTTGGGGGAAGGTTTTGGGTCAGGAGAGAAGAGGAGAGGGAAGAGGGTTGCTTTTTAAGTTGCTCTGACTTGTTAGATGGCAAAGTTAACCTGTTAACTCAGCCAACCAGCTGCATTAAATAATTAATATGTAGATAATGTCACCTGTATGTGACAATGGCAACCACCAAGTATTACATGATGTTTCTACAAGCTTAATTATTAGAGTACCTAATGGGTTTGTTTGTTAAGTTTGAATAATAAATACATTCTAATATTGCAAACGCAACAGAAGGGTGTATATTCTGAGTACAAAAATTAGAGTACTTGGGCTGCTTAATAATAAAAGCTCATAAGAGGTAAGGCCCCCTTCCCCAACTCAACAGCTATTCCTAGTGCTTTTCTTTCAACATATGGAAAATCCAGGGGTCTTGCAGCTTTTGGATGCTACTGGACTCGTTTTAACAATATATGTTTTCACTTTAGAGCATCTGTCCCTTTTAAATCATAAGACTGTTAAATAGTTGTGCTTACCATAACTGCCATAGTCTGCTGGGGAGGGTGGTATTTCATGTGTTTAGGAACTACAGGCTAGGGATGTAAGTGACTAATCAAATTGTCGACTACCTGATCAGCATAGGCTTATTGGGTAGTCCAATGAGTACTCAACTAGTCGCTTCCCCTCCGCCCCCCACACCCTCCTCTGTATCAGAGGCAGCAAGGTTGGGGAAGCAGGAGCTGGTGCTGGGAAGAGCCAGCTTAAAAGCAGCAGGAGTGCCCTCCTCTTATCGACTAATTGAGTAGTCGATGGAAATTCCATTAACTGACGCTTAACATCTGTACTACGGGCCTTGTACAGTTAAACAATTTCCTTTAAAATGCACCCGAAAGCTAATTAAAAGCTAGAACTCTGATACTGGAATCCTATAATTGTGAACAGAGTGGTGATTCTGTTGATAGCAAACAGTTTAAAATTTATAAATATATGATAACTCTCAAATGCAAAACTTCACATTGGCCTCCAGTCTTTCTTCTGTAAAGGAAAAATAAGTATACTTCAGTACACAGTATGCACTGCATAACCTCCCCCCTGCTCTGAACATGAAAAAACTTGTTTAACAGAATGTGTTTCTGTGTTAGGGGCGGAGGAGACTTGCTCGTGATGCAATAACTATTAAAAAAGAAACCGAAGAAGATAAAATGCAGGACAAATTAAAAGATAGCAACAAAGAAAATAAAGATGTAGAGGAAACACTTGAGAATGCAGAGAAGAAAGAAAATGAGACTCCACTGGGGAGAAAGAACACATCAAAGCAAAAAGAGAAGAAAATGAAAAAAACAAGAGGAATCTGATAAAGAATCTGATGAAGAGGAAGAGAGGAGGCAAGAGAGGTACATATTAACTTACATCTGCTCTTTAAGAGAATGCCTGTGTGGTGGCACAGCGACACTCCGTATTGCTTAGTTTAAGGAAGATTTAGGACTCCCATTTCCAGAGATCAGACGTGTGACTCAAGCCCATGATTTTCACCCCAATCATAATTTGCCCCTCCTTGTGCATATCAAAAACAGCAGAGGCCTGCTGTGTACCTCAGAGAGGTTTTTCCCTGAGAGATGGCTGTATTTCTACTCTCCTCTTCCTCCAAGGGTCTGGTCAGGCAGGGCAGTATTTGGGGGCCATACAGGTCTTTCTCTTGAGGATGCTTCCTAGGAGATGTATTGAATCAGTGCTTCCATGGATGCTCTAGCTCCGTTCTCATTGCAGACCCACTTCTGGGTTGCTTTAGCCTGCAGTTGCATGCAATAGTCACTGCTTTACCACTTCTCTGGATGGACTTCCTAACACTGTGAGCTTGGATTATATTGGTATTTGTGCACCATAGTGCACATAAGTGCCAGATAAAATCGGTTGGTAGGTGTTGTACAAACATGTAGTCTTGTCTATTTATATTGTATCTTTTGGAGTAAGAAGTGGATGTAACATAAAAGCAAAATGGCTAATAATGATTGGAAAATGTCCAGCTTGCTTGTTTCTATTTTTATTTAAATGTATTTGAGGGCAGGAGGGGTTGAATTAATAAGAGCCAAAGAGAAAGAAAGGGACTTGGGGATTAAAAATGAAGGGGGAAATAAGGAGAGAGCAGAATGCAACATGAAGGATGAGAGAGTGGTGGGTAACAGACCAATATGGAGGAATGTGGGAATGTTGGACTAAAGAGCCAACTAGTAGACAGAAAATAACATCCATAGTACAAACTGAGGCAGAATTGGTTTAAATTGCTGCGGTCCAGGGGTTGTGAAAACAGGCTAGTCCGCTCTCTTCCCACCCTATTAGTCTTGGATACCTCCATTCAGGGATTGGTTCTGCACCTTATGACATAATTTCTCCTCTTTTTCTAGCCAATGTGCCTGGGGAAGAGGGATGCACTTGAGGCACAAATTGAGTGTGAATTAAGCCTAATGGGTTTTTTTGTTTGTTTGTTTCAAGCAACTGGAGAATGTGTTCACTGCATCATCTCCTTACCTTTTCCATATGAGGAGAGATTAATAAGACTTGGACTTTTCAGCTTGGAAAAGAGATGACTAAGGGTGGATATGATACAGGTCTATAAAATCATGACTGAAGTAGACAAAATAAATAGGGAAGTGTTATTTACTCCTTCTCATAACACAAGAACTAGGAGTCACCCAATGAAATACATAGTCAGCAGGTTTAAAAAAAAAAAAAAAAAAAGAAGAATTTGTCTGTGGAACTCTGGTAAAAGAGTTGTGAAGGCCAAGACTATATAACAGTGTTCAAAAAAGAATTAGATAAGTTCATGGAAAATAGGTCCATTAGTGGCTATTAACCAGGATGGGCAGCGATGGTGTCAGTAGCATCTGTCTGCCAGAAACTGGGAGTGGATCACTTGATGGTTACCTATTTGGTTCCTTCCCTCTGAAGCACCTGGCATTGGCCGCTGCTGGAAAGCAGGATAGTGGGCTAGATGGACCTTTAGGTTTGACCCAGTATGGCCATTCTTATGTTCTCATTTTGATGCGCTTCTGGAAAAAACATTGATTTCAAAGAAGGCTACACCTTCAGTCAAAAGAAATATCATGTAGAATGACACAACAAACAAATTCATTCACACACAGGTAAAATTAGAGTGTATCATAGGTTGCATGGGTGTATTACATATATCTATCGTCTCTTAGTCATCTTTCTTTTAAGCACTAGATGTCTTGGCCATCATCTTTCCTTTTAGTGTAAACTGTTATTGCTGCAAGATAGTTCATCTCTGATTGTAACATAACACTTAGCTTTTATTAAAAGCAAGCTGTGCTTTTTCTATTTTGTCTACTTGTAGTTCTAGGTTTGCTTCTATTCAAATAATTTGTTTAAAAAGCAATGTAAATATGTAGATCAGATGAAGCATTGGCTATTGCAAAAACACCTTGGCTTTATTATGGATCTTTTCTTAAGTTAAATGGTGGAAATAATTTTAAATAGAGGCTAAGAATTGTTGTCACTTTTAAAGGCATTTATTGTAACCTTGTGTTTACCGCTATTTGCTTCTGTGGAACTGATTAGAGAACCACAAAAGGACAATTACCCTGACAATGCAAACATTTCATAAAACTTCAGAGCAAATTGCAGAAGGTGGAAAACTTTAAAATAGCATATCAGAAGCAAATATTAAGAATTGAAGTTAGTGTCTCCTTCCTCAGTACCTTCTGTTTCACTTGAGCCTCAGAACAGTGAGTTAATGTAATATACTTCTCCACTTCTGTCAACTAAATATGTTTAAAAAGATAAACATTAAAGCTTTGAGATAGTTATGCACATATAAATCATGTTAAGATATGATTTATGAATAAATCCGATGTTTAATACTTCTAACTTATGCAAAAGAGAGTGGAGGTGTTTGACTTGAAGAAACTATGTCCAAGCTCATTTTTTATACATTGTGCTTCATGAAGCAAGGGACTCCCTACTGCAATTTTTTCTCTTCTCTTTCCTCTGACTAGACAGGGAATATTTAACTATGCTTTGGAAATTTTAGGGCTGATTGTAATTAAATAATCAATGGGCATTATAAATATATCTTTCTATAGGGAGGAAATTGATAACAAAGGAGAATCAGAAGGGGAGGAGGATGAGGAGGACACAGAGCCCTGTCTAACGGGAACCAAAGTGAAAGTAAAATATGGACGTGGAAAAACTCAGAAAATTTATGAAGCCAGTATTAAAAGCACAGAAATTGATGATGGAGAGGTTTTATATTTAGTACATTACTATGGCTGGAATGTAAGGTAAGGAGAAATTAGCATTTAACTTCATTTTAATTTACTAAAATTTACTGTATTCAAGAGAATTTTTTCTATAAGAGAAAAATGTCATGAAAAGGGGAAGAGTCTCTTGGCCTTATAGTGAATTAGCACTGCACAATAGGGTCAGATCCTACTAAAACTTTTTCATGTGAGTACTTTCACTCACGGAAGAGTAATCCCATTGAAGCCAATGGAATTATGCATGTGTGTAAGTGTTTGCAGGATTTTGGTCCATCTCTTCATAAAATTCTGAATAATACTTTAAACTTAAACTCGAGTTTTTGCAAGAATAAATCCTGTGCCTGGTAACAATTGTCAGCAGGATCAGACCTTTGGTGAATATAGTGAGCTACGATAATGACTTTTAAATTACTGCTACCTTTTAAGTCCATAGTGTCGTGCTTCCTGATGACACCCTTACTATAAGAAACTATATGGCATTTAATAGTAGGGCAGCTTATGCGTTATTAGTTTAATAAATGCTGAAATCTCAGCAACAAAATATATGCTGACAGTTGAACACTGGCTATAATTAAAGAAGATATATGCTTTAAGAAATTCATGGTGGGCACGGCAGTGGGGTAGAAGCTAAATTGTACGGAGGTGCAGAAAAAATCCACTGAACACTTGCATTGTATTCCAAATGAGTGCTGTATAATGGCATTTCTTTATTCTTATAAATAGTTTGACAGTGCTAATGCCACAAGAGTTAGAGATATTTTAAAATGTTTTCCCAGTACATTAAAGTTTGAGATTTGCCACCTTCTTGAATTCCTGAGAAATCTAAGCAGACTTCCTTGAATGACATGATGATATCACGTAGGTTTGAAAGAAACCTTTTCCTCAAGCTGCTATTCATGGCCCCCTTCTGTATTAATAATAAATAATAATGATGCAGGAGAGTTTCAAAGGCACAAATGGCAGATAAGCACCTAACTCCATTTATTACTTTGACAGTCTCCCTTAATGCTTAGCGTCTTTTGCCAGATGATTTGAAAGCTCTTTAAAAACCACAGGTAAGTATGATAATTTTATAAGTGTTATAGGTGGGGAAACTAAGGCATGGAGAGATTAAAACTGAATTTCCTAAGGTCACATGAAGTTGATGGAAGAGTCTGTAATTGACCCCAGGTCACCTGACTTCCAGTGCTTTGCTGGCAGGAGACCAGGAAGGTCTGCACCTTCAGATATCCTCAGGATCTTAGGAAGGTAATTGCAATAAAACATAGCACTAAATAAGTTTTAAAACATCAGATATGTTTCTAAAAGGGGGATGGGGCTCTATTTTGAATTTTTATTAAGGTCCTTGCAATTCAGATGTGAATCATCAAATTACAATAAATCAGTTTTTAACTGCAGTAGTAACAGTGTGCTGTGTTTTGCCTTTAGATACGATGAATGGGTGAAAGCTGATCGGATTATCTGGCCTTTGGACAAAGGAGGACCAAAGAGAAAACAAAAGAAAAAAGCAAAAGTAATATTTATAGATCAGTAAGCTTTTTCTAATAGTTTGTAAGAGCTTAATAGTTTTCTCTGCTCCTAAGAATAAGAGATTATTTAGCTGCTTACTCTCTAGCCCCTGTCCTTAATGTGTAGGCCAAAAAGGGTAATGTTTTGAATATATGCCATGATGTATATTCAAAGAATGCCCAATTTTGTGTCTTCAGAATAAAGAAGACCAGGAAAAAGATGAAAAGAAGGATGAGGAGAAACAGAAATCAAAACGTGGTCGCCCACCTCTGAAATCTACTCTTCTGTCAAACATGTCTTGCAGTTTATCCAAAACACCTAATAGTGAAGGTAAAGCAAGAGCCAGAAGTACACAGAGCAATTTCTCAGATTGCTCATCATTACCAAATGGAACAGAAGGTACACCTGATGCAGTCATATGTGACACTTAGCTGCTCGTACACAGGAGAAAAGTAAATACTAATAATGTAACCCCACACATTAGTATGAAACCTTTAATAAACATATGTCTGTGCTGTAAGTCAACAGTTTTGAAGTTCTGAGCAGTTTACTATCTATATAATACATTTTATATTCTATAAATTAAAGAGTTTTGATTTTGAATTTTTTTTAGGAACACCTCGCAGGCAGACGAGACGTAGCTCAGGAATGTTTGATTCTGATAGAGGCTCAAATGGTGAGTGATATCTGTCCCTATGTTTTGATTTTTCGTACATTTTGAAAAAGTGATTTAAAAAACCCATTTTTTTTTCTCTCTCCTGTGAATGTTAATGCTGTTAAAACAACTAAATAGACACTAGTGGAGAAGAAAAAAATACATCTCTTTTTAGTTAGGGAAAGGGCAGTTACCCCGTGTACTTACATCAGTGTGCTTCACTCCTAAACCAGAAATAAAATTGTGCCCAAAACTATGGTCACTCAGTCTTCAGCCTCACAGTTCATGCATCAAGCAGGGAGGGTAATTAAGTACAAATAGTAGCAGAGTTGTTTGATACAAACCCTTGTTTAGACGGAACTGAATTGAAGCCACTAACTCATTTAATACAAGTCTCTGCATAACTCTTAGGCACCATAGTATTACTTGCTAAATATACGGCTTCTGATTGAAATCAATGATTTAGCAATGAAATGGCTGTAGCCCCATTACCAGTCTTCTGAGACATCCATTCATTTTTGAGGAGAGGTGATTGGGAAGTAGATCTTTAGATAAAGATTCAAACTATAAGGAAACCTGTAAAACTATCCTGTCCTGAACTGCAATTTATATGTGGCTTTTTGATTTCTACCTCCACCCCCCCCCAAAAAAAATGAACACAAAAAAGGAGAGTTTTTACACCAGTGCTATCATACTTCCATAGAGAGCCAAAGTAATGCTCAAAAAAACTATAGCAAAAATAGGTTGAAATAATGCAACACACTTGCATTTTTTGAATTGTTGAAAAACTAGAACTCTTGATTATTTTTTCATAAAGTGATTTTTGATACTATCCTGTGTGGGTTACTGAATAGTATCGGCATAGCCAATACAGGAAATTGTGTTTTAACAATGACCTAATATGTTGCTTTTTTTAATCTTATTTTTTGGCAGATTCTGGTTCATCTGACAGTGAAACTGATGAGACTTCTGAAAAGAATATGAATGAAGAATTTTCTGCAGACATTTTGGATATGGAAAAGAATGAAAAAGGAATTGATGAGAAATCTGTGGAAGAAAACCCAAAGATCCCACATGCATTGATGAAAGAAAATGACAGGACTCAAGGGCAGCCTCTAGAAACTTTGAAACTGGAAGTTGAAGAAAGTGAACAAATAGTTCAGATTTTTGGAAACAAAGCTGAACAAGTAGAAGAAATTAAAAAAGAGACTGAAAAATCACCTAAAGGGAAGGGAAGAAGGAGCAAGACAAGAGACCCCTCTTTAGAGAATGTAAAAATTGTACCAGAAAGCCACGAAGAGGGAACAAATGAAACCCTCATAGAATCTGAAAGATCAGAAATTTCTTCCTTAGATAGTAAAGAGTTTTCCACTACTACTGAAAATGAAACAGACCCTTGTACAAAAGATAAGAAGTTTTTAAAAAGGAAAACATTGGAACAGACATCGCCTGAGAAAAAGGTACGACGAGAGTGTGAGATGGAAGTGCCAAATATTGTATCTGATGAGAGGACCGGTGAATGTATTGGGATGGAGGAATGTAAAGATTTTAATGATGAAGAGTCACATAGAACTGAAAATGAAGAAATGCCATCTTTAGTAGCAGAGTCAAATCAACATGTTCAAGAGCTGACGAATGAAAACTTTGCATGCACATCTGAAGAAAATGAGCATATGCCATTAAAAGATGAGGATGACACTATGCCTCAGATTGGACCTGAAACTCTCCTTTGCCATGAAGTGGACTTGGATGACTTTGATGAAAAGGAAAAGAGCAGTAGTGAGGATGCAGTAACAGAAAAGCCAGATCCTAACACTTTGACCTCAAATCTGTCTGCCTTACCCCCTACAGTCCAGCCTAATTTTTCTGTGGCCTCACCCCTTGCTCTTAGTCAGGATGAATCTCGCAGTATAAAAAGTGAAAGCGATGTAACTATTGAAGTGGACAGTGTGGCAGAAGAATCTCAAGAAGGTCTCTGTGAAAGCGAGTCTGCTAACGGATTTGAAGCCAGTACCACTTCAAGCAATTGTAGTATAGCAGTACAAGACCGAGATATTGGAGAGAAGGGTAAGTTGTTTGCCAGGTGAAAAGCCATTCCCTATTTTAACAGTTCCTGAAACCATTGTATATTTTGTATTGCTTTTCTAAGAACTGTTGACTCAAAAGTAGCATTTGCCTTCATCTAATACTAGTTTTCAGTTGAATCTATTTGTTTTTAAAAGGGTATACTGAAGGCAGAAATATTTAAGAGGGCACAATTTTTCTTTTCTTTTAGGTCAAAAAAGGCCAAGTGATGGCAATAGTGGGACACTGGCAAAGAAACAAAAGCGTACTCCAAAGCGATCAAGTGCTGTAGCCAAAACTGAAAAGAATGGAACAGGTATATTTGGAAGTAAATGTTTGTGTTGTAGCATAGCCAGTGTATAGTACTCCATGCTTTTGATATTTACAGTCAGTGTATATGTGTAGGGGTTGCCTTGCCAGGGCCCTTCATTATTGTTGACTGGAACACTGACTATATATTTAGTAGGGTTTACCAGTTATTCAGTAACCGTAATATTTAGCAGTCTTATTACGGTTATCTTCATCATTTTCACAGCAACTATCTTTATAATCAGGGCTTGCCAAGCGGCGGCGAGCCCTGCTCGCCAGCCGCGTGGTTCTGCGAGCTGCGCATGTGCAGATCGCGCTGTGCATGCGCAGATTGCGCGGTGCCGGCTGTGCCGGCTTGTAATCTACTCGCCACGGGTGAGTAGATTACATGATTTGTCGAGCCCTGTTTATAAGACAGCTGAATGTGAGAACATAACAAATATTTGGACTTTTAATACTCCAGTCATCTGAAGAAGTGGGATTTGCCCATGAAAACGCATGATACCATCTACATGTTTTGTTAGTCTTTAAGGTGCTACTAGACTATTTGTTGTTTTTTAAGTTTTTCCAGTTACAGACTAACTCAGCTACCTCTCTGAAGCTTTTAAATATTTTACAGTTATTCTAGTTATATGTGTTCAGCTCAGTTATAATTTTTGTCCCTGTACTTGCTGAGTAGAAGCATTTTCTTGAAAAATCATGTCTAAGTGCTTCTGAGGCTAAAAAGATACATTAATTCTAACATAGAAGAAAAATACATAGAGTGAAATGAGAGAAGTACAACACCTTTAGAGACAGGACTTTTATGAATGGTTGACATTGTGATCAGATAGATATAAGACCTTTTAAAATCAGCTGCAGAAAATCTGGATTTAATCTTATATTCCCCCCATAAGTAATGATGACTTTAGATAGTTAAAGGAGTCACATCAGATAGGTCCATAGTCAGTGTCAACAATATCATTGCTGAGATTTATGTCAAATAAATATTTTGCATTCCCACAGTATTTGCAACAAATATTGTTCATATGCTGTTAAATTATGCCTAATATGTGCAGAGTGACAAGGTGAAGTTTTCTGTGGGAACTGTAACTTAAAATTTCCTGAGACTTGCGCATTAGAAATGTGAACCTTTATTTTGGTGCTATTGTAAGAAGTCCTACATTGTTTATTTTTGTTTTCACAAAGTAAATCAAATAACTATGCACTGAAATATTTGTAGCTGAACAAATGTTATGGTTCTTTCAAAACATTACAACTGAACATTGATTTAATACAGGTTTGAAACTTTAATAAGCAAAAGAAAAACACTGCTTTTAACCATCTTAATTTAAATTAAACAAGTACAGAACCAGTTTCTCTACCTTGTCAAATCTTTTTTGTAAATGTTTCCTTTTATTGTTTTAGTAGTTGACATTTAACACAGTATTGTTCTGTATTTGCTTTTATTGTCTCTGCTGCTACTTGTGTACTTCCAGTTCCAAATGAAGTGTGTGACTAACTGGTCAGTTCATAACCCTGGTGTTTTATAACTCTGAGGCTCTTCTGTATCAAGATGCATGCTCTTTATTGAAATGATCATACGTTGTACACATCTATAAGTAATTAGTGCATTTGCACTCCGAAAAGTAACTCTAAAGGTCCTTGCCTACACTGAAATAACTAAATGTGTTCTGAGTCCTTGCTCATATCGATTCCAGTTATATGTATGCATGCAGCATGCACAGTCTTGGGAAAGTTTTTCCCCTAGCAACACCCATCAGATCAGCTGAGGAGCCCCCTGAAGTGGTGCCTCCATGGTATTCAATATATGACCTTGCTGACCCAGCACCTCCTCACTTCCTTCTTCTTGCCAGAGGCGGTTGTCCAAACTGTGTTGGCTTGCTCTTGCAAGTACTTGCCTCTGAGCTGTGTAGATAGTTGTTAATAGTGGTAGTTAGTGTTTTTTGTAGTTTTTCGCTTATTTAGTAGTTATTCTCCCCCACCCCTATTCTCTGTGCCCCCCCGCCCTCCCTTTGGGACTCAGGCCATGCCTCAATCCCAAGGCTTCAAACTCTGCAAATCTTGCCACAAGCCCATGCCAAATAGCAGCCCCCACAATTTTTGTCTTAAATGTCTGGGGGGATGCACACCAGATTGAATGGTGCAAGATTTGCAAAGATTCCATCTCAGAACAAAGAAGGAGCGGGACTTTCATTTGAAGCAGCTCCTCATGGAGGCAGTGCTGAGACCACAGCCTGCCTTGGGATAGCAGGTACTGAGCTTGTCGGTACAGAGCACTCTGGCCTCTGTTAGGTAATCTGGATCAAGGAAGGATTCTGGGCATAGAGACCCTTAGTGCTGCTGCTAACTGCCACCAAAACCAGTAGAGTCCACCCAGCACCAGTTCCACTCCCTGACACCACAGAAGAAGCACCAGAAGCAGGGCAGCAGTCAGTCTCCAGGAGTGAGACCTGCTGCACTTTACACTGTATCTGAAGTTCATCCTGCAGAGGAGCATCTGGCAGCAAGTTTCAGGGGCTGGCATTGTCTGCTTTGGCCCCACAAAAAGGGCCATCATGCCTGTTCTTTTGGACATCCTGAGCTAGGTGATTGAGGAGGTGGAGCTGCCATCCACCCTGGACACTTTTGAGACCATGAGGGACTTAATTACCATGATGGTGCCGTTTTCCCTGGTCTTCCGAGATAAGCCTTGAGTGCCACAACAAGGAGCAAGTCAGGCTTCACATGTCTTTCCTTCCAAATATTGTTGTGTCCCAATTTCACTCCAACCAGGGCATTTTCCAGCCTGTGTTTTACCCCAGTCCTCATGCAAGCAGCCATGAACAGAAGCTCCTCTCTCGATGTTCAACAGGTGTTTGCCTTTTACACTGAATACACAAAACCATTCAGAAAGTTGAACCAGCTATTTGTGGTGGTAGCAGACCATATGAAAGGTCTCTGGGTCTTGCCTCAAAGAATCTCATCATGGATTACCACCTCCATCTGTACCTAGAGACAGAGTAGGTTGGAACTCTAGTCCCACATCGCAGGTAGGGTTTGGGAGTCACCTAACTGGAATTGACATGATCAAGCACTCGGAGAAGAAAAATGGTTACTCACCATCTCATTACAGTTCTTCGAGATGTGTTGCTTATATCCATTCCAGACCCACCCACCTTCCCCTGTCGGAGTAGCCAACAAGAAGGAACTGCTAGGGGAAAAACTTTCTGACAACCATGCATACGATACACACACGCGCCTAACTGGAATGCACATGAGCAGCACAACTAGAAACATAACAGCTATGAGATGGTGAGGAACCATTTTGGTGGGTGGGTTAAATCAAACCTGGGGGTTTTTTGGCAACTAACACACGTATTTTGGAATAAATGTCGGAATAAATGCCCCTGCCTGCTTCTACCATACACTGGCACGCCTGAAGATTTAGCTAACAAAATTAGAAAATATTAAAGTTGGGTTTGTCAATAATCTGAAACCATTTGGAATCCATAAAGGGAGCATGGCCTTTTGAGTAAGGAAACACAGTTTTATCTTCCACTTTTCTGACCATAATCACAGTTTACGTAACATAGATTACGGGCTTAGAAGAATACCAAAATACAGGTCTTCTAATCAAAATTATTTTGTCTTATTATAGGACAAAGCAGTGATAGTGAAGATCTTCCTGTACTGGACAGTTCAATTAAATGTACTCCAGGAAAACACATAAATGTGTCCAAACCACAGAAACTTGCACGATCACCTGCAAGAGTAATTTCCCCTCACATCAAAGATGGAGAAAAGGATAAACATAGAGAGAAACATCACCACAATCCTTCCCCTAGAGTGTATAAATGGAGTTTCCAACTCAGTAAGAATGTTTTTTAAAATGTGTTTAAATATTTAAGTAACAGTTCAAAATTACATTAGTACTAGGGATGTTAAGAAGCGGGTATTTCACGAATCGTGTAGTTGATAAAATTAGTCGACTGAGGGAAGGCGCTCAGTCCCGGCTTGTGCCGGGTCCGGGAGCTGCCCCCGCTGTGGCTCTGCAGTTTAAAAGTAGTAAGAGATGGGCTGCCAACCTGCCCAGCTCTTTACTACATTTAAACTGCAGGGCCACAGTGAGGGTAAGTCCCGGACCCAGCACAAGCTGGGATTGAGCCAGGCTTGCTCAGTCCCAGCTTGCATCAGGTCCAACAGCCCTGTCCGCGGGGGGTCCCAGCCTGGGCTGCGGTGGATGCGGGCTGCTCCACGGAATATGGAGCAGCCTTTGCCCGCGATGAGCCTGGGCCCACCATGGGCAGAGGCTGCTTCATGCCCCACCCTCGCCCCACACTGTTGCCTCTGATAGAGGCAGTAGCACCAGGGTGAGGGGGGGGCAGACGACACTGCGGAAACTGTGCTGGGGGAAACTGGCTTTTAAGACAGCTACCCCCCAGCACCGGCTCCTGTTCCCCCCACGCACTCCTGGCTGCCTCAAGTAGCCTAGGCTTATCATGTAGTCGACTACTTGCTTACATCCCTAATTGGTACAATATCCAGAACTTGATGTATTCACTTCAAAAAAGACATATGGCATGAATGCTCATCACCATTGTAAAGCCAGGTTTATTGGTATAATGTATTTATTTCTGTGCTCCACATTCACACTATGAAAGTCCTTTTAAAACTTGTATGATTTTGATTATCATCTTTCTTTCTTTCCTACCCCCTCTTATAATTTCCAGCATGCATTTAGCAGTTATTAGTTCAAGAGTACCTAGACTGTGAAACTAATACAATTTGAAAATAGTCTGGAATCCTAGTTTTCAGGTGGCAAATCCAGGTATTCCTCTCTAATTCTGGATTATTGGCTGCGAAAGTTCAAGTTGGGATTGAAGCATTGAGTAGGAACAGCAAAAGGACTAACAAATGTTTTATGTGGGCAGAGCACAGAACAGTTCTGTTTATGTTCCAAGATATTGTAACCTAAAATGCTGGGGGTCTGAGACAAGTATTTTAGAACCAATCATCTTTTTCCCACAAACTGCAGGACTAAAGATCAGTTAAGGGGGGAAATTGTTGATCCTTGTAAATATAGTATAATAGATAATAAGTTTCACAGCTGTCTGTTTACAAGGAGCACAGTTCTTTAATCTCTAACATAATTTAAACACCTTGGATTAAATGGCAGTTAGTAAGAAACTGTACTTTGAAGGGTAAAAAAGTGGGCTCTGAATATCTCTATTGGATATAGCCTTACTCAGTATAGTATAATGGGAAATGCATTATTGGTTTGCATGTGATGTTGTATTCGCCAGCCTTACAGATTTCGTTTTTAAATCTCCATCTTTTTTTTTTTTTTTTACTGTTAAGATGAACTAGATAATATGAATAGCACTGAGAGAATCTCCTTTCTGCAAGAAAAACTACAGGAAATCAGAAAATATTACATGTCCCTGAAGTCAGAAGTAGCGACAATA
Source organism: Rafetus swinhoei (assembly GCA_019425775.1). Lineage (NCBI taxonomy): Eukaryota > Metazoa > Chordata > Testudines > Trionychidae > Rafetus > Rafetus swinhoei. Next base: position 124,206,548 of record CM033446.1, on the reverse strand, counting down.
GACAGAAGAAGAAAACGATTAAAAAAGAAAGATCGAGAAGGTAACTTTCCAGTTTGCTTTATGCTCAGATTTCCCTCTTGTGGGAAGTCTGTTTTAAACATCTAACCCCCAAAACTTAAAATTTAATTGACATTTAATTAAATGATTATTTAGTTGGGATTGCTTCTGCTTTGGGCAGGGGGCTGGACTTGATGACCTCCTGAGGTCTCTTCTAGCCCTATGATTCTATTTTCTGCAGCCATATTTAAACTTTTGGAAAAAACAGTTTAACTTGTCTCTTGTCCATAAAGGATAAGATTAGAATCCACAGTATGGTTTGATTTTTTCAAAATGCATATATAGATATAAAATTACACCTTAAAAAGACAAAGATCCAGACTTTGTGTAGTGTACTTTGGATCTGGGTTTTCACAAGTAGCATGTTTTCTAGAACCTTTATGATTTAAGGCACAGAAATGATAAGGTTAATTATCCATCTTATGTGAATATAAGAGAAAAGTAATAGGCAAAATAATCTGGACCAATTTCATAAAGCTTTGTTGTAAAAGTAAATTTTATTTTTAATCCGCTATTATTTGCTCAGATACCACGGAATAGAGTCCAGAATAGAAATACAGAAAATAGTCATTCTCTAAAAAATTAAGGCTTTGAACTTAGTAATCAATACATGAAGAATCCATCTGTATTTCTCTGTAACAGAACTTTGAGAGGTCTTCCTATACTGCTATTTCTCCTCTATGCCTATTTTAAATAAAATAAAATAAAGATAATGCTCATTAAAATGAGAAACTAAGGACACTATGTTGAGCCAAAGGCTGCAGATATGATGTCAGTTTCTACACACAACTCTGTCCACGTACTTCAAACCTGACAGGCCTTACTTGGGGTCTATTAATTTGTTTTATGTGTGTAAAGACACTAAATCTTATACCTAAGCGAGCCTCCAGTGTGAAGGATAATTTGACAGTATGGTGCTGATGTCCTGCTTTTTGTGTTTACAGTGTCTCATACAGGAGCATCCATGTCATCTGCTTCATCAGACACTGGAATGAGTCCATCTTCATCTTCTCCTCCCCAGAATGTGCTTGCTGTAGAATGCAGGTGATACACATTATCTGCTTTGCCAGCAGTTTGCTGCCATGGACATAAATCCTGAAATATAACCACAAAAAGCACTCAACTGGTTTGATATTGCCAAGTACATTTTGAACACTCTTCCACTGCTGGACTATATCTGTTTCCTCCCCTCTGTGTTTTTTATTTTATTTTATTTTTACTATTGAGAAACTAAGCTCATTAGTAACTGAAGGTTTGCAGGCACCGTCTGACACATTTGTCATCGTGTTTATTTTTTGTTAATACAGAGAAAGGGCACTTATCAGATTTGAAAAGTTTTATGTCCAGTGAAGCATTCAGGTGTTCTAAGAGATTTACAGAAAAGCAAGTGCATCAAACAGACATCAGAATATTATCAAACAGAATCAAGTTACTGCTGCACTTTCACCCACCTTGTATGCGAACCCTTGGTGAGTAGTTCCTCTTTGTGGAAGCACTTGCTATACAGAACTGCCAAAGTATGTGTTCAGCAATGTGCCCAGTTTTAAAGATGTAAATGGGACAAAATAAATTGTGAAAGGAAGTGTAGTTGACTGAAAACTACAGTTGTAATAAGTCTTCCACTTTTTATAGGATTTTTGAGCACACAATTATGCAAATATTTTAATGTTTATTAATGTTTACAGTGGAATTGTGAATAGGTTTTCAGTGGACTATCTTATCCCTTGACAAAAATATTTTGTCTTTTTTCTATGTAATTTCAGAGTTTTTATTTTGTTACAAAAAGACGAAAAATAAAATATATAACAACAATGAAGTTATTTAACAAGATTTCTAAAGCTGAAATTTTTTGTGTAAAATAAGGTATCTTGCGACTTGTTAAATATATTTATTCAGACATTGGATGTTGTATTTTTATGTATTTTTTAAAATATTAATAAAATTGGAAAAAAAATTCTAGGTTAGTTCGCTCTTTTGAAAAAAACATACCGATCAGTTGTAGCTCTTACAGGAGGTTTTATCCAGTAACCATGCCTGTATGTGCAGCGGGTTTATCTATTCTTCCACAATGTATAACTGTAATTGGGCATCTGGATTAAACTATGACCTTGTTTGGAAACTTTGGCAGTCCTAGTAATTATATTGTTTTGAGGAACAAATTTTATTGGGTTGCCCTCAAGATGCTTTGTCTCAGTTTTTATGTTTGCTATACTGCCGAATGAATTTATATCTCCCAAAGTTGAGATGCAACAATAAAGTAAGCAACTGTGTATACTTTGTCTGTGGATTGTCCCACAGACTGATGCAGTTTGTAAATAACTCTTCCAAAACCATGTATTTAAAACAGTTTGCATATACATTATGTATAAAAGTGATTTTTTATCAATTTTTTATTCATGTTTGTACATTGAAAGGGGTTTTAACCTCTCTGTGTTTAAAATGCTGTAGAATAATAACATAGATGCTCTAGACTGTATATCAGGATATTATGGTTCACAAAGCAGAAAGTCAGAGCGAAACACTAGTGATGGGGGTAGCATTACTAAAATTGATGTTTCTTGAAACTTCATTTTACCACATTTGTCAACTTGTGATTCTAATTCCTTCCATTTTCGCAGAGAATTAAAGAAAAAGTACTCTTGTAAAATGCACTTTTCCGTCTTTTCTTAAGCAAAGCAGATTCAATGTAAGATAAAATGGAGTTCATTAGAGAGCATTAATAAAAGCCGTGTTTAAAACATAGGCTTTATATTTTTTATTTAAATGATCTTGTAAATTTACTGATATCTAAACGATAAGAAAATCAAACTTCTTAAAGTGTTGTAAAAATGTGCAGAGCTGTTACTGTTAATTTTATATTAACTATAAATAATAAATAAAAATAATATTCATTTTATAAGGAAAATAACATGGGTCACACTTTCTAAAATTTAGCTTCCGTGCTTAATATTTGCAGAAGTAAATCTTAACTGTTGGGAATAAATAATTTCATGTATTGCTCTTGGATAAGTTTACATCTTGTGCAAATATTTAGCTTATGTCTAAATACTACCACTAATTCCCTAAAACAGCTAAAAAGTAAATCACCATTTCAAATGTTGTTATGGATGAGCATTTTAACATTCTGTACTATAGCAGAATGAACAACTTTGACTGCTTGTATTTCACTTTTGGTTAATATACAGCTAGGAAACTGAAAAGATGGGTAAAGCAGCCATTCAATACCTGAATATTAATTAGGAACCTGTTTCTTGCAGACTGAAAAAAGATAAAAGGAAAGATGGCTTTTCTTGTTTTCCTTCTGTTTACCACTGATACTGTATCTAGCATTTATTGTTTCTTTTAGTCTGCCTCCAAAGAAAGGGGTCTATCATTTGGTAGACTCCTGAAACACCTGTTTCAGTAGATGTTTAAAGTTTTCAGTCCTAAATATTTTTGTCATTTTTAGAACAAGGCTATTAAATGTTTAATAGGGAACAACCTTGTACGAGTAGGGAGATGGACAAGATGCTCTAGTACGCATTTCATTTCCAGCTTCAATTACAATTTCTTTCTTCTCCTAAAAAAATTCTAAAGTACATTTCATTGCCTTAAATTAATAGGGTAAAGATGATACAGTGATTATGACTGTTATTAAAATAACTGTATAATCAGTTATGATGCAACTAATAATGTTTTACTTTCTAGTTGTGCTAGAGGGTTTTTGGTGGGATTATTCTTTCTTATCCTCCAAATGAAATATTTAGTTTTTGTATGAGAGTAGGAGATATGTCAACAGAGAAGATTGGATCAAAGTCTGCATTTTTTTACATCAATTGCAACTCCATTTCAGTTAGCCAAATTGCACTACTTTTCATAGAAGAATTTGGGTCCCTCATGTAGCTGAGCTACCAACAAGAACCACTAAAGAACAAATAGGTACATTAGAAAATTGCTGTTGTGATGCAGGACAGCTCTAGGAACTGAAGATTGAATTGATGTAAATCTGAAAAAATGAAAATGTTATAGAAACATGAATTTGAACCAGCATTCAAAGCAGCAGGTTTCTGTCTTTCAATAGGTGTATCCTTTCTTCCTCTGACCGTTTAATATTTTATTTCATTAATGTAATTAAAAATGCTTAATTTTTCCAGACCCTGATACTTAAAGGGACTTATTGCAGGGACAGACTCCATGCTTCTATTTTTGTTTCCACACAAATGTTATAGCGGTTATATCATGTTCTAGCATTAATAGGTTTTTTTTTTTAAGTTAAAAATATGTTTATCAATACCCTGTCAAACCTTCTTCCTGTATTTCTCTTCCCATGACCAGTTTATCCAAGGTATCTGACGGTAGCTGTCGCTTGCCTAACTAATTTGAATAGAGCAGTGAAATGAGAATAGTAAAAAATTGCATTTTCACAAGTACTGAATTGAGTACGTACTGTGAAGAGGTGGCCTACACCAAACAGACACTTATTTAGTAATTAACACAATTTTCTTTCATTATTAAGGGAAATTAAAAGCACATATTTCAGCAAAATATAGTAGCTTTAAAATTTCTCCTTTGAATTAAAGAACTGCAGAGCAGCAAAGCTGGTAGTGTCTCTTCTTTGTAGTAGTGACATTTGTACTTAGAATTAGGACATGTTCCATTCCAGGATCTTTACATGTTTTAGACAGATTGATGAATTAAATCACCCAATAGCACTTTGATGTAGGCAATATCTTTATTTGGTATATAAGGAAAATTGAAGAACAGATCTATATTTTTGAGCGGAGAACAGTTTGTTACACTTGCCAGTGATTCCTCTGTGACATTCACGGCCAGAGTAATTCTAGACAGTAGTCCATTTCTGCAACCGCCAAGATGGAGACAAGATCCCAATCCTTAATCTGCAGAGTCACTAGAGTCTGGAACTGGCATATTTCCCTTCCAATCAACATAGCAGCAGTCTTGCCAGACTTTCAGAATATAAGTGCAGGACTCTCTGAGCAGACATTTCTGGCACGTCCATGAATGGGAGCGCAAAGACTATATTTTTGCAACATCCAGGGGTCTACTATAAGTAGATATTATTTTTTTTTTTTTTTTTTTTTTTTTTTTTGGCCAACCCCAATAACTCCAAAGGTCTCCTGTTTTGCTCCAGAGGAAGTTAAGGTCTCAGTTCTCTGGGAGAATGCTGATAGCTCCATGGCTTCATGCCCAGCTTTAGGAGTATCTATAGATTCCATTAATACTCCAGGTTCTTCTCAGGCTACACTGAGAGAGGGTGAAAGCTATTCTCCTAGTGCCAGTTAGGCCAAGATGGGTGCACTATTCAAACTGCATCAACTTCAGAAAGCTGCACCCCTTAATCTTCCTATTGACACAGGTCTCATCCACACCAACTCTTTCCCTCTGAACCTTAGGGTGTGGCTTCCCAATGTGCAACCTCCTCCTCCTCCTCCCTCCATCCTTCCCCCATGGAATTAACCCATTAAGTTGCAATTCAATCAGTGTTTTTGTCCGGGAGAAAGCCCAGGAACTATTTTCATGCTTGATGCTCTTTTGCCTTCTAAGATACTGGACTACCACCTGGAATTAAAAGTGAAAGGACAGGTCTATCAATGAGCTGTTAGGATACAATTGGCTATCACAGCTTTCCGGTCACCCATCCATTGGTTTTTGTTTTCCTACCCTGTCACAAGTTCCTCAAAAGTCTATACATTTTGTATTTTCCTGTCTAGAACTCAGCTTCAGTGCGGGGCCGCCTCCTGGTTATTGATGCCCCTTATGCACAGATGGCCACCTGTCCTTTTCACCTCTCCTTTAAAACATTATTCCTGGTCACCATTACATCAGCAACAATGGGAGAGCTAGAGGCTTTCATAACCAACTCACCACATAGGGACAAGGCATATCACATTAGCCAAAAGATGGTCCTTCCTGTATTCTACCCAAACCTCATGTCTCTAAAGAAGAATCAAGCCATCATTCAGTGGATATGAAATACTCCCTCAGCACTAATCCCCATGTCCCATGAGACAGATTCCTTAGGGAGACTTGTGTAATCTTAGGGAGCAGTGTTCCTCCACAGACATCTGCAGTGACACTGACAGTGTTATCAAAGAGTAAGATTTATTAGTTGATTGGAACACAGCACAGAGAAGCGCAAGTCCATTACAGGTAGCCAAAGGACTCTGCAACCTGGTTGGGCCATTTTTCAAGTTCTGTCTTCCCATCTGATCTCCTTTGTCAGGCCTTGTCTACACTAAACAGCTCCATTGAACTACTTCCATTTTACAAATAGCATAGCTGAAGTCAACATACTCACCACAGCGTCTTGTGTGCAGTAAGGTCGGCAGGGGCTGCTCTTGTGTCAATAAGGGCTACTCTTATCTTGGTGGAGTACCAGCATCGCTAGGAGCACACTTGGAGTTTGATTTATCGTGTCTAAGCAGACACGATAAATCAACAGCCAGTGGATCGATCATTGCCTCAATCCACTCTGTAGTGTAAGGCTTCAGAGTCTCAACATGCCTGACTGCTTCCCACAGCTAGCACTTAACTTCCACCTCACATAGTCTTTTGAGCCTGAGCTATGGAGCTGCAGCTGTTGCCTTGATGAGAAATAGGGAAGTCCATGTCACTCTGGGTCTTTGGTTGCTCTGTGGGTCATTGGTCCATACCTGTCTCTAAACAACTGGATTGGCCATATTCTTCCAAAGAGCTTCATTGATATGGGACCTCAGCCCCGACAGACAGGCACCATTTATATCTGTGTCTTAATCTGCCCTGACAGCAAACTCTTTTCACCAGTATATACAATGCAGCATATAGAAGAAACTGAAGCACAGACAGGTTTCATAAAAATATTGCAAAAAATTTCCGCTTTGTCACCCCCAACCAGCCACATCAATTTCTGTGCTGTTCTAAACTACTTTATTTTTAATCCTTCAACTGGGTACAGCCTGACCTAATTTGCCATGATCCTACCAACTAAGCCAGTTTATAGAACAAGGATAAAATGTTATGGAATTTATATTAATATCTTGTTACATCATACATTTTTTCCTTAAGCCAAGAGCTCTTTTATCAACAAAATTAAACTTATAAAATTTTACAGGATGTATTTGAAAACAGCAAGACAAATATGTTAGTTATGGAAAATGTATTACTAATGATATAGTTTCTCTTTCTATCAAGGCTATATTAATTACTATGCTATAAGTGTATGTAGATATACACCATCTCAGTGAATGTTTCTAAATTTCCTAGGAATAACTAACCTTACAAGGGCTAGTAAGGTTTTAAAAAAAAACTTAAGGCTTTTGGACTTACACATTGCTCTCTTACTTGCTAATGGTATCTGCTGTTCTTGTGATCATACTGTATGCAAGTGCCTATCCAAGGGGAATAGTGCAGATGTGAATGAGCATGTGTCTTTACAATAGCTCTATTGCTGTTTGCAGTCCAATTTTAAATGTAGCTTCTGTCACTTACTGTGAAGTGTTCAGTTGCTTTTAAATTTGCTGTTATACATTTTTTTTTGTTAGCTTTTTTGTTTCTCTCTAGATAGCTCACACCGAAGATATAGTGATTAGCTATCTTTCTAAGTTGTTGAAATACTTTGCAAGTACATAATGCCTTCCACTTAATGATTTCAAATGGCTTTACACTTATTTCTATAGCTGTGTATCTCCATTGTATGGGGAGGGAAGAACAAGGCTCAGTTACTGTTCTTCTTGCAAAGTTTGAATCAGAACTAGGATTAGAGTCTAGATTCCCTGACTGTAATCAGGGCCGGCCTTAGGCCGATTCGCCCGATTCCCCCGAATCGGGCCGCGCGCCTAAAGGGGCCCCGTGCCCTGAACCCGGAAGTGTGCTGGGCGTGCTGCGGGAGGGGGCATTGGCCTCGGAGGAGGAGTGCGGTGGAGGCCTGTGCTGTGGAAGGTGTGAGTTTAACGCAGGGTTTCCCTGCGCCGCAGGAAGGTGTCTGTGTGTGTTGGGGTTTTTTTTGTGCGCCGTTCCCGCCCCAATCAAAAAAATTCCTGCCCCTCGGTTGAAACTTTTGTATACCCCCCCCTCTTTTTTTTTTTTTTTTTTGCTCAACCAAAATTGCTGTGGGGCCCCGTCGAAATTGTTCGAATTGGGCCCCGCACTTCCTAAAGCCAGCCCTGACTATAATGATCACTTTATTTCCTTGAACTGTCATACATTTCAGCATTTCCTTGAACGGTCATACATTTCACCACTCAGGAATTTTCTCCATAAACTTGGGGGTGTTTAGTGTTATACACCCACTGCCCGGTCGGTTTTTAAAGAACAGTATTTCCTTGCTGCTTCAACGAGTGTCACTAGAGGAAGTTAAGGGCTGGCCCACACCAATTTACATATGCAACTGTTCCTCACACCCAAGTACAGCAACCAGGCTGGGTAGCCCGCCCTCGTTTGTCACAGGGCGGTAAGACTGACGGCAGCAGGGGGACGCAGTAGGAGCGGGAAGCGGGAATCCCGCCGGGAAGCTGTGAGGGCTACGAGAGGGGGGCAGGCCTGGGAGATTGATACTGTGAGCTGGGGACAGAGGCGTCCGTCCTCCCGCCGGCAGCAGAGCCCACAGCGAGAGCAAGCGGCTCCGAGCCACTGAGCCCGCTCCCCACTGGCAAGGCCGGGGCGTGGAGGGCGGGAGAGATTCCCCTGCCGGGCACCGAGCGCCCCCTACCGGCCAGAGCGAGACGGGGGCTCCCCGCCAATGACCGGCCCAGAGCGGGGGCGGGCCCAGCCCTTCCAGGTTCTGGCGGGCGTTGGCCATGAGCGGCTGGGCCCGGCCCCTCCTCTTCCTGCTGGCTGGGGCCTGTGGCCTCGCCCTGCTCGGCTACGGCCTCTACTTCGACCGGCAGCGGAGAAGCGACCCCGGCTTCCAGCGGAAGCTGCGGCAGAGTGAGCGTCCCCCGGCGGGCCGCCGCGCCCTCCCCCCCGCCAGCCGGGAGTGCAGGCACCGCCAGGCCTCGCCCCCCCCCCCCAAAGGCTCTGAGTGGTAGAGGGGGCTGCAAGCACCTCATCCCCCCCCCATCTTCCGTGGGCTCCCAGGCTGTGTGGGGGTACGGCGGTTGGAAAAACTGCCCCTAGCACTGATAAGAGTGAGGGGATGTTTAAAAAAAAAAAAAAAAAAGCACCCCCCCCCCCTCCAAAAACCCCTCCCCTCTTAGCAATGCGATAGAAATGTAGCCCTGTCAGTCTGGTGTAGCTGAAACAAAAGACAGGACTGCGCAGCACTTTAAAGACTAACAAGATGGTTTATTAGATGATGAGCTTTCCTGGGCCAGGTTTGAGGGCCACTTCTGAGGAGGTGGGTCTGGCCCACGAAAGCTCATCATCTAATTAACCATCTTGTTAGTCTTTAAAGTGCTGCGTAGTCCTGTCTTTTGTCTTAGCAATGCGAGAGCTTTCCCCTGGGTCTCAGAGCAGCGGGGAAGGAGCAGGGGAAACGGGGCTGAATTGACGCCCTCGCGCTAGTTGAGTCTAAAGGGTGCGTCTGCACGGCACCGTTACTCCGGAATAACGGCCGTTATGCGGGAAAAAGCGTACTAGCGTCCGCGCGGCAATTGCGAAAGAGAATGGGAATAACGGAGGGCTTTTTCCGACATTGGTACACCTCATTCCACGAGGACTAACGCCTCTTCCGAAAAAGCTCTTGCGGAAGAGGGTGCGATTGGACGTTCCACTGCTGCTATGTCGAAATAGAATGGTCCTGGTGAGGAGCTAAGTCAGTGGTCCCCAACCTTTTGGGGCTGCCCGGGGGTGGGGACCCGGTGCCCGGGGGTGGGGCCGCGTATGCGCCGCGCGCCCGGGGCACAAGAATGGCTTGGGCTGGCTCTGATCACTCAGCGGGCGCACATAAATGCCCCGGCGGGCGCCATGGCAGGGACCACTGAGCTAAGTTATTCCTCCCCAGGGCTCTAACTCGAGATAGGGCATCCACGTTAGGGGAGCCTGCCTCCGCCTGGTGGTGCCTTATAGTGTGGAAGCTGTATTTCAAAATAAGCTATTTTGGAAGATATCTTCCAGAATAGCTTTTTCCAGAATAAGCTTGCAGTGTAGACATACCCTAAGACCAGTTCAGGGTTGCCAGCTTTCCCAACCAGACGTAATTGGTGCAAATGGTGCCTGGTCCATCAGGTCAGGAAAGCTGGCAACCCAGCACCCTCCCCATAAATAAATAATTCCTGCCCACATAAATCCCACTTCACCATTGATGAGATTTTCAAATCTGCTTAAATCACTTATAACCTAAGTCCTATTTTCAACAGTGCTTTAAGCACTGACCACTGCAGTGGCTACAGCAGCATCACTAGGGCTGGGCAGCTGTACTTCAGCAGCATAGACACCCAGGGCTACTCAACTTTGGAAGCCCCAGGGGCCACAATGATACTCAAAGCACATGCCGAGGGCCACAACTTAAGTGTGGTTGCATATACATGCAAATATACATGCAAATATATGCAAATATCTTTTCACACTGACTGAGCATGAATACAAAAGATTAAGGCAAGACCACACAACATTCAGGCCCCATTTAAGTCAGTTCTGCTGATATTAATAAAATGCAACCCAATTTCCACCCATATGACAGCACTTTTAATGAGCAATGACAGTCCAGGAATGTAACTATTAAAACATATATCAACCCAAACCACACTAAACCCAAACTGCACGGTGGGCCACAAACCAATATGCCGTGGCCCACGGGCCGCATGTTGAGTAGCCCTGCACTACAGCAATTGAAGCAGTTTTCCCCACTGCTGTCGTTAATCCACCTTACTGAGAAGCAGTAGCTAGGTTGACAGAAAAATTCTGCTGTTGACTGAGTGACATTTAAACTGGGGGAGGAAAGGAAGGGGGGAGAGGAGATTGATTTAACTATCTATTTTTCACAACCCTGAGTACTGTAACTAAATCACTCCATTTTTTGTAGACCAGGCCTCAGGCACTCACCAAGAGTTTGACTCATTTCCAAAGAGACTTTACGCTTACTTGAGAATGGATCCTAAGCTTCTAAAACACTTTGAGCCAGATTTCTATGGGTACTTATGTGAACATAAAAATGGCCATATTGTCAGACCAAAGGTCCAGCTAGCTCAATATCCTGTCTTCCGACAGTGGCCAATTCCAGGTGCCCCAGAGGAAATGAACAGAACCAGGTAATCATCAAGTAATCCATCCCATCATCCATTTTTTCAGCCCTGACAAACAAAGGCTAGTAGCCATTGATGGACCTACTCTCCATGAATTTTTCTACTTTTTTGAACCCTGTTAAAATGTTGGCCTTTATAACATCCTCTAGCAGGGAATTCCACAGATTGACTGCATTGTGTAAAGAAATACTTCCTTTTGTTTGTTTTAAACCTACTGCCTATTAATTTCATTTGGTGATCCCTAGTTCTTGTATTATGGGAAAGAGTAAATAACTTTTCCTTATTTACTTTCTCCACACCAATCATGATTTTATAGACTTGTATCATATCACCCTTTAGTCATCTCTTTTCCAAGATGAAATGTCCAGGTCTTATTAATCTCTCTACATATGGCAGCCCTTCCATACGCCCCTAATAATTTTTGTTGCCCTTTTCTGAACCTTTTCCAATTGCAATATATCTTATTTGAGATGAGGTGACCACATCTGCATGCAGTATTCAAGATGTGCGCATACCATGAATTTATATAGAGGCAATATGATATTTTCTGACTTATTTTATGTATCCCCTTTTTGATGATTGCCAACATTCTGTTCCTTTGTTTGACTGCCACTGTACACTGGGACTATGTCTACACTGCGCCCTCTTGCGCAAAAAATATGCAAATGAGCAGGGCTCGACAAATAATGTAATCTACTTGCCCATGGTGAGTAGATTACAACCCGGAAGAGCCAGCACAGAGTGATCTGCGCATGCGCAGAACCGCGCAAAACTGCGTGGCTGGCGAGTGGGGCTCGCCGCCGCTTGGTGAGCCCTGCAAATGAGGCTAAGCGTGGAATATCCTCATGCCTCATTTGCATAATTAATGAGGCTCCGTTTTTGCGCAAGAGCCATTCTTCCTCTTTTTTTCAGGAAGAACGGCTCTTGCACAAAAGGGGGGTTTTGCACAAAAAGGAGCCATATAGACAGCTCCTTTTTGCACAAAAGCCTCTCGCACAAACATGGAGCCTCATTAATTATGCAAATGAGGCACTGCGATATTCCACGCTTTGCCTCATTTGCATATCTTTTTGCGCAAGAGGGGGACAGTGTAGACATAGCCTAGGTGGATGTTTTCAGGTGCCTAAAAATGAAAAGCCCATTAGAGGACTATCTACCACACTGTTTATACATCACAGGAGTTAGGCACGTTGGTGGTTTGAAAAATCCCACCAGCACCTAAATACCATTACAAAGCTTGTCCTTAGGGTAACATTTTCAACAGTGCCAAAGTGACTTAGAAGCAGTAGGCCATGTTTTTTTGAAATTCTCATTCCAGATGCCTACTTGACTAAATTCTGTGTTGAGCAATAATTCATAAGAACATAAGAATGGCCATACTGGGTCAGACCAAAGGTCCATCCAGCCCAGTACTCTGTCTGCCAACAGTGGCCAATGCCAGGTGTCCCAGAGGGAGTGAATCGAACAGGTAATGATCAAGCGATCTCTCTCTTGCCATCCATCTCCACCCTCTGACAAACAGAAGCTAGGGACACCATTCCTTACCCATACTGGCTAATAGCCATTAATGGACTTAACCTCTATGAATTTATCTAGTTCTCTTTTAAACCCTGTTATAGTCCTAGCCTTCACAACCTCCTCACGCAAGGAGTTCCACAGATTGACTATGCGCTGTGTGAAGAAGAACTTCCTTTTATTTGTTTTAAACCTGCTGCCCATTAGTTTCATTTGGTGGCCCCTAGTTCTTATATTATGGGAACAAGTAAATAACTTTTCCTTATTCACTTTCTCCACACCACTCATGATTTTATAGACCTCTATCATATCCCCCCTTAGTCTTCTCTTTTCCAAGCTGAAAAGTCCCAGTCTCTTTAATCTCTCTTCATATGGGACCCATTCCAAACCCCTAATCATTTTAGTTGCCCTTCTCTGAACCTTTTCTAACGCCAGTATATCTTTTTTGAGATGAGGCAACCACATCTGTACACAGTATTCAAGATGTGGGCATACCATGGATTTATATTAAGGCAATAAGATATTCTCCGTCTTATTCTCTATCCCTTTTTAAATGATTCCTAACATCCTGTTTGCTTTTTTGACTGCCTCTGCACACTGCATGGATGTCTTCAGAGAACTATCCACGATGACTCCAAGATCTTTTTCCTGATTAGTTGTAGCTAAATTAGCCCCCATCATATTATATGTATAGTTGGGGTTAATTTTTCCAATGTGCCTTACTTTACATTTATCCACATTAAATTTCATTTGCCATTTTGTTGCCCAATCACTTAGTTTCGTGAGATCTTTTTGAAGTTCTTCACAGTCTGCTTTGGTCTTAAGTACCTTGAGCAGTTTAGTATCATCTGCAAACTTTGCCACCTCACTGTTTTACCCCTTTCTCCAGATCATTTATGAATAAGTTGAATAGGATTGGTCTTAGGACTGACCCTTGGGGAACACCACTAGTTACCCCTCTCCATTCTGAAAATTTACCATTTATTGCTACCCTTTGTTTCCTGTTTTTTAACCAGTTCTCAGTCCATGAAAGGATCTTCCCTCTTATCCCATGACAACTTAATTTACGTAAGAGCCTTTGGTGAGGGACTCCTTCCTGCAGTGTTTCTAGTAAAATTTGAACTCCAAAACATAAAACTGAAATGTAGTTAGCCTTTCTTTCCATCATTTTTTTTAAATTTGAAAACATTTTGGTGCACTTAATAAAGAATCAACAGATAGCTTACATGGCAAATTCAACTCCCTGGGCATCTCTCATTTTAGAGAATGTGAGACATGTTATAGGAAATTTAACAATCAGTTCAAAATAGTTTAAAATATTCATAAATAAAAAATAAATACAATTTATTTTGTAGTTTCTCTCTCATATCTCTGTCTTCCAATTGTATCTGTTTCCATGTCAGAAGCCACAGCATATTTTGGATGAGATAACACCACTGTGAAAATAAAACTTTGGAGAAGCAGACTTGACAATCTTTTTGAAGGTCTGAACTATTAAGCTTAGATGTTAAATGCATCATATTACATTTACAGAAAGAAGAAAAGAACGTGAAAAGGCTAGAGAGCATGATGCTGAGGTACAACATTTTTTAAAAATCACTTAAACTTCGTAGAAAAAGTATTAACTCAAAATTTGAATGTCTTTTTGGTTGCACTGATCTGAGCCAAAGCACAAAGGGGAATTAGGAATCCTACTCATATTTGTGCCCTTGAAAATCTCCCCCTACACTGGTGGGAAAAATGGTATTTATGGTCAGGTCTGGTACCTGAAATTAGTTAATTAGTTTTGTCATTTTAACTCTAATACATTTGAGTCTAAAGTTATTTAGTCGATTCATAGCACCTTTGCACCTCATTTTTATATTCATAAAGTTTTGGCTAATCTTAATTTGTTAGACAAAGTAGGTATAGTCTAAGGGTACAATTATCTGCCATTGGTACTTCCTCTCCTGTCCTGCTTCGTAAGATGGGTGGATATGAGGAGACTCTTCTACCATGTTTTTGTGGGCATTCCCATTCTTCACTACAGTCACATTGTTATTATTTAGCTATTTTATCTCTATCATGAAGACAAAGCAACATATGTATTCCAGAATTCCATGCAGGGAGCAATTTTGTCTTGCAACACTATAATTTCCATAAAGATCCACCTCAGCCCTTCACCAATACATGTATTAGTGAAATAAGAATATAAAAACAGCCACACTGGGTCAAACCAAAGGTCCAGCTAGCCCAGTATCCTGTCTGCTGAAAGTGGTCAATGTCTGCCAATAGACATAATTTTCACTAATATAATCAATTAATATAATTCCAAATACTGGATTATAGAACCCTATGAACAAACCTCTGTAGACTTTTTTTTTTAAATAATATTGTTTAGGCCAACAATCTGGGAAAAGCAAAATGACCCAAGGAGTGAAAGAGGGAAATCAAAGATGTGCCAAGAAAAACAATGACTTCCAGGGATTTGACAAATATAAGTCTGGCAATTTACAAAACAGGGACTGCCAATTAATCTTTAGAGAAATCTTTTTCATTATCACCAAGGTTCACAGTAACTAGACTTATTTTAGTTGCACAGATGCATCTTATTTCTAAGCTAAAAATATTTTCTCTTTTTAAATAAGATGAAAAATATTGAAAGGGTACAGGAATTCTTTCTGCAAGAGGTGCAGCTGGGAGAACACTGGTTATCTAAAGGTAAGCACATAAATATGGGCTCTTGTCAACAGCTGTGTGGGATGCATATTGCAGTTGACTTATTTTTCACATAAATTGCCTTGAAATGCTTAGCTGAAGTCCATGTGCAGTGTCAATTTAGGAGACTAAAGTATGTTGTTAGCACTGAAGCATGCTGTTCATGCAAAAGTCAGACACTGTCTGCTCCTGCTCATTTCAGGATGGTGGATAGCACCAGGATTAATGCTGATGCTGCTAAGAATTCCTACACTTGGAAGTGTTTGAAAGGAGGTAGGGGAAGAGGGATGCAAAGGGAAGTAAAATGTGTTAGATTTGGAGAATTAAAAATTATTACTGGATCACTAAGGGTTTTGAAAGCAATCTTGAAAGGGTTATAGAATGCCTGAAAGTGAGTAACTTATTAACCAACCCCTTCTAGGAACTGAATTTTTTACTTGGTAAAAATTGTCTTTTTAAAAAGCCACTGAAATATGCTACATAGTACATCCCAACCATTTTCTACTTCACCTTTCTCAATGCACCCTCCACCTCCAGGAGCTTTTCCCAAAAGACACAAATCCTGACATGCCCAATTGCTTAAAGTTAGTCCACCTTTGTCCTGCCTAATTCAGATAGCCACTCCAACATTTTTGGAAAATTGGATTTATGAGTAAATGAACACTGTTGCAAAAAGGGCTCTACTTTCCTCTACTACTTTTCTTTGGAAAAAGCTGAGGAAAGAAAAGGAGGAGGAAGTTTCAGGAGGGGGGTGAGTAGTATGAAAAGTAAAATTTTTCCTGGGAGGGGGGAAAATGTTTTTCAGTCAACTCTAACATTGTTTCAAAATATGAATTTGCTGCAGGAGAACATAAAAAGAGTGTGGAGCACCTCACTAATGCTATTTCAGTGTGTGCACAACCAGATCAACTACTGCAGGTCTTGCACCGTACTCTACCACCACAAGTCTTTGAGATGCTTATGCAGAGAATACCATATGTAAAACAAGTACGTATACTTTTAAAAAGTAAGAGGAAACTTCTGGTTTTACCTGTACTAGACACAGTGGATCTAGTCAGCAATATACATTGAACTAAATTGGGGGCTTGCAGTTTGTTTTGCTTGTACAGTAAACAATTGTACACCTATATTTCAATTTCTAGAAATTGTCATTGGTTTTCTGCACTTTGGAACTTTGGCTCCTGAGGTAAATTGTTAGGAAAGGGCAATAGCTAATAAAAGAGAAATCAATACAAAAGGCTCAAGGTGGACTGATTATGAAAAGAGACTGAGCAGCATTTCTCTTTGCTTTTATATTCTCTAGACAGTACTAGATTAAATACTAATAGTTATTAGAATTTCAATTCAGTTCTTTAAGAGGACATGCCTGAAACTAACATGTACACCAAATGGAATTTAGCAGCCAGATTGCTTTGTACTGTGTTTCTCACCTAAGGGTGTGTATCCCTGGGCATACTTAATGGTCTTCCTGGGGGTACAACAATTTTTAGATTTTTCCCTAATTTTACAACAGGCTACATAAAAAGCACTAGCAAAATTCATACAAATTAAAATGTCATATACAATTGTTTATACTGCTCTTTGTACTACAAACTGAAATAAGTACAATATTTATATTTCAATATAGATTTTATAATTATATGATAAATCAGAAAGCAATTTTTCACTAACAGCATGTTGTGGCACTTTTGTATTTGCATGTCTGAATTCGTAAGTTTAAGAGGTGAAACTTGAGGGTACAAAAATCAGACTCATGAAAGAGGTACAGTTGTCTGGAAAGGTTGATAGCCACTGGTTTAGTACATACCCTTTTATTTATCAGTTAAAAAGGAAATAAAATTGAGTTTGTCAATCTTAGTCACAGTAATATTTCATATTGGTGGTATATAACTGAACAAAGCATAGATCATGTCTGAGCATAGACCATCTCTGTTCCAAACAAGGCTATTTGACACTGAAATAGCAATAAACTATCATAGTACTGCATTAACAGACTCAAGAATTACAATCACCATAATAAAATGTCAAAGAACCATTGTTTCCACTACCTTGAAAACACACACCAATATTTAATTTTCAGAAGTGCTCATGTTTTCTCAGCACTTATCTTGTGAGCACCTCATATATACTATTGCCATTCCCTCAAAGGAGAATGCTGGATAGCCTAGTAGCATTGAAGGAATGTCATATACCATATAATAAGCATGAGCTCAGGAGTAACTTTTAGATTCCTACTTTCCAGTGGGGGAAGTATGCAAAAGTAGTTCTGGAAGCAAATGCTGTTCACCAACATGCTCCTGGGCCACTCATGTGGGAGAGAGGGGGAAATGTAAGCCAAATTCAACATTGGGATAAAATGGTAGAACTTCTTTGAAATCAATGGAGTTGTGCCAACTTGTACAAGTATTTTATAGCAGCTGTCTGTCCTCATACTGTAAAGGCAAATTCTACAGATTCCTAAAAGCATAGGGCTGGAATCACCTGACAGGTGTTTGTCCAACTTGTTTTTGAAAACCTTTAATGCTGGGAATTCAAGCACCTCTCTAGGAAGCCTGGTCCTACGAATTAGTCACTAACTCTTATCTGTTTGTCAGCGACTTCAAGCAGCATTGAATGAGTAGGACTGTGCAGAAGATGAGACGGAATGAGAGATGGCAGCAATAGAGAGGCAGGTCTCTAGTGGTATAGCCTATAAATCCTTGTTTGACAAGAAAAAAAAAACACCACAAAAACTGGAACAGTTCCCATTTATTGTACTTTGATTAAATAAAACACCTTGAAGATATTTTTGTATATATTTCTGTACAATGCTTTTTGCATTAAAATTAACAGTCATAGTGACAGAAACAAATAAATGGTCCTCTCCCTTCCCTGTCCCCCAATCTAGGGACCAGCATAACCAGTCTGCAGAAGTGGCTGTAGCAACATTATTCCATTGCACAGTAAAAAAAAGGACCTCAGAAATAGGCTCTGTTCACCAGTTGGCCATTACCAACTCCTGATATAGCCCATAATTGTTTCCCTAATGATTTCCACTTGCCAAACAGTCTCTGAAACTCTGTTGCAGGCTGGTGGACACACCCCCAACAGCAGTAAGACCAGAACACCTCCACTTGCAGTCCAACAAATATTGGTATTGCTTTAAAGCAAGGTTGGAATAGAATTCTCTTTTGTTTAACGAGGTTGCCCAAGAAGTCCTGCTTTGGCCGCTAGAGCTTCATTCTGTTGAATATGATACTCCTGAAATCTCATGGATATCCTCTGCGTCATTTTTAAGTACTTCTGTAGGCAGTGTTCTGAGCATGTCATCTACAGGAAAAAAGGAGACACAAAAGGACCACAACAATGATTACAGAGAAGACTGACCAAAGACTGTTTATGATGGCATATGACTAGGTGAATACTCTTGTGTTCTATGCTTATGTTGTCTTGAGCCCCAAGCTCATTGCCCAGTCTCTTTCTGACAGGGGGGAAAAAAAGTCAAGTGTAGTCTTCAAGGAAAGTATAAAAAGCTGAGTTTTCTTTTGGCATTCGTTCATGTCAATGGAAAAGTACCATAGAGAATCTTTTAAAAATGAAATGTTATGTTTCCCTCTATCACTACAATCTTCTGAAATAAAATCTGTAGTCTCCTATCGTATGGCAAATGCTAACATTACATCAGTCACTGTTTCTTTAAATTATATTTGAACCTTCTATTGCCCAGGGCAACCAAATATAGTCTAATATATACCTATTCATTCTAGGCTTCTGCTGGGATCCCTCCAACTATCTTCCTACCACTTGTGGTGTCTACTCAAAGAACTGCTGTAATAATTCGTGTCATTCTATGGCTCAGTTGGCTGAGGGGACAGTAAAAGTACTATGCCATTCCATGTTCTGCATTTGCAAAATTGGTTTTACCCCTCTACAGCAAGTTTCCAAAGTTATGTGCAACACTGGCTCAGGAACTTTAGACATTTTATGATGCTCCTAATCTAGCTGTCATTATCAAAAATGAACTGATGGTTATAGTGAAAGCATACAAGACTCAGACACAAAGGGAACAGAACCAATTTGTGTCATTACCAATAAAACTAAGCATTGTTTTGATCATGCTTAGAATTAAGAAGTGGGGAAAAGAGGTCTAAACTGTTGTCTGAAAATCAGCTACCTTGTAAAACCTATTGAGCAGGAGTGAACTCTTGCTAAACAACTATTATGTGGGAGCCTGGAATAGTTACAAACCATTGCTCCCAGAGGAATTGTATTCAGGGGACTGTGCCTTGGGAATGCTAGTGACCAAAGATGATTAAAAAAATTGTTGCATTGCTCACAGGAGATTCCTGGAAACTTTTGGGTTTTACTTATTTGAAACTAAAACTTGAATAGGAGAATAGGAATTGCCATACCAGATCAGACCAGTGGTCCATCTAGTCCAGTATCCTGTTTCCAATAGTGGCCAGTGCCAGTTGCTTCATAAGAAGGTGCAAGAAACCCTGTAATGGACAATTATGTAATAAATTGCCCATAAAGTAAGTTTCTCCCTAATTCCCATCTGTTAATGATTGTCTCATGTTTTGCAGCACGGTGGTCCCTTTACAAAGTACAAAAGAAAATTGGCTGGCCACAGGTTGTTTAAATCCAAAAATCTAAAGTTTCCATGGCCAGACTCCATCAGGATTCTTACTCTTGGCTCTTAGTTTTGGCACCCGACCGGAAAAACTCTCATGAAGAAGTTTTATATCTGAGTGTTAGCAGGATAAAGTACAAGTCTGACCATCTACTAGATGTCACATCACCCCTGCAGACTATAAATATTGCCTCCAAAACATTTCAGTCGGTTCCTTTAATTGCACAGGAGGTGAACCTCCAATATGGCTAAAAATTCAAAATTCAGGATTTAAAAGTGCCTTCAAAAAAATACACACACCATGCAAGAAGGAAAACACCCTCCAAGGAGGATGAGGCTAAACTCTGGGGCAAAGTGAGTGAGCTTTCCAGGATTCTCTCTTCAGAAAAGTAGATTACAGGTGAGTAATATTCTCTTCTCTAAGAATGAGAATTCTTCTGAGGAAGAGGCTCTAGGAATGCACCAGAACAAAATACTGCTGCTTGTGGCGGCCTTACAAGGCCAGTGCCAACACCAAAAACAGGGAGGTTTTCTGCACGTCTGAAAAAAATAAGCAGGAAGATACTATACTGTACATCAGGCCCTGGAGGGCAATGTCCTGTAAAGTGCTTGGCATGCATTTAGTCCTGCAACTACTGGCCTCAGGGGTTCAGCATTTTTCAAAAGTGCTCATTCATGTGGGAGTGCTGCTGTTTACATGAAATCTCGCTAAGATGAAAGAGCAAGAATCTTATTAGTATGCCATTGGCAAAGAAACAGAACCACAAATATGTCACTGTTAACTGAAGGAAGAGACATTTCTCACCTGCAGGCTGCATACATACTGAAGAGCCATAATCTCTTGTATGTTAGCTTAACTAGTTTTTGATCAGATCAAAACTTTCAAGGCTGCTTATCAAATTCAGACATCACCATACCGCATTTCCACAAAAAGAGAAACCCAACACACACAACAGGGACATACCTCTTCTGATTTAACCTCCCTGCTAGTGAAATCTTTCACACAATCCAGGAAACAGGTTTCTGTAAGTTTATTGTATGTCCCAAGAAATTCCTTGAACTGTAACAAATTGAACAGACATTCAATATTAAAAGAAAAAAATGACATTTTCAAACTTTTCCTATGTACAGCTTGCAATAGCTACATGTAGACATTAACAAAAACCACTCAATTGAAGTGACAAGTAATTTAGTATCACTGCAATAACATCATTTGATGCTGACAGATTCTGTTTACCTAGATCAGATATTATTCCATGCCTGCTGATGATCAAAATAATTAAATCTTGCTTACCTAAATTCTGTTTCCAATTCATTAAAGGAAGTGAAATTACAACTTAGGCAAAATTTTACTTGCTAAGTAATTGAGGGAAAACAATGCATTTCATACATGCATGCTAATAAGTTCCCCACCTTTGAAAATAAAATGCTGAAGCCTCTTAACACCAATTTCCAGAAAACTCCATTGTCAAGCTTCAGTGTGCTGCGGTAATGCAAGCTTCTCAAAACCATCATTTATTAATAGAGTACAGTATCCTACCTGTTTGATCTGATCAGATTCTGATATCTGCCCAGCCATATTCTATTGGTTTGCAGACACCTAATTTTAAAATAAAACTTGTGTCATCATTCAAACACATACAACAAATATAATATTTGAAGGCTGAATAAAACTCTGCCCTTTTATAAGTGCAGCCACACAACTGTGGTTTCAAAGAAACAAGAATAAGTGGCTACTGTTTCTTAAGTCCCCAGCATGATCTGAATCTAACAAAATGCTACAAGGACGGGCCTACATTTGATTTAAGGAACATCTTCTGATTAAATCTGGTTCAAATTTTACATCTTGTAAAAATACAATTTTATAAAATCTAAAGCCAATAGAAATGATGCTATAACTTGTAAAGTTCCACTAGAAACAGTGTTTTGGGTTTATTTGTTTTTTCACAAGCCCCCTGTCCAAGATTAGATACATTCAGAGGACTGAAAATACTACCCAAATAGCGAAAGTAGATTAGATTTTAGGAACTAAGTTAAATTTTCTCATTTCTTGCCTTTTGCAAATAACCCCTTAATCAGTGACATGATTTCTCCAGTTGAAATTTAGTAAAAAAAAAAAAAAAAAGTCCAACATAGGGTCTGATACCACAGCCTTTCAAGTCCACCTGCCAGTTTTTGTAATCACATTTTTCTATTTCTTTAATGTTGTTCTCCTCTACTGCGGTTAGAAAGCTCCGAACAGGTGAAACACATTATACAGAAAAAACAAAATGATCTTTAAGTACACTGCTGTCAGATATACAAAGTAAAGCTGAGGGGCAGGGATTGAGGTGGGGGAGAGAGAGAGAGCCCTTTAGTTAGCTTTCAGTTACAGCAGCCTAGAGTGTTGAGATGACACTCAGGTAAAACAAACACTGTGTAGTATTCTAAATTGATTAACTACCTCTTAGAAACCAGTTTGTCTTTTTAAAATATCTACTGTTTTAGTCATTAGAAAAAAAGTAAAACTACAAATGTGTGACTATAGTGAGTTAAAATGTAAGGATTTAAGAAGAAATAAAATATCATTAAAAAGGAAATGGATAACAGGTGAGGAAAAGTGAAAGTATGAACCCTAATGCAGAGGAAAGAATTTAAGAAGGCATCTTCACAAAGATATTCCTTGTACAGTGTAGTAAACAAGTTAAGGCTTGGCAATATCCCTTAAGACTTTCTAGGGGGGAGTTCGGGTACTGCAATTCAAGAAGGATGGTGGTAAACTGGACAGGGTTCACAGAAGAGCTATGAGAATCATTAAAGGATTAGTAAACATGCCTCGCAGTGGATTAAAGAAGTTCAACCTGTTTAACTTAATCTTCTCTTTAAGGGGTGACTTGACCATTCTCTGAATGTCTATTTGGGGGACAAGTATTGAAAATGGATTTTTCAAGCCAGCACAGAAAGGTGTAACATGATCCACTGGCTGCAAGCTGAAACCTGGCAAATTGAGACTGGAAAACAGTGTATATGTTCAACACTGAGGGTAATTAACCATTTAAATAGTTTACTAAGGGACATGGAGTCTCCATTACTGGCAATTTTTAAATCAAGATTGGCTGTTTTTCTAGATATGCTCTAGGATTTATTTTGGGGACGTTCTAGGGCCTGTGATAATCTAGTCCAGGGGTCTCAAACTCAATTTACTTTTGGCCCAGTGCCAGCTGTCAAATCCTCCCAGCGGGCGAGGGACCATTCCCCACTGGCAGCAGTTCCGGGGGGCAGTGGTCTCCATGCAAGCCTCCCCCTCCCCACCCTGACATGTCCGCCGGCCCCTCCTGCTGCCCTGGACGATTTAAAATGTCTTGGGAGCGCCCCCTGCCACCACCACAGCTTGGTAGAATAGCTTCTGGCAGCTAGCTCCATGCTAGTGCTGGCATATCCCTGTGACCTGGGGATGTTAAGTATCGAGTACAATTTGTATCAAGTACATGATTAGTTGATAATGAGCCACTGCAACTCTGTAGCAGGAACGGGGCATGCAGGAAGCCTGGCTCCTAATACATTTAAACTGTAAAGCTGCAGCGAGAGGAGATCCAGTTCCAGTTCATGCCGGGTCCAGACTGCGGTCCACTCTTACTACATTTAAAAGGCAGAGCCACAGCACCACTGCCTCCCCTTTCTCCTGCTCCACACCACAGAGCCAGTGCTGGGGGAAGCCAACTTAAAAGCCAGCTTCTCCCCCAGGTTCCTGCTCCCCCTTGCTGCCTCGGATATAGAGGCAGCAAGGGGGAGGGGGACATGCAAGTAGTTGACTCGACTACTCTTACACATCCCTAATTCCTAGGATGGTTTGGGGTAGCCACCCCAACCGTCCTATGGATGGGACAGCCCCACATACTCAGTTAGCTCGTAAGGCCTGGGTGAAGCAGAGTGGAGCAAGCTACTTAGCTGCTCTGCTTCCCTGCAGCTCTTGCTGTGGTGAGTTGGGGGGGGATGACCACTGCTGCCACCCCATGCCAGGCCCCCCCCAGTAATCCCTGAGTTTGAGTCCATCTTGGGGCAAGGGGTACAATATGGGGAGGGTGGAGTAGGAGAGGGAAGAGGCCACCACCCCCACAGGGACTCATTGGCCAGCAGCTGTGCAGGCTGGTTTGTGGAACTGCTCAAGCCGTAGATGGCCTGCAGGCTGAGATTTTGAAACTCCTGATGTAGTCCGACTTTGGGTTTAATACAATGGTCCCTTCTGGACTGGACAAATCTATGTACATTGAAAGCCGTTCCCTTCCTTCCCTCAATGTACATATTGCTTGAGGCTCGCTACAATCCCTATGTGAAATTAACAGTAATTTCAGCCTGCCCCTGTTCAGTCAGGTAAGCATAACGTTTAGCCAGTTAACTAATTAAAGGGGATTTTACATCCCTATTAAAGACTCAAACAGGGCGCTTAAAAACTAAAAATCTGGAGCTGTCACCTGCATAGATAGTTACCTGGTGACATCTGTATCAGATAGGAATGAATGCTACTTCCTAGCTAGGCACAAGTTTAAAGAGTGTAAATCTTAAAATCAAACATGACATATTACTTAAAAGCTAGCTATTTAACCATGAGCAACACTAAACTGAGTTTTATCAAAAAAATCACACTCCTGTGCTTAGGGTGGAGGGTAAAGGGTATCGATTTAGAGCCAGCTTCAGTAAGGTAAAGTCAGAACAAAGGTGGCTCATTATTCGTGAGTGTTAAAACCTCATCGTTAAGCCCCATAATCCCCATTAGGGCACAAAAAGCTAATGGCCTCAACTCCAATCACTGCCACTTCCTACATTTTGTATTCTTTTCATCTTTTTATCATATCTGATGTCCTGCCATTTTGTCACTAACTTGACAACTGTGACTGTAAATGTCTTTGAAACACAGACCTGTTGTCCTTAATTTTATGCATTCCACACTGTGGGTAGTACATTTATATGGCTCTATAGCACATTTCCAGTGGTTGGCACTCCTAATTGGTCTTGTACTTGAAAATATGCTGGTATATTCTTAAGATAAGTTACATTGTACAGCTGAACCTCGCTGTTTCAGGACACTCTGGTCCAACAACATCCACAGTCCAGCAGGACCACGGATGCTGCTGGACCAGAGAGCCCTGACGGCTGAGAGTGAGAGTTTGGAAGTGGAGGGGCTGGTAGCCAGGGCCAGAAGCGGAGCCGGGCTGGAACTGGGAGTCTGGCCAGGGCCACAGCTAGGCTGGGGAGCTGACAGCCTAGCTAGGGCCAGGAGCAAGAGCCAGGTGCTGACAGTTGGATTGGCAGCCAGGAGGGGAGCCCAGTTAGGAGGCTGGTGGCTCCACAAGCAAGTCTGGAGGTCAGCTGCAGAGGCCAGCACTGACCTCGCTGTTCCGGTGAACTCCCTTGTTCGGGAATCCTTGTTGGTCAGGTGCCAAGGGTGTTGGGCCAGGGAGGTCCAACTCTGTATCATATCTGGTTCTAGTTGTTGTTCACCCCAATCTGCAAGACTAACAGGGAAAAGATTCTAGAATTCAAGGAGAATTATCCATCTGGAATGTTAGTCATGGTGGCAATGGCTAAACTTAAGTGGTTGCTCAAGGCACTCAGTGTGTGTCAGTTGTAAGGCTTGTACTAGCTCAACCTCAAAATGGTAGAGGACTGCTCTGAGCTAAACATGACTGCAAAAGTAGGTGTTGCATTTAACATGAGTCACCTCGGGGGAGGAACATAGCATATCATTGGAATATACAGCAGCATGCCACGAATGTCCTGCACCAAAGAAATACAAATGCCTAGGATAACATCATTTCATAATATGTTAGCATTACTAACATTTTCAGTATATCAAAGCCATTTTTTAGTGCTTTTTTTAAAATGCAAGAACAAGAATAGTTGAGAATTAAGGTTTTTTACTGTTAAGTGTAAGAGTTTTTCTCCCAGCATGATCCTCCTTCCAAAGGGAGTAACAGACCTTGAGCCAGTTAGATCCTAATGCCTGTACACATGGCATTTCCAGCCTCTCCAGCTTTGCTTTAGACACTGAAATATGTTTTAAAATGTCCTTCTACTGGCTGCCACTCCCATTGCCATGGAAACTTTTGAGCTCCAGGTAATCATAGCTCTAAGAAACCTGCTTTTCTTTTTATAAAAACAATGATTAGATTAAAGCTTCCCACCCAGAGATGAGCTAATCATTCCTCTGTTTCCCTGGCAGTGGGAGCAGCAGCAACCACTGCAGTTGTCAGAACTTCTCTAAAATTTCAGAAGCCTGGGAATGCCATTTCCCCAGCTGTAGCTACAGCCTGTAGGAGGCCACAGGCTCCTGAGCACAATGGTTCTGTGCCATTTACTAGGCTAGAACATTTGATTCTTACTTGTCGTCAGACTGGGTCTGGCTAAAATCCCAGCAGTGATGATGGACATGAAAGGTGCAGACATTTACAGTGTCTGAGGAGGCTAGTAGTTTGAGATAATCAGCACCACATGTGTCTATTACCTAATTTAGAGATTTGAAGCTACTGGGAGCATTTCCCTTGGGAACTGGATAGGCTCCCCCCCTCTGTATTCTTCTGTATGAAGCCAATTAACAGCTTTATTGACAAACTATATAATCATGGCTTGTTATAAAGGTTCAGCATTAGAGGAAGGTCCAGCTGTTACCTGCATTTATGTTGCCTCAGTAACCATCACATAGCATCTTTAAGTCCATCAATAACACTTCTGCAACTGGCTAACTGCAAGGGGATGAAGAGGGTTCACTGTAAGTGTATAGATTTTTCATGGGGGGGAAGGGGGAAGATGGGGGGGAGGAGAATGTCTAATCACAGAACTGTGTTAAAATCAGACAGACCGTCTGGGAAGTAAGGATCACGCAGTTAAGAGTTGTCATGCTGGAGCCATGTCATGCTGAATTATAATCCATTAAGGTAGAGCTTCAGAAATGCATTTACTGACCCTAATCAAAGTACAACTACACAGAAAACTGAGAGAGCAATTAACACTAAAATTAAACGAAGGCTGTGACAACATAAGACCTGGGAAATTCTGTGTTAAGCATTAGTGTAACTTTAGGTCATCCAACAATAGGTATAACCACCATATTTAAAAAGTGGGCTTTGGAGCTCCCTCTTGTGCTTGAAAGTCAGGGCACATGTCATCTGTACCTTTGAATTACTTTGTTATTGTTTTATTTCAACCCTGTGTGATGCTCTTCATATAATTATGCATAAAATATTTTTATTCTAAGTAATACAGAAATTATACTCAAATACTGCATGCATTATGCATTACAACCCAGGGCACAAGGTCAACAGGCCAGATTCAGCCCTGAAGCAAGCAAGTTCCAGTCTAATGTAAGTGGACAACAAAATGCCAATGAAGTCTGTACAGACAGGAAAAAGGAGTCTGAATTTATCCTTTTCTCTCCCCCATTCTATTCCCAATTAGTTATTACTTACAATTATTATCTTGTGTGTAACAGGGAATTCCAGGCAGAATAACTATTTATTCCTAATTTTGAAATTACATTGTTTCATTTCTGAATCTTACGAAGATAAGATCAAATATATTAGCGCCTTTAATGAATTTTGAAAGCCTGTCTCAGGTCACCATGAAGTCTCTTCTCTTGCATCAAGAATAAGTGCAATAGATTAACTTTTCCCCAAAACTTACATTCTTCAGACTATTTCAGGGCTACTCAACTTTGGAAACCCTGGAGGCCACAATGATACAACACATGCTGAGGGACGCAACTTAAGTGTGGTTGCATATACGTGGAAACATATATGCAAATAGCTTCTTTCACACCGACGGGCATGAATACAACCATTAAGGCAAGACTACAGAACATGCAGGCCCCATTTAAGTCAGCTCTACTGATATTAATAAAATGCAATATTTATCTTATTTCCACCTACATGAAGCACTTTTAATGAGCAACGACAGTCCAGGAAGTTAACTACTAAAACACATATCAACAGAAGACCATTATATTGACTTGCCGTTGTGGAGCATGTTCCCAGTGGAGGTCATATTCAAAGGATCCCACCTGCGGGCCACGTGTTGAGTCCCGTGTGAACCCAAACCGCACCATGGGCTGCATGTTGAGTAACCCTGGACTATTTCATACTATTGAATCCTGCATCTCTTTCAAATGTTGCACAATAACCAGCATCAAACAATGCACACATTACTTTTTTACTTCCTACCTGGAGCGGATTATATTAATAGTATCTTTTCTAGGCCTCCAGATACCCTAGTTCACTATATGGCCAGATTTCTCCAGAAGATATAAACAGTTAAGTAATGTGGTGCAGACATAAAAACTATATTCATATATGACTGCATTGAGGGGAAAAGCTTCTGAGTGGATGCATCTCAACCATATTTGTTGTATATGAGTCTCATGAAAGTAGGTTACAACCACACTTGTAATTGTGTAGAGCCTAAACAACAACTGCAAATAAGTGTTGTGAAGTATCATTGTGGCCCCTGGAGCTTTCAAAGTTGAGTAGCCTTGGCCTGGTGGATAACGCACAGGACCTGTACTATGGAGACATGGGTTCCATTTTTAGGTCTGCCATTACATTGGTGGATGATATTGATAAATGATTTTACCTCCCAATGCCTCATTTTCCCTGTCTGTAAAATAGGGACAAAAATACTCTGACTTTCTCTATGCTTTGAAATCTATGGATGAAAATCACAAAGTATGAGCTAAATATTAGTGAAAACTGCTGTATGAAGCCATAGCAATGCCTGGTCACATAGAGACTTAATATCGGAGATAGATTTTTTGCTATAGATACTTAAGGATTGAAATCTTCCTATTTTAAGAGCTCTTTGAATTATAGTCTGCAGGCAACAGAACCTCACCCACTTACTCCTGACATATAGAACAAATATATGAACTTCTTTAGGAAATTATTAAAATGTATCATAAAATAAATAACCATGAGATACATACTGTACTTTGGACAAATACTCCGGGCTGTTATGAGAAAGGTCAAATTACATGATCACAGTGATTTCTTCTGGCTTTGGAATAAATTAAAAACAATGCTGCTACTATCCTGTTTATATAGG
Source organism: Rafetus swinhoei (assembly GCA_019425775.1). Lineage (NCBI taxonomy): Eukaryota > Metazoa > Chordata > Testudines > Trionychidae > Rafetus > Rafetus swinhoei. Next base: position 124,177,439 of record CM033446.1, on the reverse strand, counting down.
GTGAATGACCTTCACAGTAGGTTATCACAAAGCTCTTACAGTTCTTCAGCTATCTTGTGCGTATCTCATGCTACTGTGGGGGTCTCAACACGCTGGTGCATCAAGGTTCCACCTATCTTTAGCCTATGGAATGTAATAGTCTAATCTTCAACGGGCTGTAGTATTTTGGTCAAGTTTAATGTGTGGGTGTTATAGGTGGCCTATGACATACAGGAGGTCATGTTAAGTGATGGAGTGATCCCTTCTGGCCTTACTCTATGACCATGGATATATTTACAGCAATTCTTCAAAATGCAAAATCTATTTCAGGGATTCAGGTCACTCCGTGGCACCTGAGCACCTGCCACATAAAGTTGCTAGCAATGGCAAAGTCTTTTTAGGTCTCCATGTTGCGTCTTCTTTTTCAGCCAGAAAAATCTAATCTGTACAAGATCCCCTGGCGTGCCACTCTGTTCCCTCGACAGCCTGAGTAGCCCTGAACCGTGCACCTGGGCTGCAACCACGAAGGCGACTGGCCCCGGGAGTCTCGGCGGAGCTAGAAACACGTGAGGAGGCGGCGGCAGGGAACGGGTCTAACAGCGTCCTGCTCCCCACAGCCTCTCCTGACTATTAGCCCCCAGCCAACGGGCAGCGGCACCGCCCCACCCACACAGGGGAAACTGAGGCACCCCCACGCCGGCCACACACACAGGCCCAGGGAGGGAACCCAGGCGACGGCGCTTGACCTTGACGTGCCCGGGTGCAGGGCCCCACCCAGGGCGCTCACGGCCCGCCCCCGCTTAGGGAATCGGGGCCCACTCCCCTACTCACCCGCTCTACACTCAGCGCCTGTCCACCACCCCGAACACGTGGGGAACCGGCAGCTTCAGCTCCTCCTTCAGCCCCGTAAATTCGCTACGTTTTGCCCCGCCCTCCGTGTGGAGACGAATCGGCACATAGGCGTCCGCTGATAGATTTACCTCGTCCCGTGGAGCAAGGTGGTGTCGCACTGTAAAGTGTCCCCCTTGCTCCGGAAGTGCCTCGGGGGGCCACAATAAGGAGGCGCGGCCGTTCCGGAACAAGCTGCGCCCGGAGTACAGAGCTGAGACATAGGCGGCTTTTACAGCATTAACGCGGAGGGCGGTTGATTGTATCGCGGACAATAAGGAAGGGGGACCACGTAGCACTAGAGAACAGTCTTCCCGTGAGAGGCGGCTTTACGCATGCGCACTGGACATGCGGTGTCTCGCGCGAGCGGATCGCAGCGCGCATGCGTTTGGATATGGAGGGAGCTGTGCCTGGCAGCCTGCAGTCGCGCATGTGCGCGCGGTGCGGCCTGGGAAAGGATCGGGTGGGGGTGGTGCCGCTGAGTTGGAAGCGGCGGGCGTTGTCGATGTAGCTGGTGTTGTTACCTTGGTAACCAGCATTTCCGGTGGCTGCGGAGAAGGGGTTGAATGAGGGTGTGCTGCAGCTTCCGGGGAAGAAGAGCGGTGGGTGTGTGGGGCAGAAAGAGAGTGAGCCTGTGCCCTGCTGGTGGGGAGCCGTGGGGGTTGTGCACTCTGTGCCCTGTGGGGACATTGGGGGTTAGGAGGGAGGGGGCGTGACCCTGTGCCCTGGGAGGAGATAGTGGGGGTGGGAGGGGAGCCTGTGCCCTGCAGGGGGAAGGGCCGGGGCCGTGGCCGTGCAGCGTGTCCTGCAGTGGGGGGGAGGACATGCGCGGGAATTTGCGCCCTGGTGTGGGGAGAAGGGAATCCTGCATCCCAATTCTCAACGTGTAAGTTGCATCCTGTTCTCACTGTATCGCTATCGCTGCAGGTTGGCGCTGCACCAAAATACGGTGGCTTTAGGCATATCGGAACCATTTGGGGTAGATAGTCCCTGCCCCCTCCCGTAGTAAAACGGTGAGGGCTGAGACGCAGGAGGTAACTAGTTGCATATATTGGCTTAGATCCCGTGGTAATTTGCCAGAGCCTGACAACCTGGTAAATATCTCTCACACCACTCTCCTCCACCTCAGTTCTTATTTCTTTAATCCCAGGTTATTGTGATGTGGGTGCCCCGTCCATAATAAATGCATGGTCATTAATAAACTGCCACTTTTAATTTGATAATCATGTTATTAAATCTCATTAATAGGTTGATAGAGTGTTGAAAGCTGCATTGTGGGCTCTTCATGGAGGGGGAAAGTAATTCCAGTGTCAGCCTGGACTCTATGGCTAGTGTCACGGCTGGCGACATACTTATCCGCTCCACCAGCCTCCACACAAAAGAAAAACCCACTGGCACTTGGACAGCAGCTACTGACTGCAGTAAAAAAAGAGTTAAAATTTCAGTAAAGAAGCTTCGTGAAGTGTCTTCTCCCTACCAGGCAGATGATGCAGCTTTGATTAAAGACAAAACATCATATATTCCTCCAGCATTGTCAGCAAACAAATTTCAGCTGAATAGATCAACTGTCACTGCTTCCAACAGCATTACACAAAGTATGTGGTCAAACTCCTTTTCTCTGGGGTAATTTGTCTAATCAAATTCTTTTACTAGCATGTCATTTATGGACATATTTATGGACATATTTATATTAGGAATGTTCTTTGTAAAGATGTATATCAATTTGCTATACTGTTTTTTAAGGGGTGTTAAAATGTGGCCATTTGTATAAATGTGTAACTGCTGTACTTCTGCAAGTCTGTTGCAAGTCCTTCTATAGTACTGTACTGGAGGAAAGATCTCAAGCGTTTTCATTCACTTTTAGCTTTCTCTGTCTCTTTAAAAATGATAGATTATTTTGTTCTGAGACACAGAATTAATAGATTTCCCAGTGTATGACAACCAAACCCTACTGAGATTAGAAAGAATATTTACTGTCAGTTTAGAGAGTAATAGAAAGGTGCTAGATATTAAATGCTTGATATGGATATTTCAAAAAAGTCATTCTAGTGACGCACAGTTTTAGTTTAATAATATTTGCATGTTAAAAGGAATACCTTTAACTTGAAAGGTAGTCAGGTTTTTTTTAATGTGTTTGAAAAGAGTTTCAGATACTACAGTTTCCCCAGATTCTTCCAGGTAATTACTGTGATTATTAAAATTAGAATTTTCCACTTGTTTTTTTCCTGGTTGTTGCTTTGTGAAAGTCCTACAAAAACAGTTGAACTTGATTAACTACTTACACAGATGAAACAGTGAAACTGACAAATATACAAGTAAACTAAAAACAAATAGTACATAATTTTGTCTAATTACGTTCTTGTAAGTTTTGGTACTTATTACAATAGTAAGTAAAGCATTTTCAGTTAATTTTTTTTAAGTTGATGACATGCCTTTAACAGTGTTTCTCCTTTTTTAAATGTATCTTAGATGTCTGTCAGGTAATATAATATGTAGCTTTAGCTAGCACCTAGAAACTAAAGTGATAGGTTCATTTAAAATGGCTAAATATGAGTAATACACAACATTTTTTTTATTTTAGCTGGCCAAAGTAGGTTGGCTGAAAGAAATTCAGAACATCTTCTTTCATTAGACAGTGATATGGAACCCACACTACTGTCACAGAAGGTCAGAAAAGTTACTATTCTATTCCTGATTCTTCTGTCCTTAAGTGTATACCATACTTGCATCTCAAAAGATTTTTATATAAGATTTTAATTAAGCCTGCCGCTCCTTATACATGTAAAAAGCTGGTGCCAATGGGGGGGGCCCGGCCTGGCCCAGGAATTAGCTGTCCGTGCTCGTGCTGGGTCCCCCACACTGCACTTCTGCTTTTTAAATGTAGTAAGAGCCTGCCGGCTCTTACTACATTTAAAATGCAGAGCCACAGCAGAGTTAGCTTCCAAGGCCGGGAGCTAACCCCGCTGTGGCTCCCCTACTTATCGACTAGTCGATGGGCTGATTAAATTAAATTTAATATCCATAATGCCCATGCATAATCTTTGAAGGATCTGAGCCTTTGTATTTTTAACCTATCTAGTGTATAGTGAGTATGCATGCCTCTTTTTCTTATGTTACTCCTACAGCAATTGGTTTTGCAAATTATGGTGTAATTAGTCTTATAAAATTTTAGCTCCTTCAATTGCACAAATCAGTACGATTTCCTGAAGACCTTTAATATGGCTATTTATTTATTTATTTATTGCTTCCTGACATCATTCATTTAAATAGATATTACAGTAGACTTCCGATAATCTGGCACCTTTGGGACCTAGGTGGTGCCGGATTATCGGATATGCCGGAGTATCGGGAGGTACTCCGGCGGGGGGCTGTGATGGGTCTGCTGGGACCTGCACTGCGTCCGGGGGGTGGGCGGGGAACAGCACGGCGAGGGGCGAACCCTCCGCCATTTTGCAGGAAGGTGGGGGAAGCCCCACGCCACTGCCGAGAGTTTCCGGGAGGGGAGCGGGCTCCCCACCCCCCAGACTGCAGTAGTTATCGCCAAGCGGGGGATGAGGGGCGGCACTGCGGGACCAACCCGGCAGCACCCCAGCTGTTCTGCTCCGCCGCTTGTCCGCCACTAGTCAGTTTTGTCAGCGGCGGAGTAGAGCAGCTGGGGTGCTGCCGGTTTGGTCCCGCAGCGCCACCCCTCACCCCCCTGCTTAGTGCATGGCAGCACCCCAGCTGCTCTTCTCCGTCCCGCTGCTTCCCGAAGTCCGCCGCTGCTGCTGCTGAAACTGACTAGCGGCGGACTTTGGGAAGCGGCAGCGTGGAGAAGAGCAGCTGGGGTGCTGCTGGATTGGTCCCGCAGCGCCGCCTCTCACCCCCCTGCTCGGCGATAACTACTGCAGTCTGGGGGGTTGGGAGCCCGCTCCCCTCCCAGAAACTCTCGGCGGGCGCGGGGCTTCCCCCGCCTTCCTGCAAAACGGCGGAGGGTTCGCCCCTCGCCACGCCGTTCTCCGCCAGCAGCTCCAATTGTCCAGCTGGCCGGAGTGCTTCTGGGTTCCAGTTAGTGCTGGACTATCGGGAGTGCCAGACCACTGGATGCCGGACAATTGGAGTTTTACTGAAGTTAATAAAAAGGTGTTACAAGGAGGAAGGAGAAAAATTGTTCTCTGATGATAGGACAAGAAGCAATGGGCTTAAATTGCAGCAAGGGAGGTTTAGGTTGGACATTAGGAAAAACTTCCTAACTGTCTAAGTGGTTAAATACTGGAATAGATTGCCTAGGGAGGTTGTGGAGTCTCCATCACTGGAGAAATGCAAGAGCAGTTTGGATAGACATCTATCAGGGATGATCTAGGCCAGTGTTTATCAACCTTTTTTTATAAAGCACCCCTTTTTCAAAAAAAAATTATAAGTGCCCCCAGTGCCTTCAGTTTTCAGAAGCACAAAATTGTTTTCTACTGTTGCAATACATTTGTTTAAACAACTTAATCGTAACCAGGCAGACGATAAAATTTTTGGGTTTAAAAAGTACAAAAATAATAAAATGCTGTAAAACTTAAAACAAAATTCAATTTTCTCCAAATTTCAGTTGTGTTGACGTACCCCTCAGACTTCTCTCGAGTACCCCTAAGGGTACTCATACCACTGGTTGAGAAACACTGATCTAGACAGTGCTTGATCCTCCCATGAGTGCAGGGAACGACTTGATGATCTCTCGAGGTCCCTTCCAGTTCTGGTATTCTATGATTCTTTATCAATCTATTTAGTTTTTTTTAATATTTAAGTGTGACCATTTTTAGCTCAGTTTCTCCTTTTGTATTTGCTGTGTTTACTACAGTCTGTATTGTTGAGGTCTGTTTTTAGTGAATCCATTGTACATGGCCATGTGTAAAAATAAAATTCTCCTGTGGTGTGACGGGACTGCAAATGAATTTCTCCGTAACTCAGACTAGATCCAGTGACAATTAGTAGTGACAAATAGGACTTGTAGCTGTTAGCCCTATTCATAGGCCGAAACAGTGACTGCAGGGCACTGTGTTCTACAGACCATGTGTGAGGGGTCTGCAAAAGATGACTCTGAAAATAAAGTTTCAGATCCCAAAAAAGTATTCTGTTTTTTTGTTTGTTTGTTTTTATTCAAAAGTATGTGAATGCTCCCACCTACAGGTCAAAACCCAGAAGTGTTGTCGTTACCATAGAAGCCCACAGTTTAGTACCCTTTCTCATATTGCATCAAATGCTGTGCTGTGCACATGCAACGTTTATAGTTCAATTCAGTTCAGTCTAAGACTTCTGCCGTATCAGTGTTTGAATTTCTAAAGGGACCCGTGCCTCTATTTGACATTTTTTAGGGATTTGAAAATGAAGAAATGTTGAAAAGCACTGCTGTAGAGTACTGTTTTGCGGCTCCACATTATGGTTCAGGGTACGATGCTGGATTTTTATCTTCCCAACCTAGCTAGTAGAGCATGATTATTCAAAGTCTGTCTCTGAAATGAATTCCATTATATGGCTCCAGTCCTGCAGTCGCTATCTGTATGAAGTCCTTTTGCCACCAGTATGCAAAATAAACTCCTTAATAGAGATTACATCTTAGTTTTAGTATATGTGCATTACTGTCAAGAAAAGTATCATATTTCATAGTACCCTTGGTTAGAGAGTGCACAACTAAACAATTCAAATATATATTCTTCTTGATGCATGTTGTTGTTTGTTTTGCTCTTACTCCTGTCCCTAAGGAAGCTGCTGTAAAAGGAGTTCCTTTGCAAGTAATGGAAGATGGAAATAGATCAGAAGGTAAGACAAAATACTAGACATCTATAAATATTGTTTTCTTAAGAAAACAGCTATTATGAAAAATACCTATCAAATAATTTGTAAGCACAAGGCATAATTTTCACGAGGCATAAAGGACCTGCCGACGAAGGGTTCTGGGGTCGGCAGAGCCCCGTCTAGACTGCCGCGCTGACCCGACAATCAGCTGATCGGCACAGCGCGATGGCCATTTTGATTTAAATGAAGCCGCGATTATTTAAATCGCGGATTCATTTCCCTTTGCCGTCCTGACTAATCTACATGGCTCCGTCGACGGAGCCATGTAGTTTAGACACACCCTTATTGAGAATCTCATTATCTGTAGGAGAGAATGCAGGCAGAAGCCCAGCAGCAGAGTGGGGGCTATCCTGTTTATTGCACCCAATGTAACATGTATGATTACCTACCTGCCCTATGGACAGGTGGTATACGTACGCTTTCGGTGCAAGGAGCTCCTGGCCCTCAGAGACTGCGTAAAGGCTTTGGAGGCCAGGGTGGATAAATTGGGAGAGCTAAGGGAGGTAGAGAGATATGCAGATGAGGCTTTCCAGGACATTGTAGAACTGTCCCGCCTCTAGTCAGACAACCACTGTGCTGTTAAGGAGGATGAAAAGCTCAGGGAAGGACAACAGTCAACTGAAGCAGAGAGAAAAGATCCCATAGTTGGGACCCTCCTTCCAAACGATGTTATGGTATCCTCTTGCACTGAGGATACATCTCCGGGGCAGGGAACTCCAGTCATTAGGAAAAGGCAGGTGTTAGTAATGGGGGATTTGATCATTAGAAACACAGATAACTAGGTTTGTGATGACCAGGAGAACCATATGGTGACTTTCCTGCCTGGTGCGAAGGTTGCAGATCTCTTGAGACATCTAGATACACTTATGCGTAGTGCTGGGGAGGAGCCAGTGGTCATGGTACATGTAGGTACAAATGACATAAAAAAGGGTAGCAGAGACATCCTGGAGGCCAAATTTAGGCTGCTAGGAAAGAGATTGAAAACCAGGACCTCTATGGTAGCATTCTCTGAAATGGTTCCAGTACCACTCGCAGGGCCAGGTAGGCAAGCAGAGCTTCAGAGCCTCAATGCATGGATGAGACAGCGGTGTAGAGAGGAGGGGTTTAGATTGATTAGGAACTGGGGAAGCTTTTGGGATAGGGGGAGCCTATACAGGAAGGATGGGCTCTACCTAAATCAAAATGGAACCAGACTGCTGGCACTTAACATTAAAAAGGTTGTAGAGCAGCTTTTAAACTAAGGGCTGGGGGAAAGCCAACGGGTGCGAGGAGCATATGGATTGGACAGAGACATCTATTAGGGGAGGTTAATAGAGATTCTCTGTGTTCTAGTCAGGAGGAGAGGATGGATGTATGTGTCAGATCAGATGAGACACAATCAAATGAAAAAGAGTCATCAGGAAATGGCAGATGGATAAATAGTAACACATTTTTAAGTGCTTATACACAAACACTAGAAGCTTAAATAATAAGATGGGTGAACTAGAGTGCTTCGTTTTAAAGGAGGATATTGATATAATAGTCATCACGGAAACTTGGTGGAATGAGGACAATCAATGGGACACAGTCATACCAGGGTACAAAATATATCAGAAGGACAGAACCGGTTGTGCTGGTGGGGGAATAGCACTATATGTGAAAGAAAATGTAGAATCAAATGAAATAAAAATCTTAAATGAGCCAAATGTTCCATAGAATCTCTATGGATAGTAATTCGATGCTCCAATAATATGAATATAGTAGTAGGGATACATTATCGACCACCTGATCAGTGCTGTGATAGTGACTTTGAAATGTTAAGGGAGATTAGAGAGACTGTCAAAATGAAAAACTAAATAATAGTAGGGGATTTCAATTATCCTGATATTGACTGGGTACACGTCACCTCAGGACGGGATGCAGAGATAAAATGTATTAATACCTTAAATGACTGTTTCTTGGAGCAGCTGGTTCAGGAACCCACAAGGGAAGAGGCAATTCTCGATCTGGTCCAAGAGGTAAATATAACTGGACCACTTGGAAATAGTGACCATAATGTAATAAAATTTAACATCCCTGTGGTGGGAAAAACACCTCAGCAGCTCAACACTGTGGCATTTAATTTTAGAAAGGGGAACTACACAAAATGAGGATGTTAGTTAAACACAAATTAAAAGGTACGGTGACAAAAGTAAAATCTCTGCAAGCTGCATGGAAACTTCAAAGACACCATAATAGATGCCCAACTTAGATGTATACGCAAAATTAAATAACACAGTAAGAGAACCACAAATGGTTCTTTAACAACCAAGTCCAAGAAGCAGTGAGAAATAAAAAGACATCTTTTAAAAAGTGGAAGTCAAATTCTAGTGAGGAAAATAGAAAGGAGCATAAACGTTGTCAAATTAAGTGTAAACATATAATAAGAAAAGCCAAAACGGAGTTTGAAGAACAGCTAGCCAAAAACTCAAAAAGTAATAGTAAAATGTTTTTTAAATATAGCAGAAGCAAGAAGCCTGCTAAATAACAAATGGGGCCCTTGGACAATCGAGATGCTAAAGGAGCACTCAAAGATGATAAAGTCATTGCAGAGAAGCTAAATGAATACTTTGCTTCAGTCTTCACAGCTGAGGATATTAGGGAGATTCCCAAACCTGAGCCATTCTTTTTTTCTGAGGAAATTGTTCCAGAGGAAGTGTCATTAGAGGAGGTTTTAGAACAAATTGATAAACTTAACAGTAACACGTCACTGGGACCAGATGGCATTCACCCAAGAGTTCTGAAAGAACTCAAATGGGAAATTGTGGAACTATTAACTATGGTTTGTAACCTATCCTTTAAACCAGCTTCTGTACCTAATGACTGGAAGATAGCTAATGTAACACCAATATTTAAAAAGGGCTCTAGAGGTGATCCTGGAAATTATAGACCAGTAAGTCCAACGTCAGTACCAGGCAAATTAGTTGAAACTATAGTAAAGAATAAAATTGTCAGACAAGTAGATGAACATAATTTGTTGGGGGAAAGTCCACATGGTTTCTGTAAAGGGAAATAATGCCTTCTTAATCTACAAGAGTCCTTTGAGGGGGTCAACAAACATGTGGACAAGGGGGATCCAGTAGATATAGTATACTTAGATTTCCAGAAAGCCTTTGACAAGGTTCCTCATCAAAGGCTCTTACGTAAATTAAGTTGTCATGGGATAAGAAGGAAAGTCCTTTCATGAATTGATAACTGGTTAAAAGACAGGAAACAAAGGGTAGGAATAAATGGTAAGTTTTCAGAGTGGAGAGAGGTAACTAGTCGTGTCCCCCAAGGTTCTGTCCTGGGACCAATCCTATACAACTTATTTATAATTGATCTGGAGAAGGGGGTATACAGGGAGATGGCAAAATTTGCAGGTGATACCAAACTGCTCAAGATAGTTAAGACCAAAGCAGACTGTGAAGAACTTCAAAAAGATCTCACTAAAGGGTGATATGACAGAGGTCTATAAAATCATGAGTGGTGGGGAAAAAGTGAATAAGGAAAAGTTATTTACTTATTCCCACAATATAAGAACTAGGGGTCACCATATGAAATTAATAGGCAGGAGGTTTAAAACAAACAAAAGGAAGTTTTTCTTCACTCAGCGCACAGTCAACCTGTGGAACTCCTTGCCAGAGGATGTTGTGAAGACTGGGACTTTAACAGGGCTCAAAGAAGAGCTAGATAGATTCATGGAGGTTAGGTCTATCAATGGCTGTTAGCCAGGATGGGTAGGAATGGTGTCCCTAGTGGTCTCTGTCTGTCTGGAAATGGATGACAGGAGAGGGATCATGTGATGATTACTTATTGTGTTCCCTTCCTCTGGGGCATCTGGTATTGGCCATTATCAGCAGACAGGATACTGGGCTGGATGGACCTTTGGTCTGACCCAGTATGGCTGTTCTTATGTAGATCTTACACTTCCAGTAGTTTTTGAAGCAGTGTTTTATTCTGTAAAACAACTGTAAAAAGAAGTGTAGTTGTAGCCGTGTTTGTCCCAGGACATTGGAGGCAAGGTGGGTGAGGTAATATCTTTTTTTGGACCAACTTCTATGGGTGATATAAACTTTTGATGTTTTGAGCCACAAAAAGTTCTACTTCAGGTCTGGGAAAGGTACTCCAAGCATCATAGCTTTTCATAAAACTGTCACTCTATCTGACCTATCAATCCTCATCCTGCACAATGCTTTCAAAAGACAAACCTGGGAGCTTAAATTCATTACTCTGCTAGAAACTGAGACTCACGGACTGAATAGAGACTGGATTTATGGCTTCTTACAACAGTCTGTAATCCACTAATCCATTCTTTTTGTCCTATGATTGCAGAATTGTTTAATGGGCTGCTCTACCTTGAACATCCCTTAGAATACATTCTGACAACTTACACTTAACAGTCTGTTCCATAGTGCATTTAGCTGTGAAGAGCTTCGTGTGGCTCAAACCTTTTCTTTCTCACCAACAGAAGTTGGTCAAACAAAAGATACTACCTTACCGGCCTTGTCTGTAAAAAGGGGATCCATGACTTAAATGACTTTGTGCTGAGCTTGCATGTATAAAAATCCTTTTCTAACTGCCAGCCTTGCAAACTCAATCTGGAATCTGAAAGTCAGTGATTCTTGCTGGATTGTTCCTTGTCATTGTGTGTCAAATTCTGAGCTCAGTTAACCTTTGCAACCCCATTGCCCTCAATGGAGTTGCACAGATTCACTGTTCTTTGTGGACAAGAGTAAGAAGGAATGTACACACACACACACACACCTCACCCTGTTTCAAACTCTGAGTTTAGCAGATACAACTACACACAAGGATTGGACTTGTAGAGTAAGAAAGTGCATCTTTAAGCATAGTCACCATTCAGTCATCTTTAAGCCTAGTCAGTGATTCCATTGTGAATTACTGAATTTCACAAATTCATAAATGAACAAGGTTAATGCAATGCAGGTTTTACTTTGTCCATTGATTGTCAAGTGCAGTTTAATCTTATCTGATACTACTAAGAAAAGATCCACCCTCTGTGCAGCTCTCAGCAGTCTTAATAATGATATCTTACTACAACTTCTGTTAAATTCTTTCTGAGAGAGAGGTAAAAGGCTGCTGTGTTGTTTGTGCATTATTAACAAGATTGTATAGTAACCTAATTTATCTATGACAAGCAGTGCTGCTTTATCTGAATTTTCAAGTTCCTGTACTAAGTAAACTTAGTGCAGCTTGCTTATGACTATTGGATTTTGGGGTTCTCTGTGATGCACAGTGGGAAAGAGTCCTGATTAGTGAACCTTCTAGAGCATTTGATGGTTAGTGAAGGCTTTTGTTGCAAAGCTTTTGTAGTTCAAGAAAAACAAATACGAATACCATGCAGTTCTAGTTCATTTATGCTTATTATAAAGTTTCTGTTAGAGTTTGCACAGTTTAAATGTCTGTCACATGGTGTAGATATTCAAAACTGTGAATTTTATTTTGACAGCATAGTCAAATTATTCTGTGCTTTAATGTGACCGAAAATCAATTTGTAGTTATTTCCAAAGTGCATTGGGTTGTCTTATCACTGACTAACTTTAAAATGCAGTAGTGAATGTCACTCAGATTTTAGCCCTGTGTTAAATAACAAATGTTTGTCTTTTCATAATTTGGAGTTTTTACCTGTGAAGAGGACATTTATACCCTGAAATAGATATTGTGGTCTGTGTATTCAACTGTGACCTGCTTTATACTGAATGTCTACATGCTACTGAAATAATGTTTTTACCTTTATAAAATGAGGCCTGAACTTAAATGGACAAAGTGTATATTCTTGTATCACAGATCGTGACATATTTATTTCTCAATACACTACTGGTGAGAAAGAGGCTTTACGAGCTGTATTAAAGCAGAGGTAAGTCTGAGCTATGAATAATGTCTAAGCTGTTTTGTTTCTTTAAGATACGTGTTTCCTGGTTTTCCTGACCCCTTCTAATAGCACTGTTTTAAAAAAGTGTAGTCCTTTATTCTCCTCCATTAATAGTCTGTTTAAACTTGCAGAACTATTTTTAAGAGCTCATTTTCTGGTTTGAAGTCTTATTTGCCTTAGAGTCTTACTACTTTGAAAGCATTACAGAAAAAAAATGCACAAAAACCTTTTGAAGTAATGCTTTAGCAATACAAAAAAATGGAGCAGAAATTGTTCTGATTTATATAGTGACCAAAGCATGCTCAGCATTTTACAGACAAATAGAGATAAGATGTCTGCCCCTAGAAGCCTGCACCTTGGAGTGTGCCTGGTTACAGACTCCTTAAATAAGGTCAAGTGTATACCACAGTTTAGAACTGCATATGTAATTGAACTAAGTGATAGCCAGCATTTAACCCCTTTATGTGTGGATGCAGTCATACCATAGATAGACAAACTTTAACAAACTCTGTAATAAATATTTATTCTCTTATTGCAATAAAGGTTTAAATAGAATTCTTTAGTGTCAGCTGTTTAGTGTTGCTTTAAAGGAGCTTATCATTGGAGAAGCCATAAATGTCTTTATAGGTCTGACCCAAAGACCTCTTGGTGTCAACTGGTCCATCAAAGAATGTCGTGTAAGATCTGTAATGAAAGCCTGTGTCATGCTGGTAATCATAATAATTGTGAGATGTACATACAGAAAATATGTGAAGTTATGTCTGTATGGTACTAAATATTATATTCTTTAAGTCTGTGAGTTAAAATATGTCATCAAAGATAATTCAGATACTTCTGGCAGGGAGATGGGAAGAGATGCTTATCTCACTGTGGCTGGTCATGTGCAAATAAAATATTGTGGTTCTCAGTGCATGCCCATTTACAGACTGAGAAAAATACCAATGAATAAGTTGTGGAGGTTTCAGGAAAAAACAAAACCAGCAAGAGTTAATCCTGTTTAGGAGTATGACAATGAACTTTTGAAATTGTATCGGGGTGCAGATGAACTGCTGAAGTTATTCCTTCATTCTGTGAGGGCAAGTTGCCATTGGGGTGTATCTTATGAGAAGGGATTTTAGCCTACCTGACTGAAAATGGTGGGGAAAAGACTTTGTACACTATCTTGTAGGGGTTAGGGAATACCTTGTGTATTAAGATTAGGCTGTAGGAAGCACATTATGATTCTGTTTTACACGTCACCATTTGTTTACAGTGTTCTCACTCTTTCAGTTGCATCTCTCGTGTGTGATAAACATATTTTTGTTTTCACTACAATTATATCTGAGTGGTGTGTATTGAATCTTACAACATGATGTTTACTATTCCTTTAGAGGTAACAAATCTGGGAATTCTGGGAGTGTCCAGTTAAACAGGGCTGAGCACTTCAAAAGGACATTTGGAAGGCATACGGGTTGATGTGTGTGTTGCTAACCTATACAGAGAGAGTAAGGCCTGCAGAGGCCTGGATGGCAGTGCTTCTGTTGCCAGAGGCAGGTGATTTCAGGGAATTGATCCACAGTAGGCACAGGCTAGGCATTCTCATGCCAGAGGCAAGTGGGGGTGAGGTGCATCATAACCCTGGGTATCCCAGAAAGCCTCACAATAGCTAACAGTGCTGAGGAAAGGCTGGTTTATGGGGAAAAGGGGAGGGAACAGGAACATTGTTTCATGAGCAATTAAAAAAATGCCATTAACAGGAAATTGTTCTATTTTTTTATAGAACCCAAAACCCTCCTGTATTTAAGGAAGTGAAGGTGCAGCTTTTAGAAAATATATCTACGGAAAAGAAAGAGAGTGCTCAAGATACCAGGTCAGCACACAGTGATATAGATCCAGCTACAACTATTGCAGCAGCCACAGCAGCTGCCATTGCTACAACAGCTCCACTTCTCAAAGTAAGACATTTTTTGTTAAAACTTGTTCTCTGTCAAGTTAAATAGTAGAAATAATAAACAAGTCTTATGTGGCTAATAGCGGAGCTCCCATTTGTATCCTCTTATTGTGCTCACTGTAATCTCGATTAACAGCATACCTCACTCGCTGGGTAGGAAGGGATGACAAAAGGATACAAACACTATGGCTGTGTCTACATTGGCACCCCTTTCCGGAAAAGGGATGCTAATGAGACACGCCGAATTAAATCGCTGGGATTTAAATATCCCCGCGGCATTTCATGAACATAACTGCGCTTTTTCCGGCTCGGGGTTTTGCGGAGAAAAGCGCCAGTCTAGACGCGATCTTGCGGAAAATAAACCCTTTCCGGAAGATCTCTTATTCCTACTTTCAAGGAAAATAAACCCTTTTCCGGAAGATCTCTTATTCTTTCAAGTAGGAATAAGAGATCTTCCGGAAAAGGGTTTATTTTCCGCAAGATCGCGTCTAGACTGGCGCTTTTCTCCGGCAAAACCCCGAGCCAGAAAAAGCGGCAGTTATGTTCATGTAAATGCTGCGGGGATATTTAAATCCCCCGCGGATTTGCTATTCAAGTGTCTCATTAGCATCCCTTTTCCGGAAAGGGGTGCCAATGTAGACACAGCCTATGTGTGTTCAGTGAGGTATTTTCTGTGTATTTGTAGGTGTCACTCCAGGGCCTCTTGATGCTAGTTGGCAGAAGATACTAGGTACATTGGGATTACAGGGGTCTTCTGGGTTTACCAGAAGCAGCCATTTAAGGTCTATTGAAAGTGTGTCTCCCTATGGGAATTTTAATCATTGTGAGATGAAACGTGTATATACAGAAACTATGTGAGAAGTTATTTATCCATCATAAGAACATAAGAATGGCCATACTGGGTCAGACCAAAGGTCCATCCAGCCCAGTACCCTGTCTGCCAACAGTAGCCAATGCCAGGTGTCCCAGAGGGAGTGAACTGAACAGGTACTGATCAAGCGATCTCTCTGCCATCCATCTCCACCCTCTGACAAACAGAAGCTAGGGACACCATTCCTTACCCATACTGGCTAATAGCCATTAATGGACTTAACCTCCATGAATTTATCTAGTTCTCTTTTAAACCCTGTTATAGTCCTAGCCTTCACAACCTCCTCAGGCAAGGAGTGCCACAGATTGACTATGCGCTGTGTGAAGAAGAACTTCCTTTTATTTGTTTTAAACCTGCTGCTCATTAGTTTCATTTGGTGGCCCCTAGTTCTTGTATTATGGGAACAAGTAAATAACTTTTCCTTATTCACTTTCTCCACACCACTCATGATTTTATAGACCTCTATCATATCCCCCCTTAGTCTCCTCTTTTCCAAGCTGAAAGGTCCTAGTCTCTTTAATCTCTCCTCATATGGGACCCGTTCCAAACCCCTAATCATTTTAATTGCCCTTCTCTGAACCTTTTCTAATGCCAGTATATCTTTTTTGAGATGAGGCGACCACATCTGTACTCAGTATTCAAGGATTTATATAAAATATCTTATATAAAGATATTCTCCATCTTATTCTCTATCCCTTTTTAAATGATTTCTAACATCCTATTTGCTTTTTTGACTGCCGCTGCACACTGCGTGGACGTCTTCAGAGAACTATCCACGATGACTCCAAGATCTCTTTCCTGATTAGTTGTAGCTAAATTAGCCCCCATCATATTATATGTATAGTTGGGGTTATTTTTTCCAATGTGCATTACTTTACATTTATCCATGTTAAATTTCATTTGCCATTTTGTTGCCCAATCACTTAGTTTGGTGAGATCTTTTTGAAGTTCTTCACAGTCTGCTTTGGTTTTAACTACCTTGAGCAGTTTAGTATCATCTGCAAACTTTGCCATCTCACTGTTTACCCCTTTCTCCAGATCATTTATGAATAAGTTGAATAGGATTCGTCCTAGGATTGGTCCTAGGACTGACCCTTGGGGAACACTACTAGTTACCCCTCTAACTAAATTCTGAAAATTTATCATTTATTCCTACCCTTCGTTTCCTGTCTTTTAACCAGTTCTCAGTCCATGAAAGGATCTTCCCTCTTATCCCATGACAACTTAATTTACGTAAGAGCTTTTGGTAGGGACCTTGTCAAAGGCTTTCTGGAAATCTAAGTACACTGTATCTACTGGATCCCCCTTGTCCACATGTTTGTTGACTCCTTCAAAGAACTCTAATAGATTAGTAAGACATGATTTCCCTTACAGAAACCATGTTGACTTTTGCCCAACAAATTATGTTCTTTTAAGTGTCTGACAATTTTATTCTTTACTATTGTTTCAACTAATTTGCCCGGTACTGATGTTAGACTTACTGGTCTGTAATTGCTGGGATCACCTCTAGAGCCCTTTTAAAATATTGGCATTACATTAGCTATCTTCCAGTCATTGGGTACAGAAGCTGATTTAAAAGATAGGTTACAAACCATAGTTAATAGTAACACAATTTCACATTTGAGTTCTTTCAGAACTCTTGGGTGAATGCCATCCAGCCCCGGTGACTTGTTACTGTTAAGTTTATCAATGAATTCCAAAACCTCCTCTACTGACACTTCAATCTGTTGCAAGTCCTCAGATTTGTCACCTACAAAGGACTGGTCAGGTTTGGGAATCTCCCTAACATCCTCAGCTGTGAAGACGGAAGCAAAAATTCATTTAGTTTCTCCGCAACGACTTTATCGTCTTTAAGTGCTCCTTTTGTATCTCGATCGTCCAGGGGCCCCATTAGTTGTTTAGCAGGCTTCCTGCTTCTGATGTACTTAAAAAACATTTTGTTATTACTTTTGAGTTTTTGGCTAACTGTTCTTCAAACTCCTTTTTGGCTTTTCTTATTACATTTTTACACTTAATTTGGCAGTGTTTATGCTCCTTTCTATTTACCTCCACTAGGATTTGACTTCCACTTTTTAAAAGATGCCTTTTTATCTCTCACTGCTTCTTTTACATGGTTGTTAAGCCACGGTGGCTCTTTTTTTAGTTCTTCTTTTTGGGGTATACATTTAAGTTGGGCCTCTATTATGGTGTCTTTGAAAAGTGTCCATGCAGCTTGCAGGGATTTTACTTTAGTCACTGTACCTTTTAACTTCTGTTTAACTAACCTCCTCATTTTTGCATAGTTCCCCTTTTTGAAATTGAATGCCACAGTGTTGGGCTGCTGAGGTGTTCTTCCCACCACAGGAATGTTAAATGTTATTATATTATGGTCACTATTTCCAAGCGGTCCTGTTATAGTTACCTCTTGGACCAGATCCTGCGTGCCACTCAGGACTAAATCAAGAATTGCCTCTCCCCTTGTGGATTCCTGTACCAGCTGCTCCAAGAAGCAGTTGTTTAAGGTATCAAGAAATGTTGTCTCTGCATCTCGTCCTGAGGTGACATGTACCCAGTCAATATGGGGATAGTTGAAATCCCCCACTATTCTTGAGTTCTTTATTTTGATAGCCTCTCTAATCTCCCTTAGCATTTCATAGTCACTATTACTGTCCTGGTCAGGTGGTCGATAATAGATCCCTACTGTTATATTCTTATTAGAGCAGGGAATTACTATCCATAGAGACTCTATGGAACACGTTGATTCATTTAAGATTTTTATTTCATTTGATTCTAAATTTTCTTTCACATATAGTGCTGCTCCCCCACCCACATGACCTGTTCTGTCCTTCCGATATGTTTTGTACCCTGGAATGATTGTGTCCCATTGATTGTCCTCACTCCACCAGGTTTCTGTGATGCCTGTTATATCAGTATCCTCCTTTAACACGAGGCATTCTAGTTCACCCATCTTATTTTTTCAACTTCTAGCATTTGTGTACAAGCACTTTAAAAACTTGTCTCTGTTTATTTGTCTGCCCTTTTCTGATGTGTCAGATTTGTTATGTTAATGTTTTTCATCTCATCTGGCCCTTTCTTTATCTTCTTCCATCCTCTCCTCCTGACTAAAACCTAGAGAATCCCTATCAATAGACTCTCCTCTCAGAGATGTCTCTGTCCGATCCACATGCTCCTCTGCACCAATCGGCTTTCCCCCATCTCTTAGTTTCAAAACTGCTCTGCGGCCTTTTTAATGTTAAGTGCCAGCAGTCTGGATCCATTTTGGTTTAGGTGGAGCCCATCCTTCCTGTATAGGCTCCCCCTATCCCAAAAGCTTCCCCAGTTCCTTATAAATCTAAACACCTCCTGCCTACACCATCGTCTCATCCATGCATTGAGACTCTGAAGCTCTGCCTGCCTACCTGGCCCTGTGCGTGGAACTGGAAGCATTTCTGAGAATGCCACCATAGAGGTCCTGGTTTTCAATCTCTTTTCTAGCAGCCTAAATTTGCCCTCTAGGATGTCTCTGCTACCCTTCCCTATGTCATTGGTACCTACATGTACCACGACAACCGGTTCCTCCCCAGCACTACACATAAGTCTATCTAGATGCCTCGAGAGATCCACAACCTTCGCACCAGGCAGGCAAGTCACCATACGGTTCTCCCGGTCATCGCAAACCCAGCTATCTACATTTCTAATGATCGAATCTCCCATTACTAACACCTGCCTTTTCCTAATGACTGGAGTTCCCTCCCCCGGAGAGGTAACCTCAGTGCGAGAGGATACCCCAACATCTGGAAAGAGGGTCCCAACTATGGGAAGGTTTCCCTCTGCTCCCGTTGACTGCTCTCCTTCCCTGAGCCTTTCATCCTCCTTAACAGTGCAGGGGTTGTCTGACTGGAGGTGGGACAATTCCACAGTGTCCTGGAAAGCCTTATCAACATACCTCTCTGCCTCCCTCAGCTCCTCCAGTTCAGCCACCCTGGCCTCCAAAGCCCGTACGCAGTCTCTGAGGGCCGCCAGGAGCTCCTTCCACTGAATGCACACATACACCACCCACCCGTAGGGCGGGTAATCATACATGCTACACTGAGTGCAATAAATAGGAGAGCCCCCACTCTGCTGCTGGGCTTCTGCCTGCATTCTCTCCGACAGCTACCTAGGTTATTGATAGGTTTTTTTTAGTTAAATCAGGAAGTTTTGATTAAAACCTTTAAACTAAACTATAAAGAATGGCAAGTGTACCTCGGCCCCTTCCCACTCCCCTTCCAAACTTCTTCTCATCTAGATAGATGGCTATAGAAATATAATATGCTGAAAATTATGTTCTCTAAGCCTTGTAGTTAAAGGTAGGCCTCTCAGAAATAGTGTGCCTGGAGACAAACATAAAAGGGGATCTCAGACATCCTGGTCAACGATGCTGGGGAAGAACTTGGGATAAGCTATTCTATAGGGGGTAGGGGAATGTGATTTGTGTAGGGCTGTCAAGTGACACACAAAAATCATAATTGTGCTATTAAAAATTAATTATGATTACTGTAATTGCACTGATAAACAATAATAGAATACCATTTATTTAAGTATTTTGGATGTTTTCCATATTTTCAAATGTGTTGATTTAAGTTACAACACAGAATACAAAGTTTACAATGTTCACGTTATATGTAATTTTGAGTACAAATATTTGCACTGTAAAAACAGTTTGCCTAATATAAGTATTGTATGTCATGAAAATTGAATTTACAAATATAGAATTATGTACAAAAAATAACTGCATTTAAAAATAAAACAATGTAAAATATTAGAGCCTACAAGTCCTCTAAGTCCTCCTACTTGTTCAGCCAATTGCTTAAACAAGTTTGTTTACATTTACAGGAGATAATGCTGCCTGCTTCTTGTTTATAACGTCAGCTGGAAGTGAGAATAGGCTAGATTTGCTTAAAATTCATATGTTGTCTGTAGTAGGGTGGCTGCCCCACTGTGAATGGAAGGAGTTAAAGCAGTTTGGAGAGCGCCTGCACGGCGCTCCAGCCAGTCAGGGAAGGGCTTATAAAAAGCCAATCAAAAGGCAGCAGGCTGGGGCAGCCCTGTTTATAAGGAGCTGCTCAGTAGACCAGTGAGCAGTTGGGTCCTGACCAGGGAAGATGCAGGACTGGTTCCCTGAGAAGCACTTTGGATAGAGCAGTGTTGGGCAGGCTCGGGGAAGCAGAGCAAGAGAGGCTCTGTCCTGATACCTGTCAGGCTTTCAGCCTTAACACAAGGGTCAAGAAGGTGCAAGGGTGATGGGGGAAGTGGTCCAGGGAACAAGAAGCAGTACAGGGAAGAGAAGGAGGGTAGGACAAGATTGCTGCCAGAGGGTTCCTGGGTCAGGACCCAGAGGTAGTGGGGTGGGCCTGAGTCCGCGTCTTACCCTTGCATCGCACCAAGCCACACTGAAGAGTGGCCGTTATAGACTGTGGCTTGCCCTTGAGGTGAGGGGCTAGACATTGGCTGCAGTTGGTCACGGTGGCAGGCATAAGACTGAGGACTGCTGATATCCCTGGAAGGGAGAAGAAAGACCAGAGTAGTAGGCACTGTCCGAGAGCAGTGTCCTGAAGAGGACACCATGGTCCTGGGAGTGACACAGATCCAGAGCTTATGGGGTGGCAAGAGTGCAGAGTGACTGTGGATGAGGCCCTGGCCAAAAGAGGGTCTGAGAGGGTCAGAGCTAATTCCCAGAGTGACCAGCAGGAGGTGCCATGTCAGTGAGTCTGAACGGCACTTATACCATACTGTTATGCTTCAGCCACCATCCCACAGGGCATGTATCCATGTGATAGTGGGTTCTGCTCGTCAGCAATCCAAAGCAGTGTGGACCAATGCATGTTCATTTTCATCTGAGTCAGATATCACCAACAGAAGGTTGCTTTTATTTTATATTGGTGTTTCGGATTCTGTAGTTCCTACACCAGAGTATTGCTTTTTTAAGACTTCTGAAAACAAGTGCCACATCTCATCCCTTTCAGATTTTGGAAGGAACTTGAGATTCTTAAACCTGGGGTTAAATGCTATAGCTATCTTTAGAAATCTCACATTGCTAGTGCTACCTTATTTGTGTTTTGTGACATCTCAATTATAGTGTTCTTAAATTGAACAACATATGCTGGATCATCATTTGAGAACGCTATAACATGAAATATATGGCAGATTGTGGGTAACACAGAAGAAGAGACGTAAAATTCTTCCACAAAGAGTTCATTGACAAATGTCATTAATACATGACTTTTTTAATGAGCCTCATCAGTGTGAAAGTATGTCCTGTGGAATGGTGATTGAAGCATGAAGGGACATATGAATGTTTAGCCTATCTGCCACCTAAACACCTTGCAGTTCCTGCTACAAAAGTGCCATGTGAACACCTATTCTTGCTTTCAGGTGACATAGTAAATAAGTAGCCTGCAGCATTATCTCCCATAAATGTACACAAACTTGTTTGTCTTAGCGATTGGCTGTCTAAGAAATAGGACTGAGTAGACTTGTAGGCACTAAAGTTTTACAATGTTTTGGCTTTTTTGAGCGCAGTTATGCAAGAAAAAAATTTCTACATTTATAAGTTGCACTTTCAGAATAAAGATATTGCAGGACAGTACTGGTATGAGGTGAATTGAAAAATACTGTTTCTTTTATCACTTTTACAGTGCAAATATTTGGAATAAAAAATAATAAAAAGAGAGTACTGAACACTTCATATTCTGTTGTAACTGAAATCAGTATATTTGAAAATTGTAAAAAAAACCATTCAAAATATGTAATACATTTTATTTAGTATTCTATTGTTTAGCAGTGCAATTACAACTGTGACTAATCGTGATTACTTTTTTTATTGCAATCAATTATTTTGAGTTAATTGCATGTGTTAACTACATTGAATTGACAGCCTTACTTGTGAGTGAAGTTTAGGTTCTAGAAAGTATATTTTGATTTTGTATTCTATGTAACCATTTGTTTCCAATATTCTTACTCATTTGAATATGAATAATTTGAATCTCTCTACTTTTATAATGAACTTATTCTTGCTTTCAGTGTAAATATAACTGTTTATGATAAGCTGATCGGTGATTCTGAGTTGAACCTTTCAAGCAGGTGTGTGGTCTGCCCTTGCGAGTAGAGGATCTGAGAGTTCTGTGACTGTTCAGTGGATCAGGGACTGGGCACTTCAGAGGGATGCTTTGAGGACTCAAGGGTTGGTGTGTGCATGTTGCTAACCTGTACAGAGAGCATGAAGCTTGCAGAAACTTGGAAGGCAATTTGTGTTGCCAGAGGCTGGTGGAGTCAGGGAGTTGAGCCATAGCAAGCTCAGACAAGACGGCCTCATGCTAAGGGCAGGTGATAGCGAGGTGCCTTACAGCCCTGGTTTACCCTGGAAGATGCCTCAGTAGATAGTGTGATGCTGTGCAGTACATAGTGAATTGGATGGATTAAAAGCCCTCATTTGATAAATCACATTGGTGTTTATTGTAGGGATGTAAGCAAGTAGTCGAGTACTCAAGTACTCGCTTCCCCCCGCTGCTGCCTCTATAGGAGAGGCAGTGGAGGGCGGGAGGGGAGAAACAGGAGCTGGTGCTGGGGGGAGCCGGCTTAAAAGCCGGTTCTTCCCAGTACTGTCTCCGCAGTGCTGCCTGCTTCTACTCCCGCACTGCTGCTTCTATCAGCATGCTTCTTCTCCTGCAGCAGCCCCTGTCGGCAACAGCCTGGTGTGGTTGTGGGCAGAGGCTGCTCCAGCAGTAGCCCCTGTCCATGGCCAGCCTGGGCCACCGTGAACAGGCTTCTGGACCCAGCACGAGTCGGGACCAAGCAATCCCAGTTCGTGCTGGTCCCTGGGATCACTGTGCCTCTGCATTTTAAATGTGGTAAGAGCTGCTGGGGGTAGCTCCTGGACCAGCTCGAGCCGGGACAGAACACTTTCCCTTGTTGACTAATCACGTAGTCAATACAAACTGTATCGACTACATGATTAGTCAGTTACCCACCTCTTAACATCCTTAGTTTATAGATCCCCTTTGGTATAGCTTTAACTTTTTGTCTAGAGTATAAATCTCCTTAATAAAAGCTGGATGGCCAAAACTTTAGACAATACACCGAACCTGTAATTTAAACGTGGCTGTCTCTGGTTGGTCAGTGTACCAATGTTCAAGCCAGAAAGAAGGAACTTGCCCTAACTTCTTATTGAGACATAACTCTGTTTGCAGACTCAAAAAAAAAAAAGTCAGATTTGTGTTAACTGGAGAGTAAAAAGATAAATGAGATTTGAGTCTTTTGAATTTCTGTCTGTGAAGAGGCGGTTTTCAGCTGGTATTTCAAAAAGAGACAGAGATTATTAGCCTTTTACTGATTGTTTAAAAACCTACAGTATGCAGTCAGCATAACATGTATAACAGTTTCCTTAAGATCATAGTTCACACACACACATGCTCTAGATAGCATAGGAAAGAAATGAGATCATCTTGGGGTTAAGATACTGGATTGGGACTCAGGAAATTTAGGATAAATTCCCACCTCTGCCACAGACTTCTTGTGTGTCCTTGGGAGTTACTAACATTCTCTGTGTCTCAGTTCCTTATCTGTGAAAACAGGTATAATACCTGAAGTGGGGTTCGCTTAGGGGCCAACAGGCCTAATAGGCAGGCCATGACTCAGTCTTGAGCCCTGTAGGCTGTTGGTTGGGGGAGGTAGGTTTGTCAGCAATATGAAGCTCTGGCAGTCAAGTTAGTCTGTTCTTCTCTTGGTTGCCCCACTCAGTCTATGGGTAGAAGGGAGGGGAACCCGAGCCTGTCCTCTCCAGTGGGTCATGACCCAGGGCCTAAGTGAGGAAGAGTGGGAATTGTTTCTGTTTCTTCTAAGTGATACCCAGGCCAGCCACCCCTAGGCCACTTCCTACCACTGCCTGGTGTTCTCTTCAATTTGAGGCATGGGCACTGCCCTCTGTTTCATTCTTCTTGGAGCATTGTTCAAGCAGTCTCAGTGATTCAAATAGTTCTTTGGGGCTTCCCAGTCCTCCCCGTTGCAGTATCCTATGACTTTTCCCTTGCTGTTCAGAAGGGGAGAGAAATAGGAGCCACGACCTCAGCTGCCCACTTGGATCTTACCCATTGTCTAGGCCCACAAATGACCTCAGATATGTCTCATTACGCTGGAGGATGCGAGCAAGCTGCTCGCAAAGCTTCAGAAATGATGCTTTCTTCATGCAAAAGGTCTGCACCCATTGTTGGTCATCCCAAGTCTTCATGATGTCGTGGTCCCACCAGGCTGTGCTTGTAACCCTGCGCCAGAAGCAGTGGTCTACATAAGGGCCATCAGCAGCCATGTGAATTATACTGAGTAGCAGAATTGAGCAGGGATTGTTTCCAGTCTCTCACAGATCCCCCATCCAGGGTAGGGCCCCTTTTCATCTCTGCTCATGCTCCAAGCAGCAAATCCTGGTCTCCGCTCCTTTGCCTGTTGGGCACTGCTATAAGGTGGGTCAGAGCTCCTAATTGCTGTGCATTGTCTGTGCCACCTCTCCTTGCCATTGTACAGGAAGAAACTGCAGCAGCTTTGATCTGGAGCTGAGTGTAGAGTGAGTCAACCCAATCCCTGTCCAAGCATGGGCAGGACTGGACAGACTGCAAAAGATAATGAGACAGTCTGCACCCCAATCCCGCAATAATCTTATGAGCATATGTGGTTTCAGCAGGGGATGAAAATAGTAATGCCTGCTTCTGCTTCCTGCTGTTGGAAAAATGGCAGCTTTTGGAGGGAAAGCATCCATGTATATCTCATTACATTCAAATGCTCATGACATGGCTGTGAATCTTTAAAAAAAAACCCAATCCTGCAGTTTTCTCAGACTGATAATGTGTTATATATTTGGGGCAGGCAATGAGATTTAATGTAAAGATTAGTAATCTGATAACACTGGGTATTAACTATTATAAGGCTTGTTTTCATTCATTTTGTCTGGATAAAAGGTGGTTTGTAACTAGTGGATATTACCTGTTTAATGCTGTATTTATCTTGGGCATTGTTCTTCTGTATTATTAACTCACTTCAAATCAGGACTGTTTATATTTTTTGAAGAACGTTTGGATGCCAAAAAGTGGTGTAAATGTAATAGTGAGGGAGTGATGTTGGGAACAAATAGGAATGGCTTTAAATACCTGCTTTCTCTTGCCTTGGGTTTCAAACTCAAGAATTTTAAAATGTATAACTAGACTTCCCTTGAAGCTATACCTGAGCTATAGATTCTAATTTTTTTCCTCAGGTTCAAAGTGATTTGGAAGCAAAAGTTAGCTCTGTTTCAGCATTGCTCAGTAAACTACAGGAAACAGATAAGCAACTGCAACACATCACAGAACAGCAAACAAATATAAAGACTCAACAAGATGAGAGATCACGTTGTCATGACCGAGTCAATGAACTTGAAAAACAGATGAATGTGTTCATGGAACAGCGGATTCAGCATCTTGAAAAGTTACAGCAGCAACAAATACATATTCAGGTATCTTCATAGAACTATAGACCCTCTTGCTGTTTCTCTGTTCATATGTCTTGGTGATGGCTGCTGTTAAATTTCTTTAACTGAATAAAGCTGCAACAGTACTTTCACATGTATGAGATTGTTATTATGCCCATATGTCTGTGCCAGTGGAATTAGTTTGGTGGCTTCTTCCTTGGCTAAGCAGTTAAATTACAGAGGAGAATGTGTAGTACGGGACACAGAAGTTTTATGATATAATTCCAGAGAGGGAGGATGGTCCAGTGATTAGGGAGCTAGCCTAGACCTGGAGAGCCTGCTCTGCCACGGACTTCCTCTTTGACCTTGAGCAAGTCACTTGGCTTCTGTGTCCCTTAGTACTTCATCTGAAAAAAATGAGGATAACACTTCTCTATTTCACAGGGCTGTTGGGAAGATAAATACGTTAAAGATTGTGAGATAGTTGAATACCAGTCATGGGAACCAAGTACCTTAGATTGTTTGGGAAGCTTTCAAGTCAATAACAGTGCTATCAGGCATGTTGTACGTGATTGTAGTGTAGGTAGACATACCCAAGCTAGCTTTAATCTATTTAGCTTATGTATCAGAGCAGTGAATCAGCATCAATGCATATTTCAGTGTAGACTAACTCCATCAGTAATTGTTCACAGTTACGGATGGATTTGAACGGCCTGCGCTGAAGCTCACGTGCTGCCATAGTTTCACTGCTCCACTACCTGAGCTGCAATCACACTCTGTGAATGCCGATAGACATACCCTAAGAATTTGGTGTGGGGATGGGGAACGAATTTTCCCCTTATCCTTCTGTCTGTTTTTGAGAATCAGCCAGAATGAGAGTGCATGACTTTTTTTCCCTGTTGTGGGTTTGTGGTTTTGGGAGGTTTTTTGGTTTTTTGAGATTCCTTTTTGTCAGTTTTGTTTTTTTCTACCTTTCAAAACAATGTGCAAATATTAGTTTCCTTAGCCTGCTGCCTATCATTTCTCCCCCTTCCCCCAATTCCAATTAGTACAATTATATCATGTATTTGCTTGTTCAGAGCACTTGTTAAGTAGCTATAATTTCCTTTTTTAAAATTAACTTTGTAACTTTTGTCTCAGTCTCATCTCATTAGCTCTGCAATCAACACAGGTGGATTCCAACCAGTTAACATACCATCTTCCAATTCAATGGCAAAGCATTCTACAAAACCAGAGCTACAACAACCACTTACCAGCCAAGTTTCTTCATGTCATAGGAATTTATTCTCAGCCAATGCTTTGCCCACCCAAGGTGAATAATTTAGTTAATATAGATAATTAATTTGTCTTAATCTTGCTTTCATAAATTTAAGATCATATATTACTAAGGAATAACAAATATTTTTGCACAACTAATTTTATCTTCATTAACACAGTGTATACTTCGTAAGTTAACAACTAAGTTTATATCAAATTAAAGTCAGATTTTGGTATTTAGTGGATACTTGTGCTCAGCCCAACTGATTATATTTGAGAGGCCCAAGACTGTTCTATAAAAGAGAGAGAATATAGAAATTTGTACGCAGTCTAACCATGCTGAACTTTGCCTTGGACTCTTTTGTTAGGGTATGTCTGCACTGTGCTCCCTTAACTCTTCAGCATAGGTCTTCTCTTACACTGCTACGCCAGTGAAAAAAGTAGCCCCTCCAGGTTTTGCCTTCACACAGCCATCAGCATGTTACACCCAGCTAAATTACATGAATGTTCTTCTAGCCAAACATGAACTATAAACATGGAAACACCTGCAAATCCCTCCAGCTTTGTACCCCAGAAATGTATATCTTACACTTCCCAAGACCCTCCTTGAACTGGGCAAGCTCATAAATCCATCATTATATAAAAGAAAATGAATATGCACCAGGCCTTGTTAACCCACGCAGAGATTCCCCAAACACTTCAGTCAAGTCACACTACTTTAGGTAAAATACAAAAACAAGTTAAGTATGGAAAAACAAATTTTACATGATTATAAGGGATACGGACATAAAAAGTCAGAATCGGTTACAAAAATAAATAAAATAAGAAAATCACAATATAATTCATAAACTTTATGAACCGAAGGAAAATGTGAAGCAAACAGCATTTCTCACCTCTCTAGATGTTGCTAGCAGTTTACAGTTCATAGTACACAGGGTGGATTTCCTCCCTACCTGGGACCATCTCCCCAGTTCAAAGTCTTTCATGCATTCTTGTTTCAGTAGAGGTGGGAGAGGAAAGAGTAATGCAAAATATCTCTTATTTTTATACCCTTCTCTTCCCCTTGAGGAATAATCCTGCTGGCATATAGACACAAAGTTTCCTGTGTATGTGAGACTCAAGTGTCTCTCAGATGAACTGTAAAGTTTTTGCTTTCACTGTCTGTGTGCATCACGTTTTGGATGACATGCAAGTCCTTTGTTATTTCTAAGGAGCTGATCTGTGGGCATTCCCCAGACTCACAAAATGATGCATAATGAAGTAAACAGAGCAAAAGGCCATAACTCCATATACAGTGTTAATGCAGCCATAATGTTCAGTAGCTCATGAGTTTTCAAATAATACGTTACAAGGCATACTTTGTACAAAATATATCACAGCCATATAAAAGTGGTGAATAAGTTGGCCTACGGGGGTTTATTTTGAGGTAAAGCATGTCACATTGAAGTTGGAAGGTGTAATTTTCATCTTGGGTAGACATCCCAGCACTGGCTCTGGTGGACACTTAACATGTTAATAATACAAGTGTAGTTGAGGCTGCATGAGCGGAGGAGGGAACTAACTGACCGGAGTAAGATCCTGTCCAAGAGCTAGGTACGGACTTGCATGCCTACTCCCTCCTACTGCTTGTGCTGTGGCAGCTACACTTCTATTTTTAGCATGCCAGCTGGATCAGAGCCAGCGTGGTGTGTCTTTCTGAGCTGGAAACACCTTCCACCTCCACTATAGACATATTTCACTTACTCTCCTCAGTACCAAAGTTACTGTTTTTAATTTTTTTTGTCTAGCTAATGGAAATGTTTTGTGTTAATTTCATGGGGGTATTTTAAACTTCTGTTTGGTTTCTTTTTCAAAAACAATCTTTTAACTTTGGATTTTAAAAAAGCATGTTTGTAATTTTTTTTTCTGAATGTAAGCGTATTCAGGTCAATTTGGAAATTATGGCGTTCATACACAGAAATCACCTCTGAAGACACCAGCTCCTCGGAAATATGCTCCTGTACCTGTATCAAAAGACATGAAAATCTCTCAGAAAATTTCAAAGAAAGAGAGACCTATAGCAGAAAAGGAAAATCTGCCCAAATCAGCATATGGAAGTGTTGAGGGTAAGAGCCAGAGGAAGGTTCAGAAATAGCCTTTTTTCCCTTCAGTGATATGTGCATGCATGGCCAGTGGCAATTACTGTCTGCATCTTCACTTTCTCTGAAGGCAGTCCATATTGGATTACATGAATCTAGGTTATATACACCTTCAAAATTTCTAAAAATGTGTATGGTGAAGGCTTAGTGCTGGAAGTAAATGAATGACTCCCAGAGTTCAAGGCAGTACTGTTAACACGCTAGGGCTATGTCTATACAGCAGTGTTATTTCGGAATAAGCTATAAAATTAGCTCAGAATAGCACGTCTGCACACAAAATGCGTTTCGAAATAGTGCTTTGCTATTTTGAAATAGTGCATCCACACTGATTGGATGCTAAATCACATTTAAGGCCACCCAGAACCAGTTCAGGCAGGGTATCAGGTCAGTAGTTACTTCGTGTGGCTGCTGCTTCAGGCTGAGGCTTGTGCTTAAAGGAACCCTCCTGGACAGCCGTTTCTCAGGTTTCCCTGCTTGCTTGCTGTTCCTCAGAGAGGTAGGCAAAGCATTTTCTCTTCTTGCTCTGGTTGCCCTGATTCAGGACACCACGGCACTCTCTGCTATGCAGCAGGAGCTTCCTCTGGGCTATCTTCAGCTCTTGCAGCTTTTGCTGCAAGTCACGCAGCAGTTTCTGCAGGCTCTGCAGGAACCCAACACCCAGCTCTTGTGGCAGACCCTCCTCGGGCATGTGGGGGAACAGCTCTAGCAGCTGGAGGCCAGCTGCCCTGGCCTGGATGCCGTGCCCCA
Source organism: Rafetus swinhoei (assembly GCA_019425775.1). NCBI lineage: Eukaryota > Metazoa > Chordata > Testudines > Trionychidae > Rafetus > Rafetus swinhoei. The sequence continues at coordinate 124,147,466 of CM033446.1, read as the reverse complement.
CCGTATCTGGTGTCTGGACAACAGTGAAGACTAGTGGGACCACATCGTTCTGGGGAGACCAACAGTGGCTCCAGAACTTTGGAATGAAGAAAGGCACCTTCCTCGAGCTCTTTGAGTGGCTCGCCCCTGCCCTCAGGTGACGGGACACGCACATGAAGCCCTCCATCCCCCTCTAGAAGTGTGTCGCCATCGCCCTCTGGAAGCTCTCCACGCCAGATAGCTACTGATCTGTGGGGAACCAGTTCGGTGTGGGGAGATTGACCGTCGGGGCCCTGGTCATGCAGGTATGGCATTCGCAAGCTATTGTCTCAGGACGGGGGTGGAAGGAAGGAATGAGCTTCTCTAGGGAAAGGGGGGTTGGGGTGGGGGTGGTGCAAGCCCCCTTCCCGAGTGGGTTTGATCTGTCGCACCCTCACAAAGCCCTGCCAGGGGGTGGGATCATTGGAGAGGGTTGCTCTTGGTAAGTGAGGGGGAAGGGGAACTCTCAGGTGCCCTGGTACCCCTGTGATTCTCGGTTTGTTTTGTCTCCTTCTGCAGGTGGTCCGGGAGATCAACACCATCCTGCTGCACAGTCATATGCCTTGCAGATGTCGATACCATCATCAACAGATTTGGCGCCCTGGGCTTCCCATATTGCAAGGGGGCAATCGATGGGACACACATACCTATCCAAGCCCCAAACCATCGTGCATCAAGCTACATCAACTGGAAGGGATACTTTTCTGTGGTCTTGCAGGCTGTGATTGACCACCAGGGTGGTCAGGGAAGGTGCACGAAGCATATGTCTTTAGGACCTCGAGCATGTTCCAGAAGTTTCACGCCAGAACTTTCTTTCTCAACCATAACATCAGGTTTGGGGACGTGCACATGCCCATCTGCCTGATGGGGGATGCAGCCTGTCCCCTGCATCCGTGGCTCATGAAGCCATCAGCCACCTCAACCCCTCCTGAGAGGCATTTAATACCAGGCTGAGCAGGGCCTGCATGGTGGTCGAGGGTACCTTCAGCCGCTTGAAGGCGCAGTTTAGATACCTCCTCGCCCGCCTGGAACTTGGGAAGCTCAACATCCCACATGTGGTTCGGTATGTGCTGTGTTCTGTACAGCATGTGCGAACGGAATGGGGAGGGCCTTCCTGGCAGGGTGGAGGGAAGAAGCTGATTGAAAAGGCAGGGCCTACAAGCAGCCGCGCACAGCTGCCATCATGCAGGCCCATCAGGGGGCTGTGCACATCCGGGAGGCCCTGAGGGAGAGCTTCTCCCCTGGGGCACTCTCCCCTGGTCTGCTCCACTGGGGACTTCTGCTTCACCCCTCACTGCCGTCCCTCCACTTCCCCCTTCCTTCCCCCCCTTTCCTGATGAAAAAATAAAGACACCTTATTTTGTGGAAAAACTAAACAGTCTGTACTTTATATAACTGCGGGGTCAAAGAAACTGAGGAGAGATGGGAAAGAACCTGGGACAGGGGAGGAGAGAGAGGGTGTTGAAAACCTTGGAGGAGGGAGCTGGAATGGGGAGGAGAGGCTCAGGGCTGGGGCTGGGAGTGGCGCCAGGCTCTGTGGATCCCATCGCCACGGTTTGTGGAAGCAGTCAATGTAGAAGTCAAGACTCTTGTTATGACCATTAGTAGGGGTTCACATAGAAGCCTTCCTTTTGTGGGATTGGCGGGGGGGAGCAGCAAGGTCAGTGTGTTGTACAATGGTGTGTTGGAAATATTCCTTTAGGCAGAGGCAGCAAAAATACGCTTCCAGATCGCCATAGAACTAAATCATATTCGTAGGAGTGGTGGGGCAGAAGGAGAGTCCTCAGGACAGATTCTTCTGCTGGGCTAAGAGTGGCTGGATGGGTTGACAATGTTGCTTATATGCACTTAGTGCTCCACCATTTAATTCCACTTTCTGTATTTTCCATTCCCTATCCTGGTGTGCTAGGCATCTATCTTTCTCCAAGTCTGTCAGGTCACTTCTGGAGAGCATCAGAAAGTAACTCACATCAGTAAAAATGTACCCAGTATAAGCTGGAATCTCCAAATCCCCAAATGGTCCAAAACAAAATGTTTCTCTGAGTCTGGTTGTTGTGACAGTGGTGGTTGTCTTACTGTTCAGACTGGGGTGGGGGAACCTTTTTTGGGTCGGGGCCACTGACGCACAGAAGTCTAGGGCCACACACAAGTGAGAAGTGCCCCCCCCCAAAAAAAACCCTCACTGATGTGGCCCCAACTGAGAAGAGAGACACTCCCCACATTTCCGTCCCATACCAGAGCCTAGGGGGTCCAGCCTAGTAGATTTTTTTTTTTTGTGCTCTAGCCCTGCGTCGGGGAAGTGGGGGCAGGGGGCAGCCTGGAGTACCAGCATGGGCTCCCCAATGCTGGGGGAGGGACTGAGCCTCGGGGGGTCGGATCCAGGCAAGCAGGGGGCCACATCCGGCCCCCGGGCCTGAGGTTCCCCTCTCCTGATTTAGACTGTAAGATTCTCATGTTTTAGGGTCTGGAAACATTCTGTGGGCTAGTTTACACTAAAAAAGGCTTTGCTGAAATAGCAAACTAGTCTAGTGTTAACCAGACTAGCTAAATTGAACTCTGGAAGATCTATCACGGCAGTGTTGAGTGAAGACGTGGCCTTAAGAAAAGAAGACTGACTGGGGTCCTGAAAACAGTGTCCACATGTGTTAAGGCCTGTTATAAAGAGGATGGTAGTCTTTTGTTCTCCATGTCTACTGAAGGTAGGACAAGAAATAATAAGTCTTAATGTGCAGGAAAGGTGGCTTAGGTTAGCTATTAGAAAAAACCTTACTGTCAGCATTGTTAATGACTAGAATAGGTTACCATGGCAGGTTGTAGAATTCTCATAACTGGGGGGTTGGGAACACAATTTGGGAAGACACCTGTCAGAGATGGTCTCGTATACTTGGCTCTGCCTCATCGCAAAGTTCTGGACTAGATAACTTCTTGAGGTCCCTTTCAGTGCTAGTGAGTCTGGATTTTTTTTTTAAACCAAATTTATAAGTAGTTCCTGTTGTGATATTCTCATCAATCTAGATAAATATTGAATAGTGGTTATTTTTTAAAATGAATGAAATTATTTATTTCTTGAAATGAAAAGAAGCCACTTAAATGTATTAAATATGCTTAATAATAATATTGTTTATGTTTTTTCCTACTGTAGGTGGAGGAAGACTTCTGGAGCAGATTCTGAATTCTCAAGAAACTCCATTGAGACAAACTGAATCTTCCGAGAAGACATCATTAAACAGTACCAAAATGGCTTGGCATTCTGACAGAGAGCAGTAAGTAAACGTGATTGAATAAGTTCATACAGACTTTTTATTATTAATATGACTTAGGTATGTGCTAAACCAGGGCTACTTAACTTTGGAAGCCCGGGGGCCACAATGATACTCTCAGCACATGCTGAGGGCCGCAACGTAAGTGTGGTTGCATATACACGCAAATATATATATGCAAATAGCTTCTTTCACACAATGCCTTGGCACTCCCTGGAATGAGGTTTAACTGTTAATTCGAACTAAGGGGTTTATCTCGGAATCACACTTCTCTGCCACGTGTAGACGCGGGCAGTTATTCCGGGGTAGTCAGTTTCCAAAACGGCGACCGCCCGGGAACATGCTAATGAAGCGCGGGATATTTAAATCCCGCGCTTCATTTGCAATTTCGGTTGCCTCATTAGCCTCCCTAGTTTGAACTAGGGGGCTAGTGTAGACGTACCCTTAAGGTTTAATACTTGTGCAGAGTTCAAATCTGTATTCAAATTCTCAAATTAGAAACCAGTTGTTTCTAAAATCAATCAAGAAGCTGTGAGATTTTAGTAACATGTAATTTTTCTAGCAGGCCTGCTACCCTGCAAACTGACTCAATCCCTACTTTTGAAGGCCCCCACCAAGATTTCAGTTCAGTTAATAAAACAGTAAAAAAAGCAGAAGATGTACTTCTAGATCTCGGACAGCTGAAAAGAGAAATGCATGGCGTGCTACAGGTAAAGTGGGTAACCATGTGGTTGGAATGACTAATTTCAATAAGAAAAATAAGAAATGTAAGCAGAACTATGTTTGGCATCAACAAAGATTGCTGTTGCTTCTAACTCTCCAAACAGAATTATGTTTACAAATTGACTTGGCTGAAAGGTGTAACCTGTTTGGCTGAACAGGGTTTTGGGATATAATCATCTTCCAATAAACATATATTTATATCTAGGTTATAAAATCTCTATGTTACTTTATCCAACCAGTAACTTTAAAAATCCAGTCTAAAGAGTAATAGTATTAGTAAATACCTTCTTCAAAGCTTTTATTTTTTTTATTTTTAAATGCTGCTTTCTGTTGTCCTCTCTTCTGTCCCCCAATACTCTAGCTGTTCTCAACCTTTCCAGAATACTGTGTCCCTTTAACGGTTTCATCTTTTTCACGTGCTATATTGCTTTTATATATTTTCAGTTTAGTGCCTCAGACATGATTATGTTTGACAAGTTTCAGATCTCTTTCCATTGGTTTAAGTGTTGTGCCTAACTTTGCAAGATCCTGATCTCTCCCTAGGCTTTAAGTCCATGGTGTGCAACACGCTAGCCACTAGCCACATGTGGCTATCTGGCTGGTGTAGTGTGACTGTTTGGCTTGAACAATGTGGCTATTTGGCCTGTTGAGTGTAGTTAGTTCACTATAGCAGTAGCCACTATAGTGACTACTGCTTCAGAACTAGTTGGACGCTACGGCTTTAAGCCAATGGCAGTTGCTCTCCACCTTATTGGATTGGGCCTTAGAACTGGTGCTAGATTAACTGTTAATCAGATTAATGTATTCAAGTTTAGAAAAATGATTTAGTATGTTAAAATAATCGTTTTTCTTAAATTTTAGCCAACAAACCCTGTTGTTGCACCTAGTCTTGCTGAATATCATCAGGTCTCCAAGCCATCTATACTTCAAACAGTTAAAGCACCAAAATCCATATTAAAGGATGCTGAAAGGATTTTAAGAGATGTACAAAACAATAAAAAAGTCCTTGAAGAAAATTTGGAAGCCATTATCCGTGCAAAAGATGGAGACGCCATATATGCTTTTATTAATGCTTTGACTACAAACAGGTGGGAATCTTATTTGCTCTTCTATGTTGCTATCCACTCTATTCTACACGTATTGCTAGTTAAAAATATTGATCTCGTTTAGAGCAGAGGTGGAGACAGTTACACAGCATTTAAAAACAACATACAGAAAAAATAATTTCTCACCCTAGTTCTTATTTCAGGTAAAGTCCTTCTCAGGCCAGAGATGTCCTTTCTGACCTGTGTCTAGCAGTTCTCTCCCATCCTGTCATTACAGTCCTTTTGCTTCCAGGTGTTTTATGGCATAGTTGTCAAGATATGAACCTGCGCAGGGAAACCGCAGTGGATTTCCAATATCAGGTGACATAGTTGCGGGTCTTTGTAGCACCTGAGAGACCATGAGTCAGTAGCAGTATAGCACAACTGCAGGAAGAGGATTCTTCCTGGACATCTAACACTCCGGTCATCTTAAGAAGAGGGCTGTGCCCACGAAAGCACATGATACCATCTACATGTTTTGTTAGTCTTTTAAGTGCTACCAGACTATGTGTTGTTTTTTACGTTTTTCCTGTAACAGACTAACTTGGCTACCCCTCTGAAGCTTTTCTTCATTGTTGTTCCTGATGGGCTGATAATAGGCTTTTGCCAACATTGATAATAAATATGCAGTTAGTATTCCTTATTTCAGACACAGAAATGATACATTCATGCAAATGGAAAAATCATATTCAGTAAGTTATAACTTTTCCAATGACCCCCCTAATCCTAAACTCACAAGAATCATTTTGAATAAAACGTATCCCACTTGTCATTCATATTCATAAGCATATTTCCATAAAGAATATGGAGTGCAATGTCACAGTCCTGTTTAATCTTGAGGTATCTTGAATGGGCAAGGGGAGGGGCGATGGTTCCCATGCTGTGATTCACAAATTCAGAACAAATATTTTCAAAGTTACAAGTAAAAAATTACATATTTCCATGTAGAATGGAAAACTGATATTATAAGTGAGATTAATGTATTCAAGCAACTTACTAAAAATCATGTTGTAGAGACTAAATTCAGAATACATTCTTATCTGACTAATACCTGTATTGAACATAATTAACATACTAGTGAGCTGGTTTGGTTTTCAGCTATGTTTGTCAGTTCTTAGCTTACACCTACAGCATTGGTCAGAGCTGGTACTTGTTTTACCAATGTTGCACCAAAATCCAAATGTCATAAGCTCAGCATGAAAAGCTTTTTAGGGAGTTGTTTTGTAGAGCATACTTAAAGGCTTAAATGCTCATTTAATTTCTTGTTTTATATGATACCCAGCATTGCTCAGGTCCTTACCTCAATTCATATTTGTTTTTCTTCATTTAAATCATTGCTCTGGGGTGAGGCTGGGGATGAGGGATGACTACTCCAGCCCTCTCTCACCGCAGCACCTTGGAGCCAGGTGAGACACACCTCTCCATGGCCACTACTGCTCCAGAGGCACAGCCAGAGGAGGGGTGCATGTCCCCCAGTTGGGGCAGGTCCAGGTTCATCTGCCTTCTGTTCTCCCCAGCCAGAGTGAAGAATGATGAAGGGGAACAGCCAGCAGTGTTCCCACACAAATTGCGGAGAGGGGGTTCAGCCCCCCACCCTTCCTAAAGAGCTGGAGCTAGAGCAGTCCTGGACTTGTGTGTGTGGCAGGGGGGCTCCCCTCAGCCACTACCTTTCACCTACCTGGTGACTGTCTCATTTCTGTATGGTTTTATGCGTCCCCATATGCTTTTGTTGGGGTGGGCGAAGTTTCAGTCCTCCTCCTCCCCACCCCGCACAACTAAACCCTGACCTTGCTTCAAGTTATAAGAAGAGGACGCTGCATACCAAATTTGGTGGTCCTAGCTCTTACTGTTTAGGAGGAGTTCTTAGACATACAGGCTCACTCGCTCTCAGACTGACTCTCTCAAATATATAGTAACTAGTAAAGTAGATCACACTATCTCCAGGACAGGCATGGTTTAAACATTTGCCCGATTTGCTTTTGTTACTGCTACTCCCTGTAGCAGGCTCACAATTTCAAGGTCACATTGGGGCTCATTCAGTCAATGTATATTTAAAACTATATCCAGCCTGTCTGCAGAGAGTACAGTGACTTGCACCAACAATAACAAACTAAGTATATTTATTTTCTGTTCAGATTAGCAAAGCTTCCACAGAGAATACTCTGTGTGCTTTCTCAATTCACTATTGCTTGCTCCCTGCCTCGTGACATGACTCTGATTTTGACCCTTGGTGTTGCAGAACCTGCTTCCATGTTATGAGCACCCAATCTTTCTCTCACCCTTGTTTTTAAGATGCCTTTATTGTTTCTGTTTCAGATAATTCATCAGTTGCCTACATAAAATTATATACACAAAATGTTCTTTGGTGGTAGCACTTTGCTATCTTGAATGAAACAAGTCTCCTTTGTGTAAAAATTTTCTGGGAATGGGGATCCATAATAATTCATTTTTGGAGAAAATTACTTGCCTTCTTTAAATACTCATTTGCTCTCTGTCCCCCACCAAATTGGGAATATATTTTTCATTTGCTCTTGCTTTTCACCTTTTGTTCCAAAAAGGAGCTGATGAGGCGATAGGGGCTGCTATACCATCTCATAGAGTAAGTATATGGCACCTACTTTTGAGGCATATTACTGGTGCCAGTTTGTGGAAATATGGAAGCTTCCAGCAATGATGTGTTAGAAGCACAGGTACAGGCATGGGAAAGTAGTAAAAAAAATACATCCACTATTGTCAGATGTCCAGGATTGTAGATAAGTAATAGTCTATTTTCAAATGCTTCAGAGGGGTAGCCGAGTTAGTCTGTAACAGGAAAAACTATTTTCACTGTGCCTTTTAAAGCCTCCCTCAGAACAGTCACTACCTTTTCCAGTACTAAATCATCACAGTTTGAGAAACAATCACCTAACATAGCTCTTTCTTCTTTCCATTTCAGTGATGTATTGGAAGAGATTCGTATCAGAAAGACAGTAGATGAGTGGATTAAAGCAATTAGTTTGGAAATTCAGGTATGTCTATCTAACAGGGCACATTAAAGGTCTTCATGGAAGAGAAGAGAGGCAGCTCTGAAAAACAGCACGGGCCCTGGTTGATGGGGCAGCTGAAACAGGGCTGCTATAAATCAGTTAAGGGCCAGGTGAGCTGACTTCAGGCTGCCACAGGACTTCTTTAAAAAACTTCCCTGTGGGGGAGGATGGGGAAGAGAGTGTAAGAGGAGTTTGGAGGAGGTGGAGGGAAGTGAGAGCTGATAAGGAAAGAGATAGAGAAGCTGAAAAACAGAACAGCAGCACTGCCAGAATAGACGGGAAGGTATGGGGCTCTTACGGAGTTTTTGGGCTCCCTTCCCCAAGTGGCCTGAGAACCCAGCCAGTGACTGAAGGGGACTGGTTACTCAGCCCAGGCTGACCAGGGCATCTGCCTCAGTACCTGTTTAGCCTAGGGGCAGAACCCCAAAATGCTGGAAAGGGCAAGTAAGTCTGCGGGGTTGTGGGCCGAGCAGGGCCTGGGACCCAGGAGAGTGGGTCTAACCCTGCCACAGCTGGAAGAAAATGTTTGAGTTCAAATTTCTCAAATTGTAAGACACTTGTGGGTTTTTTAAAATGTCTTTTAAGAAGTATTATGCACTTTCCATATGAAAACATCTGGAAACTATTAGGGCAGTTTTTAGCTTAACAAAATATTCAGACCTATTTTTAAACTTGTTTTGCTTAATGAAAATCACTATATCACAGTTACTCTTTAACATGAAAAACAAACCATTTGTCAGAACTTCAGAGTTGTCCCTAGCCTCTAGAATCATAGAATCATAGAGCTGGAAGAGACATCAGGAGATCATCTAGTCCAGTCCCCTGCCCAAGACAGGACCAATCCCAACTAAATCAACCCAGCCAGGGCTTTGTCAAGCAGAGACTTAAAAAGCTCTAGGGATGGAGATTCCACCACCTCCCTAGGTAACCCATTCTAATGCTTCACCACCCTCCTAGTAAAATAGGTTTTCCTAATATCCAACCTAGACCTCTCCCACTGTAACTTGAGACCATTGCTCCCTGTTCTGCCATCCGCCACTACTGTGAACAGCCTTTCTCCATCCTCTTTGGATAGACTATATTTCCATTTTATTTTTAGGCAGAAATGGCGAAAAGTGACAATGAACAAACACAGCATAATCAAAAAGATCAAAAAAATCCCTGGATCAAGAGAACACAGAACACCAGGGATATGAAGACAAAGAAAGAAATTAAAGCAAAAACTCAAAAAACCCAAGGATCTGTAACAAAGAAGTATTTGCATGCTGTTAAGCCTTCCCAGAAGCAGTCGAACTTGAGAAGTTACTCAGTTTCTGAAGCTTTGCTGGAGAAAGAAGGAAGGAGAGAGGTACTGGGTTTTTTTTTTATTATTTGGCATTCCTTCTGATAATGACTGCCTTACTTCAGTTTCTAAGAGAGAACTGAATTGGAACTCTGAGGGGTAGCCGTGTTAATATGTAATTTTAAAAACAAGTAATCCTGTGGCACTTTAGGGTACATCTACATTGAGGAACTATTTCAGGATACCGGAACTGTCCTGAAATAGCTATTCCACATCATTTAAAGCAGCCCATAATTTCGAAATAGATTTCAAAATAATGGGCATCTTATTCCGACATCCCGGTGACCCTCGTTTCACGAGGGTTAAGGGGAGTTTTGGAATACTGAGTTTTTCCAAAATTTGGTGCTGTGTAGACATCGCTAAATTATGAAATAAAGTATTTCAAAATAGCATCGAAATAAGCTACGCAGTGTGCATAGTGCAAATTGTGTAGCTTATTTCGAACTAAGGGTGCTGTGTAGATGCACCCTTAGAGACTAACAAAAAATATATATATAGTATGAGCTTTCGTGGGCAAAACCCACTTCTTCAGATGAGGTTGAGTGGAGAAAAAAAAAAAGCACTTTTGTTAATCTCTGAGGTGCATAGGACTACTCATTGTTTTGAATTGGAACTGTCAATGTCCTGGTTTTGATTTTACAGTAATTAAAATGTTTGCATGTACATATAGTGCTAGTTGGGTAGTAACTGGAATACTAGATATTTAATTCTGCACAATCTACTGTATATTTGAGAGAGTTTGTGCATCTGTCCATTCATCTGTCTGTGAGTCTATTTGTTCAAGAACTCCTCCTAATCAGTAAGAGCTAGGACCACCAAATTTGGTTTGCAGTTTCCTTTCATCATAACTTAAAGCAAGGTCAGGCTTTGGTAGTCCCAGGACAATGGGATGTGCCTGGAATGTGACTGTTTCTCATGAAACGGAAAGGGAGGGCTGTGATAGCAGGGACAGTTACATTCCAGAATGACCACTGGGAGCAGTAAGTAAGCAAGCATGCTCCTGACAGCCCCAAATAGCTGCAGAGCAGCTGCTGGCCAGGCAGAAAAGCCACATGGCCAATCCAGGAGAGAGGTCCTGCCACCTTGACAGCCCTGGAGAGCTGTGGAGCAGCTGCTGGCCAGGCAGTGTAGTCCCACCTCCCCCAGGCGTATCTGTTGGCTTCCCTGCCCTGAGCCCCCACACACCACCCAACTTCTTGCCTTGACTCCTGCACCCTCCATCCTCTCCCCTGAGCCCTTCCTCATTCCCCAACCCTGACTCCTGCACCCCCACACACCTCCAGCCCCCTGCCCTAAGCCTTCCACATCCTCAAGCCCCTGCCCTGAAGGACCTGAGCAAAGCCAGGTAAATCTTTTAGTTATGCTATAAGGCATAGGATTTGTAGGGTTGATTAAAAGGGTTGTTTGTCCATTACTTCATATAGAATTAATACTGGCATATTTACTTGGTGTTCCTCCAGTCCTTATCTCAGTTTTTTTAAAATAAAAGAACTGCTTGCTCTTTGTACCCGGGCTGCTTGTTCTTCCCCTTCCTGACCCTGTCAGGGAGCGAGAGCAAAGTGCACAGCTTATCTGCCTCCTGCATTCCTGAGCCAGACTGAGGAATGCAGCAACTTGTGCACTTCCCCTTGCTCCCTGAGGAAGGGAAACAGCCAGCAAAGTCCCCAGCAGGGGTTAGCTTCAGTCCCACTCCCCTTCCCTGCTATCCCTAAAGGATGCCTGGGAGGTGGGAGGCTCTGGGTTGGGGCAGTTCCAGGTTGTGGGGGGGGCACCCTCAGCCAGCCTCTTTCACCTGCCTGCTGATTCTGTCTCTTTTCTGTATGGTTTTATCAGAAGCAATTCCATTCTGGGCACATCCATTTTCCTGGCACAAACAAACCCTCACCTTGCTTTAAGTTATGGTAAAAGGAAACTGTATACCAAATTTGGTGATCCTAGCCCTTACCATTCAGGAGGAGTTCTTGATCAGACAGACAGACAAACTAAACTCTCTGAAATATATATGTAGTAGATTCTAAGCATAAGTGCAAACTTAAAATGACTGCCTCCTTTGAGTTTCCATTGTAAGAACTGGCTTTGTTTTTGTGTTTGTTGCTTACAGTGATTATTAGTACTTAATAAATAATATGTAATGGTATAAAAAGGTAAAATTGTTTGTATACTTGATATTGATTGATGCAAAATTTGTTGTGCATAATGACAACTAAAAAAACCACAAGTTGTACAGTTTGTCCAACACGGTTTTATTACTATATCTTGTTTGTCTACAGTGCTTCATTAAAATGTAGAACTGCTGGGAAAAAGGTGTAGCAATAGTTACACATTTAGTCCTTCACATATGGAAAACTTAGAGAAGGCTTTTCTTTTGTGCAGGGACCTCTGAAAGCAAGTGCAATGGTACAGAATGAAGAGTATTTGTCCCAGGTATATGGAAAACCAATTTACCAGGGCCACCGCAGCACTCTTAAAAAAGCACCATATCTCAGGTTTAATTCTCCATCTCCCAAATCCAAACCTCAAAGACCAAAAGTTATAGAGTGTGTTAGAGGTAAGTAATCCTTTGACATAAATACTTAAATTATAAACAGGTGTGTCTGCCCAATGTATATCTTCATGGATTAAGTCCTGTATCCGGGAGTGATACAGACCAGTGGGTTTTCCTGCATCTCCAACCACAGCACATTCTGCTAGGGCACAGGCTTCTTCCACTACTTTTCTGACCCAAGTTCCTATTCACAAAATATGTAGGGCAGCTACACGGTCCTCCATATATACATTTACCTTGCACTATGCAATTACTCAACAAGTCATCAATGATGCCTCATTTAGCCAAGTCATCCTACACAATCAGTGGTTGGCTCCGACCCTACCTCCTAAATTTCTGCTTGTGAATCACCTAATTGGAATACACATGAAATGAACAAGCACTCAAAGAACAAAAAAACTTTTACGTAGCTTCTTGTAACTGTTCTTCAATATGTGTTGCTTATGTCTGTTCCAATACCCACCCTCCTTCCCCTCTGTTGGGAGTAGCCAGCAAAAAGGAACTGAGGAGGGGGCGGGTCAGTAGGGCACTGTATTGGGTGCCATGGACGTGCGACTCCAGGGAGCTCCCAGACCAATCCTGTAGGCGCTGCTATGGGAAAATCTTCCAGCCACCGTGTACGTGTGTGCACACACCCCTAATGGGAATAGACATGAACAACACATCTCAAAGAACAACAATTACGAGAAAGTATGTAACCATTTTTTTTTCTGATATTCCACAATGTTTAGTCTAGTGTTGACAGGCTTTCTTTTGTTGGGCAAAAGATAACCTCTGTTGGGAATTAGTATTTTACACTTGTTAATGCTTCTCTCCTGTTGGGTGATCTACAGTTGGAGAACAAGCATTTAAATGTTGCTGAATTACATGGGATGCGGGTATGATAAGTGGGATTAATGCATGCAGCAATTTAAAAGCATTTCATAAAGCCTAAACACATTTATATAGCACTAATACCTACTTGTAACAGTACAAACACAGAGAGGAATCAGACTGCTTTCAACTATGTATTTGTATGTCAATGTTCAGTGAGGCCTAGAGGCCTTGGCATGTGCTGCCAGCGTCTGTCTGTAGTGCATTGGATTATAAAGCCAGCAGTGCATAGTATACACCTGTTATTTCTTGTTCTAATTGATGTTGGGCATTTTATGTTAGTGATTTATTTTCAGTCCTGTCAGACATTACCTAAGCTTATACTAGAACAGGGGTGGGCAATAATTTTTGAAGGGGGCCACAAATTTCTGAAGTGGCCCAGGCCGTCCCTTCCCATGCTCCCCCTTCCCATGTTCCCCCTCCCACAGACCCTGATTGGCCTGCGGGGGGGGGAGCGCTATGTCTACACAGCAACATTATTTCAAAATAATATAGTCCGCGTCTACACAGCTGGCAGTTATTTCGACACAATGTCGAAATATTGTTAAGCTGGAGGACTTCTCACTCTGACTCCTGTAACCCTCATTGTACGAGGAGTAAGGGAAGTCGGAGAAAGAGTGCTCCTAAGTTCTGTGTATACAGCACCAAAACTCAAAATAAGCTATTTTGAAATAAGCTACGCAATTGACTATTTCAAGTTAAGCCCTGCTGTGTAGACGTGCCCGGGGTGCAGGAACACGTGAAGTCTTTGCCCCCCTACCCTCTCGGCACCTAGAGAGAACAGCCAGCTGTTCAGGGCCTAGGGATGTGGGAGCACACAAAATCTCTTGCTCCCTGCCCCTGCCCTGCAAGGGGCGCACAGCTCTAGAGAGTCAACCACTGCACACTCTCCGCCCCAGATCTTGATTGGCCTGAGAGTGGAGGGAGTGGCACCGCGGCCGCAGGCCAGATCAACCAGCTTGGCGGGTCATAATCAGCCTGCAGAGGCTCTCTTGCCCACTCCTGTACTAGAATATGCAGCATGTGAGAGATGCATAAAGTAGTTGATTCTCATTTCAGGTACAAAGGTAAAGTCAGCAAGAACACAGACCAGCTCTTGCACACAGAAAGTAATAACAAGTCCTAAGAGGAAGCAACTTCTTTCTGCACGACTTAATGAAAACCAGTATCTGTTCAGCCCAAGCAGAGAGGTGCCTGATGTCTCAGGGCCACTTGAAGGCCATCTAATTCCTATGGCTATTCCGTTAGGTAAGAACAACCAAAAACATAATGAGTTGTATGGGCCAGATTCATTCCTGCTGCTGCTGAAAGATGTACCTCTTACCTTTCCGTATCAATGATAGCTTCTGTGCCCATGGAGATTTATTTCTGATGTTATTCCATAGAAGCTAAACCAGCAGAGGCTGCTGCAGTGGGAATCTGTATTTTCTGAAGTTCTTCTATCTAGGCCCACTCCTAACCAGCATCACTCACATCTTGTGCTGTCTTTTTGATGACATCCTGGCGGAGGAGAGATTGCTGGCATTTTGCACTGTGGCAGCCTCTTTCACGGTACTCTTCCCATCACTGTGAAGCCATTATTGATCAGAGAATGAATTCTGGGCTATTGAATTTAGTCTGCATGGCGGAGAGTAGATAAATTGATCATTTCTGCCCAACAGTTTTAGTAATACTGTCCCAAGTTGTATTATAGCATATTGATCACCACTGAGATACTCTTCTCTTGAGAGCAGATATAATCTGAGTATTTTTGGCATGTACACAGAGGTTGATATTAAATTGACAGCCAAATATAATAAATGTACATGAGGGGCTTCAGGAAAAGCTCTGAGGATATTATAACTTCAGTCATATTTTGACTAACTGGCTTATTAGTTGCCTAAAGGAGCAGGCAGGGAGACACTGTGTAATGTATGTATTGATTGCATATAGCCCATATCCTGTGGGCCAAAAAAAGAAACATATCTGTAAGATACAATGACCGAAAATTTTCAGTAGCACTGCTAACTACAGTTATTGTTTCATAGCACTAGGTGGCACTATAGCCAATTAAATTACTACAAAACAATTAGGAAAATGATCAGGCATCTAGGTTAAAAAAATACCAAAAAATGCATACACATTTAAATTTAAATGATAAGGCACCAGATTTTGACAAGTGAGGAAGAACGTAAATCTAAACTTTATAAAACTGACAAAGACATTCAGAATTAAAGTAAGAATTATTCTGATTAATTGATAAATTAAAGGTTTTTATGTTTCTTGATCAACTTTCTTTAGGTCAAACACAAATTAATGGCATCTCACCACAGCCTGCTGGAGTCGTCCTAGGTAAACCACACTCTGTTACAGTGACTACCTCTGTTCTTCCAAAACCACAACCTAAGGTTAAGAAACCCAACATAGCAGTAATAGAGATGAGATCGGAAAAAAAGGATCCTCCTAAACTCACTGTACAGGTATAAAGCGAAAACAACTGTTGCTGTTTTTATTAATACTCAAGCTTATAAATTATTGAAGATCACTGAGCTACTTACTAGACAAGATCATTCGTGTTAAAGGACAATAGGCCCATTACTTAGTGAGGGGGGGAAGACAATAACAGAAAATGTAGAAAGTACTAAATGCCTTTTTTGCTTCAGTTTTCACCAAAAAGATCAGTAGTGATCAGACAACTAACATAGTGAAAACCAGTGTAAATGAAGTAGGGAAAAAACAAGTTAGAGGTCTTGAAATCACCAGGGCTTGATGAACTACATCCTAGAAACTCAAGGAGCTGACTGAGGAGCTAGCTATCTGATTTGCAATTATCTTCAAAAACTCATGGAATATCGGGGAGATATTCTAGAGCGTGGGAAGAGAGCACAGAGAATGCCCGTCTATATAAAAGAGAATTAGGACAGTGTGGGCAATTATCGATTGGGGGGGAGGGAGGGAGACGGCCACAACCAGCTTCAAGACTGAGCTGGATACATTTATGGAGGGAATGGTATAATGAGACTGCCTACAGGGCTGCTGGCAGCAAATGTCTTCAAAGACCAACAATGGGAACTAGATGAGGAGGGCTCTGAATTAGTACAGAGAATTCTTTCCCAGGTGTCTTGTTCCAGGGTCTTGCCCACATGCTCAGAGTCTATCTGATCATGATATTTGGGGTAGAGAAGGAATTTTCCCCTGAGTCAGATTGGCAGAAGCCCTGGTGGGTTTTCGCTTTCCTTTGCTGCATGGGGAATGGATCACTTGCAAGATTAAACCAGTATAAATGGTGGATTCTCTGTAACTTGAAGTCTAAATTATAGTTTGAGGTCTTCAGTAAGGCTACGTCTAGACTGCATCCCTCTGCCGACAGAGGGATGCAAATGAACCACTTCGGGAGTGCAAATGAGCCCGGGATTTAAATATCCCGGGCTTCATTTGCATGCTCACGTTCCGACGCTGTGCGGATCAGACTCTGTGTCGAAAGTGAAAGTAAAGTGTAGCCGCGGCTCTGCCGACAGCGGGAGCTGGCAGACCCTGTACTCCTCCAAAAATGAGGAGTACAGGGTCTGCCAAAAGCTCCCACTGTCAGCAGAGCCGGCTACACTTTACTTTCACTTTCGACACTGAGTCTGATCGGCACAGCATCGGAACGTGAGCATGCAAATGAAGCCCGGGATATTTAAATCCCGGGCTCATTTGCACTCCCTAAGTGGTTGATTTGCATCCTTCTGTCGGCAGAGGGATGCAGTCTAGACACAGCCTAACTCAGAAATAAGGGGTCTATTACAGGAATGTGTGAGGAAGTTCTGTGGCTTATAATGTGCAGAAGGACAAACTAGGTGATCATGATGGTCCCTTGTGACATTAAAGTCTATAAATCTGAGACCAGTTGACTTAACTTGAGTATTCAAAAAGATACTGGAGAAATAATCAAGCAGTTTGCAAACATAGTGAAGATAATGTGATAAATAACAGTCAACATGGATTTGTTAAGAACAAATCATGTTAAATCAACCTAATAGCTTTCTTTTACAGGGTAACAAGACTTGTGGATAGGTAGGAAGCAGTTGACGTGGTTCACAGTCAAACTGATATGGCTTATTGAACTGTGTCCTGCAGGGTTGGGTTCTGGATCCAGTTTTGTTCAATATTTTTATAAATGGTTTTAGATAATGGCATAGAGAGTATAGTTAGGTTCAAGATTAGGAGAAACTTCCTAACTGTCAAGATACTTAAGCACTAGAACAAATTGCCCAGGGGTGGTATAGAATTTGGAGGATATTTAAGAACAAGTTAGCCAAACTCTAATCAGAAATGGCCTGTTTCAGAGGTTATCAAACTGTGGTCCACAGTAGGGATGTAAGCTAGTCGCTTCTCCCCTGCACCCCCCACTGCCTGTATCAGAGAAAGGCAGCAAGGTGGGGGGAACAGGTGCCAGTGCTGGGGGGAGTCGGCTTAAAAGGCTGATTAAATGCAATTTAACATCCCTAGTCCACAGTTCTCAGATAGTTCCCTCTAAGGTGCATGCCTGGATGGTCTCATACATGCAAATGAAGGGCAGCCCACCTAATTAGTGGATCTGTGCACATGTAGCTCCACTAATTAGGTTCCTGGACCCTGGAGAAGACACACATGTAAGGTGAGGTGATGGCCTGGGGTGGGGGGAATTGAAGGTAAGTGGGAGGAGGGTAATGGGGTGAAGTGGAGGAAATAGGAGGTAGGTGGGAAACAGTGGGGTGAGAAGAGGAGGTGGGAGGAATTTGCGATGCGCAGGACTAGTGGCTGGAGAGAGAGGCTACCTTCTCCAGCTACAGAGACGGCCCTTCTTCCCAGCCTCAACTCTGGGGCTGCTCTGGCAGGGGAGAGACCCCTTCCCACCCCATACACACAGCAGGGGAGACCCCTACTGATATTAAAATATGTGTTGCATGCTTTTATTTGTGGAACAAAAAATATTTGTTTATATAGCGCTTTAATTCAAAGTGCTTTACACAAGTTAGCTAACCTTGCAAACTACATTTGGAAAGATCATTAAGTGGTTTGCCAACACCCTCAGCAATTTTCAAGTCATCCACAAAAAAAGTTTGAGAATCATTGGTCTAGTTTATGCTTAGTCCTGCCTTGAGTGCAGGGGACTAGTCAAGATGACCTATCGCAGTCTCTTCAAGCTCTACATTCCTGTGAGTCCATGTTAATGATTTGGCATTAGTGGATGTTTTTCTTAATGTTTTTCTTAATGTGGTATAGTATAAACCAAAAATCAGTCATCCTGTGCTAATTATTATGATTTTTTTACAATAATTTTTATTATTTAACCAGAAAAGAATTGTTTGGAAAAGGAAGGTATGTGCAAATATATTCCCTGTGTTGAGGAGAAAACAACCCTGTGCAGGGTTTTAACGCGGAGACTATATGCTGAAGCAAACTTTAAAAAGAGCTTTTTAAAGGTAGCAATTTACTTGGCTGAATGCTTTGCCATATAAGATTTCCTTGCAACGTAGTTTCCCTTCAGACCAGTCAGCCACTGAAGAGCTAATCTTATATTTGTGACATGAGTCTGTTGACATGGAAATTAATGTGTTGTCAAAAATTCAGTATTTTGTGTTCATTGGAGGATCAAACTGAAGCAGAAGATATGCTGTCAGTACAGGTTGAACCTCTCTAGTATGGCACCCTGGGGACCTGACCAGTGCCAAACCACAGGAAGTCCAAATTGTCTAGCAGCATTATCAACACTTTCACTGCTTACTGGGCTCTTAGAAGACATTTAGGGGAAAATTAGAGCTAAATAACATCACAGAACATTGAGAGCCAGGACTGGTGGCTGTAAACAAACTTTATGGAACTGCAGGAAACTTGGCCACATGTATGTTAAGTGGACATTTGGCTAACTAAAATCATGCAGGACCACGGATGTTGCTGCACCAGAGTGTGCTGGATTAGAGAGGTTCAGCCCTTTCTTCCCACCCTCTTTAAACACAATTACTTGCTAATTAGAGCAGTCAGCGATTTTTTTAAATCCATAATAGAGCATGTAGTCCATCCTTCAGCCAGTGCACTACTTTTCTCAACATCACACTTTTTGTAATGCTTTGTCCAGGTTAGTTTTAAATGTTCCAAGTGATGAGGCTTTTGCCAAAGATTTAAACTAGAATTTACATTTCCTTTTGATGCATTTGTGTATCTGTTGAAAAATCTTTGTCACTGCAAAGAACATAGTCACAGATTGTAGATCTATTACAGTGTGTCTATTACAAAATTAATAGTTGCTGCTTATACGTAAAAGCACACTTCACTACACGGCTCACACAACAACATAAATGGCCCATGAATCAGTCAATCATGGAATTCTGAATAATTGATGTGAATTGGGGTAGTGTATTTATTATGTAAAATTGCCATATATGTGTTTGGCAATTAAAACATACAAGATAACAAGGTCCCAGAGAGTTAATAATCTGATAGAGATAACAAAAATTAAAAACTCAAATGAAGTAGAGAGCAGGAAAAGTAAGATAACAGAAAAGGAGAAGAAAATACTCTCAAGGGAATGTTTTTAGCTTGTTTATTATGTTAAGTCTGTCTTTAAAATCCAGCTCTGATCATACCGTGCTCTGATGAAGAGGTTTAATAAAGGAAAATGTAATTATTACAGACTCAGATTTTGGATTTATTTTCCATTTTAGGTGTTACCGAATGTAGATATTGATAGTATTTCAAATGACAGCGTGAGCATAAACCAGACTTCTACAAGCTCGGAAGCAACACTTCCTCCTGTCAGCAGTCTGATTCAGGTATTGATCTAAATGCCTTTGAATTCATGTTAGTTTGATAAGTAAATATTAATCCATTAATGTTCAATTACTATGAAATTATCTAATGTAGTATTTCTTCTTAAAGAAAGTAGACCCACTGATAAACAGAAAAGAGAACTAAATTGTAACTTCTGAGCTGTGTGGCTGGCTGTCTTATTTAGTTATTAGAAGATTTACGTCACTTTGCTCGGGTTCTTAACTCGATTAATTTTTGTTTTTCTTAATTTAAATAAATTGCTCTGGAGTGGGGCAGAGGATTAGGGGTTTAGTATGGTGGCTTCTCCTCCCACTGCAGTAGCTTGAGGCAAGGTGAGAAGTGGCCTCTCCATGGCTGCAGCAGCTCCAGGGGGCACAGCTGGGGGACGAATACATATCCTCTGGCTGGGGGGCGGTCCAGGTTCATCTGCCTCCTGTGTTCCCCAGTCAGAGTGAAGAATGCATACAACTGTGCACTTTCCCCTCACTCTCTGATCAAGGGGAACAGCCAGCAATGTTCCCATACGAATGGGGGGAGAGCTGCAGCTCCCACCGCCCACTCTAAAAGGTGCCTGGAGCGTGGGAGACTCAGGGCTCGGGCGTGCCCTCCAACCATCTCTTTTCACCTGCCTAGTGATTCTGTCTCTTTTCAGTATGATTTTGTGTGACCTGGCACTCATGCGGGGGCGTTGATGAGGGAGGCAGAGTTTGGGCCCATCTCCAATCCCCACACAACCAAACCCTGACCTTGCTTTAAGTTATAAGAGGAAGCTGTACACCAAATGTGGTGGTCCTGCCTCTTACCGTTTAGGCAGAGTTCTTGAACAAACCGACAGACCCGCTTGCTCACAGAGGCAGCAGTGGGGGATGCGGGAGATGGCATCTCTGCAGGAGCTGAAATGCTTTTGTCGCACGCGGGCTGCTGCCCCTGGTGATTACAAGATCTCATACTGTTTCTTCCACAGGATCTCAGCCTCATTCAGTGTATAGGCTGGACAAGGTGAACTGAATGAGGCAACTGTTCCATATTTCTTCTTTACTTAACTGTTCTGCATGTGTGTACCTGTTTCATTCACTGCACATCAGCCAGCCTCCTTACTGCATGAGGTCATGTTCCTTCCAACCCCTGTCTCACTCACTACACAACTTGTTCATCATTGGGCCTCTCTCCACTTCATGAGGCAGGGTTCTGCCTCCTGCTCCTCCCCCAAAACCCTCCAAAATGCCTTGTGATCATGTAATTAAAAATGAATTTGTAATGATTATACAAAAGAAAGTGGAGTTAAGGTTGCTATGGGGAACCTTAATTTAGTCACTTTGGGTTTGAGTCATTCACTTAACGGAATTTGTCCCTCTCTTGTGTATTGCAAAAAAAAAAAAAAAGTTAGATAGTTATAAAAATAACATGAAGAACTGCCATACTGGGTCAGACCAAAGGTCCATCTAGCCCAGTATCCTGGGATACTGGGATATTTGTTCTGAGATTCTGAAGCTGAGATGCTCTATTAAATCCTACAGCCAAGTCCAAGGAACGCTAGTATTCATTTTATTGGATTGCTTAATGGATACTGTCAAGTCGTCTTCCTTGTCTATAGAGTCCCTCCTCCCCCAATTGTTAGGGTAAAACATTTGTGCATTAATTAGTATACAAGATGGTCACTGTAACGGAATCATATTCTCAGTATAAAGCACTTCTATGGTTAAACCTTTTAATTTACGTAATTTTCTGTCTTTTATGAGGGTCCAGAACAAACTCAGTATGAGGAGGAAGATATCAAGTTTCCAGGAACTAATTTTGTTGATGTCATCGATATCATTCAGGTAACTACATCCCAGAAGACATCCTTGCCTTTGGCTTTTATATTCAACGAGCTGAAGTTACCCGGCGTTGCTCGGTCCTGCTCCCCACCGACCGATTTGCTTCTCCCCACCCTCCCCCACCAGCCCTGCTTCCTGCTGGCTGGTTCTCCTCCTCCCGATCTACCCCGGCCAGCCCCGCTCCCATCGGCCACACCCGGACCCTGATCTCCCTGACCAGTTCTGCTTCCTGCCGGCCGCCTCCCTGCCCCCACCCCCGATCTCCCCTGGCCAGCATCGCTGCCCCAACCCCTCCCCTCCCGGCCAGCTCTGCTTCCCGCTGGCTGCCCCCGATCTCCCCGGCCAGCCCCGCTGCCCCAACCCCTCCCCAGACCAGCTCTGCTTCCCGCCAGCTGCCCCTCCCCGATCTCCCCCAGCGAACCCCGCTGCCCCCGACCCCCCAGCAGCTCTGCTTCCTGCCAGCTGCCTCCCGATCTCCCCAGCCAGCCCGCTGCCCCGACCCCCGCCAGCTCTGCTTCCACCAACCGCCCCTCTCCCGATCTCCCCAGCCAGCCCCGCTGCCCCAACACCCTCCCCCGCGACCAGGCCCGCTCCTCCCAGCCTGTTCCTTCTCCCCCTCCCCCCCCCCTCCCGATCAAGTGTGTCCGTTTTTTTAGACCACCTGGTAACCGTAGCTGCGGGGGGCAGGGCGGGTGCCCAAGCTGTTGTGCGCATGGGGGTGGATCGAGTCCCAGACGGTGCTGGGGGCCACAGGCGGCGGGCATGTGACCTATGGTGGGTGGGGCTGCCCCTGCAGCGCAGTGCGGCGGGTTATTTTTTAATTTTACAGGTTAAGATCGGGCCCGATCGAGTCCAAAAGTACCTTCAAACCTTCTCCTGGAGGAAAGTTTATCCCATGGAAAGTTTGGTTGCGGTAGCTCTTATAGGGTACGTCTAAACTACATGGCTCCATCGACGGAGCCATGTAGATTTGTTTGTTCAGCAAAGGGAAATGAAGCCGCAATTTAAATAATCGCGGCTTCATTTAAATTTAAATGGCTGCCGAGCTGAGCCGACAAACAGCTGATCAGCTGTTTGTCGGCTCAGCGCGCTAGTCTGGACGCTCCCCTGCCGACCTGAAAGCCCTTTATCGACCTCCCGTTATGCCTCGTAGGATGAGGTTTACCAGGAGGTCGATAAAGGGCTTTCAGGCTCGGCGTCGTCGAACTGCGCGCTGAGCCGACAAACAGCTGATCAGCTGTTTGTCAACTCAGCGCAACCATTTAATTAAATGAAACGCGATTATTTAAATCGCGCTTCATTTCCCTTTGCCGATCAACCTAATCTACATGGCTCCATCGATGGAGCCATGTAGTTTACACACACCCATAGTGTCCAAGTTATTAGAGCACAAACATACAAACATTCTCCTTTATATATTAGATTCTGTTCTACTTCTCAAATGTGAAATGCAACATTAAGAATTGTACTTTATTAAAAAAAAGTATCTTGTTCAGTTAAGCTTTATACAAGATTGAAAGGGGTAGATTTAAATTGTTGAATGCCAAGTCATTTTGTTTTAAAATGGCCAAAAACATTTGGTTTAGAGAAACAAGAAATGGTAGGCCAGCTCTTATTGTTTCTCTTCCTACTAACTTGGGATGTGGCTCTCATCATTTAGTATTTTTCTCTGATTTCTAGTGGTAGAAAATAGGTCCAGGAGATGCTTAAGATGTTAAAATGTTAATTTTAGGTAGCTACTCTGTCATTAGATAAGGCAGCATTATCCTTACCTTTCTACAGATCTATCAAACACTGTTTCTTGGTTGCTATCGACTTCAAGATGAGTCTTGAAGTTGGCCGCTTTATTCATGCATAAATCTAGTTGAGTTGTCCATAATGACAAAGTGATGTGAAGGACCTCGTAATCTTTCTTATCAAAGATGAACTCATCTTCCTGTGCCACATAAAGGATGAGTCTCCTTCATTCCATCCGATGCCACAGCATTCTGCAGAAAAACTGTGGCATAATCTAAATGCTTTTGAAATACTAACGATATATATTGAGTGCACTGGTTTAACAAGAAGATTGACTTCCTTGTTCATCTTCTTTAATTCAAAGTGCCACGGGCTCCAATTATCCAAACTATATCTGGCTAGATCGATCCGATTCTGCATTGTTGAGGTGTACAAGGTGTCAGGTTGAACCTGTTTTGATAGAATCAAAATATGCTTCACAAAATCTATGGTGACTTCAGGTTCTTTCTGCACATTTTCTTCCCCTGAGGAGATCTGCAGGGTAGCAACATGGTCCTTTAGTACCCCTTTTATTAGACATTATAAGGTGGACTTCTTCAGAAGTATTCTTCAATAGGAAGGTACTGCATGCATTGATCTAGAAGGCTCTTTCCATTTTGGTACTGGGAAAATGCCGCCCTTCACTTATTATTTTAGTTTTTTATTCCTCCCCCCTAGTTCTTTTTTCTGCTTGCTACTTCCCACATGTAACAGTATAGTGAGAGGCAAAAGGCAATAGAATGGGAATTTTTTTACCTGCTAATACCCTTTTCACTAATAGCAGCATCAGAAGTTCTGCCTTCCCTGAATGGCTGCTTATCCAAAGGATAAAATATGTGGGCAGTTAATCTACTGTACGTAGTTTACTAGTTGGTACTGAAATTATTCTTACTAATCATATTCTAAGAGTTTTTATGCAACTTTGGAATGATCAGTCTGGTAGCAAGTTGGAGAAAAGGATATAACCAGCAGAAATGTTGAAAAAGGACTGCACCATTGTCAGAACATTTCCCTCCTTTTTTCTGCAAAGGAAATTTTGGCAAAATCAACAAGATTTTACAGAGCATTTTGGTTTAGATGGAACTATGTTTTCCCGTGGAAATCTAATGTTCCAACTAATGTTTTTCTGACTAGCCGTGTTCACCAAGATGAATTTCAAACAGGAAGTCTAATGTAGCCAAGTCCTACTCCATGAAAGCCTTTGAAAAAATCAGTAGTGCCAAAAATCAATTCATGATTAAGTTACCGGATAATTTTGGTAAGAGACTATCTATATTTTTTCAATGATAAAACAAAATTATCATAATCTACCTGATCATTTCTGCCATTTTTTATTTCTATGACATTATGTGAATATACTTTTCAGATCTAAACAGAGAGGACCTCAATCTGATACTTTGAAAAATAGGATGGTTAATATTCCAACCAGATCTAAAATTATTTGTAATTTGTCATTTTTTAAAATTTGTCATCGTGATAGATATTTTCAAAGGTCCCTTAGAAGGTGAAATGCAGAAAATTAACTACACATCATTCAGGACAGGACTGGGAGGTGAAATATGAAAACAAGATTTAGTCGGTATAATTAAATACTGAATACACATTAAATTTATGAATACACATTAAATTTACACAACTTCAAGACTCATCTTAAATACACATTAAATTTATTTTTCAGTGAAGATTATGTACTACCCCAAAATAAGTATAATATATAATTCCCTCTTTAGATTAGTATATTAATAACATATTTTAAAAAAAATCTTAGGTGTATGATTTGGAAATATAGCAAAACTGCTGAAGTTTTAGCCAGAAGCTATTATTTACATGCTATATTTATTGCATATACTTAGTTTATTTTATCTAGATGTCTGCATTTTAAACACTTTAGAAAAGATTATATAAAATTGGAGACATCAAAGAAAATTTATACGAGAAATGCAGTCAGTAGCAAAAACATGCATAATAAAACATTGGACAGAGGAATTTGTACATTCACTATGGGAATGAATTATAGCTATGGATGCATGTATTTCAATAGAATGAATTGCTTATCAACTCATAAGTCATGCAGAATAATTTTAAGGTGATATGGCACCCATATTTGAATTACTATGTAATACATTTTTTAAATGTTATAGAACAGTGCATATAGAATTTTTTGGGTACAATTTCTATTTGGAGCAATCTGGTGTTCCCTGTAAGCAGCACGATTGTGCAGCCACTCAGGAGACATTCAGATGCCATCCAGGTGATTAGCGGAGTACCCGCAGCTAGGTTTTTTATTTCTGTTGGTGGTGCATATTCACATATGCATCGGTGCATATAAAATTATTCCACACTTGGATGGAAAAAATCCACACGTGAGTGGAAAAGATTAGAGGGAATATTGCCAATCCAAATGTGAGTATGATGTTTATATATTTTTTTAAAATGTGCATTATTTAAAAAAATGTTTTTTTTTAAAAACACGGTTTTTTTGTTGCTTTTGGTTTTTTTGCTCCCCTAAGTCTTCAGCAAAAATGTTTTTCACTCTATTACCCTGTATGGAATTTTCTTACTTTTTCAGTTGTAAAATACTTGAAGACTGGGAGAGAAACTTTAATATCAGGGGAGAAGTGTTTGCTCCTTCTTAGCCTGAGGTCTGGGACCTTCTACTCCAGAATCCTAGAGCTGAGTCACAGCCCAAGCGTGGAAGTGTACACTGCAGCAAAACAGCCCTTCAGCTCAAACCCACAAGCCCACATCAGCTGGCATGCACCAGCCAGGGTTTTTTTGTTGCAGTGTAGACATAATCTTAAGGGTCAGCCTTTCAGGTCTTACTCATGTGAGTAATTCTTACTAGCAAGATAAGGTGAACTAGATAGTATTTTGTAGTGGACCATCTTCTGTTGGTGAGAGAGACAAGCTTTCAAGCTTACACAGAGCTCTTCTTCAGGTCTGGGAAACTTACTATACTAAAGAGCTTATAGTCACACAGGTGTATTAATGCAGCTGTGCTGCTGTAAGATCTCCCTTGTGACCACTCTATGCTGAAGGGAGAGAGCTCTCCTGTTGACATAATCAAACCATCCCCAAGGAGACTGTGTGTCACCTGCTAATATAGTGCTGTCCACCCCAGCACTTCCTTTGATGTAACTTGTGTCACTTGGGGAAAGGGTGGTTTTTTCACATCCCTGAGCCACATAAGTTCTTCCAGCAAAAGTGCTAGTTTAGACACAGAAATAGTGTCACAATTAAATGCAAAATGAAACAGGTTGTTTGGCATTAGTAGTCAACACATATTCCAAGGAGCCATTCACAGTGAAGTGGCCTATTGACAGCCTTCCAGTGATAGGGAGGAAAGGAGAGGAGGAGAGCAATTGGGGCGCTTATTAGTGGGTTATAGATTGTTGTAATAAGCCATAAATCAAATCTCACTATTGAGTCCATGATTTTTAGTGTCCACCAAAGTTGTGAATTAAAACTCCCAGGCTTATCTTTTGAAAGTGTTGTTCAGGTTTTGCTTTGTGGATGAGGGCTGAGAGGTCCGATACAGAGTGATCACTTTGTGAAGTGTTCACCCACAGGTGATTTTTAGTATTTGAATAAGTAAAAATGTTTATATTATAAACAAAGGTTGCAGGATCTGGTCCTTTATGGTGCCTCTGTTAAGTGTTACAGTGTGGTATGATATGCACGATTGGCCACAGTTACATTGTAGAGGCTTGTGCAAGAAGTGCACAAAAACAAACCAAAACCAAAAGGGAGGGAGAGTCAGAAAATTAAACTTTTTGCTGATACATTTTGTTGCTTAGAAATCTCTTCTAACATATTGTGAAAGAATAAATAGGTATTTAAGTTACCATTAAGCTTTAAAAGTAATGACACATCTGTTAGAGCTAATATCTATCTTCTGGCATGCTCAGTGAATTCACATTCTGGCCCATATCTTCACAGCCAAATAGTGCTAAAACTTATTTTAAAGTAATATGTAAATTCTGCAGAAAACAGATATTCATAGAAAGATTGAAAATTTGTGCTGTGGAATAGCATTTCTGAGATGCATGTTATGTGTAACTTCAGTTATCATTGCAGTGTTGCTGACGCCATACTGGTCCCACAGTATTAGAGAGATAAGATCCCTAAGACCGACTTCCACTGATGTAAGAGACACACTTTCAAGCTTACACAGAGCTCTTTTTCAGGTCTGGAAAAGGTTATTGAGTGTCAAGCTAAATACAAGGTAGAACAGATAAGGATAAAGTTAACACATGTTGTAAGAGGCTGTACAAGATGAAGTGGGACAGTTAACATCCTTATAATCATAGGACAGAAGCGTGCTAGTGTGTTACAGATTGCTGCAATGAGTCATAAATCCAGCATCTTTAGTAAGTTCATAATTTGTATATGTACCAGAGTTATGAATCTAAGTTCCCAGACTCATCTTCTGCAGGTGTTGCTTAGATTTCCATTGAGGACGAAGATTTGAGTGATCAGATATGAAATGTCATTTTGTGGAATGTGTTTGCTCATGGACTTTTCTGTGTGAGTTCATTTGAGAGCATATTAATTGTGTGGTTTCACCCTCATAGTTGTTTTTCGAACATTTAGTGCACTGACTGAGAGACACCACGTGGTGTTAGGTGTCTGTAGGACCCGTGCATATGGAAAGGTATGTTGTGGGCATTATTGATCACCACAACAGTGGAAATATGTCTGCAAGTTTTGCATCTGTTCTGGCAGACTCTGGTGCATCTTTGAGTTGGTGTGTCCTGGTCTGTGGAGAGCTTGAATGTGACGATGAACTTGGTGATGACGAGAGATTATGTGAAGGCCAGAAGAGGAGATTCAGGAAAGATTGATTTCAGAATACGGTCCCTGTCGAGCATCAGCTGTGTTTAACGATACCCTGCATGGGTACTAGTGTAGGATGGTGTGTGATAACTGTGGGTGTATGGTCAGTGGTTTTATTTTTCTGGTATTGAAACAGGTTCTGTTGGGGCATTTGAGTGGCCTGTTCCATGATGTGATCTATTTTGGTGTGTCCTTGTTTGAGTGAAGACAGTTTGTATCCTGGTCTTTCTTATTAGAGCATTTTCTGTGTTGTCTGAGTGCTTCACTGTATATAAAAGATTTCTTGGTGTGTTTGGGGTGGATAGTAGATCTGTGAAGGTAGGTGTGGTGATCCATGATTTCTGTTATATAGTTGCCTATACGGTTCTATTGTTGAAGATGATGATGATGGTGTTTAGGAAGTTGGTGCTGATATCGGAGTGTTTCTAGAGCAAGGTTGATAGATAAGGGGTGGAGCCATAACAATAGATGCAAGACCTGCCGGCATATCTCCATATGATCAATACTCCCAAAAACATGTCTTTCAAGATACATGAGTCCAACACATGCACACTAAATACCCCATGTCATGCTGATTAGAGTGGCTCACAACCGTGAATGCTAACCTCCAGGAAGACTTTTAAGGAACAGGGCACAAACCTCAAACTGTTTGTGTTCTGTCCTTAAATTTCACTAACCAAGTATCAACTGTGAATTCCTCAAGCACTACAGTAGTCCTAATATGGAACCACAGACCTTTTCATTGGGTACGACAGTCTATCTTGCTACTTAGGCAAGCCTGCCTTTGTGATAGAGGGTCCCTTTACACCAAAAGTCACAGCAATATTCTGGTTACTCACAGTCCCAGAGGATCAGTCACTTATCTCAGGTCAGTTTTACCCTAGGTCTTGCACCAAATACACTTGTAGCCAGTCCTATATTAAGGTAACTAAAGGTGTACTAACTAGAGAAAATAAATGAGTTATTTACAAATTTAAAGCAGGTAACATACACACACAGAGGAGTTACATTCTTAGGTTTCAAAAAGTTCTAGAAGCTACAGTAATATGTAACCTCTGTATGTCCTTTAGGGATAACCCAGTCTAAGTAGCTTGGCAATGCCTTGTTTATTTAAAAATGTTGCCCTCTCCATATTTCAGGCAGCACACTGATGAAGATCTTTCTGGCCTGGGAGCATGGGCAGTAGGTGAACCAGCAATTAGGGGTGGCTAACCCCCTCTCTATTGTCTTGGCCTCTCCCCTCCCCTTCCACCTAAGGCCTCATGACTCCCTTTCCCCTACTTTCTCCCGCTGCTGGAGCCCAGAGCTTCCCCCCCAGCTGCTGGTACTCCCCAGCCCCATGGTGTCAGGTGGGTGGTGTAGCATTAACAATACTAACACACAGGTGAACCAGATTGGTTCCCAACTATGCTTTTGTCAGTGCTCAGTGATGCCTAGTGGCCTTGGTGTGAGCCAGCACCTGGTCTGCCAGTGTCACACCCTCATAACAATTATGTTCTCTATTCTCTCAAGTGAACTCACATAGAAAAATGATAAAAAGAAATACCACATCAACCGTGAGCGGAGTCTTTTCACAAAATGATCATTTCATTTCTGACCTCAGTCCTACGCCACACCTTCCAAAGATGAACACAAGAAATAAAAATGAATAACGCTGCTAGACACTATCATGGACTTAATAAAGATGTTGGATTTATGGTTCATTACAACAATCTGTAACCCATTAATCTTCTTTTTGTCCTATGACTGTAGAGCTTAGGGATGTAATAGTATAGTCGATTAACCTATTAACTGATAAGCAAAAAGCTTATAGGTTAATGCTATAGACTACACGCATCCCCCTTCCCCCCCACCTTCCCCTCCTCCTGCTTGCCAGTAAATTTTTTAGCAAGCTGGCCAGCAGCCCAGCTCAGTCCCGGCTTGCACTGGGTCCTGGTCCTACCCCCTGCTGCAGCTCTGCATTTAAAGTGTATTAGGAGCCAGGCAGGCAGGCAGCCCAGCTCAGTTCCAGCTTGTGTCTGGGAGCTCAGACCCCTTTCCCCGGACAGGGGCTGCCCAGGGACTATAGAATAGTTGACCAACTGATAAGAATTCATAAGCTTAATAGACTATTCAGTTAACATCCCTAATAGAGCTGTTTACTGCCTGCTTCTTCTTGAATTGCCTCTTACAACTTGTGTTAACTCCTTGTCTGTTTTACCCTGTGTTTAGTACCTGGGTACTTTCCCCAGACCTAACCAAAAGCTTGTCTCGCTCACCAACAGATGTTAGTCAAATAAAAGGTATTACCTCCCCACCTTGTCTGTTAATGAAAATACTGCAAGAACATTTCCTGTATATTGCAATTACCTTTTACCTTCCTGCCTCATTCGCCACAGACAGGAAACTCAAATCCTGTTTTATGTAATAACTTCTGTGCCACTAACCGCACAGCTTTATGGATTGGTAGACTTGAAATATTTTATAACAACTGCAAAATGGTAAAAGGAACATATATGAATAGTGTGGTACAACACAACTATAACTATTTTCTAAAGCAAAAATACTGACAGTTTGTCTTTGTTTTTATTGTAACTAGGATCAGGAGGAAGAGGAGGATGGAATCCCAGAATTGGCAGAACCAATCCTGGAGTTCAATAGACGAACAGAATTTGTTTCTCCAAAATATAATGGCCCTCCATTTCCCCCAACTGCTCCTGCTTCTCAACCTCCAGTTGATATTCTGGATGAAATCATTGAAAGGAGGGAAACTTTAGAAAATAGGCTGATTAGCTGGTGAGTTTCCTGTCAGGCTGAAAGTAATAAAGAGTAGGTGTAAGCATATTAGGAAGAAATGCGTCATCTATACAAGTGGATTAAATATTTTTTCAACTACCGGTAATTCCCTTTGTCTTATTAAGTTTTCCCCATATATCGAGAATACTGTGTTACATAAATTTGGCTGTCTCCGAGCCTGCTGGTAGAAATATAAAAGCTCTGTTTTGTCAGGGTGGAACAAGAAATAATGGCACGAATTATTAGTAGGATGTACCCCATCCAGAAGGAAAGAGTGCCCAATGTAAGTGCATCAGACAGTGAAGAGAGTGAGGCTGTAACCTCTGACATTGGTAAGTAGGAACTGTACTTATTCTCAGTCACTTTCCAGCCTGAAGCAGATGAAACCAAAGGCTATACATCTCAATTTTGGGTAAAATATATTTAAACTGGCTAAGCCTTATTGTAAGAGGTGTTAAACTTACAAAGCTGTTAAAAAGCTTTAGAGGGGTAGCCAAGTTAGTCTGTAACATGAAAAAATTAAAAAACAACGAATAGTCTAGTAGCACCTTAAAGACTAACAAAACATGTAGATGGTATCATGAGCGCACAGATAACGTGTGTGCTTGGGGATATGTGCTGATGCAGAAAGCGGTAACCAGTTGTCAGGCCAATAAATGCGAATTGCCCTGGGTAATTGATGAAGAACATTCCACAGTTGGGCCAGCTTTGCGAACCAAATTTTGGTAATCCTACTGCCATGCAAATGAAAGTGCAACTGTACATTGTACTTTTGCTGGAGTGCAGCGGTGACTATCTTTATCACTCTTGTGAAGAATGGTATGTCAGATCAATGTCTACCTTATAAACATACATAAGGGAGAGTCATGGGGACTCTGATACTCTTTGGGGCCTTGGAGAAGTCACCTGCCTCTGTTTCCCCATCTGTAAAATAGGAATAATACTTCCTTACAGGTGGGCTTGAGAGTTCATTAATGCATGTAAAGTTCTTTGAAGATGTGAATTGCTAAGCATGTTGTTATATCTCTGCAGTATAATGCATTCAGTGTCAAGAAGTAGAATTTGAATTTGGGTTTTGTGTCTTCTTTTTTAGTTGAGGCAGCAGGCGGTGGAGGATTTCAGCTCTTTGTTAGCGCTGGTGTGCCAGTAAATTCAGAAATGATTAGTCACTTTGTGAATGAAGCTCTGGCTGAGACTGTTGCTGTCATGCTGGGTGACAGGGAAGCTCAGAAAGCAGTTCCAGCTGAAAATGTTCTTCGAAGCACAACAATCTTGCCAGTAAGAGTAAAATTTATAATTGTTTCCAGTTGTAGTTATCAGGGTTTTAGGATTTATTTTTGTAATCCTTGGATTTTGGTTATGTGCAATCTGAAGACTTTGAAAAGTGATCCTGAAACAGAACAAGCATTTACAGGTTGAACCTCTCTAGTCCAGCAATGTTGTGACCTGACCAGTGCTGAATCAGAGAAATTGCCAAACCATAGGAGGTCAATATTGTCTAGCAGCATTACTAACACTTCCACTGCTTACTGGGCTCTTAGAAGACATTTAGGGGTAAATTAGAGCTAAATAACAGCACAGAACACTGAGAGCCAGGAC
This sequence comes from Rafetus swinhoei, assembly GCA_019425775.1. Lineage (NCBI taxonomy): Eukaryota > Metazoa > Chordata > Testudines > Trionychidae > Rafetus > Rafetus swinhoei. The sequence goes on along the minus strand of CM033446.1, from coordinate 124,115,020 downwards.
TGGTGACTGTAAACAAACTTTATAGGGCCACAGGTAACTTGGCCACACCCATGATAAGTGGACATCCGGCTAACTAAAATCATGCCTGACCATGGATGTTACTGGACCAGAGAGTGGCAGATTAGAGAGGTTCAACCTGTAGTAGCTTCTTGGTTACAGTATGTCCCAGTAAGTGACTAGATTTAAACCAATTTCAAATTTGAGTTCTTTTGCTACATTTATTTTTAAAATGCTGTGCACAAAGAATTGGTTTCTGAAAGAGGGGAATAGTAATATTGGATTTCATGTTGTTGGATAATAGTTATGCTGTTTCCTGTGCAAGGCTGCAAGACTGATAGACATTTCAACTCAAGTCTCTTGTATTTGATCCTGTCACCAAAAGGCATCATATATATAGTAGCCCAATGTCTGTGACTCTGTAACGCTGGCTGTTCCCTCTGGGCGGTGCTGTTGCCTCCCGCTGTGGCGCTCGGCTGACTTCTGCGCCGCTCAGCCGGGCTGCCGTGCGGGAGCAAGCGGCGCAAGCAACCATTTGGGGTCTGCACTCCCCATGCAGCACGGGGGCGCGCCGTGCACCCACGGCGGGGCATGCCCGGACCGCAAGGGTTCAAGCCCCACAAAAAGCGTTACTGGCCTATGCCCTGTGATGATCCTCATTCGTCCTGCCTAAAGTGCCTGAGAGAGGCCCACCTTTCAGAGGCCTGCAAAATTTGCAAAGCTTTTAAGCCCCGCATGAAGCGCAAAAGAGAATCGCGCCTCAAGATTATTCTTATGGAGGCAGCTCTAAGACCAGCACCGGCGTCGGACCCAGCACCAGTCTCCAGAGTGCATTGGCGTCGGTGCGGGACGCTTCGACGCACTCCTGCACCTCCCCGGTGCCACACAGGCCTCGGCACTAGTCACAGTCCCCGGTGCCGCAGAAGAAGAGGCCCAACGGGGTAGATCCCCTCGGAGGCACGTGCCCTCTGTGTGCCCTTCAGTGGGGCACATGGCACCGTCAAGCGCCGAACCTGGGCCATCTAAGTCGGGTGGACATTTATCCTCACATAGGGAATCCAGCCCTCCTGAGGACTTTCCAGAACCCTCCGCTCCGGAGGCCTTTGAGGTGACCAGGGTCCTGATTGAGTCGTCCCCCTCACCCCCTCCGACACCGACCCCTACCAGAGGCCATGGGAACGGCCGGCACCAGCCTCCATCAAAGCACTGCCTTCAGAGCCATCCCTAGCACCGGATGCCTCACGAGACATGGCACCGGCATGGTACCACCGTGAGGCACCGTCCACGGCACCCAGCTCCATGACGCCTACCTCTGCACAGGCCCCGAGCCTGGCCATGCCACTGCCTCCTCCCCGGCACCATGGCAAACCTGAATCAATGGCCAGACATGCCCCGGCACCAGCAGTTTCATCGGAACCCGTGCCAGCCCCACCCTGGTCAACTTCCGAGTACTCGACCGACTCAGAGGCAGAGTCAGCTTGGTCGCCAAGGGGCTCCAGATCCCGCTCTCGGCACCGGTCACACTCGCGGCACAGTTTGTGGCACCGCAGCTCCTTGTCCCACCACCATCAACAGTGGGCACAACCAGTCCGGTGCCGATGCTGCACCAAACGTGGCCCCCGCAGCCTCCGGGCCAGTGGCCATTCTGGACCCCCCTGGGCCATTCACCAGAGCCAGGGCGCGGATCCTTCCAGACCGGGCTCAGTCATCTCGGTTCCTCGAGCCCCTCCATCGGCGAGCCCCTCCATCAGCAACCCCCCGGTCCGATCCCCCACCCCAGGACAGTCGCTACCTCCTGGCCAGGCCTCCCCAAGCCAGCCACCACCGCCTTCGGTGTCGGGGTTTTCAAAAGCTCCATCGCGGACGGAGGCCCCCGTGGAGGTGGCCCAGAAGGGATTATTGTCATCCTCCCCGGACGAGGCCTTAAAGGGACACCCTGCCATCGATGCCTTCTATGGACACCAGGGCGCACCAGGATCTCCTCCACTGACTGGCCCAGAGCCTGGGGATCCAGGCCGAGAAGGTGTCCGAGGATTCGGACCCCATGGTCGACATCCTCCAGTCCGATGCCCCCTCCAGAGTGGCCCTATTGATAAATAAGATGGTGACTAAGATATCTAAGGCCCTCTGGCAAACCCCAGCCTCCATACCCCCAACAGACAAATGGGCTGAGAGGAGATACTCTCAGGAGGGCAACAAGTACCTGTTCTCCCACTCACCTCCGGGATCGCTGGTGGTACAAGCAGTCAACCAGAGGGGAGAGACAGGGGCAACCGGCTGCCACCCCCAAGAACAGGGAGGCCAAAAAGACGGACATCTTGGGAAGGAAGGCCTGTGCGTCCAGGGGCATTCAGCTCCTCATTGCCAACCAGCAGGTCTTGTTGTCGTGGTACGCGTACAACACCTGGGTCTCCATGGACAAATTCACAGACCTTCTCCCAAGGGACTCCTGTCCGGAGTTCAAGGCCCTCCATAAGGAAGTTAGAGCAATCTCCAGAGCAGCACTCCAGGCAGCCCTTGACGCAGCCAACGCCGCTGCCCGCGCCAAGGCCATGGGAGTAGTTCTGCGCTGCAGTTCCTGGTTACAGGGATCTGGGGTGCCCCCGGAGCTCCACAATACTATCCAGGACCTCCCCTTTGAGGGGCCCTCGCTGTTCTCTGAACAGACGGACCAGCAGCTCCATGGCCTTAAGGACACGCGTGCCACATTGAGATCCCTGGGCATGCACACACTGGCCATTCAGAGGCACTCGTTCTCGGGCAGGAATGCCCCCAGACCGCCTCCACAAGCGCCGCGTCCTGACTTTTCCCGCCGCAGGAGCAGCAATGGCAACAGCAGGAACAGTAGGCGCTGGCCCCGACCTGCTCTAGACCAGAGCCAGGGACCCCCTAACAAACTCACGGGCCCTTGCCAGGGATTTTGACAGGACACCCGAGGGCAACTTACCAGTCTCCCCATTTACCTTCCAGGATCGCTTATCCCCTTTTCTCCAGGCCTGGTATTCCATTACGTCGGACCGATGGGTGCTGGAAATAGTGGAAGGGGGATATGCCATCCTGTTCCATTCGGCTCCCCCTTCTCGCCCCCCAACCCTGTCCCTTTTCAGGGACCCCTCTCACGAGTCTCTCCTATGGGAGGAGGTTCTCCATCTCCTCACTCGGGGAGCCAGAGAACCGGTTCCCACTGGGTTTTTGGGCAGGGGCTTCTACTCCCGCTATTTCCTGGTCCCGAAAGCCAAGGGAGGTTTTCACCCCATACTGGACCTCAGAGACCTCAACTCCTTCATTGTGAAAGCAAAGTTCAAGATGGTAACCCTGGCATCTATAATCCCCTCGCTAGCCCCTGGAGACTGGTACGTTGCCCTCAATCTAAAGGACGCCTACTTCCACATTTCGATCACCCCTTGCCATCAGAGGTTCCTCCGCTTTACTGTGGGCATGGACCACTACCAATTCACGGCCCTCCCTTTTGATATCTCTACGGCCCCTCTTGTCTTTACCAAATGTATGGCAGTCATGGCTGCCGCTCTAAGGAGAAGGGGCATTCAGGTGTTTCCCTACCTCGACGACTGGCTCCTGAGGGGATGGTCCGAGACCCAGGTGCGGGCTCACATCACTGTGGTCCGAAACCTCTTTGAGGAACTGGGACTTCTCCTGAATTTGGACAAATCAACTCTAACCCCTGACCCCGGTAATAGAGTTCGTGGGTGCCATCCTGGACTCCACTTTAGCAAAGGCTTCGCTCCCCAGGTTCCATTTTCTAGCAATAGAATCCGCCGTCCGGGGACCTCCAAATTTTCCGGTGACCATGGCCAGGACATGTATGCATCTCCTGGGCCTAATTGCCACACGCACGTACATCGTGCAACACACCAGACTTCACTTGCACCCCCTACAAATGTGGCTGGCACGAGTCCACAACCTGGCTTTCCATCCATGGGACAGAGTAGTGACGGTCCCCGACACTATCCTTCACTCGTTGGACTGGTAGACTCATCGGGGGAGGTCTGTGTGGGGGTCCCCTTCTCCAGACCAGTACCAACCATCCAACTCGTCACGGACGAATCGGACACTCATTGGGGAGTGCACCTGGGGGACATGCAGACACAAGGTATGTGGTCCAGGGACAACCTCTCCCTGCATATCAATGTCAGGGAACTCCGGGCAGTCAGACTGGCCTGTGCGGCTTTCCTTCCCCACCTCAGGGGCAGGTCAGTCCTTAACTTGTCAGACAATACAACGGTGGTGTCATATATAAACAAACAGGGCGGGGCATGGTCTCCCCACCTGTGTCAGGAAGCGATCCGCCTGTGGGACCTCTGCATCGGGGTGGATATCCACCCGATGGCCTCGTATCACCCAGGTTCTCAGAATGTCCTAGCAGACAGGCTAAGCAGGGCTTTTTCTGGGCACGAGTGGTCCCTCAGGAAGGACGTGGCCCGCTCTGTTTTCCATGAGTAGGGGTTTCCCCAACTGGATTTATTCGCCACGAGGCAGAACAAGAAGTGCCCGAGGTTCTGCTCTCTCATAGGTCTGGGAAGGGACTCCCTAGGGGGGACACTCCTCCACCCCTGGCACGAGGACTTACTGTATGCCTTCCCACTATTCCTGCTAGTTCACAAGGTCCTCCTGAGAGTGCGGGAGTTCAGGGTTTCCGTGATTCTCATCGCCTCAGCTTGGCCCAGACAGCATTGGTTCTCAACCCTTCTCAGCCTGCCATGCGAGAGACCCATAACCCTCCCACTGCTCCTGGACTTGATCTCCCAGGACTCCGGCAGACTCCAGCACCTGGACCTGCACTCGCTGCACCTGACAGCATGGAAGCTCCGTGGGTGACAGCGGCGGAGCTCCAGTGTTCGGCTCGGGTCCAGGAAGTTCTGGGTAGTAGGAAACCTTCCAGTAGGGTGACATACCTGGCCAAGTGGAAGCGGTTCTACATCTGAGCTTCCCACAGAGGGGTTCTCCCAAGGGAGGCTCCCATTCTCCTGATCCTGGACTACCTATTGGATCTCAGGGACTCTCCTCTTCCTCCATTAAGGTACATTTGGTGGCCCTCTCCGCCTTCCATCCCAGAGATAGGGGAAAGACTCTGTTTGCGAATCCCATGGTAAACAGATTCCTCAAGGGAATGGATAGACTTTACCCATACGTACGACAGCCCGTCCCTCAGTGGGACCTTAACCTGGTCCTCTCTAAGCTTATGCGGGCCCTGTTTGAACCCCTGGCAACGTGTTCCCTCCTGCACCTGTCCTAGTGGTAGCAATCACATCCGCCAGACGGGTTTCTGAATTCAGAGCTCACCTAGGATCCCCCCTATACGGTTTTCTTCAAGGGTAAAGTCAGACTCTGCCCCGACCCCGCCTTTTTGCCTAAGGTGTTGTCTTTCCATGTCTCTCAAGACATATTCCTACCAGTGTTTTACCCTAAGTCTCACGTGTCAGGGAAAGAGCAGACTTTGCACACCTTGGATGTCAGGAGGGCTTTAGCCTTTTATTTAGATAGGACAAAACCCTTCCGTAAATCGCCACAACTTTTCATGGCCATTGCGGAACGTGCAAGAGGTCAGCTGGACTCCACACAGAGGATCTCTTCTTGGATCACTGCTTGCATTAGGGAGTGCTACGTTCTAGCAGGGATTCCGCCTCACCCCCACAGCGCACTCTACGAGGGCCATGGCCTCCTCCACAGCCTTTGCGGCGCAGGTCCAGATCCTGGACATCTGCAGGGCTGCCACTTGGTCTTCAGTCCACACCTTCGCCAACCATTATGCGCTGTCACATCAGGCCAGAGAGGACGCTGCCCTGGGCAGGGCAGTCCTCCATTTCGCAGTAGTTTGAAACGCCGACCCTCCTCCTCAGGTCCTGCTTTGGAGTCACCAGATTGGAATGCACATGAGTAATCACTCGAAGAAGAAAAAACGGTTACTTACCTCGTAACTGTTGTTCTTCGAGATGTGTTGCTCATGTCCATTCCAAATACCACCCGCCTCCCCTTCTTTGGAGTATTTTGGTAAGAAGGAACTGAGTGGGCGGGGGGCCAGCAGAGGTATATATCGCTCCACTCCAGGGGGCTCCCTGCTGGCCCAATGGGTACTTCTGAGGGAAAAATCTCCGACAATGTGTGCACGCTGTGCGCGCGCACCTGATTAGAATGGACATGAGCAACACGTCTTGAAGAACAACAGTTACGAGGTAAGTAACCATTCTTTTTTATTGGACTTTCAGGCCTTTTTCTTTTTTAATTTTTAGGAATCTGTGGTGTCTACTCCATTGGCCACACCGCCTAATACACCACCTCCCGAAAAAGAACTTCCTTCAGTAAAAACTCCAGTTTCTTCTCCATCTGTGACAGAAATCGGTGGAGATGTCGGTGAACAAGAACAAATGACAGAAACAGGTAATCTAAATGGTCTTCAAACTTGAGATGGAACAAGTGTACTAACATCTTTTGCCATTAATTTCTGGCATGGAATATTTTCTCCACTAAAGCTACTGTCTCTCACTCTTTGTTTCCACTGAAAGAGCACTGACAGTTTAAAAAGGGACCTGGGAACTGACATAGTTTTAAAAGGTTTAAGCTCATTTGTTTCAAAATGTGTACCTTTTTGGTTTTCCATCATTGGCATTGTCTCTGGGATTCATCCCCTTTCCTCTCACCATATCAGAGAAATAGCTGACCTTTGCTTTTCATCAGTGCCTAATAAGTCCATGTTTAAGCACTCAGAATAAATGGTAAGTGCCCTCAAATCCCACCGAAGTCAATGGGAGTTACTAGCAATTGTCTAATCCTGCTAAACATTAATCATTTATTTAAATCAGTTTAGTTCCCACAACTATCTGAATGTTTTCAGGTAACCATGAAAGTTTCATGAAACAAAATAATTTGACCTTGCCTGAGGATTATTTACTGCTTTCTTTACTTGATAGTCTGAATTTTGTGATTGATTTCTTATGTCCAGGATTTGAGATTCCAGCTGCCACTAGTCCTATTAGCACACCTGCTGCTACCCCAGCTGATACACCTCCTAGAGTAAATACTCCAAGCCCTCCTATATCAGAATATGGCTCTGATGCAACGAGAATGGGAAGCCCAAAGCCCCCAAATCCATGGGGAGATGCAGAACTTCCTCTGGATGAGGAAAAGCTCAGTCCTTTGAATGAAGAAAGTCTCCGTCCAAGAGCTATGTGAGTTATGACCATCATTATCTAATTTATTTTCCAAATAATTTTACCTTTTTCCTGTACAATATGTAACTTTGGGGAAATACTTAATGTATATATCATGAAATGTTGAAATAAACAATTTAGTAAATACATAAATCAGCCTATTGATTCTAACAGGTGTAAGAATTATATGGAGGAGGTCCTAATTTATGTATCAATACAGGTTGAACCTCTGCAGTCTGGGACTGTCTGGTCCAGCAATGTCCGTGGTGTAGCAGGACCACAGATGTTGTGGGGCTAGAGAGCCCCAGCAACAGAGGTTGCTGGTGGCTCGGAGCAGAGCCCGCCAGTGGAGCCAACAGGACAGTGGGGCAGGGAAGCGGGAGGCAGGGGGCAGAGATCATGGGGCAGCAGAGCCCACTGCTGGTGGGGCTCGTGGGAGTTCCGGTGGCATGGCAGCACTGCCACAAGGCCAGTGGGGCTGCTGGGAGCTTAGGCGGGGCTGGGAGCTCTGGAAGGGCTGCTACAGTTTGCAGGACAAAGAGGCTGGGAAGAGGAACCCAGGTGGCTGAGGGAGAGGAGTCCAGAGGGGAGGCTGGGCCCACTCCCTCCTTCCTCCCAACCTCTCCTGGTCTGGCAAATGCCCTTTTCCAGGACAAGTTAGGTCCCCAGGGTGCCGGATCAGGGAGGTCCAACCTGTAGTTGTTTGTAATCATATTTGACAAGGTATTTAATAAGCTGTTTTTGTCAGTTTCCAGCGGTAGATTTTGCTCTGTTGAAATGCTTTTTTTGTTCTCTTTTTTCCAAATGGGGAACTATTTTTGCTGCTGTCTTAATAGAAGTAACTTCTTATGACAAAACACACGAGTGAATTTTTAGTTAGAGCTCATTGTTAAGGCTATATTTAACAGTTTTTATTCAAATCAGTCCATAGAATACTATGCTTCTTCTTTTAATAAAAGCTTTGTAAATTAGAATGCCTTTACAGTATTGAGTTTAGGATAAAGTACAACTCATTTTGGTGCATGAACAATATATTTTTTTACATTTTTAGTATAATGTCGGTGGCTAAAGATGAAGAACCAGATATGCTGATTTTACCAATTTCTCCTGAATCAATTAGACCCATGGAATCACTTCCTTGTGAACCAAGGGTTCCATCTCCTGTGCATACTCCCAGTTCTGGCCCCTCAACACAGGAAAGCAGCCTAACTGTCACAGAAACAACAACTGCAGACAGGCCTATCTCAGAAGGCGAGGTCTTATTTAGCTATGGACAGTTGGTGGCTGCAAGAGGTAATTTTACTTCCAATAATCTGGTTAGTTTAGGTGTGGCTTAAACATGGGGTTTTTTTGCTATTCATGTGAGAGTTTCTCTCACAATTTAATAGAAAAACATTCAATTTCATATTTTTCTGTAAGCCTACAGTGAAAGCATATTGTGTCTATCTTTCTTAACAGTCTACTTGAATTTCTGGGCACTTCTAAGATACTTCATCATTTTTTCTCGTCTCAGAATGAAATACATGTTTTGCATTTGAATTGTAAATAAATGAAAGAAAATAATTAAACTAATTAAATTAATCTTACTGGCATAAGAACTTTAGTTTATTCTAGGGGATCTCAGAAGAAATCTTTTGGCAGCCTCAGAATGTGGTCATCAACTCTAGGTGGTGGCTGCTCTGGCAATTTTTCCTAAAATACCTAATTAACTTTAGGAAATAAATAAATAAATATGCATGTGTACATGTCCCAATCATTGTAATTTATTTATACAGATTTAAAAAAAAAAAAAACTTTGTTAGCTTGTAAGTCTGTTTCTGTGAAAAGTGGTATTTGTATATTGTTAACACTTCTTTGTCCCCCTAATTGCCACACAAGAAGCCCTGGTCACACGAAAAGCTCCTAGTGGCTCTATGGTTGCATTTTTTACTTGCTAGTTTGTTCTGTCTTGCATAAATACCAGGAACAAATTGTAACGAAGGCATATTTTTTACATTTCCAAAGTGTCAGAATTGTTTTTGTTGTTGACTAAAAATCTGTCCTTATAAGAGAGATGCATTTGATAGATAGAAATTTGTAATCTTATTAAAGCATTCTGCTGCAAACAAGGAAAATATGACATTAATGTGCTGTCATAAAAATTGATATTTTCTGTATTTAACTTTAAAAAAAAACCAATTTTTATTTTCAGCATTCGCGAAAGGAGGACTATCTCTTCCAAACCTCAGTGGAAGTTTTACTAGCACGCTACATGATACAAATGAAATGGTAAGGAAAGAGTTGAGTAGAAAATTAAATTTAGCATAGTATCTTAGCTGTAGGCGTTTATTAGATGTTTTGTAATAAAGTTATCCACTTCTTAAACTTCATGTACACAAAGAAATAGACTAAGCTATAAAATATTAAAGATAATTCAAACTTTCAAAGAGATAATATGCAGTTAATATAAATTAATTCATAAGGTAGTTAGTTATTCACAAGTAGCATTCACTATAGTTTAGAGCAGTGTTTCTCAACCAGTGGTACAAGTACCTCAGGTACTTGAGAGAAATCTGGGGGGTACATCAACACAACTGAAATTTGGAGAAAACTGAATTTTTGTTTTAAGTTTTACACCCAAAACTTTCATCGCCCGGCTACAATTAAGTTGTTTAAACAAATGTGTTGCAATGGTAGAAAAAAATTGTGTGTGTCTGAAAGCTGTAGGTACTGGGGGTACTTATAATTATTTTTTTTTTAAAAAAGGGTACTTTCTAAAAAAAGGTTGAGAAACACTGGTTTAGAGCAGGGGTGGGGAACCTCAGGCCCGGGGGCCAGATGCAGCCCTTGGCTTGCCTGGGTCCGGCCCCTGAGGCTCAGAGTTCCCCCTGCATTGGAGAGCCCACACTGGCACTCTAGCCCCCCTGCTGCCCTACAACAGAACTGGAGCACATAAAATCTACTAGGCTGGGTCCCCCCTAGGCTCTGGTGTGCAAGGGGAATGTGGGGAGTGTCTGTCTGTCTTCTCACTCGGGGTGCCACATTTTGTGTGGGTTTTTTTCTTCTCACTTGTGTGTGGCCCCCAACTGATTTTTCTATGGGTCAGTGGCCCCCAACCCAAAAAAGTTCCCCCACCCCTGCTGTTTAGAGAGTCCTTTACAAGATATCTCTTTTCCTACCACTTTGCTCAGGAGATTATATTTATTATATATTTTTTTAATTGATTGGGTGTTTTGGAGGGAAAAAGAAAGGGGAAAGAGGTGCATGAGTGAGTGAGTGTCTAATTGTTTAATCTGATAGTGAAGACCAGGTACAATTTTTCACCTGCAGGATTGAAGTCTTCCCATCCTAGACAGCTTGCCTGACCAGTGGAAAAAAGTTAAAGCTATTATGACAGTGCATTAAAGTTGTTTGAAGTTTTCGGTGTTGACTATATGTTCCTATTTATAAGGGAATATGTGCAAGCCCCTGGAATCGCTGTTCATTGGATATTTCTAGGATTTGCATCACCAAGTGGTGCACTCCCAAGACTGGTTCTACGGAAGTAGTTTTCAAGTCCTTCTTTTTAAGCACATGCTTCAGTAAAAAAATGTACACACTCATACCTCATATCTCTGAAACTAGAAACTTCAAAATTGTTTTGTGCCGTGAAATAAGTCTCTTTCAGGTGTAAAAAGCAAATCAAGTTTGAACAAAATATGTCTAGTAGATCTTGAGGTTTGACTGTCCAAAGGCTGCATTTCACTGCATGTTTGTATTTTGGGGGTTAAGCCATCTTAAATCTAAACTGTCTAGAACACTGGGTGCATGCTAAGCTGTTTCAGCTTTGAGGCACCTTTTAATTTCTTGTAGGCGTAAATTCTTACATGTACTAGTGGAGTTTAAAGCTGTTTTAGCTGACTCCTGCCTCAGCTACACCTCTTTGGATGCTCCTTGCCTTAGTCCATTGGCTTGTAAGTTCTCCAAGCCCAAAAGCTGATAATTTTTAAAACATTTTTTTTTCTCCAGAAAACCCTGGGATTTTCACTTTCACTGCAATGGCTTTTAGAAGGAAGATATTGAAATATAGAGTAGTAATGTGTGCTATTACATTCAAGCCACAAAAAAAAATCTTTATGGGAGTAGAAGCAAGTACCTATGAATAGCCTATGTGTGAGGCCATACTCCTCCAACAGCAAATGCTATCTTGAGCAAAAAATGATTACTGGCAGGTTAGCTATTTTGGCCAAAAGGGGTATCTGTTTCTGGCTGGCTGCATAATTTTCCTGTTTGATATTCCACCATCCGAGGTTCTCTGTCATAAAGGCAACATAAGCTTATTCAGCCCTGCTGTTTTCATGCAGCTGGCTAAATACACAGTCACCTGTCTGCAATGGAGTGATTAATAAACATTCACTGAAAATTATTACCCACCTCTACTCTGCTGGGAATGAAGAGTTTGTATGGAGACCATCTTCCTCTTAAGTGCTGGGTAAACAAGCAAACACAAAAGCAGAAGTTCGATTAATCTGAACATATATTCTTACATTCTTAGCCTTTTGGCTAAGAACAAGTGTAGTCAAATTTTGGATGCTAATATCTAAGTTGTATAATTAAACATCTTAATCTTATTTGGGCTATAGCTGATTGTGTCCTCTATGTAGTGTATGACTTTTAAACCAATCTCTGTACTTTTTCAATAGTTTAAGCACTATACCCAGATGTCAAGTATCAGAGGGGTAGCCGTGTTAGTCTGAATCTGCAAAAGCGGCAAGGAGTCCTGTGGCACCTTATAGACTAACCGAAGTGTTGGAGCATAAGCTTTCGTGGGCAAAGACCCACTTCATCAGATGCATGTAGTGGAAATTTCCAGAGGCAGGTATTTCACCAGCAACTACACACCGTACCATAATAACTCTAACTCAGGAACCAATCCATGCAACAAACCTCGGTGCCAACTCTGCCCACATATATACACCAGCAACACCATCACAGGACCTAACCAGATCAGCCATACTGTCACTGGTTCATTCTCCTGCACATCTACTAACGTAATATATGCCATCATGTGCCAGCAATGCCCCCACTGCTATATACGTCGGCCAGACTAGACAGTCCCTACGTAAAAGAACATAAGAACATAAGAACGGCCGTACCGGGTCAGACCAAAGGTCCATCTAGCCCAGTATCCTGTCTGCCGACAGTGGCCAGCACCGGGTGCCCCAGAGGGGGGGTGGACCGAAGACAATGATCAAGCGATTTGTCTCCTGCCATCCCTCTCCAGCCTCTGTCAAACAGAGGCCAAGGACACCATTTTATCCCCTGGCTAATAGCCTTTTATGGACCTAACCTCCATGAAATTATCTAGCTTCTCTTTAAACTCTGTTATATTCCTAGCCTTCACAGCCTCCTCTGGCAAGGAGTTCCACATGCTGACTACACGCTGTGTGAAGAAGAACTTTCTTTTATTAGTTTTAAACCTGCTACCCATTAATTTCATTTGGTGTCCTCTAGTTCTTCTATTTAGAGAACTAATAAATAACTTTTCTTTATCGGCCCTCTCCACACCAAAAGAATCAATGGACACAAATCAGATATTAGGAATGGCAACATACAAAAACCTGTAGGGGAATACTTCAATCTCCCTGGACACACAATTGCAGATCTAAAGGTAGCCATCCTGCAGCAAAAAAACTTCAGGACCAGACTTCAAAGAGAAACTGCTGAGCTACAGTTCATCTTCAAGTTTGACACAATCAACTCAGGATTAAACAAAGACTGTGAATGGCTAGCTAACTACAAAAGCAGGTTCTCCTCTCTTGGAATTCACACCTCCAGATCAGCTACTAAAAGTGGGCCTCATCCTCCCTGATTGGATCCACCTCGTCATCTCCAGCCTGATTCTGGCCTGCATATTTATACCTGCCTCTGGAAATTTCCACTACATGCATCTGTGAAGTGGGTCTTTGCCCACGAAAGCTTATGCTCCAACACTTCGGTTAGTCTATAAGGTGCCACAGGACTCCTCGGCGCTTATACCCAGATGTACAGACACTTTTTTCTTAACCTATGTATTATATCATTTTCACATATAATAGTTTCAATACCAGATTCTGGAACTCGGCTATCTTTTGCATTTGCTGGGGGATAGGACTTTATGGTCTAATAAGTCTTTTCTGTCTTAGATTGTTACGGTACCCTGTGCCCTTGTTTTGCTAAAGAGAAGGAGCTGTGCTGTCAGTCTTCCTGTTATGAAATGTTTGTACTTTTGTAATAAATGTTTTTTCATATGGAGCTGCTTTATAAAATGTAACGCTAACTCTACACTAAGGATGATCTGACTACTAAAAAGTTTTTTTTGTTTTGTTTTAGGATTACGATCCTCCCAGTGAAGGGCAGGTCTTGAGAAAACCTCATAGGGGATACCACAGAGATCCCGTTCTGTCTCTTTTTGCTAATCTAAATCAGGCACCAGTTGTTTCACAAGAAGTAATTTACCATTCTGAGGTATCTACTTTCTTCTCATTACAATTTGGAATGAAAGCAAATATACTGGGCATTCTGAAATGATACTTTGATACAAAGAAGGTAAAAAATCTGAAGTTTCTTTTGCTTATGGAAAGCAATCTCTTGCCTCTATAAGGAAATTCTTATGTGGCGCATTCTGATTCTTTTGTTCTACTTCAGGCTTCTCAGTACTTAAAAGTTCTCTTCCGTTTATAAACTTTTTTTTTCTGTACATAATATCATATATATCCAGTCTCCACTACATGAATGTTCAGAAGTATTTCAGCAATGTCTGACCACGCTTTATTTAGACATTTTGAAAGGGCAAGAAGTTATGGCAATCACAAATGGATGATTTGAGAGAGATCTAGGGAATACACTTAATTCTCACTTTTTTGTATTGACGTGAAGAACAACAAAATTTTTCCGTTAAAGCCTGTGTGAAAAACATAATTATTGGCCTGTATTAAAAGAGTTTAGACCAGTAATATTTCTGTAATGCAGATGGAAGTTTTGTATTGAAAAATATCTCAGTCAGTTGATAACTTTGGGTGTGTAAAAAGATGAATGAATTGACTCTATTAGTCCTGGCTGGTGCTGAAGGGATATTCAAGTGGACAGAACCGGGGAGGACATTGCTACGTAACTCATGGAATATGTGTATTTAGGTCAATTTCTTGCTTTTTGTGATTTTCCTGGACCATATCCCATTTCTTCCTTCTGTCTTACTTAGCCTGAACAACATTTTTAATTTGTTTGCTTAATGAGATCAGAAAATGAACTATTTGAAGAGTTTTCTGTAATCTTAATGACACTTTCTTGTCAGCATTGGTAATTACAAATGCAGCTCTAATATGCGCTTTTTTTTTTTTTTTTTTGTCGTCCGATACTCTCTCCTAGGCCTGTTCATAATGCCTCTATAGCTTCTACCCCCTAGCAACAAAATATTCCTCAGACTGCTTGAGCTCAAGATCGTAATTATTTTTCTGCTTCTTCATACACAAAAGCTTCATCAGCCCATTGCCATTGGGTATAGGAGAATTAACCGGTTTCATCATCCAGCTTAGTTGAAACTTGGAACCTGGAGAAATACTCAGGTCATATCATAATTTTGCTGAAGGTGAATCTATTAATTTGGCATACTACAGCAGCACAGACTTGCCATCTTTTAAATACTCCAAATGTCACATTGTTTGTCAGTGCCTGGTGGTTATAGAGATTAGGAATGTAAAGGGTTAACTGGTTACTCGGTAAGCATAACCCTTACCAGGTGTTTATTACCTGGTATCCCATTAACCAGGGGCCTGGCCAGGCTGAAGCAGCTCCCTGCCAGTAGGGAGGTAGGGCAGCGGGACCCGAGCTGGCCAGAGCAGCCCGAAGAATATAAACAAATAACACATGTAGCTTTCTTTGACATGGTAACAAGCCTTGCAGATAGGGGAAAGTTGTAGACATGGTATATCTTGACTTTAATAATGCTTCTGATATGGTCTTGCATGACCTTCTCTCAAACTAACTAGGAAAATACAACCCAGATGGAGATAAGGTGGGTGCATAACTGGTTGAAAGACTATTCCCAGAGATTAGTTATCAGTGGTTTACAGTCGAGCTGGAAAGGAATATCAAGTGGGATCCCACAAGAATCAGTTCTGTTTAGTATCTTCATCAGTGATTTTTCTAGATGATGGTATGGAGAGTACACTTATAAAGTTTGCAGATGATCCTAACCTTGAAAGGGGGGGAAGTTGCAAGTCCTTTAGAGGATAGGATTAAAATTCAGAATGATCTGGATGAAATGGTTTGAAGAAATAGGATGAAATTCAATAAGATCAAATGCAAAATACTCCACTTAGGAAGGAACAGTCAGTTGCACACGTACAAAATGGGAAATGACTGCACAGGAAGGAATACTGTGGAAAGGGATTGGGGTCATAAAGGATCACAAGCTAAATATGAATGAACAGTGTAACAGTGTTGCAAAAAAAAAAGGCAAACAGTATTCTGGGATGTATTAGCAGGAATGTTGTAAACAGACAGGAGAAGTAATTTTACTTTACTTTTGCTTTACTGTACAATGAGTAGGCCTCATCTGGAGTATTGTGTCCAGTTCTTGGTACCACATTTCAGAAAAGATGTGGATAAATTAGAACCCAGAGAAGGGCAACAAAAAATTTTAAATGTCTAGAAAACATGACCATTGCAGGAAAATGGGGGGGAAAAATTGGATTTGTTTAGTCTGGAGACAAGAAGAATGAGGGAGGACATAACAGTTTTCAAGTGCATAAAAAGTGGATACAAAGAGGAGGTCTCCTTAACCTGTGAGGATAGGACTCAAAGCAGTGTGCTTAAATTGCAGCAAGGGAAAGTTAGGTTGGACATTAGGACAAACCTCCTGTCAGAGTGGTTAAGCACGGAAATAAATTGTTCAGGAAGGCCATGGAATTTCCATCATTGGAGATTTTTAAGAGCAGGTTAGACAGTAGCCTATCGGAGATGGTCTAGATAATACTTTGTCCTTCCATGAGTACAGGGGACTGGACTAGATGACTGCTTTGGTCCCTTTCAGTCCTACGATTCCATGATAGTAACTTTTTGAAGATTCTCTTCTTTAAAACTACATCTCAGCTCTTTTGGCAAACTAGCAACAAAGGAAATATCCTCTCCATGGCTCAGTTCAATCCAGTGGTAAAGGTAGATCTTACATTCCAGCCATATAAGTCTTTGAAGTTGCAATCTTTTTTATACAGCACAGGTAGTATAAAGCTATGTATGTGTATGTTAAAGAATATTATATTTAAACAGTATTACATAATTTGAACAATATCTATTGTGATTCATTGAATGTCTTTCTCTGATTTCTCTAGGACTCTGATAATAGTGTTGGAGAACTTAGTGAAGGCCAAAGACCTAGACTGACTATAGGAGCAGAATGTATTTTAATGGGACATTCAGTTTATATGGATCAGCCTGCTAGCCTGGTTACTGAACAGAGACCTCGCCATGTACCATCACCAGGAGAGTGTGACAGGGTTGCAGGTATGGCCTAGAACATTATCTTTCCTCTGTGTTATCTAATAGAGACCATGATGGGATAGAAAATGTGTCAGAATGTAGTGTGGACAGACAGCAACCGTGTGGAGCACATTTTTGGTAAATGGTGTTGACCACTACCTAGTGCAATGAAGGGTCTTGCATTTTGTTTCTGATAGATGTTGAAAAAGGCCTTTTCTCACATTAGTGACTAAAACATTTTTAAACCTTTTGAGAGGGAGAAGGGTTCTTAATATTTGTGGCCAATAATCAGTTATTTTTTCTAATTAACTTGCTCTTTCTGTTTCCTCACATTTCCTACTGGGAGAAAATAAGCCTGTATCTTCCTCTGACACCTTTCATAGGATGAGAGGTTAGATGGAGGGGGAGAGATCTAGTAGTTCCATATAAATTGCCATAAGTCTGTTTTCCATTTATGCTGGCAAATGGCCTTAACTGAATCCATTGGACTTACAGTTTTTCCATCTCCAGGAACTAAAAATCAAGGCAGCTATCTTTTATCTCAGTCTGGTTTGTGTCTTTCCCAGCTTAACAGGATGAAGTTTGAGTGCTTTAATATGTCTCAAGTAGGGATGTAAAATCCTGTTTTAAATGTTAACTGGTTAAACGATATGATTGCTGGAACAGCCCCCCGCCTGTGGCACGCCATGGGTGGGGGGTGCTTCTCCAACTAGGCAGGGTGCCGGTTAACCAATTACTCGTTTTCATCCCTAGTCTCAAGCAGCATCTTCAATCTTGTTTGTGACCTGCAGCATTCACAGAAGGATTATACAGTATTAAACAGAATAGTGCCAAATAGCCCTTTACTTACACAAAACCTATTTGTGATGTGCCTTCTGTTCTTTAAGGGAGAGTTTACTTATAAATGCTAGATAAGTCCTTGAAGCTAAAGTCTATAAAATGATATAGTACTGGCGGTCAGTGTTCCTTGTCAGCTGTGCACCTGTGCAGACACTCATAAGAGATTCACGTGCTACCCCACTGATTAGTAGAACACCCACAGCTAGGATTTTTGTTTCTACTGATGGTGCACATTTGCACATGCCTCAGTGAACATAAAATATTATTCTGCACATGGAATTTGTGGAAAAGGTTATAGTGAATATTGCTGGCAGTGCAAGCTTTTATATGCTGCTTGGCCCCCCTGTTTTTTTGGTACTTGTGTGGTCCACCTCATCTTCAGTATCTGAGCACCTCACAGTCTTTAATATTTCATCCTCAAATGTTCCTGTGAGACAGGGCTGTTCTGCCGTTCTCGTATGTTTTGCAGATGTGGATCTGAGGATCAGACAAAGTGGCTTGCCCAAGTTCATGAAGGAAGTGTGGCAGAGTTTGGAATTGAGCTTAATTCTCTCTAGTCCCGAACTAGCATCTAGCCACTAGCCCATCCTTCACCTTGTCTCTACTTACACTTGCATAGGTTTCCTAAAGGTGTATTTGTTAAACAGATTTAAACTGGTGCAAGTTTGCATACAGACATTCTTATTTCAGTCAAGTCTGGTTTATTGAAATGAAGACTTTGTATTGCAGACACTTGTCCAGTAGAAAATGGACAGAGATGCCAACTCACACATTTCTTTTATTCATTCTCAGCTAAGAGCCTTTGGTCACTATCAAATTGGACCAGATTTGAACTGGTACTTGCTGGGAGAAATCAATCCTTTAAAAAAGCCATTTTGTTGTCTGTCTCTGAATCCCTTCTATTTCTGCTGTGCCATTTTTTATTAAAATGGACACCATTGCAGAAGGGGATGTACTATTGTTTTAGATATTTCCAGTATTATTTTTATATTCTTTTCTTTAATATATTGTAACTTTCTTTTTGCATTTTGACAGACACTGAACATTGAACAATGCTATTCACAGAGCATTGCTAAGAAAACCTTGTAAGAAAGCTGGGGCCTACTCTGACTTAAACAGGATTTTAGTACTAAAGAAAAGAAATGGATCTTGTTTCCTAGTAGCTTTGGCAATGTAACCAAACACAGGGCAGAAACTGTACAAAGTAAACTAATCTCTTCCAGGAAAAAAATGAAACTATTGATAATCACCTTGGAATTGTTTCCACTTTTCAGATAATTCCTCACTATACCTAATGTGTTGTGTGAGTGGACCCATCCGTCAGTCTATAACAGCTAGAGCTACGTGCCATTTTTCTTTGTCTCAATGCCAACAGTGTAGAGTCTACAAGAGTTGTATTTAACAGTAAAACTAAATAACTGTTATATCACCTGACTATGTGTAGGTCATATATTTCCATGCGTATCTCTACTTACACATAATGAAAGACATGGACTGTCAATCATATTCTCTTACAATAGGTATTCAACTTGTACATCAAAATGATTCACTCACTTGTCATTGTTATCTTAGGTCGTAGATATCTATCTTCAGTCTTGTAACCTGATTTTATTTGTATAATAGAAACTTGATGTCTGTTCTAAGAGCTTAAAAATTACAGTGTTGTCTACTTGACTCCCCATAATACAGTTAAAGGTCTATCAACATTTCCATTATCTACCTCTTCTTATTCAGTACCTAATAATTTTGCTGTAAAAATTAGCCTCAGGCTGAAATATGGCATCTTAGCCCACAGGATTCAAGCTAGTGTTTTAGTTTTGGCAGTCTACAAAGCTAGTTCATAAACTGTAATTATTTTTTATAAAGTTTTGTATGTACATACAGGCTGCACAAGTGTGATAAACTGAATGGATTATATAGAAAATTACTTTTTTTATCAATTCCTGTTCATACGTTTCTGCTCATTCACACAATAAAATAAAACACTTTAATGAAGAACACTTTCCAATCTCCATTAGGAAGAATAAAGCTCATTAAGCATATCATGACATGATAAACTGTAACCACTCAGTAGCCACCATTAAGGTCTACCCATGTTAGAAATCTATAGATCATAAAACTGTTTCCCTCACTTCCATTGTGAATTTTTTTCCTCTTTCAGCAAAGAAAATTTAAAAAATATTGTCAATTAGCATCTGCCTAAAATTTTACCAGCTTTAAAATTATTATATACTGATGGAAAGCCTGTGGGGTCTACACACCAATTTAAAAACCTCTATTTGAAAAACTTAAAAAAAAAAAAAAAACAACCCTTGCTACCCCATAACACCATACAGAAAGCAGTGATGTTAGTACATTCACAAAGAAATAAAAAGAGCCACCACCTTGTTTAATCTGAACTGTATTGGAAAACATGAGTGAGGAGGGAGAGAATCACTCACTTCATTATGGGAATGTCCCAGTTGATGAGCCTAGATATAAATATGGGATAGTTGGAAGTCTGTTTGGATTTATCAGGGATTCTTCGTCCTCATTAATGTTTGTGTATGTTTTATAATCTCAGCAGAACTTCTTGGAGATGCTGCAGATGTTAGTCATGGTCCAATGAGCATGGCTGAATTGGAGTCTCAGCCACTCTCAAATGCTGCTCCTCAGTCAGCACAAGCAAATGACAGACTGACGTTTCTATCAGAAGACCTTCCAGAGGTAACATGCATAACATTTGTGCATTGCTTGTAAATGGTTTGGCGCTCTTTTCCTGTTCAAAGCAGCTAGATAAAAGAGTACACACAGGCGGAAAACTTACCTTTTTAATTGGTGTGGCAGGCACGATACAATGCAGGAGACTCTTCTAGAGCACAAGTTGGCCAAGGAAATCTCATCCTTCTTGCAGTGGCCCACCTTGTGTTAAACCTGTGTTAGCCTAGCACTCAGATAGGTAAATAGCATCTTAGAGCTTGTACTAAATAGTTGGCTCAGAACCACCAGTAAGTGTTTCTTCTCTGAGCTGGTCATTGCAAACGTGTTTCTTAAGGTACAGGGGCTAACTTTTTGCCTTATACGACATTGAGTACTTAGCAAACAATACCTGTAAGGGGGTCCACCTGAAGTGGATGTCTTAGCTCTAAGCAGTAAAGCAGGGATTTTATAAGGACAGGTTGCGCCTTACCTTTTCTTCTTTTAACCTTGGGGAAAAGATACCGCTACTACATTTCCCCTGTGTCCTCTGGAGAGACTCTCCACTGACTAACGTGAATGAACCTGAGTTACAGCCAAAGGCCAGATATGGAGATTCTGTTGTTATTTTTAAAAATTATATTAAGGTAGCATCTGAAAACGCCAAGCAGAACTAGTCCCCAAATATATATGCTGAACAAATACATATGAAAGCATGGCCCCTCTAGTATTCCCAAAGAAACAGGATGTCTCAGTTAGTTATTCAACTATTACACAGTGTAATTGATAAACTGGATTTAGCATTTTATTCAGCTAACCCTTAAACTCTGTATCTCTTCATGTCTCTTTGCAATCTTTTCCCCCTGTGCTCTGCATGTCTTATGGACAGTCTGTATATCTAACAGGATGGCTTTTTGCCACAAAGAGCTTACAATAAAAGAAGAGAAGCAACATACAAAGGGCTTAGTAGAGGTGATATAGCAAAATGCCAATGTATATACAAAGTTATAAGAGTGAATTATCCTGATCTGTCTGTCCTTCCACCTAGCATTAACTGATTTCTTGTAAGTGTTATGGGAGAGATTGGGACAGGAAGTGGCCTTAAAGACTAGTTCACTGTATGCAGGATTTCTAATGTAAAGGAAGCAGCTAAATGTTTTTCTCCAAGACATTTCAATTCCTGTAAACAGGAGAAAGAGGAAGTTCTTGGATGCAGAGGAATAAGACAAGGGATCCCCTGACAAGTTATTTCTATCAGATCCTTTGATTAAAAATCTTTTGACACATCCATGTCTTCATCTATAAATGGTGCTTGCTCATTGTGACGTAGTGTGAGTGACCTCCACTGGCTGCGGTCTGCAGCACGGCTCAGCAGGGCAGAGGAGGGTCATTATGCAAAGGGGGCTTCAAACCTGTCTGACCAGTATCTCCCATGGAGCGGAACAATGGGAAGAAGGGGAGTGGAACCCTGGCTGGGGGCAGGGCGGGAAGTGAGTGAGTTAGTCTCTGGCTGGAACCATGGAGGAACCAGCCTAAGCCAGGGGCTGGGATTGTAGGGCCCAGCCACCCCCCCATCTCAGAGGGGGGCACTGAGGCCTCTTAGCTGCAGTCCCTGTAACCAGATTACATCTGTGCTGTGCTGTGCTGTATCCTGGAGAAGCAATAAACTCCCTCCATTCTACGGGCTGGTGGAGTCTGTTCGTGCCATTACGGGGGTGCAGGAGTCAGGGGACCCCAACGTGTCGTCACACTCATCTCAACTGATTACATGAGAATTGAATCAGAGAACAGCTTGCCATGCTGTCAAAAAAAATTACATAGTTACAAAAGACAATTTAGGATTGAATTCTTTTAAAATTGAAATGGAGACCAAGAACTTATGAATCTTTTAGCAATTCTGAGTGCTAAGTAAATATCTCTTAAAATTGCATTTGTTTGTATGTAATTTAATATAAATCAGAATTATAACATGGTTTTAATAACTGATATACAGAAGCAGAGCCAAAAGATTGTGCAGGTGGAACCAGTGCGATCCCGAGTCATTCGTGTGAGAAATAAATCTGAAGTAACACCGCATCAAGGTAAATCCATCTCTTTGAGCATCTATTCTGATATTAAAGTACAGGCATTGAAACCTACCATTCTGTTTTGCTCTTCATACACTTTTACTGTAAACTTCTATATTTGGTATCTATTTTTATCACAGTTGGGTCCATTGTCCAGGTGTCTGTATACATATATAGGTCTCTGTATACACAGTATTGATCCAGATTGGATGAGCAAGGTATTCTTGGAATCACCTAGTTCTATAGATAAACAATCAGAACTCTTTGGATCAAATATTTATTTCTTACTTTAGTGTTTCTTAGCTAATAGCGTTACAATATACAAATTATTTCAGTTTCTTGAACTGTGTTAGTATCAGTCTCCACCAGAAATGTTCATATTATAGCAGTAGAGCATATGCTGTTGCTCAAAAGAGGATGAAGCAAACTTAGGGGAAGATGAAAAGAAGAGAGCAGGACCAGTTATGCTTGTTCAGAGAGAGGGTTCCAGCTAGTCTATAATATAGAATGATTCTTTCCCAATATAAAGTGCTATAACATCTATGGATAAATGTGCTATATAAGAGATCATTTGATTATGATTGATAAAAGTATTATGTGGAGTGTATTTCCGATATACTGTGTGTCAAGATGATATTTAGCTAACATCATCTGGGCAGATTATTGCTATATTTTTACTGACACAAAGAATTAAATGTGTTTTATAAATGGACTAGATTAAAAACAAGGCAAAACAAAAAATTAAATGCAAACACTTTTGAACATGCAGTCTTATGGATTAAATTTGGCATTAATTTTTTTTTAGTTTAACTTTTCTGTAGCAATGTTAATTTAAGATACGTAGCAATAATAATAATTAATAACAGTAAGAATAGTAATTGAAAATTCTCTTAGGTGTAATATGTCCAATTAACATTGCTGTAGGTGCCTAGTTTGAAACTGCCTCTGTAAATCATCTTCATAGAAAAGCTGTGTGCACACAATTAACCTCATCAAACTCATGAAGACTTGGTGGTTGAATCCATAACAATGTGCTAAAAAATTGTTATGAATGATCACAAACATTACACTACTGTACATACGCTAGAGGAAAGCTCGTTACATTTGAATGGGCTTTTCAGAAATGTGTTGTGTATGTGACCATTCTGTCAAGTGCACATTTAGCAAAGTATGCATTGGAGGTTTGAGCGCACAGTCTACTTTAAAGCAGCTTAAATAGGGACTTTTTTATCCCTTTCCATTTAAAAAGTGCAGACAAACTAAAGGGCTTAAGCCCCATTTTGAATCTAGGAAAGGAAGGTATAAAGATTATATTTTTCCCAAATGTTCACTAAATTCAAAATGTCTTAAGGATTTTGTTTACACTTAAAAAGATCACCTTTTGACCAGAGACCAAATGGAAAGTCTCAATGTGAATGTTTCAGAATGTGAATTTTGCAATGTTATGGATGAGCACATAAAAATGGAAGAAGAGAGTTGTCTGGCATCCTTTCTTTTCTAAGCCCCTTCCTGCAACCACAGCCCCTGGTTTCTTCTGCTCTCATGTCCGCTAATCAGACAACAGGCCCGTTGGTCCTCTAGCAGTGGAAGGAGTCTCTTCAAATAAGTCCTTAGGAGAGTGAGCAGAAGGAAGGGACACAGTGATGTTTTCTTTTGCATTTCTGCTTCTGCTCCAAATATTAGTGAAGTAGCATCCTCAACCCTTGTTCCTCCCTATTCTCTCCCCCCCCCCCCCCCCCTCGGGAAGTTGATGAAGGCTGGAAACAGGAACTACTATGTTTAAAAGTCCTAATGTTTTGCTTTTAAAATTCAAAATAAATTATTTTCCTCTGTGAATTTTTTTTAACTGTAGGTGGACAGAACAAAGAGCATGCCCCCCACACCAAGTATATCTGTGTTCCTATGTGTATATTTGACCACAAGATGGCAGAAGTCAGTTTTCTTTAAGAAAAAAAAAAAGTTTAATTATGCAGCAATATTATTTAAATATTAGTTTGCGTATGCATATTTTGTAATCCAATAAAAATCAAAAGTGATTACAGACTTAAAATGTTTGTCTTCTTAAACCGAAGCTTTGGCTAGATCAGCTTAATGGTACCGAACTATCATATTCAATGTAGAGTTTAAGTACAAAGGATCCAAATTGATGCAAGTCTTTCGAAAGGGGAAATGAAGAGTTGGAAAGCTATAAACATATATGGCTTTAAATAAATACAGCATTTTAAAACTAAGCACAGCTGTTACTTTATAGGTGAACACATCC
This sequence comes from Rafetus swinhoei, assembly GCA_019425775.1. Taxonomy (NCBI): domain Eukaryota; kingdom Metazoa; phylum Chordata; order Testudines; family Trionychidae; genus Rafetus; species Rafetus swinhoei. The sequence continues at coordinate 124,090,535 of CM033446.1, read as the reverse complement.
TGCTTATTTAATGTCAATGTTAAATGAATGCCTTTGCCAGAATTAGGAGGAACAATGATTTTTTGCATAAACATGTAGGAACATTGCAATTGCAGTTATTTTTGTTTACCTTGTAGGAAAAGTGGGTGAGTTTTTAGCAAGATTCAGGACAATCATAGCCCTAACATAGCCTGGAGAGAAGAGAGAAAATAATTTGGTCTTAAATTTGTTTATAAAAAATTGTTTGTTTTATTTAATAGGTAGACAGATTTGATTCTTTGAATTTTTATAATAAATGTATTTCTAATAGAGCTTTCTTTTGTTGTTTAAGAATCTTTTGTAGTCTAAAAGTTGATAGACTTCTTCTAATGGAAATTGAAGTTCAGTAGGGCTATTACAAAGCTACAAAGTAAAGTCTGAAAGAATAATGCCTCCTGGAATTTATAACTAAAAATAAAGATTGGATATATCATTAATTTGAGAAATGTATGTTCTCTAGATATTATGGAGACAGTGGTTGAAAAAATATACACACTTTATATGTATCTGGTAATCTTTCTACCATTATCTACAGATGTTTCCATACATTTAATATGTTAATATACATTTTCACAAGCCACAACAATTATTTCTAGAATACAAGCATTTTTTAGACTTTCTTGAACAGAACTCTGAATTATTAAATTGAATTAAATCCACGAGCAGGTGTCATGCGTGGATGTCAATCTTTTAATTGTAAAAGGGATGTAAAAGGTTACCCAGTAAGCATTAGGTTTACCAGCATGCTTATCCAGTAACCGATAATCTGGAGCTGTGCAAACCTCGGCAGAGGGCTGGGCCGAGCCGGAGCAGCCCCCACTGCCCACCCAATCCGGGGGGGGATCCCTGCCCCACAGAGGCAGCCGGACCACAGCGCTAGCAACTCCAGCCCCAGCTGTTCTGACCCAGTCCTCCAATGGTTCACCGGTTAAATTATATAATTTTAATTGTTTAACCAATTAACTGTTTTAATGGGTATTTACATCCCTACTTTTAATGTGTATCACTTATATCTTAAGAACAAGAGTTAGATGCATCAGCATTTTAAATATTTTCTGTAACAGAAGTCCTCAAAGTGCAGCGCACAAAACACATATTAGTGGTTAGTGGAGGATTTTCTGCCTGGTGATCACTCTTCCTCCTTCCTATTTCCAGCTAGTAAATTGTATTCATAGCTATAAATACAAGGAAAATAATATTGAGAAAGTACATTGTTGCTGTCTGGATGTTGTGCATTTGCAAATGGGAGTAGGTCGTCTATGCAATGGTGAATGGGGGTACAGGTAACCCTCAAGACAGTCTATTAATTGCTTCCAGAACCTCTGTTCTACAATGAGCATGGGATCTTTCTTTCCTCAAGTTTGAATTTCATAATATTTCATAAAATGTATTTCTGTACCCACTAATGAATATAACATGGTTTTGATATTTTACTGTCATCTCTTCATTAGCCAGAAATTCCTCTGAGTTAGTTTTTCCAAGAACTATTGGGGTATGTGGCAAATCCCTACCATAAGTTAATAGGAAGGAAGATTAGGATAAATGCTAGAATTTTTCCTTTTCTTTTCTTGGTTTTGTATCTGCTTTGATCAAATTCTGTACATCTATTTATCTGAAAGATTGCTGCAGCTTTTTTGGGCTGAATTTCACTGTAGACTTTCACTAAGATTTCTATAGTCACCCTGAAAAAGAGTGGCTAGTGAAGTAGGACAGAGCTGTAGAAATAAGACTAAGAACATTTTTGTTTCTACCTGACAACGTGGGCTGTCAGAATAGTTCAGTAACCCACATCACATTTTCAGTTTCTTCTTCTTTGGTGACTGTTTGCTGAGACACAACTCTAGAAGTTGAAGTCATGAAATTGACTAACTATAATTAAGGCAATTTGTAGCCAAACTTATTTCCAGTAAAACGTCAAGTTTTTTCTTGTTATGCCTCCTCTATTCTGTTCTATTTAAGTTCTTATTCTGCACCCATCACAGTGATATCAGGATGCTTATCAGCAATATTCAGCTAATATTTCTCCAGCTTGTTTTCTTCAAAGATCACATATTATGGCTGAGATTTTAAATGTAGATAAATCAGGAAATGCAAAGCTGATTCCTAAAGCAACTGTAATATAACTCTGTCCCTTTCCCCACCAGTATTCATTTGTTTGACATTAGATGGTGTAAAAGCGTAAAAGTTCCTGTATGGTTAAGTTACAGTTGCTTTGGGAACAATAACTTTGAATTTCCTTAAAAAACAACAAATGGTCTGGTAGCACTTTATAGACTAACAAAATATGTAGATGGTATCATGAGCTTTCATGGGCACAGCCCACTTCTTCAGATGTCAATGACATCCTAAACTCAAAACTCCTGTCATCTGAAGAAATGGGCTGTGCTCACGAAAGCTGATGATACCATCGACATGTTTTGTTAGTCTATAAAGTGCTACCAGACCATTTGTTGTTTTTTAAGTTCATCCGGTACAGACTAACTCGGCTACCCTCTGAAGCTTTTGAATTTCCTGACTTTATACATTTAAAATGTCATATTGTGGCATTCACATTGTTTTATTCCATTCAGTCGCTTGGCTTACTTTTCAGGCATGAGAATAACTTGTTCTTCCTCATGTATTAGTTTGAATGTGGAATAACTGAAATACTCACTGATCTGTATTCTGCTGTTAGGAAGTGGGAGGGAAAGGATGAGCAGCAATGACTGCAGTGCACAGGCAAGGTCATACAGGTCTCTGTTCCTATTCCGGACAGGACCCCAGCTTGGGAAAGATCCTCGCACCAACTGTCATCCCTCTCCCACAGGAGATTAAACAGCAGGCACTGCCAGTGATTGCAAGGAGCATCTGAGGTTGTTTGGGTTCCCCTCCCTTCCCACTACTTTCAGACACTTCCATGTGGGCAAATAAGATAATTTTAAAAAATGAATTCCAAGACATCCAATGCTGAAATGTTTTAAAGACCCACGTATTCAAATGCAAAGGGAGCATCTGAAAAATATGAGCAGTAGAACATGCAGTCCTGCATTCCCGTACCCCCACATGTTTTGATAGTTCAAAATCAGCCAAAGATAATTGGCTAAACTTTCCAGAAACTCTCTCTGCTGCAAAAACAAGCATAAAGAGCTGTCAGCCCAGGGCAAGTTACATTTTCTAAGAATAGGTGCTTTAAAAACAGTATAGGTGCTCTCAGGGCTAGTGCCTTCTCAACCACAACTGATTTTAATAGCTGCAAGACAAACTGGATGTGTCTTTAAAATGACTGGTGATAAGGAGCATTTGAAACATCACAGTATCTTTCATCATAAATTATAATGCAATAATATTGAAAGGGCTTTTTCTTGAAATATTGTGGTGAGTGTTATGGCTGATTCCTGGTATTTTGCAAGCCATTGCTATGGGAGTGGGGACAAATATATCCTTGATACTGGCAGCAATCCCTACTGCCTCTTCCCCATTCTCCCTGGGCATGTATTTTCAAACAGTATGGAGCTGTGCATTTATCACGCTTATTTTTTCCCTCATAAGGTAGGTTTTTCATTTACAGTAACTTAAGGTCAGCCCTATTTCATCTTTTGTACTCAGACACTTCTGTGCCTCAGTCTATTTTCCTGGTATTTTTTTCTTATGCCCTATGTTTCCAGAAGATGCACTAAGGATGTTAAGTATTGAGTAATTTACTGGTTGTGTAGTCAATAAGCACTTCTGCATTCCTCCTTTGAAATGTACAAGAGCCCCCACTGGAAAGTCCCGCTGACTCTGGGCTGCACGCGGGTGTGACAGCTTTGAAATGTACAAGAGTCCTCAGCGGGGGCTCTTGTGCATTTCAAAGCGGAAGCGCCCATGCTGCACTGCCACTTTGAAACACTGCACAGAGTCCCCAGCTGACCCCGGATTCCACATGGCATTTCCCCAGAACCTGGGGTCAGCTGCGGTGCTAGAACCCAGGATCAGCTGGGAAATCCAACCCGGGGGAGTCCCCAGCTGACTCCAGGCTCCATGCAGCAGGGCTTTGAAATGCTGCCCCGGCATTTCAAAGCAGCACCGTAGGTAGCTGATCCCTGGCTCCCCTGCCCCTTTGAAACGCTTCTGTGGTGTTCCAAAGGGACAGCACCGCACAGAGCCTGAGCTCAGCTGTGTGCGCTGCCACTTGGAAATGCCGAGACAGGCGTTTCGATGGGGCACACTGCACGGGGCTGACCCCGGCTCCATGTGACATTGCCACTTTGAAGTACCTCCTCTCTTCCCCCTCCCCCTTTGCTGCCTCTATCTGATAGAGGCAGCAAGGGGGAGCATTGACTAGTCCAGTGTTTCTCAACCTTTTTTTATAAAGTACCTCTTTTTAAAAATATATATATATAAGTACCCCCTTTTTTAAAAAAAAGTTATAAGTACCCCCAGTACCTACAGTTTTCAGACACACAACATTTTCTTCTACCATTGCAACACATTTGTTTAAATAACTTAATCGTAGCCAGGCAGGCGATGAAATTTTTGGGTGTAAAAAAGTACAAAATAATAAAGCACTGTAAAACTTAAAACAAAAATTCAGTTTTCTCCAAATTTCAGTTGTGTTGATGTACCCCCCAGACTTCTTTCGAGTACCCCTAAGGGTACTCATACCACTGGTTGAGAAACACTAGTCGACTTGACTATCCTATAAGCATTTGCTTGTCAGTTAATTGACTAGTCCTTAATATCCTTAAGAGATACTCCTATATGAACAGATTATTGGGGTGGTTAAAGAATGCACAGCTGCAATATGAGAACACTTCTTTTGGACAGTCTTCCACTTTTGTTGTAGCTTATGTCCCTAAATACCCTAAATATGCATGAATCAGGGAACTTGCAAGCAGAAATCTAATTAAGTGACTAGTTGTCTACTTCTCACTGCACTTATGTGCTTTGATGTATTTAGTTGGAAGGTTCTGGATAAGAACAAAGCATTATTATTGCTCCTTCTGGCACTCTTTGTCCCTACCAGGCACTGTGCGCATGAGGCAACAGAGCAAGCAAATCCCTAATTCCCTATCCCTGGTAACAACACTTAGCTACTTGGAGCTAGTTCCAAACGTGCAGATAAGATTACCATCGTACTCTTAAGAGAATTTTTATTTATTTTGGGAGGGGCCATTTATAAGAGGCATAGTTTCTACTTTGTTCAGTGATAACTGACTTTTATCTTCTCCCTCCACCTGTCTCCTCTTCACCCGCAGAGGAGTCGAGTGGTCCAGAAGGAATTTTACTCCGCTTCTTTTTGGACCTCAGCTCACATCTCCTTGAGAGTTTGAGCACCCCAAGTGGCTACCTGCAGAACTTTTGAGAGAAGTAGACAACTATTCACTTGTACTTTGAGTAAGTGTTGGGTGACGCACAAGACATTTATGCCCCACAGGTGGGACTTGATCTGCAGTTCCTTGACCTCATAGTGAATGCCAGATAGACTCTTAGGTCTTCAGGAAACTAACTTCTCTTCCCTCCAGTCTGTCCAAAATGTGTCTGCCAAAATCATCTGTCTCACAGTGTATGTGGGATTCTTAAATATGCTAGAATCTAACTAAAGAAGCTTTGTGTTGTTATTGTGATTTGTATGCAATTTCAGGAACTTACAGTAATTGCTGTTGCCTTCATTGTAAAGAGAGGGGAAAAACAAAACAAAAACCCTAGATGGGCACTCATCCCACTGGCACTGATCCTGAGTAATTCTGAATAAAAGCAGATGGTAGAAGGCTGGAGCAGCTGACCTGCTTTCCCCTTTCATGCATACATCGCTTACATAAATGGGGGACACAAAAATTAATGGGCTTGGGCGGCCACTTAAAGGACAGAGGCTCCCCACGTATTTGATGCTCACATCAGCCTGAGAGTTGTTTTCAGTTACTTTTCTCTGCAGAATAGAACTTTCTCACAATATCCTTCCAGCTCCGTGCCCATGGTTTTGTAAGAGAGAATCGACATGCATAAAATAAAATAAAACTGTCCTTAACTGTTGTTTGGCTTGTGTTACTCAAAAGGTCAGGCTAGAGGATCATGATGGTCCCTTCTGGGCTTACTTCTCATTTATACTGAGGCTTCTTTACACCATTCTGGCCTATACATTAGTTTCAGGGGCATTAGACTCACAGGGCTGGATTCTATATAACCATGTCACTATTCCTTTGGGTTACCAAAAAAGTAGAACGAAAAGTAAATTGAGGCTCTTGATTGGTATACCAGTTATCTACAAGAGGGTGTGCGTTAATAGGTTCTTGGCACATGCTGTGGATGTGTTGAGGCACAAAGATGTCCAAATGAGATATCAGCATTCTACAGAGTGCATGTCCTCGCATGACTTTTTGCTGTGGGAGAATTTTGAACTAGTTTTAGAACAAGTTTTAGAGAAGATTCTTTATTAACAAACATTTATATTGGGATATAACCAGACACCCTGATGTGTACATTGTGCACGCTCATATACAGCCCTTAAGCGCTTGCAAACCTCTTTCAGCTCTGAAGAGGTGGTTCATGGTAGAGTGATAAGAGAAAATGTTGAGGAAAATCCTATTTTTACCATTTTGCATTTTTGTTCTGGGCGGGAGCAGCGGTGAGGGGAGCAGAGCTCGCTCTTTATACTACAGCTTATAGAGAAACTCCAGTGAAATTAACTATTTCTTCTTTCCCCTCTGTGTATCTGTGGTTGTCCATAGAGAGAGAAAGCTGGGCATCTTTTAGCTTTACTCTAGTTAAAACTAGGGATGTAATAGTGTAGTCGATTAACCCCGTTGATGCCGGTCTCCTTGCTACACTGTGGCTTTGAAATGCACAAGAGCCCCCGCTAGGTATTCTTGTACATTTCAAAGCTGGCACCTGCGTGCAGCCCAGAGTCAGTGGGACTTCCCGCTGGCTGGTGTTGCATGCGGAGTTTCACATTCCTCCTTTGAAATGTACAAGAGTTCCAGCAGGGGGTTCTTGTACGTTTCAAAGGAGGAATGTGGAATCACCTATCAAATAGTCGATGGAAATGCCATCGACTACTAGTCTAGTCAATTACCCAATATTTAACATCCTTAGACTACATGCATTTTCTTCCCCTCCCCCCCACCAGTAAATTTTTTAGTAGGCTGACCAGTAGCCCGGTTCAGTCCTGGCTCACACTGGGTCCGAGACCTACCCCCCCCGGTGAAGCTCTTTGGAACCGGTATTAGGATCCGAGTGGGCAGGCAGCTCGGCTCAGTTCCAGCACACACTGGGTCTGGGAGCTCAGACCCCACCCTAGACAGGGGCTACTGCCACTCTGTGCTGCTGCCTCTTTATCAGAGGTAGCAGCGCAGGGCAACAGGCAGCCAGTCTGTGAGGGGAGCTGGTTTTTAAACTGGCTCCCCTTGTGGACCAGCTCCCACCTGGCATCCCATGCTGCTGCCTCTGATACAGAGTGGCAGGGAGCTCCTCAGGAGTAAGGTCAGAGCACACTGTCTGCTGGGCCCACCCCTGGGGACTATAGAATAGTTGACTGACCGATAAGAGTTTGTGAGGTTACTCGACTATTCAGTGAACCAATATTTAACATCCTTAGTTAAGGCTGCCCCTAGACAGCTCCCAGATCAAATTGAAAACTTGAAAGAAGTCAGCCATCTGTAAGTGAGATGGGTTGGTGGGAAAGAAGTGGGGTGACCAGGTTGGTAGAAGTAGCATAACCTGGGTGATATGGCAGTTGTCTTTGTAACTAAAACCTATAACACGTATAGGGGACGTATATTTATAAATTATGCTTCCTAAATCCATTGAACATAATTGGCTTTTTAAAAAAGTTTTTGGTGAGAAGGTTCATCCCTGCGCGCTTGGAAGTTGATGTGCAGCTATGATGTGATTAGAAAGACTAAACTAGCCAATCTGGACATGTATTTGAACAGTTGGTTTCACAGACACATTTGAACATACCTGAGTCAGCCTATTCCAGTGATTTTCACACTAAGGGTCACAACCCAGGACTGAGTCGTGGAATATTAGACACTGGATCTCGTTGCTGCAGGGTGATCAGGTGACCCTTGGGTGTGCTAAGGCAGGATTTCTGCCTGTCCTGGCACCACAGACTGCACTGCTCCCCAGAAGTGGCCAAGAATAGGCCCAGCTCTGCGTGGGGGGAAGGGAGCAGACACTGCTCCTGCCCCAAGCGGTAGCTCTGCACTCCCATTGCCTGGGAACCTGCTGCTGGCTGCTTTTGGGGTGCATCATGGTCTATGGTGCCAGGAGAGGCAGGAAGCCTGCCTTCGCACCCCCACTGCACTGCTGACTGGGAGCTGCTCACGGTAAGTCCCTGCTGCCACAGCCCTGAGACTCCCAAAGCTGGAGCTTCCTCATACACCCAGAGCTCTTGTCCTCAGCCCCACTCTGGCGCCCACATGCTAGTCAAATTATTTGGGTCAAGGGTATCAACAATTTTCTTCAACTGGGTCATGAGGAAAAAAATATGAAAACCACTGTCCTGTTCTGTTGTAAAACTGCTAAACTTAAAGATGTCCGTGCTGTGACCATGAACCGCAATTAGTGCATTATTTGGGGGGAGAGGGAGCGGGGGGGGGGGGGTTGGCTTCACTTCCCTGAGATTAGCCAGCATTTCCATTTCATGCTGTGTGCAGAGCTTAGGTTTTCTGTAGCAGATTTGACATTTGAATGTTGAATGCATCAGACCATTGCAACACATTGTTAGAAGACTATCCAGTATACAAAAACACTTATGTTTCTTCCCCGTCTCTCATTTGTCACATTTCTCAAAACTCTCTGCTCCTGGTAAATTTTCATGTAAGGTAACAATGTAAAGTGAATGTTATCTAGGATGACTTTCAGGTTAAGGGAGCTGTATAATTCAGCCTGTAGCTCTGTCTACTGGCTATCTGTATTGTTGTCAATAAAATAGTCTGCCAGCTCTGCCTTCTCCCTGAACATTTTGTAAGAAGTGATGGCTAAAGAGCACAGCAAGTATGTGAACAGTACCTCATTTCCCAATGTACAATTGGGATTAAATTTTGTGGTAGTGTCTGATCGTGCATGCGAGTGTTGAAACTGATTATGCATTTTTTTCCTCAAGCAAAAGTGGAATTTTGAAAGCACAATATAAAACAATTTTAATCTCAAACACATATTAGGTCAAAACTGCCTTTTGCTGTATTCATTAACAAGTAGAAAATATTGTGTCCGCTACTATGTTCTGTTACTTATGAATTCTGACATTTAGAAGAAAATAATTAGGAGTTCATATGGAAAAGCTAGTCGATTTAGAGCTTTTATATCTGTCACTTAGGGTACTGTTCTGTTTTTGTTTTTTAATCTTTAATCCTGGTGTATTACTTTCAAGCAGCAGCAACTCATCTGCTCAGTCCAGATAGCTACTGAGGATGTTGCAAAATAGCTTTCCTCTTCTGTAAAATGCAGATTTTCCAGACTTTGGCTAGGGAAAGGTTCTGGTCCTCCTGTGTGTATGGCATAGCTTTGACACCCTATCAATTTTTATTCTTGGACATCAGGCAGTCTTGTGGACTAAGGACAAAATAATAAATTACAAACTGTATGCAGAAAATAAAACGAATATTGCACAGGTCATACAGATTCTATTAGATTTCTGACTCGAGACCACAAAATCATGGCAATTCAGACTTACTGTTAATAATGTGGACTGGCCTGCTGACTTCCATCTTAACTCAAGTTGTTATAGATAAGTAATAATATTGGGGTCTAATACTGTTATCTGATATTATGTACTGTACATATTACTAGACAGAGTGGTGTTACATTGCTGCAAGAGCTGCGTGACAGCTGCAGTTTCTGTTTCTAACTCAGGATGTCCATGGTGCGTTATGTTTAAGTAAAAACTTTGGTATTTTTGGGGCAGATGTTTCATTTCCACTATTTTAAGTTGTGCTTTTATACTCACAACACCATAATTGTAGGTCTCTGAGTTTGTGCTGTTTACTTGACAGGTCATAAAGGCCACTGTGGTGGAAATGATAATTATGGATTTTTAAATGGGAAATATTTATTAGTTTGAACTATTGTGTAATACACAATTAACTTCATAAAGGATATGTTGTTTATTCCTGTAGGAGGAGCTGGATCTAGAGATGTACAAACAACAAGGTGACACATTGCACCTTTGCTTCTGCAGATGAGACTTCTTGGGTGTCAAGTACATGGATGACAGGAGAGGGATCACGTGATGATTATCTGTTGTGATCCCTCCCTCTGGGGCATCTGGTATTGGCCACTATCAGCAGACCAGATACTGGGCTAGATGAACCTTTGGTCTGGCCCAGTATGGCTGTTCTTATGAAGGAGTTTCCTGTGAATGGGAGGGCCTTTGACACCAGAGAGTCAGTCTCTTCCATCCTCTTCACCAGCTGGGCCTGAGGATGCTGTCATTCCCAGAAATGTTTTCTGCACCAGGCATGTCTGAAGACATTTTTTTGGAGCCGGTACCTTGCAGCCCATGGATCTGCAAGTGCAATCGGACATGCGTTTTGAGGAATTTTCAGCTCCTCTTTCCTGCTTGCCTAAACATAAGTCTGGAAAGTGGAGCAGTTCTGAAGTGCTCAATTCAGCTTACACACAAAAATCGGTTCTGACTGCCAGGTCTGCAGGCTCATCCTAGGAGCTGAGAGTCAATAATAATTCTACAAGCCAAATTCTGATCGCTGCTACACCTGTGACAGCTCCACTTCTTCATGTGGGTTTGTAGAATTTGGCCCTGCTTTTGGACATTGGTTAATTATTGTGCTGATAAGATGCATGAGCCAGAATGGACTCCACTCATTACTCCTTTGTGGTGTTGGCTCTACAATGCTAATAGGAGTACAAAGTTATTTTTGTCACTCAAGTGAGCAGATATGAATGTGAATATGCACATGGAGAAGATCAAATAAATCAGAAGGTGCCATTTTTAGTCACTTTCTTGCAAAGTGCAATTGCAATTACAATTGCAGACTAAACTACCTAATAGTTAAAAATGAAAATTAATTGACAAGATCATTCAATATTGCATCCTTCATTAACCCAATAGACAGTGCAGTAGTCTGTGTTGGGACTCTGTTTTTCTTTGTTAAATTTCATGTGAAAAATGAACTGAACCCCAAGCTACCCAGTGGCCTAGCAGTGGCATTTTGTGCTGTCACATGGGGACTATAAATTCAACTTTTAAACCTGGCCTTTTTATTACAACAGTCTGTATGAAATGCACACTTGTGGAGCAGAGAAGACGACTTCTCATCTCTCATCAGTGATCCTTAAGGTAGACATGCAGCGTTGATTTGTTCCTACGGGTATACCATTTTGGACTCAAAGCATAGCTGCTGTTCAGAGCCTTCAGGGTCCATGCTTTAAAATGTGCAGTTGGGAAAGATAGTGGGGACTTTTTTAATGAGAGTCTAGTTTTTCAGGAGACCCTTGCAGGTCTGACTTATTGTGCATTCTCAATAAGTCCCTTGTAATCAAAATACCTTTACATATGTCACTTTTATATTTCCTGTAATAAAACTGCAAAAGCAATTAAGATTTTGGACTATAATCTTTTGCAAGCTTGTTGCTAAAAATGAAGTTTTATGTATTCTGACGCATAGAAATAGCCAGTTTATTTTTATTTTGGAATTATAACTTACTCCAAAACCAACTTTTTATAATAGATATGACTGTCACACTGAACCGTAATCAAGCTGGGTTCACTTTAAAGTCAATAATCTACACAAAACTGGACAGCATTTTGATATGAGAGTATGCAGTTCCCTGGCATTAGTGCATTTTGTCCATTTTTTAAAGAAATGTTATTTAAGATTGTCACAATAATAGTAAATATTTCAGAGTTAGTCATCCTGGATCTGCTATGGTTTTCTGAAATTTACAAAACAGTCTGTGGCCTTAACATTCTTCAGGAAACATTAAACTAATATATTTCTTCATTGTCATGTAACTTTTCCCTGTTTAAGTAGGTGTTGGAAAGCAGCAGTTTTGTAAATGAATTTTACGGAAGATTTTGGAGGAAGAGGGGCCTCTATACTAGACTGAAATTAATGAATATATGAATTAGAAATCAAAACTTTATGTTTAGTCTGAGGAGAAACAATTCCTTAAGCCATAACCACATGGCTGTTTCTTGTTTGTATCAACTCTGGTTGATGGTTATTGTCTTCTGTTAATTCTCTGGGGCAGTGGCCTGACTTTGTTGAATGAGCCAATTGTTTTCCTTTGTGTTGCCCATCAAGTAAGTCCCCATCTGGTTTGTATCAGACTGTTTTCACAGCCAACAACTGCTGCCTTTTCTATATCCTGACACTTAAGGGCCTCATGCTATCAAAGCATTGCTGTGATAGCCTGTCTGGCTTGGCCTATACAGCTGTGCCTTGCAGCTTGAAACTATTACTCAAGTAATGGTAACTTAGAACTTGAACTGGCTCTTATTCCCATTGGTGTCGTGTGTACAGTGAACAGAATACATTTTGTTGAACACTATATTCAGCAAAAATTCTTTAAAGCTTTTCTTTAGTTTTTGTCATGGTCTAGTTTTTATTTTGTACAGTTTCTTGTATCTGAGCGATCACAGTGTATTCTTTCTAAAAGCTAATCATGAAATAAGTAATGTTTGGTGATATCATAGCTGTCCTCACTTAAGTTTGTTTAAATTCATTTGCTGTGGTATACCTTTCATTAAAGCTTGATAAGTGGAAATGAAACAAGCAAATGTTTCTTAAGTATGCTTTTTCTTATCAGATTTAGAATAGATTTCCTGATGAGACAAGGGGCTTTTTTTACTCAATAAACACAGGTCATGTGAACAATGTCATCAACTCTAGCTAGCACTTCTACCTCACTTTTATTTAAAAATACTGTCATCAAAAACAACAGAACAGTATTGAATATTATATTCTTCAGTAGCATATTAATGCCGGGTCTTTACTGAAAGAGGAAAGGTTCAGACCCCTTGTACTGCAATTTGTGCAATAAAACTATTATTTTTATCACAGAAGCACTTCTAGCCTCCAAACACTGTGAGGGCCCTACTGTGCTAAGTGCTGCACAAACACTGTCCCGGCCCCTAAAGAGTTTACAAACGTGGTGAAAGGAACTTAACTTTCTTATGGTACTGTCCTATCACAGCCCAGGTCCCTGCCAGCTCTTTAAATAGCTCCCTGCCAGTTCTTGCCAGAGCTGCACACCAGGGCGCACCCACTTACTTTCACCTCTGGTCTACAGTATAAATAGACGAGACAGACAGAGAGTATGAAAAAGGGAATAATATTATCCTTGTATTATAGATTCAGAACTGAGGAATGCAGAGATTAATTAACTTGCCCAAGGTCACAGAGTGAGTCTTTGTCAGTCACAGTTTCTCAATCCCAGTTTATTGCCTTAAATAAATTTTCTCTTGCTCACACCCATATGCATGCCCCTAGACTGAAAACATCTTCTGGAATCAGTTCTCTGCCCTGGACATACATATATATATTTATATATGGGATGGGATTGATATGGTCAAAGGGTAGTGTCCTCTCCATTTCCACAAAATCCTTTCTCTCTGTTCAGACACCTGTTTAGATTTTGTACATTCATTGTGAAATGGTTCACTTTGTGCTTTGCTTTCAAGTTTATTCCTCATAATACTGGCATCAAGAAGTTTAATACTGTTATTGGAACATGATCCACCAACTACTTCGAAGCATTACTGCATATCTGTGTAAGTAGTTCTGACCAGAAGATACATAGCATCTGTAAACTGAAAAACTATCCAGGAAAAGAAAATATTTTAAAATGGTTTTTCTTACTTAATTAATATAACACTTCTAGCGTGTTAAACACCAACCTTCAGAAAAACAGTGGATGAAATCCTGGCCCCATTTAAGTCAGTGAGAGTTTTGCCATTGACTTCAGTGAGACCACAATTTCACCCATTGTCTTTAAATACTGTGAGGAGGCTAGTTTGTGCTCAGCTACACATGCTCCCTGAATCTTTCCCTCTTAAATTCATAGGGAAATTTTTGAGTCCTAATGAAAGCGAGGGATTGATAGTGATGGATGACACATGACATTTTGTAAGCAGATAAGTGCGTGCTTCCCACAAAGTTCTACAAATACATGCTCAGTCTTGACCTGCAACACACTAAACCTGTTTCATAAGCAGGCACTATCAGTCACAGTGAATTGTGTGGTAGCTTAATAATATGAACAGTGGAGGAGCCACCAAACTACAGGTAATTTTCACTACATAAGCTAGGCTAGATGCAAGAAAAAAATTTAGGAGGCAAAGGACAACACGTTAACCCACTGCACTAAATAGCCTTTATTGAGAGAATTCCTTTATTTCTTCATTGTTGCCAGTTTTTATGTGAAATGTGAACTGCAAGAGTCTGAATGCATTTGAAACACTTAGGTTTTAATTGTTCTCCTGCTACATTCAGAAATGAAAAAAACAAAAGCAACTGTTGAAGCTTAAAAATATGTTCATGGGATTCTTCCTGCTATCTCATTATTAAAATACTAGTGCTCTAATCACTGGCATTGTGGCAGGATTTGGAAACACTGGAGGGGGAGTATTATCACAGTTAATACAGAAAGGCAAGAAGCCCCTCTGGTACCAGTGCTACTGTTGTGTAGTGGATGTGCATGTTTGCATCAATAGGGTTGTGCTGGCCAATTTCTAAAATACTGGTGTTGAGTGATAATTCCCACAACTAATAAACTGGATACATGCACATTTAATGCTTGCTTCTTTCTCTCTAAATTCTGACATTAAGAACCCAAAACAGTATCAGAACTAGCCATTGGAATTAAGCATTGCAGATATTTTTTATAACCTACTTTAATATGAGTTTCCCCTTAACCAAACTGTCAGAAAGCGAGAAAAAAATCTAGGTAAGGGAAATAGTTTAAAAAAAATAATTTTGCTGAATTTTAAAAAAAAATCCAGAAGGCAACTAATAGTAAGCATTCCTCAAAATTCATTGTAGTAAAATGTTGTCATTTCTCAACGAATACCTTTTTGATTTTTAACATGCCAGAAGCTGTTTATCCAAATTCTCTGTAGCGGATCCAGACTGTTACTGTCCAGCTGGCCGTGCTCCTTCTGGTTGACAGCTGCCTCCTTTAGTAGAATCAAGCACCATAACTAGTAAAATCACCTGCTATTTTTCATATATCCTAAGTAACTAATATTTATAATAGCTTTTTTACAGATATTCACGGCCCGATTCCCCCCTCCCCCCCAAAGGTGAGAGTCAAGTCTCCTTTTTTTTCTGTTTCTTTTGCTTCCTATTTTGTACTTTGAGGCGGTAGCACCTGGTGAGTGAAGCTTCATTGGGACATTTCCGGCTCCCTCTTTTGCCTCCTTGGAAAACAGCAGAGACAGGAAAGAAAAAACACTCAAAATGAAGAGATGCGCTGTTTGTGAAACCTCATTCATTTCTAGCCACTTCTTCAGGGGGCAAATTACACATTTCCTATTGTATGTGGGGAAAGTTCAAGGTGAACTGTACTGATTTTATTATTTGATAAGTTCTTTATGAATTATGGGAAATACTTTTTTGAGACCAACAGAAAGGGGTGAGGGCAGACCTGCTGATGGGGCAACTGCTCCATGGCCAGACAATTCAAAAGGACCCAGGGTTCCCAGCCATTGCTACTATAGCAGCAGTAGTGACTGAAGGTCAGTGCCCTTTAAATCCACTTGGGAACCCTGGGCAATCCAGGAGGTGCTAAGGGCTGGCAGGGGAGGAATGGCACAGTCCAGGTGGCACTGAGGGCTGGCTGGGAACATGGAGCGGTCCCCACTCCCATGTTGCCTAGGGACTTGGCAGTTCTGACAACTTCCCAGGTGAGACCAAGGCAGTGAGCAAGACTACAGAGCAAGACAACCCAGATTTAAAGTAGGGATGTCAGTGGTTTACCAGTAAGCATCAATCTTATTCGGCAATGCTTACTGGTGATCATTTAACCGATGGCCTGGCTGGGCTGGAGTAGCCCTCCCTGCCCAACATGGGCAGGGGGCTGATCCAGCATGGTGGCCCCACCATGCCGTACCACAGGCAGGGGCCACTCCAGCCAGGCCTGAGCAGCACACCACGGGCAGGGTCACTGCAGCCCAGTGGCCCGCTGCGCCATGCCCACCCGCATTTAAGCTGTTAACTGGTTAAACACAATGTTTAACCTGGTTAGCTGATTAAACAGGATTTTACATCCCTAATTTAAAGGACTAGTAGAGATGTTAGTCACAGAAATGAAATATTTGTGTAACACTTTCTCCATTATTATTTCTAGGTGCTAAAAGTAATGATTTGTATCTGGATCTGCTTTCTAATTGGCCCTTGCTCCCTCTCCCCCCAGATCTTTTATTCCATATTATTTCTGATTTTGAAGTATGTTACTTTTTCTTTCCTTCTTCTTGTTCTCAGCATTGTTTGTCATTAGTGGGAATGGCAGCTGTTTGGGAAAAACAACTGAACTTTGAACTCACACTTGTATTTGAAATTGTTTGCTTGCAAGCCATTGCCTCTGTCTCTGTTACCTACTTGGGATCTGACATTTTTTTGTTTTTACAAATATTAATAGTTTGCATTCAAACTACAGTTTATACCAAAAATATGAAAGAAAAATTAAAGGCAAACAAAGAATAGGTTACACCAGTGGTTCTCAAACTGTGGTCGTGGTCCGCAACCGCCTTTCGGGTGGGCTACAGCTCAAGACTCAGCCCTCGCCCCCCCCTTGCAGCTGGATGCGCCAGCCCCTCCCCCCTGTGAGGTTGGAGCACTGGTGCCGGTTTCTCACTGTGGGAGGAGCCCTGAGCCTCATGGGCCAGATCCAGCTTGTGGGTGGAGCATGCTGCTGCCTCCATTCCTCTTCTGCCTGGCAGGGGGAGCGTCAGCAAGGAAAGCACTTGCCTGGAGGCTTTCCCCACTGCTCCCATTGGCCGGAATTGAGGCTAATGGGAGCAGCAGGGGGCATGGAGCCAAGTAAGCATCCTGCACCCTCCCTCCTGACTAGACCCCTCACCACCAGCTTGCTCCTTCACCTCCCTACCGCCCAGACCCCTTTCCCTTAGTCCCCTCCTGCACCCTCTCTCCCTCCAAGCTTCCCCACCCCCAGCCTGCTTCTGCACCCTTCCTCCCAGAGACCCAACACCCAGCCCACTCCTTCATCCTCCCTCCCACCCAGACCCCCACCTCTACCTGCTCCTTTACCCTCCCTTCCTTCCTTCCGTCTAGACAACCCTCCCCAACTGCTCCTGCACCCAAACTCCCACGCAGACTCCCCCCCCACCCTCACTTCCTCCTGCACGCCCATCCCACTCCTTGGCAGCCTCTTCCCACACACTGAACCCCTATTTTTGGTCCCGCCCCAGAGTCTAGGAGAACTCACAAAATCTACTAAACCCAGGACCATAGAAGAGTTAATCTGGCCTATGGAAAGCCCTGAACCTCGGTCTTTCCTGTCCCCTTCCCTGCCCCCTGTGGGGCTGGAGCACCAGGGGAGTGAGGTGTCTCATTGGGGGCCACATCACTGAGGGTTGGGGTTTGGGGTTTTGTTTTTGTTTTTGTTTGTTTTTGCCTCTCATTTTTGTGTGGCCCCGACTGATGTATTTCTGTGGATCAGTGGCCCTCAATCCAAAAAGGGTTCCTAACCATTGCTATAAAGACAATGTTAAACCCTTTTCTTTTGGATAATATTTTACTTTAAACTTAATTTGTTTATTTATTTTGAATAATATATTTCCTTTCTTTCTAGTTATTAATGCCCCCTTATGTTACAGGTGCGTATTTAAGTTTTTATGCTCCAGTAGTCTAATAGTATAATATAATATTTAAGGTATTCAGAGATAAGTGAAGGCATTTTGTCATCATATGTGGTTGGCTAGTGGTCCACGGAAAGGTTTGCATAGAATGGGGTGGGCCACCAGAGGCCAGAATGTTTGAAAACCACTGGGTTTACACCAAGGGAGGGGTATTCAGAGATAAGTGAAGGCATTTTGTCATCATATGTGGTTGGCTAGTGGTCCACGGAAAGGTTTGCATAGAATGGGGTGGGCCACCAGAGGCCAGAATGTTTGAAAACCACTGGGTTTACACCAAGGGAGGACTGAAGTTTTGAAGTTTAGGTCAAGACAACTTGTAACTAATGCTTACAAAGAGTATCTGCCACCCTTCTAGTCAACATATGGAGGTTAATTAGTTGCTATAGCCTTTCAACTATGGGGTGTGGGTTCTTTGCTCAACCAGTAAGACTCATGCACAAGCATTTCAGTCATGAAAACAGAAGCATGAGCAGTCGCAGAGCAATATGCCTAGGTGTGATGATGGTATTATTATTTTATTCCAATAGGAGCTAGAAGTCACAGTCAAGAGTAGAGCCTCTCTCAAATGTTCACACACAAAATGAAAGAAGGACAGTCCCTGCCCCAAACAGTATAAGTCTGTGGAAGTACTGGCCTCCTATCTGGCTCTATGAAATAACCAGGAAGGGAGACTAGTAACCATTTGGTCCCCTTGGCTTAGATTCTCTATTGTATCACAGATGTCTAATAAATGTATATATTTTGAATTGTCAATTCCAAAGCTTTTACGTATTCTAGGTTCCACTCCTGTTGTAATTCAGGAAGAATTTCCATTTAAATCAGCAGGAATTTCATCCTGAATAAAAACTGCAAAATTAGGTCCCATAGCTAGCTTGCTTTTTTTTCCCAGCCAAATGCATTTCTTTATATGTGATGTTTACTAAAAGATACTCTTCTTAAACAATGGAGAGTAACTTCATTTGGTATGATAGAATCATTTGAGAAACTGTTTAAAACCACTCTGTTCGTGCATTTCATTGTCATTATTTGTTTTGGGGATTAGAATGTTGTATTCTGTATCCTAAACTATGTAAGTATAGCATCATGAGACCATATGATTTATTCTTTTCTTCTATATCTAGGTCCAGATTTGTAAGTCAAAGGTGGGGAACCTCTGGCTCACTGACCGGATACAATTAGTCGGGGTTAGCTATTGGTGGGCCACCAGATGGTTTGTGTACCTAAGTGTCTGCAGGCATGGCCACTTGAAGCTCTCCATGGTCACAGGAGCTCTGGCAAGCAGTGGCCAGCCCGCGCTCCTTTCTGCAGCTCCTACTGGCTGGGAACAGCGAACCATGACCATTGGGGTGATGCAAATAGCCATGCTTGCGGACACTCAAGTAAATAAACCACCTCGAAGCCAGCTCACCAGAAGTTCCCCAACCCGGCTATAAGTGATTAAATTCCAGAAGCATTGAATTATGTAGCCAGTATATGAAAGTACAGTTAGACATTCAGCTAAATTGAAAATATTGCTACTTATTATTAGCAACATAAGTAACTAACCTCTGCAGAGTATGTTCTCTTTTCAGTTTTGCATGCAAACTGCTTGGATCAAGATGAGACTGTTTTTTATTTTATGTTTTTAGTCCAGCAAATCTGGGATAAGTTTGAATTTTATGGAACAGAATCCTTGTGTTTCCATACTTGGTATCTCTCCACTTCTATCAGATATTAAAATGTGTGTTTTTACAACACAGATTCCCAGGGAGACATGGATCGGACACACATTGAGCCTAATATATACCTCACATCGTTACTTAAAGGTAAGAGCTGCAGGTGAAGTGTTCTGCTAACTACAACTAATAAGTCATCATTTGAGTTCATTTGGCTTTCTTTTTTAACAGTTACTATCCTAAAAGAACCTGACAGCATACCTGCTCTCTCCCTTCTTGTTAAAGGCCCTTGTAAATGTAATCCAGATGTAAAGCTTCTTTGTGCAAAAAAAAAAAAAAAGGCAAAAGGGAGGGGAAAAAGCAAAAGATTTTAAAAGTCATTTCCCCTTTAAGAGGTTTGTAACATGTTGCGTTGAAGGGCTGCAGGTGTTATATTCAGAGCACTGGAGATAGCACTTGATAATACCATGTGAGGCCACTTATTTGTTGAGACAGGACAGTGTTTAAACTTTGAAGTCAATAGAGAAGCAGCTGGAATCTGGCATATGAAGAAACAAGTCGTTCATATCGACCATTGCTATTAAGGGAACAAGAGGTACTGTATTACAGTTGTTTTTATAGATGCCTGAAAGTTTACTGTAGGAATTAACTCTTTTACTTGTGCATTATATTACACATTTGTGAAGCAAGCATCCAAGCTTGAGTGGATGAGCAAGTGGTTTGCTTGAAGATTTTGTTTGTTGGTAATTTCCAACAAACATGAAGGGAGAGATCAAAATAGTTTCTGTATGGTGGTAATTTGTACCCCGGTCCTTCAAACTGTTCCATGGGTGAACCACTATGTATTGCAGGGTTCCACAGGGGTCCAGCTTGAGAAATTCAGTTGCAGGATTGAGGCCATGGTTGGGTTTCACATTTAAGAGAATTCTTGATTGGAAATACAAGTCTGGGAGAACAACACTGGAGTAAAAGGATAAAGCATATGTTTTTACTTGACTTAAAAATCAGATTTGTTTAGTTTTTTCTTTTGCCAAATAGAAAAAAATATTTAAATATTTTTTCTTTGTTCCTAATGTTGACATATGGTGTTAGTAACCAAACCTCTCTTCAGTCTGTTTGATTCCTGTTCGAATTGGCACAAGTTCCTAAATCACAGTAAGCTGTATATAAAAGTGTGTATGTGCAAATACATCTCACATAGAAATTTTTTTATAACGGGTCATGGATTGAAACAGATAAATTTTTATTAGGCTGCTGAGTGTAGGGGAAAAAATCCAAAATCTGAAAACTGACCTTTCCATCACAGGGTCGCCAAAATGTTGTCAATCATTCTTATTAAATTTCAACCAATACAATTTCAATGTGATCTTAACAGTATCAGTTTTCAAAAATTATGTAAATGTGTTCTATGAGATGGTGACGACGACTTTGGAGAAACGATGGACATCTGAGGTCACTGGTTCTGTTTGTTGGCTTTTAACAAGGAAAATCTCTATACATATGTTTAAGTAAGTATTTATAAAGCTAGATAGCATATTTCCAGAACTTCTAAACAGACAACAGCTACTGAACTTATGATAAGAATAACGCTTAGTTACCTGGTTTATTGTGGGTTTATGGAATAATGAAATTCTCCGTTCAACTTTTATATACTATGACGTTTCAGAGGTAGCCATGTTGGTCTATTTCAGCAAAAACAACAAAGAGTCTGGTGGCACCTTAAAGACTAACAGTTTATTATGGTATAAGCTTTCATGAGTTGAAAATCACTTCATCAGATACATGAAGTGAAATAAAAAAATAAACAGATAGTAGGGATATAGAGATGGGAGTGTTGCATCAGAGCTAATTCAGTCATGACAGGTGGACTAAGAAAGTGAGAATACCTAAAGTAGAAATTTTTTATTTGGCTTAAAAATAAAATGAGTTGTAACTCATGAAAGCTTATGCCATAATAAAATTGTTAATCTTTTAAGGTGCCACTGGACTACTTGTTGTTTATGCTGTACTGTAATATACTCTACACCACTACTAGTTGCATATTTATGAATGAATAATGTATTTTCATCTTAAGCTATTATCTCCTGATAAAATAGTAAAACGAAATACCCTGCCATTAAAATAGGAGCTTGCCAGACATTTTATGCAGGCACAAATACTGATCCCGCTAAAAGGCAGATACAGCTGCTAGCAAGTGCATATGTTTGTTTGTGTTTGCAGATAAATAAACATACAAACATATGTGCTGTCTGTATATTTATGTATGGGTGTGTGTGCAAGTGCACACACATGAGTTGTTTATGCAATGTACTTACCCTATACATCAGAGGTCAGATTTGGAAAGAGTTGACAATAATAAAACACATACAAAGGTAACTTCATAGTTGTGCCATTAGGGTTACATAGACTTACAATACTTACAGCCTTGGAAACTTGCAGTCATGAAGCAAGATCTCAAACTTTCCTGAAATAGGATATCCATAAACCTTCATGTTTAAAATATTGAAAGCATAGCTAACACATTTTCTGCACATGTCTAATGTATACTGTAGAAAACATTTGAAAATTATGTCCTGAAAATAAATCATTGTTCTTTACACATGGCACATTTATAATGGATCTTTAAAAAAATAAATGGAAGATAATGAAATAGCTAAAAAAAAATTCTGTTGACCAAGTGGAATGTATTATTCTATTGGTTTCTGTATGTACTTTTTTGCATTTTATATCAAACATAAAATTGGACTCTGGTAAGTCTGCAAAACATATTACAGCATATGTAAAGAAGAACTTAGACTGGTATGGTCTTTCAGCACCCCAGCTTCAAACACTTGGCAGGTTAGATGAAGTTACTGCAGACCCTTGGAATCAGGGAATATTCTTTTTTTAACAAACCTGAAAACAGCTGTTGAAACAATGACATCATGGAATAGTGGCACGACTGTGGAAATTATTAACAAAGTCAAGCTTTGAAAGCATCAAACTACATATAATATGGGTAGAATATACAAAGGTTTGCTTTAGTGTTTATTGATGATTTACAAAGTTTCCTTAGGCATCACACATTCACATGTTAACTCCATACTAGCTTAGTTTCTGACCAACTGAACAGTCTCACTTTTTTCTGTTTGCATTTTTCATAACCAGTTTCTTTTTTTAAGCAGCCCCTTCCTAGCTGCACAGAAAGCCTTTGTGAGCCCTTTCTGAAAAATAACTTCATATATAATACATGTGATGTGTGTGACTTTTTAACATTTCTAAAACAGTTTGCAAAGATATTCAGTATCTTGCATGTGTTCATTTTGGGTTAGGTTTGCTCCAGACTTAGGCCAGTACAAACCTTGGCAGATGTACTTTGCAGAGGAAAATGGGGTGAATGGGGCTCTTTGTGCAAAGTCTCAGGGTGGAAGAGGGTACAAAGGGGCATCAGCGCCTGAAGAGTGAATTGAATTGGAAATGGGGTGTCACTATTGCAACCAGGTAACTCACTCACTTAATGGGAACCCTGTCAAAGGAATAGCAATGGTCTCTTTGCCTTCCTTCTACAAAGGCCAGCCTTCTGGAGGTACAGAAAGTTTGCTGGCAAAGGTTACTCCCTGTATTGGATTTACCAAGTTTGGCCATAAATGTGTTTGACCTTGGAAGTTGGCAGCTGCTCTAGACTGAAAAACACTAAATGAAATTTTATATTAGTTGTGGTTTTTATTCCATCACTGATCAGTTTAATTAGTAATTTAAGTATGTTTTGGCACATTCAGGTGAAAGCAGGGTGTTGCTGGGTTGTCATAATAGATAAGCCAGATAAGCCGTACAAATATTTTATGTGTGGAATTGGGACAATGGAGTTTTAATTGTGCTGAGGCTGTCAGAGAACAAGGGAAGATTGCTAATGTATTGTGTCATGTTAGTAGAAAAACAAACTCCGCCAGGGATTTCAGTGTCACGTCCCAAGCCAAGTATACTTTTTGCTCTCCTCTAGGATGTTTGGGTTATGTTGCTGAACCCTTTATTTTAGAAAGTGACATTAAGTTCACAAAATGCTATTTACATAATGTAATTTATGGTAGCTTGACAGTATTGATTGGCTGCAGGAGGGTGGTTCCTTCCTTCCCTGGATTTTAACTTTCGACTAAGGACCTGAGGTACTTATGCATCCACACATTTAAATCTGTGCTGGGGTTGCTGTAAAGCAAATAGATGTAAATTGAATTTACTCAGTAACTGGTTTCTTCATCTACTCCAAACACTAAATATGCATTAAAAGAATTTACTTTGGAGGCTCATTCCATAGTATGTTCATCAGATGCATTTGCCACTGGTTTTATTGTTTCCATAATGGTGAGATAATGATCTTGAACTTCCCATCTCCCTTATTTTTCTTTTTGCTTATTTTTAATTTTAAACTATCAGAAAAATAGAATTCAAAAATAGCTTTTAAAAATTATTCCTGTGAGGATATTATTTTTCAGAAGTCCTGTTTGTGATAGCTGTGATATGGGCAACAGTTAAATCTGTAATACTGTTTTTTTCTCACAGATACTGAAAGAGATTAATTTGATGTCCTGAATCATGTGCTATTAATTGCCACTTTCTCTCATCCTGCAGAAATTAACAAACAATTAGGCTATGTCTACACTCGCGGCTTCTTGCGCGAGTAATATGCAAATGAGGCTAAGTGTGGAATATCGCCGAGCCTCGTTTGTATACCTAATGAGCCACCATTTTTTTCAGAAGAGGCTTTGCAAGAAGGAGAGTCTACACTGCCCCTTCTTAAGAAGAAAATTTCTGCGCAATGCCGCTCTTCCTGAAAAGTAATAGGTGTAACGGCATTGCGCAAGAGGGTTTTTCTTGTGCAAGAAGGCAGTGTAGACGCTCCTTCTTGCGCAAGAGCCTCTTCTGAAAAAAATGGTGGCTCATTAGGTATGCAAATGAGGCTCAGCGATATTCCACGCTTAGCCTCATTTGCATATTACTCGCGCAAGAAGCCGCGAGTGTAGACATAGCCTTAGTGTTATGGTACCAAGGAACTGAGAGACCTAGAAGATAGAGAGTAGAGAGAGTGAGAATGTGTGTGTTTTTGCTTCCTCTCCTGGAAGCCTGGATTCTAATTACCATTTTGAATCCAGATCCTCCTTTCCCTCTGACACCTACTTAGACATTGTCTACACTGCCAAATTCTGTCGACCAAAGTGGTGGTGTTACCCAAAAGTCGATATAGTGAAAATGGGAATACAGTGTTCACACTTGCTCGCTTTGTCAAGAGATCACGTCCACATTGGGGACGCCATCACCTTCTGTCACTAGATGTTGTGGAAAGGCAAAGCAGCTCGCAGCACATCTTGGGGCTGTGCTATATGTGTGCATTACTTTCTGTCCCAGCTTTCATGCCACTTTTTCAGTGGCCCTTCTTTTGCTGGGCACCCGAGCTCACTCTGCAGCACTATTAAGAGCTTGATCATATCTGTTTGCTTCTCTGTTACTTTAATCATCCGCTCATTTGCAATGCTGACAAACACTTTTTGCATCATTGCAATCACTTTCTCTCTAACAATAGCAAGCACACACCTCTGCAAACACCCAACGCATAGTGAGTGTTGCCTGGGGAGTCTGTCACATGGAGAAAAGAGAACACAATCTTTGCTAGGGTTGTGGTGCAGCATTCTAGGGAACAAATTCTAAATTCATCCTACGGCAGACATCTCCCTGCTGATGGTAAGCAGGGAACGGAGGGTACATCTGCTGTGCATGCCTTGTGGCTTCCGCCCTGCTCTCTGTGCTACTTACCTATGTGCCACTTTGGTCTTTGGGGTGAGAAGGCTGTGATCATGACAGAGGAAAACTCAAGCTGTTGAATCTCACCTTTCCAGGTAGACGTAGATGGTGGAGGCGCACAGCTGAGAGTTCCCCAGGTTTCCTTTTACTGAAGCCACTTCCTGTCATACTGCTTGTTATAGCCGCATGTTGGCTAGAATAATCCACTGGACAGAAATAAAGAGGGATGAACAACAAGAGGCTAACGTCAGGGTTGTTCATCCACTCAGGGAACAGATGCTGGATGGATGGTTTCCGTGCAGGGGCAAAGTGTATCTATAGTCAGTTTCCTTAACTTTTTGTTTCCTTTCTTTTTTTAAATTGCATCAGATATGCTGGGCATCGCAACTTTAATTGTTTCATAAGGTGTTTGGTTTGTGAATATATACAGAGTTACAGATTTTTATATTCTCTACATAGAGATACTTATATCTCTATGTGTGTGCAATGCCTTATCAACCCACACTGGAAAATATGAGACAAAGATGTAGCCGGCTATGTAACATATCAAGCATGTGTTTTGCCATGTGTCTATCCTTGACATAAGAGTATATATCCTTATATCCGTAAGATAATGGTTTTAGTTCTTTTGAAATTGCCATTTTTGGACTGTAAAATAACGCAGTTGTTCTGCTTTTTATTTTAGGAGAGGAAACTGTACCACATTTAAGTTCACTGACTTCTTCAGCAAAGATGTCAGTGATGCTGCCTTCCATGAATATAGATGACCAAAGTATCAGTACTGTGCATGGGAATTCGGACTCTTCAGGAACAGACACATTTTAAAATATGGTTGTTTTATTAACAGTTCCATATCTGGAAATTTTCTAGAGAAGTGTTTTGTCTAGCTAGTGTTATAATCCATATATTTTTGGCATGAACACTGTGCTGTTTATTTTCTACTTATTGTTTTTTGTAATTTTGTATTAATCAGAATGTAAATCTAGAAATTTATTTTGTGAATATATAAAATAAACAAATTAAAACATAATTTTTAACATTACTGGGATTAAATGGCCCTCACCCAGATTTGTTTGAAAATGTATTTCTATGATGTACATTTGAATATAGGGGATTTGTATTATAGACATATTTAAATCCCTGGCAAAATTCCCATTGACTTCAATGGGTAAAGGATTGGGGCCTATCGTGTGTCTCAAAGGCCTGTGAAATTATTTTGATCTCTGTGAAGAATTGTACAAATCAGTGGGATTTCTTGACAGATCTTTTGAATGAAATAGGCTAAACCACGACAAAGCAAAAAAAGGAAACATAGCTTTGGAGAGGGAGATCACATAATAAATGACTCTGCCAAAAGTTGAATATGCTAATTAGTTGATATCTAGAGGCCGAGTTTGGAAGCAAAATATGTTTGATAACCAAATATTGCAAGAAGATTATGTTCTTAAATATGTTGAACAGTTATGATTCATTTCTAAAACTCCCCTAACAATAAAGCAACTGCCTTCTTTGTAGTTTCACAGTATGTATTTCTTCTTGCACAAGTAGTTATATTTTTTTCTTTAGAGTTGTTTTTCATTCTTGAACTGTGACTGTAGGAAAGAGGATTTGGAAACCTTAGATTAAAGAATACAAATAAATCAAATGCAAATTATATGACAAGAAAGACCTTAACTAGTCACAATCCTAAAAAAAAAATCCAGTGTTTTCCCTTTAGAAATAACAGCAAACATTAAGAGCGATATATGCAAACATATCACCACCACCCCCTCCCAGAGAGATTATTCAGTTTTTTTATTGAGCAACAACAGTGTGGTTAGTGCTGTATAAAATATATAGAGGAAAATGTGATCCTTGCCCAGGGAGCTTCTAATCTAACAAAAATAATTTGGTCACAAAATACTCTAGATATAGACATTGGAAGATGGATTTGTTTTTCACCAAGCAGGGCGAACTCTTTATGCCTTTGCTCCATTCTCTATCCTATCAGTGCCTGCAGTGTGATATCTCTGGAAAGTCTGTAATATCACAGCTCTTGGCACTGGGGTATCAGGCAGCCTCTCAAGTGGAAGGGAAACAATCCTTACCTGGTTTGGTGGTTTATATGTACCTCACTTTGATTTTGAGGCATATAACTTTATCAACTGCAGCTTCACTCCATCGTTTAATCACCTGCAGATACTCTGCTGCCATGAAATGTTTCTGTAGCCATCTGGTTGCAGTCATGTCAGTCCCAATATATTAAAGAGACAAGGTAATATCTTTCATTGGGCCAATTTCTGTTGGTGAGAGAGAAGCTTTGGGGCCCCATAGAGCTGTTCTTCAGGATTCCCAGCATCACAACAACACGCAAGGCGGAACAATTTCTGTCAATCACATTTTAGGTCGAGCTACGGTATATCCCTACTAGTTCTGGTTTGATACTCTTGACCATGAGGTTCTGTTGACATGGCTACGCTCTGTCCCCCGAGTCCCTGTCGCTGTTTGCTTCTCTCTGCCTCCTCATCCTGTAGGAGCAGCTTGAGGGCCTCAGAGGGAAGAGACTGAGCAGGGGCAGGGCCTGCAAGGGATGAGCCTGGTAGGGGAGGTGGCAGGGCCAGCCTACAACATTTTGGCACTTGAGGCGGGGAGCTCAAATGATGCCCCCATTTCCCCTCACTTGGGCCAAAACTTTGAAAGGTCTTAATTCTCTGGGTCCTAGTGGCACCTCCCCCACAGTCTGGCACCTGAGGCGGCTGCCTTAGTTCACCTCATGGTAAGGCCAGCTCTGGGGGGTAGGACCATGATCTGGGCACCAGGGCCACTAAGATTAATTCAGCCATGACTTCAGAGCGCTGTTCTTTATTCCCTCTGTCATACCTGCAGGGGTGGATGCTGGTGAAGGCAATGAAGCATTCTGAGCATTTTTCTGGGTCTTGCAAACTGACCACTGATGAAAAAGTAAGTATTCCGTTGTGAGCCTGAATACTGGGATTTGATTCTCAGTGTTCTGAGGAGCACCTAGGCCAGGAGTGCTGCTCAGAGAGGGAGTGGAGGCAGTTGGTTAGGGTCTGTGCCTGAGAGATGTGCTGATTCAGCACATCCCTGCAGCAGCCTCTACAGGCCTTGTGGTGTCCTAAAAGTAGAATGTGTGTGTGTGGGGGGGGGGGGGGGTGCCTCTCCTCTCCTCTCCTCTCCTCTCTCTAAGGAAAATCTTCCACTCATTCACTGTGCAGCAAGCCCAAGCAAATGCGATTGGCATGTCTCCCATGCCAGTGAGGGAGAAGCTGGTATACCCAGTATAGATCATTTTCTGAATGATCCTTTAGGAAGGTCTTTATAAGAATTTGGGAACTAGTTGGTAGCTACTTTTTTTTTTTTTTTTTTCATTCCAACATCCTTTGAAAAGGAAAAATTATCGACCTACCTTCTCTCTTGAATTTAGTCTTGTGTTTTATTAAACTGTCTGTATATTGTTATATACCTATCTGAAACTATCGTCAGGTTTAACATGGAAAGCACATGTTCTGTGAGCACAGCCAAGCTGTGATAAGGAAATCATTTTTCTGTGCATCAAAGTTCCGTCTTCTTTCTGTGGTTTTTATGACGGTAAATGCAGGTTTTTCCTAGTCGTTTGCAAAACTGAAAGAGCATGATTTGCAAGACTGCTATATGGACTTCTTCCAAGCAAGTCCTTGGAGGATGTCATCAAAGTCTTAACATCATCAAATAGCATTTCATGCAGCGGAAGTATAAAAGTGCCAGTGCAGTGTAGTTGTATTTTTCAGTTAATTCTGAAAACGTTGGTTTGTTTCTTGGTTTAAGTTAACGTTTGGTGGAAGATGCTTGATTTTTTGTGACTGTACTTCCTGTTTTAAAGAGAGAGATTCATGTACTTGGGTTGCAGCCTCCTACCGTGGAAAGTGGAAGTGTCTAAAGTATCTGTTTTAACAAGTCATCCTGTCCTGTGACTTTGATAAGTACAAAGACGTAATTTCATTTAGAATCTGGCAATTGTAATCCAATTTTCTTAAGCCATGCTCCAAAAACTGCGCCAAATAAATAGATTGGGAAATTGAGGCTATCTCCACAAAAAGATCCTGCAATAGCTTGCAAGCTTCCTGACCCCAAGATGGGAACCAAACTCCCAATCCTGTAATTGACTCTGTTTGGACAGAACCCTTCAGCCTCACTTAAGTGCCACTGAAGTCAGTGGCATATAGCCACTCTCAGGATTAGATCTTAAAATGGCTGTTGCTAAGCTTAAACAAATACAAAGAACTGTTCTTCATCATTCTATTCCCAGTCACCAAGTCCCCATGTCCCTCATCTTCTGTTTTTCAGTACATAAAATGCTGAGAAGGTCACATCTAATCATGGGCAGCCGGTGTTGTAAGCACCAGAAGGCTCCACTCCCAGGCACCCTCCTTCCTGCTTCTCCCGTCCCTTTCTCAGGGGCTGAGGCCACACTGCACATAAGACCCTCTGGACAGGGACTGTGCCATAAATACCATCTGTCCTGATGCTGGGACCATACTGTCTGCCCAGCACTCCAGGCACCCACCTGCTCGGGGCTGGAGCTGGGGGTGATCCAGTTCTGTTACTTGCCCACCTTGCTGGGAATTGGAGGAAGGAAGGAGAGGGAGCCGGGCCGGCACCCACGGATGTGCTCTGGCGGTTGAGGAAGGGCAGAAGGGGTGGGGCTTCAGGCAGAGTGGTGTGGGCGGGGACTAGTCTCCCTCAACGGCATGTTTACCCACTACCCATGACTCTACTGCCCTGTTTCTATTTAGTATTTGAGAAACGGGGCTATTTTACAGCTCATGTTGTGCATCCTTTTAGGTAGCTGGGGAAAGGCGATTGACATGCATTAATAATGTACAACTCTCTAGAGTTTTGAAACCCTTTACCAACTTTATACAGGTATAATTTAGGCCCTGATCTGGCAAAGACTTAAGCACATGCTTAATCTTAACCTCTTAAGATAAATGGGACCGTTTCATCTGTTTAAGATTAAATATGCATGTAATACTTTGTAGGATCAGAGTCTTACTCTGCTGCAGAAATGCAGATACTCAAGGAGTGAAATGGCAGCTGTTACACTGCAGTGCTAATGCAACACTTGAAGACCAAAGATGAACAATATTGCAGCCAACTGAATTGGTGGGACATGCGATCTCAAATCCCACCTCTGAGTTCATCCTTTTATATAAGTCTAATTATATTCTCTCCTGGCTGTAAATATAAAAAACTACCCTGCGTAGATGAAGTTCTGCGTAATGCCATATGATATTTGTGATGACAATCATGGAATATCTATTTGCAGTGTGGGCTCTGGTTCAATGTGTCTTCCACTTAATTCTGTTTTTAATTGAATTAAATTTAATTGAATTCTGTCCTTGTGCATTTTGTCTCACTGGTAATTTGCTATGCTTCCATACTAGCATCTTCCCATTTAAGCCTTTGATGTGTTATGGTTCTTTTGATCTCCTGAATAGCTCTACAAACGTAATGAACTTGTTTTCTGGATCAATGGCATAGTTTGGTTTTTGCTGCTGATCTTTTACTATTGCATATTTGAATGTTGTCCATTTATAACTATATTGGTTGTACAAAGTAGAATGCATTGTTTTTACACAACGATGAAGGAAAAATCTAAATTAATGGGAATTTTGGCTGTTATTTAATACAGGGGAAGGTATCACGAGTCCAAAAAAGTGTGATGCAAGTGAAAGAGGGTAGGTTCTTTATGACTGCTGTGCTAGGAAAATGTTGGTCCCACGATAATTTTTTCCTGGAACACTCATTAGTGATGAAAGTAAGGGAATTACAATAGAAGCTATTCTCTAAATCCCTGCCCAAAAAGTGTTTAAAAATGTGATCCTGCCTCTGCCCAAGGAGCTAATAATGTAGAAATAATGCCATATGGTCCAGTCCTGCAATGAGAACACTGTAGACACACATTTTTGTGTCCACATGGAACCCCTGAAAATTTGTTTTGTACATTGATTAGAAAGTGCTAATCAAGGTAGTATTTGAGCTCCTTCAGGTAGTACAGGGGTTCCCAAACTTTTTGACACGGGGACCAGTAAATCCATTCACGAACTTTTGGAGGACTGGTAACATTCATTTGCATATTTGCATATTCATTAATCAAATGATGAATATTCAAATAAGTTGTTTCTGGTCCACCCAAAGCCCCCAGTGCCAGCTTTAGCAAAGCTTTTGATATGGTCACCCACAATATTCTTGCCAGCAAGTTAAGGAATATGGATTGGATAAATGGAGTGTAAGACAGACAGAAAGCTGGTTAGACCAGGGTTTCCCAAACTTTTTTACTTTAGATGGAACCCTTTTTTTTTTCCGTACTGTTTTTTGCAGCCCAAAAATATAAACACATAAAAAACAAACTGAGAAAATACCAGACATATAACATGTCTGGTATTTTCTCATTAGGTACGTTTTATTATTACTAGATGTATCAGTTTGTAGTTTCGAACTGCCTGGCTGGTAAATGTGCTCAGACTGCATGAGAGTGTCTATCAGCCAGACCGTTCGCAACTACTCGAGGGGGTGCGTGTGTGGGGGTGGGGGGCACAATAGAATCCCCGGGCCGGACTCACTCGTGCTTTGCGGGGGGGAGGAGGAGAAGGGGGGCAGCGCCCCGATCGCTGCATATGGCTGGGTCAGTCCCGCTCCCTGCTGGCCAATTCGCTCCCCCAGCTGCGCCTCCGGTCAGCCCCGCTTCCCCCAATCCCCTCCCGGACAGCCAGTTCTCCCCCGCTTCTCCTCCCAATCTCCCTTGGCCAGTCCCGCTGCCCGCGTCCAGCCCTGCTTCCGGCGGCCGCTTCTCCCCTCCCCTCCATCTTCCCTGGCCAGCTCCCTACCCCCGACCTCGCGCCCCCCGGCAGCCCTGCTTCCGCCAGCCCCCCAATCTCTCACGGACAGTCCTGATGCCCCAGGCAAGCCCTGCTTCCAGTGGCCGCTTCTCCCCTACTCCTCCTCCCGATCTCCCCCAGCCAGCCCCCTGCCCAGCTCTGCTTCTGCCGGCTGCCCCTCCCCCAATCTCCCTGGCCTGCCCCGATTCCCCCGTCCAGTGCTGCTTCTGATGGCCGGCTCTCCCCTCCGCAGCTACGCATCTGCCGGGAGCCGGAAGATCCAGCTGCAGACTCTGCCCAGGCTGGCCAAGGGCTTGGGGGACCCGGGGCCACACAGGCACTCCGGGAGCCCAGAACACCCCGGCAACCACGCTGAGGCCCGGTACTTTTTTCCTGCGCCGCGGCCCATAGTTTGGGAAACGCTGCGGTAGTACATGAAGTTACGTGACTGCAGATCTGTCATGTGGTCATTCACCCTCTCCTGGGGCAGTGTTTTGCAGTGCAATGTTCTGTTTGGGAATTTGTATATAGCTCTATGTGCGTGTTAGGGGTGCCAGGCATTGAAAAGTGACACTGGCAGGTCTAGTCAGCACCACTGTCCAGGCTGTTAGAAGTCTGGTTGGCAGCACAGCAGGGCTGGCGGGCTACCTGCCTAGCTTTGCATGGCTCTCAGAAGTGGCCGGCATATCCCTTTGGCTCTCAGGTGGAGGGACCATCACGAGGGCTCTGCATGCTGCTCTGACCCCCCCCTCCTCCCGAGCGCCGTCTCCATGGGAACCGTGGCCAGTGGGAGCTGCAGGGATGGCATCTGCAGGCGAGGACAGCAAGCAGAGCTGTGCGGCTCCCCTTTGCCTAGGAGGTAGATGCTGCCTGGAGCCACTTGAGGTAAATGTTGCTTGGAGTCTGCACCACAACCCTCTCTTGTGCCCGAACACCCTGCCTCAGTCCTGAGCCCCCTCTTGCACTCTGCACCCCTCATTTCTGGCACCACACTGGAGTCTTCGTCCTCAGCCGAAAGCCCCCACCCTCACTCCAAATCCCTTGGCCCCACCCCTGGCCTGGAACCCCACTCCTGCAGCCCAAAGCGCTCATCCCTGGCCTCACACCAGAGTCCACGCCCCCAGCCAGAGCCCTCACTTCCTCCCACACCCTATCCCCCAGTGCCAGCCCAGAGCCCCCTCCCACACTCGGAACCTCTCAGCCCTAGCCCGGAGCTCCCTCCTGCACCCCAGAGCCCTTACCCTCTGCACCCTAACCCCCCACCCCAGCCTGGTGAAAATGAGCAAGTGAGCGAAGACGTGGGAAAGCAAGCAACAGCGGGGGGGGGGAGCAGGGGTGAGGCCTCAGAAGAGGTGGGGCAGGGGTGGGTAAGGGTGTTTGGTTTTCTTCTATTAGAGAAAGTTGGCAGTGTGTGTGTGTGTGAGAGAGAGAGAGAGAGAGAGAGAGAAGGCAAAGAAATGCACAATGCAATTGGAGAGGAAGGTTCGGTGACCAGTTTGTGTGGGGCCTTATTTCTGAGAGAGTTCATTCCACAGTCGTGGGCCAGTCCCAGGAAGGCCCTGTTTCTGGTACAGGTGAGCTTTACCCTTAATGTAGAAAATGCCATTGTGCCAGGGGAACAAAGTTGTCAACCACTGCCTGTATCTTGGAGTTTTAGCTGATCTTTTAGATACCGTAGGCCCGCACCACTGAGCACTTTGAAGAGAAGGTCCAAGACGTAGAACTTGTTTCAGTTGAATGGGGTTCTGCCTGTGCAGTTCTCTTTGTAAGATTAGGGCCCTTGTTGGGGGAAAAAACGAGATGCAAAAGTCAGAACTGTCTGAAGAATCAAAAGGGATGTATTCAGACTCAGACTAAATCACTGGAGTTGCTATAGCTCTTGCTGAAACAAATGGAGCAAATCTCACTCTTGGAGATAAGTAAGTTGTGCTGCTTTCTGTGTCAGCGTTGGGATTTGTTTTCCTGATCTAGCATGTCTCTCTCAGCAGGCTGACGTCTCTCTGTAATCTGATTATTTCTCCCAATTTAATAGCTACATTTTTTGTTGTTTTTAATTTTTTAAATTTTTTTATTTTTTTTTACTGACTTGCAGCATTTTATCCCCGGATGGCTGATTTTTCAAATGCTGTGAGCCAGCCTGATGAGTTGGCGTATGAGGAATACTTCTTTCAGGGCCAGGAAGTCTGAAGCAATGTGGGAACGTATTGGGGGCCTAGAATCCTGTCGTGGTTTTCATTCTTTTGGCAGTCTTGAAAATAGTCTTCATTGCTCCTGAGTGACTTGCTCCTGGGGAAGGTCATTCAGTGCCCTGAATCTGTCACATCAATATAGTCGTGACTTATGCAGGCGAGCTGTTACTCCACCCCAGAAGTCTGCTTTGTGTCATTATTCAGAACCTGTAGCAAAATAACGGGCACCAGGTAGCTGCTCAAACACACAGCATTTTAAATATAACCCAGCCACTGGCTATGTTTGTTCAGGCTAACTGTTGATTGTAGTTTTTTCATGGAAGATGTGAGATAAATACCATATTTTTATTGCTGAATTATCTTAGCACTCAGGAATCCCTGGCATCAGCCAGGGTCCCATAGTGCTGGGGACTGCACGAACACATAAGAACAGCCATATTGGGTCAGACCAAAAGTCAATCTAGCCCAGTATCCTGTCTGCTGACAGTGGCCAAAGCCAGATGCTCCAGAGGGAGTGAACAGAACAGGTAATCATCAAGTGATCCCTTTCCTGTCATCCATTTCCAGCCTCTGACAAACAGAGGCTAGGGACACCAGTCCTACCCATCCTAGTTAATAAGTATTGATGGACCTAACCTCCAAGAATTTATCCAGTTCTTTTTTGAACCCTGTTAAAGTCCTGGTCTTCACAACATCCTCTGGCAAGGAGTTCCACAGGCTGACTGTGTGCTGCATAAAGAAAAACTTCCTTTTGTTTGTTTTAAACCTGCTATCTATTAATTTCATTAGTGACCCCCTAGTTCTTATGTTATGGGAACAAGTAAATAACTTTTCCTTTATTCACTTTCTCCATACCTGTCATGATTTTATAGACCTCGATCATATCCCCTCTCAGTCTCCTCTTTTCTAAGCTGAAAAGTCCCAGTCTTTTTAATCATAACAAAGAGCTGATCCCTGCCCCAATGAGTATACAATCTCAGTAAATAAGACTGAGTTTTGAGGTTCGGGCTTCAGTCCTGTGCTCAGACCACTAGGCCTTGCCTCTCCACATGAAACCCTTCTTTGTCTAACAATTGATTGTGGACTAGAATAATAATCAAAGAAATCTCTTCCCTTTTGAGAGAGCTTCCCTATTCCTATTCCCAAATTAGATTGTAAGATTTTCAGTCCCATCTTGTCCTAAGTATGAGTACAGCACCCAGTCCAATGGCGTTCTTGTCCTGCAAGGCTGATTTCCTACCTTCGCTAGATAGAAAAATGCAGGCTGTCAGGTATGGGCTTGGTAGTCAAGGTGGAGCAAGGGTAACTGCAGTGCAAAGCCACAAGAGGAAAAGCATGGGCAAAAGAAAGAACCTTTGAGTCTGGTAGCTTATGCATTATACCTACTGCTCTCTCACTGTGTACATTTTAGGAACAGACTTGCGTATATTTGCTGCATTATGTTTGTCCAATTTAGATAAAGATTTTTGGAGACAGGATTATGTTTTCCTTTGTCTGCACAGGGCCAGCTATGTAGATAGTGTCCAAAAAATAATAGGAAATGGCCATTCAGCCCAGACCATTTTTGTTCTTAGCTTATTCATGCCTCCCTGTTTTCTCCCCATCACTCTGACCCAGTCTTCTTGAAATCCCATCTGGCTAGGCCTTGACCCCCATTCCAAGAATTTTAGGAACTCTCACTCCAGTCTTTCTCATATAGAAGAACAACCCCCACATTGATGCATTCTGAATTTTCCCGAGGATTGTCTAAACAGTGTCACATGATCCATTTCTGTCTGCCACTTACAAATGAGAGAGCATAAATCATACATCGCTACAAATAAACACAACTGGCAGATGTTATTTCTTTCTGTCTAGGACAACATGAGTTCTTTAATCTACCGCCTCCTGAAAGAACGTCTGCTCGAGAGAGAATGAAACTATTATAATATATACACAATGGTGTTCTGCTGCCTTTTGGTGCTAACTATAATAGGAACTATATGCCAGAGATATTTAATGTAACGTGACTACATGAATACCTCTTACTGATTTAGCTTCTCTTAGCCAACTTGGCTATAAAACCAGAAAGCATTCCTGCTTCTAAGGAAATGAAAAGCCAGCCAAGAAGAGGAAAATTCGAACCGTGAAATCCTGGCTCAGCTTAATGCCAAGAACTTGTGACTTTCTTTCAAGCATAATGTTTTATAGTTTAGGAGATGTGAGACGTTAGTCTGTTATGAAAATATTCTTTGTAAATTAGAGGAAAGGTAACAGCTTGCCTTTAAAGAAAATAACACCCAGAGTAAATACCTTTCTGAAGCAACAAAATTCTCCAAAGATTTGAAATGGTCTCAGTTAAATGCTATCTGGGTTGATTTAAAATGATCATGTTTACTTGAAGGTAAATTGGTACTCAGCCTTTCCAACATCTTGTTGTAGTTAAAAGCTCATGACTGTTATTTAGCTTAGAAATAAATCAAGAAATTTAATTGCCAGAATTAATTCTCTGAGACTATTATGCTCCAAAATGTGTGTGAGAACCCCAAAGGAGGAAATCTCCTATCTTGGAGGGGAAAAGCCAAATATAAGCCTTGATCAGTATCAAACATCATTAGGAATATCACAGGGAAAGTCTGATTGATGCTAATCAACAGATCTGGGACAGCACAGTGCATTAACAAGGCTGCAAGAATGAAAGCATAGATAATGGATCCCATTGCTTTGCTTTTCCAAGGAAGCTGATACAGAATTTTTATGACGGTATCACTTGCTCTAGAGCATTTTAGTCAACTGTCTTCATGTATATGCTTTGATTTGGAGCAATGAGGGGGAAAGGACTGCTTCAGACACTCCCTCACTGGCTCGAAGACTCATCTACAATTAGAGCAGTGAAATCCTGGCCCCACTGAAATCAATGGAAAACTCGCTGATCGGGCCGTGTCTGCACTGAATATGTTCTGATCTCAGTTATACCAGAGTAAACCCACAGTAATACGGCTAAAGCCAATGAAGGTTCTCCAGATTCATTCTAGTGTAACAGAACATCCATCTTTGTGTAAGAATTTAAGGGGGTGGCGGTAGCTAACACAGGGAATCTGTGTGGCAGTTACCTTGTATTACTATTTATTACTTATGTTACTACTAGAAGATTTACCCAGCGTTGCTCAGGTACCCTCAGGGCAGGGGGCTGCAGGTGTAAGGGGTGCAAGAGTCAGGGTAGGGGCTCAGGGCATTGGGTTGAGGATGTGGGGACGCAGGAGTCAAGGCAGGGGTTTGAGGCTCAGGGCAGGGGGCTGGGAGCTGTGGTGATTGGGGGCAGGGGAGTACAGGAGTCAGGGCGGAGATGAGGGGTGCGAGGTGTGGAAAGTTTCAGGCCCGGGGGCTCAGGACAGGGGGCTGAGAGGTCGGGGGACTTACTGGGGCTGTCCATGGCTGCTCCTCATGAAAAGGGTGGACTGCCCAGCTCCAGAGGCTGGCGACTCCTTGTGGGGGCGGAGGGTGAAACTGGGCTGCACAGCAGCTCCTTGTGGGGAGGTGGCAGGAATGCTGGTGGCTAGCAATATGGAGAGCTGGCTACTCTCTTCCTATTGTGGCTGCCCCGCTCCATGGTCACTCTATATTGTAACTGTTCTCCATACTCGCTGCCCACCGTGGCCACTGCAGAATATAACTGTCCCTCCTGCTACTTGCCCCCCCCACACACACACACAGCAGGGGCCGGGCTCTGCATGGCCCCCCACAGTGGTGGCCTGAGATCCAGGACCAGTGCAGCTGCCTGGTCCTATAGAGTCCTCTGGGGCAGCCTTGAGGAGGGTGAGGGTCTGGGGCAGCTGCCTGGCCCCATAGGTTCCAGGGCCCAGGTTCAGGGCTCCTGGACAGCTCTGTGGGCTCCAAGGTCTGGGGCAGCTGGCCAGCCCCTCAGAGTCCAGGATCCAGAGCAGCCACAGTGTATGCCTGACAGGTCTCTGCTAACATGACTCTTACCATAGAATCACAGAGATGGGGAGCTGGAAGGGACCTTGAAAGGCTTTCAAGTCCAGTCCCTTGTGCTGAGGCGGGACCAAGTAAAACTGGGCCACCCCGATGGGAGAGTTTTAAAAATGTTGGACAAACACCTATGGGGGGGGGTGGGTGTCCAACAGCCTCTCTTGGAAGCCTACTTCAGAGCTTAAACTCCTCTTAGAGCGGGAAAGTTTTTCCTAACGTCTAACCTGAATTTCCCTGTTGTAGATTAAGCCCTTTACTTCTTGTCCTACCTTCAGTGAACATGGAGAACAATTGATCACTGTTCTATTTATAACAGCCTTCACACATTCAAAGACTTACCCAGTCTGCCTTTCTTTTTTTTTTTTCAAGACTAAACAGGCCCTTTTTTTAGCCTTTCCTCATTAGGTCAGGTTTTCTAAACCTTTTACTATTTTTGTTGCTCTCCTCTGGACTCTCTCCAGTTAATCCACATCTTTCCTTCTGCATAGTACCTAGCATTGTTGTATCCTTAAAAACCATCTTTCTCACTGCGATGCTCTGGCAGTTGTGATCAGCTCAGGCACTTGTCTGTGTAAGTGGGGGGATCTGATTTCACTGGTGCAACTGTATGGAAACAAGTTGCGTGTGTTGGGGAGGGGAGAGGACAAAGGAAGGAGAGCATTAGTTTTGTAGCCGCATTCAGGGAGATGCAAAGATAGTGAAAACTTAAGGTCAGGGGAATGTGTCCTCCCAGCAGGGTGGTCAGAGATTTGCTTCCCACTCCCAACCAGATACCCCTTTTCTTTGTCTCTCTGTTGAGTTGACCATCAGGGCTTGCTTTAAGGTCTGGTTTTCCTAATGGGAAGTACGGAAAAGAGCGCCGGTCAAATCGAAGGGAGAGAATTTTCGTATAGAGGGCTGCAAGGTACTTTTTTTTTATACTGTCCCAACTGAATCTTTTGGGTCAGTTTCTCAGCTGGTGTAAATCTATGTAACTCCCTAACTCTGATGGTACTACACACTCAAGTACACCAGCTGATAATCTGTCCTGTTGTTGTTTTTTCAAGTGCTCTCAGAGCTTTGCCATACCTAAGTCACTTCTAATCAATTTATTTACAGATCACATTATTCAGTTCATTGTTTCTTAAAATATGTAAATAGCAGAAAATATTTTCTCAATGGTTCTTATTCTAGCAGATGTATCAAACTCCATTTGGTGCATTAGATAACTGGGTGACTTGAGTTGAACCAAAACATGTGGCCATTTTAAGTAATTTCACAGCATCTTATTCACTATTATTTTAGAAATATTTGGTGATTTGTAATGTTTTGTTTTGAGAGTTCACAAATAGCCATTCCAAGGTCGTGTGCCAGCCTTTGGAGTTAGGGGTCTTTTGAGTGTGACAGGATGATCAGTTCAAAATGGGGACATTATTGCTGAGGAATGGTGCTATCTGGGGTCAGGTAGAACATCTGTTTCTAAAACATGCTGTGTAGAAAAATTAGCTCTAAACAAAGATAATCCAGTTTGGGCAGGATGTGAAGGGGGTTTTCAAAGAGAAAATTACTCTCATGACAGCTGTCAAACCAAAATAAGTTGGAATTGCATTATGGCTATATTGTTCTTAAATGAAAGCAGTGAAGATTAGAATTGCATTTCTGTAATGCTCAGGAAGCAATTGGGGAAACTTTACTATTAGGCATTATTTAGTTGTATTAAAAACATTTGGCCCATGTTCTTGTAGGAATGTGCTTTTGATAAACTATGAACCAGTGTTAAAAACCAAAACAACAAATTCCCCAATGAGTTTATTTTTGTGATTTTTTTTTAAATTAATTTTCATAAAGAGATAAATATAAAAAAGTTTAACTCAGGTTTAACAATGTATAGCTTGCATATGATATTAAATACTACACATTTCACAGGCTATCCAATAAGACAAATTATAGATGATGCAAAGGTTTATTCAACAGATCAGGCAAGCACAATTTCAGAAATTTTGAAGCATAAGCGAAACTCAGATTTTTGGTCCTCAATTTATCCAACAATTGTCTTCATAGCCATTTCTTTAACATGCTAAAATATACCTTGTTAGGGAAAGAAATAACAGGATTTTACTATAATTTTTCTATAGTGTCACAGGAATAATCAGTAATTAAAATAATACTTAATTCTTACATAGTAAATAAAAGAAAAAACTCTCAAGAAAAGCAAATTGAGATTTTGACATCATATGTAACAAAATAATTGCAAAGTGATAATGTTCTTAAAACATTTCTGTCAAGATGTATTGAATCTAATCTTGGACATAGTTCTGAATAATGTAGAGCAGGGGTTCCCAACCTGGGGTACGTGTACCCCCAAGGGGTACGAGAAGCTTGTCAAGGGGCTACAGGGAATATTTGGTAAATAACTGGATTATCCTAATTGAAATATTCCAAAAGTAGTAGTGTTAGTGAAAAAAGTTGTGGATTCTAGAGTCTAGAATTTATTTCCTTTCATATTGAATAGGGGGTATGGGAAGGTTTACTAAAAGCCAAGGGGATACGGGGACCAAAAAAGGTTGGGAACCCCTGATGTAAAGGGCTAAAATAAAGTGTGGTTGGGGGGGGGGTGTCTGTAAAATGTAGCTTTTGTGAGGTGTATGTCATCTAATCATAACAGCTATGTTAAGATAATTATTGAAGTTGGAAACAGCATTATCAAGGTCAAATGTAAGGTAAGTGGAATTTGCCATTTGGAGAATGGGGAATTTGGAATTTAAATTCTGATTAGTTTACCCTGGGTTTTGTTGTTGGTGGTGGTATGTTTTTTTTAATAAACTAGTGCACCACTGGTTGTAAAGTCAAGCGTTCCAAAGTTAGGAAATGTCAGAATTAAGGTTTCCTGGGCAACCTCTATTCACCCCCATTGTGGTGTGTATTATGAAAGAGCCTTCAATTTACATGATCACATACTATTTTCTTCTTGTCTCATTCTTGGAAATGGCTGAATCATTTTGACTGAAATTATATTTTTTCAACTTGAGGCAAGCAGCATGGAAAATTTCAGCCCATACAGTTAGTTTTGCAAGAATATAAGCAACTGAAAACAGGGTCTTTACTTGGAAAGTGTCAAGCAACTTTAATAACAGGTAGCATTAAAATATTTGTGATATAATGTGTATCAGGCTTCAATTCAACAAGTTGCTCTAAGCACCTGCCCAAATTTAAGCATGTGAGAATGCTGAATTGACTTCAGCGGTACCATTCATGTGCTTCAGTTCCTTACTGTATGGGACAGGAGAGAAGGAATCCATTTATTTCCTCTTTTCCTCTCAGATCCCAAATAGTAACAGCTGAAACACAAAGGAAGTTAGAAATTGAGTATAAAAAGCAACTGTGTGTGCAAATAGCTTGATAAATCTTAGATCTTAAATCTTGCTGATGTTAAATATGATAAATCTTCCTCCTTTAAGGCATACTAACGCACGTGGTGTTTCAACAGTCAGACTGCATGCTCAGACTTGTACATGTATGCACATTGTACTTTAGGGTAGCTAATGTATTTGGTATTTTGGAATTTGTTATTTTTAATCAAATAAAAGACCATGATTTTTGATTGTCATTAAAACTTATGGGTGTCTTTTAACATAGGGCTTTTCACTAAATCAGGAAGCGTTTTTCTCAGTGTTGCTGTTTCAAAGCCAAACTAGCATGGGCTTCTGATGTGATGGAAATGAAAAAGAGGTGAGTTTTTCCCCTTCTCCTACTGTCATGCTCAGAGGAACTTTCTGCAGATGATGATTGGTGACTGGGAATTGTCTTTTGTTGTCAACCTTATGGATCAGACTACCTGGATTGGTTTGAAGCCTTCATGTTAGCAAATCGGTCAGAGGAGAGAAACACACATACGATGTGTTTTTCTGCTTGGGTTTTGGCTTCTCTCACTGGGATTCCTGAGGGTAGCCAGAGGTAGAGCCCTGCAAATCTGTGGATATCCACTTTATAGCTGCAGGTATCCGCATCCGCACATGTCAGTGTGGATATCCGCTGCTCATTTTTGTTGGATACAGATGCAGATACAAATTTTGTATCCACACAGGGCTCTAGCCATAGGTCTTGAGCTATGATCTGCAAAACTTTGTCCTTGCAGATTGGATCTACTTCTAGTTGAGATTATTAACCATCTCTTTTAGGGACAACAGTCATCTCAAATGAGTGATTGTTATGCCTCTGCTTAGGAAACCATTGCTTGGCAGACTTGTGAATTGTCACAGAATCTTACCTTTCACCCCAAAAGGAAGGTTCATCGAGAAGGTTGTAGTGAAGCATGAAGTTCTATGACCCCTTTCACTGTGGTGTTTGGCCTGGCTATGTTACAAGAACTGCACTAGTCTTGTTTAGATGCTGCTGCCTTAGTGAGGGACAATTTTCTTGGATCTTTCACTTCAATCCTGAGGACCATGCAGTGTTATGGAATGAGTGCAGTCCCTTAGATTTTTTTTTCCCCTCTTTGAGAGAACTCCTAGGTGCAACACAGTATATTCCAGGACCACACATTTTGCTGCCAAATTCACCCATTGCTGTAGATTTGTGCTGCAGAATCTCAGCTTTAATTTTGAAAGAAAATGGTTTCTAGCCTTCATAACTGCAGAGAGAACCTTGAAAACATAGCTTGCCAAGCATGTAAAATAATATCTTGATGGCGAGTGACCTGCCTTCTTTATCTTCATCAGAACCTCCTGGAATCTGTGATTCTGCTGTCTTGGAATTCAGCTTTTTCCTGCATGCCATGTAGTTCAGCATTTTTGTCATGGAGTTCACTATGTAGCCAGGTGCCTGGCTTCTAGTTTTCTGTCCCCTGCCCTGCTGGGACATGCCTGTGGCTACCTTCCAGCTTTCCGCACACAAAGGAATTAATAGGATTATAATACAAGCTTCCTGCACTGTTCTATTAAGCCAGGTAGCAGGAAGCCAGAACTGGA
This sequence comes from Rafetus swinhoei, assembly GCA_019425775.1. Lineage (NCBI taxonomy): Eukaryota > Metazoa > Chordata > Testudines > Trionychidae > Rafetus > Rafetus swinhoei. Next base: position 124,047,329 of record CM033446.1, on the reverse strand, counting down.
GCCTGGTTTTCAGCCAGGGAGTGGGAGGTGCTAGAAGCATAGTCTGGGCCAGCTGAGCTGGCTGGAGAATGGAACAGCAGCCAAGGCCCAAGAAGTAAGAAGATGAGCCTCTGAGGCTGGCTACAAGCTCCTTCTTTCCCTCAGACACCGCTGGGGGGTGTGGGGCAAGAAGGAAGTTGTGGTCTGGGTCTTCTGGGCAACATACCAACAACATAGCAACTGCCAAGGTCTGTGGAACTCAGCTGCCTAGAGCGCACAGAAAAAATACCCATCATCGAATAGAATTCTCAATGGAAATAGGCACCAGTGAATTTTACGTCAATGAATGTTTGCAGCTCTGAGCCACAGCTGAGAGCGCCTTTGAAGGTAGAATCATGGAATCATGTTCCATGGAGATGCAGTGACTAGTTCTGTGGGATTTAGGGGTTCTTGCCACAGAAATTAGTTCTTTCTTTTCCTGGTTGAGACGGTGTGACTGGGGTAACCTTTTACCCTGGCGATTGCCAGTTGTCTGAACAGCCCTTGGAGGAGCTCAGACCAACCAGCATTAGCATCAGAGCAACCCTGCGCTCCTCTTCTTTACATCCGGGTCTGGCCCAGCCGGGACCGTTTCTAGAGTGAATGGCACCCCAGGTGAGGAGTGTCTTTGGTGCGCTCCCTACATTTGTTACAACATTTGAACACCTTATTTTGCATTGCATGTGTCGCCCATTTCACAATTCTGGTGCACAACTTTGATGAAAGGGTTATTCTTGTAATATAAGATAATACATTTGCGCACTAGGTTCTGTAAATCTGTATTTTATTTGTCATATACTAGCAAATAAAAATTGTTTCCTCTAAGTTTATGGAAACATTTTAATGTTAAAAATAATGGAAACATGCTAACATCAAGAAATTGAACTGTGCACCAGCATTGGGTGTGGGCCAATATAAGTGTTACACTAGGCGACAACCTGAGAGTGTCAACCTTCGTCCTTCCAGGTGCTTTTCTCGCCTTTGCCCTCGCAAATGGAAGCACAGCCTCAGAGAGACCCAAAGACTGCCCAGTGGCATTTCCAAGCCATACAATAGCAAGCAACGTCACTCTCTCGTTGGCCATCATCAGTTGAAGATGATTTAATGAGTGTGAGCTTTGAGAAGCTGCTCTCACCACTCTCGTCTCTGACTGGCAACATGAGCAGAATCCTCAAAGCTATCTGCAGATTAGGAAAAGTGTCCTTTTAGGTCTCTGTGTCATGAATGAATTGGAGAACTTGGAGTGAAGAGTGCTCCTCATGTTGCAAAACGTGATGGATATTGTTCAGTTAGACAGAGAGGTCTTTATCCTTCGATGGACATTCACTCAATGTCATTGAGTGAGCAAAAAAACAAACAAACAAACAAACAAAAAAAACACCCCTCTTCAGTTTTACTTCTCATCACTGCCCTTGTAACCAAAGCGTGTCTTCTTCCAATGAATATGGGTTCAACTCCTAAGTTTTGTGCCATTTCTCAGACAGCAAGGATGGCCTCTTCAAATCCATTGCTCTGCAGGCCATAATAAAATCAAGGCCGCTTCTCATCAAAGTAGTAGCAGTTATGATGTACATCGGCTGAGTTTGTAATGCCTTGCTTACAATGTTTACTTGGAACAGGATTTTATGCCAAACCACAATCGAGACCAGAAATTTGAAGTCAGAGATCACAAAAACAGATTTTTCTTTGTCATTACTCTTCTTTTCATGGAAGCCATATACTTCTTTACCATCAGTAATGCTAATAAGAAAAGCACATTGGAAAATAACTCCAACTATACATATAAAATGATAGCATCTAAATCAGCTGTTACCACTGAAGAGGAAGCTCTTGGAGATATTGTGCATAGTTCTCTGAAAACAACCACTCACTGTGCAGTGTCAGTCAAAGTGAATGGAATGCTGGGAATCATTAAGAAAGGGGTAAAGAATAAGAGAGAGAAAAAAATATTGCCTCTATATAAATCCATTGTACACCCACATCTTGAATACTGAGTGCAGTTTTGGTCGCTCAATCTCAAAAAAGATACATTGGAATTGGAAAAGGTTCAGAAAAGGTCAACAAAAATGATCATTATGTCCATGGAACAGCTTCCATGTGAAGAGAGATTAAAAAGACTGGGACTCCTCGATTTGGTGGGAGGCATTGCGCCACACTGGAAGGAAAAGGGTGAAAACAGCCTCGGGAGAGGGCTGTGGCTAGGAGCCAATTGGGAGAGGGCTTGTGGTAGCCAATCAGAGCCCAGGAGGGCTGTATAAAAAAAGGATGGCTGGCCAGCTTGGGCTTACTCTTGCTCCAGCACTGGAGGGAGAGGGACTTAGCTGCCTGCTAGCAGGTGACCTCAGACAGAGCAGTGCTGGGAGAACGCAGGATGAGCCAGGGGAGCTCAGACATGAATAAACCCCAGGCTGAGGCCTAGCGACAGGGGCCCAGGGAGGTATTAGGGCTACAGAGGGGCAGCCAGGGCAGCAGGTCCACACCCCTTTGCTATTTGAGTGGCCATGTCAGACTGAAGTTTGCTCCTGAGGCAGGGGCTAGATGACAACTGGCAGTGGGTCACTGAGGCAAAGTGTGTATAGGTGGTTGGGGTTCCCTGGGATGGGAGGACTCCAGAGTGTGTGGGCACTGACGCAGGGCAGTACCCTGAGGGAAGGGTGCTGTGGTGTGGGAGGGCGCAGATCCAGACATGTGGTGGAAAACAAACATAAAGGTAGCAGCAGGTGAGACATCACCAGGAGAGAGCACGCTGAGACTGGACTGAGCTAATTCCCAGAGTGACCAGCAGGAGGCGCCACAGCAGGGAGTCATGAATTTGCTACAGAGTGATATGATAGAAATTTATAAAATCATGACTGGTGTAGAGAAAGTACATAAGGAAGTGTTATTTACTCCTCATAACACAAGAAGTAGGAGTCACCAAATGAAATTAATAGGCAGCAGATTTAACAAACAAAGGAAGTACATCACACAACCCACAGTCAACCTGTGGAACTCCTTGACAGGATATTGTGAAGGCTAAAACTATGTAACAGGGATCAAAAAAGAACTAGATAAATGCATGGAGGATAAGTCCATCAATGGCTATTTAGCTGAGTTTGATTGGGTTGGTGTCCCTAACCTCTGTTTGTCAGAAGCTAGGAATGGGCAACAGGGGATGAATCACTTGACGATTCCCTGTTCTGTTCATTCCCTCTGGGGCACCTGGCATTGACCACTGTCAGAAGACAGGATACTGGGCTAGAAGGAAGTTTGGTCTGATTCAATATGGCCGTTATGTTCTTATCACTCATTCTCCTTTACATAGCCAGGAAAACTGGATGATTCTTTACCACTTCCCTCATATTTCCATTCCTTATCCTCAGGTAAATCTGCTGATTCCTTAGTGATAGGACTTCTATCATTGATACTTCACTTCTCAAAATTTTCTGCACTGGGACAATTGCTATTTTGCCTAAAGGCCTAAATTGTTCTGTTTCAGATATTTTCCCGTCTGATTTGCCCCTTGCTGCAAACTCGATTGCAGTTGAGCCTTTTGCTTCCTATACTGAGCCCCTTGAGGCTTCTTCAGGGGCATCTTTTATTCTCTACATAGGCAAACAGACAGTATGAGGGAGAGCAAAAGTCTATGTTCCTCATGACACATTAAGCATGACAAAAGACGTAGCAGTATTTCATTTCTATTGTTGAGTATAGGGGTTGGTAGATATCTCTGGCATCTCATTGAAAATGTTCTTTATTAGTCGCTACTTACACTCTTCAAGTGTGAAAACCTAAGTGCACTGTCACAGTTTCGCAATAAAACAAGGTTCACCATCCTGCCGCTGGGCTCTCACTCAGTTCCTATAAGCTCATTGAGAGGCAGCAGGCAACACCCCACCCCTTATATACCCGCGATGGCGTGGCTGACAACATTCTAGAAGGTTCGAGGAAAATGTAGCTCTCAGAAAGTCTGGAAGCTTCCATGAGATTCTGCACAAGTCCAGAACATTATAGGAGGTTAGTGGAAAAATTCGTCCACATATGGAATACCTGAAACATTTTTCTTCAAACGTTCTCTTTTCCCTTTTGCCGCTAACAGCAAAACCAGTGCCCTGAACTTAGTGCCTCCTAAACCTGGCACCTGTTCCTAAATCCAGGCCTGGGCTGAGCATCAGAATCACAGGTGAGAGGCCCAAAAGTTGATTCCAGCCCCTTGTGTCTTGATTTGTGAGCAGTGCTGAGTGCGGAGAGACAGCCCAGGAGACAGCTTGTAAAATCAGGTCTAGAATACAACAAAAACTGAAGCAAATCTGGCTTAAAGTGTTGGAGACTGAGTGGGTCTGTCACTGTGCACATCTATATGTGCAAGCTACTGCTTACAAATGCTAGTGGTCCTGATCCTTTTCACAATAAAGTAAAAAACTCTCTCAAGCCGTGTGATCCATCAACTTCTGTGGACTTTGGAAATAGCCCATAAGCTTCAGTGAACCTGAAGCCGGCGTGAGAGATCGTTTCCCCCCCATGTACTTATAGACTTGCAGTCAACAAAATCCCATTGTTTGAACAGCTAAGGCACAGCTCTCCTAATAAACACAAGCATGAAATCCTGCTACATTTAATATTGAGGGCTACATGAAAAATAGCAGCAATTGTACTCTGAAGTAGAAGTGCCGTTTTTATGAAGTATATTTTTAAAGCCCATTTTCCAGTGATTCGATTAATATTTCTCAACAGCAAATTGCAAAAGTGAAAGATACTTCATTGCCATTATCAAATGTCACCTTGTTACCTATGTGCTATGCTGGTTATTAAATACTAGAAGGTTTTCCTGGTGTTGTGCGGGTCTTAATTAATTTTTGTGTTTTGGAAAATAGAATGAAAATGTCCATGCTTCATTTAAATCATTGCTCTGGGGTGGGGCTGGGGAGGAGGGGTTCGGCTGCCCCAGGGAGAGAGAACAACCCTCTTTCACTGTAGCAGCTTGGGCTAGGTGAGAATTACCTCTCTGTGGCTGCCGCAAGTCCAGTGGACACAGTGGGAGGAGGGATGCGTGTCCTTTGGCTGGGCTGGTCCAGGTTCATCTGTCTCCTGGGCTCCCCAGCCAGAGTGAGGAATGCAGCAACCTGTGCACTTTCCCCTCAATCCCGGACAAAGGGAAACAGCAATGTTCCCATATGAATTGTTGAGGGGCAGGGGAGCTTCAGTGCCCCCCCCCGGGGGCACCAGTGTGTGTGTGAGGTTTGTGGCTGGAGCAGTCCCAGATGGGGAGGGCACCCCTAGCCAGCCCCTTTCACCTGCCTGGTGATTCTGTCTCTTTTCTGTATGGTTTTCTGAGAAGCAATCGCAATCCCAAAAGGATGTCACAAGGAGAAAAATTGTTCTCCTTGGCCTCTGAGGACAGGACAAGACGCAATGGGCTTAAACTGCAGCAAGGGAGGTTTAGGTTGGACATTAGGAAAAACTTCCTAACTGTCAGGGTGGTTAAACACTGCAATAAGTTGCCCAGGGAGGTTGTGGAATCTTCATCACTGGAGATAGACATCTATCAGGGATGGTCAAGGGGTACTGGGTCCTGCCATGAGGGCAGGGGACTGGACTCAATGACCTCTCGAGGTCCCTTCCAGTTCTAGTGTTCTGTGATTCCAGGTACATCACATTTTCCTGGTACAACCAAACATTTATGGTAAGGAGGAATATGATAAGAAGCTGTATACCGAATTTGGTGGTCCTAGCTCTTACTGTTTAGGAGGAGTTCCTGAACAGACAGGCAAGCTCTCTCAAATATACAGTAGATGCAGAGACTCAGAAATTGATTGCCATGGTCTTCCTAATAATTTTTACGGGCCAGCACCAAGTTTTTGATTAATGCTTCCTCTTAATGTTAATGGCATGTTAGTCTAATAAATCACCAGACTACATTCCGTTTGCTCATGTCCTACAGTTGTACACTGCAGAGAGCCATGTTTCTGATGATTTATGGGTCAAACAAATGTCACCAACCTAAAGGAAATACCAAGCATGGTCAGGCCAGATTCGCACACCAGTTTTGGTACGCCTGGGGTGGTTTTCAGCCGATTCCAACTTGTTGGGTTGGTGTTGTCCAGATTTATATTTTTTAATCTATTCTGTTTTCTTGCATGCGATTATTCTGTTGAGGACTGATGTTACATGCAACTTCAAGTCCACATTTTCAGCTAATCTAAATTTACTTTGAAGTCACCGGAATTTTGCTGCTTTGCACTAATTGTGGGACAGGCCCTGGATGTTAATTTCCAGGTGAAATCCCTTGCATTTTCTGTATTCTGGCCACTGTTCTGCAATCTCCCGCATCTCTGGCCGCAGCCTACTTACTTCATGTCCGCATGCTGCACGCTGCCTTCCAGGATCGCTCCTTTCTAGAGTTTGTTTTTTATCAGCTGCACATGGACCATTCTTATGGTCAGAGGACCTCTGAGGCCAGTGATGCTTTTGTGTAAACAGGCAGCACTGTTAAGCACTGACCTGGATCTTAAACGCAACTTTTGGGGACGTATGAACTGAGGAGTAGCTTTGTCTTCTCAGAGCAATGCCACTTAGGAGTTGACTTCAATGCAGTGTTCCCAGATGCTATTCTAATTAAGATCTAGTCAATGCTATGACAGAAGGGTGGGCTTCCCTCCTCACTGATGATCAAACAACATTTCTGTAGCAACTGCTGCAGCAGCTTCTATGGGGAAGGATTAATATTATTAACTGCCTTGCACGCAAATTCGCAGAGGAGGAGAAGCAGGCACCCACCATGAGATCAGCCAGCATCACCCAGACCACTACTGAGCCAAACCACAGTTTGAGAACTGCTAGTTTGATGCATCAGCAAGGATCATTGCCAGTGCATTGTCTTTGTCATGGGATTACCAAAAGACAAGTGCATCCCCGTAGCCAAATAGCACTGATGTGCAAACATCATGCAAAGCCTGTTTTAATCATGTTACAATTTAATTTAATAGAATCAAGGCCAAGTGCTTGCTTGTGACCTCAGCTTCACTGGCTGGAAACGCAGGCGTTCTAATGTAAGGGAGGAGAAAAAAGCGTCTGCTGTGAGGAAGTCTGCGTAGGCCCCAGCTCTCTTGCTCGTGCAAAGGTTCTTGTTTAAATCTTTTTTTTTCCCATTCCCTTTAGAATGTTGTGATGCCCTTTTTTTCTTGTCTCCCTGCATGCAGCCTTACCAGACCACATTAAATAAGTGCTTTGATTCTTTCTTGGATGTAATTCCAACAAGCACATAATTTCAGTCCTGGTTCTTTTATATTGCTTGTTCAGTACTATGCGGTTTGTTCCATTTTATACGTGCTTCTCTTGACCTACAAATTTCATTAGCCTCTTACCAGTAGCTCTAAGAAGCTGTCTTACAGTTCTGACCAGGAACTGCCTGTGCACTAGCTAAAATCATGTGGCACTGGTCTAGCTATCTCATCAATACCTAAATGTTTCTGCCTTTAGGGCTCTTCTTCCAGCCCCTTAGCACCTTCACTTTGGCTTTCTTCAGGTGGGTGGAGGGGAACATATTTTAGTCTCTTTGTAAAACACTAGGTACATTTACAGCATTATATAAATGATTAATTATCCAGGAGATGTCAGAGATGTTGCTGAAAGCCAAGGCCTGAATTGTTTTCTCTTGTTCCAGTTGTTATCTTGGCATTGCAGCTTGATTTTACTGCGGCAGTGCCAATCCTCTGTTCCTGCCTCTATTATCATGTTATACTCTCCTCTTGAAATATTGGTACATCCCAGTGCCTCCAAGCTATCCACTGAACTTGTTACGTTCAGCAGCAATGAAGCAGCTGGATTATTGCATATCTTTTGTTCAATACACTAAGTTGGTTTAGCATGCGAGGAGCTGTATAAATTGCAATCTGTGCTGCTGTTTTACCATCTGTGAAAGCCAGCCCCCCCCCCAAAAATTATCTTGATGTTCATCTGGATTTTTCCAGGCCACTAACAGTGGCCAATTTGAAAAAAGAGCTTGGTTGACCTTAGCTAATGTTAGTTACTGACTATGTAAGTTAGTTCACTCTTCACCCCTGTGTAATAATGAAGCAGGACCTCGTTAAAGAAATCCAGTGGAATAACCTGAGGGAAGCCAATCTCTGTAGCCTTTCATAGGGGAAAATGGGAAGGCTGGGAGTAATTTTGCAGAACACCCAGTAATGCATCTGCTGTCAGTGATTAAAAAAAAATTATTTGGGGTGGGCTCTTCCAAAGTGGTCAGCATTGGCATATCTCTGCTCCTACTAAAGGCAATGCTAACCGTTGCTCATGGACTTCAGTGGGAGCCAAGTCAAGCCATCCCTGAGCCCTTTTAAAAATCCCACACTAGAGCAGTTGTAGTCGGGGCCAAAAGTTTCCCAGTTTTTAATTGTTCACTTTGCTTAACACTATTCAGTAAACATGTGGCTGAAAGAGAGACACGCAGAACACTTGTTGCATGATTGAAACCACATTGATTTTGCTGGAACAAAAATGTTTATGGCCATACTAGACTGGAAGTCACTGGATGACAGAAGCCTTGCAAGATGTGGATATTAACAGTGGAGATGTGTAGCTAGGATGGCCACTTAGGAATCTGAATAATATTGTGTATTCTGGAGCATTTAACAAGAGCACTTTAAAATGCAAACTTCTTCCAGTCGGACACAGCTGAACCAGCAAAGTGCCAGAGCAAAAGCTTAAACTCTGCTTTTGCCCAAGTGTCCATGGGTCTGAATGTGTTTTTCAGGAGAGACTACATGAAATTATCACTTTCAAACCCAGCCTGATATCTCCTCCTATTTTAAGTAGAACTCTTTTCTCCATGGCACATTTGTAACAAATATAGTTTAATTTTATATCCTTTTATGCAGTCACAACATTTTAATTTAGAAACAGCTCTAAGAAAACCAAACTCTGCAAAGATCAATTTTCCAATGGGCCTTCCAGGCAGTGGGAAATGTTGAGGGAAGTTGTTTTAAGGTGGTGCAGATCCTAGAAAGTAAATGTTATAGAGTTTAGCAACATAGGTGCTGAAAAACGTGGCTAGCACTTTGCATAGTAGGTTTATGAAATGAATGAACAATCATGCCTTTAATTCAGGGACTCCATGTGATATCAATAAAGGATGTTTGCATGGGAAAGTGAAAGCGCAGAGGTGAAAGTTGTTTGTTCAGTTCAATTGTCCTTGTGGCTTAAGTTTACCATTTCAGCAAGCCAATGTTTTCAGGATGCATTGTGCTTTTAGAGGCTCCTGGCCCCATGCATGAAGCTGTGTGAAATGCATTCTGTTGTTAGCTTTTAACAGTCATTACACAAATTAAAGAAATGGGCTATCCCCAACCTTCAGCAGTCCAAAATCATCAGGCCCCCGAAATCATGAGATTAGTTTAGAAATCTTAAGATTTTTTTAAAATCTGAAATTTGGGGTTCTTTTTATTTGTCTTCTGGTACATCATGGGGTTCACGTACTGCTAGGGGTGCCTTCTCCTAAGCCCCCAAATTAAGTATTGTAGAAATGAGGTTTTACAAAAATTGAATCCAACATTCCCAGGTGTTTCACGAATGGTGTAAAAATGCCAGGAGGTTTTAAAACAGTTTTCAGCTGAAATAATCGCAGGTTGAAGCAGCAACTGTAGAAAATTAGTTGAATATTAATTTAAATTGGCTTGTGTGTGCCTTTAAGCATTTATGCTGATGACTCAGCTCTCCTCTCATTGATGTCAACAGCAAAACCCCCTCTAACTCCAGTGAGAGCCTTGTTGGGCTCTAATCGCAGAACTATGTAGTATTAGTCATATCAAAACACCCCAGCAAGTCTCTATTTCTACCTCTTTCCAAGCTCCAGCCTTTTGTGCCTGGGCTGCTACATTCCTTGCTGTAAAATGCCTCTAGCAATCCCTGCATTATGCCGACTGCTTAGTGGCTGGGAAAATGTCCTAACTCTGACTCCAAAGCATGGATCAAGGTTTGTAGAAATAATGACAGAAGGGAAAATTTTCAAATGAAGCGAGGTAATTGCAGGCCTCAATTCCATTTTCAGAAGTGCCTTAGACATCTTAAAAGCCCAAGTCTCTTTGACTGTCAATGGACTTGGGATCCTCGTGCGTGCGTAAGTCACTTTCACTTCTGCAAATTTGATATAAGCCCCTAAGTCACTGACTTGGGTAACGTTTCCAAAAGCACTTCTATGACTAGAGATCTATGCCCCATTTTCAAAAGTGCCTCAGGAACTAAGACTTCAAATCAGAGTTGAGCTTCCGAGTCACTTTTGAAAATGGCACAGAGTAGGTGTTTTCAAAAATGTTACTCACAGACTGCCACGAAGGAGGAAAATAACTAAACACAAACAGTGAGAAATAAAAGTTGTGAAACCTGATTTGGTGGCAGGATTGTCTCTGTTACACAGCATCATTGATCGTGTTCATAACTTCCAAGAGACACGGCTCTTGCATATTTTTTTTAAATTCTGCAGACAAATCTTCTCATGGACCTACTCTTTGCCTTTCACTTATCACCATTCTCTTCCCTCCCCCACCTCTACAATATCCAGCTTCTTAACTCTAACTTTTCATACTTGTGTGAACCACTCGAAAAGTCTTTGGTGATCTATGAACCACAGCTTGAGAACCACTGGTTTAAAGGATGTAGTGGCAGGTTGCTGCCTTTAAAGCTGCCCTCCCATTTAAAAAGTCCTTTGAATTTTGGAATCTTCCTTCTTTCAGGAACTGGTCACACAAATCTCAACTCCAACTCACTGAAAAAGCCTGCTAGCAGGGCACCTGTATCTACTCCTCCCCAGCCTGAGTAGGAAGACAAATAGTTATCACTGTTACAATTGCTATATGTTTTTCAATGCAATTTATTTTAAAAGCCTCAACCAAAGACCAATCACCAACTTTGTGTGGCAAATCAGCATTTGCTTATACTGACTGCAATTAAAATAAAAAGCTGCTGTATAAGACTTTTCACATGCTGCAGATATCTTTAGGTGGCCTTGCCATTGCAGTAGTGGGTGGATGGGTTTTATGGATAGTCCCTAATGCTGCAATCAGAAGTCTCTGTCTCAGGCACAGAATTCACTTCACTTAATAAATGCCGATTGGTTTACAAAAGTCAGATCAGTTTCAAGTGTAGTTTAGAGACAGTCATTTCTTCTCTAGCTGCTGTTTTTACTGGAGGGCTCTGTCTGACCCCTGATCCTCAACACTCAGCAGTTGGACAAGGAGGGATGCAAAACAGAAATAATTTTGCCCACTTTAAATTGTACGTTTGATTAGCAGAGTGCCCATAGCTAGGTTTTGTGTTTCTACTAGTGGTGCACATTTGAACATGCCCTGGTGCACATAAAAATGTATTCTGCACATGGATGGAAATAATTCACACGTGGATGGAAAAGATCAGAGGGAAGATTGTTCATAACCTTTTTTCCATTTCTTGGCACAGTTACCTGCGCATAGCCAGTGCCTGTCCATAAGACCATGAGCGCCCCTCTTTGTTTTGTCATCTAAGTTTTATCTAACACCGTCTTAACTGCTTGTGCATAAGGGACTCCACTGCTGTCCCTTTTACTGTAGCAAGGAGTGAAATGCGGCTTTTCTTGATATGGTTCCTTGGTCTCCCTCTCAGATCTATTATTAAATACACTTCTGCAGCTGAGCTCACGATGCAGCTAGTTCTCTAGCTCGTGTTCTTTAGTCCCTGTTGCTTTTAAAATAGAGCCTTTTAATTTGAATTCATTCTTAATCCCGCTCTGTATCCCTTCATGCCCTCCCCCATCAACATCCATTCTCTGCGCTCTTCAGAAAAGAAACGCGGCTGGCGGATTATTTGATCCATTTAAATGGGGAAGTGTGCTCGTGAAAGCGGTCTAGTTTTGTTCACGCTGCTGAAGTATTTTATTGCCAATTTGTGACCAGAATGTGTAATAAGAAAAAGAGGTCATGGGTCTTTGGGTATGCCCAGTATGTACCAAATGGATTTAACACCTGAAACAATAAGAGGAATAGTTCAGTACTATATTGGTTCCAGAGCTTTCTCAGGGGATACTATATTTTCATCTGACTATGCAGTTTTGTGCCTGGAACTCTCCATCCAACAGGATGCCAGTGGGGCCAGATTTAGTAACATTAAAAAAAAAAACTCCTTTGATTTTTAAACAATGGCTCTAGGGCTTGATCTGCCCCCACGGCAATAATCACAAAAGTCCTCCATGGTGCAGAGATGGGCCCGGGGCACTTTGGCCAGAGAGTGGGGCAGATGGATTGAATGGAGAGGGACAGTGGGTGTGTTGGTTTGAGCGGTGGGGCCGATAGCTAATTGATAAATGGGCACAGTGCATCAGAGGAGCCTGCTGGAAATGAAGTGAAAGAAATAAAGGCGGAAGGTCTGTTCTTATCACAACCCAGCACCCAGAATCTGGAGTTCTGGCACACTGCAACAAGAGGAGCAAAATGCTGCTTCTGCACAGGTCGCTGCTCGCTCCCGTCAGCTCTTTATCATTTGAAGTGGAGGGTTTCAGGAAGGTTGTTATAAATAAAACCTGAAAACGCTGCATGTTCTCCCCTCCCCTCTGTACTCTAGGACCAATATCTAATTGTCCCTGTATTGCTTTATAAAAATCCGTTTGTGGCCAGGTCTCCCGGGCACCAGGGTGGCCTAGTGGTTAGGTCCCGGTGTTAGCTGGGGGTCCGGGGTGTAGGACTTCTAGCCGCTTATCAGAGTCTATTCCTTCAGTTTGTAGCATGGCCCCAAGAGTCCAATTTCCCCCTCCTCAGTGCGGTTTTCCTTCTGGTTCTCCCCCTTTGTGCCAGGGGGAGGGGTTGGAGGCTTGTGTCCTCCTGCAGCCAACCCAGCAGATAGCTGTGGCTCAGGTCCTGCGGACAGCAGAACCAACTCCTTCTCCTTCACTGGTCATCCCCTAACTGAGCTAGGTTCCCTCTTTTTATTCTCCCTCCAGGCCTGGCATTGGCTGCAGGTAAAACGGGGCAGGGCTAGTTGGGCAAAAAGGCCTTGTTTAGCCCCTGCGCTGCCAGGCTCTCCTCTCACTCACTCACACAATTCTTTCTGTGCTCTTTAGAGACAAATAATGTGGCAAGGGCCTGATTCTGTTCTAACTTGTGTAACCCTGTTCACTGCAAAGGAGTTACTCCTGATTTATAGCTCAGCATAGGTGACTGTTGCCTGCGGGGGAAGGGGTGTAGTTAGGGCCACCCAGAGGAGCAGGGATGGGGCATGAGGGAGCGATTCAATTTAGCGATTCAATTTTTGGTGGGGGGTGCATGGCGCAGCGCACTTCCCAAATGCTACCACGAGTTGCCTACATGCAACCATACTCCCCCTTCCCAAAGACGCTGGTTTCCCATAAGCTGAGAGGTGGGTGAGGTAAATATGCATGTTGTAGGTGAGAGAATGACTTAATGGCCATCCAAATCCCCCACTCACCCCTTGAAGTCTCACAATAGTGACCTGACCCTGTCTCTGGGACAGTATGCAGCTCTTTCTGCAGATAGCACTCAGTGTTCCTTGTGCTGGCCGGGGGTGGGGTGTCATAATCAGGAGTGCTGACCAGTACCTGGTGACTAAGGGCTTAACTCTGTACCTAGCCAAGTATCGGGTGATCAGCCAATAACAATGCAGGTAGGAATTTCAAACTGGAAGAGAGGGGGTTTCTCTCTCTCTGCTTTGTTTGAGATTCAGAGCAGTTTCTCTCATGTATTGCGGGAGACGGGAGACACTTCTCTCTCCAAGAACCGATTTCTTACAATGTGTAAGTAGGGAAAAGTTTAGGTAGTCCATCAGGATTTGTTGTTTTCCTTCTTTGGGGATTTGGAAATATTATCTGAGTTGTTAATTGTGTTTTTTTTCTTTTCTTTTGAAACTAAGGCTTTTAGCCCAGGGACTCTCCCTGAGTATCTATATCATTTGGTGGCTCTTTTCATCTAGCCACTTTACTATGCTTGCAACTGTAGCTTTGGTTTGATAATAAAAGTTTGTTCCTTTTTCTAATTAACCGGTATTGGTTGATTTTTTTTGTGGCCTGGAAGGTCTGTCTGTGGGTATCTGCATGACTGACTGAGGGGTCAGCTACCACAGACTGCAGCTTGGTTTTGTTTTCATTTTTGTTGTTGTTGTTTTTCAAGCTCTTTTGGGGAAAAAGAGCTTGGGGTACCCTTGGGGTTGGTTTCAAGTGTTCATCCCTGTTTGTGGGTTCAGAGCACTTGATGGTGGCAATGGATTCCCTAAAATCTGGGTATTAGGATTTTGGGGGGAAGTTTTGTACCAGCGCCTGTAGAGGCAAGGTTTTGGAGTGCTCTTGCGCGCCCCCAACTCCTGCATTCGTGGTGCCAGAGTGAGGAACAGCCTTGACAATGGGTCACTCAAACAATGCAAGTGGCATGGTCTTTCCCCAGCTTTGAGCCTGTTCCCTCACAAAGCTCTCAGCCCCTGCAGGCTTTGGGGGGCTTTGTTCAGGACCTCAGCTTGGATTTTCCATGTGACAGGCTTGCAGCAGGGTCTCCTTTTCCAGCTGTAAGTAGCTCACTGGGTGCAAGCCCAGTGCAGTTTTCAAAGATAGTTCCATTGTGTGAAAGCAAAACCCCAGTGAGGAGGACATGGGCAGCAAGAGCCCTGTTGATCTGCGGAGTGAGAGCCAATGGTGCAGGATGGTGCGGGTGGAAGCCATCTGGGGGCATCTTTGTGCCCCAGTTTCTCCAAGCCTTTGGAGTGATTAATACTTATCCTGTGCAGTGGTTCGTGCAGCAACATCACTGAGTTGAGATTTTGCACTGAAAGGAGGGCCTCCAAGCCCAATTGGTTCATCCAGATCCTCAGCTGGTCTAAATTAGTGTAACTGATTTCAGGGAAGGTACCCTGATTTACGCCAGGGTTGGGGCCTGAAACAGTATGGCTTTTCTGTAGCCATGTTGGAAGGCCTGTGCTTAGGCCTGAACCAAAGCCGCCTTCTGCAGCCAGACTGAAGAGTAGCAGCCATTACTATAAGGCCTGGAGTCACATACTCACAGTTCCATCTAAATTGTATTATAAAGTGTCACACCAGGCTGTGAGGAGGGCCGTTGCCCTGATAGCTCCCCCACTGTCACCAGATAAAGAAACAGATCTCAAGATGGGTAAAGACATTTGTGCGTAACACCATTCTGTCTGGCAAGAAACTGCTTATCAAGAGAGGATGTTGTGGAATCCTCATCCTGTGAGCATTGTCACGACACTTTCCTATTGTTTGACTGGGTGATCTCTGTCTGGTTTGTAACTGTTTCTGTCTGCTGTATCATTAATTTTGCTAGGTGTAAATCAATTAAGGTGGTGGGGTATGATTGGTTAGGTAATTTTGTTATGATTGGTTAGTAAAATTATACTAAAATAATTAGTTAAGGTATAGCTAAGCAAGACTCAGGTTTCATTATATAAACTGGGGTTCAAGAAGGAAAAGGAGAGGGAAGATCATCAGGAGTAACAGAAGGAAGAAAAGGCTAGAAGAGGACCAGGAGGAGGGAGAAGACCTGGAAAAGAAGA
The DNA here is from genome assembly GCA_019425775.1 of Rafetus swinhoei. NCBI lineage: Eukaryota > Metazoa > Chordata > Testudines > Trionychidae > Rafetus > Rafetus swinhoei. Next base: position 124,031,795 of record CM033446.1, on the reverse strand, counting down.
ACTCACCTCTGAGACACCGCCTAAGACCAGAGAGACTGATATTGCCTGGCCAACAGGGAAAGTCTGCCTGCCTTTATCAGGATTGGTGAGCATGACACTGTGTGCTTAGCATGTGCATTCTGCTTGTTTGGGAATTGTCAATAAATAGAGGATAAGAACATTACTGTGTGAGGCTCTTTCAAGTGGTTAAAGATCCTGCCAACCTGTGGGTTGTTACACCCTGAGCCCTAGGAATTGGGTAAGGATGGGTGTGTAAATTCACAGGGTTGCACCTTGAGCCCTAGGAACTGGGTAAAGGTGTGTGTCCCTACAATGTGGAAGGGATAAAGAAATTTGTGCAGGTAACAGGCCTTGGCCCAATAATCTTTCAGAGGACACTCGAATTGTCATTTGAAAACAAATTCCTTGCGAGTCAAACTTTTTGGGCCTCTATAGCTAGAGAACCACAGTCCCCCCTCAGCTCCAGGCCTCTCTGTCGCACACAAACTCTGCTACAGATGCCCAGTCTGCCTTCCTGAATCCTCAATTGTCCTCCAGATGTCAAGATGCATGGGGAAGTAGGACTGTACCTGGAGGTGCTGGGACCAAGAGAGATTTCAGCTAGGAAAGTCACAATACAAGAAGCAGGGCTGGAGAGGAACAATGCTCTGTACTTCCCAGGGGTCATCTCAGTACAGGCTTCGTGCTTTCAGATAAAACTATAGGGAGTTCTTCGAAGACAGCTGGGCCTCTCTGGCCTTGCTTCTCCCATCCCAGGGAGATGGTGGAGCAAGGTTTCTTCTGGTGTGGGGGTGGAACAACGTTCCCTGTAAGCTGAGTGCTTGCACAGCCACACAGGAATGTCATATGATGCCCAGTTGATTAGCAGAGAGCCCACAGCCAGGTTTTTTGTTTCTACTGGTGGTGCATATTTGCACATGCCTTGGTGCAACTAAAAATATTTATTCTACACATGGAAGGAAAAAAATCTGCACATGGATGGGAAAGATTAGCGGGAACATTGAGAAGGGGATGGTGTCAAGGTTTGGGGTGAGAGGCTGGCTTGTCGGAGAGCTGCACTTTGATTCTCTGACATGTGGTTCATTACAGTACAGCTGCACTCTGACTAACCACAGCTGTCATTGGAGCACTGATCCCTTCCAGGCCAGCTTTGCAAGTCAAGAAGCAGCTGGATGATAGTAAGAGAATATTTAGGGGTTTGGGGGTAGGGATGTCAACGAGTTGTTGACTAAACGATTAACGATAAGCCTACACTATCAGTTAATCTAGTCAACTACTCACATTTCCCTTCCCCGCCTCTTGCTGCCTCTGTGTCTTCGCAGCAGCCTCCCCACACCTGCAGCAGCCTCTGTCCATGGGGAACTCAGACACCTGCAGAGAGGGGCTGCTGCCACCTCGCACTGCTGCCTCTGTATCAGAGGCAGCAGCACGGGGGTGGCAGGCATCCTGTCTGCACAGGGATCTAGTTTTTAAACTGGGTCCCCTCAGGGACCAGCTCCCACCTGGCACCCCACGCATGGGGTGACAGGGGGCTCCCTGGGAGTGGGACTGGAACGCACTGGCTGCTGGCCCCGCCACCGGGGACTACAGAATAGTCAAATAACCGTTAAGAATTCATGCGGTTACTCAACTATTCTATTACCCGCTATCTAATATCCCTAGTTGGGGGGGAGGGAGGGGAGGAGATCAGGGCTCTGTAGAGGAGGTGGGAGTGAGAAGAAACAGGACCAGAGAGGAGATACACTCCCAGGGTCTAGTGTAGAATCACATCCAGCCATAATGAAAAGCAAAATCGTAACCTCAACCTCTTGCTTCCCCTCTGTACAAATAAGCACACCCTTGGCTTTCCCACTATAGGTATGTCACTATGGAATGTATCTTACAGTAGCTGAGGTCACATGGGGCATCTGTCTGGGACTACAAAGAGCTGGATGAAGGCTTTTTGAGTGTCTCTGTGCTGGAAGAGCAGGAGTGGGCGTTGTTGAGCTGCAGTGAGTGATGTTTGGCTGCTGTGAGGGTGTTTAGATGAAGTGAGCTTTGGTTGGTGTCAGATATGTGTTGAGGTTGGTGTAGTAATGTTGGCTAACCCTTATATTTATTTAGCTTGTCTTGGTAAGTTTACAGGCACCAGCTAAACTGATACAACCAAATGGAAGAGAATCCACACAGACAAATTGCACAGGTTTAACTAAAAAACAACAGATAGTCTGGTAGCACTTTAAAGACTAACCAAATTTATAGATGCTATCATGGCACAGCCCATGAAAACTCACAATACCATCTACACTAACTTGGCTACCCCTCTGAAGGTTTAACTAAACCAGTTTAAGATAAGATGGTGCACCTTCTGTATCTGGACAAGCCTTAGCTAAACTTGTTTTCCATTTCCAAAGTGGGAAAATGGGGATGAATGATTCCACTAAGCAGAGAAGATGAAAAGTTCTCTACCTGCTGAGTATTAGTGTTCAGAAGAGAAATGTATCATACTGTTTTGTGAAGTTGAAATGGCTCTGACATCCAAGGCATGGTCTTACGTATGAATCTGCTAGAAATTGTCTTCTGTTGAAGAGCTTATTTCTGCATTCAAAACAGACAACACAGTGGACAAAATATAGCTTTTGTGCTGCCAAATCCAAACAGCCATTTGTGTTTAAAAGCTCAACCACTATAAATGCAGGCAGTCAAATCTAGTTAATCCATGCTTGGGTTATCTGCATGTCCCGGCATCTGAAATATGCACATGGTTATGCCAGCCTTGGAGTATAGGATGTATGTGTCTGTCCTAGACTGGTTTAATTTTAGATGCTTTGGATACAAACAAAACCAGTGTGTGCAAACTGATTTGGATGATATTTGACTACAAACTTTTTTTTTTTTTTGCAGATCCTCTTCAAATGTCTTACTGACTCTGGAATGCCTGCCAAAGGATTTACGTGTTAAACCAAACTATATTTTGGTCTTTAAAGACCTTGAATAAAAGATTTGAAACTCTAAGCATGTTTCTGAAAAGAATGAGTCACTAAAACTGTCCAAGAGAAACTAATGAATGTCATTTACCGTGCTTCACGGCTCAGCTAAAATCTAGCCTCTGTCTTTCTTCTATGGTGTTCATTGCTAGCAAGGGGCTGGATCACTAAATGGAAATGTCAGGTTTGAGGAATCCTCGTGGTAGCTTTGAAATTGCTTTTTTTTTTTTATTTGCTTGATTTGTCCTAGTTCAAAAGTTTTATTTTCTGAGTTATTTGAAAAAAATGTGGTGGATGCCGCTAGCATTTATTTATAGTCTATTTAGCAGACTGAGCTCGGCGGACGAGATACTTGGTCTCCCCACCCATGTTATAATGCTTAGGTAGAGGTACTTCTGATTTACTCTGGTGTGAGTAGGATCAGAACCAGACCCAGTATCTTTATTTCTGTTTGTGTTGCTCAGCGTAGCCGTGAAAACGGAAATCTGACTTGAAAAGAAACTACTTATGATTAGAGGTTCTGAAACATATGAAGGAATGAGCTGCTGCTTTTTAATTCCATGTCTGAAAGGGAAACTCTCACCGCCTTATCACGTCTGTCACCTAGTAGAGTAGCAGTGTTGCACTGTGACTCTTGCAGCCCCCTGGCAATCAACATACATTGTGACATATTACCTAACCTATGGATAGTTAGGTGTGCTCCCGTCAGTCTTACAATGCTCCATGTAAACTCACACTGTACACAAGCAGAGCTGCAGTACAGATTTCTGGAGACAACTGAGTTTGTTTTAAATGTGTTCACATTAAGCACCATGGGGCACTATCAAGAGCAGGCATTGCTCAAAGGCCTACAGAAATACCATCCCTGCTCCCAAGCGCTTACAGTCTCCCTAGAACCGGCAGTCAAAGGGTGGGAGAGGAAACAAAGGGGAAGTGGCTTGCCCAAGGTCATCCTATGCCAGAGGTGAGTATAAAATGCATGTTTGAGTCCTAGGCTGCTGCAGTATTCCTCAAACCCTATTGTCTGTAGCTAAATTAACCCCCAGCTCAACCCAAGGCTTGGATCTTCAGAGATGACAAATGCATGCAGGGGAATGGGAGAGTACTGCCGTCCTTTACCATGTCTAGGATGGCTTTATACACTGGCATGTTTGGGTGAAGCAAATACAATCAGAGTGGGTTCATTTTGCGCAATGGCCCGTGGAGAATGCGTTTGTGTGACAGCTAGCTCCCAGCCTTCCCTTGTTAAATCAGTCCCCAAAAAGTCTTCACTCCAGGCTTTTTTGGCTGCCCTGTAGGAGGGCAGGGATTCAGAGTACACTGATGACACTGTCTTCTTTCTTCAAGCCTTTATTTATCCTTCAAGCCAGAGGGTTTTCCGTTACACCTTTCAAAAGGACCCTGAAGCAGCCCTGAGCCGGTCAGGAACAGTAGAGATGGAGAAGGCCTTTGTGGACACCGGTATGAAAACCACATTCTTTGCCTTCAGGCATTGGTCTACGTGGATTCCACTTCTGGGCCACGTGTTGCCTCCATGTATGCAGATCATGAGCCCCAGGAGTGAGATCAACATGAACAAAACCTCTTGAGGAACCATGCTCATTGGAAGAGGAATACTTATTCTTTGCTTTCCAGAAGGGGCCAACCCTACAAAATGCTCAGCTCCCCCTTTCAAGAGATTGAGTGATGGTGCCCTCTATGCCCACGGAAGCCAAGGCAGCCACTGAGTTGGCCGAATTCACATACTAACGTATTCATTTTTTGGAAAATTACTCTTAATGTGCTGTTAATTATTTACGAGCCCGAAGACTTCAGGCAACAAGTCCCTGAGGCTAAAAGGACGTTAAAATTCCATTTGCTGCTTGCCAGGCCTGACTAATAAAATAACGTCCAACAAACACGTCAATTAGCTGCCTATTCGCTAACGCTTTCGCTGGACTAATGATGGCTGGAATGAAGAATTTGAAGCCGGAGCCGTTCCTCCAGTCTGCACCAGGGGTGCCAGGCATGAAAGGTTAGTCATGTGTACCAAATGCAGCGTGAGCGTCTCCATTATTCACGTGTGTCAAACAGACAAGGAGCGTTTCAATGCCTGCAGTCACTCTATGGTAATTTGTATTATATAAGCAGATATAATCTGGTCATTAATACACATAATTCCGAGTGAGCTGACAGTAATGAATCTAGAGTGTATTATTCCACTGACTTGCTTCCTTGCTAAATAAGGGGCTCTGTTAATAAGTACCAGTATACTGTAACCAATGGCACCCAGGAGAATTGTAGGGTTCATGGTGGAATTAAGGTTCTTAGCTTTGTTCTTCGCCTTTTGCCCTAACATTTGGGACATGATGAAAAACCACCCAATTTGGACTCTCATTCCTTCAGGCCAGACTTTTCTTCTTTACTGTGAACTCTGGCGAAAAACCTCTAATGATGCATCAATCACTGGTTAGAACAGAAAGCTCCAGATGTCTTTGCAGGACTGATTGCCTGCTCTGCTCTGGGTTGGGCTCATGTGCTTTTCCTTTCCTCTCTTCTCTCCCTGTAGTGAAAATGGCTTCTTTAATAACTGAGCTTTTTTTTTTTCTGGTATGACAGCACCCCACCCCCCCCGAAAGCGTGCGGAGTGTTTGTGAACGGATATGATGCACATAGATGGTTAGCAAGTTTGAGGTGTAAGTTAGCTGCACACACACGGCAAATCTGGGCCACTCGTTGGAGCCCTATCTGATTTTCAAGGCCATTGGAGTCCAAGCTACTAAGTGCTTGATGCCATCAAAATAGTAATTAGGTAATTAGGCAATCCAGCCAAGGTACAGGTGGGGTTTATTATTTATTTACTAACAGACTTGCTGGCATTGCCTGTGCCCTTCAGGGCAGGGGGCTGGTGGTGTGGAGAGTGCACGAGTCAGGGCAGGGCCTTGGGGATGTGGAGGGAGTGCGAGAGTGAGGGTTGGGGGGTGAGGAGCGGCTCAGGGAAGGGGATCCCATCCAGCATGGGCTTTTTCTCTCTCTCCAGCGCCTCTCCAGCCAGCAGGAGCATTTTCCCTCCCCACCGGCCGCAAAGGGTGTTTTTTCTCCCCCACCACCCAGCGCTGTGGCCAAGGGGTGGGAGGGGGGAAAAGTGTTTGGGGCAGCAGGGGCCTACTTACCGGTGTGCTGGCAGCCAAGATGGTGGAACCCCAGCCCTGCTGGCCACCCCCTTGGTGGAACGGCTGCCCCCAGTGGACGTGTGCAGTACAGCTCTCCCCTGCAGCCTTCCTGCCACCAGTGGCCACTCTCCCATTATGTCCCTCCAAACAGCAGCCCCTGCCTTTCCCCATGTAATGGAAAACAGTCCTTTTCCCGGGGCCTCCGGTTGTCTTGGCACAACCAAACCCTGACCTTGCTTTAAGTCAGGAGAAGAGGAAGCTGCATACCGAATTTGGTGGCCCTCGAGCTTACTGTTTAGGAGGAGTTTTTGAACAAATGAATTCATAGACAGACAGACAGACTCTAATATATATTACAGTACTACCTAGAGGCCCAACCAATACTGAAACCCCATTGTGCTGGATGCTCTACATCCACCTTGTAGGGCAGTTCCAAAGAGCTTACAGCATAAACAGAGGAGGCAGACAAAAGGTGGGAGGGGGAAATGGAGACAAAGAGCAGGCAGTGACCTGCCCCAAGTTTGCTCGGCAACAATGAGAGGAAACGTGAACAAGAAACTAGCCAGCACAACCTGGGGCGCATCAGAATCAGTGTTGAGAACATCTGCAATGGCACTTGTATATCCAATAGTTGAATATTGTTCATCCGCATGGAGCAGATGCAGTCACACACAGCTTGTGGATACCAAGCTGAATACAGTGATGTGATGCATCACGGAAAACCTGTAACTTGACTGCAAAACCATGGCTACTTGTCCTGTTTAACGTCACTTCCCCCTCTCCCCCCGATATGCTGAGCTTCTGCAACGTTTCGTGAAGCTCAGCGATTCCAGGAAAATAGATGTCTTCCTCCCACCAAGACCTTGACAATGTCTCCCCTCCCCTCAATGTCTTCAGTCCTGCAAGTCTTCCTGGGAATATTCATTTAGCCTCATGCAATCAGGCTATGATCAGAAGGAGGCTTGGAAAGCAGATTGGGCTAACCCAGGCTTAAAAAGCAAACACCTTTTGCCAGATCCCACATAGAAGGTTCCTGGGTTTGACCTTCCAGGGGCGTCTTGGTCAACTCTGAGCCGAATTCAAACCAACCATAGCGAATGTGGCTATGTAATGCACACATGGAAAAATCAAGGACTCCCCAGTGTGTATGTGGTTCCCCACGAAAAGCCATCAAACATATCACTACCTACTGCCCAACTTGTAAATATGAAGGAGGTATTTACTGCAGTAAAGTCCGATACTCCTGATGGAGCCATTTGGCTCAATCGACTTCAGATGAAGTTGTTTGACTGCTCTACTCTAGCCGTTCAAAAGAAGAAAAAAATACAGCAAAAGAGCAGAGTTCTCTTGGCTCCTAGTCCAGTCAGTGCCCTATCGACTAAACCTCACAATCTCTTCAAGGCGGGTGGTGCAGATGGCAGGATATTGGAACCAAAATGGATACTGATTTCTGCTGCTGACTTGTTATGTTGCCTTAAGCTTCTCCCCACCCCTAGGCACATGTCTCAATTTACCCAGGAGTGCAGTGAGTTTGGCTAAGAATAACCTACCTCCCTGGGCTATCTGGCTAGGAAGCACCCTGAGATCTCTGAGGATAATGCGCCCCTACAAGGGCAAAGTATGAGGCTTATTTTTTGTTGTTTCTAAGCAGAGGTTGCAATAAAGGAAGAGTTACGAAAACAGACTGTCATCGAACTTGAGATTGTCGGGCTAACAGCTGGAGTGTTCGGTTCAGGGATGATGCAAAGCTGGTAGAATGCCTACCTTTTTACTCCATGCTCCATCGTGTGGGTGCTGCTCAGCCAAGCCTCAGGGGTCTGTCTGAGAGGTGGCTTTCTCATACACTTCCTGGTCTTACACAGGCTGCAAAGGTTAAATTGCACATCCAGCAACACCAGCAGGCTTCAACTCCTAGAATCCAGTAGGTGAGCTCCATTGCTCCTTCTAATGATTATGATTATAGATCGATAGATCTTTACTCGTTCATTAATTCTGCAGCTGCTGGTTGCTAATTACATGTGTAGCGGTGCCAGTGCACCCTTTAACATGAATAGCAGATCTCATGCTGTCAGGAAGCTGTGTACAGACATGTTCTGGAACTCCAAAAATTGCCCAAGTTGCCATTTTAGCCATATAGGGAAGCATGTGTTACAGCTTCCCCTCCATGCCCAGTCCACAGAGCATAAGTGGGCAGATCTGACTCTTTATCTCAAGCTATAATAGCTCATATCTTAGCACTGGAGGTTCCCAGTTCAGTCCCTAGGGTGGCAGCCAAGATGGTAGCCGTCACATATACAGCACTAACAGGTGAAAAGGAGTCTACATTGGCTTCAGCCTGCCCACAAAGCTCCCCAGTATTGTTTCTACCAGTGGCAACAGTAGTAAAACAAAGATAGGCCAGATGCCAGGATTTTAACCATCATGTGGCCTTCTCCCTCCTTCCCCCCTCCCTCTCCCCCCGATCTGGTGGACCTTTTTTTCCAAACACACACCTCCCCTGACTGGTGGGAACTTTTCCTTTCTCCCCATCCACCTTCTCCCCCTGTCCAGTTGGGGCTTTCTCTCACCCTCATCCATCAGGGCCTTTTCTCTCCCCTTCCATCTGGCAGGGGCCTTCTCCCCACTTCTCCCCCCTCCCCAGTCTGGTGGAGCTTTCTCCCTCCCTTCCACTCTGGGATCGGCTGGGGGGTGTGTGTGTGTGTGACAGGATAAGAGGGGACCGCTTATCCAGTTCAGTGGCCGACAAGATGGCAAGCCCCAGCCCCACTGGCCACTCTCTTGGTGTTGTGGCTGCCCCCAGTGGTCTGCAGTATAGCTCTCCACCACGCTCACTGCTCCCAGTGGTCACTTTGCAGTATCGCTATCCCTCCAGTTAGTCCCCTCCCTTTCCCTGTTGTGGAAAACAATCCCATTCCAGGCAGATCCCATTTTCCTGGCACAACCGAACCCTGTCCTTGCTTTAAGTTAGGAGAAGAGGGAGCTATACCAAATGTGAAGGTCCTAGCTCTTACTGTTTAGGAGGAGTTCTTGAATAAACAGACATACATACAGATAAACTCTCTCAAATATATAGCAGATATTGCTGGTTTGGACATAAATATAATTGAGTCTTGATCACTGGTACCTAAGTTACCACTAATTTTTAATTCTATAATCAGTTCCTCTTCATCTGTGAAAATGAGGTTTAATGTAGAATTCTCCCATGGGAATTATTTTTGAGTTAAAATATTGTCACTTACAATAGTCTGAGACTGTTTTAGAAGTGGTGTCTTGAAACCCCCCAGCATATGTCACGCAAATTGAAGTCACCTGTGATCACTCACTCCCCCCCCCCACACACACACACATTATAAATAGGTGTTCTGATCGTGCAAGTAATCCCTTTGAAAGCAATGTCAAAGATAAAAACATGCTAAGGTGCTTTGATGAATTGGGGCCTCTAAAAACAAGGAGTGGCCATTCATTTTGGATTATCCATTTCCCCTTTAGACTGTATTGTACCAAGCTGACTATTGAATTACTCTTTAAACTGAGCCAGTATAAATGAGTCACCCTTGTGGCTGTGGATTGAAATAAGTCCAATTAATTTTCATGTCTTTAGTGTTAATATATGCATTAGCCATGATGGCTTGCTCCATGTGGTCTTATTCTCTCGTGGAAAAAGCTCATCTTAGAGTTTTCTTTTTAATTAAAATGGGGATTTTGCTGCTTTTTAGATATGTTCCTCCAGGAAACCACCTACTGAGCTGTAGCATCTCCGTTCCAGCGGGTGGTGTTACTGTTTTAAAAAAATTGCAGATAACAATTAGTGTCATAACAAATTCATATTTATCCTGCTAATTTAAGGGCCAAGAAAAACTCCAGTTTGTTCTTAGAGGAGGCAGATAAACAAACAGAGCAGTAGCCAAACACACAGCTGCACTTCTCTCCAATCTGCATAGTAATTACTATTTACAGTCAATTCCCTCGTTGACTACGCCTATATAAAGGATGCTGCAAACAGGCTACATAGGATTCCTGGCCAGATTCATTAGCAGAATCAAGTAACCCTGCAAGGCACAATTCTTATTCTGGTTGCTTAAAACTAGATAAAAAGAGAGAAAAACAACTATGGATCATAATTTCATACCCGTGTCTTCTAGAAAGCATTATAATTATTGCAGCTGAGCTGAGGTTGGTATTTCATTCTGCCAGGTGCTGTTAGACACATAAGAGAGAGCCCTTGTTCTGAAGAGTTTCTAGTCTATGAGCTGGTCTACAATGGGTTGACGTATTCGGTGTTAGGTCAAATTTGCAATGAGTGTAGCTACACTGCCTGCCCTGTTCCTCTGGTCCACCTAAAGGGCTGTAATTGACGGCTGTACCCCACCGCTGTGGGATCTCTGCCAATCAACCGGGCGGCATTTGAATCTCTCCTGGGTGGCTCCAAAGCGCTCGGCTTACAGGGAACACTGTCCTTGACTGGGAAGAATCAGTGCGAAGCTACTGAAGCAAGTACTGTGAAGACACCTGGTTTTATAGTTCAGCCACCAGACAGACCCAGAAGAGTACCTGGGTTTAATTTCTAGTTCTTCTAAAGTTTTCCTGTGTCATCTTGGGAAATCAGTGGGGCTAGTGCAGGACTGCTTAATTGTAGTGTAGACTTCTGGGCTTGGGGCTGCAGTCAGAACTCTGGGATCTTCCCACCTCGCAGTGCTTCCCGGAGCCAGGGCCCCAGCCTGAGCCTGAACATCTATACCCCAATTAAGTAACCACACATCTGCGAGCCTGAGTCAGCTGGCAGGAGCCAGCTGTGAGGATTTAATGGCAGAGTAGACATGCCCTGCCTCAGTTTCCCAGCTGTAACAAGAAGATATTATTTTTCCTTTCTCCCACCTATTTATTTTGTGATGGGAGCTTCTTTGTTTAGAGCAGTGCAAATGCAAATCAACAGAAGCAGGTTAACCCTCCTGGAAGCTGTGTGGATGGAGGTTTATCCTGCAGGGGTTGCCCATGGAGAACAAAGGGTACACATTGCCCTGCACAATTTCAAGAGCTTTCTGGCTTTGTCTGTGCACGGGCTGACTTTTTCCTGAACAGGCTGCCCGGGTTTAGTCCTTTGTAAGGAAATGGCTTGTTTCTCTGAGGGGCTACAAGTGCTTTAAGACTGGTGCATGAAAGCAGGTATGTTGGATGCAAAGAGTCTCCCAGCTGAATCTGATTTCTTGGCTCTCCTGCTGCTGCTGTGGCCAGAGGCAAGTGCCTGTTGGTTCACCTGCCCTTCGGTTCCCAAAGTGAAAGCCTCCTTCTGGATGCTACTGCAATTGGTTTGGGGTGTTTTTGTCACCCGTCTCTTGATGATTCTGGCAGCAATTTCAGGCTAAAGCCCTGCCATGCTGCTCTTCTTGGCAAGCCCGTGGGGTGGCTATTTATAATTGGCATTTGATTTTCAATCAGGCTCATTCCTCCAGGCTGTTGTTTCTCTATCAATAACTTCTATGTTAATGCACTCGCATTTTACTGCTGTATCTTTGTTAGAGTGCCATTTTCTCAGAATCCCAGAAGTTTGTCAGCCTATTTATTTTAGCTTTGCCACAGCTAGTACTAGAGAAGAGAGCTCAACCCCAGATGCGTATAGGGATATTTGTGTGTGTGTGAGTGTGTGTGTGTGGGGGGGGGGGGGGGGGGTGATAGAAATGCAGGGCTTGTATTTGACCAAGTATCCAAGTTCTTTTTTTTTTTAAAGAACGCAAGTTTGTTCTCCAGAATTTCAGCCTTCTTTAGAGAATATCTCAAGCCCTTGTTGTTGTGCAAAAAAAAAAATTCAAATCTGAAATGAGCGCATGCAATGTAATATGTGTTTGCCTGAGTTTGCAGAGAGTCTGAAACCATAGCTTTGAAAGATCATACAATCATAGAATACTAGAACTGGAAGGGACCTTGAGAGGTCATTGAGTCCAGTTCCCTGCCCTCACAGTAGAACCAAGCACTGTATAGATCATCCCTGATAGATGTCTATCCAACCTGCTCTTATATATCTCCAGTGATATTTGGTCTGTAGGCAATTCATTCCAGTGTTTAACCACCCTGACAGTTAGAAAGCTTTTCCTAATGTCCAACCTAAACCTCCCTTGCTGTAATTTAAGCCCATTGCTTCTTGTCCTATCATCAGAGGCCAAGAAGAACAATTTTTCTCCCTCCTCCTTGTAACACTCTTTTAGATACTTGAAAACTGCTATCATGTCCCCTCTCAGTCTTCTCTTTTCTAAAATAAACAAGCTCAGTTCCCTCATAGGTCATGTTTTCTAGACGTTTAATCACTTTCGTTGCTCTTCTCTGGACCTTCTCCAATTTCTCCACATCTTTCTTAAAATGTGATGCCCAGAACTGGACACAATACTCCAACTGAGGCTTAGAGTAGAGTAGAGAGGAAGAATGACTTCTTGTGCCTTGCTCGCAACACTCCTGTTAATGCATCCCAGAATCATGTTTGTTTTTTTGCAACAGCATCACACTGTTGATGCATATTTAACTTGTGGTCCACTATGACCCCAAGGGTGTGTCTAGACTACATAACATCGACAGAACTCAGTAGTTTTGTCGACGGCTGTAAACCTCATTCTACAAGGAATAACGCCTTTTGTCGACAGAGTTCTGTCGACAGAAGGCGTTATTGCATCTACACTGTCCTTTGTGTCTACACTGTCATGTCGACAAAGCAGCTTGCTTTGTCAACAGAACTGGATGTAGTCTAGACGCTCTTTGTCAACACAAGCTTTGTCGACAGTATCTGTCGACAAAACTTCTGTCGACAAAAGCCTGTAATCTAGACGTATCCCTAGCTCCCGTTCAGCAGTACTCCTTCCTAGACAATCACTTCCCATTCTGTATGTGTGAAACAGATTGTTCCTTCCTAAGTGGAGTACTTTGTATTTGTCCTTGTTAAACTTCATCCTATTTACCTCAGACCATTTCTCTAGTTTCTCCAGATCATTTTGAATGTTGACTCTACCCTCCAAAGCAGTTGCAACCCCTCCCAGCTTGGTATCACCTACAAACTTAATAAGTGTACTCTCTATGCCATCATCTAAATCGTTGAAGATATTGAACAGAACCAGTCCCAAAACAGACCCCTGAAGAACCCCACTTGTTATACCTTTCCAGCATGATTGTGAGCCATTAATAACTACTCTCTGAGAATGGTTGACCAGCCAGTTATGCACCCACCTTATAGTAGCCCAATCTAGGTTGTATTTCCCTAGATTATTGATAAGAAGGTCATGAGAGACTGTGGGTGTGTCTAAACAACACCCCTCTGTCCACAGAGGAATGTAAATTAGACACATTGAAAGTGTAAATGAAGCTGGGATTTAAATATCCTGTGCTTCATTTGCATAATGGCAGCTGCCGCTTTTTTTTTGAAACAGGGCTTTTTGAGAAAAACAGCAGTTTAGATGGGGCATTTTTTGAGGAGTACAGGATCTTTTGAAATGGGGGCATTTCTGTCAAAAATGCCCCATCTAAACTGCCATTTTTTTCGAAAAGCCCCATTTCGAGAAAAAGCGGAGGCCACAATTATGCAAATGAAGCACGGGATATTTAAATCCCAGCTTCATTTGCACTTTCAATGTGTCTAATTTACATCCCTCTGCCGACAGAGGGGTGTAGTTTAGATGTACCCTGTGTCAAATGTCATACAAAGTCTAGGTATACCACATCCACCGCTTCTCCCTTATCCACAAGACTTGATATCCTATCAAGATGTGACTTCCTTCATCTCAATCAACCAGCTCCCTCCACCCTCAGACCAGTGGGGACCAGCCAGCTTTATCATTGACTCCATGACCTCTCTCTCTCTCTCTCTCTCTCTGCTGGTAGCTGTCTGCAGACTAGTTATGCCATCAGTTCACATTTTCAAGATGATTAGCCCATAGGTTTGCAAACATTTCAGTATATTAATAAGAGCTGAGGTTCATAGCTCAGCCTATGGTGGTACTGAACACAACAGGGGGCGTACAAGCTTGAGGACCTGGCAAAGACTGTGAAATACGTTAAGAGGGATGTCTCTTATTAGCATCTCTAGTGAGTGGTGCATGGGAGGGAACCACCAATGTGACTGCAGGACAGAAACATAGCGTCTCACTTCCCCATTTGCAGTGTGGCTTATCTAATGACCATGTGTATGGATTGGGGAGAGGCTGAAGCTACATCATTCAGATCCATTTTCAATGCCCTGATACTTGGGCATGTTTGGATCTGGTGTTTTGGTGTGGCTCGCTGGCAAATGGGCTACTTGCAAAACTGAGATCTGAGTTCAGATTCCAACTCCCACCCATTTCCAAGCAGAAAAGAAGTTCAAGAGGTGAGAACTTGGTAGTTTGGTTCCAGCCCATCTAATGTGGATTAAACACGTGGTTAAATGCTTTTCTGAAAGGGGAGAGGCTTGAGCCTGCCTTTCACATTAATAAGTGCTGAGCTGTTTAATCAGGGCCTTTGGCCAAGTCAGTTCCAACACATTCGTCTCTGACTGGCTGGTGCAGATCACGCAGCACTGACTGGATGCACTCATGGTGAGACACTGCGCTGACACAGCTGGCTGCTGCATTCTGTACCTGTTTTAACTCGTGAATGAAGTGTTTTAAAAAAAAACCCAACACAAAAAATGACGAGTATCTGATTCAGTCCCTGGCCATTCCACTTGCATTTGGACAACCTGCTCTTCTCAACCCAATCTGAACGACGCTCCAAATGCCCACTGGTGTCTGCCCTGGGCTTAGCATGGAGAAGAGAGATTGTGGCTGTTTGCTGGGGGGGGAGTTTATTAATGGTGCACATGAGTGAATGGTTCCTGGGATAGAGTCATAGAAATGCAGGGCCAGAAGAGAGTCCAAGAGGTCATTTGGTGCAGTCCTCCCCCCCCCCCCCCCACTGAGGCGGGACCAAGTAAATATAGATCATCCCTGACAGGTGCTTAAGAACCATCAAGGACGAATTCCACAATCTTCCTGGGTAACTCCAAGCCCCCACAATTTCCTGAGAGATGTGGGCATCCCACAATACACCAGGGTTACCCCCACTATAAATAAAACAGTGTGCCTACTCATACTGAGTGTGAACCCATTCTAAGTTTGGTCAGTAGCACTTTGCTGACAGAATGTTTTCTTGAAGCACAAATCCAAGAGCTGCATCAAGCCAAAGAAAAACGATCCCATGGGAAGGAACCTCCCTTTGATTGCAAATGAAAATACAAGAAAGCCTGAAAGTCACCTTTGGGTGGGACTCCGCTGATGGTAATTTTCATCCAGTAATGAGCATCAATAACGCCAGAAAGATCCACCCTCAAATTGATTTAAATGGAAATGAGATTCATTGACTTCAGTGAAGTAACTCTGGATTTAGTCAGGGCGGAAGGAAAATGCAGCATCTTTTACTGCTGAAGTGTCTGATCAAGGAAGCCCTTGGTGGAAATAAATGGAAAACTAATCAAAGACTAAATGAAATGTGTTATGCTTAGTGTTTGGAATGTAAAAGCCACTTAGAAATAATCATGTAAATACCAGTAGTATCTGAGAGTGATTTGTGCCAATTGCAGCTGCTCCAAAATTGTTACTAGACAGAATATTTTCCTTTTAAAGAAAAATATGTTTTCAGATGGGGGAAGAGGGGGAGACACAAGGAAACTGAAAACCAGCAGTGTCACCCGCTAAACTGCCATGGGAAGAGAATGAACATGACTAAGACTGAATTTGTGTGGGTCAGTAAGGGGTGAAAGTCATTTAAAACTCTTACTGGTACAGGGGCCTGGATCCAGGGTGCAGAGCCTCAGCTGGAAGGGGCAGGGCTGGGGACCAGCTGTCCCCAGCAAACTCTTCCGTGCTGCATGATGTGCACCTCCCGAGCCTTCAGTGGCGATCTACAGAGCCCAGTCTTGGCTCTGCTGCCGTGGGGGTGACAGTGGAGGCCAAGAGCCCACAAGGTCACTGTGTCCCGGGGCATCTGTCCTTTCTCCTCCCCCCATTGGTGGCTCTGCCACCCCCCCCAGAGGTCCTGCTGGCAGGGTCCAATTTAATGGTGCTGCCCCTTTTGCCCTCCCCACCCCCTATCAGTAGCCCTGGGGAGGACGAAGGGATAGTAGTGGCAGCACTGCTGGACAATAATGGCAGGGCTGCTGATGGAGGGGGGATGGGAGAGCGCTTTAATGTTGGCTGTGGATGAGCCCTTATTGGTGGCTACTTCTTACCAGTACATAGTACCGGCCTGTACCGGCCCACTTTCACCTCTGGGGTTAGTAGAGGTGCCATAAAGAAACTGAACCTAGAGATTAATGGGGTGAGATTAAACCATCTTGATCCAATCAACTACCTTGCCAGCTGGGTCACAGAAGATGGTGAGTTGCAATGTGGGAGACTCTCCAGACTGGGGAGGCTAGAAGAGAGTGGAACAACCTATTGGGGTGGTGTCTGACAAGCATCAGCCACTGAGACGAAAAGCCCCCTTGCATAGAACAACAGTGCACTCCGCAATGCTGTTGGGTGCAGAAGCGTGGGCGATAAAAAGATGGCAAGTTCATGCCTACTGGTGCTTTGCAACGAGACAGCTGTGTGCCGTAAGAGGAGCTGCATGGAGAGAGAGATTTCAGCATGGAAGTATTAGGATGGATGTTAACATCCGTGACGTGGCTGACAAAATCTGGGGAAATGTGACTTTGCTGGTGTGGACACACATGGAAGATGAATGAAGAGGACCTGGCAAAGACAGCATGGCAGGAGGGGGTAGGAGGAAAGAGAAGCCGAGGAAAGGCTGGATGGATTGCTTCAAAGAAGGTGGTAAATAGGTGGATCTTAATGCTCCATCAGACCAGTGGAGATGGTGGATGCTTGCATGACAACCTGACTGTAGCTGATGGGATAAGGGAAAGGAGGAGGAGGAGACTGGAAGGAGGGAAACTGCAGTTCTACAATGTGAAGGTTGGAATGCCATTCTCCCAACAAGGCAGCTACAACATTTCCTCTGCCACATCCTGTCCTGCTTTGCATTCAGTCAATCCAGGTGGATGAACCTGGATTGGCTACAGGGCCACCTGCTGTCATTTTGAATCAGCTGACAGCAATGTTCCCAGATCAGGCTGCCAACTCCTGCTGCTTCTGCCATGAGGGAGGGGATTGTATTTGCAGTTCCTGCCCCGCTTTGAAATGAAGTAAACTCCCCTGCTCTGGGTGGCCACTGGAGGCTATTATTGTAAAGATTCTCCTGTATCCACATCTGGTCTTAATAAAACAATACAAAGAAACTTTCTGGTGTCTATTTCCTGAATCAACAGCACAGTCATAAGATCTAGATAAGCTTGGGCCTGATAATTTTCTACAATTTAAAGGCTGTTCCTTTTCCAAGCAAGAAACGCTCTGTCTGTTTGGAAAGATCTGGTTTAATAGGACATCAATTCTTAGTGCTAGGGTGCTAGACAGAATCTTCATTAACATAGTTCAAGTTATAGTGGCTTTAAAGCAATGCTAATAAAATGTTACAATTTAAAAAAAAATGTCCTAAATAGTAGGACCTCAGTGAATTCAATTTGTATTGCAAGCCAGTTTGCAGTTGGGTTTCAAAATCAGCCTTTACTCTTCCCAAGTATCTCAGCTCAGTTTCCACTTATGTATAGGGGACTCTAACCAATTGCCTATGTCAAAGGTTATACTCAAGTAGCTGGGTATTCTAAAGAAAATGTATAACCATATATGAGCCCCCCCACATCACCCGTCCTTAAGCCACTGCCTGTGCTCCTTACTTCTCACGTGGCTTGTCTTGCTACCAGTGCCATGGGCAAAGGATGAGTGATGGAAGTTGGACTTGGGCTACTTTGTATTAATAGTGTATGGTTATTGTACCACAATAACAAGTAAAGCCTCAACTATAAACATGGCCCCATTTGCTAGACACAGTGCAAAACCCATAGTGTGAGAGCGCCCCTGCCTGGGAGAGCTTTGCAAGCTACACAGACAAATAGGCAAAGAACAAGAGGGAAAACAAACAAGTGAATGGACAGGCCTAAGTTCATACTGACACAGCCAGGCAGGGCTGCCAACAGAATTGCTGGGCAAGGAGCTGGCTCCAGGCCCCCAGAAGGGACAGAGCTGGGGGCTAGCCTCCCCCAGCCAGCTAGAGTTGCCTGGCCCACACTACACAGGCCTCCAGCAGCATTTTAAAGGGCTTTGAGATCCAGCTGCTGCTGTAATAGCAGCCACTAGGAATCCTGGACCCTTTTAAGTCACCAGATCCTGGGGCAGCTGCTCCTTTTGCCGCCCCTGGAACTAAGATTAGAACCCAGCTCTCTTGACTCCTAAACACTAGGGCTCTAGTCACTAGACCACATTGCCCCAAGACAGCAACATGCTGGAGAGGTACAAGCCTTGAGACTGAGAGAGAGGAATTCCTGGGCCTTGGGTAAGTTAATAAGACTCAGCTCCTCAAAGGTATTTAGGTGTCAAATTCCCATTGATTTCAATAGGAGTGAGGTTTGAGGATCTGGGCTGTCATCTCAGCCTCAGTTTACCCATCTCTAGGACGGGGATAACAACACCTGTGGTTTAAATTAGGTATAAGCACATGGGTCTTGATCCTTATTTACACAAAAGCTCTTTTACACAATGCTACGGCAATGTAAAGGAGCCTTAGAATGAATGGGAATCAGCCCCTGTCCCTAAGGTTGGCAGGTGTCCGGTTTTCGCCCGGACAGTCCATTTTTTCTGGCCCCTGTACGGTAAAAAAGCCCAGAAAATACCGGACATTGCTCAACCAAGTTTGGTCTCCCCTTTTTTTTTTCTTAACAAGTTTGGTCTCCCGGGGTTTTGGGTTTTTTTTTACATTTTTTTTTTTTGCCATGTTTGGGATTTTTGGTGAAAGTATCTGGCAAGCCTACCTGTCCCTGACAATGTAGGAGCCAAATCAGAACCATCCAATGGGATTTAAGGATGTGCTTCAGTGCTCCGCTGAATAGAGAAGTTTAGAGATAGCAGGTGGGTGAAACAAACTAAGACAGAACACCAAAAATATGAATGGGGCCCCCCATATCCAGTTTATTGCCCCCTTTTCTTTGGTCTAAAGCAAAAATCAAACTACGCACAATAAAGTCTTCCCTGTGAATGTCTTTGGAATGCGAATAAATAAAATGGCCCAGCTCACATATTTAAAATGGCATTTTCCCTATCAGGCTGTTTCTAGAATTGACTTGAAAACTGTCTCTCCTTTATGTTCACTCTTGGCTGTCTTTTATAGGGAAACCTTTGTTGTTTTTCCTGCCCTTGGGGGAGGAGTTTGATTTAGGCTCTGCTGCCATGCCCCACCTCCATCTATTTAGCACCATCAAAAATGTCGCAGTGTTGGGCTGCTGTTAAAGAAATGGCTCCATGGACATCAGTTGCAAACCTCTGTCAATTCTTCTGCTGCTGGGGGCAGCTTCCTGCCTCTGACCAGAGGGATACAGCAGGATTAGCCAACTGTTCAAAATCTCATGTGCTTTTTAGCTCTGTTGGTAATTGCATTCCACAGTCATATGCACACTCTGGCCTAAATCATTGGTGACTGGTCTTACTGAACTTTTGGTCCGTACAATGTACTTGATCATTGCCAGGAACACCCATTGAGATGCAGACATCTGGTAGATCTAGGGAGGTGCAAGGTCCTTTGGAAAGAATGAGCTAATCCAAGTCTGCCAGTTCCCCATCTCACTGAGATCCAGCGTAAAGACGTATCTTCTGTGAAGTCCGCACATGACAAATATCTGATCAGGGTGTTGTTTTCTTTTTTAACGTATAGCCATTGAGAAGAAAAATAGTCTTATGGTTAAGGGGTTGGGCTGGGCCTCAGACATAGGCACTGACTTTGGGCTGGAACACCAAACACTTGGGAAAAAACTTGGGAAAAACACTTGGGAAAAAACGTATGTGCGCTCCAGCAGAGTTCCCTGGTTGCGTGTCTTCCATTCTCCTCCTCCACCTCCTTCTCTGCCTTTGGGCTGTCCAGAGCAGCTGGGAGGTATCCATGCTGGTGGTGGGTCTCCGCTGAGGTTGACATGCAGCTCTTTGTCAAAGTGGCAGGTCTGTGGTTCAGCACTGGATTGACTGTTTGCCAGCCTGGCCTTGTGGGTGTGCCTACCACAGTCTCTGTGCTTTCACGTGGCACTGTTGCTCGTTTCTGTTGTACTCCTCCTCCTGCATCTCCTGTTGAATCTTTTTCTACAGCTGATCCATAGTGGTACCTGCACAGAGCCCCATCTCCCTGCAGGCCAATGCCTCCTATTGCTCCTCCTGTCACTCTGCACGTAGACAGACAGCATGCTCAGCTGGGAAGTTACACACGACAGTGGAGACCTACTCAGTGGGCTGGTCATGCTAGACAATCAGGAAAAGGTGTTTCAAAAATTAGCAGGGCTTTAAAGTGGAGTTCACAACTGTGACCAGAGCAGTCACTGTTGGGCATTGTGGGACAGCTGCCAGAGGAGAGTTAGGATCAATGTAAGTAATACAGCATCTATGCTTGCGCTCCTTCGACCCCGGTACATTGATGATGACGCGGCGCCTCTTGGGAAGGTGGTGTTACTGCAATGTTGTAATAGAGTGATTGCATCAGTGGCAGACAAATTTAAGGGTACACACATACACGCCTAGATCTATGTAAGGCAGCTTACATTGACCAAACTTGGCAGTGTCTATCAGGCCTAAATCTCTCTGTGCCTTTGTTCCCTAAGGGTATGTCTACCCTGCACAGCTATTTTGAAATAAGCTATTCCAAAATAGTTATCCCGAAATAGCTTATCTACACTGCAGGGAAGCCTCAAAATTAGTCCGAGGCAGACTTCCCTAATGTAGACGCGCTATCTTGATTTAGAGCCCCAGGAGGCACTGGGGAGGAATAACTTAGAATGGCCCTGGTGAGGGGCTATTTCGAAATAGCAGCAGTGGAGCATCTACAGACACTTTATTTTGAAATAGCTATTTTGGAATATGTGTTATTCCTTGAGAATGAGGTTTACAGATTTCAGAATAAGCCGTCTGTTATTTTGAAATATATTTTGAAATAACGGAATGGCTGTGTAGACACTCGCATTGTTATTTCGAAATAATGCTAGGCAGTGTAGACGCACCCTAACTGTCCCATGACAATGATACTTTTTATCTATTTAGTCTCTTCGGTCTTTGGGGCAGGAACCTTCTCTTACTGAGTGTATGTAGAGTATCCTGCATAATGGGACCTTCATCTCAGTAGGCTCTTCTAGTAATAATAATGGGAGCTATTGTCATTTAAACAATTGACTCTTTCCTCTAGATCTTGCTGTTTCTTGACTCTATCTCTAATAGACTAAGCTCTGCAGAGTAGGGGCTGCTCTGATAGCATGTAACAGAATTAATTACCATTATTATATGTTTTGTAACCACTTCATATTTATATGAGGATGGGATGCTGTAAGAAAACTGCAAGTGGGGAAGGAATGACATGGGTTATTGAGTAGATCTCCCTTAACTACCCGAGTGTGACTAGCATCCCTTCTTTAGGGACCTGTGATTCTGGATGTCTACTCCAGAGCTAACTATTTAGGTCTACGCTGACTCAGCTGAGCTTTTGAAACTCCTGGAGTTCTTATAGCAGGAAAGAAGGGATTTTTTTTTGCCAAACACGGGACATGATATTTTAGGAGATTTCCATGTGGTGCACAGTGGGAAAGTGGAGTCTCGAAGCCAAAGAGAATGGTAAAGCAATCAGGAGAGAGGGAAGGGAAGGAAAATAGAGACAATGTCAAGATTATGGCAGGCTGAGGTATAGTAAGTGTTGTGCTTTTGGGACAGATTTGCTTTACTCAGCCACTGGTGTGCAGCAAAAACAATCGTGGGACCTCAAGTACACGCCTGTGAATGGCACAACCATAGGCATGGGAACTAGGTGTGCAGGGAATGCTGTCACTCCCCCAGGTATTGGGCATCCCAGCTTCACAGCCCTGCTGCCCAGTGTGCTGGCCCTGTGGCCTGGGGGGCTCTGCTACCAGCTCCCCACTCAGCTCCACCGCCAGCCCCCCCTTGGCCCCACAGTTGGCCGCTGATTCCCCCCCCCACACACACACACACACCGCCAGTCATATCCTGCTGGGCCCCGGTCCTCCACGCACGCCCTGTTCAGGTCTGGAGTCCCAGTTGGCTGCCCATCCCGTGCCTGGGGGCTCCACCTCTGGGCCCTGCATGCGGGGTCCCAGCTGCTGGCCCCAGCTCTAGGGGTGGTGAGTGGTGCAGACAGAGGTAAGGGATATGGGTGCTGTTCAGCACCCTCACTCCAGAAACTGTTCCAGGGCTACTGGGCACAACCAAGGTACCTCAGGCCTGTGGAAAACTGAATTTCCCCGAGCTAGAAAGAAGCGAGGGCGAAGTGTACTGCCTTTCTTTGTAGATTCTTTAGTCAACCCATTTCTAACCCAGGCATGGAAGAAAGCCATTCTTGGGGATTTCCCAGCAATGACGTAGGAACTGTCTGTAGTGCAGCACAGGTGACCAAGACTTGGTCGTGGCCTTCCACTTGCTAGGGCCAGGAGGAGCTAAGACCTGGCAGGGGGAAGTAGCTCTCTAATGGCCCTTTTTTACAGCATCTACAAAGTTACGCTGGGAGTCCTGTGAAACCAGGCCCAGCCTGACACTCTGAGGTGCAGGGTGGTGGCTTTCATGAGGTGGATGCCCCGTACCCTCTGGAAATCTGTTCTCTTCATGGGTCTCTGCGTAAAACCCGAGACATGAGAGGGAGAAATCGAATCAAATGAGATTCTGTTGCAATATAACTCAATGAGGATTCATTCACTCGGGGGGGCGGGGGAGGGAATCATTGAAATGATCCTACTCTGGCTTCATTTGAATACGCTGTTCACAGACCACTGGGATGGAATATAATGCCCTCCGGGGTAGAACTGCAACATGCGGTTTTAGGCCCTTAACTGAGAAGTTCATGACATTGTTTTGTACTGAACAATGAATTGATAAGCCTGCTCTTTCCTCCTTGTCAGCTTCACATACCCTGGACAACTTATGGTTAACCTCTTATGCTATCCTCTTTATCAGACCCTATTCTTTATCTTTTAAAAAATGGAGCGGATTTTGTTTGTCTCTCTTTTCACTGGGTTTGCTTGCTCGTTTTGGCATGAGTGAGAGAGAGCTTTTTCTCAGAGCCAACTCTAGGGGGACCACATGCAATTTTTGCATATTTATCAAAGAAATTGTTGGTAAATTCTGAATATGAATCAACTGGGCTATCATGGCCAATATGTCTGCAGGGGGCAGAGAGATAGCACTGAAATGATGTTGCAGTACATTTGCTAGGACTAGTGCTAGGCACTAAAAAGATAGTTCAATCCCGTGGGCTCCTTTGCTAAGCCATAAGAGCTGTCCAGTGCCAAATAGGTCAGTTTTACCATTAGGAGCAGGTATTTTCTTAGTCTTAGGATGTGCCTACACTGCACCCTTAGCTCGAAATAAGATACGCAATTTGCACTATGCAAATTGCGTATCTTCTTTCAATTCTGTTTCGAAATAGGCTATTTTGAAATGTGGCATGGCTACACAGCGCCACATTTTGAAATAACACACTATTTCAAGACATCCCTTATCCCTCGTGAAACAAGGTTTACAGGGATGCCGAAATAGTGGGTCTGCTATATTTCACATTAGTGGACGCGTTCAAAAGACGCAGGGTAGCTATTTCGGGATAGCTCTGGTATCCCGAAATAGCCTGGCAGTGTAGACATACCCTTAGTGTGATTTCTTTATTTACAAAATGTACACAGGTTCGGGTAACAAATGGCAACACAAGGATCCACTTTTTGCAGAACCCATCCCCTGAAACAATCGCCCCTCTCTCTCTCTCTCTCTCTCTCTCTCTTCTTCCCCTTCTCTTCTCCCCTTCCTCCCCCCTGAGGCCTCCCGCAAATCTCTCTGCTTTACACAGAACTCATTCTTCCTACCACAGTTCCTGAGTTTTATACCTGGAAAACCTTTAGTTCAAGGATGTTCACCGAGAGCACAAGGCCTAGGAAAATGAGCCCGCTATGCAACTCTAGGGAATTTCAGAGTTTCCTCTACCAGCCAAAAGGGAGTATTTCCTCCAATATTATTAGAATTATTTGTATTGTGCCCCACGTGTGAGGCCTACTCAGAGATCCCCATTGTGCTTAGCATTGTACAGCAGAGAGCTCAAAGATGGTCCCTCACTACCCCCAAAGAATGTACAATCTCAGGAATATTCCTCATGACTCTATAGGTGCAGTTAATGCCTGACCTCTTTGGGTACAACTATAGTGTGCGGCAACTACGTTGCTGGAGTGAAGATGCTTACTACAGTGACAGAATGGGTTTTCCTGTCATCACAGTAAGTCCACCTCCTTGAGAGGCAGTAGCTAGATTGTTGGAAGAATTTGTCTGTTGACTTAGTCCATGTCTTCACTAAATTGAAGATCGATGCTTCTGCAATTGATCTTCCAGAGTTCAATTTAGCGAGTCTAGTTAAGACTCACTAAATCAAACTCTGAGGGGTCCCCCGGTGGCTGGTAGTCCTGCTTCTATGAGGATTAAGGAAAGCTGACTGGAGCATTTGCTCCCATCAGCCTTCCACTGTGGGGATGGCTGGGAAACTTGAAAGAAGTTATGTCGACTCCACCTATGTAATTAATGTAGCTGGAGTTGCGCATCTTGATTCGAAGTTCTCTTTTAGTGTAGACATGGCCTTATTGGTGTCTACATTGGGGCATAGGTTGGCTTCACTACATCTTGCAGGGGCTGTGAATTTTTCATGTTCCTGAGCCACATAGGTAGGTCCACCTAAGTTTTAGGTGTGGACCAGGCCTGAAGGTCTACTTGGAGTTTCATCATGACTGCTTATATATCAATAACCAATATTTTAAAAGAAATCCATATACTTTGCTCTAGATCTGACTGTTGCTACCAGGCCTTATGTAGGGGTGCTCTACACCTCTCAGCACAGGGGTGGGCAATAATTTTTGATGGGGGCCACTCCAAGATTTTGGAAAGTGGTTGAGGGCTGCATTCTTCTAGGATATAAATGGAAGGTTGGGTGCAGAAGGGAACTTTGGGAAAGGGATTGGAGTTCAGGAGGGAGAATGGGGTCTGGGAGGGAGTTTGGGTGAAGGAGGCAGTTGTGACCTAGGGCAGGGGACTGGGATGCATGATTTTGGGATGTGTCCTAGGCTTAGGGTTACCAGATGGCTTTCAAAAAAATACCAGACACACATGATTTCAGAATGGGAAGTTGGGGGGGGCAGCCAGGAGGAGAGTGGGGCTGATCGGGGGGCATGGGGGTGACCTGTCGGCGGGAAGCAGGGCTGGTCGGGAGGGGGTTGGGGGGAGCGGAGCTGGCCGGGGGGGAACCGGCTGGCGGGAAGTGGGGCTGGCCCGGGCGCATGCAGCATAGCTATGCCAACCTAACCCCAGCCTAGACACCGCTAGGTTGACAGAAGATCCCTGGTGCTGTTCTTACAATGATGGAATAAGCCCTTCCATTGGTGTGGATTGTATCTATTCCAAGGGATTATGTCAGCATAGCTCCAGGGATATAGGTATCCTTCCACAGACCCTGCTGTGAAGACATGGCCTCAGAGAGTAGCTTCCAGTGGATCTCCCGGTGTATTTTATGTCTGAGTGGACTGGTTATCTATTTAGGCCCCATTCGTGTAGGCAAATGGATGAGTCCACAGATCAGCTTACAGGAGACAGTGCTAGACCCTAGCTTTTGTGGGACAGGGTGCAGTGGGCTTGCCTATAATACTTAGGCCAGATCTAGGCCTACTCTACAGCTCTATGTCAGTACTGTATCACCACATTTCTCAGGAATGTGAAAAATCCACACCTCTGTGCGATGTCATTATACCAACCGTAAACCTCCCCATCCCCATGGAGACAGCGCTACGTCCATGGGACAGCTTCTCCTGTCAAGATAGCCACTGGAGGTGGATTAACTAGGAGCGTCTTCACTGAAGTGCTACAATGCCGCAGCTACACGGCTGTGGCTGTGCTGAGGATGTGTACGAAGTGCAGACCAGCTCTGAGTTTGGGCACGCTGTGCTGTAAATCCGCAGCACTCCAGTGGACTGTGCACTAACCCTCCATGTGGCTCCTATGCACTAAAAGTGCACATTGATCAACTCCGCTTTGAAATTAATAGATGCTAGTGCACGAAGGAACTTTCAACAACAGGGTCCCTGTGCGCTTAGCGTGCGGCAGGCTTGCGCAGGGTCAACTTACAGCTAGCTTCCCGTAAGCTAAGAGTTCGTATAGACAAGCAGCTTCTGTGCCTTTTATAGAGCTGAACACATGGCTGTTGCTAAAAATATTATTTATAGGGTGGCGGCATGGGCTGATGGAGAGGGCACGGGGTTGGGTCTTTGGAAACATGGTTTCTGTTTCCAGCTCTGCTCAGCAGCCTCCAGCAAGTCCCTTCCTTGCTCTGGGTCTCTTTTCCCTTTCTTGCCCTTTGTCTTTTCTGTTGAGATTGTAAGCTGTCTGGGGCAGGGGCTGCCTCTTACTAAGGGCAGATATAGCACTTACCACAGCGAGGCCCTGAGTGCCCTGAGGCTGTGCAGAGCTACTGTAATACCCACAATCATGATCATCTTTCTCAAGAACAAAAAAGACAGCCTCCTTCCACCCCAGTCTGTGAGAGCTAATGCATCAGGAGACTCCCATCCTTCCAAACAAGGCCCACATTGTGAAGGGTTCCTTGAATGCTTTCCTCTTTCCTTCACTTATTCTCCTCAGTTCTCCCACAGCTCGCAAAAATGGCCAGAACTCAGTTTTGTCCCCTTTGGCTTCTAACATGTCTTTTCATTTTTTTTTACTTCAGCGTCAGCTTTTTTTCCCCCACCACGTGCCCACTGAACCCTAATTGTCAATCCCAGAGTGTAATTAGTTTACATAGTTTGCTTCATTACAGCAGGCTTGGCACGCTGAATGGACTTTAATGCAATGCCTTGCTGGAGCTTTGATCCCAGCTCCTAGGCAGTGGTCAGTGCCCTGTACAAAGGACTTCCATTTTCTCTTCCTCTCCTCCAGCGCTCCACACTTGGCAAAGGCTTCCTTTAGTGCATCGTTTGTGTTCTTAGTTTAGAAGTGTTGGCTTTAAAAGCCACTAAATACCCAAATATACTATCGATGGGCCATAATAAGTCACTCCGCAGAGCTTAAAAGAGCGTAATTGTGAAGGGCTGCTAGAGAATGATTTTAAGATAAGAGAGGGCAGAAAGCAACGGGCAGTGCTGCAGAAATTCAGGGATCAGTCAAGGCCATTCACCTTGAAGGGGAGGTTGTTAGAAGTAAGAAAACTCACTCCCTCTTCCTACAACCCTAAGCCATGGTCTGTGAGCCAGTGAAGGTGGGTGAGGCAATATCTTTCAGTGCAAATGGGTATATCTCTAGGGTTAAATACACACCTTAGTGCAGGGGTGGGCAAAAGGGCCTCTGTGGGCTGGATCCGGCCCACAAAGGTCCTGCTGCTCCCCCAGGCCAATCAGGGCCTAGGGATGGGGGAGTGTGTGGCACTTAGAGTCAACCCTGGAAGGCAGGGAGCAAGGGATTTTGTGCTCCCCTGCCCCCAGGACCTGGTTGGCCTAGGAGTGGGGGGAAGCACGCAAGGTCTCCTCCCACTGCCAGAGGCCCCATCTACACTGCATCATTTTTGTGGAAGAGGAAATGCAAATGAAGCGCTCATTAGCATTTCTCGTGCTCGGAAAAAAACACAGCGTCGACGGGGCCATTTTGCGCAAAAAAACCCTTTTGCACAAGAACCCTTATTTCTCAAAAAACACAAACACAAACGATGCACAAAGGGGGTTTTTTTGTGCGAAATGGCCCTGTCTACACTGCGGTTTTTTCCGAAAAAACCTCTTCTGCAAAAAAGGAGCGGAAGAGAATATGCAAATGAGTGTGAAACATGCTAATGAGTGCCTCATTTGCATTTCCTCTTCCACAACAATGATGCTGTGTTGACGGAGCCCTAGGGGAAACCGCCAGCTGTTTGTTTATTTATTTAAATATTTTTACCCCACCTCTCTATTTAAAATATTTGAGGCGGCTTACAAAATTTTCAACACACTACAACTATATATACAAATTTAAAATAGAAGACCCCAGAGGGACTGAACAGCTGGTGGTTTTCTCTGGAAGGGGGGGTGTTTAGATTTCCTATGGGGTCTGTAGGTGGGAAAGCACGGAAGTGTCCTCGCCCTGCCCCTGCCGGGTGGCCCCAGGGGCAAGAATTATTGTGCACCCCTGCCTTGGTGTGTAGTGGCATACAGTATCTTTCCTATGCAGACACGATTGGGGTTCTCAGCCTTTTTTCTTTCTGAGACCTCCCCTATCCCCAACGTGCTATAAAAACTCCCGGTCCACTTGTACCACAACTGGTTTTCTGCTCGAAAGGGCCAAGGCCCATGCCAAGGGGTAGCAAGTAGGGCAACTGTCAGGAGCCCCATCCACTGGGGGCGTTGTGAAGTGTTGCTCCAGCCTGGGGACAGGGCTCAGGGCCTTGGCTTTCAGTCCCCTGCAGCTTTCTGCTCTGGGCCCAGAGAAGCTAACACTGCCCCTGCCCCCAAGGGGTCCCTGACCTAGGCTGCCAACCACTGCCCTGCTGGAGGGACAGCGCCCTGCGTGGGATAGCTGAGCCCAAGGGAAGGCAGCTCCGAGCCGCTCCAAGGAAAGGGGGCGACTGCAACGGGGCAGGGGCTTCACGGGGCTTTTAAGCGCCTGGCTGGCGTGTGCGGGAGCGGAAGGGGCAGCGCGGGAGGGGAGGCGCCGGCAGCCGAGGATGCTGCTGCGGGGCTGAGCCGGCGGAGGCGCAGGGGGCGTGGGAGGGGCGGCGGCAGTGGGGCGGGAGGAGGGGCCCCGCGCCCCTGGCCCATTGCAGCGGCGGCGCCAGTGGCAGCCGCAGGAGCGGGGCGCTCCGGGACTCCTGCTCCGCAGCCTCCCCGCGCTCCCCATGCGCTGAGGGAGGCGGCCGCGCCCGGGATGAAGCCGAGTCCGGCGGCCGCCGCCGCGGCGAAGGAGCCGGAGCCGGGGCAGCAGGCGGCGGCGCCGCGGGAGCCCGATGCCCGCTGGAGGGAGAAGGGCGAGGCGGAGGCGGAGCGGCAGCGCACCCGGGAGCGGCTGGAGGCCACGCTGGCCGGGCTGGGCGAGCTGGACTACCTGCGCCAGCGGCAGGAGCTGCTGGTGAAGAGCCTGCTGCTGAGCCACCGCCCGGGGGCCGCCCCCGCCGCCGCGGGGGGCCGCGGGGCGCCGTCCGGGGAAGGGGACGCCCCGCGCAGCCTGGAGGAGAAGTTCCTGGAGGAGAACATCCTCCTGCTGAGGAAGCAGCTGGTGAGCGGGGCAGGGAGCTGGGGAGCCCCTGGGCGGGGTGCAAGGGGTTGGGGCCCCAGAGCCCGGATCCTTCCCGTGGCCGCCTCCTTGCCCCGAGCGGGGACGCTCTGTAATGGGCAGATGCGGCTTGGGGCGGGGGGGGAGCCGGCATCCGCGTGGCTCTGGTCCCGCTGCCCTTCCCTGCCTCTCCCGCTGGGGCTCTGCGGGCTCAGAGAGCCCGTGGAGCCGGTGCCGGTGTGCGCCTGGGAGCGCCAGACTCCTCGGTGCGCGGGTCCCCACGGCTAACAAAAGCAGCCCGTGCGGCTCGCAGCCAGACAAATTGCCCGGCTCCTCCCCAGCTTGGCTTGCCATCCCGTGGAGCTGCTGGTGGGGAACGGCCTCCCTGATCCAGGGGCGTCCCGACCTCTCCTCCGCCCGTCCACACTGCGTCTGGCCGCCTTCCTCCTGGGAAGTGGGCAGGTCGCTTTGCCTCCCGGGGTAGGAGTTCGTGAAGGAAAATGAGAAGGCACCGACCTCTCTGCATGGACCAAGCGAGCTTTTCTGCAGATCCCCTCACGGCCTGTGCCTTCCACGCGCGGAATGAGCGTGTAGGAAAGACTCCGGACTGTGCTGCAGAAAGCATGTCTCCTATTGACTTGCTGTCAGAGCTGTGGCCATTGTATGCTGCTTTCCTTAACGTTCAAATGGGAAAGGCAGACTTGAATTAAAATCATGCATCAGCGTGATCTTCCTGTTGGCTTTGAGGAATGGTCTATCAAGTGACTATATTTGCACTAGCCATATCAAAGAACTAATAACTAGATATGAAAGAGCATACCATGGTCAGGAAATGTACTGACTGTGTGAGCATTTTAGTATAAACTCATGAGCATTGGTCAACAGAGCAGCTCATAGGCATGAGGTGAGAAGGAGTTTATACTTGGCTTGCTACAAAGGAAATACATTTACGTTCACTTATTTTAAAAAGCCCCTCATGCAACCTACTGATGCTCTGGTACTGCTTGATCCATATATGCTGAAGTCAAGGGGAGTGTTTCTGTTGACTTGAATGAGAGCTGGATCGGGCCCAGTAGTGAGCACTGTGCAGTTTTCAGGATCAGGCCCTTTAAAATAGGGATGCGTTTGCTGAAAATGTGCTTTGTCGCTTGTGAGGGGGAAGAGAACTGGATGTGAAAGGGTGGATCGTTTTTCAGTGAAAATAACTCACAGCTGTGCATGGCATTCTTTGTGCCACAGTCTTGGCTCAGCGTTTGTGCATATTGGCTCTGACTAAGGGAGAGGTTTGATTTGATGTTCTCTTGAAAATCTTAATTGCTTTTCTAGGTTTTTTTTTTTTTTTTTTTTTTACTGTTTGGTTCAATAAATGTATAGATAAGAGTCGTGTTATTTCCTTCTAAAAAAGGTGATGCGACTGTTGAGGAATTATTAGCTGCCTACTGTCCACAGTGAAATAACAGGAATTATTACTCAGAGTTGGGGGTATGTGCTAACACTTTGATTTGTGCACTTGATATTCCAAATTTGAACCAGATGCAGTATTCCCAATACATTTTTAGAGGGGGGCTGGGACAGTAGATGGCACAGTGAGTTCCTACTCTAAACCTGTCACCTCTACAGATCCAAATCCTGGCTCATGTCAGACATGGAAAAAGA
Organism: Rafetus swinhoei; assembly: GCA_019425775.1. NCBI lineage: Eukaryota > Metazoa > Chordata > Testudines > Trionychidae > Rafetus > Rafetus swinhoei. The sequence goes on along the minus strand of CM033446.1, from coordinate 124,000,658 downwards.
ATTTGCTTGACCTTTGGGTCCTATGTGTCTAGGACATAGTGCTAGTTTGTCTAGCTCAGTGGTTCTCAACCTATATACCACTCACTGAGCCACCTAATGCAGCTTTATATATGTTATGTGGGCCCATCTGCAATATATGTATATATTACCATGGCCTTGAAGATGTCACATGGGCTGCAGCTGTGCACTGATTGGGCCATAGGTTGAGAGCCACTGGTCTAGCCAGTGCTGTTAACCTTTCCTTCTTGGGCCTGGTCCAGCACCAATTGAATCCAATGGAAAGGCTCCCCTTGACTTAATGGTTTTGGGATCGGCCCTTTATGGACACCAACACTCAGAAACCCATCACAGCACTGCCTGGTGCAATGCAAAGGTGTATGCAGCTGTATGTATAAAAATTGATGCTCTGGACAGATGATGGATAAATATGGTTGTAGTGTATAAAAATTGATGCCCTGGACAGATGATGGACAGATATGCTTGTAGTGTATGTGGAGAAACTGATTACACTGACCTTGGGTTAATGAGCTTTTTGCAAAATCATTCTTTACTACACATTGTATATCATCAAAATTACCTAAATCAATGGCTTACACAGTCTTATTACACTACTGTAATACAATTGTAATGGGGGAAAAGAAGGGATTACTCTTTCTATTTATTGCATTGTAAAATTAATGAAAGGACCCTGGTCTTGGCTCCTGTAGTCTTACCCTTTAAGTTTTAAGAATGTAATTTTATAATGTGCAACAGAATCAGAGAGATTGGAATTAAATGTCTGCATTTTATGTAGCTCAGTTAAATTTTTATCTTGAACTTCCGGGGCAAGATTTGTTTTTTAAGAACTGCCATGGAATTTACAAGCAATTCTTCAAATGCTACTTGTAGCCTATTTGTTTCTGTGCAGCAGTCATGGCTCAGTATTTGTGAAGGTGGGATTTGATGTTCTCTTGCAAATCTTGATTGCTTTTCTCGGTTTTGGGATTTTTTTTTTTTTTAACATTTGGTGCAGTAAATGTCTGCAGTAGAGTTGTTTCCTTCTAAAAAAGGTGATGTTTTGCTTGTTTTCCAGAACTGCTTGAGAAGGCGAGATGCTGGTCTATTAAGTCAGCTGCAAGAACTAGATAAACAGATAAGTGACCTAAGACTGGATGTAGAAAAGACAACAGAAGAGCACCTTGAAACAGACAGTCGTCCAAGTTCAGGTAAGGGATATGCTGTAGGGATGTTAGAATTTAACCAATTAACCGATAAGCTGATGCTTATCAGGTAACTGGTTATCCATTAAAATCTGCCCCGTTCCCCAAGAGCAGAACCCGCAGCCCCTGCCTTCCCAGCTCCCAGGGAGGTAACTTCGCTACAGGGGCTGGCAGCTCCTGGGGAGGCTTCACTGTGGGCCTTGCAGTATGAAGCTTCTTTAAACTTTCTACTGCAGAGTCCACAGTGCGTGTAACCATGTAACCGCTAAGATTTTTAGCGGTTACACAGTTAGCTTATTAAATGACTTTTAACATTCCTAATATGCTGCAAAATAGATCTACCCTGCAATTAGCTATAAAATTGTCCCAAACCTGCAGGAATTTAACAGTGGAAAATGATAAAGGGTCCACATTATGTCAATCAGTGATGATACAGTGGGACCGAGAAAAATTCAGTTGCCACTGGAAACATTATTGACTTCATATAATATATTCAGAGGCAAATTTCAGGACTGTTGAGAACATGCTACACTATCACGTCTGATTTTCAGAAAGTGGGTTTTCTTTTTTTTTAAAATATTGCCATAAATGGAAGCTTTTTCAGAAAGCTTAATTTCTTTGATTTAAGGAAATTAGGTTGCAAGAAAAGGGACAGGAAGGAAGTAGTAACAGGGGCTAAGGAGACTTGTAGACAGTCTCGTAGCCAAGTAATACTCAGACTGGTTGTCAAGAGACATACTTATCCTGCTAAATGAGATGTGAAGGCAAGTGCGGCCAAATTTCTCTTAGCAAGATCTGTATGGCTTTTAGTTTTAAATTGGCTTTTAATCATTGTTCAGGAAATTAATATTTCAAAAGCTAAATGACAACCCACTGCCTTCTTTTCAATAAACAGAAATTGCCCCAGTATTATATTACTACCATATAGTATGACTTATCTGGATGATTGAATGGTATGATATAAATTGTTTGAGATCCAGTGAGGAAAAATACAAGTACACAGAAACTCAGTTACATTTCTAGGGCAGATGGCAATTTTTTTGCATAATAAATAGAACTAAAATAAACCCAAGTTTTTATTTTTCTAGGGTTTTATGAGCTGAGTGATGGGGCCTCTGGATCACTTTCCAATTCCTCTAACTCAGTCTTCAGTGAATGTTTATCTAGTTGCCATTCTAGCAACTGTTTTTGCAGCCCTTTGGAGACATCTTTGAATATCTCGGATGGACGCCCAAACTCTGCAGGTAAAGTAAAAGCTGGTATAATACATCATACTCCAGCAAGTGGCTTTGGTTTATCAGTAGACATGCTATATTGGAGCTAGCAGAGTCCAGTTAAATCTTCCTTTTTTCATGTGCTTTGCTACATATTAATATAAAATAATCCAAATAAGCTCTAGTAACTGACATTTATTTGATGCATCTGTGTTGCATGGTGTAGATTTCACCCTCCTCTTTTTCACTCATTGGTGTGAATCTGAGCACCTATAAACACATGATCAGCTCTGATATTTTCTACCCAGTAGAGGGCAGTGATACATATACACATAAGCAAATTCACTGGATGACTTCCCATGGCTTCCCTTTAGAAAACAATTTTAACCAAAGTGTAAATAAAAATAAAAATAAAAAAACCCCACCAACCTGAATCAAAATACATTATGGATAGTGCCTCTTTGTGCTTATCAAATCGAGGAGCTAGTATTTTCCAGCTCTAATTGCCTTCCTCCATAGGTGGACAATTGTGATGAAGTGTGTACTGAGTTGGCATGAGCAAATAAATAACTATTATGAAACATGGAAAAGGTTCCTTTCTTTTTGATGAGAAGATGTTTTGATGAGAAGATGTTTTAAATTTCTAGTTACTCTAGACTACAGATGTAAACCTCAGTGTATATGTGTGTGTGGGGTATATACTAAGGTGGTTACTACAAAATTTCTGCTTCAAGAATCCTCTTATTTGTTGTGTAGGTCTAGAAAGAGGAGTTAAATGTAGGCTCTTGATTCAGTTTGGAGGATGCTTATGAGCAGACGTGTAATGCTTGCTGTTCAGAACTTCAATTCTGCAGTGTGAGGTTAAATGCTAGTGAACTCAAGGGTGTAGTTTGGCTACAGAAGTCAAACTATACCTGTAAGCGAACTTCTGCATTTAGGAATCCAGAACAAAATCATTCCAAGTTTGTCTGTCCTAGAAATGTGACTTAGTAGCAATTCTGAGATGTTAAGAGCTTTCAAATGACCCTCTGACCTGCTTGGTGAAATTTAATTTTCGCTAGCACTGATCTAACTGTGTTCTTTATCAAGCATGTTTTTAAAAAGTCCTGCCCAAAGCTTTCCAGCAGGTCACATTGTTAGGTATTTCTTTCACCATACAGAATGAAAATATGGAAGTCTCAAACAGATGATGATGGCCTATCCCACTGTCCAGAGTGGCGTGTTCCAGTAAAATCTCCTTGACATTTCTCTGTGGATATTAAACTGTAACAGAGAATTTAAGCACTACCAAGATAGGACCTGCAGTAACTCACCATTCTTCTCTTAAGATCCCGACAGCCCCGTTCTTGCTCTCTGAGCAACACTTCTCACATATAGTACCACTGAAGTTTATGGGAACTGTGGGGGCTGAGCGTGTTTGAAAACAATCAGCCCTCTTAAGTGTCTAAATATGGTCTTAAGTGGCAGACATCAGGCATTCACTTTGCACATTTTGATCCAAGTAACTAGCCTTTGAGGAGGTCTCTTGCAGGGCAGGGAATACAACCTCCTGACTCTCAACTCCCACTCCTGTGCTTTCTGTCAAAAGAGTCTCTGATGTTCCCTTCCCCCAAGGAGCTTCTATTATTAGTGTTCTTTGAATCTTGATAATTATTTTCCTAAAGAGAACTGGAAAATTTTGAAACCCTGTAAAAGCAGTTCTAAGTAAACACTGTCACAGTCCATGATCAGCCTGAAGAAAAAGGCTTGTTGATATTGTACTTCAGCCAACTGTTAACAGTTTTACTGGCCTAATAATTTGTTTGTTCCCTCTTGGTTAGTTTTGGGTTAGCAGTATAATATATCATGTAGCACTCACATCCTCAGGTTTCTCCAGTTCTGCATCTACCAATTCATGTGGATGCTGTAAAAGTCAACTGGAACGTTCTAGAGGTTTCTCATACAAAGTGGAAAGCTCTTTAAGTCCAGCTCTATGTAACGCCCACAGGCGGAACAAAATCTTGGACCTCTGGAGCTTAGTGCATGAGCCTGTAAAGTTTGAGCTAAAAACTAGCTGGCTCTCAGCTAAGGCTGTAGAGCAGAAATGGGGAACCTAAGGCCCGGGGGCTGGATGCGGTTCCTGAGGCTCAGAGCTCCCCCTCCCCAGCATTGGGGAGCTGACTCTGGTGCTCTCACCCCTCCGTTGGCTGGAGCACACAAAATCCACTAGCCTGGGCCCCCCTAACTTCTGGTGTGCAAGGGGAATGTGGGGAGTGTCTTTCTCCTTCTCACGAGTGAGGATTTTTTTTTCATTCTCACTTGTGTGTAGCCCCTGACTGATTTTTCTGTGGGTCAATGGCCCTCCACTCAAAAAAGGTTCCCCACCCCGGCTGTAGAGCCAACACATTGTCTCTGTAAGTGGTGTAAGTGCCACTACATGGGACAGTGAATCACACCCAGTAGGTGTGTGGATTACATCTACACATAGCTTTTTTTTTTAAATCAGTGTAACCGTGTAGGTCAGGGGCATGAATTTCGTTTTCTTTTTTAACCAATATAGTTACTATCTCTGGTGTGGATTCAGTTTTGCTGGTATAAAGGCACCTGATACCACTAGAGCTTATTCCCCTTCTTGTACAGAAATATAAGAACTAGTCTACACTATACGGGCTTTACTAATATTGCTATATCAGCATAGCTGTACTAGCAGTGCCTCCTAGGGTAGACACACTAAGGCCTTGTCTACACTAGGAAACTATTTTGAAATGAATAAATTCGACTTAACTTCCGATTTAACAAAATGGAACTGGCGTGTCCACACTACGGGGAAGTCCCAAAATTAGTCCAAGGCAGGCTCCGTTAATGTGGATGCTCTACCTCGGACTTAGAGCCCCACGAAGCACTAGGGAGTAATTAGTTCAAATTACTCTGGGGAGTACTACTGTTATTTCAAAATAAGTATTTCGGAATTCGTGTTACTCCTGATGAAAAGCAGGTGTACAGATTTTGAATTCTATGGCCCGTTATTTTGAAATAACGGGCTTATAAATTTGACCTTGCTGGGGTTATTTCATAATAAAATCCTTGTGTAGACCAGGGCTACAAGAAGCTTTTCGGCGTGTATAGTAACACCATCTCCCCTAATGACGTAAGCCAAGTTGTCTGCAGCATTGTTGTAGCCGTGTCTGTCCCAGGATATTAGACACACAGCATGGCTGCGTTTCCACTGGGGATTTTGTTGGCATAGCTATGTTGCTAGGGATTGTGGTTTTTTTCACACCCTGACTGACATAGCTAAGTTTGAAAGCTCTGTCTTACCAACAGAAATTGGTCCAATTCAAAATATTGCCTCACCCACCTTGACTCTCTAATAGTGTTGCCAACAAAACATTGTCACGTGTACCTGAGAATAAGCATCTTTATACCGATATAACTGAATCCACAGGGTTACAGAGTTGCCACAGTTAAAGCAGTACAACTTGTGGGTGTAGGCAAGGCCAAAGCCTTCAGAAATATCTTTGAAAAGACTAAATAAAAGCAGAATTCCACAATGGCGGAATCTTTAAACTTTTTCAAAATGCATTTCAGATCTCATAGGCTGGATGGATTATAATAAAGAAGGCCAGCACGAGGACCCGGCATCAGGGGCTGTCTGCCGTTCTCACTCCTCACCGCACTCAAATTCCCTCGATGTGGTTGCAGTTGTACATCCAAAGTATCAGTGTGACTTAGTATCTAAAAACGGGAATGACGTGTACCGTTACCCCAGTCCCCTACATGCAGTAGCCGTACAGAGTCCAATGTTTCTCCTACCGGTGACTGGTAATCCCCTGAGAGAAGAAGAGAGACGTGGTTGCAATGTTAATGATGTTTGCATTGGAGCAGAACTAGAGTCAGTAAAAACAGGCAATTCCTTTCTGCCGCCGAGCTCGTGGTCTGTATCCTGTCCTTCAGCCAACAAAAAAATAGATGGGTACATCTTGAGCCTTGTTCAGAAAAAGACACATTGTGTAAGGACTAACAAGCCGAGAACAAGTCTCAATGCTGACCCCACGAAAGGCATTTTGAGACATGGGAGCATGTGTGTGCGACAGACTGCTGCTGTCTCACATACGAACGTTGCGAATCTGAAGAATTCTAAGCAAGTATGTTTGCATTCCGGGGGGAAGAATGCCTTGGATAATGGAACCTTCTCACCATTAAATCAGCAGTCAAAAGAATCCAGTGGTGAGCAGTTGGAAAGTAGGAAGACGCCTACAGCTGCAGCCTACCCACCAAGCAATGTCAATGAACTTCAAAGCAAACACTTGCCAAGGAATGTCAAATCAGCATCTCAAGAACCAAACTGGTGTCCAGTAGCTACGACAGGGGATATCCCGAAGGAAAATGGCCAACTCTTTGCTACCTCGCCTAAGGAAAGTCCTGGCAGGCATACAGCACTGCAGAAGGAGAATAAAGTGACCCAGCCACCCAAAAAGACACTGCTAAAAAACAGTTTGCAAGCGGCTCACCCTACTTTACCGCCTCTCGAGGAGAGACCCACATTGGATTTCAAGAGCGAGGGCTCTTCCTCTCAGAGCCTGGATGAAGGCTTACTGGTGAGTGCGCACTACATACCAGCTCAACAGCAAAGCCTGAAGCTTCACAAAAGCACCAGAAGTGTCAAAATTCTGAAGAGCTCTACTCTGAAACACAGGTCCCACCTGGCCAGCCTGCTGGAAAGCAACACGCCGGCCACACGGGAGAAAACCAAGCCCATTGGCAAAAAGTGTCAGTTCCCCGATGACTTGGATACAAATAAGAAGCTTAAAAAGCCCTCTGTGAGAGGGAAGAAAAGCAGCAGTTCACCGCTGGAGCCAAGCCACCCACGCAGGCAGACTGGCCTCCATAAATCTGTGGTCAGATCTCATGGACATGGCAGAGACGTAGTTGTGGCCAAACCGAAACACAAGCGAGGAGATTATCGCCGGTGGAAGTCATCGGCAGAGATTTCCTACGAGGAAGCCCTGAGAAGGGCAAGAAGAAACAGGAGAGACGCTGTTGGCGTCTATCCGCAAGTTCCCTTGCCGTACGTCAGTCCTTATGCTTACATTGCTAGTGACTCTGAGTATTCAGCAGAGTGCGAATCCCTGTTCCATTCCACCGTAGTGGACACCAGTGAAGATGAACAGAGTAACTACACCACAAACTGCTTTGGGGACAGCGAATCCAGCTTGAGCGAGGTGGAGTTTGTTGGGGAGAGCACAAGTACTAGTGACTCCGATGAAAGCGGGGGGCTTATTTGGTCTCAGTTTGTCCAGACACTTCCTATCCAAACGGTGGCCGCTCCGGAGCTGCACGAAAATGCAGCCAAGGCCTTTGTCAAAATCAAAGCCTCGCATAACCTCAAGAAGAAAATCCTTCGCTTCCGCTCTGGCTCTCTCAAGCTGATGACCACTGTGTAATGAAGTGACTTGTCCACTTGGAACACCTCTGTTTCTACTTAGCGAAACAAGGTGCTTTCGTGTAAATATTTTCATAGATTGTTTTAAAAATACAAATATTTAAAACGTAAGGTAAATTATGACACGGCTTCAAAACTTGGGTGGATACTAGTGCCTTTTCATGGAAATAAAGACCATTATAAACCCCTGCCATTTCAGTGGTGACCGTTTCAAGTGCATAGTATCAGAAGGCTTTGAAAAATAATGTTCCCAAGAATGGATCTGCCTTGCCTATTCTTTCCAACTCTGGGTCTTGTAATATCAGGAGATCAATAGCTTAAAATCATAAGTGGAGAATCCTAATGTTTGTTCTTATCCCTTAATTTTTTTCTGCTCTGGTTCCTGCATGCGAATCATGTCCTTCCTTTAGTCTGGCTGGATTTCCTCTTGTAAACACTTTTTCTTGTGGCCTCTTTCCTCTCCACCTGTGGGTTTGTACAGTGCCTAGCACAGTGGGGTCTGGGTCTACAAGTAGGGCCCCGAGGTGCTATGGTAATACAAATAATAGAAAGGGCCCTTGCTTAATCTCCTTCTTGAGTTGCCTTCTCCAAAAGGCACTCTGCTGCAGATGACCCCATTGTGCCTATCCCATGCGTGGGACTCCCACTGGAGTTAATACACTGCTCTCCAGAGCAACCATTGGAGCAGCTGGGAAAGGCTCAGTAACTCTTCCGTATATTGTGTAAAAGCGCTTTTTAAAAAACATATGCATGTCATGTGCATGAATATCAATCGTTTTAATATTCCTGTCACTGTCAAGTTTCTGTACATCACAAACGGCTGTTTTTATATATCCGTGTGTAAATTAATAACACATCATATGCTGTAATAAACAGTCTGTTTTAATACTTTTAATAAGTTTTTTACATTGCTCTAGAACCAGCATTTGGCTGTGTGACACTTGTTGCATCTGAACTACATAGTAGCCGAGGCGAGTTTGAGGCATTCCTGTGTTTGGGACTTGTACTTTGAGGCAGGGAAGGAGAGAAATGGGTCCGTTACAGCTCAGCGTGGCTCAATTCTTTCTTTTAATAGCTAGGATTTGTGCGAATCAGGATGGGATGGAGGGGTTCAGGGGTAAACCTTGCGCGTACACCTGCGAGTTTCTGTCTGTCCTGCAACTTTTGCAATATAATATTACCACTGCCCGTAGTGGCCTTGCCATACTAGTTCTGTGTAGCCAACTGGCAGAAAGGCAGCAGTTCCCCTGATACATAGCAGGGACCCCTTCCTGAAAGGATAGGCAAATTCACGCCAAAAGAGCCACGTCCACTGGGAGATGGGTTTGTAGGAAGCATGAGGAGCAGCTGTTGGTTTTGCTATATGTGTAAACCGGGCCCCTGATCTCCCCACTTCAGTCATAGCAACCACTGGCTTCTCTCTGTCAGGGTGATGCCACATCATAGAGAGGAAGAGAAATAGGAGCTATCTTGCCAACCTCTCGCTCTCCCATATCAGCTTCATTCTCCCTTTGGAGGGAGCTGAGTCTCTGGATTGCTGCTGAGAAACAGTGACTCCAAAAAAGATTTGGAGGTCATGGTGGATAATCAGTGGAACATGAGCTGTCCGTGCAACACCATGGCCAAAAGGGGTAACGAGATCCTGGAAGGTTATTTTACCTTTGTACTTGGCCCTGGTGCGACTGCTGCTGGAATCCTGTGTCCAGCTCTCATGCCCACTATTCAAGAAGGATGTTGATGCTTGGCGGGGGGCTGAGGGCTCAGAGAAGAGCCATGAGAATGGTTTAAGGATAGAAAGCCTGCCTTAGAGTGGCAGACTCAAAGAGCTCCATCTATTTAGCTTCACAAAGAAGTTAATGAGTGACTTGATCCCAGTCTAAAAGTATCAACACGGGGAACAAATATTTAAAAACGGGCTCTTCCATCTTGCAGGGAAAGGTGTAACACGAGCCAATGGCTGGACACTGAAGCTAGACAAATTTAGAGTGGAAGCAGGGCGTACCTTTGTAACAAGTAAGGATAATTAAGCCACTAGAGCAATTTACCGAGGGACATGGTGGTTCTTCACTGACAACTTTTAAATCAAGATTGGATGTTTTTCCAACAGCTGCTGTAGGAATTTCCTGGGGCCGGGAGGGGAAGTTGTATGGTCTGTGGTATGCAGAAGGTCAGACTAGGGATCACAGTGGTCCCTTCTGGACTGGGAATATGACTTGGAGGACGTACCACTTCTCCGTCACACGACGTGGACAGGCTGTCCCAGGAGGCAGGGACACCCTGCCTTCCTTGTGAGGGCAGAGGCCTTTGTCCCAAATGCTTGTAGGGGAGAAGCATTTGCTGCTCTGGTAGTGGTGAGGTTGTGGGCATCTCTCCCGTCAGCCCACGCAGGAGGGCTGCTTGATCCTGTTCTGACTGTGGGCGGGTAGAGGGGAGGTACCTGGTTCATCCTCCCCAGTAGCTACCGAAGAGCAGCTAGCAGCTTTCCCGCAGTGGAACTCCCCCTCTTCCACCCCCTCCTCCCCCGCAGTCATGAGGGCTAAGGGGTTCCTCTGGGAGGCCATGGCGGGGGTGTGGTGTCTGGCTTCTGAGACGGGTGCTGGGGCTCCCAGGGAACCCTGCATTTCCTTGACATCCCCCCCCACTTTTAAAAAATTAAAACAGTGTTATCATGGCTCCTCCCTATTTAAACCACACATTTGGGGTGGAGTGACTGAAGGCAGCTGCACTTGGGTATTGCACTGTCAGACCTGCCCTCAGAGAGGCAGCGTTCTCTGTGGGTTATCCGTGGCTCTTTCCCGCTCTCTTCCCAAACACTTTTCTTGTGTGGGTTGTGGGGTGGTTTTTTTTTTTTTTTTTTTTAAGACTTGCCCTAGAAGAAAAGAGCACCTCCCTATGATTAACTGTGTTCTGTGGTGCTGCATCCAACCATGCAATCACATTGCTGGAATCTGCATTGTCATTAATCCCTAACTGTAAAATCACTCTCTTCCAGTTGTTATTGGGGAGGATGACTTATAACAGCAAAAGGTTGGTGAAAAATGTGCCTCCGTACGTTGGTATTTCCTTCCCTTCCCTCCCCGTCCACCATTTATTTTGCTCATAAATGAGTAGGTTTTGCTAACACAGTGAAGGGCAACCTAGGTTAGTGAGTGGGCCACATGAATGGTCATCTCAATGGGCTTCAAGATTGTTGTAACCAAGACAGTTTCCCAGGATGGGGTAGTTTTGCTCACTGCGCTTGCGTACCTGGAATTTGCAAGGTGTGCTGATTGAATGGTAGCAGCACTTTGATTGGATGCAGAGGCAGCGCACGGCTCTCGCAATGTTCTGTGCAATCAGCACGCACCTCGCTTCACGTGCCCTTGCTTGAAGTGCACGTCACTTCTGTGATACCAGTAGGGAAAAAAACCTATGCAAACAAAACCAGCAGAATCTGGGGGCCCTGTGCAGAGGCAACTGTAAACAAAATGTCTCATGGGCCACACATAGAACCCCAGTGGGCCGCACCTGGCCCTGGGGCTGCAGCTTGCCCACCACTGGACTAACCCCTTTATATTTCAAGGTGAGTAATTCTTATTGTAATATTGGGAATTGGCTGCAGCAAGGGGAGAATTTATGATGTACTGATCAATAGCTTGATACAGCCCTCTTCATAGTTTGGGAAAACTTTCTCGAGCCATGAGTGCTTGGTGAAGCTTGCCAAATCCAGGCTCTTCCAGAATGTCTCTAATCATGCCACAAAATCTCTCGCAGATGTGAAAATTCCAATAAATCTTCCAAAAGGTGTGGCAGGCAGTCAACTGAATCTTCAGAGTACTCTCTGTCCATATGGCTATAAAGAACAGCAGTAAGACAGAATGATGGGGAGAGCTTTTAAACGATCGCTCCTGTTAAATGCATTGTGCTTGTTCATGTTATCCCTGGTCAAATGAATAAGGCCACTTTCTAAATGGGAGCGGATAAAGGATCTAAACAAAATGCCACCACCCAAACAATGCTGAGAATGCTGGTAAGCAGCTGCTGGAGCATCCTGTGTTGTGCTTCGGGAATAGCTTGTTACTAGACTTGGGGAGATTTGCTGATGTTATCTCTGTCTTAATTGCATCTTAGTCATTGCAATTTGGTGGAGGAATTTTTCTTTCCTTAAAGGGTTTGAATAAGAAGGGCTCGAAGCTCCTACTATCTTTAGTTTGTTCTTAGTTAAGATAGCAATCTTGAAATGAAAACTTATTGAACTGAACCAACTGCTCGTTATGTAACCTTCCCCTTTCTGGGCCCGAATTTGATCATGGAAACACAATTGAGAGTAAATGTTTGTAGGCCTGGACCAGAAGAACCCTGCTAATCCTGGCAATACATAAATTAACCATCTCCACCCTCCTGTGTCCCTACCGATGTATCTTTCATAATGTTCGTGGTTTAATTATCTGCCTGGATTGCAGTATCCTTTGGATGTTTACAGTTGAATTTTTTTTTCTCTTTTTACACCCTTTGTTGTAGGGTGGCTCAGGGTATTTGCCTCTTAGCACCAATCAAATAAAGCGCTATGGATTTAATTTTAAGAGCATGAAGAGTTCTCTTGCCTTCAATAGAACTATTTGTGCTTCAAGTTAAGCTCTTGCTTACATGCTTTGCTGGACTGGGGCTATGGAGTTTGGGGGGGTGAAGAGAAAATCCTACAAACAAAGAATGGTGTGAGCTAGTTTGTTAGAAGGGGCTGAAATGGGCATAGCCACGCTTTCCTGCCTGCCAGCAGTCCTCTGAAATCTTCCTCTTACTTAGGACATCTATAGGAGCCTCTCTGCTCGTTATAGCCCTTTTCTATGCTCCTGGCCTGGGTGTGGTCCTGCCCCAGACCTAACCTCAGCAGTCCAACCTGCCTTCTGCCATTTCCCTCACTCTAAACGGGGCTTTAAAAAGGGCCACTTGCTCCTCAGAAGTCTGGAACCACTAACAGGTGGGGGTGTGGGCTCATTTGTTCCACATAGGGCCAGTCGCTCTGTGACACACACTGCAGGATGGTCCCAGAGGAGTAGCCATGTTAGTCTGCAACTTTAAAAACAAGTTGGCCTGTGGCACCTTTTGAGTAAATCATGAGCTTTTGTGGGCACTTTTTCAGATCAGCTTGAGTGGAGCAGGACAGGATCATACTGTGTTTAAAACCCTGCCACAAAATAATGGTTTGGCCCACAAAGCTGGGTTTTCTTTCCTTGTGTTTCTTTAAATGTTCAAGAAAGCGGGGGAAGGAACTGCAGATGTGTCACCTAAATTGGTGTTTTGTACAACATACTGTGTGTAGCTTGAGCTGCCCTGGAAGAAAGTACAGGAAGCCCCCGACTTGCGACTGCCTGAGTTCCGACCCCCCGCACTTACAACCATTTTTGTAAGCGCGGAAGGGCCCAAACCCCATGACTTACGTCCTTGGCCTGCATTTACGATGGCGCACAGTGCCTATTGTAAATGAGGGTTTGAGTTACGATGCCCCCGACTTGCAATTCTTCCCCCGGAACCAATCGCGTCGCAAGTCAGGGGCCTCCTGTATTGCTTTTCTCTGGTTAGCACTTGATGGACGTTGTATCTGTGGAGTTTTATTGTCCTTCATGTTGTCCCCTTCTCTGTCTTAAGTTCTGTAGAGGAAATATAGCAAAGACGGTGTAAGGGGCATGTTGCACTGGTTTTTAATGAAGCTTTGGATTTGCTGATTTGGTTTCTGCATTGTGTGTGGTTCTCAGAAAACAGCTGTGTGGGTTTGCATGCTGTGTCTAGCCCTGCTGGTCTAACAATCACAGCACACATGATGAACATGAGTTAGTTACATCCACCATTTCATGATGGAGCTCAGCAGAAAGGCCTTGATTCCCCTTAGGCTCCTGGCTGCCTGATAGCAACTTTTTTGAAATCGTTGTGTATGTGTGCAGCAGACACCAAGCCTGGTCTGAGTTTGAGTGTTGTTTAAGGGGTAGCGATTTCCATTCTTCCACCCCAAAAGTTTCATATGAAACCTCCCTACCTTCCTCCAAGACTACTGACAGCTCTGAAAGCCATTCACTGATCCTGGTGAGTGCATGTGTGCTCTCTCTCTCTCTGCTTCCTTCTTTCTGTGATTTATTTCTATAAGCTCAGCAAACTATATTCATGTTCACTCATGTTCAAACTATATTCAGGTATCTAAAAGGGTGTCACAAGGAGGAGGGAGAAAAATTTTTCTCCTTGGTCTCTGAGGATAGGACAAGAAGCAATGGGCTTAAACTGCAGCAAGGGAAGTTGAGGTTGGACATTAGGAAAAATGTCCTAACTGTCAGGGTGGTTAAACACTGGAATAAGTTGCCTAGGGAGGTTGTGGAATCTCCATCACTGGAGATATTTAAGAGCAGGTTAGACAGACACCTGTCAGGGATGGTCTAGACGGTACTGGGTCCTTCCATGAGGGCAGGGGACTGGACTTGAAGACCTTTTGAGGTCCCTTCCAGTTCTATGATTCTAAGTTAATAACTCCAATTGCAGTGGATCCTGAATTCTGGCTTTTGGATTTTAAAAGGAGTCGGAATTTCAAGATCCTTGGAATCAAGTTTTTAGGACACGAATGAAAATACATCTGTGACTTGGACTGTGTGACCTAATTGTGTAGTGCCCTTTGAAGGCTAGTCTTTCCCCAACAGTCTCATTTCTTAGCTGGTTTAGAATAGGAGGTGAGAAATTAAGATAAAGCCACATGCCACGCCATGCATAAAACAAAACTTGCTGAACTCTGTGTGCTCAGAAACCGAGGGAGAAAAGGCCTAATCAACTTTAATCTCTAAGGCCCTCATTTTAACAAAACTGTTTAAACATAGGATTAAGCACGTGCTTAGGTACTTTGCTGAACAGGGATAATTTAAACAACACTTAAGTACTTTGCTGAATCAGGATCCAAGAGCCCATCCAAGCAACCCTTACACTGACAAGTATCATTCGTGTAAGCAGTCCCATTGACTTCACTGCGAGTATAAGAGCTGCCCCATGTGCGTGCGGGTGGCAGAATCATTCTAAATATTGAAACTTGCTTCAAAACTGCAATCTACAGCTGGGACGAAAAGTAGGGATGCAAAATCCTTGTAAGTGGTTAACCGGTTAAGTTACAAGGGAGGCCTTTTTTACCACCTCCTCCTGGATGCTGAATGGGACCCAGCCCCGTATGAGACTGAATGGGACCCAGTCCGTGAAATCGGCAGAGGAGCGATTAGCTGCTCCCAGTCTGTGGTTCACGCTGGGGCACAGGCATGAGCAAGGCACCCAGGTTGCAGGGAGGCAGCAGTGTTCATGGCCACAGGCAAATAATTTAGGCACTGAGGGAACTTTCCCCTTGATAGTTCAGGTGCCAAGGGAGTTTAGGCACCTACAGAGTTAGGGGTCAGCCATGTGGGAGTATTATGGATCGCCATGGTGCTGAAATCTGGCATTTAGATGCCTAATTATTGTGGATCTGGGCTGAAGAACTAATTGACCCATTTTCATTCCCTCCCTCTCAATGCATCTGTGTCATGTCAAATGTCTCCTCAGCTGATGAGCTGGTCAGCGCTTGAACAGGTCTAATGGTGCTATAGCTTAATGGGAGGCATTCCCACTCTCTACTGGGCCAGGTGAGGAAGACTGTTTGCACGGTGGCGAACCGATAGGACCAATTTCTGAGAGCTCGCTATGTCTGGGGACTCCGCTGTTCTTTTTGTCCCCATGTTTTCAGCGTACGATTAATAGCTAGCCAACATGCTCCTTAGGAACCTATGTCTAGAGCAAGGGCTGAGATGGGAGGGGGGACAGATTCCCTCAGTCCCAGGCTTATTAAACTTGGCGAGAGCAGAAGGTGAGAGAACCTTTTTTCCCTCAGGACTATGATTTACGGGGTGCTTAGTTTTCTTCTTTAAGGGATTTTTTTTAAAAGGAGAAACTCCCAACAGCATTAGAGAATATGCTCTGTGTCTCACGAAGAAAAATGTCCTTTCTGTATTCTCTGCAGAAGCTATTTCCTGAGGTTGCACTTCCCTTGAGGGGATAAAAATCAGGAAAGGCTAGGAGGCTACTGAGAGGCAAAGAGACTCTATTTCTGAGGGTGGAAGCTAGGCTCAGCGTCTATCTCCAGACTTGAGGTCAATATTAATGATTTGTGGTGCACTCTTTTTGCCAAGTTTGGGGAAAGGCTAAAGACGATTGGGAGTAGGGGAGAGGAAATTCCACCAGGTTTGATAAGCGGCGTGCTGTAGACTAGTGTAAACCCTGTTATAGCAGCACTGTGAAGGCCATCAGAGTGAACTACAGCAAAGCGCAGCATCTCACTAATTTAGTAAGAACCTAAGAGTGCCCAGACCTGTGGGCCATGTAACCCAGCAGCCTGACTCCCAGCAGTGGCCGGTGCCAGATGCTTCAGAGGGAATGAACAGAACAGGGCATTTTATCACGTGATCCATCCCCTGTTATCCACCAGACCCAGCTTCAGAAACTCAGAGGTTTATGCAAACAAGCCAGGTGCCCACTGAAGTCAATGGGAGTCTTGCCATTGACTCAAATGGGCACTGGGTCAAGCCCTTAGTTTTCAATTCATTGCTCCTGCTTATGTTGCCTTCATGCCTCCCGGTTGCTGCAGAGACTAGTTTCAGTCTAGGAAATGTCATCTGTGTTGACTTTTGAAATGACACACAAGAATCAACAGAGGCAAGCAACAAAAGCTCAAGCATTTCATTAAACCAGACCTTGGTTTGCGTCCCATCACCCTCCTCGGCCCCCTGCTCCTCCCCCCAGTGATCTTGTGTTCCTCTCACGTGCCCATATGGATTTGCCTTTAGCTGAGGGAGAAAAAATTATCCTCAGAGCACATTACAGTCTTCCTGTTTTTTTCCATCCATCTTCCAAGATGGCCGTGTGGAGCTCTCACTGCCGTATGGAAGTACCACTTTTTAAGAAAGGCAGCAAAGGAGCTTCCCTTCCTTCTAAGCATCAGGATCTCCGCACGCTGAAGGCTGCTGTAAAACAAAGACTCGAAGAAAAAAAATCAGGGATCAGCTATGGTTCTGACACGCATGACAGAACAGTTCAGTGATATTTATAACGGCAGTCTACGCAGAACCACGGAGGTGCATGATAACAAAGGGGAATGTTAAAAACGTTCCTGTCCAGCCTAGGAGCAGGCAAAAGTTTTTGGATGGGTAGGAAAGGGGAATAACACATTCCCACTGCGCCTTGTTCTTATCCCTTTTAGAAATGGGGAGTGGGAGCTGTGGTTTGGATAGGGTACATCTACACGGCAACATTATTTCGAAATAACTTAGTCCGCATCTACACAGCAGGCAGCTATTTCGAAATAATGTCGAAATATTGTTAAGCTAGAGGACTTCTTACTCCAACTCCTGTATCCCTCATTGTACGAGGAGTAGGGGAACTTGGAGGAAGAGTGCTCTATTTTGAGAGAAGTGCTGTGTAGATGCTCCCAATTTTGAAATAAGCCACGCAATTGACGTAGCTCAATTTGCGTAGCTTATTTCGAGTTAAGCCCTGCTGTGTAGACGCACCCCTAAAGCAGAACTGGGAGGCTGAGTATGAAAGTCTCATTGCCTGAGATACATTGGTAAGAGATGAGCATGTAATAAAAGCCTTTGACCATTCTGCTCTGCTAAGATTATATGTTTCCCCTAGAAGCCTGATCCCAGAAACGGAAGTGTTTTCCACTGGGGGCAGGATTGCAGGGGTGTCTAATCAATGGGCCGTCGTACAAATCTAGAATGCAAGGGATAAAATGATGCTGCCTGAGCCTTCCCCTTATCGCCTGCCTCTCATCCTCCTTCCTATTTCCCTTTTGGTCCTGCAGTGCAGGGTGACAGATGGCTTCAGTATTGTGTTTCGGGTCGAAAGCTCAGCCAGAGTTTGTGTTTAGAGGAGCAGTATAAGATTGACGTTTGCCTCTTTCCCCAGCTGCTGAGGAGCCTACTGTGCACCAACACTCTGGCCTCTCGCAGGGCTGCGCTGCTGTGGTTTTGTACCTGTGTAGTTAAAAGGTTCGGGATCCATTAGGCAGAAACATGCCCCAAGACATTGATTATTATTGTTAAATGTTTAGCTGCCTTTTCATTTTCTCCCTGATTCTTTTTTAAAGCTAACAGTGATCTCTGCTAGTGTTTTCCCATTTTGACAGCCTGTGCCAGGCTTTGCTTCAGAGGATCTGTGTTAACATTTAGATGGTCTTGTGGTTACAGCACTGGATTTGGATGCAAGATCTGTGGTCACTTCCTGGCTCTGCTACAAATTCCCTAAGGGTATGTCTACACTTGCCCCTTAGTTCGAAATAGGGAGGCAAATGAAGCATACCGAAGTTGCAAATCAAGCGTGGGATTTAAATATCCCGCGCTTGATTAGCATATTCGTGGCCACTCGCCATTTTAAAATGCCGGTCGCCCGATTTAACTTGCTGCATGTAGACACGGTAGTTCGATCGGAAACCCTTCCCTCGAATTAACTGTTACTCCTCATGCAAGTTAAATCTACACGCGGCAAGTTAAATCGGGCGACCAGCATTTTAAAATGGCAAGTGGCCACAAATATGCTAATCAAGCGTAATCCTGCGCTTGATTTGCAACTTCGGTATGCTTCATTTACCTCCCTAGTTCGAACTAGGGGGCAAGTGTAGACATACCCTAAGTGATCCTGGGCAAATCACTAAATCTCTCTGGGCCTCTGTAAAATGGGGCTAATAAGCCTTCCTTTCTCTGGGCTAGTTCACCAGTGCATTACACTACTGCACTGCAGCGTGTCTGGTGAAGATGCCCTGTGTCGCTGGGTGAGTGCTTTCCCATCGGTGTAATCACTCCACCTGAATGAGAGGCAGTGGGAGAACTTCTCCCATTGACAGTGTGTGTGGATATTGCTTTAAGTCAATATACCTTATGTTTCCGGGGGAGGGAGGACGGTGGCTTTTTCACACCTGTAAGCGACATAACTTACATCAACGTAAGTAGCAGTGTAGACAAGGCCCCTGTCTTGTTTGTCTTTGGTAAGAAATTAGGATTCTAGAGTATCTCTACTTAAATCAACAGTTTATAGCCACTGTGGTGGGAAGAGGGGAAGAACAATACAGACAGGGCAGAGAGGGGACGTGTGAAAGCAAGGAGAAAGCGTCATGGGGGGAGGAGGTCTGGGCTAGCAACTGGGTCCTTGTATGTCCCTTAATCAAGTGTTCCTAAAAGTGAAGGCAGATTTCTTCAAAATCCTCCTGTTGTTGATCCATGCTGCAGAAAGAGACCCTTTCTATGGCTGAGCGGTCAGAATCTCATTGTTCCAGTTTGTGTATGGATTTTCTTTTACATTGCTATGAAATCATTTGTTGCTTGATCATGGCTGCACTCAGAAACTATCCCCTCCATTGTCAACCAATAGAGAGAGACATATCATGCCCTTTCTCTCCATATGACCGAGCGCTAATCTGTAACTGGGAACTACCCTAGATAGCGACTTTTGTATGGCATCCCATTAAAATAGAAGCTAGTGGCCAAAACAGTTCGTATTCTTCCAGCAATCACTACACAGGGTACTCAGTTTTTCTCTGGAAGGCAGGATGATGATCCCAAGATGCATGATACGGGCACCGATTTCATTAATTATATTTCAATCTCCACTCAGAAGGGTTATTGTATGTGTTGGAACCAGTGCAAGGCATGGGACATGGTAGAAGGTCAGGAAATCTGAAACCACCCCTATCAATGGAGAGCTGAAATCTCCTCCAAGTTAGCCCAGGGCATTGTACTGCTCCCCAGATAAAGGCCTTTCTTGATGATATTATTCAATCTTTTAAAATAGGATGAAAAGATGATGGTGAGTAGCCCATGCAAAATGTACAAATCTCTAGGCAAGATGTTTGTCTTAGTTTTGCTAATTTTCCTCCCATGTCTCAGAGAAAACAACTGCTCTCGATGGGTGTCTCTTGCTAGAGGGGTGGGTTCTAAATTAATTTTTGTAAGCTTTTACAGATTTCAGTATATTTTTTATTTTGTAATTGCCTTAGCTGTGAAAGGGTACAGGGAGAAAGCCCCCTTGAAATTCAGCTGGGAAATTTCAAGTAATTCTGATGTTTCCCAGCTATTTCTGTAGCTTGAAGATGAGCAGAGATCTTGGATTAATTCTAGAGGAGCACAGAGTGCGGTTTTGGGGTTAGTTATAAACAAAAGCCTACTGGTACTCCAGTGGACCAGCCTTGATACCCCCAAACATTTGGGTGAGAGGGTATGGCTCTCATCATCAGCTCCAGGGCCAATCAGAATGGAGAGGGGGACAATGGACAGCTGCTGAGGACGTTTAAATGAGTCTGAAATTACACTACAAGTTGGACCTCCGTGGTCCAGCACCCTCGGGACCTGAGCTGTCCCGGACCAGGGTAGTTTGCCAGATCAGGGGAGGTCAGTGCTCCCCTGCTGGCTGCCTGCTCCTGGGCTCCTCTCTGTGGGGCTCCCTGCCCTGCTGCTGGCCCTGCTAAAGCTGGCCTGCCACAGCTCCCCACCTTGCTGCCCACCCGCTGCCCTGGGGTCTCCTGGGGTCCCCGGCAAGGACTGCTTGGCCACTGCCAGTCCTGTTGCCATAGGGTGTTCTCTGGAATTCCTGGCCGGGGCCACCCAGCTGCCACCGGCCCTGCTGCCACTGGGGATTCCACAGCTGGGGCCACCCAGCCACCCCGGCCCACTGCTAGGGCCGCGCTACTGCCGCTGTGAATTCTGGCCGCCCGCCTCCACCAGCCCCGCTTCAGCCAGGGGGTTCCCTGGCAGAGGCTGCCTGGTCACCCCAGCCCCGCTGCCACTGGGGGTTTCCTGCAGTCCCCAGCTGCTGCTGGGGATTCCCAGAACTGGACACAACACTCCAACTGAGGCTTAATCAGCGCAGAGCAGAGTGGAAGAATGACTTCTCGTGTCTTGCTCACAACACTCCTGCTAATGCATCCCAGAATCACATTTGCTTTTTTTTGCAAAAGAGTCACACTGTTGACCCATATTTAGCTTGTGGTCCACTATGACGCCTAGATCCCTTTCTGCAGTACTCCTTCCTAGACAGTCGCTACCCATTCCATATGTGTGAAACAGATTGTTCCTTCCTAAGTGGAGCACTTTGCATTTGTCCTTATTAAACTTCATCCTATTTACCTCAGACCATTCTCTAGTTTGTCCAGATCATTTTGAATTTTGACCCTATCCTCCAAAGCAGTTGCAACCCCTCCCAGCTTGGTATCATCTGCAAACTTAATAATCATACTCTCTGTGCCATCATCTAAATCATCCCAAAACAGACCCCTGCAGAACCCCACTTGTTATGCCCTTCCAGCATGATTGTGAACCATTAATAACTACTCTGTGAAAATGGTTATCCAAACAGTTATGCACCCACCTGATAGTAGCCCTGTCTAGGTTGTATTTCCCTAGTTTATTGATAAGAAGGTCATGCAAGATCGTGTCAAATACCTTACTAAAGTCTAGCTATACCACGCCCTCCATTTCTCCCTTATCCACAAGACTTGTTATCTTATCAAAGAAAGCTATCAAATTGGTTTGACATTTGTTCTTTACAAATCCATGCTAGCTTTTACCTGTCACCTTATTTTCTTCCAGATATTTGCAGATGAAGTCCTTAATTACTTGCTCTATTATCTTTCCTGACACAGAAGTTAAACTGACTGGTCTGTAGTTTCCTGGGTTATTCTTATTTCGCTTTTTATAGATGGGCACTATATTTGCCTTTTTCCAGTCTTCTGGAGTCTCTCCTGTCTTCCACGATTTTTCAAAGATGATAGCTAAAAACTCAGATACCTCCTCTATCCGCTTCTTGAGTATTCTAGGATGTATTTCATCAGGCCCTGGTGATTTCAAGACATCTAACTTTTCTAAGTAATTTTAACTTGTTCTTTTTTTATTTTATCTTCGAAACCTACCCCATTCCCACTAGTATTCACTATGTTAGGCATTCCTTCATCATCAGACTTCTTGGTGAAGACCGAAACAAAGAAGTCATTAAGCACCTCTGCCATTTCCAAATTTCCGGTTACTGTTTCTCCCTCCTCACCGAGCAATGGGCCTACCCTGTCCTTGGTCTTCCTCTTGCTTCCAATATATTTGTAGAACGTCTTCTTGTTGCCCTTTATGTCACTAGCTAGATTTAGCTTGTTTTGTGCCTTTGCCTTTCTAATCTTGCCCCTGCATACCTGTGTTGTTTGCTTATATTCATCCTTTGTAATTTGACCTTCCACCTTTTTATACGACTCCTTTTTGATTTTTAAATCGTGTAAGATCTCCTGGTTGATCTAAGGTGGTCTCCTGGCATACTTTCTATCTTTCCTTATATCTGACTTACACAGTGGAATAGTTTGCTTTTGGGCCCTTAATAATGTCCCTTTTAAAAACTGCCAACTCTCTTCAGTTGTTTTTCCTCTTAGTCTTTCTTCGCATGGTACCTTACCTACCAGCTCTATGAATTTACTAAAATCTGCTAAAATTTGTTGTTGTCAAACAGGGTGGGGCAGTTTTGTACTGCTACTCCCATGTGTCAGCCAGCTCACTAAGGCCAGGTCTAAACTAGACTGGAAGTTCGGTTTAAGGTACACAACTCCAGCTACATAAAATTCATAGCTGGAGTCGTCAGCTTGCCTTAAGCTGAGCTTGGTGCTGTCTCCATAGAGGGTGGCCAAAAGAAGCAAGTGCTCCCATTGGCTTCCCTTATTCCTTGTGACTGCCAGAATACAGGCATCGGCTGGAGCTGCCCTCAGCGTTAGATTTACTGGTCTTAACTAGACCCACTAAATCGAATGCCAGAAGAGTGATCTCTGGCACAGCAAGTGAAGACGTGCCCTAAGGCAATCATGGCCATAATGGTTTGCTCTTTGTAAGGGTGTGGCATGCAGCATTCAGCAAGACTGTCCATATCTCTGCTATTTTTATCATTCAACCCCCCTATGTAGGGAACACAGAATCCCAGGATATGCATGGGCTCTATCTCCACCATAGCTAGCCAGGGGCCAGGCAGGGCCTAAATGGATTGGTGAGGGAGGAGGAGGAGGAAGCTGGGTGACTGGCAGCTGCAGGTGGGAGTGAAGGTGGTGGATTTCTCCAGAACAGTGGTTCCCAATCTTGTTTATACCGGGGACCGGCAAACCCATTCACAAGCTTTTGGTGGACTAGTAACACTGTATTTACATATTTGCGTATTCATTATACAAGTAATGACTATGCAAATATGCAACTGGAATGTTACTAGTCTGCCAAAAGCTCCGGCACCCAGCTCTAACTCCTAGAGCCCCCCTGACCCCTCCACCCAGCGTCAGCCACTGATCTCAGAGTGCCCTGCACCCAACCCTCCCCAGTGCCAGCCTCCCGTCCTTAGAGCCCCCCAGTGCCAGTCCTCCATCCCAAATGCCTCAGTGCCAGCCCCCACTCTTAAAGCCCCCCCCACCAGACTAGGGTTGCCAGATGGTTTAACCAAAAATACCGACCCCTCCCCCCCCCAAAAAAAAACACTGGGGAAAAAATTCTGTTGAGGGGGGAAAAAAAGAGGGAGACCAAAGTTGTTGAGCAAAAAAAACCAAAGACCCTGAGAGTTATTAAGCAAAAAAACAACAACAACAACAAAAAAAAAAACCCAGCATGGCCCCTTTAAGTGCGTGCAGAGTCGGACTAGGGATAGGAAGAGGGAGAGGTTGAGCACTAAGACCCAGGGAAGGCATTGCTTCCCCTTGCTTCAGGTCTGTAGGCTTTTTGCTGGCGGCCATCTTGTTTTCTTGGTTGAGCCAAAAGGTAACTTCCCTGCGGAACTGGGTAAGCAGGAGGTCCGGGGGCGAGGGTCTGGGGATGCAGGGGGGGCCGGGGACTGAGTCCAGTTTGCTGAGTGTGTCGTAGGGTTACCAGGTGTCCAGTATTTTCATCTCCTGGCGGGGGAAAAAACCCAGAAAATACGGGACATTTTAGGTGTCCAGTATTTTCTGAATTTTTTTACCGGACAGGAGGCAAAAATACCGGACTGTGCAGGTCAATACCGGACACCTGGCAACCCTACACCAGACCCACCAGTGCCAACCCCCTGTTCCCAGAATCCCACAGCACCCAACACCCTGCCCAGAATCCTCCCAGTCCCCAATATTAGCCCCATCCTCAGAGCCCCCCCCAATGGCAGCCCTGCCCCGAACCACCCCACTACTAGCCCTGCCCCCAGAGTCCCCAGTGTCAGCCCCCACCTCTTAGAGCCCCCCATCCCCAGAGCTCCCAGTGCCCGCCCCTCACCTAACCTTTCTGCTGCTTCCCAGACACCAGCTGAGTGCTGCTGCCCAGGTAGCGGCTGCTCTAAGGCTACCGTATCATGCTCTGTGCGGCCCTCCCTCTGCACAGCGAAGCACTCTTCCACATCCGGGAAGAGACCCCGCCCCTGCCCGGCGCTGGTTGGCTGAGAGGCGGGGCAGGACACGCTTCTCCCAACAGCCATGGCTGTAGGGAAGGCGCTGGGCGGTGTATCCCAGCCCCAACCCCCAGAGTTACCGCGGCCCAGCAGTGGGCCGCTGACTAGCGGTTTGGAACCGCTGCTCCAGATCATGCAGGAGCTCCCTGTGCCGTGTTGCTGCCCCTTGCTTCTATTTTCCTATTACACTATTCATTGTGTTACTTTAGCCTCGCCCACTTTGTCTATTTTGTCCATTAGCCTGTAAGCTCTCTGCAGTAGGGGCTTGCTCCTTTGTTATTTGTGTGGACAGTGCCTAGGTTTGTTGTCCCGGGGGCTGGACTTGATGACTCCTAGCCCAGCATTTCTAGGATTCTGCAATGGGCCTCTGATTCTTGACTGGAGTTCCTAGCCTTTGCCGTAATACAAATACAGTGCATAGATAACCATAAAAATTACTCAGCCCAGCTGCGAAACGTGCTTGAAATGATGTCTAGAGAGGTTTCCTCAAATACCCTCCCGTTCTTAGCTTTGTAGCTTTAAAAGGCATAACATTTAAAAGGCACTGGAGGGTTACTTCTTGCAAGTAGTGTGAATCCGGTGTGTGTGTGGGGGGGGGCGTGTCAAGAAGGTGAACACTGAAAAGACCACAGATGGGAGTGAGCAGAAGGTCATAGGAAAAGGCTGGAGATGTGCTTGCCCTGAAGCTGGATGAATGAACTTAATACCTGGACAACTGGCAAAGAGCCTGGCTAGACGACTCTGCTGTGTTCCCCAAGGGGGCTCCTGCTGCCAGGAAGGTTTGTACATCAAAGGCCTAATAACAAAATAGTAGCACAGATCAGTATCTTGCTGCCTGTGGCACCCGCAGGAAAATGAGTGGCTGACAAGTGAGAGGCCCTTTCTGGGCTGATGGCTGGATAGGAGTCACCTGCGGCTTACAAAAACTCTGGAATGCACCTTTAAGCTGTGTGTGAGACTGTGTGTTAGTGAACGTAGATGCTATCTCATGGTCAGTGGGCTAATCTGATATAAAACCACTTGCTCCCCTGCCTGTTCTGCAACCAAAGTGGGAACCTGATTCTTCCCCACATCTTTAGGACCAGATTGAGCTGGAGGCTGTCGTCTCCATTATTTTCACTGGGGAATATTTCTGTGACAAGCAGGGATGAGCCATCTTTTTGCTGTGTGTGCATTTTAATTCCTGTGCTAGGCATGCAGACCACAGGTTGGGGGGCCGAACGAGGCTTTTTATGCTCTTAAACAAATATGTGACACATCCCATTAAAAATAACATCATAAAATGCCAGGCTTTCCCAAGTACATTGTTTCCTACTTTGCTGTGTGAAAGGCCAGCAGGAACAAGCAATCGTCACAGTACGTTTATTAGGAGAAGTATGTATCACAGTGGCCCTAACTGAGATGGGGGCTCTTTGTACTAAGGGCTGTACATCCAATGAGACACACTTCTTGCCTTGAACCTGCGGCCCAAAGACTACACACGGCCCATCAGGGAAACCCCTTGGCAGCTCACAGGACATTTTGCTGACATTTGTGATCTGCAGGCATGGCGCCCCATAGCTCACACTGGACACAGTTTGCCATTCCTGGCTAATGGGAGCTGCAGGAAGTGGTATGAGCTGCAGGGACGTACTAGCCACTGCTTCCTGCAGCTCTCGGTGGCTGGGAACGGCACACCGTCACCAGTGGGCACTGCAGAGGGCTGTGTCTTATGGATGGTCAATGTCAGAAAAATGTCATGTGGCCTGCCAGCATCACACTGGTGGACTGCAGGTTGGCCACCACTGGTCTAAATCACCAAATCATAGAACACTAGAATGGGAAGGGACCTCGAGAGGTCATCAAGTCCAATCCCGTGCCCTCATGGCAGGACCCAGAACTGTCTAGACCATCCCTGATGGATGTCTGTCTAACTTGCTCTTAAATATCTCCAGAGATGGAGATTCCACAACCTCCCCTAGGCAATTTATTCCAGTGTTTAACCACCCTGACAGTTAGGAAGTTTTTCCTAATGTCCAACCTAAACCTCCCTTGCTGCAGTTTAAGCCCATTGCTTCTTGTCTATCCTCAGAGGCCAAGGAGAACAATTTTTCTCCTCCTCCTTGTGACACCCTTTTTTGATACCTGAAAACCACTCTCATGTCCCCTCTCAGTCTTCTCCTTTCCAAACTAAACAAGCCCAATTCTTTCAGTCTTCCTTCATAGGTCATGTTCTCTAGACCTTTAATCATTCTTGTTGCTCTTCTCTGGACCTTCTCCAAATCGTTCTTGAAATGTGGTGCCCAAAACTGGACCCAATACTCCAATTGAGGCCTAATAAGCACAGAGTAGAGTGGAAGAATGACTCCTCGTGTCTAAATAGACAGTATAGACAAAGAAAGTATTGTCCTATCTACTTTACAGCTGGAGGACCAAGCAAATGAATGATTCATCCAAATTCACACTTCAGAACTGCTGTGCCTGTGCTAAAAACTAAATCCATCTCTCCTCAGTCCTATGCCTGTGCCTTAAGCTCATGACCACCCTTCCTCTGTCCAAAGGAGCTATGTGCACACATTTCTTTAGCCATCCACAGCGAAGATCCAGACTCTGCCCTTTACACTGGAAGAGAGAATTTCCACTTACCAGTGCTGCAAGCCTTTGGACGGCACTTTGCTAGGTGGAGCAGGCTCACCCACAGTCCAATTAAGATACCACCACTCTCAGATCATAGTAAGAGGGAAATATTGAAACCACAGCTCAGACTTACAGCGTATGATGAGTAAAACCTTTACCTTCTAGATTTAGTAAAGCAACTTGTTGTCCTGTAGCACCTTAGCCCTGGTTAACATTAGGGAGTTATTTCGAAATAACAAGCGGAGCAGCCACACTACCAAGCCCCTTATTTCAAAATAAGGAGCTGGTTATTTTTAAATAATAAATCCTGCTTTGCACGAGGAATACTGCTTATTTTGAAACAGTTATTTCAAAATAACGGTCATGTGGACACTCCACTGCTGCTATTTCAAAATAATTACTCCCCAGAGTCATTCAAAGTAATTACTTCCCGGTGCTTCTTGGGGTGCTAAGTCGAGGTAGTGTGTCCACATTAAGGGAGCCTGCCTTGGACTAATTTTGAGGCTTCCCCATAGTATGGACACACTACTTTTAAATAGTTATTTTGGGAGTTATTTCAAAATAAGTTATTTTGAAATAATTTCCTAGTCTAGACATGCCCTTAGACTAGGAACTAACAAATATATATATATAGTATCATGAGCTTTCCTGGGCAAAACCCACTTCCCCAGATGAGATGCTATATTTAATCTTGTCTTTTTTCTAACATCTTTTCAGTCTAAAGCTTTTTTTAAAAGCCCAGATGAAGGAATCACAAGAGAGGATAATTGAGGACATTTTTTTTCAGTGACATAATGATAGTTATTTATAGCTACTAGAAAGCAAGTGTAAACCACACACCTTCTGAGTGAACTGTCCTATGTAATGGCATTTTGACAGCTTACAGAGAAAGAGTTTGCTCTACCTTAGCTATGAACTAGCTGTCCTTAGCTCATGCAGTAGCTGTTTATACGCTCTAGCGGTCCCAGGTTCTGTTCCAGCTGTTGGCCTAACACAAAGATAACACTATTTCAGCAGTGAACTATCTGTTTCTGAAATCGGCCAAGTTTGGCATCTGAACTTAAATAACTGAAATATTGGACCTTGTACCAAGGCTTACTTGTTTATAGTAAAAGCTAATACATTTCAGTAATGGACTGCACAATCTCAGACTATGTCTACACTGCACTGCTCTTCCGGAAAAAGCTACGCAATTTGTGTAGCTTTTGCCACTTCTTTTTTCGGAAGAGGCTTTTCCGACATTTGGCCCATCTATACTGGGCCAAATGTCGGAAAAAAAACCCTTTTTCAGAACATCCCTTCTTCCTTGTAAAACGAGGTTTACAGGGATGCCGAAAAAGTGTCTGCTCTTCTGAAAAAAATGTTTTCGAAGGGCAGATGTGTTCCCTGGATGTGGCAGTGTTTTTCCAGGATATGTCTGGTATCCTGGCAAAACTCTGCAGTGTAGACATAGCCTCAGATTCCCTAAAACCGTGGTCACCAACCAGTCGATCGCGATTGACTGGTCAATTGCAAGGCCTCGACCAGTTGATCGCGAGGCATTCGAGCCCTCCCATTTACCCCCCAACCCCGAGAAGCCCCACTACCTACCTTGAGCGAAAATGGAGGTAGTGCCGGCTTCCTGCGGGGTGGACGGAAGTCCTGCAGCTTCGCGCCACTTCCAGGTGTTCCGGAAGTGCGCTGACTGCTCCCAAGTTCTTTGGTGTGCTGGGAACTTGCCTGGGGGGAGTCCCCAGAGGAGGTGCGCCGGGGTTTCCCTCCTCTGCGGGAAGGGGAGTCGGCCCCAGAGGAGGCACACAGGGGCTCCCCTGTGCTGTGGGAGGGGGCGTCGGCCCCAGAGGAGGCCCACAGGGGTTTCCCTGCACTGCGGGAGGGGGCATCGGCTGCTGCGGAGGCGCACGCAGGGGCTTCCCTGCTCCACGGGAGGGGGCGTCGGCCCCAGAGGAGGCGTGTGCGGGGGCTTCCCTGCGCCACGAGAGGGGGCGTCGGCCCCAGGGGAGGCGTGTGCGGGGGCTTCCCTGTGCCGCGGGAGGGGGAAGTTGACTCCGGAGGAGGCACGCGTGGGGGCTTCCCTGCGCCGCGGGAGTTGGACGCAAAGGATGCACGCGCGGAGGCTTCCCTCCTGGATGGGGTGGGGGGAGTCCTGGGAGGAGGCTGGTGCAGGGGACTCGCTGCCCCCACTGGCACCCTGTCCCCTCTCTCCTATTCCCCACTGGCACCCTGTCCCCTGCTGCAGAACCCAGCCCCCACCCCAGCACCCTGTCCCCTGCTGCAGAACCCTGTCCCATCCCCCCAGCACCCTCTCCCCGTCCCCTGCTGCAGAACCCTGCTCCCACCCCAGCACTGTGTCCCCTGTCCCAGCACCCACTAGCCTTCCCCAGTACCATGTCCCCTGCTCCCACCAGCACAGTTGGGGCCACCTTCATGTGGCTTGGGTTTTTTTTGGGAGGAGTGTTTTTTTTTTGCATCTCCCTTGTGTGGCCCCAACTGACTTTTCTGTGGGTCAGTGACCCCCTGACTCAAAACAGGTTTGCTGCCCTTCTTATAAATAAAGACAATGCAGAAACTTTTTGTGTTTAACATAGTATTTTATTTAAAAATGAAGCCTGGCCAAAAAAACCCCAGTTGGGGCCAAGCCCCCATCTGGCCACAGCATTATAACACTCCTGCACCCCCCAGACCCTAGATCTGAGCCTATCATACACTGAAACCCCCTGCCCTGAGCCCCTCACATACCCCAACCCACACTTCTGCATCCTCACAGCCACGAGCCTGTGGCTTGCTTAGTACAGCAACCCTCCATCTGACCCCAACACCCCCCAGCCTGGAGCCCCCTCCCCAAGCCAGCATCCCCTTCTCCACCTTCTCCTGCATCCAGATTTCCTCCCAGAGCTTGCACCTCTCACCCCTTCCCACACCCAAATTCCTCATTTCCACCCCAGAGCCCACACATCCTGCCTCAACCCAGTGAGGGTAAGGCTAGACTGCAGGAGTTTTTCCAGGATTCCAGAGATATCCTGGAAAAACTCTTCCACATCCAGGGATGCATTTGTTCTTCCGCTTTTTTTCATGGAAGAGCAAACATGCTCTTTTGGTAACCCCTGTATTCCTCGTTCCACGAGGAATAAGGGGGATTCAAAAAGAAGGGGTTTTTCTAACATTTGGTCCAGTCTAGACAGGCCAAATGTTGGAAAAACCTCTTCCTACATAAGAATTGGGGAAAAAAGTGGCAGTGTAGAGTGTATAAGGGCTGGGGATAGCAAGTGACGGAGAGGAGGAGACTAGAGAGGGCGGGGCTTCAAGGAAGGGGTAGGGTCTTCGGGGAAGGGTGGGGCAGTAGATCTTAGCTTGTTCTGAGATTTAGAAAGTGATCTTGGGTGTAAAAAGGTTGGAGACCACTGCCCTAAAATGATCCATAACTTTTTGTAGCCTGTAATGATGTTTGGCTATTAAAAGGAGAGCTCTTGCCACAGGGAACTACATCTGATTATGTATCCTGCTGCACAAAAATAAATACATCCAGTCTAAAGAGGAAATGATCTTGGGGCTCATTGAATTAAGCGTTTTAAATTTTCTGCTCTTATATAAGAAATGCTTATGCTCGTGAGCCACTTAGTATTGTGTTTGTCTTTCATGGCTAATTAGATCTAATGCTGCTGTGAGAAGAAAATACCTGTTGAGGGCTTTTGCAGACATAGTAGATTATTCTATTTACATAATGGGCCTGGAGAAATAAAGTGATTGACTGAACATGGAGAAATAAGGTGAACTTCCTTAGAATCTCATTATATTGAAGAGGAAAAAAATGAAGGCTCAAAGGAGCTGGGCTATTCAACAGCTGTACAGTCTATTCAATTCTCAGAAAACAGGAGGCTCAATGTGATGAAAAATGCTTTGATTTTAATTGATGTAGCAAATTGAAGTAGAATTGATGTCCTAAATGACATTTTAGTCTCTCTTCCATTTGTTTAGGCATAACACTCTGATGCTTCACTGGCTAATTATCCACCTGCCTCTTCTGAATATCAGATGTTACTGTTTAGCTAATGAACTGGAATAGTGTCAGAGAAGCTTTTACTCCAGAGAGTCTCTGTTTTTGTAGCTGTTTGGAATTATTCAAGCATCCACTTTGAATGCGAGATGATTGCTGACATTGTACCTGCAGTGCATAGGGTAGGTGTGGTTCTACAGTGCTTATGCTAATACAATTCCATAGTTCATTCAAAGAGGTGAACAATAACAGCTTGTTGCATTTAAATTCACAGCTTCTTTAGAGTCCTTATTTGGTAAGTGCTGAAAGGCTCTGCATTATTTTTATTATTATTATTATTATTAATCCTCTTCGCTCCTAATGGAGCATAAGGTGCCAACGAATCTTCTCCAGCCTTCACAGTCCTGAGAAAGCCGGCTGACTTCTTCCCAGGTCGTGCCCTTTCTTTTCATGTCCTCCTCCACAGTCCTCCTCCAGGTGCCCAACGGCCTCCCTCTTTTACGCTTTCCAGGTAGAGTCCATCTGAGTGCCATATAAGGGAGTCTTGTTTCGCTCATCCGAAGGACAGGCCCCAGCCATCTCCAGCGTCTCTGCTTGATCTCGTCCACAACATTGTTGATGCCAGTGCATTGGCTTATCTCCTTGTTGGTAACATGCTGTTCCCAGCGGACTCTGAGGATACGACGAAGGCACCGTCCTTCAAAGCCTCTGAGTCTGCTCTCAATCTTCTTGTTAGTCCTCCAAGTCTCTACAGCATACAGCAGGACTGAGCGCACATTCGACCTATAGCTCTTCAGTTTAGTCCTGGTCTGCAACAGTGACGACTTCCAAATGTTGTTAAGCTTTTGGAAGGCTTGTGCTGCCAGGGCAATTTTAGTGGAGATCTCTTTGTCGACGTTGCTGTCCGCCGAGATGTAACTGCCAAGATACCTGAAGTCATTTACTTCCTCTAACTCTTCACCCATGACGGTGGTTTTATTGGTGTTAGTTGTCCTCAGTTTCATCACTTTGGACTTGCCAGGGTGAATTCTGAGCCCAACGCTTCTGGCTGTCTGGTCAACAATGTCGATCTTTTCTTGGATGTCCTGCTGAGCATGCGCGAGAAGCGCCAGGTCATCTGCGAAGTCGCAGTCCTCAAGCCGAGCAGTCAGTCCCCATAGCACTCCCCTTGATCTGCCCTCAGTGGCTCTGCGCATCACCCAGTCGATGACCACAAGGAAGATAACAGGTGAAATTACACAGCCCTGTCTGACCCCTGTCTTCACAAAGCTCTGCATGGACCTGGTAAAATGACATAGTCCCAAACACAATGGGTGCGTCTAGACTGGCAAGTTTTTGCGCAAAAGCAGCCAGCTTTTGCGCAAAAACTTGCCAGCTGTCTACACTGGCCGCTTGAATTTGCACAAGAGCACTGACTTTGTAATGTACAAAATTAGTGCTTCTTGCGCAAATACTTTCATGCTCCCGCTCGGAAAAAGCCCTCTTGCACAAGAATACTTGCAAGAGGCCAGTGTAGACAGGTAAGAACTGTTTTGCACAAAAAAGCCCGATGGCGAAAATGGCGATCGGGGCTTTCTTCTAAAATCGCGTCTAGACTGGCCACGGATGCTTTTGCGCAAAAGCACTTTTTGCGCAAAGGCACCCGTGCCAATCTAGGCACGCTCTTTTCATAAATGCTTTTAACGGAAAAACTTTTCCGTTAAAAGCATTTGAGGAAAATCATGCCAGTCTAGACGCAGCCAATGAGTTAAATCCAGGCAGACACACACAAAGCAGTCCACATTGTCTCAGTATCTGTATTTATAGGGATATACCAAGTGCTAGGATCTCAAGATGACACAGAAGTGGTTGTTTGAAGTATCTGGCTGAAAGTTGTTTATTCCTCAAAGAACTCTTCTAGGATGCAAGCTGAAGGGATGGAGGTGTGGGGGACACTCAATTAGCCATGTAATACTGTGAGTGACCAAAATAACTAAAGGCATTAGCTGCTAATAGTATATACATGTTGTAACTGGGCCCCAGAAATCTTGGTAAAAGACTCTTAGTAGAAATTTATCCAGGACAATTCAGGCTCTTTTATACACTTTAATGAAGCGTTACTGAGACTGTTTCATTAATGGAACGTGAGTATGATCAAACCCAGTCTCACGTTTTGCTAGTATCTCCCTGATAGTGCAGGAACCATTTTGCTTAAAGTGTCTCTCCAGGCTGGAAGTGGTTTACTGGTGACACTTTTTTTTTTTTTTTCTGATAAGATGAGATGGCCTGTGAGACCTCAAATACCAACTAAACACTGCTGGCAATCAAATAATTATGTTTACAGTGCAGTGTTCTTAAAGGTATCCCTCTACCCTTTAAGATGCAGTGCCAATTTCTTTTTCTTACCCTCTTTCAGACTGTTTGCATTTCCCCTCAATGACTTTAAGGCAGAACCACCACTGCTAGAAAGTATTTTTAGGTATATTTTTTTTTTCTGGGGAGGCAGGGGGAGAGAATTATCATGATTATAGCATGTATAATCCCCCCTTCCCCCCAGGTCCTTGTTCGTTTAGACTCATGATGACTAAACAAAGATGGGAATCATGAATGACTTAGCATTCTAGGGTAGTGTTGGGCAATGTGCTTCGAGAGCCATAGTCTGCTCCTCATTTCAGTGGGATTGCATATAGGGTATAAATCAAGGCAGGATTTGGCCCTAATAGCCCAGTGATTTAGTGAATTATCATCTTCATTTTTGCTGTTTTCGATGAGCTCCTCAGATCTTAGCTGATACATTCAAAAGGCAGCATGTGCCATGGAAGGATATTACAGTAAAGAACATGACCTTTTCTGCCCTAAGGGAAAATGTTATTTCGGCCTGAAATGTTTGGTGATTTGCCTTTGGTCAGTGATTTGGAGGGATGGGGGCTGTGGGAAAAGGAAATATGACTTAACCAGTCTTCAGTGGTATGCTTCAAGAATGGAGAGCAAATCCATTCAAAAAGGAAAGGGGTTTTGATTGGGTTTATTTGTCTGAGATGTTTATATGATCCCCATGACCTTCATATCTGTGCCCCACAAAATCTGTAAAGTGTTTATCCCCACAACAGCCCAGTGGATAGTAAAGTGTTATTGCCGGGGTTTTACAAGTGGGGAAATGAGACACAGGCCTGGGTTCTCAAAGGTATTTAGGCACATAACTCCCATGGAGGGCAAGGAGAGTTAGGCACCTACATATATTTGGGGGTCTGGGCCTGTGAGGTTACCCAGGAATCTGTAGCATAGAAGGGAATTGAACCTGGCTCTCCTAAGTCCCAGGTTAGCATACAAACTGGTGGATTCATAAGTGAGCAAAACACAACAGCATATGGAAACAACTATCACAAATACCCTGGTGGGGAAAGCATTGGCAATGGAATTCTCAGGAATTTTTGCATTTTAATCTCTGACCCTCTGACAGCTGGGGAATCAGCCCCACATGGTACAGACTAGCCTGCCAGCTCAGCACTCAATTCTCCAGTTTGGTTTACCCTTGTCTAGGTCTTTCCTAGGAACTAGTGGGAGCAGCAAACATCTCCAGCCCTCAGGCAACATTTTGCAACTGGCTATTGCAAACTAGCTCTGCCTTCACATCCAGCTAGTAAGACTTCTGGTGCTGCTCTAGTTCCCCTTCTCCCATTCCTATGAGAGTGGCATAGTACTGCTTAGACCTTTGCGATGGGAACCTTTTATTTGTGCTTTTTGAAAGGCTTTGTATTTTTAACCCTAATGCTGTTTTAGCCCATTTTTATTCTGGGGATTGTGTTACAATGTCAACTGTGGCCGACAGATACGCTGCAGCCAGAGAGACAAAATCAAACTGGAGAGGTGGTCTCAGAATGGTTAAAGCCCTTTTTGCTATGAACTGAAACATGTTACCTCAAGTTAATTATGGACACCTGAGTCTAATTAAGAGCAGCCTGTGCCCTTCAGAAACCCATACCAGGCCTAGTGAAAGCAAAAAGGGAGGAGGGATGAGATGTAAGCTACAGAAGGGTTGTGTGCAGTGAGGGGAAAAGCTTCTCCTGTAAGTAAAGAACTGTTTTTTCCCTAGAAGGGGAAATCTTGGGTCTATTTCTGGTTTGTGAGGGGCATGGTTCTTGGCATAGCAGCGCCCAGAAAGGGTTAGGGAGGAGGGTGGCTCCCAGCCAGATAGCTAGCATCAGGCTTTGTCTGAATGTAACAGTTTACAGTGCAAGCTGTGGCAGTGCTTTAAGCTGAAAGTGTGGCCACGGCACGAGAACTCCCAGCACTGTAACCTGGTTCGTACTGGCGCTTTACAGTAGTGTGTGTTTTTTCACACCCACGCACACCCACCCCCGAGCCAGTAAGTTACAGTGCTGTAAAGTGCCTGTATAGACTTAGCCTAAGAAGAGGCAGGACCCCAGGAGGAGGTGGGAAATGTAATTTTGTTTTTGTTTATAAAACACCCTCAGTCAGCCTGAAGGTCTATTCTGTAAACCTTGTAAATAAACCCGGGTGAAGTATTAAACCCTGGGAGTAGGACCGATTTTCCCTGGTCTTCCTTGACACTCGAGAGTGAAATGCTGAGCTCTGAAGTAAAGAAAGAGGGGTGTTGTCATAGCAGCTTTTTTCTTAGTATAGATGTAGGAAGAATCCAGTTTCTTGGCTATCCCTATGTCAGACAAAACACAAACGCTTTCTTGAGCACTCTTTTTGTAGAGAAAAAGAAGTCAAGAGTACAGTGTTCTTCCCATGGCAGCTGTCAGCAGTGTGAGGAAGAACAGTTTGCTGCTGGCACTATAAATTAGTTACAATGACCAGTTTGGCTATAACATCTTTCCTTTTTCATAGGCAGAACAAGACAAGACTCAAGTATAGTGGTGTGAAGAGACTGGAACCTAGGGGGTATATTCTAGGCAGTACAGCAAGCAGCATAATAATATCTTGTCCATCTCTTGTACATCTCTAAAACTGCCTTTGAAGAGAAGAAATGAAGACCAAGTACATTCTTCTTAACTCCAAGCTATAGGCCGAGTGCTCATTGTGGTAACTGAGTCATGGGACAGATAGACACTCCACATAGTGTTCTCAAACCAGGACATGCTCTTGTTGGATTGTATGTTAAGCAATATTTTGCAAAAAGAGTCTTTTCAAAGCCACCAGTGGATAAAGTTCAGCCATCTGTAGGAGGAGTGGTAAGGAACCTAATTTTCACTTTGGTGAATGGGGTAATGCAGGTTAAGCAGAGGCAGAATTTGGCCTTGAGAACCAATCCAAGGAATGAGAGGGTCTCGGTTAAGAAATACGAAGGTTGAGTGATTAAGGAATCAGAAGGGGAGGAAGGTTGCGATGGAGGAGGTACAGCTTTCTGAACTACCAGTAACATTTGTCTTCATCTACATCCCAGTGAGTCTTAATCCACCAATAGCCCTTTTGTTGGTAAAGCCTAAATAAACTTCCTAGTGTAGACAAGGCCTATTTCAAAATTACTAAATTTGACTTAAGCACTCCCAACTTAAGAAATTCAAACTAGTTATGGGGAAGCATTAACAGAGCCTGCCTTGGCCTAATTTTAATGTGGATGTGCTACCTCGGACTCAGAGCTCCAGGAAGCACTCTGTGGGAGGCCTTCTGGAGGCAAATTAGTTTGAATTCGTGGCACGGGAGCTTCCACGCTAATGTTATTTTGGACTTCGAAGTTCAGAATTAGC
Source organism: Rafetus swinhoei (assembly GCA_019425775.1). Classification (NCBI taxonomy): domain Eukaryota; kingdom Metazoa; phylum Chordata; order Testudines; family Trionychidae; genus Rafetus; species Rafetus swinhoei. The sequence continues at coordinate 123,964,083 of CM033446.1, read as the reverse complement.
ATTACTCCTGATGAAAGCAGGAGTACAGAGTTTGAATTCCGCAGCCTGTTATTCCAGAATAACGGGCTTGGTAGTGTGGACGCATCGATTACTAATTCGAACGTGAGGGGGTTATTTTGGACTAAGGTCCTAGTGTAGACCAGGGCTAAAGGAGTTTCATGAACTGCTTTTGTTGAGTCGAGTGCCTAACATTGCAGTTGCTAACTATGTTAGAGTGGCCATCCCGAATGGAGGGCAGATCAGACTGTGAACAGAAGGGCCAAGGAACGTACCGAATGAATGGGCAATGTCACTTCATGTCATGGACAACGCACACCAAGCATTGGTCAGTCAGCATGGTCCTCTCAACTCTGAGGCATCCTAAGGTTCACACAGAAATCCCCCCAAACCTCAAGGCATCTACATGCAGGCCCACTGCCTCCCCATAATCCCTCCGGTTCCGGGGCATCATTTGGTGGCTACCAGAGGGCTACTCACCCTAACCAAAGACTGAGATTTTAACAGCAATACAGCTTGAGTGTAATAGGTGATGAGTTCAGAAGCTGGGCAGCATAGCCTTTGGGGCAGGGAGTTTGTTTATAAACAAGGGCAGGATGATTAAGTAAATGAAGGATCATTAGATGATCCTAAAGGCATTAGCAGGCAGTCTACTTAAAAGATAGGAAACATAGGGTAGGTAAAAATGGAGGAAGTGCAAAGAGGTAAATAGTGGTGTCCCTAGGGGTCTCTATTGGGATCAATACTTTTCAATATATTTATAAGTTTATCTGAAAAAAGGCATATGCAGTAAGATGGCAAAATTTGCAAATTTATAGAAAATTACTCAAGAATAGTTAAATCCGAAGCAGACTGAAAAGAGTTACAAAGGGATCTCACAAAATTGGGTGATCAGGCAACACAATGGCAGAGGAAATTGTTGATAAATGCAAAGTAATGCACATGGCAAAATGTAATCCCAACTATACATACAAAATAGTGGGGTGTAAATTAGCTGAACCCATCAATAAAGAAGTCTCATAGACTCATAGACTTTAAGGTCAGAAGGGACCATTATGATCATCTAGTCTGACCACCTGCACAATGCAGGCCACAGAATCTCACCCACCCACTCCTGGAATAATCCTCTCACCTATATCTCAGATATTGAAGTCTTCAAATGGTTTAAAGACCCCAAGATGCAGAGAATCCTCCAGCTAGTGATCCGTGCCCCATGCTACAGAGGAAGTCATCATGGATACTTCTCTGAAAATATTGTGAAAGCTAACAGCATATTGGGAATCATGAGGAAAGGAATAGATAATAAGACAGAAAATATCATATTGCCTCTATAAATCCATGGTACACCCAAATATAGAATAATGCATGCAGATGTGGTCCCCTCACCTCTAAAAAAATATATTGGATTTGGAAAAGGTTCAGAAAAGAGCAACAGAAATTATTAGGGTTATAGAACACTTTCAGTATAAGGAGATTAATAAAACTGGCACTTTCCAGCTTGGGAAAGAGATGGCTAAGGGAGGATATGACAGAGGTCTATAAAATCATGAATTGTGTGGAAAAATTGAATAAGGAAATGCTGTTTACTCTTTCCTATAACACAAGAATCATGGTCATCCAATGTAATTAATAGGCAGCAGATTTAAAAGAAACAAAAGTAATTATATACAGTCACCCCCGTGGAATGCTTTGCTAGTGATGTGAAGACTAAAACTATAACAGGGTTTCAATAATAACGAAATAAGTTCATGAAGGATAGGTCCATCAAAGGCTATTAGTCAGGATAGGCAGAGATCCAATACCATGTTCTGCATATCCCTCAGCTCTCTGTTTGCCAGAGGCAGTGAATGGGCAACAGGGGAATGAATCACTTGATGATTGGTTGCCTGTTCTGTTCATTACCTCTGAAACACCTTGTTTCACTGTTGGAAGACAGAATACTGGGCTAGATGGACCATTAGTCTGACCCTGTATGGCCATTCAGAGTTTCTTATATAGAACCCACATGTATCTTGCCTCCTACTGTAAGCCGCTCAAAACCACTGCCTTACCAGAGCTGATATTTAACTCAGGAGTCCTGACAGGATCTCTCTCTCTCTCCTTTCTGCAGAATTAATAAAAAAGTAAGAATATACATTAACATTTTAAACATAACCAATGTCCCTTAAGTGACTTTCCACAAGATGTCAGAAAATGTAACTATTAGATCTGAGTAGGTCTAATATTTCTTTTCTTTTCTTTTCTTTAATATAGGAATTGGATTACCTGACACAAATTTGAAGTTTTCAAGTGCCTAAGTAGCTCCTGGAATCACTGTTAAAGTTACCCCCTTCCCCCAACTAAAATCTGAAATGTATCCCTGCTCAGGCCCCCTCTTCCTCACAGTTCTCTTGCATAATAGAACATGGTCTCCTACACTCTCTGTCCTTGTATGCCCACAGTTCCTGAGGAAGCTGATGGGGGGAGCCCCCCTACCTTGGCATCAACAGGGTCAGCATTCCCGCCCAGGTTTGGAGGGTGTTGCTAGTGGAGGATGGGGACTGAACATTTCCCATCAAAATTTTTCTGTACTTTATTGGAGAATGTCTGCTCTCCTCCAAAAGTTAATTTTTGTAATCATAACACTGAATTTTTTGGCAACTTTCAGATGGCAATTTCACAGCTTTTGTTTCTTGTCCCCCGGCCCCCATTCCCCACCAAGAAATCAAAGTTCTCCAGGAAACTCCACTTCCCAGCTGGCTCTCTATGCCTTGGTGAATGGCTATCCACGCCATTCCCTATCCAACCATTCCTCCCCAGATGTGCCAAAGGGGCTCCCACAGAGTCCAGACAGTGATGGCATGGTTTCCTCTCACAAACACCCACCTGTTTTAGCTAAAACCCTGCTCTTTCATAGCTATCCAAGGGATCATTCTGAGGGAAGAATCCATTTGCTATGGGACAAAGAGGAGCAGTCCCCCCCCCCAAAAAAAAAACCCTCTTTATTTCCTCGTCTATATATTCCCATATGTCTTACACTTTTTGGTCCCCCTGACTTCGCAGGATATAATATAAACATACAACGGTCAATACGATGACATGACTGTGCTGCCTTCTGAATTTTTTTCTGAAATGATACCCCTGGAAGGATCTGGATCTCATGCTGAGTGCTCTTGGCAGCAGGAACGCTCTGTCTTAATTATGTGAAAAATGACCCTTTTTAGTGATAGATGATTCAAAGCAGGTGTTAAATCCTTGTTCTTCCTGAATGGTTTAATAGATGGCGGTTTACAAATCCAATTTGTTTAGCATTCAGGAAAACAACAGAATAAATCACTTCATAAACCTGGGCTGTAGGTTTCATTTGTAAGAGAAGTTACACAGCGTGTGTCTGCTGGTGTCGGATTGTGAGCTAGAGGGAGGGTTGGAAGTGGTCTCATTGCAAGGTACTTTGGCTGAGGGGCTGGGCCCCTTTAAAATCATGAAACCGGACAATTTTTTTCTGAATTGAAGGAACTGTCTGAGCTCTATGTGTGTGTCTGTCTAATTGACTTTCAAACCTTTGGGCAAACAGAGAAGCCTGAGTGAAAGTACAATGCTGGTCTAGGGGTGTGCAGATCTGATGGAAACTCTCATATTTGACAAGGCCTCAGTTGGAGTATTGTGTCATGCTCTGAGTGCCACATTTCAGGAAAGACGTGGACAAACTGGAGAAAGTCCAGAGCAACAAAAATGATTAAAAGTCTAGGAAACATGACCTGTGCAGAAAGATTAGGGGGGAAAAAGGGTTTGTTTAGACTGGAGAAGAAAAGACTGAGGGGGACATAACAGTTTTCAAGTATAAAAAAGATTGTTACAAGGAAGAGGGTGAAAAATTGTTCTCATTAATGTCTGAGGACAGGACAAGAAGCAATGGGCTTAAATTGCAGCAAGGGAGGTTTAGGTTGAACATTAGAAAAAACTTCCTGTCAGGGCAGGTAAGTTGTGGAACAAACTGGCTAGGAAGGTTGTGGACTCTCCATCACTGGAGTTTTTTCCGAACAAATTAGACAGGGATGGTCTGTTATTACTTAGTCCTGCATTGAGTGCTGGGCACTGGACTAGCTGACCTGTTGAGGTCCCTTCCAGTCCTACACTTCTATGATATCAGCCATCTTTTGAAGTATAATGTGATTCACTCTCTCTGGAGTAATGTGGACCAAAGGGAAATTGGCATGGGTCAAGCAATGGAAGACCCATAGGATAATTTTTATGTTATTGGATAACCTTCTGTTCATGTCTTAATCAAATCTTAGGCTGCCTCTTGCTGCTATTATTCACTGAGTGTAATAATAGCTCTGGATTGGTTCTGGTTGGTCCCTAATTCTGAGCTGTTGCTGATTCCATAGCATTGAGGCATATGTACAACAGACTGCTTTTTATATCAGAGTTACAGTGCTCTCAAAGGCCAGGTGCTCCACATGTATTTTAAAAAGGGCTAATTTAGCCAGTCACATAGAATCAGTTGTAGTTCCTTTGAAGGGAGTTGATTCATCTATAGCAGATCTTTGTTGTCTGGGATTATTAATAAAACAGCTTGTATACAAATTGTGTATTTTTGCACATGTCCGAGTATAATGTAGCTATTCCCCTACCTACTTTTTGGTAACGTAGCAGGAGAAAATGCTAGTCTTGCTTTTGAAATTGTTGCTTGGAAGTGCTCATGAACACACGTTCAGTAACCTCTGGAGGGTACAGATGAATTATTTAAAAAGTTAGATTTCTTCACCTCCCCCACTCTGATCCTCTGTGTCAGAAATTCATTCCTCCCAGCAGAGTTGCAAGTTATAATCCAACAATCTTTGGAAAACTTCTGCAACACGGAACCATTTTGTAAGAGAGAAAGACCAATGACAGCAAGTCATAGTGATGTCCTGAGACCTCCACTGGCCCCCATCTCATTCAGAATCAAATGCAAACTGTTGATATTCATCCATAAGGCCTTGACCGGGCCTCTCTCCACCACCCACCCACTAGGGGCACAGAACTGCTGATGGCCAAGGTTAACTAATCTGCAGCTGTGGGATTTTCAGTGAGCTGTGGGGTTTTCAGTAATGCCTATGGGATTCATTACTTCAAGAGATGAGTGCAAACCCAGTCCTTAACAGGTCAGATTACAAAGCAAAACTCCACATTTTCATGCCAGTGTTCACACAGTGACACGGCAGAAGACTATACAGGCAGTCAGTCTGACTCTTAGCCTGCTCCCCTTCCCCATCTAACAGAGAAACAAACACAATTTCACCTAATAAGTAACAGCAGCAATGCATAGCTGTGGTTAATAGAGTCCTCTTTGGTTAAGCTGTTGGTGGTTGGTACTCAGGGCTGCCAACAGAATTGCTGGGACCCTGGATAAGGTGCAGGGGAGGCTGGGTTGAGGCCTCAGGCAGAAGGGTTAGGGCTGTGGCTAGCCTCCCCCAGTCAGCCAGCCCTTCAGTGCTGCCTGGCCCATGCTGCCTGGGGCTCCGGTGATGCTTTAAAATGAGTGGAGAACCTCAGGCCCAGGGGTTGGACGCAGCCCCCACTTTGGCTGGATCTGGCCCCTGAAGCTCAGGGGAACCCCTCCCCAGCACTGGGGAGCCGACTTTGCTCCTCAAGTAGGGTTGTCAGGTGTCTGGTTTTTGCCCAGACTGTCCGTTATTCAGGTCTCCCGTCCAGTAAAAAAACCATTTCACATGTCTGGTATTTCCTGTTTCCCTTGGAGGGAAGCCCGGCGGGGACAATTTTCCCCTGCCATTTAGGCGCAGCGCCTTTTTTTTTTTTTTTTTTATTTGCTTAACAACCTTGGTTTCCCCCCCCTCAACAGAATTTTTTCTGGTGTTTTTTTGGGGGTTGGTGGGTGTTCGGTATTTTTTGTTGAACCATCTGGCAACCCTATGCTCAAACCTCCCCTCCCACCGTGAGGCTGGCGCACACAAAATCTACTAGCCTGTGCCCCCTATGCTCTGGTGAGGGGAATGTGGGGAGTGTCTTTCTCCTTTGACGTTGGGGGTGACATCAATGAGGCATTTTTTGTTTGGTTTTGTTTGGTTTTGGGTTCTTGCTTGTGTAGGGTTGCCAGGTGTCTGGTTTTGACCCGGACAGTCTGGTATTTGAGCTTTCTGTCCGGTAAATACATTGAGAAAATACAGGACATAGAAATGTCTGGTATTTTCTGATTAAGTTAGTTCTATTATTATTATGAGTATCAGTACGTAGTTGTGTACTGCCTGGCTGGTAGACACGCTCATGCTGCGTGAGTGTGTCCACCAGCCAGGCAGTACACAACTACGCAGTAGAAAGGAGGAGGGGGGTGGGGACAGGGGTGGAGCTGGGTCAGGATGGAATCCCGGGGCCAGACTCGCTCGTGCTCTGCCGGGACCGTGCACAGGACGGGCAGCACCCCGGTATCTACATGCGCTCAGGCCAGCCCCGCTCCCCACTGGCCGGTTCCCGCTCCCCCCAACCCTCTCCCAGCCAGCCCTGCCCCCCTCTCGGCCAGTCTGCCCCCTCCCCTTTCCGATCTGAGATCAAGCATGTCTGTCTTTTTTTTTTTTTAAGCCATCTTGTAACCCTACGCTTGGGCCCTTTCAAATCATTGGGCCCTCCTGGGGCAGCTGCCCCCTCACCCACTTCTCACTCTCTGTCAGTGGCCTGGTTGCTGCTACCTAGACAGAGCTTCCCAGCACAGCTCCGGACTGCGTTTTGTTTCTAGGGACACCCCGTATTTCAATATGAAAGTTCCCTATGTTTGGTGCTCCCCTCCCCCTTTTTGTGGAAAGTGATTAATTTCAGAAACGGAGCTTGGCAAGCCTGGGGTTACAGAGAGTTTGTTGCACGTTGTGGCTGTTATTTAAGCCTTGGTGAGTAGGGGATTATACCATGAAGCCTGTCCTGCAGGAGACAGGACTGATAGTTGGATTTGGAGTCTCGAAAACAATCTCCTCACATTGCCTCAACGTTGCAGCACTAGATACTGTTGGGGGGGAATAAATCCATCTCTTCTGAAGCAGAGGTGGAACTGGCTATTAATGGAAAAGGCTTAGCCGAGGTGAAGAGACCATTGCCTGAATATTCCTGCTTCAGTCACAGTAGTGAAAAAAATTACTAAGCAGTGCTGCAGCTTGCGTGTGAAGGTAAATGTCAGAAATGGCACCGGGCCACTAAGTCTGTCTATCTGTACTTGGCCTTTCATTTTTACAGCCTTATGCTGCTGTTACAGGTTTTCCTCCTCTTTGTTGCACTTTTAAACTAAAATGTTAAGTTAGATTTAAGTCAGTTCACAGATACACGCTCAAGAGAGCAAAGGTGAACGTAGGATGCGGGAGTTGCAGCAGGCAGGTGGAATTGTAGGAGACAGATCTTTGCGCTGAGTGGCCAGTGATACAGGCTAAGGGATGGCAGTTGCACCGCTGCTTGGCCTCTGGTTGCATTTCTGAGCCCTCTGGTGCCACACCCAACACAATCCCTTGTGAAATTTGACCTTTCTCCAGTCCCACTCATCCTTCCATTAAGGTGAAAAAAAAGGATAGGGCTGGTTATGTCACATTTCAAAGACATGGGGAGAAACTTAAAAAACAACAAATGGTCTGATAGCACTTTATAGACTAACAAAACATGTAGATGGTATCATGAACTTTCGTGGGCACAGCCCACTTCTTTAGATGACCGGAGTTTTGAGTTTAGGATGTGCAGACCCAAAATAAATAGGGAAGAAGGGGGGGGGGGGAGGGGGGGGAAAAAAAGGAAAGGGTCAGAAAATGAGCAGAGGGTATGAAAATATCAAAGGGAAAAACAAGTAGGCAGAACTGTTGCATATTTTATGGTTGATGCCAGTCTCCAGTAGGTCCCTCTTTGGGTAGCGATAGTCTTCTCTGCCCTCTTTAACTTTTCTTTGCTCTTGCTAATGGCTCAAGCATGATGCTGGGGAAGGAACCTCTGGTGAGTATGTTATTTTAAGTAATAATTTGGGGTCATATGTTCTTATATTCAGGTTTATGTGCCCAGAAATGGCCTGGGAATCTTATATAAAGATTTCCAGGAAATTTTCATGGAGGCCCTCTGCAATTCAGGGCAGATTAATTTTAATGTTGATAAATGCAAAGTAATCCCAACTGTATGTATAATCCCAACAATACGTATGAAATTATGGGGTCTAAATTAACTATTACCACTCGAGAGGGACCTTGGAGTTACTGTGGATAGTTCTCTGAAAACATCCTCTCAATGAGCAGCAGCAGTCAAAAAAGCAAACAGAATGTTAGGAATAATTTTAAAAGGGATAGAGAATAAGACAGAGGATATCTTATTGCCTCTATGTAAATCCATGGTAAACTCACATCTTGAATACTGTGTGCAGATGTGATCGCCTCATCTCAAAAAAGATATCTTGGCATTGGAAAAAGTTCATAGAAAGGCAATAAAAATGATTAGGGATATGGAACGGCTGCCATCTGAGGAGAGATTAATAAGACTGGGACTTCTCAGTGTAGAAAAGAGGAGACTAAAAGGAGGGATATGATAGAGGTCTACAAAATCATGGCTGGTGTGGAGAAAGTAAATAAGGAAAATTTATTTACTTGCTCCCATAACACCTTGCTCCCATAACACAAGAACTAGGGATCATCAAATGAAATTAATAGGTACCAGGTTTAAAACAAACAAAAGGAAATATTCCTTTACATGGTGGACAGTCAACCTGTGGAACTCCTTGTCAGAGGATGTTGTGAAGTCCAGGTCTTTAACAGGATTCAAAAAAGAGCTAGATACATTCATGGAGGATAGGTGTATCAATGGCTATTAGCCAGGATGGGCAGGAATGGTGTCCTTAGCCTCTGTTTGACAGGGGCTGGGAATGGGTGAGGGGGGATAGATCACTCGATGATTACCTAGTCTGTTCATTCCCTCTGGAGGGAACAGAAGCCCATTGTGCTAGGTGTTCTGCAGACACAGAACAAACCCAGCTGGTGTAGTTAAGCCATAAGGATGCAAACACATATGTATGATGAGGTGGATGAACAGAATAGTAATTGCTTGTCTGTCACTAGTAATTGCTATTTTTACTAGCTTTTAATTTATAGAGGTGCTAAATCATTCAAGACCTTTCTTGGAGCTGGTTCCTCTTTGTCTTGTTTCCTAGGCATTTATCATAGTTTTTAGAAAGGTTTCTTCTCTAATGAATTCCTTTATCTCAAGTGCATTGCTACAGCTGCAGAAGAACAACCTCAACACAATACAGTGGTAGCATAGGAATTGTTTTGAAGAATAAAGCTGCTGTTCTTCTGTCACCGCTGAAATCAGAGTAAATGGTACATATAAAATTGTCAGCCTGTTTTTTACTATGAAATATATTATTATAAAGAAGCTCTGCTCAACTTTTTTAGTTTATCAGCGAATAGGTTAAATAGTAACTGCTTCATGGTCCACGAGTACCTACAGGGAAGACATGGGGATGTGCCCCTTGCTTCCCCCATGCCCAATTCTATCCCTTCCGGATCTAGCTTTTCTGCTTCAAGGATGAGACTAACACTCATGTAACTAAGTTTATCTATGCATATTGAGATAGGGGGGCTCCGAGCATTAAGCCAATCATAACGCTGTTACTAGCTTATGTAATGTCTATTTCTTTTTGTGTGTAATCATGGATATATAAGGTTGCTGTGGACATTTGATTTTTGAAGTCTTCCTTTCGAAACTTCCCACAGCTGTGTCTTAATAAAAGTGTTTCTCTCCTTCCAACCCTGAGTCTGGATTTCTGTGACAGTAGCATCTGTGTTTCTGAGAGAGGGTTTCATATTCTTTAGCTTTCCCTTTTCCTGTCCCACTGATTATTCCTGCATGTTACCTTTCTCCCCCTTTTTAGGTAACGGTGCAGAGAGGCGGGGGAGGCGCTGATTGGCAAGGCCAGCTGGCAGGCAGAAGGTGCTGGGGGAAGGGCGGGCCCACTGATGGGAGAGGGTCAAGGGGTAGTTGCCCCAGGGCCTGGAGATTTTAAGGGTCTCAGAGCTCCTGGCCACCGCAGGCACTACTGTGGCAGTGGCAGTGGCAGCAGCAATGGCCGGAGCCCTGGGCCCCTTTGAATTGCCACCAGAGCGCTGGAGCACTGCTCCGCCGTTCTGCGCAGCTCTGAGGGCTGGGGGGGGAAGGGCTGGTTAACTACCCATGGTCCTACCCCTGCCCGCTGAGGCCCTGCCCCTTCCAGGGGCACAGCATCATATCCTCCATCCCCCCACACACACACCTTGACCTGGGGCTCACGGTGGTTGTTGGTCCCGCTAGGGAAGAGGGAGGTTCTAGTAGGGGGTCTACTGGTGAGTGCTCAGCACCCGCCATTTTCTTCCTGTGAGTGCTGTCGCTCTGGAGCACCCACAGACTTAGCACTCACAGGGGAAGAGTTTTCTGAGAGTTAGAAGGCTCTTTAATTTAGCAGCAAATGTCATAATGAGATCCACTCAACCAGAAAGTATGGCCTTGATGCAGAAATTACTGGGCAAGCTTCTCTATGTCATGCAAGAGGTCACACAAGAGATGATCATAATGATCTGATAATCTATGACCGTGGTAATCATCATGTGATCCCTCTCCTGTCATCTATTTCCAGACAAACAAAGGCTAAGGATACCATTCCTACCCATCCTGGCTAATAGCCATTGATGGACCTAATCTCCATGAATTTATCTAGTTCTTTTTTGAACCCTGTTAAAGTCCTAAACTTCACAACATCCTCTGGCAAGGAGTTCCTCGGGTTGACTACGCGCTGTGTGAACAAAAACTTTTTTGTTTGTTTTAAACCTGCTACCTATTAATTTCATGTGGTGACTCCTAGTTCTTATATTAGGGGAACAAGTAAATAACTTTTCCTTATTCACTTTTTTTCCACACCAGTCATGATTTTATAGACTTTTATCATATCTGTGGAATAAAGCTGACTTAGATTTGAATGTTAGTTGCCATATAATGCACCTCTTTGTTCTGTATAAGTAAAAATAATACCACAGTTGTACTATACCATAAGTCAAGTATCAAATCAATATGATCAATTTATACTGAATTTGTTCATTCTTTGGAATATGGTAACACAAGCTCCTAAAAATGTATATTTCAGTGCATGTAGCCTGGAGCCTTGCAGAAGCTGGACAGACATTATTGAATCTGGCTTTAGTTTGCATAATTCCTACAGTACAATTCAGTGATATTTCAGATCCTAACTGGCATCATTGATGGCATGTGAAATGTGCTTGCTTCTTGCATTTTAAAAATAACTTGTAGTTATAACTAGGTCCAGGAAAATTTAGGATTTAAAAAAAAAAACCCCTCCCTTAATAAAAGCGGGCTTGTGCTTGCTGAGTTGTGGTAGATTAGGTTTTTGTGCAAACCAGAACAAGCAAATTTGACATTCTGCAGTCAGTGGAGATGCTGGTGTGTAAGATCCTGGAAACAGGCAGCTTTTTCTGTGGCTGCAGAAGCCAGGAATTTGCAGGGCAGCTTCAAAAACAAGGCAGCTTGTTACAAAAACTGGCTTGAAAGCCAAAGCTTAAACCCAAACCACCTAGTTGGTGCCCTGCCCTGCCCACTTAAACAACACATGTGGCTTCCCTGGAGAAGATCAACTTACACATGGGGCCCATGATCTGTGGAAATATGAAATTAGGTGACAAACAAATGGCACTAGAGGCAACATAATTGTCTGCAGCAGCGAGACAGTGAGCATGAAGAGTGGTATTCAGTTTTCAAAGAGATTCACCATCTCTCATTTCATTAGTTTTATACTGATCATTTTAATTCTGTATGTTTAGGGATCATGTTTAAGCTGTGCATGGCTTGAATGAAGCATTAACATAATTTGGGGAAAAACTTTAAAAACACAATAGAGTAGTAGAGTAGTAGCACCTTAAAGACTAACAAAACATGTAGATGCTACAGTGAGCTTTAATGGGCACAGCCCACTTCTTCAGATGACAGGAGTGTTATCTGATATTTCATGATATCATCTGAAGAAGTGGGCTATGACCCCCCACCTGCCCCCCAGTCAGCGGGCCTGTTCTCACATCAGTATTTTTGGGGAATTTCTATGCGCAACTTCAGTAAACTCTGCTGGAAATCACACCCATCTGATCAAACGGACAAGCTGCAGCAGAAACAGGATGTCAGTGAAGCTTTCGAAGCTTCCCGTAGAAATGCTTATTGCCTAGGTGATCCGTTCTTGAGTTGTCTGAAGGGCTTTAGCAAGGCACAGCCACTGCAGATTAAAATAACCCTACGCGATTGAGGAGTCTGTTTAATATTGAGCATAAGTGATGGACAGTAAAGTAGCAGCATGCTTTGAGAATTACTGTAATTTATGGTGATATGCCCCGAATGATAGATGAGATTTAGATTGCAGCACAAGGATGGTGGTCTATTAATTTTTCGACCTAATGTTCTTTCTCACCAACTTTCTTGGTGAGATGAAATCCAGAGAACGCTTGAACTCTCCTGCAATGAGATTTATTGTTTTCTGGGCTTGTTCTGCTGCCTAGTAGTCTGTGGTGTTATGAGGAAAAGCTGCCAGTGCTGCATTCTTCTTGGTCTCCCTTTGTTTTTCTTTTGCTCGGTGGGAATTTATAACCATTTGAGAGAGAACAGCAGTAGCCTGATCCTTCCATTTGAGATTATCATTCACCAACCCTGCTTTCCCTCATCTTGTCTGTTGCAGAACAGCACCTCTCTATTCTCCGGGCAAAGTTACTGACCTCGTGTAACCTGTGGGGTTTGAGATTGCTGCTTTGCAACGTAGCCTGGAGGGCCCTTACTGTAGCTAGCTGTCGTCTTCTGGAGTTCATGGGCGAAAACTTGGTCCTGGTAAAGTCAATGCAAGTTTTACCTTTGAAAATGCTTGGGCTCATTTCTGCGGAACAGAACTCATAAGTGGCAGCAGCAGTAATAGACCATTAATTATATTTTTAAAATAAGGTTTCATCATGATAAAACTTTCTATTGTCCACTGTGGTTTTAAAGCAGAAGCAAAGTCTAAGTGAGCAAGGCTAATGTTCTTGGCTTTGCTCTTTTTAGTTGCAAACAAGCACCATTTGAAACAATGCTTGACCTTGGGGGAGGGCTGTCATGTTATAACTAGAGCCGGTTGGGAATTTTTGCAAAAATGCTGATTAATAAAAACCAAAACTCTTGAACTTAACCTTGTTTTGTGAATATATTTCCCAACAAGAAAAAAATGTCAGGATAAAATGTTTAAACATTTTCAAAATGATAAATTCCTTCTTCCATTTTGAACCAATTGTTTGTTTTGAGATGTAAGTTAAATAGTCTGGAAAGAGGTTGAATCAAAGTATTTTGAAATGCTCAAAATTAAATGTTTCAAATGAACCGAAATGCAAAAAAACCCCATTTTTTTTTCAGTTTGGGTATGTCTACACTACATACGAAATATCTTATTTTGAAATAGTTATTTTGAAATAGCTTATTTCGAAATAACGCGTCTACACACAAAATGCATTTCGAAATAGCATTTTGCTATTTCGAAATAGCGCGTCCACTCTGAGTGGACTCTGAATCGCATTTAAGGCTGGCTGGAATCAGTTCCGGCAGGGCACCAGGTCAGGACTTACTGTGCGGGGCTGCTGCCTGAGGCTAGCTGAGGTCTGTGCTTAAAGGGACACCCCCGGACAGCCAGTTCTCAGGTTTCCCTGCTTGCTTGTCTACCTCGATGAGGGACAGCAAAGCATTTTGTCTCTGTGTGCTCTGGTTGCCCTCACTCAGGACACCACAGGACTCTGCAACATGGAGCCAGAGCTGCCCCTGGGCACTCTGGTGCTTCTCATGGACGCGTTGCTGCGAGCCTGGCTGCACTTTCTGCAGGCTGCCATCCGGGAGGTCCATCGGGGGGCTGTCAGTATCCAGGAGGCCCTGCGGGAGAGCTTCCACCCTGAGGAGCACTAAGAGCCTCCCTGGTCTGCCCCACTGGGGGCTTGTGCCTCATTCTTCCCTCATGTCCTTCCACTTACTCCTCCCTAATCCCCCTTCCTGATGTCAAATAAAATACACGTATTTTCATGAACACAAACTCTCTTTATTTAACAAAACTCGGGGGGAGGGAATGAAACTCTGGTGAGACTGGAGAAGGGAAGCGGGAGAGGGGAGAAGAGAGGGTGGGAGAGGGGAGGGAGAAACCTGGGAGGAGGGAGCTGGAAGGGGGAAGCAAGGGGAAGAAGGGGGAGGGGAAGCTCAGGACTCAGGGGTTGGGGTCTTGCCGGACCAACTTGATTTTCCATGCGAACTTGCTCCTGGGTTCGCATGTGGCCTTTGTTGGCAAGGCTGGCAGCTATCCTGCCATAGACAGCCGCATTCCTCCCTCTAGTGCGGAGATCATGGACATTGGGGGCATCCCCCCCAAACCTGAATAAGGTCCGTGATCTCCACCCTGGACCAGGAAGGCGCCTGCCTTCTCCAGGCCCTGGCAGGCTCCTGGAAGCTGGCAGACTGCTCCTGGGGAGCGGTGGAGGGCTGGCTACTAGTGGCTTGCTGGCTCATGTTTTGGGGCCACTGGGTCAGGGGCAGTGACTGCTGGCTCTGGGCTGGCAGGCTTGGAGCTGGCACAGGCACTGTGGCCAGAGTCTACCCCTTTAAGGGCTCTGGGGAGGGAGGGAGGGAGTGGAGTGTTCTTGGTTGAGGCTGGAGTGGCCACCAGGGTTCCCTGGGAAGGCTGGAGGCCTCCTATTTTGATATAAGTGTCTACACAGCACTTATTTCGAAATAGCTATTTTGAATTTGGCGTTATTCCTCGTAGAATGAGGTTTACCAAATTCGAAATAAGTGCTCCGCTATTTCGAATTTATTTCGAAATAGCGGTTTGTCTGTGTAGATGCTAGGAAAGTTATTTTGAAATAAGGGCTGTTATTTCGAAATAACTTTGCTGTGTAGACATACCCTTTGTGAATATCTTTTGAGATATTGACTCTTTCATTGCAATTTGAGACAGGAAAATTCTCTATAATATTTGCAGGATGGAAAAACTGTTTTCCATACTGTTGTAGTTATAACCCAGCTTTGTGGTGCTGATTTTTGGGGAATTTGAGGGAGGGGAGAAATAGGGTGGTAGCTACAAAAAGATGTGTGGAAAAGTTGGAGAACTAACTGCTTTGGAGGGCATTATTACCCCCACTCCAAAACTTGAACACTACTTGATAAAACTACAGTGACAAGGTGGCTAAGGTAATATCTTGAATTGGACCAACCTCTGTTGATGAGAGACAAGCTTTTTAAAAAAAATATTCTGGGACCAGCATGGCTACAACAACATTGGTAATACTACTGCCCTTTTAAATCAGCCATTGTTCTTTAGACTCTTCTGTGCTGACAAATAGAGAATAGTATTAATCTGGCCACAGTCGGATTGTCTTCCACAGCAAGAAAACAAACAAACAAAAAAAGCCATCTTTGGAACAGCCTGAGCATGAGTTCTCTTTTGCTATTCACAACATGTAAGCTTAGACTGCACCAGACAGCATTTCCCTTTGTCAGTAGCGGCAGCTGAAGTACTTTAGGATTAAGGCAGAGAATCAATCACTATCAGTAATAATGCAGCTTGTCTGCCTTACTTTCCCTTTCTGCAAGTATGGCCTGGGTGGTTTATCACACCCGTATATTGAACTATGGCCATTCTAGAGATGCAGCAGTTTCAAACAGCTGGAGCACTGTTCCCTATGTTTCAACGTGCCACTGCTCTGTGACGGTTTTCTAATTACCATATTAAGCAACCCTTTAAATCTAATTAGAATGGAGGATGCTTATTTTTCTTTTATGGTACATTATTTTGCATCTTTTAATCCCTGTATTACTTAGACACCTTTGCCAGATCTGTGTCTGGTATTTCTCTAAAGCCAAAAAGCTCCTTGTGCTATCATTTCTTTCGCTAGAAGCCTCCTCTGCGTTAGACAGGAAGACATTTCAAATCAAGTTCTAGCAGAATGCTTCTTAGGGATGCACCTATGACTACACAGCATAGTATCTGTCTCTGGTTTATCCTAACAATAGGCTTTTGGCAAATCCAGATCAAGGTTCCTGCTAACTTCTGTTGCTCGATGAGTTTGTCAGTATCACACATTAGGAAAGAAAAAAAGGCAGGTTGGTTTCAATTTAAAAAAAAACAAACACAACTCATTTTGGCAGGGACTTTGTCTGCCTCTGTGTTTGTACAGCATCGAACAACAAGGGCCTATCTGCTGACCAGGCCATCTGGGTCCTACTACAAAAAAAATATTAACAACAACTAGGGGCCTGTGCTTTTTAAAGAGATCTCCGCTAGAATTGCTCTGGCAGCACAAGCCTTCCAAAAGTTTAACAATATTTGGAAGTCGTCACTGTTGCAGACCAGGACTAAACTGAAGATCTGTAGGTCGAATGTGCGCTCAGTCCTGCTGTATGCCATAGAGACTTGGAGGACTAACAAAAAGATTGAGAGCAGACTCAGAGGTTCTGAAGGACGGTGCCTTCGTCGTATCCTCAGAGTCCGTTGGGAACAGCATGTTACCAACAAGGAGATAAGCCAGCGCACTGGCATCAACAATGTTGTGGATGAGATCAAGCAGAGACATTGGAGATGGCTGGGGCATGTCCTTCGGATGAGTGAAACAAGACTCCCTCATATGGCACTCAGATGGACTCCACCTGGAAAGCGTAAAAGAGGGAGGCCGTTGGGCACCTGGAGGAGGACTGTGGAGGAGGACATGAAAAGGAAGGGCATGACCTGGGAAGAAGTCAGCCGGCTTTCTCAGGACTGTGAAGGCTGGAGAAGATTCGTTGGCGCCTTATGCTCCATCAGGAGCGAAGAGGATTAATAATAATAATAATAATAATAATAATAAGGGGCCTGTGCCCCCTGTTCGCTATGCCCCCTCTCTCTGGCTACCCCCCCCCCTCTGGCTACCCCCTCTCTCTGGCTACTTTTGCTTCACTGAAAGAGCCTGTTGATGCTGATGAAGTCATTCTGTCGCCTGTCAGGAACATCCTGTCATCCGGCAGGAAAAACTTTTTATATAGAGAGAGAGATAATAAAAATGAGGGTGAAATTTGGCATTTGTAATCATTATCTGATACCGATATCTTCTCAGCTGATGAAGTGGGTTTCATAATCCTATATGTTAATCTCTAAGCCCTGGACTACACTAGGGAATTATTTCAAACTAACCCCCCTTATTTTAAAATAATAAGCGGAGCATCCACACTACCAAGCCTGTTATTTCGAAATAATGGGTTGGTTATTTCAAAATCTGTACTCCTGCTTTCCTCAGGGAATAAAGCTTATTTTGAAATAGTTATTTCAAAATAGCATTATTGTGGATGCTCCACTGCTGCTATTTCAAAATAACTATTTCTCAGAGTAATTTGAAGTGATTGCTCCCCAGTGCCTTCTGGGGTTGTAAGTCAAGGTAGCGTATCCACAATAATGGAGCCTGCCTTGGACTAATTTTGAGTCTTCCCTGTAGTGGAGACATGCTATTTTGATTTTGTTGTTTCAGGAGTTACTTCAAATTTAGTTATTTTGAAATAATTTCCTAGTGCAGGCATGCCCTAAGATGCCACAGGACTACTTGTAAAGTTACAGACTAACACAGCTATCCCTCTGAGCTATCTCCTCAAGAATTCTTTGGCTTTTTCTCATCAAAATACTGAATGTCATTAAGCTGGTGTGGCGGGGGAGGGTGGGAGGAGGGAGATTTCCACTTTATTCAGGAAGCAATTAGGTTTCCAGGTCTTAAGCAATATGTACCTCTGCTATGGAATTTCAAATCTACAATGAAATCTGTTGTGGGTCATTTCATATGCTCTACTGCAAGCCAAATATAATGCAGGGTCTTGTGAAATCCTATCCATAAAATTAATTCAAAATGGCTTGGATATGATCACTCATATGAAATGAAAACTAGCTGAAAGGTCATAAATTAAATAGAACATTCTAAATTGGTGAGTGAGAAGTATCTAGTGGGTTACTGCAGGTATCAGTGTTAGATCTGGTGTGACATGCTATCTTCATACAAGATCTAAAAGAAGGCATAAAAGCACAGTAATTAAATTTATAGGTGATTTTAAAGTGAGAGGAGTTGCAAATGCCATTGGATACAGAAAAAACAGTGTAGAAGTCCCATGAAAGATGGCTATGACTCAATAAGGAAAAAAAGCAAATTCCTCTGAGGAAAAATTAACTGAGAGAGAAACCTGGAAAGTCAATAAGGAGAGAAGCCAATTCCTCTGAGGAAAAATTAACTGAGAAAGAAAGAGAAATCTGGAAAGTTATATTGCAAAAGACCTAGGGGAGAGTAAATTAAGAATAATTTAATATAATATGGCAGCAAAATAAGCCAGCGCAACAATGGGCTGTGTATGCAAATACCCACTGTCATGGAGCTTAAAGGTTACCAGTCTACTTCTCTGCAACTCTGGTATGATCACACCTGGATTATGCTCCCTTATGGTATCTCCTTGCCAGAAAGATTTTGACAAGTGATGAGGACTTTCAGGCTACACTGCGGCGCTATTTTGGGATACTTTGGTATCCCGAAATAGCATTTTCCGTGTCTTGATAGCACACCCGTTATTTCAAAATGTAATTGAAATAACGCGCATGCTATTCTGACGTCCTGGTTAACCTCATTCCACGAGGATTAAGGGACTTGTCGGAATAGCAGTCTATTTCTTGTAGTGCCCCTGTAGGGTGCACTAAGGTCACATTTTGAAGCTTTCTCTACAGCCACCAGGGCTAGAACCTTGGTGGTAGTTTTTTCTTTAAGAATGAAAGCTGAAATCATCACACATCCACTTGACTCCAGGGGCTGGGGCTTTCTAGAAAACAATACTTACCAGGAGACTCATGACAAAATCACCAGAGTTGGTAACACTGTAAGGCCAGACACATCTTCTGCCAGGAGGAAGTCAGCTCTCTCTCTGTTCAAATTCGATTTGGAAATGAGCACCTAATCCATATCTAAATATCTGACAACACAATCAACAAAAATGCTACCACCTGTCCATTCCTTCTAATTCACCTAGTGATACAGATTTGTTGAGGCTATTGGAAACCAGCAAAAAGAGCTGTGAATTGCAGGAAATGTATCAGTGTTCTGGCTATGCTGCAGCTTAAGAAATCTCACCAAAACCTGACCATGCTACCTATGGTTTTCCTATGTATTTACTGTTGTCGCATCTTAATTAACCTTTTATGGCTCTGTCTGATGACTGCAGCTTTACCACCATTTCCTACTGAAATGTCACTCAATAGCTTTGTTAGGAGTTGTCAATATCAATGGTGGTCATCACAGGGTTGTTAACATCTAAGAGAGTGTTTGGAGGGTGACGGAGCTGTCTACAGGCAATGCTGATTGTCAAAGAGCTGTAAGTGTTGCACATAAAAAATTTTTTTTTTAAGGAAAAGCCAGAGTGTGATAGAAACATTTGGAATGTATAGGCACAGGCCTCACACACAGGGAAATTCAACAACTTTAAACCCAGGAAAGAACAGTGAGTCTAATTCTTTTGTGACTTATAGTCAGAACCAAGTTAATATATATAATAAAACTTTCTGCTGTCAAGTAATTTGGAAAAAGTCTTTGTCAATTGCTGGAGTGTTGGAGGTAATGGGCGTGGCCTTCTTGGCTATCACTAAGATATTTCCATTATCTAGCTATAAGCCAGGGCACTTCATTGTGAAAGATTACATCTTTTCATTGCAGACACAAACCTGGAAGATTAATGAAATTCCTTTGGTAATGCATGCTATCCCAGGCAACTAGGGAAGGAATGAAAAAGAAATATTGAAACGTTTAAGTATTTTAAAACCTACCATTAGCAACACAGCCATAACTTGACTCTAAATAAAAACAGCTGTTCCAAGACAGAGTCAGAAATGGGTTGGCGCTGGTGAACTCTCCCCAAATCGTCTTTACATTGGCCTGAAGCCATATCACCTTAGGAGACCAGATAGGTTCATGTTCCACACCAGAGGTCTGGGGGTGCTTGGCAGAGGTGGGGGGCTTGAACAGATTTCAGGGGATCCACCAAGTAGGGCCTAGTGCTAGACTTACTGGGGCCCAGGGCAGAAAACTGGAGCCCCACTGCATGGGGCTAAACTCGGGGACCTTGAACTCCACCACCTGGTGCTGAAGCTAAAGCCTGAGCAACTTAGCTTCATGGGGGCCCATTTTGGTGTGGAGCCCCAGATTGTTGTCCTGCTTGCTAGCCCTAATGCTGGCTCTGGTTTTTATAAGCAGAAAACCAGTTGTTATGGCATGGGGGGGGGGAGCTGTGTACTTTTCATAGCACTTTTGGGAGGGCCTCAGAAAGAAAGATTAAGAACTCCTATCTTAAGCTAAGCACAGTCAAGCTTGCTCAGCTTTTTGATTGGGCAAACAGAGGAAGTGTTGTAGGTTTTCTAATAGTGAACATTCTTTCTCCTAGTCAAAAAACCAAAAGAACACCTGGATGGTGCTAAAGGGCGCTGTTGTACTGGTGATTCCATAAAATCCAACTCCATTAAACTCTTCCTGTCATTAGGTCTTACGGAATTAGATCCAGTGACTAGAAGTTGAAGCTAGACAAATTTAAACTGGAAATAAGGGGTAAATTTCTAAGTAAAGGTCATGGTGGATTCTCCATCACTGACAATTTTTAAATCAAGATTGGAATTTTTTTTAAAGGTGTTCTTTAGTTCTAAAGGCATTGTTTTGGAGGAAGTTCTATGGCATGTTTCCTTCAGGAAGGCAGAGCACAATGGTCTTTGGGCCCTGGAATCTTGGAATCAATTAACTTCTTTTAAGGTTACGTCTGACTTTGGCAAATGCATTTTTATCTTCTTAAATTCCCCCTGCAGTTTTTTTTTTTCAAGATGCAGTTTTTCTGCACTTTGTGTCTCAAACGTATAAAATGTTGCTGCATGCTTATAAACTGTTGCCATGTTCCAGCCCAGATGTGGATGCTCTACAGTGATGAGGTGGTCCCAGTTCATACCACTAAGATCTCTCTCTTTCTCTCCTCTGATACTGCCATGTGACTTTTTTTCTAGCATATGCACAATATATATTTATAAATATGATTGTATAGTGTCCTCCCACAGTGAAAACACGTGGAAGATGGAGACTTCTGCAGAAAACTGAAACTGGAAAAATGCTACAGGGAATCAGTATTACCTAGAGGATAGAGCAGTGGACTGGGACTAAGAAGGCCTTGTTTCTAGGTCTAGCTGTGCCATTTGGTGACACTGAGCAAGTCATTTCACTGCTCTGTGCCTCAGTTTTCCCATCTGTAAAATGGGAATAATGGTGTTCACCTTTGTAAAGTGCTTTGAGCGCTGTCTATGAAAAGTGTGATATACAAGCTAGGGTTTTATTATTACTAGCATTACCCATCCCATTGTGATGGTCGACGTACACCTGGCCTCCTCTCTCCCTGCTGTTCCAGGGGGTGAGGAGGCTTGGGCTACACAGCTGCATCCCTTCCCACTGCTCCAGGGCGGCTTGGGCTGGCTCAGGCTGTGGGGCCTCCTCCTGCCCCACTGCTCACGGAAGTGGGAGGGGGAGGGTTGGGGCCAAGCGTCCTCTTCTCTCCCTGCTGCTCCAGGAACGCTGGGGCGCGTATGTGCTATTCCCCTCCTTGGGGGGCATGCACATGGCCTCCTCCCTCCCTGTTGCTCCCGGCGCCAAGGAGGCTTGGGCCGGCTCGGGCCATGCAGCCTCTTCCCTTCCCACTGCTCTGGGGGTGCTGGGGGAGAGGGGGCACGCTTAGTGCGCTGCTCCTCCTTCCCTCCCCATGGTGGGGGCGGGGCCTCAGCGGAGGGGGCAGGGCTGTGGGTGGGGCTGGAGGCCGGCCTCCTTCTAGAATCTTCTCAAATGTTCTCTGTGACAGACAGCGTGACAGATGCCTCTCCTTTTATAATAGTATCGATTACATGGGCCAGACCTGTTGTTAGAAGGGGTGGCTGGGGCCATGAAAGCAGAGAACTCTGCTGGCATTCGTGCAGTGTTACACCCTAGCCCAGAGCAATGCCCTCCTTTACCCCATCATCCCTGGGTCAGCTGGTTACCTTTTCATGCTACCATTAGCTCAAAATAACCCAGGCTTGGGCCTTGCCATATCCAGTATATTCAGCAGCAGCTTCTGCATGGCAAATTATGGTGACCAGTGATTTTTTGACTTCCCGAACACACACACACGCAATCGCAATCTTAAAGTGCTCACATTCTAGATAAAAAGAAGAAAGGCAAAGAAATGATTATTCTCTCCAGTCTGTCAAACAGGGAACTGCTTCACAGAGGGCTAAGCTCCCAAAGGAAGAGCCAAAAATTGAACGCAGCTCTTTCAAGCCCTAATCCAGTACTTTAATCACAGGTCTATATTTCCACTCTGTGCTATAATTTAGGGAACCTACTATAAAGAATAAATGTCATCAGTTGTGGCTCCTTCTGTTGTCCTAGTCAGTGAGTTTATGGCTCTGTTGTGGCTATGCTATGCTGCTGCTTTTAACGGCTGGTTGTAGTGGCGTCCCATCAGTGCGTGCTTATGTGCAGCAGATTTCAAGTTTATTTCAGTGGTATTTTGTGATGTGAAAGATCTAGCAAGGGATGGCCACACACTTGTAAAGCACTTTGGGATGAAAAACTCAATATATGAATGGAAGCTGCTGCCTTTTGCAGAGGGAGGAGAAAAGAAAGAAATATCTTTCTCTCTTTTCTTCTTGGTCGTTCTTCTCTGATTTATGATGATTATTTTACTGTCTGTGCTATTTTTGTAGCTAAATGTGTAAGCTGTAAAAGACTAGGCAGTGCTGAGACCCACCAAAAAATTCCTCATTAAAGTCAAAGGCAGACACTAAGGGGAAATGTGGAACATGAACAGCTGCTTTTAAAGGCCAAATTCTACCATCCCAACAGCCCCTGAGCTCTGAGACAGCTGGGCTGCTGCAAACTGTCCTACCAAAAAGTACTGCCAGACAGTATAAGGTTACTCTAATGTTGTCTCATTATCCTTGTCTAATGTGCAACATTTGGGTGTTCAGTATTGATTCCTGAAGCTCGGCGTCCCATTGTGACAGACTTGTAGAGTCTGACCTTCTGGTAAGCAGTGGTGCCCAGCTGCTAAAGTATTATGTTGTTACGGTTGGCTGATTTAAAGATAGCTCTCTGCTCATTTGCCCAATTTGCTTCCCTGCTTGCAGGTTTGGCCGTACGTACACAATTACCTGCCATTCTTCTGAAGTGGAATGAATAAAAATAGCAGCAATCTTAGCAACTGAACTTTCCCATTTTCCTCTCTTGCTGCTCTCTCCAGACTGTGGAAGCACAATGCTGAGAAAACAAGGGTGAGGTGAGTGGTCCGGTTATCTGACTCCTGGATTATTCCTCTTCCTTAAAGCCCTCATAAAAATGGAAGTTGCAATTTTCAGGCCAGAGTGGTTAATCATGCTTTGGAAGTCCCGAACGTTCGAAGATGGAAAACCAAAGCATACAGGAGCATGGACATGGTACCCATCGCTCCTTGACATACAGCTATGGACATGATACCCATCTGATCCTATGGGAGTATGTCATGCAATATGATCCAGTAATTAATGCTGATTGAAATTCTGGAGGTTATGCTGTCTTTTGTTGCAGGTTTATGCCTCCTCAGTTGCAGAAGACGGAACTTGGCAGAGGAAAAATTGCATCCATTGCAAACATGAATACGTGCTTGTGCATATGAATGCCATGTCTGTGTCTTTGTGAGCCAAGGAGAGTTTGAGCACCACCAAGAGGAAAGGGGTTAATGTGCAATAGTAGTACATTTGAACCTCAGAGTTATGGACTGACCAATCACCATACACTTCCTTTGAAAGTGTGTACTGGAAACCCCTGACTTCCGACCGCCCGAGTTATGACCCCCCTGCACTTATAACCATTTTTGTAAGTGTGGAAGGGGCTGAAAACCCCTGACTTACATCCTCGGCCCCGCATTTACACCTATTGTAAATGAAGATTCGAGTTACGACACCCCCGACTTGCGACGCTTCCCCAGAAACCAATCGCGTCGCAAGTCGGGGCCGCCTGTACACATTCAGGCAGCAGCAGAAACAGCCCCCCCACACGCACACGCAGCACAGTACTGTGTTAAATGTAAACTACTAAAACATTAAAGGGGAAAGCAGCATTTTTCTTCTGCATAATAATAAAGCATCAAAGCTGAATTAAGTCAGTTGTAACCTTTTGAAAGAACCATTATAACGTTTTGTTCAGCGTTAGGAACATTTCAGAGTTACGAACAGTCTCCATTCCCAAGATGCACATAATCATGTCTGAGATTCTACTGTACTATTAAGCCAGGAAAAGTTTGACCCCTGCCTGTCCCTTGTGTGGAACGGAATGTTGGAGATTGTAAGAAGGATTGTGGGGGCAGGGGGTGTTCCCAGTGTTTTGTTTCCAAGAGATGGAAATATCATTTTCCTGGGCTTTCAGAGGTTTTAGCAGAGCGATCTAGAGCACAGTATTCTTGGCATGCAGTCTGTCTGCACTCTGCAGCCTGAAAGCTCTGAATGTTAACGTACTGTGCATCAAAGTGGCGTGCGCCTTCATCCCCCAGTGTTTGCTGTGCTGCTGACAGGGAGGCAGAGCATACAGAAATTAGAACAGCTTGGGCAGCAGTGCAGAAAGCACAGTAGAGCTGAAACTGCCTCTCTCTCATCTCTGGATTAACGTGACTGCATTTGCAAAATTGAGAACCGGAACATTTTTTGTGGCATTTTTTAGGATCATACAGAAGACAAAAATGTTTTTTTCTTTAAATGAGTGAGCAGGTGTTTCGTGCAAGCTTCGGAGCCTCTTTTTTTTTTTTTTTTTTTTTTTTAATTATTTGTACTACCATAACAACTTGGAGCCACAGGCATGGACTAGAACATCTTTGTGCTAGGTGCTGTGTAGGCACAGAACTAAAAGATGGTTCCTGCCCCCAGATAGTTTACAAACTGAATATAAGATGAGTGACAGTAGGTAGCTACAGACAGACAGCTGGGGCTAGTATTAAGAAACAGTAAGACAACATTAGCCATCAGGATAAGCAATGGTTTCTGCCAAAAAATTGTATAGTTTTATTTGGTCATTACTGCAAAGGAGGCTTTTGAGGAGGATGTGAAGGAAGGCTATGAGGTAGCTGTTTGGATGTTTATGGAGCGCGCCTCCCAAGTATGATTGGGAATCCCTGGATAAAGCACAAAGGTGCAAGTTGGTATGTTTTTAACAAGTGAGGCCATGATGGAGGCTAGCATCATTGGCAGAGCAGAGTTGGGAGCTGACATCTTGTTAGAGAGTTGTCATCCTAGCTCCAAAACCACAGCCAAAACTTGCAGTGTCACTTACCATGAACAGTTCCTGGGGGGGAATGAGTTACGGGAGAGGGAAGGGGGGGGGGGACTGGATCAGGCAGTGTTCAAGTGTTTGACTAAGTTCCCCACATTCACATTTTGGATCTGTGATGCTGGTTAAAAAAGACCAATTAACCCTTGAGGAGGACAGAGGCTGACAAAAGTCAATTGAACATAAGAACAGCCATTCTGGGTCAGGCCAAAGGTCCATCTAGCCCAGTATCCTGTCTGCCGACAGTGGCCAATACCATGCTCCAGAAGAAGGGAACACAACAGGTAATCCTCACATGATCCCTCTCCTGTCACCCATTTCCAGACAAACACCATTCCTATCCATCCTGACTAATAGCCATTGATGGACCTAACCTCCGTTAATCTATCCAGCTCTTTTTTGAACCCTGTTAAAGTCCTAGTCTTCACCACATCCTCTGTCAAGGAGTTTCACAGGTTGTCTGTGTGCTGAGTGAAGAAAAACTTCCTTTTGTTTGTTTTAAACCTGCTGCCTATTAATTTCATTTGGTGACCCCATAGTTTTTATATTGTGGGAATAAGTACATAACTTTTCCTTATTCACTTTTTCCACACCACTCATGATTTTATAGACCTCTATCATATCCCCACTTAGTCTCCTTTTCTAAGCTGAAAAGTCCAAGTCTTTTTAATCTCTCTTCATATGAGACCCATTCCAAACCCCTCATCATTTTTGTTGCCCTTCTCTGAACCTTTTCCAATGGCATGGCAGTATATCTTTTTTTGAGATGAGGCAACTACATCTGCACGCAGTATTCAAGGTGTGGGCGTGCCATGGTTTTATATAGAGGCAATAAGCTAGTCTCTGTCTTATTTTCTATCCCTTTTTAAATGATTCCTAAAGGATTGAAGGGAGAGGCTGAGCTTGTATAAAGCCAGCAAGGTGCAAGTGGCGGGGGGGGGGGGGGGGGGGGCGGCTGCCAGGAGCTCTGCAGTCACTCCTTAGAGAAAAAGGGAATTGGTGAGGGACAAGGAGGAATTTTAAAGGAACAATAAGTCCTGCCAGACTCTGTAGTCCAGGACAGGATAACAGGAAGCTGAGAAGGGGATGAATCACTAGGTGCAGAGGAAACTCAGATGTGTAAATCCAGTGGTGGGCTAGGACAGTGGTGTGCAACCCATGGGTCTGTCTTCCTTGGGGGTCGCAGGGCCGGCCGGCATTTTATTTTCCTGGCTCAGCGCCCGACGTACATGCGGCAGCTCTGGGGGTCGTGAATGAAAAAAGGTTGAGCACCACTGGGCGAGGTGATAGAGACGAGAGGTAGGAAGAAGCCCAGGGAAAGAGCAACAGTGTCTGAGATTGAGTGGTTGCTAGGCATTGAGTCCCTGGTCTAGAATCCAGAGTAGTGCGTGGGCCTGGGCTCCCCTAGCAGCCACTGGGAGCAGGACCTGCCAAAGAGTTTGTGGGTCCCAAGGCAGCACGCTGTGGTTGGCTGAGCCTCACGGCTGGACAGCTCCCGGTCAGGGCAGCGAGTGAGCGGCTGGGAGCTGGGTAGCACGGGGCCCTGAATACACGGGGCCCAAGGCAACCGCCTCACTCACCTTGTCCAAAGACCAGGCCTGACTGGGAGAGATGGAGAAGTTGGATTTGGGCGGAAGGACTGTCTGATATGGACTCTCTCCCGCTCTGGGACTTGGACATGCTGGAAGAACTGAAGTGACCTGCCATAGGCCCAAGTCACAAAGAGGGAGCACCCACCCTGGTCCCCGTGTCCCAGAGCGGGAGAGAGAGAGGGGCCATGAGGCAGGCAACTGATGGAATGGGACACCAGAGTGGGTGAGATCTAATTCCAAGGCCCAGCCATCAGGAGGTGCCCCAGCATATGTGTGTACCCCCAATACTGGGTCAGTCTTTCAGCTTTCATTTGGTCACATTGTCACCAGAATTGTCATATTGTCTTTGCCACTCCTGCAAGCACACGAATAGTCCTGTTCGAGGTCAGTGCAAGGAGGGGGAGGGGTTCTGAAGGAGCCAAGTTTTCTAGGAAGAGCTGTGTGTCTTGCCATTCTGCTATTCTGATGTACCCCAAAAAGCCATTATGGAACAGGACTGTCAGTGTTTCAGCAGAATGGCCCGTGGTTCACAGTGCCCCAAGCAGCCATTGTAGCCCCTGAAATCTTTGCCGGTTTTGAAGCCATCTTCAGTGTATTGAGCTAGGGTTGCAATTTGGCCGCAGCATGAACATCCTGGGCGTTGTCAGGAATGAAAGGCCCTGCAACTGCAGCTGTTCAGTCTCCTGACAGCCTCGTGAGCACAGCTGGGTTGCATCAGCTAGACGGCCTGATGGAGTGTCCTGAGCACCTGACTGGGGAAGAAGCCAGCACATTTGCTCTTAAGCCCAGCAGGAGTTTGCTGGCTGCTCAAAGCAATTGCCCACACTGCAATAGCCTTGTTCCCAGATTGGCTCCAGCCCTGCTCAAGCCTCAGACCCAGCCCTGCCTCACTGCAGATAATCCAGTTCTAATGTTCAGCTCCAATTCCAGACTTCAGGTCTGAACTTGGCTCTGGCCTCTGCCTCCACTTCACACCCCTGACTCCTGCTGTTCTAACCCCAAGGCCTGGGAGCTCTCATCCTGGTTCCGAACAGATGGAAGTTGGTTTGGTTTTAATCCGTTCCCCTTCCACTGTTGGTGCTATTCTACCCGTTGTTATCTGCTCACTAGCTTGTGGGTTGAGCAGAGTAAGGATACTGGGTGATCGTTCTCTGCAGAGTTGGAATGTTTAGGTGGCTCGGGTATTTGCATTGATCATGAATGAGAGATGATAGCGTGGCAATAGGCTACTTATGCAATAAGTAGTTTGCATGTGACACCCAGTGACACATTTCCTGGAGGAGAGGATTTTTTTTCCTCAAACTTGTTAATTATGAAACCCTGAATATGTGTCATTAACACTCACCTTGAGCAAAAGAATTTCAGGGGCTAGCCGAGTTAGTCTGTTACAGGAAAAAAACAGCAAGCAAAAGAGGATCATCGGTAGCACCTATGCTCCTTTGCTTTTCTTTAGGAACAGGTATCAGAGGGGTAGCCGTGTTAGTCTGGATCTGAAGAGGCGACAAGGAGTCCTGTAGCACCTTATAGACTAACAGATGTATTGGAGCATAAGCTTTCGTGGGCAAAGACCCACTTCGTCAGATGCATCTGACGAAGTGGGTCTTTGCCCACTAAAGCTTATGCTCCAATACATCTGTTAGTCTATAAGGTGCTACAGGACTCCTTGTCACTTTTTTAGGAACAGGGTTAGTTATAGGGAACACTCATTCCGCTGGATGGTTATTCCTGCTAAACACAGAGCACATTCTACGTGGCACAGAACTATAGCTTGAACAAACATCTTGTAGTTCTTAAAAACTGGGACATATCAGATGTCTTGAAAGTAGCTCCTAGAACGACATATGGAAAACTGGGACTAATGCAATCAAACTGGGCTATATGATCTCTCCGCCCTTGATTGAATAAAGGTTGTGAACGGCGTTTTGTTTAATAAGTAAGTACTAATTTTTGCACACTGCATGCAGGTGGGATAAAGGGAACATGGAATGGTGAAATGGCATTACCATTCATCTTTATTGTGATTAAATTGACACTTCCAGATGGAAATTCCCAAGCATCAGTGCTTCTTCCAGCTAGTTCTGGAAGCATCGCTACATTCCTTTTAGCAAGCCAGCCCAGATTGAGAAGCCACCTGGCAACATCTTAGCCTGTCAGTGATAAAGGGAGAGTCCTAGTTACCCGCCAGTGGTAATGAAAACATTGTAAAGACATCAGTTTTTCAGCTGGATGGTACAGTTAGTCATGAACAGCAACATACTTTGCCCCTCCCATCTGAGGAACTCAAAGTACGTTATTAATGATTGGTCTCAATACCAAGTGAGGGAAGAATCCTCCCGTTTTTACAGATGAAGGAGCTAAGGTACCAATGTTGCTGGGCTGGGCAGAAGGGAAGGGAGATGGTTGGGATGGAGGAAAGGGAATTCTCCCCTTCCCACCACAGGCCATGCAATAACTACAAAGGAGGCTTCATGGAGGCTACTGGAAGCCAACTGCTAGCTCCACCATTATCAGTTGTAGTCTCCTCTGGGCAATTCTCACACATGCCCTGCCCGATGGTGCTGTCATATGGGAAGCTTTATGGAGTCAGATTCCTTGCTAGGCAGAAGGTGTCCCCTTGTGATATCCAGACAAGGGCCCTCTGGGGCTGCGGAGGAGGGATTGTGACTAGCCCAAGCAGTATCTTCCCCAGGAATTGAAATTAGGGAGCAGGTTCAAATGTACAGGTGAGTGAGGGCCGAGGGGTGAGTCTGGGAGGGTGGAGGTGAGCTGTATGGCACCGTAGTAAAAACTGAAAAATGTCACATTTTATTAAATTTAAATCATATTTTTAAGTCCTCATACAAATTAAAGTTGGCTACTCAAGTCTTCTATGTCGCCCTACATCTACATCTTTCTTATTGAGGCCGCATTAATGCAGAAGAATTACTTGTCGGGCCTTGCTTATAACACTGCTGCTAATACATCACAGAATGATGTTTGCTTTTTTTGCAAAAGTGTTACACTGTTAACTCATGTTTAAGCTTGTGATGCCCTATGACCTCCAAATCCCCTTCTATAATATTCCTTCCTAGGCAATAATTTCCCATTTTTCAGGTTCGCAACTGATTGTTCCTTCCTAAATGGAATATTTTGCATTTGTCCTTGAATTTCATCCTATTTTCTTTAGACTGTCTCCAGTTTGTCCCGCTCACTTTGGATTTTAGTCCTATCTGAATTTTATGCTCCTGCAGTCCTTACCAGCTTGGTTTTGCACACAGATTTTATGTATATTCTCTATACCATCATTTAAATAATTGATGATGATATTGAACAGAATCGGACCATGCAGAAGTGATCCAGGGGGCCTCACTTGGTAGGCCCTTCCAATATGCCAGTTAGGATAAAACATAAAATAAGTGTATAAGCTACATATAAGGTTTATGATAGTGCCGCCTTTGTCTGCAGGTTTGCTCGCTGTCTTGTGGTTGGATTTCAGGGACTATATAGCTGTCCTCTCAATGGTAGAGAGATTGTGATGGATATGTGCTTATTGAGGATTGTACAATCTTTTTTTTTTTTTCCTCTCTGAAGCAAGCTATACAATGGTCTAGTGTGGTTTTATCTGCGACGGGGTGTCCCGTCAGATGATTCATTGTTGTTATGACTGTTGGTGGGGATGTGGTGGTTGGGGGTGGTTTTGACTTTGCTATCAAAGAATTCCTTCAGGAGGAATCAGCAGAAGAATTCTAGTTCTCCACATATTTGTATATCAAGCTCCGTAGTGGTGGCAGAAACTCAGTTTCTTAGAGAACACAAATACTTCAATTCTGGTTAGAGGAAGTCTTAGTAGGTTGATGATGTTGGGTTACCATGTGGTGGGTCATGGTGTCTTTATTTCTCCCAGGGGGCATCTTCTGGTGGTCATGGAGTTGTAGTTGATTCCACTTTTTGTTGTGTTGAATGGCTATCACCAGACTTTTCTGATTAGTTGTTTTGGGTTTCCTGCATGAGCTCTAGGTAGGTTTCCTGTTCCTTTTTCCTTCCAGTGGCATGCCAGGAGAGCAAAGCCATCTTGCTCTGCTTTTCTCCTGCTGCTGCTGGTGAGTGGTGGTGGGGGAGGGGGGGAACAGACCCCTGCTGCAGGTGCCAGTCACACCCCCCCAGTAATCTCCCCTGCTGCTGGCTGGCCCCGCCTGCCCTCAGCATTTGGGGCACATGACCTCTCATGCCCCCCGACACATTGCCACTCCGCTGTTTAATCTGGCTTCCATATTTGACGGGGAACACATCCCTAAAAAAAAATCTTTGCCAACCCTCCTTTTCTAGCCTTCAGACAACTCACTAAGTGCATCAGAAGAAGCAAGCTTACCCAAGACCAGGCCACGCCAACTCAAAACAGCACCTGGCACTGTCAAAACAACAGATGCAAAACTTGCAGATGTATCTCCATTGCTACAAAGAACAATACACCCTTAAGAAACCTTTTAGGAATGGGGAGGGGAGGGGGAGGCTACCCATGCTTATCCCAACATATGGTGTACCTTGCACCTTCCACCACAGAAATTAGGCTAATAAAAGACATGGCCTTGTCTCTGAAAAAAATGTGCAGTTTTTATTAAAAAGAGGGGAAGACTAGGCCCCTGAATACATGTCTTTTAAGAGTGTGCTATTTACCCCAAGTCCCTGGGATCTAGATGTATTTAACCCGACTCTCTTTAAAGTGCATGTGCACTAGGCATATTTCACAGCAGCATATCTCAGCTATCCTAGGTTCTTTGGCCACCTTCCTGGCAAAGAAGCAAAAGTGACTATAAAACTAAGAACTGGCAGCACCTTAAAAGCCAGCCACTGTCTGATCCTGGCCTGATAGCCGCTCCTATATTTGGCAGTCTGCAGCGACTTGGTGTGATATCGCTCTCTCCAAGGCCACCAAAATGCAGCATTTGGAGGCAACGAATGTTGAGTCTATAACAGCTCCCATTGTGGGTCAGCAAAACTAACTGTGAATTCCTGTTTTCATCCTTTTTCAGCTAAGGACAGCTCAGCAACTCCTCCCATGCCCCCCACAGCTGCAAAAAAAAAAAAAAGTAGTTATCCTTGCAAATAAAAGGAATTTTGAGGCCCTATGGTGCTACCCACTATGAAAAACTCCTTTTCTGATACAAGGTGAGAGGCAGTCATAGTTTCTAACTCCACAAACTCTGAGGCTTATTTTTAGAAATATAATAAAGTAATGTGTTTTTAACCCACTTAGTTCAACAGCTTCTGACCCCTCCATCATGGAAACACACCACATGAATCATGCACGTTCCTTTATCTGATGACCTGTTTGTATTAAAGCTCTGCAGGAGCTATGTTAAAAGAGAAATTTGCTGTCATAGTGTATTTGCATTTACAGAAATCGCTAACCCACAGATTTTTAAAATGCCATTTACTGTACATAAACTTATCTTCAGTAGCTATTTAAATATCTGGATTAGTTTTGCCATTAAAATAACTTGCAAGTAGGAAGAAAAAGCACTGTGTGTAATTAGGAAGTGATGCAGAGTTTCTGAAGATTGATTGTGTGGGGTTTTAAAAAAATCATGAAGCTACCAGGGCTGCCATTGAGTAGGGTGCCTATCTACTCATCGTCATAGTATCTGGATTCCTCATAAACATGAATGAATTTATCTCTTCTCCCTCCCCCCCACCCCGCCTCTCTGCAGCAGGGAAGTGGTGTTATCTTCAATGTAGAGATGGGAAACTGAGGCACAGAATGACTAAGTGTCTTGTCCAAGGTCAGATGGGATATCTGTGGCAGAGCCAGGAATCGCACCCAGATTTTCGGCATCCCAGCAATACCTTAATACAAAGGCCATCAGTGCCCATACTCCCCACTTCTCACTCACTGCTGCTTGTTGGGAAAGGAGGAAGAAGTTGAAGTAAAAGTCCTTGCCCCCCATTTAGGGGAAGGGTCCTGCTGCTATGTTTTGAGGCAGAATGAGATTGACTGTTTTTCTTTAACATGAATATATATCACACACACACAATCCTAAGTTAAAAGGACATTGCAGAGGTGCGAAGTCAAGCACCCCAAAGTTAGGAAATGCCAGAATTTAGGTTTTCTGTGCAGCCTTCATCACCCACTTGTGCATCTGCATTATGATAGTGTTTAATAACATGACCATGCTATTTTGGCCATCTCAGTACCCGCCACATCCACTGGTTCCCAGGTCCAGTTTCTTTTCCCCACCCCATTCCCCCTGTCTCCCAAAGGCCAGCTTTTGTTCTCTTTGCATTTGAATCAAGCAGTTTTGTCATCTAAGGTGCCTGGGGGTAACAGAGGGGTCACTGATAACACAGGAGACAGTTCAGGTACCTGTTCGTGCACTTGGCACAACCTGTAAGAGCTCAGATATGCAGTTGCAGGGGAAGCCCTGCTCAGCCCCAGGCTGGAGCATGCTCAGTGTGGACAGAATCTTCAGGGAATTTAAAATATAAGAAGTCTCCACTGAGCATGTGCAAACTGGAGTTTTTGGAAGATTTGGGAGCATCAGGCAATCTTATTAATAGGCTGTGCTAATACAGTTGCTTGTGCTTGATATATCTCAAAGGATTAATTTTAATATGCCTCTGTCTCTGTTCTGTCTATTGCTCCCTCCCATGTATATCCTGTCTCCCACTCCACCACAGATGCTTGAAGTAGTCTAGTTAAGCACAGCAATAAACCAAGCTGCTTGATTATCCTCAATTCCCTGAAGTGTGCTTTGTATAGCTAACCAATTAAATGTGGGAGGGACAGACTAAATGCTTTATGAACAGCACAAGAACAGCTTAACATCCAGCAGAGAAGTGAGTTTTTTCCCTTCACCGATGAAAACTGATCATTATCTCTTGTGTAAACAGAGACTTGATCAAGAAATATGGTTTGAAACCATTTAGCAGAAGAGATTATAAAATATTATTGAGATACCCAGCTGATGTTATATTTTTGTTTGGATGCCATTTTAAAATAAAACACTTAGGGTATGTCTACACACAATTTCTATTTCGGGAGAAGGATGCAAATAGCGCTGTGCATTTGCATACTTCCTCCATTTTTTTTCCGGAAGACGCTCTTCCGGTATTTACCCGCGTCTAACGCGTCCGAATTTCGAAATAAACCCCTATTTCAAAAGACTCCTGTAAACCCCATTGTAGGAGGAATAAGGGGTCTTTCAAAATAGGGGTTTATTTCTAAATTCGGCCGCATGTAGATGCGGGTAAATACCAGAAAAGCGTCTTCTGAAAACCCCCCTGGAGGAAGTATGAAAATGCGCAGCGCTATTTGCATCCTTCTCCCGAAATAAAAATTGTGTGTAGACATACTTAGTTTTAATGATGTCTCCATAGCATTTAGAAATTCTAAGGCTATTTTTTCAACACCATTTACTTTTTCACTTTTTAGGAGAATAATTGAAGCTGTGTTTACACAGTATTTACATAGAGATGGTGGGGACTTATTGCTTGTGTTCCACAGGAAATTCTGGCATTGGGAAATGTGTTTGTCATTCCAATTTGGACCAGAAACTAAATATTTCAACAATTTCCAGAAAATGAATTTTTAAAATGTTTTGGGTCATTTGAAATGTTCTGTGTGAATAAAACTGAAATGTTTTATTCCAATTTTAACCCTTTAAAATGTTAAAACAGCAGCTGTTTTGAAATGAGAAATGAAATTTCTAAATGAAATGTTGAAAATTAAAACTTGTTGCAGGAATATGTCAATTTCAACACCGCCCCATTTTCTGATGGAGAAACATTCCACCAGAATTTTCTACTGGGAGTAACTTTACGTTGCATTTAGAGCTGTGATACTCAAGTGGCACTTTAATGTATCTCCTGCATCTCTTTGCAGCACGTGGTATTAAATTATTAACCAATCAGGATGTTTTTAATATGTTATTAACCAGTTGTAGTTGATAAAATAATACTGTAATCAATCATTTTGCTGCAAGAATGCAATGTATGTCATATATTATGTGGCTGTTTTGGATAACGGGCATCACTAATTTGGCTCCTGAACCACTGAGATCTGAGTATCACTAATTTAGAACCTGGTCCAAAGCCCCTTGAAATCAATGGGAGTTGATAGTGACTAATGGGAAATCTTGGCAAGTGATCATAACAAGTGGTACCGTCATCTCCATCAGGGCATCAGAGTCCATGACAGAAGCTGGCTCCTAGAGCTTGAAGAGAAAAGAGCCTACAGGAAGCAAGCAGCTCCCAACCAAGATGCGTACATTTGCAATAACTGCCAAAAGATCAGGTAAATCTCAGGACAGGACTATTCAGTCATATGAGACATTGCAAGCCATCAGTATCATCGTCTGCTATTCTCACTGTCCCTCACAGCTGAAAGAATGCCAACCACAGTAGGTCTAGAAGCCCCAGCTTTGATCAGGACCCGAGTCTGCTAGGTCAAGGGTTTTTAAACTCTGGATCAATTCTTCTGAAGTCAAGCTGCAAGCTGGCTGAGAAACGCATTGTTACCTGCGCCTCCAAGGGTAAGGGCGATCGCAGCTCCTGTTGGCCGTGGCTCGCCGTTCCCAGACAACGGGAGCTGCAGGAAGGAGTGTAGACCAGGACACTGCTTCCTGCAGCTCCCATTGGCCAGGAACATCAGTCCTCAGCCAACCGGAACTGCGATTGCCTGTACTTGTGGAGGTGCAGGTAAACAAAGCATCCTGCGGCCAGCTAGTGGCTTGTCCTTACAAGCTGCAACCCAGAGTTTGAAAATCCCTGTGCTAGGTGCTATATAGTCACCTAACAAACAGACCCTTCCCAGGAGGATTTACAAAGTAACAGAGGGTGTTGCCAAAAACAGGATGCCAGACTAGATGGACCAATACTCTGATCTCATATGGCAAACCCTATGCTCAGGATGGCACTCACCAGTTTCTGTTTTTCTTTCAATCATGAAGCAGCCGCATCCCTTGCATTTAAATTGGTTTTTAGAGGCTCTCCCTCCTGATGACATTTTGCCGTGTGCCGAAGTGAACTCTCCCATGTGCATGTGCCCTCAGATAAACAGCCCTGGGCTTGTCACAGCTGGGAAAGAGACTCGTGCCAAATGAATCCCACCGTGTTTGAAACTGTAGCCTGGCAGGCCTGCCAGTCACTTAACATGGCCTCTAGAAAAAGTGAATATCTGTAGGAAAGCAGCAGGCAAGGAGAAAGCAGAGATGCTAAGAGTGTCCAACCAAGTGACACTTGCTCTGCAAGGACCATAAGAGTCCTTGTTTGGGTAGAAGGCCCGAGAGAGAGAAAAAACATGTTAGTGGCTGCATCGCAGGCTGAATGCATGAGATCTGATGTTTCTGAAGAAAGGAAGGGAGCAACAAAAGTGAAGGGGCTAGGGCAGAGGAAGTCAATTATTTTTTTGTCAAGATCCAAATTTCTTGGTCAAGGTATAGACACGATCCAGAGATGATGATGACGGTAAAAAAACCCCACATGAAATAATTATAGTAAATAAATTAAAAAAACAAACCAACTTTGGATCTGTTCAAAAGCTTCTGGTAGTCTGGGTTTGGCCCATATCTGCAGTCCACCTATTGACTTCCTCTGAGCTATGGGGTAAAATTAAATTGAACAGGAGGGGAGTGGGTCTCCTGAAGGGAACAGGAAAGGGGGCAGGGAGAAGAGAGAAAGGGGGCAGTGAGAAAGGTCGGGGGGGAGAGAAGGGAAAACCCCAAGAAAAGGAGAAAGACAAACCCCAAGATTTTCACATGACCAGTGACTTCGGGGGGGGCCTCTCTGCCTAGACCCTGCCGAGAAGATGCTGCTGGACTTTGTGCTTGTGCTTCTTTGCCTTGTTCAAAAATCTGGACAGTTTTTCTTTCAACTGCAGATTGTATTAAAAGATCATATGTCCTCCGTAATAAAGCAGGTGGTTAATCTACCCCACAACAGTGCCAGGCTCCCTGAGGGTCCTATAGACACATTGGGCATTCAAAAAGAATGAAGCCCTATCCAATCCCCTTTAGAACAACATCAGCAACAAAAAAGAGTGTTTCAACGGTGTGAGAATAATTACGGGCAAGCATGCCACCATTTAGGGGCTGCAGGCCATAGAGTGTGCTAAACATTTCCTTGCAATATATTTGAGGCATGGTAAATGTGTGAGAAATAAATCCCCATTTGGGCAAGAGGCCTTACCAATAGCTGGGAAACTTAAATGGAATATCCTGCAAAAAAAGGAAAAAACCCACCACCCCAGCCCCTCTTTTCTCAGCTACGAAAGCATATACACAGATTCAAGGAGTTATAGCCAGTAGATTTCTTCACTGCTCAGAACATTCCCTTTCCAGATTGAAAATGTCATTCTGAGTGGAGTTTCACAATTACAAAAGTGGCCCTAATGATGGTCTATACTTACAGAGACTAAATTCTTTCTTTGCATAACACTTTACTGCCCTGGAAAACACTCAGGCTTGCAATCTCAGAGATGAATCATTTTGTTCTGATTGTGAGAGCAAGAACAGGAATTAAGGTTACAATTACTGAAACAGCTGGATCATAAATAACCCATGCAGAATTTATTTTAATTGTTCCCCTGCACAGGATGTGTCTGCGGATTCGACAATTAATCATAGTAATCCCCATTTCTGTATAAATATTTTCAGATACATTAAAATAATTGGTTCTTGCTCTTTTCAAAACCTGAGTCAGAAATTCAGGCTGGAGACTCAACGTGTATTTAGTACCTAAGTGTGAATGGTGCATATTGAAAAGGAGAAGTTACAGTGTGGTAGACGCCTCTGGGAATCTGAGTTTGACGGCCACAAGCGGGATTTCTTAAACATACGCTTGCAGGTGTATTGGCATTGACTGCATAAGGGAAAGGTTTCCAAGGTGATGCATCTTTTATCAGCGTAATAAGCATTAAGTGAAAAGGTTCATCTGGTTTAAAGTAAACCTTCCTGATGTTCAATTACGAGACTAATAGTTCCATAGGAGTGTTCAGCTGAGGTTCTCAAAAGGCCTCTGACTGCATGCAGTTACCCCCCATGTATGGATTCAAAAAAGAACTAGATGAATTCATGGAGGTTAAGTGCATCAATGGCGATTAGCCAGGATGGGCAGAGATGGTGGCCCTAGCCTCTGTTTGTCAGAGGCTGGAAATGGATGACAGGGGAGGTATCACTTGATGATTCCCAGTTCTGTTCACTCCCTCTGGGGCACCTGGCATTGGCCATTGTTGGAAGACAGAATATTGGGCTAGATGGATCTTTGTTTTGGCCCAGTATGGCCATTCTTATGGAAGGATAAAATGATCTAGAGAGAGGTCACATCTGCAGATGAGTCTATCAGTTTGGGGTGCTTCTCTTTTTTGGGTGCCCAATGTGAGAAGGTTGGGGTGAGAGGATAATATAGAACAGGGGTGGGCAAAAGAGTCTCCGTGGGCTGGATCCAGTTGATCCAGCCTGCAGAGGCCCTGCCGCTCCCCTGCCCCCAGGCCAATCAGGGCTTGGGGGTGGGAGGAAGCGCACGAAGTTTCCTCCACCCTACCCGGAGCGTGCGGTGCTTAGAAGCGCCACGTGCTCTTGGCAGGGCAGGAGGAGACTTCGTCCGCTCCCCCGGCCCCAAGCCCTGATTTGCCTGGGGGCAGAAGGGGGAGCGTGCAAAGTCTCCTCCCACCACCAGGGGCATGGGCACCTAGGGGGAATTTTTGCGGGAGCAAAGACTTCATGCTCTCCCACACTGCCAGACCAATCGTGGTCTGTGGGGAGGGAAGTGTCCTGGCCCCGCCCCTTCTGCCTGAGGCCCCACCCTTCCAGTGTGGCCTGGGGCCACTTCAAAAATTTTGGAAGTGGTCCCCGGTAAAAAATTATTGCCCACCCCTGATATAGAGGATTGTCTTTGCTGGTCTACAGAGAACAAAACTGTTTTTGTTATGGGCAGAAGCAAGCCTCCCAGAAAGTGGGGAGAGCTAGAGGAGAGCAGTGTGTATATAGAGCCCTTTCTCCTTGCCTCTGCACACCTCTGGCAACTCCCAGAGTTGTAGGTGAAGAGGTCTCTGGCGCGCACAGCATCAGTGCTGGCAGTCCCAGTGGGAAATGGTATGAAGCCTTTGACAGGCAGAGTGCTTTGGGGGAGGAAGTCCCCTCATTATGGAGGGGTACAGAAGTATAACCAGAGCTGCCCTCAACCCCGACTTTTTCAGTGGAGCTGAGCATCCATTGACTTCACTGGGAGTTTGGCTGGGGCTGAATTTGCCCCCTTTCTCAGAGAGGAGAAACACACTTATTTGGAACCCCATTTTTAAAAAAGACCGGAACATAATTGAAGCCTGAGTTCCAGGGGCTTTGGCATTGCATGAGTTCTGGGCTGCTGCATGGGGGCCACTGTATTTCATTTCTTTGGACATCCTAGAAAGAGAGGAAAGCATAGGCACCAACCCTGTGGGTGCTCTGAGGTTGGAGCACCCACATAAAAAACAGTGGGTGCTCAGTGACCATGCTGCCAATCAGCTGTTTGGTGGCACCCCTGATGAGGGGCAGAGTGGGGGCAGGGACCTCAGAAAGGAGCAAGGGCAGAGCACCCCTT
This sequence comes from Rafetus swinhoei, assembly GCA_019425775.1. Taxonomy (NCBI): domain Eukaryota; kingdom Metazoa; phylum Chordata; order Testudines; family Trionychidae; genus Rafetus; species Rafetus swinhoei. Next base: position 123,924,581 of record CM033446.1, on the reverse strand, counting down.
CGGGGCGGGGGGTGGGGGTGGGAATAAAAGTCAGTACCCATGGAGGAAAGAATGACTTTCAAGCAAGAACTTCTATGGTGTGTATAGCACTCTCTTCCATTTTGTTAAAACATCTATGATGAAATGCCCTTTAACGTCAGTGGGTTTGAATTCTGCTCTTTGGGAGTAGCTTGAAAAAGAAATCCCAAACTTTTCTTTACAAATAGGAGTGGCAGGTTCACAACTCCTCCCCCCCCCAGTGTTTTTCCAGCCCAAATGCAAAGATCAAGAAGATAGTCATGTCATCTTCAAAGGTGAACACTGGCATTTCAAACATAAAACACTGGCATGAACGTCAATGTGCCATTCTACTTAGACTAGCAAACACATTTAATCTGGAGAAATAGATTGCTAAGGGCTTGTTACCATTCTTGTCTGCTTGGGTCTGAAGTGCTGCATTCCTGTGTGACCAAGACTCGGTGAGGTAGTGCAACACGGTTATGCTTGACAACTGCTTTGCTTTTAGGAGTAACAAAATAATCCACCTGGCTTAAATATCCCTTATTCAGCCATCATTATCCCTTGGCTCCCGATGGAGAAGTAAAGTGGAGGATGGCTCAGGACACACTTTGCTTTAGATTCACTTCCTCCTCATTTAATTAAAGAAAGCGGGGGAAGGGGCAGGCTGGAGAAGATTTCCGTAAGTAAGGGAGACAGGTTTGTATGGGCTAATGCTGATTGTTAATAATGGAGATAGTGCCATTCATTAACAGAGTGCATTAGGAATGTAAGTGCAGGTCCTGCTCCCAATAAAATTAACGGCCAAAATTCATTTGCTTTGACCTACATCTTGTGAGCTTTCCTGTCCCTGGGAGCTTGCCAGCTAAGGCCAGGCTGACACCAGAAGAGGTTTGCTGGCATAGATTTGCCCTGCAGTGGAGCGCTGTTCCTTTGTGTGAAGGTCTCCCACAGCCCTTACACTGAGGTATGGATTTCACCTCAGCTGTGTGATTCTTGGCTAATTATTACAGTACCTCCCTCTTGCAGAGCACTTTTCTCCTCTATCCATCTCTAAGTGCTTTACAGTGCTTTAAAGTGCTGCATAGCCCTTTCTTTTGTTTCAGCAAGATCAGACTAACACGGCTACATCTCTATTACTATTTTACAGAGGAGGACAGCATTGGTAGCCTTATTTTACAGATGGGGAAACGGAGGCACAGAAAAGCGATGGGACTTGTTCAAGGTCACTTAGCAGGCCAGGACACAGCTGGGAACATCACCCAGCTCTACTGAATCCCCTTCTAGTGCCACGAGGCCAGGGGTGGGGAATCTTTTTTGGGTCAAGGGCCACTGACCGACAGAAAAGTCATTCAGGGGCTGCACATAAGAGAGAAGCAAAGTGAGACGCCTCTGACTGAGAAGGAGAAAGACACTCCCCACATTCCCCTTGCACACCAGAGCCTAGAGAGGCCCAGGCTAGCAGATTTTGTATGCTCCAGCCCTGCGGGTGGGTGGCAGGGGGTTGGAGCGCCAACATGGACTCTCCAATGCTGAGCCCTGGGGGCTGGATTCAGGCAAGGCAGGGGCTGCAGTTCCTCACCTCTGCACGAGGCCAACTGCCACTCTAGGATCACCAGAAAGAGAGTTATAGGGCATGTCTACACTGCTCGGCTATTTCGGGATACTGGAGGCATCCTGAAATACCTATGCTGCGTCTTCACAAGCCGCCCGTTATTTCGAAATATTTTTCGAAATAACGGGTATGCTATTTCAGCATCAGTATAGGGACCTGCTCCAAGCTCTGCCATCGCCTTTGCATTCCAGCATTTTAGGCATTCTCTAATTCCCAGTGCATTGAAAGGCAAAGCACGAGTTGGAACAGCCCTATGACTGCTCTTATTTACACTAGGACGTAGGTAAGCCCCAGTTGTTTCATAAATGGGGAACACAAAAGCTTGAAGCTACATTCTGTCCTTGTTTTCTCTCTCAATCCTGCCGCAAGATATGGGCTGGGACAAATGAGAATTGGGTCATGTGTGTCTAAAACAGAAGAGAGAACACAGCATATGAACCAGCCTAGCATAAATGAATTAACAAGTGAAGTGAAGAGAGAGCTAATAATCCTTTTAAGAAGATAGGATATTTTTATACTCCAGTATTTTGCTTTAAAAAGCCAGATAACCAAGTCCTCACAGGGGTTTTATATCCTACAGAGAAATTATCGTGTCTGCTTAGGGCATTAAGCTCCTGCTGAAACTAAATAAGGAGCAGTTAGAAGATAACCTATTGGAAGGCAAGTTGTAAGCATGCTGAATGTAAGATTTTAGACTTTGTGAAGATTTTGGAGGCAAAAGGCTACATTTTCTTTTCTAGTCTTTTTTTCCCCCTCCTCATTCACTTTTGCACTGGCACCCAAGTAAAGCTCGAAATGCACCTTCGTTACACATGCAACTATCCAAATGTCTATGCATATATGACAGTTATGCAGTTACCATATTTAGTTGTGTACATGCAGCCTTCCTGTGCATGCAGAGTGGGCATCTGTCCATTGCTGCATGTGCAAATTTGGATGCTGACTGCAAATTTGATTCAAGGTGTCATTTGCATGTTTTGGGAAAGGAGACAAAATGTTAACTGGGCAAGAACACAAGCTAACATGAAGAGACGATTAAAAAATAGACTATCCCACTTTGTCAGTGCCCCTCGGGGTCCTGTCTATGTCTCCCTGTTATTTTATTTTGCTGCATCCTTCCTTTCCTTCGATGACCTTACATGGGTTCAGTTGTCCTCGTTCTGGCTGAAGTACTCAATGTTTTTTTGCCTCAGTCTTCACAGACAAGGTCAGCCACCAGACTGCTGCACTGGGCGGCATAGTATGGGGAGGAATATGGGGAAGAGGTGAGCAGGCCTCAGTGGTGAAAGAACAGGTTAAAGGCTATTTAGAAAAGCTGAACATGCAGAAGTCCATGAGGCTGGATCAAATGCATCTGAGGGTTCTGAGAAAGTTGGATGATGTGATTGCAGAGCCACTGGCCATTATCTTTGAAATGACGAGGGGAGGTCCCGGACAATTGAGAAAAGGCAAACGTAGTGCCTAACTTTTATAAAGAGAAGAAGGAGAATCCAGGGAACTACATACCAGTCAGCCTCACCTCAGTCCCTAGAAAAATCATGGAGCAGGTCCTCAAGGAATCCATTTTGAAATGTTCGGAGGAGAAATGGTCAGGAACAGTCGATATGGTTTCACCAAGGGCATGTCACGCCTGACCAACCTGGCAGTGTGGATATGGGGAAAGCAATGGATATGATATTCCTTGATTTTAGCAAAGCTTTTGATATGGTCTCCCACAGTATTCTTGATAGGAAGTTAAGGAAGTATGGCTGGGCTGAATGGACTATAAGATGGATAGAAAGTTGAGTAAATCGTTGGGCTCAACAGGTATTGATCAATGGCTTGCTGTCTAGTTGGCACCCTATATCAATCTTCATGAATGATCGGGATGGTGGAATGGATTGTACCCTCAGCAAATTTGTGGTTGGTGTTAGAAAAAAAAAACTGCCCCCCCAGTAAAAAGTTTGGCCAGGCCGCTCTTGCTATAGTGGGCTGCAGTACTCCTTGGGAGAAACCGGCCGCACCCTTCCTGCATACCATTGCCTTTAGAAAAAGGGAAGGTGTGAAAAGGGGAAAATAGCCTCAGACTCTCCCACCCATCACCTTGGCGTGAGAACTGCAGGGCTTACCTGGTCCCATGAAACCTGCACAGTTTCGGCCCAACCCCTGGGACACAGACCCCCCACTTGGTGGCCGTTGGGCCATATATGGTAATATGCAAGCGAGGGAAAGCGATGTGCAGATTTGGGGATAAATACCCATCGCACAGTTCGCTCGAGGAGGTCTTCGCAACACACGTACCACCATGCGTGTGCCTTCCCGTATACTTCAAAGCGCTGCCGGCCTGATCAACCAACCAGCCACCTCCCCCGACTCTCGGGCGTAACCAAGGCCTTCGCAACCGAACCGATATCTTTGAAATGTTCCATGTGCTGTGTAAGTTGGTATGTATGATTTGATTTTCTTTGTTGTATAAGCTTAGTGTTGTAGTTGTTTTGGATAGTACATAGGGTTTGTAGTTATCACTGTTATTTAATTAGTGTAGCTGGATATTGTTAGAATAGAGACTATTCCCCTTGACATTCCCATCCTTATATCTCTGACATGTTTAACTAGAAATCGTAGAATAAATATAATAAATACTGTAAATTCATTATTAACACGGTCTATTAAAAATCTTAGAATAAATACTATAAATTCATCACTGTCATAAATAAATATCCTTTATTTGCTAAAACTGTCCACCTGGTTCTGTCCTTCCCCCCCTTGGGTATGCATCATCGGACCTGTGGTTCTCGCGACAGTTGGCACTAACCTGGGAGGAGAGATATGTAGGTAGGTGTGAGGGTAGGGATAGGGTAGAAAGTGACCTAGACTAATTGGAGGATAGGGCCAAAAGAAATCTGATGTTCAACAAGGACAAGTGCAGAATCCTACACTTAGGACGGAAGAATCCCAAGCACTGTCACAGGCTAGGGACTAACTGGCTAAGTGGCACTTCTGCAGAAAGGGACTTGGGGATTACAATGGACAAGAAGCTGGATATGAGTCAATAGTGTGCCCTCGTTGACAAGAAGGCTAGTGGCATGTTGGGCTGCATTAGTAAGAGAATTGCTAGCAGATCGATTATTCCATACCGGGAGTATTGTGTCCGGTTTTGGGTCCCCCATTACAAAAAGGATATGGACAAATTGTAGAGAGTCCAGCGGAGGGCAACAAAAATGATTAGGGGGCTGGAGCATGTGACTTGTGATGAGCGGCTGAGGGATTTGGGCTTGTTTAGTCTGCAGAAGAGAAGAGTGAGGGGGGATTTGATAGCAGCCTTTAAATACCTGAAGGGGGTTCCAAAGAGGATGGAGAGAGGCTGTTCACAGGAGTGACGGATGGCAGAACAAGGAGCAATGGTCTCAAGTTGCAGTGGGGGAGGTCTAGGTTGGATATTAGGAAAAACCATTTCCCTAGGATGGTAGTGAAGCCTTAGGATGGGTTCCCTAGGGAGGGGGTGGAATCTCCATCTGTAGAGATTTTAAAGTCCCAGCTTGACGAAGCCCTGTCTGTGATCATTTAGTTCGGGTTGGTCCTGCTTTGAGCGGGGGCTGGACTAGATGACCCTTTGAGGTCTCTTTCAACCCTAATCTTCTAGGATTCTATGCCTTCTCACACTACAAAGCAAAGTCCTACCTCTTAAAGAAGGCAGGCCTTGAGCCCAACTTTCAGACTGAGCTCAAATCACAGAGGTTTCTCTCCAGCTGTCTGAGTCTAAGAGCTGGCAGGTCCTCAGTAACCTGATTCTCTAATGTGTTGAGCCATTCATTGAGGCTATGTCTACACTGCCCCCTCTTGCACAAAAAAAAATGCAAATGAGGCGCAGTGTGGAATATCGCCACACCTCATTTGCATAATTAACGAGGCTCTATTTGCATATTTTTTTGTGCAAGAGGGAGCCGTGTAGACATAGCCCCCCGAGTCCAGGGCACTCAGTGCCTGAAAAGACTGGGGCTGTGCCTACATTGGCGCGATCTTGCGCCAAAGCGGCCGCTTTTGCGCAAAAACATGCTGCCTGTCTACACTGGCGGGGAGTTCTTGCGCAAGAACACTGACATTCTAATGTGTGAAATCAGTGCTTCTTGCGCAAGAACTATGATGCTCCCGCTCAGGAATAAGCCCTCTTGCGCAACTGTTCTTGTGCAAGAGGCCAGTGTAGACAGGCAACATGAATTTCTTGCGCAAGAAAGCCCAATGGCTAAAATGGCCATCGGAGCTTTCTTGCGCAAGAGAGTGTCTACACTGGCACGGATGCTCTTGCACAAAAGCACATCTCTGGCGCAAAGGCACATGCCAGTGTAGACGCTCTCTTGCGCAAATACTTTAACGCAAGAACTCTTGCGTTAAAGAGTATTTGTGCAAGATCATGCCAATGTAGACGTAGCCTGGGAGTAGGATTTGCAAAAGTGCTCAGTGTTACGGACTTTTGTACCAGATAGGGACTGGCTACAGAGCTTGCTTATATACACGAAATGTCTTCATTGCAAGAGCCCATAATGCTCAGCTAAATATGGCTGAGGTCTGTTGAAATAACATATTTCACACAGCACCACAGAGAGGCTAAGCAGTGTAAAACAGATTAGCATTCCATTATATCACTGTTTTGCATTTTACATTCCTACTGCTTACAGTACTCACGTTGTCATTATACTGTCAGACTGTATCAGTATGTAGTGTCCCTGACTCATATGGGTTTTATAATTATATGACCTGAACATGTAACAAGTGGTCATTAGGCTATTAGTTGCAACAGTTGTGGTCTGTCTGGTATCCTTGAGTCATCGTTGTCTTGTTCTGCATCTGCAGAGTTTGCTCTGTTTGTTCTTTCTGAGGAATAAACTGTAGCTGTCAACAGTTTCTCTTGAGCTCTCCACTGTTACCCTTAATCACGTATGATGTAGGTCCTGAATTCAGTTGGTGTAGTCCATCCTTTTTCTCCATCCTATTTCACATTAACAGACACCAGGTTCTAGATGTGGCAGTTCCTTGATTGATGTTTGTTTTAAAAGTGTCCATAAGTTACTCTCTTCATCCCTGGCCACTTTGGAGATAGATTCTTTCCAAATCTGGAAGAGTAGTTCTGAGTTGTCTTCCCCTCAGGACTTGTGCTGAACTACATCCAGTATTTGCTGTGGGTATTTATTTGCACCTCAGAATGGCAAGGAATGGATCTTCCACACAATATTCTTGGCTGTAGGTACAGCTTGCTTAGCCTCTCCCTTTGCTTGTGGGTAATTTGAGCTGCTGGTAATATGGTTAAAATCATATTTTGTTTGGAATGACTTTAATTCTACTGCAGTGAATTGTGGTTCATTGTTCATTATTAGTTATTCTGGGATCTTGAAATGAGCAAAAGTAGACTTCAGTTTCTGTCTTACGTCTTTCAAATGCATTATCTCTTATTACTAGGGATATTAAATTTAGATTAATTGGCTAATCAAATAGTCAATGCAATTTGCATCGACTATTTGATTAGTCAATGAGGGCGTTTCTTCCTTTGAAGTGTAGCAACAGCCCTGGGGCATTTGAGCCCCAGGGCTGTTGCTACACTTCAAAGGCAAAAGCGCTGTGGGGAGCACAGGGTCAACGGGGGGACTCAAGCAGTCCCCCGCTGGCCCCATCCTCCCTGCAGAGTTTCAAAGCGGCAGCGCCGCAGGGAGCCCGGGGTCGGCTGGGAACTCTGAGTCTGCAGCTGACCCTGGGCTCCCTGTGGTGCTGCTGCTTTGAAATGCCATGGGGAGCCCAGCATCAGGCTCCATGTGGCCTTTCAAAGTGGTAGTGCCGCATGGAGACCAGGGTCAGCGGAGGAGTCCCAACTGATCCCAGGCTCTACATGGCACTGCTCCTTTGAAACACATCCTTCTGTTCCCCCCTTCTTTGCTGCCTCTTTCTGATAGTCGTTCACGTCCCTATCATTTACCTGGAAAATGGCTAGTTAATGTCCTCTGAAGCTGCTTAAATCTGCAGACAGTCTCTTTCAGGGTCTGTCTGGTAGAGGTGCTTGTACCCAGTGTAATTCAGCATTGTCTTTTAAGTTGATTTGTACCTGAATCTCCATTTGAAAGACAGATGATCACATTCTTGGTTGAGTTCTTCTCACCTGGCCCATTATGGCTGCCACTGCATAGCTGAGAAGGATGTTGGTCTGTGGTCCTTTGATCACATATACTGAATACATAGCTTTTGCCTTTGTAAATTGTTTCCATGGAGAACTGGCCCATGCGATTCAAAATACCTCCAGGCTAGTCAGAGCAGTGCTGGGTGACTTCAGCTCTGGGAGGGGTTGAAGGTTATTGTAAGTAAGAAATACTTCATTATAACTATGTCAGTCAGGAGGGTGAAAAATCCAGACTCCTAAGTGATGTAGTTATACTGACCTAAGCACCGGCATACACAGTGCTTTGTTGCTTCTCCTGCCGACATGGCTACTGCTTCTCTTGAAGGTAGAATAACTATGCTGATGGGAGAGCTTTTTCCCATTGACATAGAGCAGGGCTACCCAATATGTGCGGCCCGCGGCCTGTTTGTTTGTGGCCCATGGTGCGATTTGGGTTTACACGGGGCTCAACACATGGCCCGCGGGTGGGAGACAAAACAAAACGTAGTCAATATAATGGTCTTCTGTTGATATGCGTTTTAGTAGTTAAATTCCTGGACTGTCATTGCTCATTAAAAGTGCTGTCATAGGGGTGGAAATTGGGTAAATATTGCATTTTATTAATATCAGCAGAACTGATTTAAATGGGGCCTGTGTGTTGTGTAGTCTCGCCTTAATCTTTCTACTCATGCCCGTCAGTGTGAAAGAAGCTATTTGCATATATATTTGCATGTATATGCAACCACACTTAAGTTGTGGCACTCGGCATGTGCTGTGAGTATCACTGTGGCCCCCGGGGGTTCCAAAGTTGAGTAGCCCTAGCATAGAGCGTTTTCACTGAAGTGTACAGCAGTGCAGTTGCATTGGTGCAGCTGCAACAGTCCAGTGTTTTAAATGTACATTTGCCCTCGGTGGCTAAGGAGTGTAGGAAATCCACCCCCCTGAGCAATGCTGTTATACCGACTGAATCCCCAATGTGGACAGCACTATGTTGACAGGAGCACTTCCATCGACATAGCTACCCCCTCTCAGGAAGCTGGAGTACCTAAGCCAAAAGGAGAAGCTGTCCTGCGATCTTCACTAATGCCACTGCAGTGCAGTAAGTGGAGACAAGGCAGGAAGTGTGGCCATGGCAACAATGCTGCAAGAGAGCTCTCCCAGCGTTCTGTGTAAACCACCTCCTCAAGGGTTATAGCCTGGTTCACATTAGCACTTTACAGCGCTGTAACTAGCCGCACTCAGAGGGGTGTGTTTTCACACCCCGGAGGCAGAAAGTTACAGCGCTGTAAAGCCAGTGTAGACTTGGCCTTAGACTAGGAGTTTTCTCTCCTTTCCTCAGGGTTTTTTTAACACTTGTTAAAAGTTAAGCTCATTGGAAGAAGTGGGTTTTGGCCACAAAAGTTCGTGATACTATATATATATTTTTGCTAGTCTTTAAGGGTATGTTTACACAGCAGCGTTATTTCAGAATATATGACATTATTTTGAAATAACATAGTGCGTGTCTACGAAGCAAGCCATTCTTTCGAAATAATGTCGAGGTAGAGAACTTCTTACTCTGACTTCTGTAACCCTTATAAGAACGGCCAGACTGGGTCAGACCAAAGGTCTATCTAGTCCAGTATCCTGTCTGCCAACAGTGGCCAATGCCAGATGTTCCTCATTTCACAAGGACTAAAGGAAGTTGAAGGAAGAGTGTTCTCCCTTTGACTTCCTGCAGAGTGGACGGTGCCAAAAGTTGAGTTAAGCTAATTTGACTTCAGCTACACAATTAATGTAGCTGTTGTGTATCTTAATTCGACTTTGTCCAATAGTGTAGACGTACCCCAAGGTGCCACAGGACTGCTAGATTCAAGTTTTTCAAATTGCTCCTGTCTTTTGTTCTGTTTGATTGTGTAGCTGTGGCTAGGATTAAATCTCTCTTCAGCTATAGCTGCCATGAAAGGTTAATCTGTTAATCCAACAGCTAGCTTGTCTCTGATATTTTTGCATTTTGCATTCCCAAACTCATCGTTTTCAGCCAGTGTAAGCTCCACTCTTATAAAACATTTAACATACTCCCCTGGTTCTTGAATTCTCTGGTGAAAACATGTTCTTTGATAAACCAAATTCCTCTGAGGAATAAAGTAAGCATCAAACATATTCAGAACCCTTCCATAGTCATTTTTGACTGTCTTCAGTATACTTACATGATTTAAAGATATGCTCCGCCTCCTTCCTGATAGAATAAATTAAAGAAGATACCTGTAGATCTCTAGTTTCTTTGTGGAGTTTGTTTGCAATTTGAAATCTTGCAAAATCTTGCTTTGTCTGTCCATTGTGAAAGTCTGTCAGGGCTGAAGTTCTCTGGGTCATTGAAGAATGGCATATTGATTGGATCCTGCAACTTTTGTTGCTGTTCCTTCTGTCTGCAACCTTTGTTCCTTCTGTTTCTGTTCATAGTTTACTCCTGATGTCATGTCATGTACCACATAGGGACGAACAGGTCACAGAACTTGCTTACACACATCATATGTGTTCACCATAAGATCCTTTAATGCTCCCCCAGGAATAGCTGAGGTTTGTTAAAATGAGGTATTTTACATACTGTGCCATCTAGTGGCTGAACAATATAATACAATTTAACATTCAGGGTTGTCCTAACGCTGCTTCCATTGAAGACAAATTCATAGATTTCAAGGCCAAAAGAGGCCAATATTGTTTTTGAAATGGGGACAGCAGAAGGACATGCTGGAGTGCAGTAATGGACTATCAATGCTATACACCACTCTGTTTCTTCTCGATTTTCTCCTGTTTGTACATTCAAGGAGCCCATTCACTCTGTTAGCCTACACATGGCTGTGGAAGCATGTTCCTCAACGTTCAGCTGGATTTCACCTGTGATCCCCAAGCTTAGGTGCCAACTTCTCTTCTTGCTCAGGGGTGCTTGGCCCCCCACCTTTGCTCCAGGCCCCTCCCCCACTCCATCTCTTCCCCCAACCCTTAGCTCTGCTTCTTCATGTCCCTCGTCCATCCCTGCCCTGCCTCTTCCTTGCCTTCTCCCCCCAAGCGTGCCCCATCCCCCTTTCTCTCCTTCCCTCCAGAAGCTTAATTGCCACAAATCAGCTGTTTGCAGAGTTCTGGAAGCACTGGGAAGGAGGACGGGGGAGTAGGTAAGTTTGGGGCTGCGGTAGGTGTGAAATGTGGGGGGGGAGAGGCAGAGGGGTGGAGCCTGGCACCAGTGGATAGCCTGCTCACTAATTTTTCCCATGGGTGCGCTAGATTCAGAGCACCCATGGAGTCAGCATCTATGCCCCCAAAGCCTTTCCAGTCACTGCTTTCCAGGATACAGTCCCTCAGTCTGTGTGAACTATGCCCCAGGCCCTCAAAGTCAGTTCAGTGCCTAACTCACATTGAAAATACTGGGTGTGAGACCCCTAAATACTTTTGACGATCTGGACCTAAGGTCTTTGTTCTTAGATGTGTGCTTTGCACTTGGCTGCAGGAGAAACAAAACTCCCGTTGGCTCAACAGCAGCAAAGTTAGCAAACTCCGGAAAGTGCCAGCCTAGAGTTTTAGTGCTACCTCACAGCAGCAAGCCTGAAGCGGTGCTCTCAGCCGATCGGCAATGATGGCAACTAAGCTTTCTCTGGAACTTGAGTCATGAGAACCTCTCTAAAGGCACTGTCCTCCACTGTTTGTCCCTCTTTTGTGAGGAGTTGGACAGCCCTTGGCAATCCCTAGCTTCTTTGGCTCTGACAGCTGGGCAAAGGGCAATTTTTTAATCTCCATAGGATGAAAACATTCAGAAAATATAAAAAATAAAATGAAAGGGAAAAGCACAATTCCTGGTGGGTGTGGGGAAAATGAACTCCATCAGCAAGTTTTCTCTCTCTGGCTAACTGGCGACTTTCTAGCAGTTGATGTCAGCAGAAGGTTTTTCATTCTCTTGACACTTTCTTTCTTTCCATATTGATTAAAATACTCTCTACCTTCACTTTCTCTGGTCCCTGTTCAGGATAGCATGCCGGGGTGTTCTTAAGGCTATGCTTATTCAGGACAGCACTTAAGCATGTACTTAGACCCAATGACTTTAATGGGACCGAAGCATATGATTCACGCAGGGCTGTCACACTCATTCAAAAAAGTGGACAAATTCTCTGTGTGCCAGCCAGGATATAAATTCAGGATGGTATTCTTTCCAGAATGCTAGTGATGTTAGTAAGAGGCTTACATAGAGATCCAGGGATGAATATGAACTTAATGCAGGAACTAAATGTTCATTATTTATTACTTGTTCAGTACTTTTTTTTTGCATTCATTGCTCAGTAAAAAAAATCTGCTCCCCCTTAGGTCATTGCTGTCTCATCCCTTTATTTGTCTTCCTTCCCCATCCTCTCTTCTGTTTCCCTCTTTCCCTCTGTTTGCAAATTTCCTCTGTTCTTTTCCCTGCATTCTCTTCACCGCAGCAGCTCCCCATTCTCAAGCCAGTGGACTTCTATTCTATTCTATTCTATTCTATTCTATTCTATTCTATTCTATTGTTTATACTGTGTTCATTGCCACTGTATCTGAGCCCCTTCCAGTAGTGCCTCAGTCATATGTTGTTTGTTCTCTCATCCTCTCACAGGGGGACAAGTGTGTGCAGCGGTGTCTCTTGTTTTGGTAGTGTCTTTTAAAAAAAAAAAATCTAAATATAGTTGTTGCTCTGTGTTTGTTTCTAATGAGGGTACGTGACTCCTTTAAGGGTGAGAGGCCTGCTTTACTAGTGACTAGTACTACTTAGTTGCTAAGTAAACACACCTGAGCAGGAATCAGCTGATTCCCCAATTGTGAGCCTCCCAGCTGGGAAGACAGGCTTGGGCTAGCTCGCGGACAATAGCAGTGTAGATCTTGCAGCTCCAGCGGAGACTCAGGTTAAGAGGGTATGTCTACGCTACACAGCTTTTAGTGACACGGCAGTGTTAACACAGCTGAGTTGCTAAAAATCAGGCAGTGGAAACATTGTTTGTCAGCACTTTTGCTACGATTCTTTTTGTTCTAAATTTGCTTTAAAAATGTACTGTCCTTAACTCTGCTGACCAGAGATTATTCCTTGTGTATCCTTGCTTTCTTTATCTATTTTTTTACAACTCTTACCTTCTGATTTATATGTTCATTACAGCCTCTTCCCGACTTATGAACCGGTTACAGACCAAGCAATTGGTCGTAACTCAGTTTGTTCGTAAGTCGGACGCCATAGAGTTACATGCGACCGCGCTGTTCGTAAGCGTGGATCACGTTCGTAACTTGGGGTCTGCCATTTACGACAGCTTCGGTCATAACTGCGAACGGTCGTAAGTCAACCGTTCGCAACTCTGGGACCGGCTGTACTGTTGTCACAGCCCCCATGCTTTATTAAAATTGACTTAAGAATATGAATATGCATAACTCGATGATGCTTGAGGCAAAATGGTTCACGTGTTATCATTTTTATAGTTACAATCTACTGCCACATTCTATTTCTGTGCATGTATCATTCTTGCATGTGAAGTTAGAAATATGAAGTGTGAATCTGTTTGTAATTCTAAATGTATAAATGAGGGCTTTTAGTAATACTCTGGAAACATAATGGCCCAGTGCTCAAGGCAATGATTTGTAAATGACTTTGTTTTTCCTGTAAGTCCCAACTGTGGTTGGTCCTGCAAAGACATTTAGCTATGTCACCTGGTGCTAGAACGCCTCTTGAATCTGTTGTGTTTCAATGGGGATGAAGAGTGTTAAAGAAAGGACTCCCAGCTTGGGAAATTCTATTTAAGGCAGTGATGGGCAAAAGGGCTTCCGCAAGCTGGATCCAGCCCGCCAAGTGGTTTGATCTGGCCCGCGGAGACCCTGCTGCTCCCCCGGCCCCAGGCCAATTAGGGCAAAAAATTATTGCCCACCTCTGATTTAAGGAATGGAAAGCAATCAGTCTTTTGTCTTCAGCTGGCCTTGGAAATTGCCTTCCCAAGCAAAGAGGATACAGAAGTTGCTGTTGTATCCAAGCCAGAGAAAGATCAGCTCTGGCTTCTGAAGAACTGAATCTGAGATTAGGACTGGAGTCAGAATTATGATCTGTAACAATCTCACTTAGTGTACTAGGATTAGCTGGTGTGTTTTGTTTATTTTGGCTTAGTAACTTTGGTCTGTCTGTTTTCACTTGCAATCATTTAAATCCTACTTTTTATAATTAATAAAACACTTTTGTTTATTATCAAGTCCAGTGTAAATCATTGTTAGCTGCAGGGGAAGGGAGCCACAACTGTGCATCTCTCTCTTTCATTGATTAGGAGAGCTAACCTTATGAGTTCTCTCTGTGTACAACTTTTATGCAGAGTAATAGAGATTTATTTGGGGTGTGGGTCCATTTTGCAGGTTGAATTCCTGGATGGTGTCAGGGCCCTATAGCTGAGCCCTCCCAGAGCTGAGCTGGTTCAGCGTCTGTGTTGCTCTGCCGGGGGGCTATTATCTCAACTCTGTGGCTTGGCTGGAGGAGACAAGAGTTTTTAGCGTAACAAGACAGGGTGTTGCGGCACCCCAGCGAGCAGGCAGGCAGGTTCAGTGGCATGATCAGCACATTGGGTGACAGCCCCAAGGGGAACTCTGTAATTGAAACCGTCACAACTATCAACTTCCCTTTTCTTCCATTTGTTATATATTTTGACACCTGGCTTCAGGTTGATCACATGCTTAAGTGATATTGAGAATATCCTGAATTGGAACTTTAAATGTACCTTTATGAAAGACAATATTAATCCAACAAATAAAACTGTTGCAGACACATGTGAATTTTCCCTGGGTCCTTTTTGATGCTGTTTTTCACAGATCTCTGTCTAGTTTTTAGGTGTAACATGCCCAGCTCACTCCAAACAAGCCAGCATCAGAAGTTTCACTTCAGGTGCGTAGAAATGTTGGTTAGAATTGAACACTCATATGGAATATTGAAATATCCATATAATGCAAACTGTGGTTTAACTAAACAAAATAACACGAAAACTTGGAGATCATTCATGTTAAATGCTTTCCTCATGCAAGCAGAGAATTCTTAGTTTAAAAGGTGTGTTTCTTGTAAAGCATATGCTGAAAGGCCACTTCACAAACAATGAACTTAATTATGCAACTAGTGGTCCTGTGGAACCTTAGAGGCTAACCAAAATATATAGACTCATGAGCATTCATGGCAAAGCCCACTTCATCAGATGAATTGGAGCAGAAATAACAGAAAAGATATATAAAACAGCAGAAGTACCTGTCAGTTGTAGGACCCGTGGTGTTCTGCTGTTATATAGATCTTGGTGTGACGAGGTGTGCATACCCTGCATTGAATCAGGTGGGGTTAAAACCCTCTGGGCAGAGAAAGTCCCTCCCCTTAACCCAGACTAGGCATGCTCCAAATGCTGGAGCAGCATAAAAGGCAGTAGCGCAGCTCAATCTGGGCTGGCCACTGAAGGAGAAGGACCTCCACCAGGAGAACCAGATCTGCTCTAGCCAGAGACTCAGACAGTGAGACCCAGGAGACCACCATGAGCTACCAGTGCCGGAGGAGCCCCAGGCAGACACAGCTACAGGGAAACCAGAGGATCCAGAGACCTCCTGGAATGGACCTGTTCCAGTGCTGGCAGGAAGTGACCCAGGTCAGAGTGGTATCTCCTAACCAGGTGAGCTTGTTGTGTTTTGGGCGGACTCTAGCTGAGTGAGTGGTAGAACGCTCTGCTACTCACAGGGCCCTGGGTCGGGACCTGGTGGAGTAGGGTGGGCCCAGGTACTCCTACTGGGGCAGTCGCCCCCCAACTAATTGACTCTGCCGTGAGACAGAGGGCTACCCCGTATTGACTTTGGCCACTGGGCCATGCCACCCTGAGTTAAAGGGCCATACCTTATTGACAGGCTGTACTATGCTAGACAGAGACTAGTTAGTATAGACTGAGAGAGGTGGCCGGCAACCCGCCAGATGACCAGGCAGCGGCCACACCCCGGGTACTTAAAACCCAAAGGCGGGATGTGCATACCCCACGGCATTTGGTTTCTGTTATTTCCACTTCAATTCATCTGATGAAGTGGATTTTGTCCATGAAAGCTCATGATCCTATAGGCTTTGGTTAGACTCTAAGGTGCCACAGGATCACTTGTTGTTTTTAAAGTTACAGACTAGCATGGCTACCCCTCCTGAGATTAATTATGCAAGAATTTTTCTGCAGTATGTGGCTATGTGTCCAAATTGTACCAGCCCAAACAAATGGAAAGAAGCTTATTTATACTATTTACCAGTAATGTGTAAAGGATAGTACTATGAATAATTGACCATTCTCCATGTGTTTGTATATATAATATGTATACTTGTGCATAATATTTATTCATGTAGGTCTTTGATGTACGGCTCCTCAGCTGGTGTACATTCTTATAGCTCCATTGAAGTCAAGAGAACCGTGACAATTCACGCCAGCTGAGAGTCTGCCACTATATGTCACGTTGTCACACCATTTATCAAGACTAGATAGCCATGCACTGTTTGAGAACGACATGTAGGTGAGGTTTGGCCAAGGGTGTGCTCGTGTGGCTTTCAATGTGAGCCAAAGGGGTCCCCTGATTAAGATGCTAGTTACAGACACACTAATTAGCTCACAGAGAGCTCCGTGACATAGAAACAACTTCTCTCAAGGCAGAAGAGTTAGCAAATGGTTGGCTGCATGTTGCAGAAATACTCCAATGGAGCTTGCTCATGCCGGCAGCCCCTACACTCTTCCACATTACCTGGCTGAGAAGACATCCCTCTGCATGTGGAGAAATCATGGTGCAAAGAAAACCACTTGGGCCTTTGAATATCAAGCAAAGAAACCTTACCCATGATGTGGGTGCCGGGACCTACCACGACTTCCACCAAATCACATTAGCTAGCATGTAACTACACCAGAAGGCTAGGCAAGATACACCTCTTCTGGGTTGCCTGTCATGCGTGTGCATGATGATTTGCTGCACTCAGGAATAGGCTCAGCCTCATGGGAAAGCCTCATGGAAGGGCTAATTGAGGCTCAAGTCTGAGATCCAACTTTAGCTTTTCTTGCTGCCTTGATTCTCTTCCCCTCCCTTATTTAAAAAATTCCATTTTATTTCATTTCAACATTCCATAAATCCAGGATGTGGAAGCATGTTTGCTAGACAGATTTAGTTTTCTTACAGCCCAACTCAGATGCTTGTCAGAGGTTATTTAAGTATTTAATAATATTAAATAGTATCATGTTTCCTGCAGTTACTGCTGCGTATTTCACTGGCAAAAACCAGCCTCCTTTAAAGATGAATATTTTTCCATTCTGGAAGTCAGACTGTGCTATTTATATATATCTATATATCTATATCTATATCTATATCTATATATATATATATAAATAAAAGCAGGCTGGCAAGGTGAAAAAGGAAGATAAGGCTGAAAGAAACAGAGCATTTCATGACCCATTGACTTATATTCTGTGTTTCATACAGACACTTAACAATCATGACAGAGTGTCTTACATTTTCCTCAAATAGCCACCATATTAAACCACATATTCAATGTGAATGAATCCAACCTGTTTTTTTCTGGGTCATGGGACTCCTGAGTCACACTGCACAACAATGGCTACATTGTGTGCAAAGATAAAAAGAGAGAGTCTGAGTCTAAACTATGACACTTACTTAATGCTTCATATTTAGGAGGCCGTTAGCAAGAATAATGGGCTTTATTTCTTCCATTGGCATAAAATCAGTTTTAGAAAAGTTGTCCTAGAAGAGAAGTAGAGGTTGAGAGCTCGTTTAACGCCGACGGGCAGAACCAAACCTGGGAGCTCTGGAGCTTAGTGCATGAGCCTCTACCGCTTGAGCTAAAAGCCACGTTCCGTTCATCTAAAACTGTAGAGCAAATTCATTATTCTCTCTGTAAGTAGTCTAAGAGCCACTACATAGGACAGTGAACCACATCCAGTAGATGTGTGGGTTACACTCAAGTCCATAAAGCACTAGACTTGGAATGAGGAGACATAATTCCCAGCTCTGCCACTGACCTGCTGTGTAACTTTGGACACGTCACTTCACCTGCCTGTGCCTCTGTCTCCCCTCCCACCCTTTGTCTGTCTTGGCTATCTAGGATGTAAGATTTTTGGGGAAGAGACTGTATCTCACTCGGTGTTTGTGCAGTGCCTAGCGCAATGGGGTCCTGGACTCAACTGGGGACTTTTGTCACTGTTGGGTATAAATAGTAATTATACCAGAAGTTGGGACACTCAAATGAGTTCTATTGGTAGAAATGCTTGAGGTCAGTGTAGCTTGCTAAGGAAAGACAGGGCCATGTTTCTCAGCTGTTCTTCATTTCAGACTAAAAACGACTTCCACCATCAGTCAGCCTAGGGTTAGGTGCATAGTTCCCTGGATAGAGATGGGAAAGAAATATTACACTTGATGAGCTATACTTGCTGTTGTGTCTCCAGTGCATGGTCAGGCTGTATTCCTCTGACAGAAGACCTGTCAAACATCAAACCACTCAATTTTATTGCCCTGTATTTACAGCCAGGATGCCCAAGTCAGAAACTGACATGTAGACCAGGATCCCAAAGTGCAGCCTGTGGAACATAAAACATGGCTTGCAGCTGCCTTCTTCCTCTAACTGCAAGGTAAGGAAAACGGATGGCCTGTGGTGATGGTGATGAACTGGTGATGATGATGAACTGTTTCCCTTGGGTGGCTCCCCACAAGCAGTGACATGTCCCTTGGCACCTAGGTGGAGGTGTGGCCAGAGGGCCCTGCATGCTGCTTCTACAGTCAGGTGGCACCTCCGCAGCTTCCATTGACTATGGTTCCCTGCCAGTTGGAGCTGTGTGGAGCTAGTGCCCAGGGCAGGACAGGGGCAGTGCATGGAGCCTCCCTGGTCATCCCTGCACCTTAGAGGACATGTTAATTCCAGGAGCTGCGTAGGTCCGGGTAGAAAGCCTGCCAGCCCTGTACCAGCCAGATTTTTAACGGGACCGACCAGAGCCTCCAGCGTCCCTTTTTGACTAGGTGTTTCAGTTGAACACTGAACACCTGGCAACCCTCGGGCAGAATCTGCTCATCACCTCGGGCCTACTCAATCATGACGTTGGGAAAAGGAGACGATGATGCAAGTAGGAGCAGCCACTTGACAAATGGCCTGGCAACCCTTGTGACCTGTGGGCCCCCCCACTGCAGACAAAGTTATTTATGGCTAAAATGTACCCCACAGAGTACCCAGCTTCTCTTCCCCCTGTGTTCCAGTTTGGACACAGCCTCTCCCACTTGGGGTATTGGCTCAGAAGAGGGGCCAAGTTCTTTTGTCTGGGCCGGTAGTTTGGCAGGGCTGCAGTGTGAGCTTCCCCAGCGGAAGGTGTCAGCAGACCATGGGAACAGCTCACTTGCATTTCACCACGCAACCTTGGCTCAAGTCTGTATTGAGGAGTGTGGCAGGGTCATTTGCCTGGGGCAGCTGGGAGCTGGATCCTTACATAAGCAGACGAGGAGAAGACACGCTAATGGTATTGTTGAGCTGCGTGTGATTTGCCATTGTGTCCTTGGTGGCTAGCATGCTCGGTTTGTGTGGCTGAGCCATACACAGGTGGCTCTTCAGAATACTGATGAGTCAGTGGCATTAGTATTCAATGGCAAGAGCTGGAGCTGTTAGTCTTGGAATAATGGTGGGACTGGCATAGATGATAAATGATTAGGCTGTACTATAATACTGGCACCTCTGGTCTGGCTTCCTTGTGTGGAGGATTTAGTAAGTGCAAATTTTGGTCCTTCAGATCCTAATGAAGAATTGGAAGATGCACATTTCAGGTGCTTTGTTAGTGTAATTTCATAAAGGGCAACACCTGATTTACAAGGCATACAAAAATAATAAAATCAAATCACATGACTCTGTATCTACCTACCAGACGGCATAAGGGCCTGATTCAGCAATACTAACACCCAGCCATATTCAACAAAGTGCTTAAGCATATGATTACATTAAAATTAAGCACCAGCTTTGGTGTTTTGCTGCACTAAAACGTGCATGGTGGTTTGTAGTACTGTGGAGTCTATCCTTCGTAGAGTCAGATTGCTGACAGTTTGGGACCTATCAGATTTCTAAAACTAAGGATGCAATTGCCCCTTCACCCTGCAGACTTGGGCTACATACAGTGATTTTTACATTGAATCAGGTGCACTGTACCTGCGGAAGGTTAAGATTCTGTAGTGTCTTCTGTTGTTGAGACTACATGCAGGATCCAAAGCAAAACTGATTGAAACAGGTGGAATGCTTGTTTTGTTTTTGTTTTTGTTTTTGTTTATCCTCAAACACTGTCACTGATTTATCCAGACTTCTGGATACACCTGGGGGAAAAAGCATGTAGGTGAAACAGAAGAGAGGTTTTATTGCATCTGGTTTTCGAGCAGAGCTTATTATAAAATGTGTGGGGGTATTCATGAATAAACTATTTAATTAGAAAAAATACCAAAATTTGCAATGAACATTCTGCACAGTAGATTATCCAGCCAGCTGTTTCTGGGCAATGCTGAAAATAATTATAGATGAGGAGAGCCCCTAATTTTTGTGATAAGCAAAAACTGGTAGCAAATACTTCCAACACCAAGTCATTAATTCAACACCGTGAGATTTTGCTTGGAAGGACCTGTGTGAGGTCAAAGTCTTGGTCTCATGTTGATTGCAAAGCACAAGGTATGTAAAGGTTTCCAAGCTGGTTTATATAAACTAGGTGCTGTAAGTATAATGGGGACCAGGTGGGTTTAGAAACAGCTGATTTATGCACTGCTGAAGGAGTAAGAGGGGTAATCAAATGAGAATAGAAAAAACAGTCAGACATCCTTTTCAGACAATGTAATCTGCATGGTGGCAGCTTTTTTTTAACCAGTCATTTATTGATTGTCAGGGTCATCTGATACCCAAAGGATGGTTATCAGTTACTTAAGAACATTATTCCCAATATTGATTATTTTATTATTTCCCCAATGCAGCCTAGTATTGACTGTCTGAGCTTGCGAGAGGAGCACATAGTGGGTGGCAGCGAATCATGGAAAATGTGAGGTCATCCATCACTTCCTTTCAGAAAGTGGCAGGTTTTCCTTGGATGATCTTCTGCTGCGCACGTGGTTTGGCGCAACCCCCCACGTCCCGGTGAACTCTTGTTGGTATCATCTGGTTCTAATTTCAGAGTCAAAGTGCAAGTGTAGAGTGGGAGGAGCAAGACAGGGCAGTCCCATGCTGAGCTTGTCAGAGCCTTGAACAGATGGCTCTGCAGACCTGTGCTATGGGATATAACCACAAACGCAAGTTGCCATTGTTTTCTTCTATATCTTGGTAGCCACTTAATCTCAAAAAGAGAGATGTTTAATATCCCCTCAATGAACGGACACAGTTTTAATTGAAGGAGGCCCGCAACTGAGCCTTACATTCACCCAGCTACTTAGCTGGGATATTGAAGTTGCTAGAGAAAGTATTCTCTGAATCATGTTTGTGCAACAGCTTTTGTTTAAATGATGGGAACATTTGCATAGGAAGCTGTTGAGTTCCAGGGAAAACATGATGAAAGCCATAGTTATGTGTCGCAATAGGATCGCCACGCTAGTTTTGCTTTCAGCTAAGATCCTTGGGGAGTAGTGGGTGCTCAGCACCTCCCCGGATCAGGCCACAAACGTCTGGCCACTTTTACAGTCTAGTCGTATTGGTGCATTCTTGATGTCTGAAGACGAGGTGTTCTCCCTCCAGTCATCTGAAGAAGTGGGTTGTGCCCACGAAAGCTCATGATACCATCTACATGTTTTGTTAGTCTATAAAGTGCTACCAGACCATTTGTGGTTGTGCTCTTTTTGTTAGTCCATCTGAGCTCTTAGCTTTCCAAACATAGAAGCTGGATATATCTCTTTGACTATGTGTTTTGATGCATAAGTTCAAACGAGGCACTGGCATGAATCTGAATTCTGATTCTAAATTTTGCAGATGGCTTATGTCTCTGTACACCTCTGGGTGTTCGAAATCCATTCATAATGTAAGTGCAAAATGAATTAAACAAACAGATATGAGCTGTTGGTCGTACATTTGTCCCAGGAAGGGGAGGTGAGACAATTTATTGGATTAAATTACAACTGAAAACCTTAATTATGCATTAAGGTTCATTGATAAAATAGGGACATAGCTGAGACTTGGGGATGGAATGTATAAAGTATTCCCAGATTTGCAAATTCCTTTCCCCAAGTACTCTGAAATGGCAAATGTACTTCCCTTCATCCCTAAAATCTGGTTCACGCACCCGAGGATTGTTTTTCAGCTACACATCTATAACATAAAATTTGGGGTGGGCAAACTTACTTTAGCTAATTACACAATTATTACTATTAGACTGGATTCTATTACAGTATCATCCAGGGACCTCAGACAGGATCGGGTCTGCATTGTGCTAAGCATATAGCTGAGACACAGTCCTGGACCCGAAGAGCTGATGTAGTTGTTTTTGTGTTTGAACATTATAATTCAACTTAAACTTTATAATGTTCATGTCCCCCAGAACAAAAAGAAAAAGATCCAGTAGGAGTAAAAAACGTGGGTTAGAAATGGAGCAAAGAGTGGGCAGAGCAACAGCCAATACGTGTTTTTTTTAAAAGGAATTATTCCTGTTCGAGGAATTATTTTGGGCAAGTTCTGCAGCCTGTGTTCTACAGGAGGTCAGATACATAATCACAATGGTCCCTTCTGGCCTTGAAATCTATGCAGCTATGAATCAAATCCAGGGAGACTGTCAAGAAAAGGAGCCGAGATGGGATGAGAATTAGAAATGTTAATGAATTATATGTTTCACAGAGCTCTGAACACTACAGGGTCCTTATCACCGACTGGGGCTCCTAGATACTAGCATAATGCAAATAATAAAAAAATAATAACACATCAGTCAGTGTTCGGAATACACAAGGCCATCCATTTGTCCCAGACAGGGGGATGAGACAGTTCATTGGGTTAACTTACAGCAGAAAAGCTTTGCAAATCCTAACAACATCATCAAAAATAGTTTGAAAATTTGACACACTCTTGATTTTCCTGAGGTTCGCCCAGCCCTTTTTCAAACACAAATTGCTCTGGCTGGGGTTCCTCTAGTCAGGGCTGACTTTCTTGCAGGTTTTCACCACCCTCCATTGGTAGAGCCCTGCAAGTCCGTGGATATCCGCATTATGTCCGCGAGTATACACATCCGTGGGATGCAAATATTCGCAGCTCACTTTTGTGGATATGGATGCAGATGCAGATACAAATGTTGTGTTCAGAACCCTGCAAATGTGTGGATATCTGCTTTATATCAGCAGGTATCCGCATCAGTGGATGTCAGCGCGGACTTCTGCGGCTCATTTTTGTGAATACAGATGTGGCTATGAATTTTGTACCTGCGCAGGGCTTATTTTGTATCCATTTGGACTGGAGCGGAGTAAAATATTTAACATGAACAAGCCCCTGGAGGAGAACTTTTGAACAGTGGTGCCCTATCTTTGTCCTCATCTTCGGTTTTTAACGCATGGTCAGTGGTTCCTGCAGGACTCATGAGATGGGGAGTCAGAACAGCACAGCTCACTGACTTTCAGATAGATGCTGGTTGAAAAGCAAAGGTGGGATGGCGAAAGTGACTCATTCTGTGTGTGCAGTGGATGCACGGGGGCTTGCATGCTGGCACAAGAACATGGCATGGAACAGATTCAACTTTCAGCCCTTCTTCCTTTTGCAAAAGAAAGGCCAAACAGTCTACGGCAAAGCAATGATCTCAATAAAGATAATTTCAGCTCGTTGCTGGAGAACTTTAAAAGAATTCACAGGAGCAACATCATGTTGCAACGACTAATTTTTGTCATTTGTTTCGGGGAATTTATTAACTCGTGAAAGGCAGCACTCAGATTGGAGTTTGCAAAATGTAAGGGGCTGATACGAGGTAACTCAGATGGAGTAAGTAAACATCCTTTCCCTTTGAATTGCAGCTTATTATCTAGCTTGTTGCTGTGCAAGCCCTCCCTGCTATTTTTTGTTTCCTATGGGAATTTGCTGACTGAGTCACCACTGGCAGACCACCTTGAATCTCAGACAGCCTTGCTGGGCTCTGAAGCAATCATACAGATGGAGAGGGGATGTTCAATGGTGAATTAAACAGACCAGCTGAGTTAATTTGGCAACATTCAAGGTCTAATGAGACACTTTCAGAATAATGCAAGACCCAAAGAAACACAGATGATTTGCTCTAAAAAGTGCAGTGTTTGAAAGTGATGAGATTGGGGTTTTGGAGCTGTTCTGTGGTATGAGGTGCCTGTCCACTTGTGACCCTGTATAAAGCATTAACCTCATTATCCTCATTAACCTTTAGGGAGTGTTGCTCAGGTAATTTCATTATGAACTTTATATCTGCTTTTCAGAGTGTCTTTAAAAGGACATATTGATTGAAATAGGAATTTCTCTTGCACAGCGCCTTTCAGTACTGAGCCATTTATTTGCATAAATTGGATCCTATTATTTATTATATGCGTTGTGGTAGTGCTCAGATAGCCAATGAGAGGCTGACCACCATCATATTACAAGTTGCATCCACACATAAGACACAGTCTTTGCACCCAAAGAGTTTGCTTTTGTTGTTCTATATATCTTGGATTCTGTTATTTCCACTCCAACTCATCTGAAGAAGTGGGTTTTACCCACAAAAGCTCACGATCCTGTATATTTTTGTTAGTCCCTAAGGTGCCACAGGACTGCTCATTGTTTTTAAAATTACACACTAACATGGCTACCCCTCTGAGACTTTTTACTGAAGAATGTATGTTCTGCCAGTTCCCCTTTTGTCCCTTCCGTGTATTTGCTAGTTTACATATCAGTCTCTAGACATGGGTCACCAGGTCATGGATAGTGTTTGATGGTAACATTTTTCAAGAGCAGCTAAGTGACTTAAAACCCTACATTCCATTGATTTGCACTGACGCTTAGGATCCTGGGTTGCAATGGAAGGTCTTGAAAATCCCACTAGATGCCTTTCTGCAACTTTAGGCATCTAAAAGCTTTTTTTAAGAAAGCCTTAAATATCCAAGTTTTTTTGGAAATGGGCACGTAGGCTCCTACGTCACTCAGGCATTTTGAAAGTTTTACTCGTCTTGCAATAATACTGGGAAATGTACTGTATAAATAATGACGGTGGTAATACATCCCAGGCCTACAAGGCACTCTTCAGCATGCAGTGTATCTTATAGCGCATATTACTGACACTAGTCAAGAGGTCAAGCCTCTGATCAAAGCATCCTTGAGTTTTGGAAAAGTTTGGATCCAGACCAAAATCTGAACTTTGCATCATGCCTCCATCTTTACAATGAGCCAAACCAAAAACCCGTGTCCAAGACTCCTAAAGTTTTGAGTCATTGGGAGTCCCATCCCTGAACTGCAGCTCCAGCCCTGTTGTACTCTGCACTAGCTCTTGATGTTTTTTCTTCCAAACTGGTCTCCTAACATGCGATGCAACACTGCTTCTCCTTCCATAATCTCTTTAGATTATATTCTGTGAGTCTCCCGGAGCCTGGGTGAATAAAGCGGACCTTTGAGTGGTCTGAGTTATCAAGATAAGATCTTGACACTGAAAGTCACGTTTTCAAAGGGCTTGGCCTCTAAATTTACGTGGCCAAACATGCAGAAAACATGCAGAATTGCCCTAACAATGTGAGTGGCTACTTTTAGAAATGTGGCCCTTAGAATATACAAGAACTCTTGCCACTTTTATCACTCTGTGGTGATAGCTCCATTAAACTCTAAGAATCACATTTTTCTTTGGGCGTGTTTACTTTTGCTTCCTGCAGTGTTTCCATGTTCACATGCGAAGCTGGTAATGGTGCTGTCAAATACCTGTTTGTACATCCAGTCCTGCATGTAAGAGCACAGTCTGTCATCTTTGACATGCAACTATCGATTCTGGGCTTGCATGGTCACCATGCTCACAAATGTATTGGGTTCAGTTTAGGAACCTCCTGAAAATCCTCCCTCCCATTCCCCCAGCATAACTTCGTTGCTTTATTTGGCTTGATGCTATTGCCTGAGCTATAATAATATTGGTCTGTCAAGAGACTTGCACTGCGCACACTATAAAAGCATGGCGTGTTGTTCTTGGCTATGTAGCCAGGCTGCAGTGCAGCCGTAATTGAGTCTTTGTATTTCATATTTGTATTAGTAAATCCTGTTAGAGGAATTTGTATTCTTTCCAAGTGCCACAGGCTGGCAGGAGAGCGATGGCCTGTAACTGAAGAGGTCTCACAGGAGAATAGCTATTGAGTTTCCTCCCTGCATTTGCGGATCCTGTGAAAGGACTATAGATACCTGGCAAGTACAGCAGGCGTGTGAGCAGCACCTTTGACGCTCACTGCAGATCCTGGGTTAGCAATCCCGGTATAATGCCCTCATCTGTGAAAAGTCTGCAGGCCTTCTGGACTGGTGGTAAAGAGAGAGAACACTCAACTTGTTTGCCAGGGGCTCATCCAGATCTCCAGGATCTGGCTGTAGAAAGTGGGTATACGCCATCAATGCCCTCTTCTGGGCAGCTCAAACTGGGCTTCCTCATGTTGCCATAGTGAGCAATATGTCTTAGTTGGTCAGTTGTAACTGATGTGGAATTAACTTCCATAGGAGCTATGGAGCACCACTGACCTGCTCACCTTCTCCTCTAAGGCAAGGTGCACCTCTTTGAGCTGCCTTCTCCATCCGTCACTCAGAACTGCATGTACATTTACAAAGGAAACCCTACCAAAACAAAATGCTCCACTGTACGCCCAATTCTCCCCCAAGGGAGAGCATGAGAGGGAATGAGGTACACTTGACAGATGTTACTCATGACTTGAGAAGGCTACATTTTGTGGTGATGAGTGGGGTAGAAGGATCTGTGCAAAATAGATCAATACAGAATTTGCCATCAATCTACAGAGGTAAAAGATGGCCATTAATGTGTCTTACTACTTTTGAATCCTAAATAAATCTGAGGAGATTGCTCTGGCTAACAATGCCAAACTAGACTGTGATTGATAGTTGAGGCTGTGTGGGGAGTGCAACATTAGAGGGGATGAATCCTTAGAAAAAAAATAGTCCTGATACTATCTTGGAAAATTCTAGAGAAGAACTCTCCTGAGCAATGTTCCCTCTAATCTTTTTCATCTGTGCGTGGATTTTTTCCATCCATATACATAATAATTTTTATGTCCACTGAGGTATGTGTGAATGTGCACCACCAGTAGAAACAAAAAACTGTGGGCACTCTGCTAATCAGCTGGGTGGCATTTGAATCTCTCCTGAGAGGCTGCCCAGGTGCACAGCTTAGAGGGAACACAGCTCCTTAGTGTCTTTATTTTGCCTCTTGCTTGCTGTATTGTAATTGTTAATTTTGTAAAATGCTGAAATGCTCTTTATGTTGGAAAAATCAGTGTCATGCCAAAATCCTGAGGACCATTCCTGTGTAGTTCTTTTCTGGTGTAGTTAAAATCCATCCATCATCTCCCCCGCCGCACCCCCTCCCCAAAGAAAAATGTAACATTCAAAGACAAATTATTGTTCTGCTTAATGGGAGAAATATACAATATTTGTATTTGCTGTCTGCAGAGTGACTTTCTGGCATGAACTGCTCTGAATGTGTCTGAGTCTGGTGCCAAGGGGGTCATTTCTCCAGAAGTTCTACATGGAAACTATGTCAGGAATATTCATTGTGAAGCAGGCAGTGTGGTCTATTGGTCAGAGTGGGAGCCTGTGAGCCAGACCTGTGTTCTGTGCCTGACTGCCACTGTCTCACTTGGGACAGCACAACATTTCTATGCACTTATTTCCTTACCTGTTAAACCAGGATCCACCTTGGTACATTGCTTTGAGATCCTCAGATGAAACGTTCTATGGAAGGGCAAAGAATGAGTCTCCTGCAATCTCTGCTCTCTTTTCAATCATTTTGATACTGATTATTTCTTCTCTGTCTTTACTAGCCCCACTTTCTTTCATTTCTTTTGATCCCTCATCTTCATCCTGCTCAGTTCTCACCACCTGTCTTCTGTCCAGGTGTCTCCCTCTCTATTTTGCTCTTCTTTTCCTCCTCCTGTTTTTACAGGTGTTACTGCAATATCACATCTATGCTGCCACTTCATTCTTCTCTACCTAATTTCATTGCCAGGGAAGTTGTTTGCTCTGAGACAGCAAGGGAAAGGGAGCCAAGTTTCAGTTGTGCTCAGATATTTACAGTACTGGCTTTCCTCATGCACACACAGAGCTAAGCATAAGTTTTCAGCCAAAGCTCCCCCGCACACACACGCTGAAAAATGCAGATTCGTGTTGATGGAAACATTTAATGAGGCTTTTGCTGAATCCCCCAAGTGGAAACATTTTGGTTTGACTTTTTCGAAGTCCATTTTTTGATTCAAAACATTATTTTGTTTAGCAGCTTACTTCAGTTTTATTTTTAAAGAAGGGAAAAAAGAAAATAACAGCCCTGAAAACTAAATGAAACATTTAATATTTGTTTCATTTGACCCCAAACCATTTTTGTTTTCTTCTTTTTTGCTTCCCCATTTTTTTCTTTTTAAGTTTTATTTTGGCTCAACCCAAAACAATATTTTTTTGTTTGGACAGTGAACTGAAAAAGGAATTATTTGCACAGCTGTAGCCACACGTGTGGGCTTTCCTCTTGCGTTGGTGCTGATAAAGTGTGTTATATCATAAATGGATGACCAGAACATTAAAAAAACAGCTATTCCTATTCCTTGCTGGGTTTATTGCCCATTGTCCTCTAGCATGTGTTGCCAGTTATACCCGTCTGATTTGGAAATGTTTTCCACTCCCAGCATTGCCAAACCAAAGCATTAAAAAATTGCCAGTCATTCCCCCCAAAACCATGAGACTGGCTTAATGATCCAGACTGTGTTTTCTAAAGTTTGGTTCTTTTTATTCACCTTGAGGTTTCTGAACCTGTAGAGTACGTTTGCATCACATTTTCCAGCTTCTTCTCTGCTGGAATGCTCACATAATCACGTGGCTCCAGGAGCTGGGGCTTTTAACAAAAACATTGAGCAAGACATGAGAAGTCATTCTTCCACTCTACTCTGTGCTGATTAGGCCTGAACTGGAGTATTGTGTCCTGTTCTGGCCACCACATTTCAAGAGAGATTTGAAGAAATTGGGGAAGATCCAGAGAAGAGCAACAAGAATGATTAAAGGTCTAGAGAATGTGAGCTATGAGGGAAGACTGACATAATTGGGCTTGTTTAGTTTAGAAGAGTGAAGACTGAGAGGGGACATGATAGCGGTTTTCAAGTATCTAAAAGAGTGTTACAAGGGGGAGGAAGAAAAATTGTTCTCCTTGGCCTCTGAGGATAGGACAAGAAGCAATGGGCTTAAACTGCAGCAAGGGAGGTTTAGGCTGGACATTAGGAAAAACTTCCTAACTATCAGGGTAGTTAAACGCTGTAATAAATTGCCTAGGGATGTTGTGGAATCTCCATCTCTGGGGATGTTTAAGAGCAGGTTGGATAGACATCTATCAGGGATGGTCTACGGTACTTGGTCCTGTCAGGAGGGCAGGGGACTGGACTCGATGACCTCTTGAGGTCCTTTCCAGTTTTGGGATTCTATGATTCTATGATTGACTCTCTTGTCCTGCTGATACTCCTGCAGCCCTGTGAATCGGAGCTCCCCAGCCCTACAGTTTCTGCTAAGGCTAAAGCATTTTGCAATTGGTGCGGGAACCGAAGAGAGCACATTTGCCCAGTAGGCTGCCTCCTTTCTTCTTTATCAAAGGGGCTGCCATCCGCCAAACATTTGCAGAGATTCCCAGGGACTAATCATAATTATTCTTAATCCCTTTAGCTCCATGCTGAGCATGGCATGAACCACTGCTAGGGTTGGGATGCATGCTGGGCTGGAGTCTCCGCCAGAATCTTATTTAAAAAAGCCCATGGGGAGAAAGCAGCCTACTGATGGGACTGTGAGGGGCTTAGAGCCAATCTACTGGAATCCTGACATTTTCTTCTGACACACCCCAGACTCCTGCCACCCATTCTCAACTATTCCTACTGCTTGCAGGATATTCCCTGCTCTCACACCCTTCCCCTGCTGCCTGCCTGGCATTCCCTACCTCCCCTTGCTTGCTCATCTGACAGTCCCGGTCCTCCTTGTTGAATCATTTTCCTCCTCTCCCCTTCCTCCCAGGTTTCTTTTTCTTTGCCTTTCCCTTCCCCTGCTGGCTGCCAAGTACTGTGTGGGTGTCTGGCTGGTGAGTCTTGCCCACATGCTCAGGGTTTAGCTGATCGCCATATTTGGGGTCGGGAAGGAATTTTCCTCCAGGGTAGATTGGCAGAGGCCCTGGAGGTTTTTCGCCTTCCTCTGTAGCATGGGGTACAGATCACAGCTGGAGGATTCTCTGCATCTTGGGGTCTTCAAACTATTTGAAGGCTTCAATATCTGAGATATAGGTGAGAGGATTATTCTAGGAGTGTGTGGGTGAGATTCTGTGGCCTGCATTGTGCAGGGGGTCAGACTAGATGATCATAATGGTCCCTTCTGACCTTAAAGTCTATGAGTCTATGAGTCTATCCCTGGTATACAGATGGCAATGTAGGCATCAGGCATGGGAGGAGGCCTAGGAGTTATCGGCTACGTCTAGACTGGCGCTTTTGCGCCAGAGCTATGCAAATGAGGCTCAGCGTTGGAATATCGCCGAGCCTCATTTGCATAGCTATGAACCGCCATTTTTTGAAGAGGCTCTTGCGCAAGGCGGGGCTGTCTACACTGCTCCTTCTTCAAGAAAAACCACTGCATGCAGCCGTTATTATTTTCAGGCATAACGACTGCT
Source organism: Rafetus swinhoei (assembly GCA_019425775.1). Lineage (NCBI taxonomy): Eukaryota > Metazoa > Chordata > Testudines > Trionychidae > Rafetus > Rafetus swinhoei. Next base: position 123,893,998 of record CM033446.1, on the reverse strand, counting down.
GCAGTGTTTTCTTGCGCAAGAAGGGGCAGTGTAGACAGCCCCGCCTTGCGCAAGAGCCTCTTCCGCGAAAATGGCGGTTCATTAGCTATGCAAATGAGGCTCAGCGATATTCCAACGCTGAGCCTCATTTGCATAGCTCTGGCGCAAAAGCGCGCCAGTCTAGACGTAGCCATCATGTCCCAGCAATTTCAGGGCAATAGACTGTCTGCAAAGGCTAAGACTATGTCTACATGTAAAGTGCTGCAGTGGCCTAGCTGGTGCAGATGCTCTATGCTGACAGGAGAGAGAAGCTCTCCTGCTGACGCAGCGCTGTGCACAATCACTTCTGCTGGTGTAACTTAAGTTGCTGGAGGCACAGCGGCGGCCTCAGATTACACCCACTTGCCTTCGCCCACTTGGAGCATGATAAAAAATGTGAACTCATCAGACATGCCCTCTCAGGAGCAGTGCCCAGCTGTGAGACATCCTGGGAGGAAGGATCTGTGAAGTTATAAAAAGGTCCAAGCTGCCGGTGACGTTGGTTGCCCCGCTCGCCTGTTGACCACTCTGCTCTTCCTTCTCCTCTTCCTCATGCACGCTGTCCCCCACGTTGCTGCCCAAGGCTGCCTGAGAAGGAATCTATGGACAGGCTAGGGGAGCTAGTCAGCTCTCCCCTTAGGATCGCACGCAGCTGCTTATAGAAGTGGCATGTTTGCAGTGATGATCCAGACAGCCCGTTAGCCTCCTTTGTCTTCTGGTACGATTGGGTCAGCTTCTTTATTTTCACGCAGCACTGCTGGGCATCTTTGGCATATCCTTTCTCCTCCATGCCTTTTGCAATCTTGGCATAGATATCTGCATTCTTTTTGCTGGTTTTAGTTCTGCAAGAACAGATTCCTCTCCCCAGTGAGGTCCAGGATCTCCTACACTCTCCACGCTGGTGCATATCGGCAACCCAGGGAACTTATGGTTGGGTGTGTTGCCTGCCATGAAGTCTGCTCACCATGCTGGCAACACAGGAAATTAAATTCAATTTTTCCTGGGACTTTTCCTGTTCATCTGGAAAGCAGTTGAGTTGAAAGTCCTGGCCAGAGCGGTCACAACAGGGCACTGTGGGACACCTCCCAGAGGCCAAGAACTTTGATTTTCACAGCTCTGTGTCTACGCTACCTTACAGTCAACGGAATGGACTCGTTGTTTAGAAAATCGACTTCATGCAGCTAAGGGTGACCTAAACTCCCAGTGTAGACCAGGCCTAAGAAGGAGGAGAAAGAAAACTCCCAGAGGACATTCCTTTGAATTGCCCTCAGGACAGAATCAGCCTGGCACCACCAGATGCTACTGTCTGAGGACCATGGGTCCTTGCAGGTGCATGCATTTGTAGTATCAGGGCAGTGAACTGTTACACAATTATGCAACCTATTTGGAGTTGGGTTGTTAACATTTTACTGTGCACGCTCTAGTGCAGTCTTGGATCATGCAAGTGAATGCTGACACAATGGGCAGCCGAGCGCCAGTCACATGTTGCAGTCTAGATGGTCTTATTTTTAAAAGGCAAATAGGAGTCTGCACGTACGTGTTTGTTTGACCAGATGGTACCATGTGAAAAACCATGTTTTCAGAAACTTTGCAATCCATGGCAGAGAGTGTGTGGGAGTTTCTTGGAGGAGTAGATTGGGGGCCATAGCATCTGCACTGTTAGGAGTAGAGCTGTTTAAAATATACTACCAGTTTTTTGCAAAATAATTTTAGTGCTGCCAAAAAGGACTAATGTTGGGGAAGTATGTGCATGTGTGTGCTGTGAGTGTGTGTGTTTAATTTGGGGGGGAAAAGTAAATGAAAAATGTTCAAAATGAGAAAATTTCAGGCCTGGTAGACTCTAAAAACTTTGGTCAACATAACTACATTGGTCAGGGTGTGAAAAATCCACCCTTGGAGCACAAAAGTTGTGACAAGCTAACCCCTGAGGTACACACAGCATTGTTTGGGGAGGTGGTGTTTTGACACTAACACAAAAGCCTTTTCTGTCGCTGCGGGCTGCGTTTACCCCATGGGGTTGTGCTGGCATGGCTGTAGTGCTGTAGCTGTACTACTGTGGTCCTTGTAGTGTGGATATGGCCTCAATATTTCATCCCCTCCTTTTTTCTTCCCCTTTTCTATTTTGCCACTAAAAAGGGGGGGGGGAAGGGTCAGAAATCCCCTACCGCATGAAACCAAAATGGAAAACTGAAACCCAAATCCCCCTTCCCCTCAAGTATTAAATGTATTGGAAAGGTGGAAAAAATTTAAAACTTAGTTTCTGGTGAAAAATGCCATTTTTGAAAAAAGATTGTTTTTCATTTTTTCTTTTTTTTTTGGCAAAATACATGAGAACTGGCTCCAGTCAGGAGGGACCATTCTTCCCTTCCCATATTCCCCACCCTGGTGAAAATCATTGGTTGCTGTTTGTTTCTGCTTTTTGCGGGGAGCCTGATGACCAAGCAGGATTGCGTCTGAAAACTGGACATACAACTATGTAGCAATCTATGATCCTGATCCTGCAACTGTATGTGCAGGCTAGACCTCGAGGGTCTCAGAAAACCACATCTGATGTTGCTCTGCTGAGCCTGTCCAGTCCAAAGAGGCAGAATTGTTCCCGTCCTAGGAACATAGGCATGACCAGACTAGATTGGATCGTTGGATCACACAGTCCTGTATCCTGTCTGTGAGGCGATGCTTAGGAAGCATGTGTAAAAATAATCTCAACACACATGTATGGATTAATCTGCTTATGGAAGGTAATTCCTACCCCTATGCAGTTTGGGCCTGTTTCTACCCCCATGGAGTGTTGCCACTGATTTCTGTGGGCACAGGAGGATATCCGTGTTACTTATAAATTACACGGTCTCCATTGGAGACGACAGGAGCAAAGGCAAAGCTTGCCTGATCCATGCTCTGATTGCTCCCTTTTCGTTTTCTTTACTTTGTGCATCATTCTTTTGCTGTGCCATAATAACACCGGTTTGTGGCTTATCGTGCAGATACAGCTCACATAGCTTTGCAGTTCCTTAAAGCCCTGGGTTCCCTACAAAAGGTTCAGTGGGCTTCTCAATCTGCTCTCCGGTTTTATTTTCTCTTTGAATTCTACTGAACTGCTGGCTGGGATGCGACAACAAAGAGCGAAGCCAGTTAACCCTTAGAATATTCAAATCGGCTCCAGTTTGTTTGTTTTTGGGCTAAAGCAGGAGTGAGAAAACCGGAGCTCGGAAGTGCTAGTGGGAAAGGGATCACCTGGGAAAATATAGAGGCCTTTCATCTTGGCTCCATCCCCTGCGGCTAGGAGAGCTTTCTGCTCCCAGCTGGTCTAACAACTCTCCTCCCTTTCAACAGAGACGTTCCATCACTGTGTCTGGGGAGGAACACTTAGCAGGGACCATCTGACATGGAGCAAAAGTTGAGGGAACAGATGTTTCTCTCTCAGGGAGCGTGTGTGATAGGGAAGGTGGGGGGTTCTTTGTAAAGTGTTGACAGGGATATAAAATACCTTTCAAGATTTTAAAACCAACATCTGGAGCTGCTTTTTGTTGTTGTTGACCACGACGTTAATCTGCTGACAACTGGGCATGCACACGTGTACACACACACACACACACACAGAGCTGCTTCTGGCTATTTGTGGGTGATTTCATGCAACTTTCATAAGTTCAGAACATAAGAACATAACATAACAACGGCCATACTGGATTGGACCAAAGGTCCATCTAGCCCAGTATCCTGTCTGCCGACAGTGGCCAGTGCCAGGTGCCCCAGAGGGGGTGGACCGAAGACAATGATCAAGTGATTTGTCTCCTACCATCCATCTTCAGCCTTTGACAAACAGAGGCCAGAGGCACCATTCCTTACCCCCTGGCTAATAGCCTTTTATGGACCTAACCTCCATAAATTTATTTAGCTCTTTTTAAAACTCTGTTATAGTCCTAGCTTTCACAGCCTCCTCTGGCAAGGAGTTCCACAGGTTGACTGTGCGCTGAGTGAAGAACTTTCTTTTATTAGTTTTAAAACTGCTACCCATTAATTTTATTTGGTGTTCTCTAGCTCTTCTGTTATGGGAACAAGTAAATAACTTTTTTTTATTCACCGTCTCCACACCACTCATTATTTTATATACCTCTATCATATCCCCCTCAGTCTCCTCTTTTCTAAACTGAAAAGTCCCAGTCTCTTTAGCCTCTCTTCATATGGGAACCGTTCCAAACCCCCAATCATTTTAGTCGCCCTTTTCTGAACCTTTTCTAATGCCAAAATATCTTTTTGAGGTGAGGAGACCACATCTGTACGCAGTATTCAAGATGTGGGCGTACCATAGTTTTATATAGGGGCAGATATTTTTGTCTTATTTTCTATCCCTTTTTTAATAATTCCTGGTATCCTATTTGCTTTTTTGACATTTAGTTTTTGGCCTTGGAGTAATTTTGGTCCAGTCTGAGTGTATACACTCCGTGTCAAGTAGTGGTGGAACCTCCACTGACTTCCAATGAGTTTTGCCCATTTACCCTAGCAAAAAAAATTGCCCTCCATTTCTCTCTTCTTTCTTAACCAGGGTCCCTCCGTAGAACACAGCAGGAATGGTTATTGTTATGGATTTGTGTGAAGGAATAAAGAATTCCAGTGTGGTTTACAGACACATGCCTGAGGTCAAGGACTAAGGAGGACCGGTTGTCTGGAAGAAGTGGCCTGAAAGAAGGATTTGGAGGAGGGGAGGGTGAGTCACACACAAACTCTCCTGCCCTATGGTGTTGTGTTCAATAAAGTTAGCCTGAACTGGTTTAAAACAGTTTTATCAATGGGCCAAATCCTCATCTGTTATAAATCAGTGTGACTCCACTGCTGGATCTAAGCCAGTTTAGACCAGTGGAGGATCTCACCCAGGTTTCTTGCCCCAATGTAATCTGTGCCTTAATCTAGCTCCTATTCTTCTAGCTTTACCCTCTCTCCTTCCAGACTACGGCTCCTGTATACATCTATTTTCCCTCATTCGCTACAAACCTTTCCCTCTGCCTCATCAGAGCTAAGCTGATCTTTCATATCCTGATTGAGAACAGACTGTATTTGCGTGCATACTTCAACTATCTAAAGCAGCACTGACTCACAGAGCTTAAGTCATTTTATTTGAATCAATTTTGGGGTGAAATTTGTCTTTATGGAGTCCGGGAGTGCCAGAACATGCCCCCCCCCTTTTTACCAGCTGTAAGGGGTGAGTGATGGTGGAGGGGTAGAGGAGTGCAAATGGGGAGACAGGGTATTGGAGGGAGATGTGGTGTGGGAGTGAGGCCTCCAGGGAAGAGGCAAGGTAGGAGCAGGTTTTGGGGGAAGACCTGGCGTGAGAAGCTGGGGTGTGAGGGTGCGGCCTCGGGGGAATGGGTGGCACAAGGGCAGGGACTGAGGGAGAAGAGATGAGGTGTCAGGGCCTTGGGGGGGGGCAGCACCGCATGGGAGGGTTCCGGCACCTGTGCCCCTCCCCCCACTTTCAGGGTTCTCATGAATACAGATTGCAAACTGGCCAATTTCTTAGCAGGCTGCTAATTGTAATCTCTGCTCGGCTCTTTATGACTCATTACAACGGCGGCACTCTTCCCTCCCCCCACCCTGCTCCAGGTGTTCAGGGCCGGCCCACAACATTTTGGCACCTGAGGTGGGGAGCTCAAATGACGCCCCCCATATCCCCTCGCTTGGGCCAAACCTTTGAAAGGTCTCAATTCTGCCTTCTTTCTGTTCTACTCCTCTCCTGGTACTGCTCTGCTACCTACATATGCACCAGCAGCAGACACAATTTTCTACACTCTGGGTCCTAGTGGCACCCCCCCACAGTCTGGCACCTGGGGCGGCCGCCTCAGTTCGCCTCATGGTAAGGCCAGCCCTGCAGGTGTTACACAAATGCAGAGTAAAAGGCTCTCTTTCTTGAAGAGCTGCCAGTTTGAGGAGACAGAGCAGGCAAAGGGCAGAAGAAATGAAACATTATCTCCATTCTATAGATGAGGATCTGAAACAGATGAATTAAGACCCAGTTCTTCCAAGGGAGGTTGGTTGCATAAATCCCATGGTAACCTATGAGTTAGGTACCTAAACACCATTGTAGGTCTTGGCCCTTCATCTCATGAGTCCTGCAAAGCCATCTTTCCAGGGCCTCAACTAGCCCACTAGCACTGGAATATTCCAGATGATCTCAGTCAGTTGGAAGTGCCCTTGTTTGGATTTACACCTACTCAGTGGAGACAATGAACTTCACTTGTTATGGTCAAACATAGCCAGGCCTACAACTGTTCTCCTGAGCAGATAGGCCCGGTGGTTTCCACCTTCTAAACTTTTTCAAAATCATGACAACTTGAGGGGCTTACTTACAGTGCTGAAACAAAGAGAACTATTACTGCAGAGATGGAGCTCTGTTAATAATACTGACAGTTCACCTGTCTATTTCATAAACAATGAGTAGTCCTGTGGCACCTTACAGACTAACAAAAATAAATATATATATAGTGTCTATTTCATATGAATCCACTTTGTTTTGAAGGGCCGGGGTAGAAAATATAAAGGGCTATAACACGGAAAAAGCTGCATTTCAATGTCAGGATAGTAAGCGAGACAGATTTAAGTACACAATGAAGAGTTTCAATATAGTTAAGACATTTTTGGCACTTTCTTTTTCAGTATTTTGGGGAAAATCAGATCTGCACAGCAGAGTGTTTGTTCCTGGTGTCTGAGACACGAACATAGGTTCCTTTCCTTCCCCTTTCTATGCTGCTGGCGGAGGCGTTATTATGGTGGAAGCAGAAACAGATGGTCTGTGTCTAGACTGGCAAGATTTTGCGCAAAAGCAGATGCTTTTGCGCAAAAACTTGCCAGCTGTCTACACTGGCCGCTTGAATTTGTGCAAGAGCACTGACTTTGTAATGTACAAAATCAGTGCTTCTTGCGCAAATACAATGACGCTCCCGTTCGGGCAAAAGCCCTCTTGCGCAAATGTATTTGCGCAAGAGGGCCAGTGTAGTCAGCTAAAAAGTGTTTTGTGCAAAAAAGCCCCGATGGCCAATCCGTGCCAATCTAGACGCTCTTTTGCGGAAATACTTTTAACACAAAAACTTTTCCGTTAAAAGTATTTCCGCAAAATCATGCCAGTCTAGACACAGCCATGTAGAACCTAGATGCCTGGCAGTGCTACTCCTTCCTCTCCAGCACCTGAAAAGCGAGACGGTGAGACTCCGATTTCTCCGTAGGCCTAGGGGCATAGAAAGCAGGTAAAAGTGATACAGTAAAACTCCATTGGTCCGGCATCTGATGGTCCGGCACTCCTCATGGTCCGGCACCATCAGGAACCCGGAAGTGCTCCGGGCAGCCGGACCATTGGAGCTGCTCTGCCCCCGGCTTCCCCGATTCAGCCGCTGCTGAAATTGACCAGCAGCTGAATCGGGAAAGCCGGGGGCAGAGCAGCTGGAATGCTGCCGGTAGGTCCCGTAGCGCTGCCCCTTGGGCGTTGCGGGACCAACCCGGCAGCACCCCAGCTGTCCCCGATTCAGCCGCTGCTGAAACTGACCAGCGGCGAGGCAGAGCTGCTCTGCCCCGGGCTTCCTGGAATCAGCCTTTGATCAGTTTCAGGAGCAGCTGATTTGGGGACGCCTGGGGCAGAGCAGCTGGGGTGCTGCTGGGTTGGTCCGGTAGCACTGCCCCTTGGCGCTGCGGGACCAAGCCGGCAGCACCCCAGCTGCTCTGCCCCAGGCGTCCCCAAGAGCAACTGGGTGCTGCCGGGTTGGTCTCACAGCGCCAGGCGGTGCTACCGGACCAACCCGCAGCTGCTCTCAGCGCGGCGTCGATTCAGCTGCTGCTGAAACTGACCAGCAGCGGCTGAATCGGGGACGCCTGGGGCAGAGCCGGACTATCGGAAGGGGGGGCTATGAGGGGTCTGGGGTGGCATCCCCCCCACACCACCCTAGACTCCTCATAGCCCCCCCTTCCAATAATCCGCATATCTGATAATCCGGCACCCCCTGGGTCCTAAAGGTGCTGGATTATCGGAAGTTTACTGTAGTGAGAAGAAGAACTTGACTGTCACACATACAGACTCTGTGGGCGCACTGGGGCTGGAGCATCCATGGGGGGGAAAAAGTGGGTGCTTAGCACCTACCAGCAGCCTACCAATCAGCTCCTCCCCCTGCTGCCAGTGGGCCCCGCTGGTCAGCACCTCCCCCTTCCTCCGAGCACCTCTCACCCACCAGAATCTGCTGTTCAGTGGCATTCAAGGCAGAGGGGGAGGAGCGTGGGCAGGAAGAGGCAGGGGTAGGGGGCAGAATGGATTGGGGGTGGGAAGAGGTGGGGTGGGGGCTTGAGGGAAGGGGTGGAGGGGGACAGGGCCAGGAGCAGCACAGGGGGTCAGGCACCACATGGGAACTGGGGAAGTTGGTACCTCTATTGTTGCCTGGGAGTTTTCTCTCATTTGGCTTTGAGAAATCGCCTCTTTCCTTGGCTTGAACTCTTACTAGTCACTGGCCTGCGCCTGTGGCTGAGGAGGGCCGGCTGGAATTTCCTTCAGTGCTTGGCTGCTCCCTGGGATTTAGCAGGTGGTGTTTTTTCTTTGGGTGGAGCTGCAGAGTGAGTCCGAACTTTTCTGAAATTTCCCGAAGTGCTTCGAGGCGCTCCCTGCCTGGCCTGCCTTTGAAGTGCTGCTTGGGAAAGCCCAGGACATAAAAACGTAAGGCCGATTTGCTGCAGCTGCAGGGAAGGTCATAAAAAGGGGGATTAAACCCTTTCTGCAGCAGCAGCACAATGTTCCCATTTCATATGCTCCTTGAAAAGTTCTCTGAGGAGACGTGCATTTCTGGCAGTGTAACTGCATGCTGAGTCCACCCCCCATCTCAAGAGTCCATGGGTTACTGGCAAAAGCAGGAACTCGGAGATAGAGGCTGCAGGGGAGACCTAGGAAACATGCTTGATGAGGGACTGAACGGAAGCCCAGTTCTGCAAAGGTATTTAGGCTCCTAACTTTGACTGAAATGAATGGGTTGGGGCTCCTAGTCTTTTGAAGACCTAGGCCTGACTGCTTAGGTGAACTGTCAGTCAATAGTATAATTTCTGATTGTACAGGAAACTGGGCAGATGATTCCCAGTCACTGATCAGAGCAGACATAGGTACTAATGTCAGCCCCAGGCATTCAAATATTAATTAGCTAATATTAATTAGCTTAAAACAATGAGAGAGAGAAAAAAATCCTTTTGGGGGTCTCTTGATTTGCCTTCTGTTTTTTGAGACTTTAGAGGTCAGCCTTCCAAACTTTTCTTTGCAGCCATAAGGGCTTGCCTTTTTTTTTTACACATGCAATGAAAGCTGAGAGTCTTATGAAATCCCATGACTCCAGCAGCTCTGGCTTCAAGCAAAAGCATCAAATACGGTGCATGTTTGGCAACATCATGGCATACGCGTCCTCTGTAACAAAAGTGTAAATGTTTCACACAGGCTGCATTTGCTCTCGTTTGCAGTTTTGTTGTAGCCAGGTCAGTCTCAGGATATTAGACAGACAAGGTGGGTGAGGTAATGTTTTATTGGATCAACTTCTGTTGATGCAAAAGACCAGCTCTTGAACTTACACAGGTCAGGGAAACTTAACCACAGAGTCACAGCTAAAAAAATTATATGGATAGAACTTCTGAGACTGGAAGAAGAGTTCTGTGTTAGCTCAAAAACTTACTTTATATGACCTTACTGTGATGGGGCCTCTGCCCCGCACTGGACCTGTAAGAGTTAAAACCCAGCCCTGGCAGAGGGCTGGAGTGGTGGAGCCAGCAGCTGAAGCAGAGACAGTCAATTAGGGCCCAGCTGGGGCTGTATAAATAAGGGCTCCTGGAGGGGAGGAGACATGGAATCACTCTTGTTCCAGCTGTAGAGGGGAGGGACCTAGCTGCCAAGGAAGCTAGAGGCTTCCTGACATAGAGGAGGACTGGGGAAGCTCTAGCCAGGCAAACTCCCAGGCTGCAGGGCCTGAAGCAACACCTGAGAGGTACTAGGGCTGCAGAGAGGCAGCCAGGTTAGGCAAAAACATAAAGTCCACACCCCCTTGCCAGTGATGAGTGGCCATTTTAGATTGCAGTTTGCTCCTGTGGCAGGGCCTATTTGAAGACTGGCAGTGGGTCACTGAGGCAAGGTGGGCATAGGGGGCTGGGGGTTCCCTGAAGGGGAGGACCCCAGAGTGCGGGGACACTGCAGCAAGGCAGTACCTAGGTGGGAGGACACCACGGTCTGGGAGGAATGGGGGTCCTATCGTAAGGTGGTGGAGGCATTAACAGGGAACAGCAGGTGAGACACCGGCCAAAAGGGGGCGCTCCAGGACTGAAGTGCTAATTCCCAAAGTGACACGCTGGAGGCACTGTGGCGGTGAGTCCTGCCGTGTTACCCTCCCCCACTTTGTCTCTCTTAAGAATTATATTATACTTGAAAGCCACCTTATCAAATGTTAAAGGATAGCTTTGGGATTCTGTCTAGATCTGTCTTGGGTACTTACACCATTGTTACCATACAAGAGTTTTACTGAGTGAATGTTTACAAGGTAAAAGCCAAACAAATTGTACAAGTTTAAGATAAAACATAAGTGATCTGCGGCTCAAGGGTGGGTTACAGCCGTAACAAACATAATACATAGTTAAACAAACATAATACATAACCCGCCTAGTCCTGGATACAAGTGGGGGTGTAACTAAAATTAAGACCATACATTACCCCTGGGGTGTCACCCATACAGCAGAAAGGAGTCTTTTCCTCTTAACATAGTCCATTTCTCAATGGGTGGAGTTAGCCTCAATAGGGGGATCAGTCTTCGTCAACTATACTTTGTGGAAAAAGAAGGAAAAAAAATGTAACTCAGTCTGTCAGATAAAAGAAGCCAATGCTTCCCCTGAATTCGTCCCTCGTCATCACGTCCCTCATCGTCAGTGCTTTTTTTGTGATGGTACTTCCCAGTACTCATTACCAGCACCTCCAGATGCAGTACTGGCACCTCCAGTCAGAGCTTACCTGGAAAGAACAGTGTGTACCAGCAACTCTGAATGCAAATGTCCAACAGTCGGCTGGGCTGCATGTCTTAAAGGGGCCGTATCTCTTAAAAGAGCAATGCCGGCCCCACCCTGTCTTTTTTTTTTTTTTTTTTTTTCTCAACAACTTTTCCCGCGGAGCAGTAGCGGCACCTTTTTTTTTTTTTTTTTTTTGAACCAAAAAAAGCACTGCTCGTTGTCATCCTCAGTCATGTCCCTCGGCGGTCATCTGTCATGTCTCTGTCACGGTCACAGTCAATTGTTGTCCTCTGGGGCATCACCCATAAAGCAGAATAGATACTTAATCTCTTAGTATAGTCCATATATCAGTGGGTGGAGTATGCCCCATTGGGGGGGATCAGTTCTTTGTCCGTTAGACTCGTGAAAGAAAGGAAGAAAGAAAAAAATTGAACTTAGCCCATCAGGTACAGGAAGCCAGTGCTTCCCCTGAATTCATCCCTCGTCGTCGCATCCCTCATCGTCCTCCGTCGTGTCCCTTGTCCGTTGTCTGTCGTCCTTTTGTCATGGTCGATTGATGCCTGTGGATGGTCTCCTCTGGCACCTGAGGGGGAACAAAACCTCTGAGGGAGAGATGCAGTTGTGGCCAAGGCTATGTCCCTCCTCGATGGGCGACCAAGTAAAGTTCTTTAAAAAAAACATAGTCCATAGTCTGTCAGGGAGGGTGCTAGGAGCATTCCCTGACCGTGTCCCTTGTAATAGTCTATGTCAAGGAAGAGAGAGGGTCTGTGGGATTGTTGCAGTGGGTGTTGTGAGGGAAGCCGACTGCTTATTTCTCCTGGTACTGATGGTGGCCCGTGACGTGTTCAGTATAGATGTCTCAGGACCACTTGATGGTGTTGGACACGTGAGGCAGGTGTAACGTTGGCTGATGCCACAGGCCTATAGCACCTCCTCGTTGCGGGGGTCCCATGTGCCCAAGGCCCCCACCAGTAAGAAGTAGATCTCGACGGTGTACCCTCTGGAACGTAGGGTTTCAGCCAGTGGAGTGTATTTCTCGATCTTCGTCACCCGGGCTGCACGAAAGGCTGCTGCCCGATTCTCAAATGGTATGGTGATGTCCACCATGGTGATCTTCTTTGCCTACTCGTTGGTGATGGCAATGTCCGGTCTGAGCAATAACTGTAAATGCACATCTTGGAAAGTACACATGACAGACAGCGTAGCTCTTCATGTCCTTCACTGACAACATCACTTCGGGCTGTGCATTTCCACATGGAACTGGTTCTATTCAGCAGATATCTTGCAAAAACTTGGGCCTGACAGCTGAAGTTTCCAGAGAAGTCTTGGCAGATGCCCTCTCACCCCAAGGTAGAGATGGGCTTCTCCTACTTGGGAGTCACCAAACTATCTGAAAAATGGTCGGAGTGCAGTCTCCTTCCATCGTGCCTGAAGGACTGAGGAATCCTGGCTCTCAGACTCTTTCCTTTCCCCTGATGAGGAAGGAGCAAGAAGAACTCTGGAGTAAAGAGGAAGGGAAATTAACCCAACAGCTACTGTGCATCCTGACTGAAACAGGTTTAAAAATCTTAATGCAATTGTCAGCAACTTATACAAAAATGACCAGAGACTGTGCTAAAAATTGCCACAGCTAACACACATCACCATGTCTGTAGGAATGTTAATTAGACAGCTAATTAGTAGGGATTCTTCTGCTGCTGCTGCTTAGAAAGTTAAGTTGGAAGACAAGTGAGGACCACTTAGTGTCTTGATAATATAGCTGGTTATTAAATAGTAACAAGCTAGTGAGAGACAGTGGATGTTATCCTGGCCCAGTGGTAGTTCTGCCATTGACTTCTCTGGGCCCAGGATTTCCCCTCACAAACCTGTGCTGAAGAAGTTACAGTCTAAGGCAAAGTCAACACTGGCACTTTGCTGTGCTGCAACTTTCTGGCTCAGGAGCGTGACCCTTCCCGAGTGCAGCAATGCTGTTAAGTGCCAGTGTAAACCAGACTACGGCACGGGGACATTTCAGGCATCTCTACACAGCAGTTGAGAGCGTGTTTCCTAGTGTAGGGTAGACAGACGTGTTCAACCTAGTGCTGAAAAACTGCAGTGTAGCTGGAGTAGCAGAGGTGGCTGCTTGGACTAGCCACCTGAGTACAGAGCCTCCTGGACTTGCAAAAAGATTTGTATTGGTACATCCACCAGACAAGGCTGTTCAGAACATGTCCTGTGAAGCCATCTCCCATCTGGTGGTTTTAGAAGCCATATTTTAAGCAGCATGCTAGGGATAATGTATCCCTCTCTGTGGCTGTGGCCATAGTAGCACAGCTGTCGCCTTTTAGGTCAACAGTGGCATTAGCACATAAATACCTATTAGCAGTGCACACGCATTGGCTGGGAGGGATGGTTAGGCAGCCCGCAGGCATAAATAATAGTTGTGATGTGCGCCACCAAAATCAACAAAAATACTGTTTGCAGCATTATCTTTTTGAGCCTGCGGTTTTGCTGTTGCCCCTTCAATCTGAACTGAACCTTTGTCAGAAGCCTTGTCTGCAAACCCCAGCAGGAATTCACACCATGGAGGTGCGGCTGATAATTTATCGGAGATATAGTTAAAAAAACCACACTAGCAGCACGTCTCTGTGGAGGCCATTTTACATTCATATACTGGTGCAAATTTCTCCGGTGTACAAGGGGCTTTAGTTCATCCATGAATTATAGGTTTCCAGTCAGGGCATACATTCTGGCACACAGCAGCTTATTGACAGTCTCTTTGCATACAGCTTCTTAGCTCCTCCGTGCCCGAGAGGGGCATGGATCTGTCTGTTTGCTACCGCGAAATGCTACCTTTTGACAATGCTTTGATTGAGGGTTGTTCGTTTAACTCCATCCCACACTCCAATTTTTGCTGTAAGAATGACCTTATGGCAAATGCATCTCTTCACAGCACCCTTTTAGGATAAATGTAATAAGGCTCCTAGCAGGAAAATGATTGTGCCCTCCCAAGTAATTACCAGCTACTTGTGCTGAATCTGGTTTGGTGCTCTTTGAAGCACTTCAAGTCTTTCTCGTAAATTACCTTTGAAGCAATAATATCTTCAACGGGTGATTCTGTCACTAGACTAGAAATCCATTCACATTTCAAGGAGCCACCAGTGTACAGATTCATGTGCATCACCAGTAGCCCAAAGGCCATTATAAATTCATTAGCCTCCTCTGGGTAACTGACTGTATATTCTAGTGGGTTTTCCTTAGCTAGTTTACACTGGAGTTAAATTATCAACACTACCATGGGATAAGATGAAGGATTTCAAGTACTGCCCTAGAATCCTGAGAGTTCTTCCATTCCTGGCCTCCTTCCTAAGTAACTGTTGTTGACTCTCGATGAAATGCCCAAATTCTCTGTAGCCTAAACCCCTTTCAAGCAGAGTCTGATAATGACTTTGGCCACCAACTGGCTGGACTGATGACCACCCCCGCTCAAGAAAAGGAGGTGATTGATGCCTCCAATCAGCCTCCCTTTGGAAATCAAAGGCTTAGCATAAAGATAATGCGGAATCCATCCAAGCTTTTATCTAAGGGCTCCCTAATGATGTGCTCCTGATGAGCAGACCTTTGCTGTGGAGATTCTCACATTGCCCTTCTCTATAGTGTTGTATGCAGCATTGTTAGCATGTGGATCCCAGGATATTAGAGACACAAAGTGGGTGAGGTAAAATCTTTTATTGGACCAGCTTTGGTTGGTGAGAAGAATTTACACAGAGCTCAGGTGCACATCTAGATACTAGGTGGAACAGATTGTTTAGTGTAAGTAGTTACCACAGATTTTTCCAGGGACTGTTCCATTCACTTCATCCACTTTGTTTCTCTATTGTTGTAGCAACTTTGGAGGATGGCGTGGGGCCTTTAGCATATGAAAGCTGCCTCTTGCACAGGACTACAAGCATGGCACATTTCAGCTTGCCTGAGCCACAAGCTTCTGGGGAGTAGTGATGTATGAGGCACAAAGGTCAAAAGTTCGATTTTACAACCAGCAAGAGTAGGGAGGTTAGATGATGGGCACTTAATTTGTGGTTGTTTGTCCCCAATTGTCAAGCCAGAGTTCAGGTTTTGGTGATGGATCTGACTTCTCAATTAAAGCCTGACACTTGCCCCTTTTGTTTCTGTTTCTAAAGGACCCAACCCAAAGTTCAGGGACGTCTTCTCATGGACTCCTGTGGGTCTGTCCTATAGGAAATATGTAGCTTTCTCAAGCCTGTCTTTCCGTGTTTGGTGTTATAACTGTCTTGGAGTCTGGGGAGGGCTTACACTCCTGGACACTGTGTGAAAAACATTTTCCTGTTTCTTGTTTACATCTCAGGTTCCCTTCCCTCGTTCCCACCCAATATTTACAAGAGAGCTTCTTTGGATGGCAAATTAGAACAAATCTGAGTTGTAACAAACATATTCTGAGTCCGATGTTTCATAGTCCTTTCTTTCAGCTTATCTAAACAAATGCATAGCTAATACTTCTGGCGAGGCATTCTGCTTTCTTGAAAACACTGTCCTTAGCCAAACAAAAACCTTTTCTAAATATTTCACAGTTTTATTGGGAGGGGGGAGTGAGTTACTCATCCAAGGGTTCGATCCTGCATGATACTCTGCACCCAGTCAGGAAAGGAACTTAAGCGTGAGCATTGCCCCACAGAAATCAATGAGACTCCATGGATACCTGAATTACACAGGTGCTCATATGGTGTGCTGAGTCAGAGCCAGCAGACTCAGCATCTGGCTGGTTGGAGCCCTGTGTGAATAACTTTTTAACTGCCAATTAATGAGTTTATTTGGCTAATCTCATTAAATGCCAGATTGTGTGTAGAGCAGACCTCAGAGGGGACAGTTTTTGAGCCAGTGTAAATACTACAATTAGTGGGTGTGATTTTTAAAAAAAATATTTGTATTGCTACAGTTGCTAGCGTTATCCCTCCCAAACATTCCTGACTGTGGGCCTGAGGAGTGTGTGTGTGTGTGTGGGTGATTCTGTCTCTCCCTTAGCCTTCTGGCTGCTGTGAGCGGGCGTGTCTCCATTACTCTACTCCTGTCCCAGTATTTAAACCTCTTCCCCACTGAAGAGCTCCAGCACCTGCGCCTTGCTCTGATCTTGAGTTTCCTAAGAAGTAGAGTGAAACTGACAATCTGTTTCAATGCTGGCCAAGGGATTCCAGATGACAACCATGAAAATGGACAGGACTGGTCAGCTTTCACTTAGCAGCTCCCTGAGCAGCAACAGAGACACAGCAGCTCTCTGCTGTAAACTCAGGATGGCAGCACTGAAATTATCTAAACAGATACCATTTTTGCTAGTGCTGGGGACTCATTTATAAAACACATCGCTCTATTACCGTGATGTCCGCATATGGCTATTTGGCCGGTTGAGTGTGGCTAGATGGCTCACAAAATTATTTACAATTTCAGAATAATTGGGCTAGTTCGCTATAGTGTTACCCGCACAAATTTCTCTGTCCCTTCCACACTTTAGGGACACACACCTTTACCCAGTTGCTAGAGCTCAAGGTGCAACCCTGTTAATTTACACACCCACCCTTACCCAATTCCTAGGGCTCGGAGTAACTTCCTGAGGGTTTGCAGGATCTTCAGCCACTGAAAGAGCCTCACACAGTAATATTCTTATTCTCGATTTATTGACAATTCCCAAGCAAGCAGAATACACATGCTAAGCACACAGTGTCATGCTCACCAATCCTGATACAGGCAGGCAGACTTCCCCTGTTGGCCAGGCAAGGTCTGTCTCTCTGGATCTTAGCTGCTGCACGTCATGGTTGTGCAGAAGAAACCTGGCAGCTTTGGTCTTAGGCTGGGTCTTGAAGGTGAATTCTTCTTCCAGGTCTTCCCCCTTCTTCCTGGTGTTCCTTTCTGTTCTTGTTTCCCTTTTGCTCTTCTAGCTGGTCTCCTTCTTGGACCCCAGTTTATATAGTGAAACCTGAGTCCTGCTTAGCTATATCTTAACCAATGTTTTTTAGTATAATTTTACTAACCAATCATAACATACTGTAACAGAACTACCTAACCAATCATACCCCACCACCTTAGTTAATTTACACCTAGCAAAATTAATTATACAGCAGACAGAAACCGTTACAAACCAGACAGAGATCACACAGACAGACAATAGGAAAGTGAGGACAATAATCATAGAATGAGAATTCCACAACCTCAGCTATTGATAAGCAGTTTCTAGCCAGACGAAATATTGTTAATGAAGTTTTCTTGACCCATCTTGAGATCTGTTTCTTTATTTGGAGACAGTGGGTGCTATTAGGACAGGATCCCCTTCTCACAGCCTAGTGTGACACTACTTTAATGCAATTTAGAGGGAATGTGAGTGTGCGACTCCAGGCGTTCCAGCTAATGGCTGCTGCTCTCCACTCTGGCTGCAGAAGAAGGCTTTAGTTTAGGCCTTCCAATATGGCTACAGGCCTTCCAACATGGTTACAGAAAAACCACATTGTTACAATAGTGGCTACTGCTTTAGAACTGGTTGGACACCATGGCTCTAGTACCTGACTGTGCCACAACACTACAGGTTGCACCTCCCAAATCTGGGATTCTCTCGTCCGGCAACATCCATGGATGTTCCTGGATGAGAGATCCCTGGGGGTAGGAGGGCCAACAGCTGGGGCAATCCTGCCAGTCTACCAGCAACGGGGCCGCAGTAGCCTGGAAGGACAGCGATTGGGACTGTCTGCCACCTGGCAGCACAGCCCAGACCCCTGCAGCCCAAGAGGGGAAGTCTGGCCGGGCCGTGTCAGCCTGGGAGCTGGTGGAGCCATAGCAGCCCAGGCGGTGGTGGCAGTGGTGGCGGCAGTGTTATTGGGGCTGCCTGCAGCCTGGTCACGGCAGCCCTGGAGGGGAAACCGGCCACAGCAGCCTGGCAGAATCAGTGTGGCTGAGGCAGCCCAATTGGACAATCTGCCGTTTGGCAGTGGGGCTGGAACTGCCTAGCCAGCCGGCAGCGGAGCTCGGGCTGGGACTGACCAGTAGACAGCCCAGCTGTGCTGAAGGAGCTGGCAGTGGGGAGGAGAAGCAGGCTGAGGGGCTGGTATCAGGGGACCTCCCTTTGTCTGGCAAATTCCCTCATCTGGGACCAGTCAGGTCCTGAGGGTGCTGGACAAGAGAGTTCCAATCTGTACTGCAAAGTAGGGAAATATCACCCCCCCCCATTTTACAGGTCAGAAATTGAAGCAGAGAGAAATTAAGAGCCTGATTTCCAGAAGTCACTAAGGGCATGTCTACACTAGGAAACTATTTCAAAATAACTAAAATCGATTTCATAACTTCCGAAATAACAAAATCGAAATAGTGTGTCCTCACTATGGGGAAGCCTCAAAATTAGTCCAAGGCAGGCTCCATTAATGTGGACATGCCACCCCGACTTAGAGCCTCAGGAAGCACTGAGGAATAATTAGTTTGAATGACTCTGGGGAGTAGTTATTTTGAAATAGAGGCACAGGAGCATCCACACTACCGCTATTTCAAAATAACTATTTTGAAATTAGCGTTATTCCCCGAGAAAAGCAGGAGTACAGATTTCAAAATAACAGGCTTGGTAGTGTGGACGCTCCGCTTATTAATTCAACCTAAGGGCAGGTTATTTCAAAATAAAGCCCTAGTGGAGACCAGGGCTAGGAGTTGTGAGTTCCCAGCAGCTTTTGGCCAGGGTCAAACGGAACAGTCGTGGTCAAGCAGGGTGCATGTGGCAGGGCTAGGAATAGATCCTAGATCTGCTGAGTTCCAGGATAGTGTTTAGAGCACAAAGCCAACCCTCAGAAAGTCAAGCTCAGAAGGACTGGTTCATTAGAAATGACAGGGAGCCTTCCTAGTGACCCATAAATGGAGCCAGAACAGGATCTGGCAAGTTTGAATTCAGCAAAGGTGCAGCAGCCCTGCATTTTGCAGAAATATATTTTAAAACCAGTTTCGTGGGGCTCTCCGCAGAGACCTGAAATGTCATCAGTGACTATCTCTACTCCACGCGCTGCTCATCTTGATCCAGCAGAGGCAAAATCTCAGAGTTCTTTGGATGTAAACGGTGACGGTGGTGAAACTGGGAAGCAGAGTAGAAACTGCCGCTTTCCTTAATCCCAGATGTAGACGTTTTAGGACGATGTGATTCCTTAATGTTTCTCATTGGAAAATTCCGCCTTAAAAGCAGCCCAGCCCATATATGGCATGGGATGTTGTCTTCCTGTGGCACAAGATATTGGAGAGTAGACTGGCATAGCTACCCAGGCAGAGACCTGCAGTGTAGACGTGGCCGAAGGAATTTTTCGGCTGATGTAGGAACACTGCCTCCCTGAATGACATTAGCTTTCCTGCCCGCTACATTGGGGGGCAATGCCAGTTTAGCTATGTAGGTCTGGAGCAGTGGAAACTCCCTAAAAGTGTAGTGAGGCACTGGTGCCTGAACAGTGGCCTTACCCACCCCCCCTTCACCGTGAGGCCCCATGCACCACCTCGTTCTGCTAAGCCCCACCCCCACTTGCTCCTCTCTCATGCACCATCACTCCACTCTTATGGCCAGTAAAAAATGAAGGGGCCCTATCCCTCCTCCCCTGATCCAGTTCTTTCAGGAGTAGCCAAAACCTGTGTGTTGAATTATCCTTAGACGTCCTGAAAAGATGACCTGGGAGAGAGGAGGAGGAGGAGCAGCTCTACAATTCAGAACTCCACAAAACTCCTCTCCTGTGTGACTGTGGGCAAGATACACCACCTCCCTGTGCCTCCATCCTCCATTTGTAAAACAGGGGTGATGATGTTGGCTGCTGATCTGGTATGGTCTTCAAGCATGCAGAATATCTGGCTGCAGCACTGGAAATCGTCCACAGTAAACTGCTGCTCCCTGGAATGGAAGTGATTTTTCTCTAGGGAAGCAAATAAACTGTCTCCCTCCATTCTTTGTCTAGATGTAGCATATTTAGGGCTATGTTGCCTGTGCATATTTCTTCCTTCCCCCTCTTCCTCAGAATTTGTGCTGAAGAACTCTGGGCTGCAGCACAAAGAATTTTGGGGGTTGGAGATTGCCGCTTATTACCTTGGGTCTAAATGTTTGAGGCTGCAGCGACTGACTTGTATAGGCCCAACCGATACTGTTTTCTAGAAGGTTCTCCAAGGTGAGCAGGGCTGCGAATGTGCAGCAGCATCACCTTTAAAAGTCTGCAGCTGCTATTAAGTAACTTCTCTTGAATATGAATTCCTTGGTGGTTAGCATTCTCTCTGATCAGTCATCTAGACTTAAGTACTGTTCATTTCCTTTCCCCATCCTAGCCTCATGTTGTCAATACTTCCATATAGTTCTGTAGACTGATGTGTACCCATATATAACAAAGTGATGTTAGGCATTTTTGCAAGCAATTTGATTATCCTGTAATTTCCTGGGTGCCAGAAAATCTGGAGAGAAAAACAACCAGGACTTTCATATTTTCTTGCCGATACAATTTGTTTGCAAAGTCATATGAATGTGAGAGTTGTAATTAAATGCATCCAGTTGTAGAATACTATGTACAAGAAATAAGATACTCAAATCTCTGGTTAAAATCATGAAGCACAGATAGGTAGGGTTGCCAGGTAGTCCAGTATTTGAGCTTTCTGTCCAGGAAACAAATTGAGAAAATATGGGACATATAAATGTCTGGTATTTGCTAATTAAATACGTTTTATTATTATCATGAGTATCAGTACGTAGTTGTGTACTGCCTGGCTGGTGAGCGTGTCTGCCAGCCAGGCAGTACACTACTATGCAGTGGGGAGGGTGAGGGTGGGGCTGGGGCAGGATGCAGTAGGGGGAAGGCGGGACCATGTGCGGGAGGGGCAGCGCCCCGGTGTCTGCGTGCGCCTGGGCCAGCCCTGCTTCCCAACGGCCGGTTCCCCCCCCCTCTTCCCCCACGGCCAGCCCCGCTCCCCCCGACCCTCTCCCGGCCAGCCCCGCTCCCCCCGACCTCCTCCCAGCCAGCCCTGCTCCCCGCTGGCTGGTTTCCCCCTCGATCTCCCCTGCCAGCGCCTCTTCCCCCCTGCAGCTGGTTTCCCCCCCACCCATTTGAGAGCAAGCGTGTTTAGTATTTTTGTCGAAACCATCTGGCAACCCTATAGATAGGTAGATTGGATACTCAGCAGGGCAATAGTGCCAGTGTCAGGATTAGGGATGTAACATCTTGTTTAATTAACTGGTTAAACCTTAAATTTAACTATTAAATGGGGGCAGGTGGGGAAGGATGCTCAAACCTGCTGGGCTGGATCAGCCCCCCAGCCCACCAGGGCCTGGCTGGAGTGGCACCCCCACTACACATCGGGCTCCTCCCGGGTAGTGGTTAACTGTTACCTAGTAAGCATCATCTGTTCAGGGTGATGCTTACCGGGTCAGGATGGGTCAGAGAGGAAGGAAATGAACCCTAGAGCAAATCTCCCTAGAGCAAAGACATACTGCTAGACACAGCCCATCCTGCAGTGAATCCCGGTGGAAAAGGAAAATTAGATGTTTTCATGGGCTGCTCTTGAAAAACAAAATTCAGAACCAAATGCTGCCGGGAACTGTTTTCATTCTTCTGGAAAAGTACCAAATTGAAAAATCTCTGGTCTCAAGTTAGAAAACTGATGAAAGATGTAGCACAGGGATGGATTTCCCAAATCTCTGTCAGCGTGTTGGAAAGGAACTATCCTGATTTGCTGAAATTAAAGACAGATACTTGCTCTCAATCTTTGTGACTGCAGCAGCCAATAAAATACGTTATTTCTATGGTAACAAAAAAGGGCCCCTACCCAAATGCTGGTTGGAAAGAATAACATGGCTGACAAAAAGGAGAGGGGGCTTACTGGCTCTAACAGGTCAAGCCACTGAACTAGTGGAGGAGAAAAAGAGATTTGTAAAGTGTATTTCCACCGTGTGTCTAGAATATAGAATCCCTCCCTTGGAATGCTATTGGAAGTGCTCGGCAGCTGCTACGGCTACCCATTCTGATACATAGAGGATTAGCTGGTAGATCCAAGCAGTTATAGTATTGAACTGCCAACTTCCTCTGCACTGCCCTGGCTGGAACCCTACAGGAGCTCAGCACCACACTGTGCCTAGGTGCAGAATCTGCTACATGGGCTGCCATTGGCTTCTCCACCCTTGCAACGGTGGAATGGCACACGTTCTGTTGCTTTTTGTGGGTGGGGGTTGGTGTGTGTCTATATTACTTTGTACATCTCAGTGGTTCTGTGTTTACCGCTAATTAAAACGGCTGTCGATGGGCCAGGTACACCCAGGCGGGAGTTTCTATTTATCACAGCATGGCAATGTATTGCTTCCACCAAGCGGCAGCATCTTCAAGCATCATCCTCTTGCCTCCCCCAGAACCCAGCAGAGTGGAGGTTTTCCCAAGGATTCAGCTGCCGCTGGTGGCCCTGGGGAGCATGCCTCAGAACAGACAAAAGAGAAAAGAATGGCTGCATCTCCCCTACCCTGCGGGTGGGGATGCTCTGCAGATGTGAGTTGTGCAAGGTCAGAGGTTAATAGAGATAAGTACTGTCCCTCTTGCCACTCAGCTGAGGAGCACCAGACTAGTGGCAAACTCGCTCCATGGGTCAGTATGCAGCTGTGTGTTAATGGCTGGTGATAGGCATCCTGTACGGGAGGTTCAAAGCCATTCTGCTGCAGTGCTTCCTTCTCCTCTCTGAATGGCTGACTTTCACCGTTTCTCTGCTATATCCAGCATGAAATGGCCAGGACAGGTCACTGCAGTGAGCTGGGCTGCTCTTCCCTGCTGGTCTGTGTGGAGGTCAGGCCTGCTTCTGAGGAATGAGGGCTGTGATCCAGCACTGCTGCAGGGCACAAGCTCCGTTTTGTCTCTAAGCATCTTGTCTGAATCTGGGAAGAGAAGGAGAATTCTGTACATGAGCCTTTCATCTGTGCTGAAAGGGGCTTCACAGCATGTTGACATAATAGAAGGCGGCTATTTACATAATGAGAAAAGTTGAAAAACCTTTTCAGGATTTTCAGGTTGGGTGGGGTTTTTTTGGTTGGGGAGGTGGATGGGGGGAAGGGTGTTCCTTGTTTTTCAGGCATGTGGGGCTGATTTACATCAGCTGAGAATCTGGTCTTTTTCGTGTGTTTGTGTGCCCTATAACACCACATCAGATTAGCCAGGCATGTGTGTCAGAGCTGAGTTTTCACACATTTTCCATTTGATTTTTATCACTAGCTTGAGCATAGACATGTCCATGCAATTAATCAGACGATGACATATATTTACTATCAGCCAACAATTAATTCACTCCTTCCCTTCACCATGGTTCTGATTATGCTGGTGGCAAATGTATCCATCGCATGTGTAAAACTGAGTAAAAATGAGATGGAACAAGAACTGAATTTCCTACTGACATGAGTTTTAGAAGCACATGGAACATCTGTCTGTATAGAATGCCTGGAATACAACCTTGTCCCAAATGTTATAGTAATGCAGAGCTGCTTCATTATCCTCTAAAATGGAAACAAAAGTTACAGATAATTAAAAGCAATAACCAGTCCTAAAATTGCAATGTGCTAAGTCAGACCTTCCTTCCTGCCTACCTGCCTGCCTGGAAGATCTAGGTGTCCCAGTCAATAATTGGGGCCCCATTTTGCTAGATGCTGTAGACAAGTAGGAGAAGAGACTTTTCCTGCCCCAGAGAGCGCTCAGTCTAAATGTGAGGCAGGACTTAGACACATGTAGCCCCCACATCTCCTTATGATCCCCATATGGTGGAAATGGAAGGGCTGCAAGGAAGCCTCCACTTTTCCAAACAAAGGCAGGACAAACACAGGATACCGAAGTCTGGAAGTGAACTCACAATGTCACTGCAGCGAGCCCAAAAATTAGAATTTAAAATCCCCCGAGCAGAGATGGAATCAAAATGCAATCGCTCCGATGCATAAAAGCTTATAGTGGCGACATGCTGAGAGCATCCTTGATGGATCATCTGGGAAGGTGATTTATGCTAAATGCAACATGCGTTTTCTGTTCTTCACACCTGAAATTGCCAGATCTCTAATTATTTTGCTGACTCTGGCAGTGAAAATACAGCAGTTTTACTTTGTGAGAAGCATTGGATTTTCTAGCAGTAACTTCCTACTATAAATCAACTATAGGCAGCTGCATCCACTTGCTCCTTGGGATAGAAAAATATACCCTGCTGCTAGACAGCAACACAGGCTCCAAAAACATCACGGGATCAAAGGGCACTGAGACTTATCCCAAGCATAATCAAAACAAGCCCACCAGCTCTTTGGAACAGTTTATTTGTTTTAGCAATGGCCATCCCTGTCTGTCCCAGCCACAGGTGATGGATTTATCATCAGCATCATTTGTTCCCTATCTTGGCTCATCATTAAAGAGTTTTTGGCATACATGGGCACCCTGATTGCAGGTATCTTCCTACAGATCTGTATATAGCATGTCTAAGGGATCAAAGATTCTGATGCAATGCAAAGACAGCTCTAATCCGTTTTCTGGACATGCTGGGGTCCATCTGGTCTATTTCATAAGGGATGAAAGTATAACCTTTCATTTCCTCTTTATCTACCCACATCAGACCCTTCTTAAGGAACATCTATAGTGTTCCCCAAAATGTCCGTTTCCGGATGTACCAACAGCTGGGAATAGTCTTGGTGAAAAAGTTTTGTGTTTTTTTTTTTTTTTTTTTTACTTGGCTTAGGCTCCTCTTCAGGAAAAAAGCATGTCCCTTATCTGTCCTGTTATTTTCTTCTGTTGGCAATGCTTATCCAGATTATTAATTGCTCCTCATGCTTCCTAGAATTAGAGCTCTCTTTCTTTGAAAGCAGAGAGTGAATGCTGTGCTTGTCTCCAGGAGGTCAAGCAACATTCTGGCTTCCCTGGAATAATCTGCAGCGCTGCCAAGTTGACTGTTTTTCCATGTAGTTTACAGACATTTGGCTAATTCTACAGGGGAATGTATTGTTGTTGTCGGATGTGCTGTAAGCACAGGACTCAGAGCAGGGACATTTCATGGGATATTAGAAAACGATTGGTGCGTGGGAAGAAATAGCCCCAGCATCGAAATGTTCCAAGGCTGTCCTTCCCCTGGTTGATTTCATTCAGAATTCTTGTTATTCTTTTGACTTTATCTCTGTTATATGAAAGTAACCTGAAGCTCTTTGTATGTGGGTAATATAGTAACTGGCTAATAGGCCCATACTAACTCTAACATGACCCAAACAATATTTCCTATCGTGCTAGGGCTATAATTTATGGATTCCAGATGTGTCATAGAGCAAAGTATGTGTCCATCAAAGAGCGAAACTCGGCCAATAGTTTTTAACCATTGGTGTTTAGCTACACATATTCACAGGGCCCACCTCTGCATTTAGCTTATTACTTGACCTGGGTATGAATGGGAAACCTGTTTAACCTCTCCCCCCCCATGTCAATTTCACTGAACAAGCCCTTGAGAGGTGAAGAAAACACATGCACACACAGAGTCCTTGTACAACCATTAATACTCACAGGTTAGCTTACAGCATCCCAGTGTGTCTGACTTGCACTCTCCATTGCTAAATTCACAGTACATTTTGGAAAGACAATTCTAGGCAACTCTGGGGCTCAGTACATCCTCTTCACTGGGCTTACAAAACGAATGCAGCTAAACGAGGAGGCTTTTGCAATACTTTTCTCATTTAATTGACATATTGTATTTTTATGAGCTGCAATGACTGTAAAAACACTGGGTCAAAATCACTGCTAGCATAAGTGAGCAAAATGTTTGGACTTCCCTTGGGCGGCATCTATGTCCCACTGGTGAAATGTATGCAGGCTGAAGTAAGAGAGGATAACAGCCTACTGTTGTTGCTAGTTAGGAAAACTGCTCCTTTGGCTAAAGGTTAATGCTTTGTTGATGAAGGCTGTAGTGGGGCATTGTTACACTCCCCCTTGAGACAGCAGTGAATTTTCTCAAGAGACAAGATGACCATTTGGCTTTGATAGTCTAGGACTCTGTTTTGTAACTTCTTGGTCTAACACAGTTCTGTTTTTTTGTCATTGACAGCTGACTACAGTTTATCAGGGAGAAATTCTATTGCTATTCATTATTAGCATGCCAATTGTGTAGCAAGGACACACACTAGATTAGGACTCCATTGTGCTTGTGTGTGCTCCAGGCTGAGGCAGGACCAAGTATAGAGTAAGGGACAGTTTCTGTCCCCAAGAGCTTGCAGTCCTAGTAGACAAGACAGACAAAGGATGAATGAATCCCATATGATGATGGGCAAATGAGAGACACAGGGGTTAGGTGGGCTGCCAAGGCCACAGAAGAAGTCTGTGACATTGCCAGGAATTGAACCTAAAGTCTCGAGTCTCAGCACAAACAGACGACCTATTCTAATTGCGCTTAAAAATAAATCTCAGCTCCTGTCTCTGGCTAAATTCTCTCTAAGCTGCAGAGCTGCTCAGCAGGAGATCCAGGGCTGCATAGGCTGTGAGAGGCGCCCCTCCCCCTGTTCCAGCCTAGCCCCACTGGAACTGCCATGGCTCTGCAGAGGTGCCTCTTACCTGGCACAGAACTGGGCGGGGGGGGGAGTCCTCTCTCCCTTCTGCAGAGCCAGTCGGGACCCTTCATTCCCAGCCCTACCCCAGAACCCGCACTCGTAGTCAGAAGTCTCACTCCCCCACATCTCAACCCTCTGCCCAGTTCTGAGTCCCCCCTTCCTCTCACCCTCCCAACCCTTTGGCCCCATCCCCATATTGTTACACATAACACAATTCACTCTGCACATGGACATAGAAAATTAGAGGGAACACTGGTCTCTAGTCATCACGACAGTAACAAATTCCTTCTTTCTTTGGGGCACTTAGTAGGCCGATAGAAGAATTAGCCATTTCAGTCAATGTACCTGTAACTGACCCCTTTTGGGATGACAGCTGGGTTGAAAACGTGGGCATCACCTGCTCAAGCTAAAAGCCTAAGCCCATTAGCTTTCAGGCAGCTTCCTGTGAGCTTGTCGGAGAGGAGGCTCTGTAAGACATTTTATGTGTATTGGACACAGTCATGGGAGGAAGCATGGCTTGGTGGTTGGGGTGCTGGCCTAGGAGGCCCAAATTTGATCTCCTGCTTTGCCTACAGACTTCCTGTGTGAGCATAGGCCTCCTTTTCCCACTCTGTAAAAATGGGGTTCCAGGAAAAAAAGGGAACACAATTAGGATAAAATCCACTGGTCATGGAAAGACCACACAGTGGTCAGGTCACCAGGGCCGGCCCAAGCCCTTTTGGCGGCCCAGGCCTGGGCATGCGGCGCCGCCCCCGGGCACACGGTGCATGTGCGGCCCAGCCACAGCTGCTGGCGCGCAGCCTGGGGCCCGCCTGCGGGGCGCACAGCACTTGCACTTGCGCTGCCCAGCCCAGCCCAGGCACGGCTGCTGGCGCACGTGCCGGGCCGTGCAGGGCCCCGCGGCCGTGGGGGGAAGGGTGCTGCTGGCCAGCGCTGCGGGAGCCAGGCGCGCAGCGCCTGATGGCAGCTGTAAGGGATGCCGCGTGCCCCTTACAGCTGCCATCAGGTGCCCCTCATCGGTTGGCGCCCCGGGCAGCTGCCCGGCTCGCTCATGCCTCAGTCCGGCCCTGCAGGTCACTATACTGCTGGAGAAATCTGGGGTCACAAGGAGAAGTGAACGGCAAAGGAAGGAAATTCCTTCAGGATACTTTACAGTTAATGCTCTGTTGGCCCGCTCTGAGTCTGGTCAGCAGCCGTGCCTACTTTAACAAACAATTTCTAAATTTTCAGTTAGCTGAATATTTTGAGCATCTGTGTTTAAAAGGTGCTGGAGACAGCTACAGTTTAGCCATCTCCTGCTTTTCTTATGGTGTTTATGGCAAATAGCCAAATACAGCTATTTCAGATGTGACTGTGGAAGAAACGTAATGGATCAGAGCCAGCATATCAATATTACAACCAGTTCTCACTACTGGAATCTTTAGGAGATTGCCTGGCTTTGTAGAAAGCCACAGGTAGAATATTTCATAAATAGCTGCTCCACAAGCTTTCTAACATCACTATGTAATGGTTATTATAGCAAATCAAAAGCAATTTCCGATTCTCAACACATAAATGTGGTGAATTAGGTCCTAGATAATCTGTAGCTTCTGATCCCAACCCTGGGAGTGCTCTGAGATATGCATATTGTAGAAGAAAAAAAGACCTCCTTTATCTGAGCCCTAGCACGACAGGAAACAGGAGTGTAGCAATTAAATCGCGGGTTGCTAAAGCAAGCACAATACAATGAAAAATCCCTGCTGCAAGATGAATCCAGTGTCAATCAGCTAATACAAATAAAAACATGCATGCAGATGCACCATACTGAGCATGTCCTTGGGAGACCTTCCTGAAAGGTGATTATGCTAAATAGAATATTTGCTGCTCCCTACCTGACCTCCCAGGAACTATAATCGTTTCAATGACTGCAAGTGAAAATAAGGCAGGTTTATTGTTAGAACATCTTTGGTTTACTACTGCTCATTTCCTTGTCTAAATCAGCCATAGGCAGCTTCAGCATGGTCAAACTTAGGGGGACATTCTCATTTATCTTAGCCATGTATGTTCTCATAAAAGCTTTTCTTTCACCCTTGAAACTGCTCCTCCAGGCATTGCTCTGTTGTTTAATTATGTGTCCACAGTGGGGATTTGGAGTCACCTGTTTGAATGGGGGTACAGGTGGACTCTGCACTGCAGTCTGGGACACCCTGGCAGCTGCCACGCCTTGGTTCCTTCCTGGAGGAGAGCTGGCCTCTTCCCTTTGCAGCTCTGCATGGTGTATAGAATGAGATGATGAAGGGCTATTTGTTTGAGCTTGGTGTGACTTTCCTATTTTCTCCCTGAGTAGGGCAGTGCCATGTTTATTCCAGTGGCGGGACCACGACTGTAGCTGCAGCTACTTGCTCTGTGGACAGAAAAATATGCCCCGTTGATAGCGCAGGAATTAGGATACTGACACCAGGCATTTAGTCACAGTCCATCCCAGAAATTAAGATGCTTGTATTAGGCACGTGAGAACATTTCATTTTGCTAGTAGTGATGATACCTACTTTGGGTATGTCTAGACTGCAGAGTTTTTTTGGGATACCAGAGGTATCCCAGAAAATCTTTGCTGCGTCCAAGGAACGTGTCTGCTCTTCCGAAATTTTTTTTGGCAGAGCAGACGCATTTTTTCGGCATCCCTGTAAACCTCGTTTTACGAAGAAGAAGGGATGTTGCAAAAAAGGGTTTTTTTTCCGACATCTGGCCCAGTGTAGACGGGCCATTTCTTGTAGATCTACCATAGGTCTGCCAGATCTTAGGTGTGGAGCATGCTGATGCAGGGCACAGGATGAGGTGTTTGTACAAGGCCTGGAGCAACAGGGCTCTAATCATGAGTGGCGTTTGCAGGCACTGCTGGAATAGAAAAAATAACGATGCCCGCCGTTCCTGACATTTGTATTGGTGGGTCGGATGCTTTGATTTACAATTGCTCAGGGCAGAAAATCGCAAAAAAAATCCTCTAAACTAATTAGGAACGATGCTAAAAAGGCAGCGTGAGACTTTAGTAAAAGTTAGATGAAGCCTGCGATATGCAGAATGTTAATTTCAGTAGCTACCAATAATGCTAGGAAGAGGAAGGGGATAGTCCAGTGATTAGGGCACTATTTGAGGCCTTAGAAAGACCTGGAATCAAGTTCTTGCTCCATCAGGGCATGTCTACGTTAGGAAATTATTTTGAAATAACTTATTTTGAAATAATAACTCCCGAAATAACTCTCTTGAAATAAGCCTATTCCCCACAGAAAGCAGGAGTTGTTATTTCGAAATGCCCAGCCCCTTATTTCAGGCTGGTAGTGTGGGCACTCTGTCAGAGACTTCCTGGATGAGCTCAGGGAAGTCTCTGGGCCTCCTTTTCCATCTGTCAAATGACAATAATGGCATTGCCCTCACGCCGAGGGGTTAAACAGATGGGGATACACACGTTACAGATGGTGAGGCATCCAGAAACTATAGCCAGGGCGTCACATTGGTAGCTAGAAGGCTGAGTTCAAGTTTTAGCCCGATGTGTGCAGCAATCTGGTTAAAGGAAGAAAAACAGAACCTCGTCTGAGGCAGCTTCTTGAGCCCCATGGCCAATGCCCAGACACACTCTGACAAATACATAATAGTCTCTCTTTTAGCTGATGGGCCTTGATTGTTGCCATTTTAGATTTGTGTAAACGGAGCTAAAGAGCAGTCAGACAGGCAGGCTGAGTTTTCAGTTGGGCCAGGAGACAAGTCTGGAGTGGAAAGGTAGATCTGGGAGTCCTCTGAATAGAAATGGTAATAGAATGCGTGTTTGTGGATGAGATAAGTCGGAGATAAGGTACAGAGGGAGAAGAGCAGGGCAGTTTCAGTGGAGTGCGAGGGAGAGAAGCTGATGGAAGAGGGTTGAGATGGAATTGGAGGAGAGGAAGCCGAGTCACAATGAAGGTAAACAGTGCATACAAGGAGCTTAGAGATGAAAGGGAGCCAGGAGATGAGGCACTAGCTGAAGAGGCAAGTGGGCAGTTTATTTTTAAGACAGGAGACGCTTGTATGGTGAAGTCAAGAGCCAGAGGAGAGGAAGTCTGAAGGCTACGTCTACACTGGCACTTGACAGCTCTTTCTGGCTCAGGAGTGTGAAAAACACCCCTCCATTCCACCCCAAGCACAGTGCTGTAAAGCACCAGTGTGAACCAGGCTTCCAGT